>CM051839.1:2756250-4134375 GCA_028451465.1 Erethizon dorsatum | reverse complement strand
CTGTAAGGTGGAGAAGGGCGACTCCTAGCGCCCTGTGACATGGCAGGGTTAGCAGGTGGTCACGATGGGCAGAGGTGAGGAAGAGAATCAGTGAAATCTTCCGCACCTGTCTTGCTGTGCAGCCATGGTCATGGAGCGAGAACGTTAGTTACTACAGAGGAAATGAAAATTGACTTGTCACTGATAAAGTGACACTGCTCAACACAATATTAAAAAATAAAATATGAATTCAAAAATCTAAAATCCCCAAATAGTTATAAGTATCAAGCTTCAGTCCACTTGAAACAATCCATTTAAATTCCACCTGTTCGATTTTGATTTAAAGATCTCCAGGCAGCTACTTCGCTGGCAGTGGCAGCTCTCTAACCCGATACCAGTAGTTTAATAACTGCGAGGCAGGACACTGCACACCAGTTTCCATCTTGATTTAGCACTGTTTTAAGTTTATAAGAAAAATGTCCCTATGTAAACAACAGACGTTTTGATTAAACACTAAAGTTCTTATTTTGGCTGTTAAATCAATAATGCAGCTGGCCTGAAAGTGGTTTACATTCCCTCAGAACTGGGCGCCTGTCCAGTGGTCCTGCACTGACATCATTTTCCAGCAAGAGCTGGCTGCTCTCGGCAGACACTGGAGAAATCTTCTCTGAAAACAGCTACATAATTTTCAAAGGGAGCAAGTTTCAGCAAGAGAGTCTCGCAAACGCCTGTGCTTAAGATCGCACAGTGCATCCAGCAATAGTCTCTTGTCTAACGGGTAACTTGACTACCAAACTTGTTCAGGCAGTTTTTACTAGACTGTAAGACAAAGGCCTTTGGTGATATTCTCTCTTTCACCTGAGACTGACTTTGGAAGGTTTCCTATTTTTCTTTCTGTAATAGATTCGTCAATGTGTAACTCTATAGCAATGCTGTGCGATGTAGTATGTGTGTGTGGTGAACACCTGTGCCCCCTGGCACCTTGTCCCAGTTGACAAACTCCAGGTAAGAATTCACAAATACCGATGCACTGCTTAAGTATACTCTACACCTTCAGAACGTTTTAAAATAGAAAACAAGACAATAGTATATGACTAAAGCACAAAACGACTGCCACCACCATGCATGATCCTTAAGAAGTCGAACAGTTCAAAATAGATCTTGTGAAGTCCCTAAGAGAAGAGTAATTTATGATTAGCATATGCAGGGTTGGCAACTAGAAATAAAGAAAACACCAAGCAAAATTCCTAAATTATATTCAAGGTCATCTAACAAATATGATTCTTGGCTAATCAGAAAAAGGTCATCATGATTCCACTTTAGCAGCAAAATACTGTGGTCCAGCTGGAATACTGGGCAAAAGTCTCCCAGACCTATATGTAAGAACCATGCAGAACTTTTCATTCCAGGACCTCAAATTACTCACCTGGAGAAATTCTCTGACATTAGAGCCCAGGACGCGTAAGATGGTATCATAACCAGATTCTTGACAAAACACGAAAAACATCTTCCCAAACATTTGAAGGATTTCTCCAGCATTGAGGTCTATTTTATAGGTTTGAGAAGAAATAAAAACCACATATTATAGGTGGAATGTTGTTAATGAGAAGAATGAATGTAAGTGCATACTAAAATGATTTAAATGCCCACAGTCTTTGTGCGGAATGAACACAAATCTAAGACAAATTCTGGCCAGAACACTACAAAGAAATCTGAGGAAACAATGTATTAACAAGTTAACAGTGTAAATTTGTACATACTGGCAAAGCAACCATATTCTCAGCTTATATAATGAACTACTTAATTATGACATTTTATAGCATACATTTAATGTATTTATTCCAAAAAACAGAGATTTTTAAACTATTAAGAATGCACATGGCAATATTATGACGCAAAATAATTTTCCTTCATATAGATAGGTATATTTATGAAGCTGACTGCATAAAGTATGGCCCTGACTGTCCTGTTCTTTTAATATCCAAATTCATATTTTCTAAAATTTAATTTTCCCCATAATTTTTCTATATCAGCTTTGTTATCTTACTCAACTATGGATGCAGCAATTTATTCACCCTTGTCTTACTGAAAATGTAGGCTTTTTTATTTATTGATAAGTGACTCTAACACAAAAACATTTATACATAAATCTTAGTGCAAAGGCCATCTAGTGTTTCTTTAGGAAAAATTCCTTAAGAGTTTGCATACATTTTTAAAAGATTCTGATGTTGTCAAACTGTTCTCAGACAAAGGTCATCTTGCTTCATCTTCAGACTGGAAATACATACCACATCTCCTTTCCTTGTGACTGTGCTAGGTACTTCATCTTAAACATTTTGGAAATTTTTATTTTAAAAGCATATTTCATATCTGCTTCCATTTGATTATTAATGAAGCCTTATGCTTTATTGTTTACCAATTTCTTTTACTAATTCTTACACCCTGCCAAGCAAAGCTAAAAGCTTCCTTTTGTCCCATGCAAACTATACTCTCAGTGTAAATTAAATTCTTTGGGAGTAACAGATAATATTTGAGAACAACTTTTCTCTGCGACAGGACCTTTTCAAACAATGAGATTTGTCTGTGGAAAGTCTCAGTTCCCTTTTCTCTTGCCAATGGCTAACATAACTTGCGATTGCAAAAGAGATTTCAGGATAATGTTCTCTCCATATTGCACCTATATAATTTCTACTTTGTTGATACTATAACTGAAGTGATCACATTGAGTACCAACTTTTCTTCCTTCCCCAATACATGGTTTTCTGTGAGGAGAGGCAGCCTGCTTTCTTTCCATTCTCTAAATACTTTGTAAAAGGAAGAATAGGACTTAGCTAGGCCTGATCCTAACACTGTGTGACTCCCCCCACACCCAGGTTTGTGCAGTAGCAGTACGCAACTTGTACAACCCCATACTGCAGTCTTGAAACAGACACTCCTTTGGGCTTCCACATGCGACTAAGACAAAGAAAGAAAGCTGTGTCTAACTTACTGAGAACCTTGCTTGCAGCAGCAACCAAATCGTAAGTTTTGGAATCATCATATATTATTCTGACAAGAAACTGTCCTTCTTCATCTAACTGGGCCTCTTTTCTGGAAAACAGGAGAGAAAGTGATGACATGAAAGAGTAGCTACCGCAGCTGTAATGATTACATACACAATGCATTTACTTCTGGAATAGGATTTTTTGGCAAACCTGTTTAAATCAGTATCATGTACCTAAAAGCCTAGCGATTAAGCCAAAATGATGTCACATCCTTCTCCCTGAATTAAAATGACACATTTAACTCATTTTAATACATCTGACATTTATATAGTACTCCAGTGCCCAACACAACACCCAACATTAAATATGGTCAAGAAATAACCTTTGTTACGAAGCTGGGTGTGACAGCACACCTGTAGGCCCAGCTACTTGGTAGACTGAGGCGGGAAGATCGCTCAAGCCCAGGAGTTCAACATAGTGAGCCTGGACAACATAGTGAGGTCCCACCTGCTAAAAAAGAACTAACTTTTGGCTTAATACATATTCAGCAAATATTTGTTGGGTCCCTTTAGGTGCCAAGCATTGCTCTAGGGATACAAACTTTACTAAAAGAGACAAAGTCCCTGATCTCTTAGGACACATACACGTGCTCTGGGGGGGGTTAGGGGCAGACCAGGCCTGAGACTAACCAATCACTTGTACAATAAACTCAAAGAGAACAATGAGGCAAGGTAGAGGGGCAGGATGTTCGAGTGCAGCACAGAGCTGGGCTGCACGGGGCGGCTGGCACGTAGGCGAGGCTCATGGGCCAGGGGCCATCTGGGCAGAGGTCAGAGCAGGTGCACGGGCCCAGGTGGGAGCATCCTGGGTGCTGGGGGACCCACAGAGGCCAATGTGGCTGGAGCAGAGGAGAGGGTGAAGAGGCTGCAGGGAGCAGGTCAGGGAGGTCACCAGAGGCGACAGTCTTTGAGCCTGCTTGGATACTAGGATGACTGGTCCAACTAGAAGAGGATCTGGGTTCCAGTGGTATGAGGGGTGACAGGAACTAGATCCGAGGTTAAGGGATCTGCCTGGCTTCTGCAGTGAGGATGGACCGAAGCTGTGCCGGACATGGTGGGGGAGCTCTGCCACCCTTCGGGTGACAGGTGACGTTCGCTCCGACCCACTTCGAAGTGGAGGCAGGGGATGCAGTGAGCGCTGGTTCACATTCATGGGCCAAAGGTAAAATGCACGCTATGTGCTGCGGGCCTGGAAACGGGGCGAAGGCGGCAGACGGCTCGGGAGGATGAGGGGCTTCCGTGTGGCAGGTGGAAGGATGCTGTCCCCAAAAACTGAATGCAGAGGGACTCTCAGAGGGGAGCCGGGGTTCAGATCAGGAGCTGTGCTTTATGCACAGCATGAGCTGCCACGTGGACTGAAAAAATCTTCGAATACATCCTTCACTGAATAAACATAGTAGCTCAAAACGTACACAGCATTAGTAAGAGGAAAGTACAGTTATCGTTTTTAACAGTCATCATGATTCTATAAATACATTTATTTTGGTAGGATTTAGATTACTTTTCTTAAACAAATGTCCAAAGGGGAGGGGAAGCCATTCTTTAAAAACACTGCCAGTTGGATGCAGGAGCTGACGAACTTCCAGCTCTCTTTTCCAATGTTACATTCCCAGAAGTACGTCCAGCTGGAATATCAACTGCTGACTCCCCACCCAACTCACCCAAGCCTCTGCGTGCTGCCAGAAGAACACAAGGGACGCTGGCCACCGTGTTAGGTATCAGGCTGGCTACGGTCACTTGCTGTCACTGCTGCCGCTCCAGGAAAAAATTCCGAATGGTGGCATGTCTTACGTCACCACGTCGGCGTGGAGCTAGTCCTAAAGACACGCTCTGTTCTTCAGAGAACGTCATTTATGTTTACTCGCTGCAGTAATGCACAGCAGTGCACATTTTAAAAAGCCATGGGCTGGGTGTAACTCGATGGCAGAGCACTTCCCTAGCACGTGCAAAGCCCATGTGTCAAGCCCCAGCACTTCAAAACAACGACAACATCAACAACGACAACGACAACACATGGTTTTGGTAACCATGCGGATCTGAGTTTCAGAACCTAGAATTTACTAGCTGAATGAACGTGGGAAAACACACATATCACATAAACACTAAAACCTCTCCTTTCTAAAATTGAAAGCAATGATATACTAATAGTAAGCAACAGTGTAACTCATTTTCCACAAGAACTATACAAAATTATGTTTGAAACAGCTGAAGCATTGTGATACACATTACTAACTGTATACCCACTAGCACTGCCCCATATACATGTTACTAATGGCTACACTGTGTCTGAGTGCTCAAATTCATGTTTTCTTCCCTTTTCCCAAACAAGCATAACTATTAAGCAAAAGCACCACAGCTTTCAAAGACCTGGAGGTTTTTGTTTTAATAGAAAATGCAAGATATCCAAAAAAATGAACATAAAATGTACAAACCCTAATTTATCCTGTGATAAATGCTACTGTATATTTTATGCATTCTGATTTCTAATTATAAAAATACAAAAAGCACTGAAAAGGAAAAACTGAAAAGAAAAAGCAATACCCCCCTCTAATGAGATAACCACTGGTAATATTATATGCAAGTTGCATGTGCTTGAATATGCTGGTTTATATAACATACTGCTTTGAAACCTCTTTTTTGATTTAGTATTTGATGGCTATCTTTTCAGGTCAATAAATGAATTTCTACAGTACGACTGCATAAAATTGCACTGTATGGATATCTGATGTCTTGGGAGAGGGAGTTAGGTTTCTTTTATTTTTTCCATTAAGTATGAAGGACGTTCTGATGAACATCTTTGTAGCTAATTGTATTACTAAGTAAAAACAGAATGAACTTCTAGGAATGAACTTGCTGGTTTAAAAGATCTGGAGATCCTAATTTTTGTTATTTTTCCATTTAAATTTTACTATAAGACAACACTAGTCAACAGATCAGCATTTGTTGCCTGTGATTTAAGATATGCTAGTAAAACATAAATGTTAATTTATATATGTAAACTACAAATGTTAATGAAATGTAAATTAATTCATGTGTTCACCGTGCTTTTTTCTCTCTCTTCCATCTTGAATAAACAAAATCACACAAGTTTCTGTAGTAAACTCAGTTTCCGTGAAAAACACATCAATCCATAACAACTCCTTGAAGAGTGAGACGCAAGCGGAGAACCCAGTCTGTACGAACTAGAGGAACAGCCGTTTCCTAAGAAATCCCCACACAATGCTCCAAGCGCTCTTTCTTTCCTTGCTCTCTGTGTACTAAAATAACCTCCCTTATCTTCTTTAAACGCTCCTTCCTGAATGAGCCTCTTCTACTTGCTCCCTGGAGGAGACTGAAAGACCAACTAAGCAGTAGTACATAATAGAACTCGTCTTAAAAAATTTCACGCTGAATTCCACTGAGGTATTAAAAAATGTGTTATAAGTGTATTGACTCTCCACAATGAAGATAATCATTGTGTACTGAAAACACGTACTAATAAAAAATTTTTAATTAAAAAATTGTTTATGACTATTTCAAAAATCTTTGGAAATATGGAGTTGCTCTTTTTTCTTTCTTTTTCATTTCTACAAGAGAAATTTTACAATAAATGTCTGAATGCCCATTACATTCCTTGCTCTTTTCTAAGCACTTTTAACATATCAGTGAGTGAAACAGATAAAGAAGTAATAAACATATAACCAAATTTCATGATATGTGATGACATCATGAATGCTTCAAAGAACAGGAGGGGAGCCCAGCAGGAGGAGGAAGGGGTGGGACCACACGGATCACAGTGGTCGCGGTGGGCTCCGTGGGGTAGAAACCCACTGGGCAGACGTTTAGGACAGGGATCTGGTACCATTCACCTACGCTTTCTAGGACCAACTCCCTTCTTTCTGCGGCCCATTCTTCATCTGCTTCTCTTCTGAAAGGAAAAGCTGACTGGAAATAGGAGAACCCCTAGGTGTAGAATGAATCCGTACACTAAACCGAACAGGAAAACACAGTGCAAAATGAGTAAGAACCAAAAGAACTGACGCCAGCTAGAGCGGCCACGGAAGCTGGGAGAAATCTTTCAGTGCGTGAAGTTTCTCCTTGTCTCTCAGTGCTGAACACTACTTTTTTTCTAACTGCTTTGCAGATCTGTATTTAATCAGGCTTCACGCTGTCGAGTGTCTCAGCCCCACAGAGCACTGAGATAAGAACCATCTTCCCCTGCACTGCAAGACAGATCTGCCATTACTCTTCGAGGGAAACTGAGAACTTCCCTCTCCACATTACAAACTTCTTTCTCGCCTTAGTTTTAGAGCTATGTTTTTACCTGCTACCTGCAATCACAGAGCAAGTGTGCATTTGCCAGCAAATATAAGAAATTTAGGACTCCGTATTTAGATTACATGAATAAGTTACATAATTCAAGTAATAGGTTATAATAGGTCATGATTCCCATTGCTCACTTTGTCATACCCTCACTGTCATACCTTTTCCTTAAAAGCAAAGAATATAGCAGGTATATATGTTATATATAATATAATAATTGAAGATTTATTTTCTTGATATGTAGTTTTCTTTTAAGCTTGAGTTATCCAAGTTCAACCACGTACATTAACCAAATTTTCTAGGCTCACTCATTCTTTCAAAATTATATTTTGAGTGGGCTGGGCGTGGTGGCGCATTCCTATAATCCCAGCCCTGGGAAGGCTGAGGCAGGAGGACCATTGTGAGTTCGAGGCCAGCCTGAGATACATAGTGAGATACTATCTCAAAAACAAAAACAAAAAACAAAAAAACAAAACCCCCAAATTGTATTTTGAGCATCCACTTTAAGTCATTTCATTACACAAAAAATCATGTAATGTCCCCATTATTTAAATTACACTTAGTTTCCATGTGAAGAAAACCACAGGTTTCTCTAAGAACAATAATTTGAAAGTTTCTTAAAAATGAAAGACCTTGGACACACTTTTATCTTTTCAATGCTTTTTTAGATGACAAAAAATACCATACGATGCTGTAAGTGACCCAGATTAAAATGTGTTCAATGGTGCAACTATTCAGACAACCACCAACAGGACTGGTTTCATCACGGATCCTAATCTGTGTTATTGCTTTCTGGTGCTCCTTGTTGCTATTATTTTTAATCCCCCGAATAACCCTAATGAACACGCTCTTCCACTACTTCCAAAGACTGTGACTTGCAGTCTGTCTTGTTACTTTATCTATGTACTCAATGACTCTGCTGCATTAAATATTCTACTTAGGGCGCTACTCATGAAAGAGGTTAGAAGACCGAGATGATTTTATTTTTAAAGTAGCTTCTGAAGAAAACCCCAGTTGCACAAGAAATAATAATAAGAATCAACAAATGAGATTACATCAAATTAAAAAGCTTCTGCACAACAAAGGACACAACCAACAGAGTGAAGAGACAACCTACAGAATGGGAAAAAAATTGCCAGCTACTCCTCAAAGGACTACTATCTAGAATATATAAAGAACTCAAAATATTAGACAACCCAAATTTAAAGACCCAATCAAAAAATGGGCATCTGAAATGAATAGACACTTCTCAGGTGAAGAAGTACAAATGCCAGGCCAGATGTGATGGCACATGCCTGTAATCCCAGCACTCAGGAGGCTGAGACAGGAGGGTTGCTGTTAAATTTGAAGCCAGCCTGGGCTACACAGTGAGTTCAAGGCCAGCCTGAACTGCACAGTGCAACCCTGTCTCAAGAAAAAAATAAAAAATAAAAAGGTACAAATGCCAGTAAATACATGACAAAATGTTCAGCATCATTGGCTATTCAAGAAATGCAAATTAAAACAACACTGAGATTTCATCTCACTCCAGATAGAATGGCTACCATCAATAAATCAACCAATAACAAATGCCGGTGGGACTGCGGGGAAAAAGGAGCCCTTCTCCACTGTTGGTGGGAGTGTAGACTAGTGCAACTACTGTGGAAATCAGTGTGGAGATTCCTCAAAAAACTAAAAATAGAAATTCCAATTGACCCAGCTATTTCCCTTCTAGGTATTTTTGTGCAAAAAGTTAAAGACATCATACCACAACAATGTATGCATACTCACATTTATAGCAGCACAACTGATAATTGCTAAATCTTGGAAATAGCTTATATGTCCATCAACATATGTGGCATTTATGCACAGTGGAGTGCTACTCTGCCACAAAGGACGAACTCGAGTCTTTTGTAGGAAAATGGATGCACTTTGAGACCATATTGTTTAGGAAAGTAAATCAAACACAGAAGCTTAAATATCACATAGTTTCTCTTAGATGAAAACTCCTTACATAAATAAAGTGCAAAATAAAAGACATAATATGGAAAGAGAGAGAGAGAGAAAGAGAGAGAAAGCTATTATAGTCCAGCATGGACAATGCATCTGAAAGGGTACCTTGATTTAGTATAATTGTCTTACGTGTTTCATATGGTTTTTGGCCTGTTAGTCTGGTTGTTAATCTGCATGTATGATAATTAACCTTCTAATGGCTTATAAAGAAATGACTCAGATGCTGGCAAAATAAAAGGGGCAGTGGAGGAAAGGAGAAAAAAAAAAGAATTGAGATGTGTACATGTACCAACTCCCTACAATGAATGTAATCATCATGTGCTGCAAACATTTACTAATAATTAAAAATGTTAAAAACGAAAAGGCTTAAATTTAACTTTGGATAAGATGAAAGGGCTGCTTCTTTTTTTTTTTTTTTTTCCCCCCTTCCCTTTCTTTCCTTTCCTGACAGGTAAACACGGAGGAACCCGCTGGGCTCCATCCGTAACCAGCAGCCTCGGCACACAGCACGCAAAGTGAACAGCTCGGACATCCACGTGCGGTTCACCACCGCCACGGCAAGCCCGCCCCCGGCGCTTCACCTGCTCACCCGCGAAGCCCAGGAGCCGCGGCGAGGCCGCTGGTCACCGGGTGACCGCGATTTCCACACCCCAAACGCCCAGCACGTCTAACGTCTCTCTAAAGAGAAATCGCAGCTGAAGATGAAGAGGAGGAGAGAGGACAACGAGGAAACGCCACGCAGAGCAAGAACGGAGAACAACGAAATCGTAGCAATTTTTGTTCAGCATTTTAATAACTAAAGTTCATGTGAATTTCGTTGATTAGCAGACAGAATTTATGAAATAGCCAAAGGCAAGAAATCTCTATCTCCTCTAAAATAATGATTAAATTCGCACCTTGGAACAATGAGCAAGAATAATATTCTATGTTTTTGTAGTCACAATAATTGCATAAAAATTGACTATATATAACAAACATTTTCCCAACAGCGATTCATTTCCCATACACTCCTGGAGATTGTTATATATTGCAACCTAAACCGATCTTTTATTTCTAATTACCTTTTTGGGGGGAGTTTTTTTTGTGTGTGTGGGTACCGAGGGTGGAACTCAGGACCTCGCGCGCCCGCAGGTGCCCGTGAGCGATATCACCGGCCCAAGGGGGGAGTGTTTTTTAAAACTAATTACTGGTGCCTAACCTAAATGGCTGGTATTGAACTTATGTTCAATAAATGGGTATATGTTTAAAAATGAAGGAATTAATTAAGTGTATTTCCCCAAACATTTCCAAACCCCCTATTAAAAAACAAGTAATCAAACATTACTGAGAAAAATGTATAGTTTTTTAATCAAAATTAAGAATATTTTATTTATTTCTTAAAAAGCAGGTTTATGACTTGTCTGAAATATCCAAGCAATATTTCTTATAACTCCATACTTCAGGAGATATTCCTCAGTTGCTACACGGGAATATAGAAAAGCTGCGTTATATGCTGACACTGAGCTCCTGCCTCTGTACATTCTCCAGGGAGTCCATCCCGAGGACTGCTTGTGTTTAGGTAACGAAGTTTCCCTTGGAGGTGTGAAAAAGTGTGCTTTGAAATGGAAAAGCCTGAATACAGACATCTGAAAACAGAGTCTCAAAACAAGGCCTGATCTCAGGAAGAAAGGGTCAACCAACATCAAATATCAGCCTGACCAATGGCCGTCCCGAGGGTACTGCCAATGCTGCACTATTCCAGGAGAACAGGAGTGGGCAGTACCAATGGGTGTATATGTTCTCCATGGTCTCACTGCATTGGTTATCTTTGGAAAGGAAGTGATTACAGGTCCTTACTGGAGGAAAGTGCATAAGAGAATAATTACCAGCCCACCTATGTCCAAATCGCGGCTCTGATCACTAAGCTGTGGGGGTTTAAGGTCTTGGAACCTCAGTTACCCTACTTGTAAAATGAGGGTAATACGTGAATCGGTTTTCTGTGGTGGCTGAGGATTAAGTGAGAGAACAAATATGAAGCATTTAAGCCTGCGTCTACAGAACCATACGGGGACTGCCCAATATAAAATAGACACGGGAGGGTTCCCATCTGGTTTTCAAGTTCAGTTTCAGTATTATGACATTTAACTCTATGACACTGACTTGAGCAGCACTGTATACATCTGCCTTTTGATATATGCTAAAGGATTTTCTCATGGCCTGAGTCCAATCCAGTAACCATCTTTTCATGTATAAATTTGACAATCCAACAATATTCTTAATCCTTCCAATATATTCCCATGAAACAACACAAAAGAAAGCTACCCCTCCAAAAGAAAATGTTATTGTTCATTAATATATATTCTACCTGTACTGATATAAGGAATGTTCACTTTGTATAATAATGTGACTATAGTTAACAAAATGTAATGTATACTTTGATGCTGTTTTAACTGTTCTCACCGACAAAATGGGAGTGACCATGAGAGGTGATGGATATGTTATTATTCTGATCATGTGTGTACATGCATCAAAACGTGATATACATGTTGTGTTAAATATATACAATTTTTATTTGTCAATTATACCTCAGTAAAGATAGGGAAAAATTAATGCCTATTTCAAAAGAGCTTACGTTATTAAACAACGTGGAAAAGTCATCATTCTGAAATCATAAATTCTGGTTGCAGAAAAAAATATGTGTGATGAATAGGAACAGGCTCTATTGTAGAGAAATAAAGACTATAAAAGACAATTCATTTATGCTCGTGTATTCATATATATATTTATAGAGACATAAAGTGTTGAGTCTATGAAAGGAGAAAGGAAGAGAGTGAAAGAAAGAGAAAGACACAGAGACCAACAGACGGAGAGAAGAAGAGAGAGGGGGAGAGAAAGAGACACTGAAAGCCCAAACTCTGTCAGGTTTTTTCCTGGAAAGAGTTAAGAAAGCTCGTCTTGTGAGGCAGGACAGTCGCTAATGACATAGTACAAACTTAAGGAGTAACATCTGTTACGACGTCCCAAACCTGAGAGCTATGTGTTGTTAGGAGCACGTGAGGCTACAGAAAAAGAGCCCCTTAGGGACAGGGGATCCTGGGACACATCCGAAAGCTCAGGATGGGGGAGGAACTGAAAACCGGAACTGAAAACGGCCCGTGAGACTGAGTGCTGAGAGCAACCAGAGTGAGGGCTAAGACCCGCCAGGGCTCTTCAGGGATCTGAGGACTGGCCACAGGGGATTTCAACACAGCAACAAATTACTTCTTCATGATTCTACAAGGAGTGGCAAGTAGATCAAGATTTGCACCAGAACCGATATCCTAGTCCCAAGGAGGAACAATAAAATCCTCAAAATTTTACCACTTTCTTTAAGCACAAACCTCTTTGACCACAATACTTCCTGATGGAATTTGTAGAGAACAAGGTGCTCCATTTTGCTAGATGTGAACAATAAAGACTCCATTTTGCTAAATGTGAACAATAAAGACACCATTTTCCACACTGCTTCCTCTTTAATGGACAAGGAAGAAAAATAGCAAATGCAAAAGCTGGAAGTGCGCACACTTTCTAAGTTGTCAGCCCCTGAGTCTGGCTGGTTAGGGTTCATATTGTTCATGTCCTTAAGTGTGTTTTTCTGTTGGTGTCTGTTCAGTATCAACCCCTAAGTATACCTTTCTAATACCTTAAAGAGAAGCATTTGCCAGAGTCCTTCATTCTGGAGAAAAGGGATGGAGTAGCAAGGACAGAAGCCACGTCTAGTCAATGTCTGCCATCACCACATCTGGACAGATTAAGTGGAAGAACACAGATTTTCTGATTTCTCTTCAGGCACGCATGGTAATAATGTATGAAGACACACAAAATGAAACAATATATTTCTCTGATTTTTTTTTAATTCTCAAAGATTGCAGAAAGCGAGGAAATAAAGAACCTTAATACCTACCTTGGTTCGGAGGGCATACGTCAGATTATAAAAGACAAACCAACAAACAAAGCAAAAGCACCTGACACAACGCTGTGACCTGCCGTCTCACCGAGGGGCCAGCTTGTTCCGCCACATGGTCCGAGTTCTGGGGGGGCCCGACGCAAGGCTCACTAGCAGGCAGCTGAGGGGTTTACATGCGGACATCCACACCCCCAAAACTATTTCAAACCTCAGTGAGTTTATCAGCTGGCATAAAGTGCCTTCCTCTGTCTTTCAAGCTAACTAGCAGATCATTCTATAGAAAAAGTCCTGATCCTAACAAGGTTCTGCTTTATCTATTGTTTTATCTGCATATTAATTTGTTTATTCATTCTGAGGTAATTTCTGGGCACGAAAATCAATATGGTTTCAATTTTTAACATACGCTACATTAGATTCTACTTCACGTTCATCTCGTGATAAACTGGGGGTTGAATCCAAGGCCTCACACATGCTAGGCAAGGGCTCTGCCACCTAGCTACCCCCACAGCCCTCACATTTCTATTTTACAAGAAGTATTACGCGCGGCATCGGGAGAGCAGAGTCGAGTTCTCGCTCTTCACCTTTCTGTACGGAATTCTGCAGGTAACGACTTACAAATTAAAAAGCTGAGCTAGGAAGTGCTTTTGTATTTCAAATGGGTACCATAACACTCAACTGAAATTACAAAGAGGAAAGGACTTCCAAAATTTTACACAGCTGTGTAATATAAAGTGCTATTAACAATTCAAACCTACATAGCTTTATTCCTGAGCACAGGTGTGGAAATGTATGCAAACCTATACCTTCACAAGTAAGAGAATCTTACAAAACAAGGGAATACACGCACTATTTGCTTGTTTTAATTTGTTTGATAAAATGAATATTAGGAGCATGCATGGAATTTTCTAACAATAAATAAGCACTGAGGACATGGGAGGGGTATGAAAATTGTAATGTAAGATAGACGCTGAAGTAGACCTCAGCAGGAAACTGGCATGATGGGAATAATGTTTGCCGTAGTCTGCAGGATGGAGAGGAAGGGGACAAGTCAGACACAGGACAGCTGGGCAGGGGCTACCAGAGTGGCACAAGGGACAGTGATGGGACCCATAATGAAAGGAGTGGAGAGTCGAAGAGCTGCTTCAAGTGGGAGAGGACAGCTAGTGGGTTGGGTTTCCTTTTGGCATAACAAAAACGAGCTAAATTTGATTGTGGTCATGGTGGTACAATTTTGTCAATGTGCTAAAATCTACCAAATCTTGCACTTTAAGTTTGTAAATTGTATGGTAGGCAAATTTTAGTCCAATAAAGCTGTTATTAAAAAAAAAAAAGTATTGGCACTAGTTGCATAGAATGTACAAAGGAGAAAGAGTAATGGCAAACAACAGAGAAGTTCTTACTAATTCTAGAGAGACAGAGCGACCAGAAAACATTTAGACTGATGTCCCACGTAGATTACAAAGGACTACTTTTTTTGGTACTGGGAATGGAACCCCGGGGCTCGAGCATGCTAGGCTAGCGCTCTACCTCTCAGCAACACCCCAGCTTCAGGTCACTGCTACTGAGGAAAGATAAGAGAAAAAGAAAAGTAGAACCTCTCATTCTAAAGTAAAATGAAAAATAGTAGCTACGCTGAGCAGCTATTTAAGAACCGTGTTAAAGGTTTTGCTAGCAGTATTCAATGGATTGCAACAAACCCACAAAGTAGGTGCTATCCTCTTTCCCTACACAGTTGAGATTTGGAAAGTTTAGGCAACCTATAAGGCACATAACGAGTTTATGATAAAGTGTTTGTGTATTTCAACCATAATGTTTAATTCATGATTATCACATTCAACTTGATACATTAATTTCAAAAGTGGAAAATCAGTATATGCTTCTCAACAGTCAAAATGTTTCCGTATTTGAGTTACAGACAGGAAAGTTAAAAAAATTAATATGATTGGGCTGGTGAGATGGCTCAGCGGCTTAAGCGCCTGCCCGGCAAGCGCGAGGGCCCGAGTTCGACTCCCGGAACCCACATACGAAAAAGGGGCCGGTGATATCGCTCAGCGGCACGGGCGCCTGCTGGCGCGCGAGGTCCCGAGGTCGACCCCCCGGTACCCACAAAAAAAAAAGATTAATATGATTAAAAATATTCTGGTATCTCCAGATGTTCTAAAGCCAAGGATTACATCATTTGCTTTTCTATGACTGCTGCTCAAACACTAAATTATGCCCATTATAAAGATAAGCTTAACAATAAATGAAAGAACAGACCCATGAATGAAAAAGTATGGCCTATTGTAAGTAAACCAGATAAACCTATACCAAGCAAATATGTATTCTTTACAAAAGGGAAGATTGTCAGCTTTCCACAGGAACTAACTGCTGTATTAGTCACTAACACAATAATTACATTATTATCAAATTTATATCTCACATGCCAAAATTTTGACCCAACTGTTTACCTCATATCTTTTAGTAAAACAGAAGAGGCTAATCGATACCCAATGTAGCACTTTAGAGTTGAAAAGATGTTCCCTGTCTGTTCAGTTATAAGCAAATAACTACAGTTTTCAGTCTTGTTTGTTCAATTCAGTTTTTTTATGTTTTGTTTTGTTCGTTTTGCATTGCTGAGAATTAAACCCAGGGCCTTGCACAGGCTAAGCTTGCTGACGCTAAATCTCAGTCCTTGTTTTTAACACTTTTGATCATGTTAGATTTTTCAAGTTTTTGAGTCCATTTTTAGACTTTTTCAAAGGACCATCTAAAAATTAAAAGGAAATCTGCAAAATAAGATTTGAAGGAGATATAAAGGTTTCTTTCCCTTTTTCACATCTGTTATTGTACGGATCAGAGGTGGGCAAACTGCAGCCACTGGGACAAGCCTAACCCACCGTGTGCTATTTTTCTTCTGGTCACATTAGGCAGTCGCGCTGTAATAGCTGCATAGAGCCTATAGGACGACCTCTATTTTGACTCAGTCCACAGCACCTAAAAACACTTGCCATCTGGCCCATTAAGAGCAAGTTCACTGGCTCTTGGAGCAGTTTTTCCTTTTCTTAAAAAGAGAAGTTTAAAGCAGTTGTGAATGGGTTACATGTTGCTAAGAGTATAAATGGATATTGAGTTTACAATGAAGCATTTTTGGCTCCTATCCATTAAGAGTTTTCGGTCTGCAATCTGTTACTTCAGAATTAATTTGTCATTAAACATTTGGCATCCTTTCTCCTGCAGGAATGATGGCCATTTCCTACTAAACCAGAAAAGTATTATATAAAATTTTACAAACATCCATTTAGATAATTTTTCACAGACCAAAGAAAACAAGAAGACAGTGGGGGCATCATATTTATTGAGACAAAGAAAGATATTTTCTTGTGTATCCAGTTTCTCATAAGAAGTTAACATCGACAGTGTCCTGGCCCAATGCTAGCGTAAGCTTCCTTGGAGTGGAGGGCGGTAGGGGCGGGAGGAGAAGCATTTCAGCAACATTTTCTCATTGTGCTGCTGCACTTTCTCCTTCCCCTGCCCAGGCGGTGAATCGTGCTATGGCAAGCAAAGGGTCGGGCAGGGAAAGTTTAAGGATCCCTCCAGGGCAGGGTTAGGGCACCAGTGAGCCACTGTAACCCGCGATGCAGGAGCCCGAACCCTGTTCTCCATCCCGGTTCCTAACCTGCTCCCCAGACAGCTGGAATCCCCCCCCAGGAACGCTGCTCTCAAAACAGAATGAACTTTAACACCTGGCTGAGCGCTAACACCAGCTCAACTAACAGTACCGACCGGTCCTTGCAAGAGCATAATCCTCGCCTTACATTTATTTTAAAAAATACTCATACGACTTTATTTTTACAAAAAAACTTCTGGCGATTGCAGTTATTATCACTTGAACAGCTTACGGCTTAAGAATAGAGTTCAAAGTTAAATCGGAGCTAAAAGATACTGGTGCTTTAATTAAAATTAGTAACTGTTTAAAGTAGAACGTGAAAATATTCTTAGGATGATTCGGCAGTTATCAAAGAAATTTAATGTGTATTTTTAGCTTTTGACCTCCTATAGAAACATATGGCCAATACGAACTAATTTCTTGATGAATTAATTTGTAAAATTTTTTCTGACATATTGTGAAGTCCATTTTTCATCTCTGTATTTACCGATTATCTAAGTTGATAGTGGGTAGGACATACCTGCTAAACCTGGTTAAATTACATAACGACTTTTAGTAGCCATTTTCAGCGTGCTCTTTAAATTCTAAACATTGTGACTGTCACTGGATACCCACCAGGAAGTTTGAGAATTTCTGTTTTACAGAAGAGGAAACATCCTCTGAGGGTACACACATTGCTTCCATAAATTAACAAAGGAAGTCGTTTAAAAATAAGCCTAGGCTTTAATGACACTGCTTAAAACCATGCTCATGGTGTGTGCCTTTTCTATACCTGGCCACCAAGCAAACTAAAAATTATGGAGTTACTACTAAGGTGGAAAAAATTCAAATCTCAATGTAACCTTTAATATATAACCCTATAATTGCCAAATATTGCCTTGTCTTTGTAACAGGTGGAGGTGCCCTGTGGCTAACATAAATAACTTATGGAACATGAAAGAGATAATAATACAGGTGCAGGAGAAGATGAGCTTATAAATTATAACCCTAGTCATTCCCATGGCAACAGATAACTGTAAGAATAATCGCGGTCGTGTCCCTGCATAACAAGGCCTGTTAGACTTGATGGCTAATAATAGTAGTGTGCTTAGAAAAAAATAGCAAGGAGTCAACACCTACTTGAAATAACAAAATGAAATCAGAATGCGTACTAAAGACTCTTCCATCTGTCCACCCAGGTGGCCTTTCCCCCGCCCACCTCCCCTTTGCGATAATAATCTATAAATGCGGTTCTGGAACAGCTGGCTGGGAGCTAGCGATGCAGTAGGTTAAATGCAGAGTTCGAAAGCCCAAAAGGGGTTCACAGAGACCAGGATCCACTGTCTGAGAGTTCAGCTCACAGGTGGGCGTGAGCGCTCAGCTCACACCTTGAGTCCTGGGCCGAAGCTTGAGACAGAAACTAGGGTGCTCTCCTAGGACGAGCAGGCTGCATCACGGTCGAAAAAGAAAAACTCTAAATAGTCAATGATAAAGAAGGAAAGGAGGGGTTGGGGACATTAAAGAGAAAGCATTCCGATCTCCTTGTATTCTCAAAGCGGGAAGATGCAGTCCTGAGGCCCGGCGAGCAGAGGCGCCCCGCCCCGCGGCCCGAGGCTCGGGTCCGGGCCCGGCCGGGCTGCGAGCTGGGAGCGCGGGCTCCGCGCGGTTCCCACGCTCGCGGGCGGGGCCGTGACCCGGCGTGGGAGCGCGGGCGGCGGGGGCGCGGCCACTTACTTGATGTCCTCCCACACCTCGGGGCCGTAGTTGCGGATCACCAGCAGCTCCAGGGCGTGGTTCACGAACCCGTACTGCGGGGCAGAGAGGGGCGTCAGGACCCGCCCAGCCCCGGGGTCCCCGCGCCCCGGGGTCCCCGCGCCCCGAGGTCCCCGAGCCCCGAGATCCCCGCGCCCGAGATCCCCGCGTCCCCGCTCCGAGTTCCCCGCGCCCCGAGATCCCCGCGCCCGAGATCCCCGCGCCCCGAGGTCCCCGCACCCCGCGGTCCCCGCGTCCCGAGGTCCCCGCGCTCCGAGGTCCCCGCGCCCGAGGTCCCCGAGCCCCGAGATCCCGCGCCCCCAGGTCCCCGCGCCCCCGCTCCGAGGTCCCCGCGCCCCCAGGTCCCCGCGCCCCGAGGTCCCCGCGTCCCCTTCCGGCCGATCCCGGCCCCGAGCCCGTCACCTGCGCTCGCCACGGGGACCCCGCCGGCCTCGGGGGTCGCGGGCCCGGGCGCCGCCCAGCGGACGCGGCCGGGCGCAGATCCAGCGCCGCCCCGCCGCGCACCCCGCTCCCGCAGCGCAGCCGCGTCCCTGACCTCGGGCCCCGCCCGGCCGGCCGCACTCACCATGGTGCCCGCCGGAGCCGAGGAGCGTCCACCGGGCGCGGCGGAGCGGACCGCGCAGAGGCTGCAGCGGCGACCGCGAGCCAAGACGACGGCTCCCGGCGCGGCCCGCCCTGAAGGACACCTCGCCCGGCCAATGGCGAGGCGAGCCGCAGGGGGGCCGGGCGCCGCCTTCCCGCTCGCAGCCAATCAGCGGCAGAGGAGGGAAGCGGCGTCCTCCGCCCGCTGCGCCCCGCGCCTGCCGCCGGGGCCGGGGACCAGGCCGGCGTTTGAGCCGCGAGGGCGCGGGCCGAGCCCCGGCGCTGCCTGGCCAGCTCCGCAGGGGCAGCTGTTGTGACCCCGCTCCATGCGCACCCGGAGGTCTGCCCTGAATACGCGCGCCCGGAGGTCTGCCCTTAGAAAAGCGCAGTCTGGAGGGATGCGTGTGTGTGCGCGTGTGAGCTTGTGTACGCGTGTGCGTCTTGTGTGCGCGTGAGCGCGTGTTGTGTGCGCGTGTGAGCTGTGTTCACGTGTGTGCATGCGTTACTGTGTGCGTGTGCGCGTGTGTGAGCTATGTACACGTGTGCGCGCGCGTTATGTGCTCGTGTGAGCTGTGTACACGTGTGTGCATGTGCGCGCGTGTTGTGAGCTGTGTACACGTGTGCGCATGTGTTAGTGTGTGCGTGTGCGCGTCTGTGAGCTGTGTACACGTGTGTGCGTGCGCGCGCCACGGGAGCTCCTTCAGAGGCGTGTGCTCTGCAGCGGCTCCCGCAGGGCTTGCTGGCAACTGAGAGCTGACCCCGCCGCGCCAGCACCTCCGCCCTTACCCTGCGGGAGCGCCGGCCACGGCCCGCGTGGAAGCCCGCGCTGCCCACTGCTGCGCGGCCCCGTGGCCAGCCCGATGGTGGGCCAGGTTCCAGGATCAGCCGAGCCTACCTCGCAGCAGCAGCCCCGGGCCGCAAAGCTCGCACTCCAGGCAGCTGGGCTCTGCTGCTGGCTCTCAGCGGTCACTGATGAGCTGCACGGGCCGGGTACCCAGCTCGGACTTGGTCAGCTGACCTCGGGTGGCATCGCACAGGCAGTGAGGCCGCCTCAGTGCCAGGAGAAGGGGAGGCACAGGAGCGGGTCAAAGCTGACCAGCCCTGAGGGCAGGGACTCACCAGGCCACCCGAGGCCTCGGTCCCGAGTGGACCTTAGAGGCCAGGATCGGACGCCAGTGTGTGAACAGTGCACTGCAAACAGCCTCAGTATGGACGGAGGTGAGCTCCAACCAAAATTATACCATCAGCATCTGGAGACATTTTAAAGGGACAATTGATACAAAAGTGATGACATAGCGAAGAAGATAACGAACGAAAATCTTTCCATCGTGACATTATGATTAAATAAATTAGTCTTTCATGAAAAGGAACGTCTTACTTTATAAAACTATTAAAATATAAGCTATTACTTAATATTTACCTTTATTTTTAAATTTTATACAACTCTTAAAAATTTCAAGCCATTATTTATATTAAGCTTTATTTTGTAAGCCATTAAAGTGGCACAAGACACAACCATGAAAAGTCTTAATAAAAAACTCAAAAAAATTAACCCCTCAAAAAATAAAAGACTCGGGCTGGGGATATAGCTCAGCGGCACAGCGCCTGCCTGTCAAGCGCGAGGTCATGAGTTCAATTCCTGGTACCAAAAAAAAAAAAAAAAAAAAGACCCAGTTAAAAAATAAAAAATCGGGCCGGTGAGATAGCTCAGCGGCGTAAGCGCCTGCCTGGCAAGCGTGAGGTCCTGAGTTCCACTCCGGGCACCCACATATGAAAAAGGGGCTGGTGATATCGCTCAGCGGCAGGGGCACCTCCTGGCGCGCGAGGTCCTGAGGTCGACCCCTGGTACCCACAAAAAAATTAAAAAATTAAAAAATAAAAAATGAGCGACCAAAATGAATAGACACTTCTCAGAAGTATAGTTGGCAAATAAATACATGAAAAGCTGTTCAACATCACTGCCCTCTAAAGAAATGCAAAGTAAAATAATGTTGAAATGCCATCCTACTGCACAATGAATGGCAACCCTCAAGAAATTAAATAATAACAAATGCTGTAAAGATGGACCCCTTCTACATTGTTGGTGGAAATGAAAACTAGCACAACCATTATGGAGATCAGTATGGAGAGTCCTCGAAAAACTAAAAATAGAAATTCCATTTGACCCAGCTATTCCCCTTCTAGGTATCTTCCCTTAAGAGTTAAAGTCATCATGTTACAGTGATATATACACACTCCTGTTTATACCAGCACAGCTCATAGTAGCTAAATCTTGGAAACAGCCTATATGCCCATCAAAAATGCATAGATAAAGAAAATGTGGTATTTATACACAACGGAGTACTACTCTGCCATAAAGGATACGCTTGAGGCATTTTTAGGTAATACCATAATGTTAAGTTAAATAAATCAGAACACACGTTTAAATATTGCATGGTTTCTCTTACATGAGAAATCTAAAATATAAATAAGGTGCAAAATAAAAGATCAATAATAAGAAGTAGGGAGATCTTTTTCAAAGGAGAAGGGGAACAAAAGAGGGAGGGATGGGGAGGGGAGGGGAGAATGATACAAAGGGACAGAAAGAGAATTGAAAAAAATGGAAATAGAGCTTTTGTAAATGGGAAGGGGAACAAGAGTTGGAGGGAGCAGGGTGGGATGATGGGAGGGAAAGGGGACGAGAAACAATTAAGTGTTATGTGCATGTCCCAACTTGCCATGATAAATGCAATCATTATGTACTGCAAACACTGACTACCAAAAAAACAAAATAAATTTTAGAAAATAGAAAAGGCATGAGGGAGCCTAGATACACAATGATAAGAAAGGTATATTTTAGGTAAACAAAAGAGGCACAAATAGAATCATCCTTGGATTGGAAGAACACATTCAGCACGATATATGGTGATGTCAGCAAAATTCACCGGGAGGAAAAGGAGGAAAGGATTGATGTAGTATCACTCAGTGGCTGGAGGGATCAACATTTTTACTATCTATGTTATAGCCTTCTGTATCTTTTGATGCTACAAAAATGTAATAATTTTTAACACGTCAAAAAGACTTGCTTTTACCCATTCTCCGTTGGCATTCCCTTGACCAGCAGGGCCTCAGGGTACCCTGTGCTGTGCTGCCCTCCACCTTTACATACAGAGAAGAGGAGAAAATCGCCCTTTGGGGATGAACAATGGGAAAGTTCACTTGGATAAAGGTAGGAGAGGAAAGGACGAGTTCCTCCTGCTGATTTCTCTCTCCTTATTCTCGTGCATGCACTCGCTTCTTTCTCTCTAGCTCGAACCCCTACTCTTCATCATTCCTTTTCTCTGATAACTCTTTGGAGTTACTGTTCTTTTGTCCAACTCATATTTACATTGTTAAGTAGTTTATACTGTTTTGCTTTCTAATTATCTTGTATTAACTCTGAATTTAAATCAAGTTCTGCTCACTAAATCACTGCTGACTTTCATTTGGACTACATGATACCACAAAAAAATGTGACCTTCAGGGACAGGTGAGTTCCTGCAGCCATGCTTCCACAGATGCCCTACCCACTGCCACCACCTCTGAACAAGGAGCTGCAGGTGATAGAAATGCATATCATAGATTATGTTGTATTCTTGGAAACAAGCTTTCCTTCCTGTGTGTCCCAAGATGAGGAGAATCAGAGAAAAAGGAGGAGGTTAGGGTATTTCTCAGTCAGTCCCAAAGTCAACGCTAACAATTTGAAGATCAGACTAAAAAACAAAGAACAAACAAATATAAGGCAATATGTATGCTTCAGAAATGTCAGCTGAAGAAGACTCATGTTTTCAACTAATGAAAAATAAATTAATTGCATAATTTAAATATAAAGAGTATTATGGCCATTGTTTTTAAGGATTTTCCAGTCAATATGATAATATCAAATCTTAGATTAGGGATCCAGAAGAGTATATTGTGAGGTATTGTCATGCCTGTGTGGGTGTTTTTCAAAGCTCTCGTGTTATTCTTCCCTTTCTCCTGTAATGGAATCGAGATTTCAATTATGGACCACGTTGTGGAGCAACTGCTTTCATTTCAATAATCTTTATACCATGATTTGCTTTCAATTCCTATTCCCTTTAATCTGTATAGTTCAGAGCTCAATTTCATTTCTACTTGAAGCTTCTGGTTCTAGTATTGCATAGATACACAATAATCATACCTCCTGTCACAAACTTTGTTGTTCTTGTTCTATATCAAATTATTTAAATGTTACCTTGCCATCAGTGTATGACAACAAAAATTAGTCATATATATGTATATATTGTATCTATATACATATATATGTATATATATATATATATGCACATTTACTTATAGAGTTAACACATCTATATGTAAATGGAAAGAAATTAAAAGCGAATAAGGATGATGTATTGATGTTATAATAATTAAAAGCATTAAGTTAAAGCAACTAGTCATCTATATCTATATCTATATCTATAGTCATAGTATATGGAATTAAAAGTATGTTTAATTTCTAAGACAAACTTATGAAGACTAGATGAAGCTTGTTATGATTTGTGTCTACATGTCCCCCTAAAACCTCATGCAGTCGTGGGGGCAGGCTTTTCAGAGGTGGGCAAATGTAGAGTTTGTGATTGATTCATGGTCCAATGCTGAGATAAAGGGTGTGAGTGCTACGCCTGCCCTAGGGCAGGTAGCCTGCATACAGTATGAGGGACTGAAAGAGGCTTGTCTCTTCTCTCCTCTCTTGTTGCTTTTGCTGCCTTCTGCCCACCATGAATTTCTCTCTTCTGTGAAGCCACCCTGTGTTGGAGCCAGCTGATTATGGACTGAAATCTCTATAAACAGTGAGCTAAATACACCTTTCCTCCTTTGACTTTGGGCATTGAGTATTTTGTCCTAGCAACAAGAAAAGTAACTAAGACAGAGCTGTAACGTTATCCTTGTAGACTCAAATTGATTAATATAAAAATGAAGTGTTCTTAGTTCAAACTTTTACATGGCTGAGAGAAATTATCAAATTTTTGTAAGTACATCCACCATGATGACATCAAAGATGCATTTACTTTTGGCACCACTAGGTATTTAAAAGGCTCTCAGCTGAACATTCTATATGAAAAACCTTTCTGAGTGAGCATGTGTATAGTCCTACAGATGAAACCCAGGGCCTCATGGATATTAGAGAAGTGCTCTACCACTGAGCTACATCCCTAGCCTAGGAAACATCTTAAATGCATCATACCTTTTGAGAATCATGAAAAATTAAACTCATAATTAATTGTTGTTCTCAAAAATCCTGGAGTATTTTAAGATTTTCATCAAATTAAGCAAAATATCTTGTATAGTCTCCCTCCTTGTAGTCAGAAGCTAACAGTTGAACTCTGTGTGTCTAGTTCAAAAGCAGCCCATAACTCGTAAGAGCCCCCAGGTTTGCATTAAAATATTGCTCTTTTGTAATCTAGTTCAATCACATACTAAGCAGTTGTAGATACACAAGGAAAGAGGAGAAAATGGGAGTTGCTGATTCGGCTTTTTCTCCTTTTACCTTTTTTTGAGCAAAAGAATAAAGTTAACTATGGAAAACATCAGAGCGCAACGGTTGATTGTATAGGTTCTTTAGGCTGCTTGGTTTTCACCATTTTATAGTGATATGATGTTGGGAAAGTTACTTCATTTTTTTGAACTACAGTTTTCTCAGTTACAAAATAAAGTAAGATAAATATTACATATGAAAATAGGAGATAAGCATATTCTCATAGTCTATTGACTACCTGGATAAGGGTACACAAAAGTATATTTCTCTCTAACTTGATAGGAATCTTAAAATTCTCCAGGATTTCTGAAAAGGAGTTATTATTCTACCATTGCTCCTTCTCTAAGATTTTAATTTTCACTATTCCTCAGCAGCTAAGGTGCATCCAGGTGAATTCCTGGGCTGAGAATGTAGCTCAGTGGTAGAAAATTAAAAATACCACCTACTCTCAGGTTGATTGTGGGCAACGAATGTTTTAATACAAACATGACACTGAAAGCAGTGAGTGGACACACATTAAATACTCAGAAATTGTGATCTAATATTACTTTTGATCACGGTATTTTTGGAATCAACAGATAATATGAGTGAATCCCTTTTGTGCACTCTATAGGAACGAAATATGTTCACTGGCCCCAAATGCATAAAGAGCTGAAATACAGTAAGGGGCTTGGCTCAGCCTCCTTAGTTACCTGGCCACCCAATCCCCTTGGCTGAATCTGGGGCTCCCCATTACAATGGCAGTAACTGCCTCGCGCACCTTCCTTAGATAAGGTGCTGCGAGGATCAGATGAAACAGCGTACAGAAAGCTTTGCATAAGGACTGCACTCTTCTGCCACAGAGTCTAGAAATTTAGTAACAGAGTTATCCAAGGGCTCTAACATTTGGCCAAGGTGTCGAAGAGTCAGAGTCCACACTGTCTATTAAACGCATCTGTGAATTTCCTTGTGCTGCGCTTTAATCTAGATGTCCATCAGAGGCTGCTGCACGCAGAGTTGGGATTTTGGAAGGTGATCGAATTATGGAGGTTTATAGCTGACTCACTCTTAGGAGGTGGGGTCCCCTGGGAAGAGGCTGCTCGCTGGGGGACACGACCTGCAAGGGTAAATCTCCTTCCAGCTCCTCCCTACTCTGCCTCCGGCCTGCATGCCACCCTGCCTTGGAGCCAGGGCATTCTGGACTGAAAACAAGAACCAAAATAAATCTCCCCTGCTTTAAATTGTGTGTGTCGGGTGTTATGTCCCAGGGACCAGAAAAGGCCTAAGACATCTTGTACTTTGTAATCTACAAGGTTATGTAGAGGTAAGATTTTGGGGGGTGAGTATATTTCACCTGAATAGCATTAGAATCATCCCCCCAGAACAAATATTGTTTCATACTGAATCTTCTAACACACGTTATCTCCTCTGGTTTTCTATCAGGCAGAAATAGTTTCGTGTGTTTTGCAGGTTAGTATCTAATGCCCAGGGCAGTGAGAGACTGGCATGGTAAGGGTCAGTGATGGACTTAGTGACCACTGTAAAGGACTGACTCAAAACCCAGACCTTTTCCCTTCTACATTTCTTTTTCTTTGCCTCTGGAACTGGATGTTTGCTTGTTACAGTGCCTAATGGGGTGGAGAGAAATCAGCTAACTTGGTAGCTATCTTGAGAGCTAACTTGATAGCTATATAAACTCTGGGAATCCACACCAATGCCTTAAACTCTCCTTTCCCTCTCTGCAAACAAAGATATACATACTAACTCTTACACCTTGTGTGGTGTTGTAGATAAGCATCAAGTGAGTTTAACACACATGGAACAACCTTATAGACAGTGCGATTTAATGCACATTTGACTTGCTATCTTTATTATATGCCGGTCTGAACTGCATATGTTTTAAGCGTTCCTTAGGTGAGAAAATACCACGAAGGAGAATGGTATTCATAGGACTGCTGCTCTTTGGCCCTGCTGTAGACAAATTACTGAACCTCTCTAAACATCCTTTTCCTCCTGTGAAAGCAAAGCAATTCTGGATATTAAATGTGGTAACATTCATAAAGGACATAATTACCAAGCCTGACACATGATAAATATTCAGTCATCAAATAAGAACTTTATAATCCATTTAAGCAATGTGTTCATAAAGATATAAATAGTGCCTTTTTACATGTACTGTGTTTGAGTTAAAATAACTTGTTTATATCCCGTGATAATATTATAAAGAATATAAGCCATGAGTCCTAATCCCTCCTTTTATTATCCCACAACACAGAAGCCAAAGTCAATAAAATAAAGCAGCCCCAGATGTGTTCCATTCTATTATTCCAAGTGAATGAGAGCCAGCACATCCTAGGGTGTGTTTTTGTGTTTCATCCTCCAAAATAATATGATTCAGTTCATTGAACTATACTTCTTTCTTTCTTCTTTTTGTTCTGTTACTTTCATTTTTATCCTGTTGAAGAGACTAATAAACATTTCACAAATAGTTGACCATAATTTCCAAACCTGAAACGCAGATATATTTTTGATCTGCTATAAATAGTGGTGGTTTCTCCAGTCTGATTTCAAGCAAAGCCGATTTTATTCAAACTAAAACTTTCTCAAATGACAAAGAAAAAAAAAGGCATAGTAGATTGAACCGAGTTAAGGAATCCTGAGCTTTGATACGCAGCTTTTTATTCCCCCTATATTTGCAACATTACGTATGATGCAGCAGAATGATTCCCTGACAAGTGTCCATGTCCTGATCCCTGAAGCCTGTGACTATGTCACCTTAAATGCTAAAAGGACTGTACAAATGTGAATAAGTCAAGGATATTCATATGGGGAGATTATCCTGACTTTTCAGAATGGGACCTTACAAGCAGGGAAGCAGAGATTAGAATAATAGGCAACGAGCCCGTGAGCAAATAAATACCAATGGCCTCAGGATGCTGGAAAAGGGAAGGAAATGGATTATCTCCCAGCTCTTCCAGAAAGAAAGTAGAACTGCTGAGACCTTGATTTTAGGATTTTCTGACCTCCAGAACTGTAGAGGGAAAAAAAAAAAAATGACTTCTGTGTTAAGCTTCTAAATTTATGGTAGTTTGTTATAGCAGCAAAAGGATTCTAACAATATGCCGGTCACCTTTTCTGAACCAAATTCTGAGATCTCCCAAAGACCTTGTTATGAACCGAATCTTAGTATCCTTCTAAAGATTGCGTGTTGAAGCCCTGTCCTCCACTGTGTGGGAGGATGCTTGAAGACATGAAGGTAGAGCCTCCAAGATGGGAACAATGTCCTTATAACATTGAGGGCTTCCTCAGTGAGAGAAACGAGGGCTTCCTATGCACCATGTGAGGACACACCAAGATGGCAGCCATCTGCAAGTCAGGAAGAGGATTGTCATCAAGATCTTAATCTGTCCACATATGATCTTGGGCTTCCAGGCCTCCACCACTGTGAGAAATAAATGTCTGTTTTGTAGGACACCCGTGTTTGGTACTTCATGATAGGATAGCAATCCAAGCTGACTAAGACACATCCGTGAATTACATTTCTATGTTAATTCGGAGACATCAATAATAGTGGAAAGTCTCCCCCATACTTCCACACACATGCTCTTGATGATATATATATATATATCTTTATTCTCCTGTTGAAGCTACCTGAGAAAATTACCATAAAATATTACCATACTGATAAAACTCATAAAAAAAGGACTTTCCTCTCACAGTAGACCGTAGCCTTTTTTGAAGTAGGTAGGTCTTCCCAGCATTTTCAGGGAATTTGTTGGTCTCTTCATCATAGTTCTGCATTGCAAGTAACAGAAACCAGCTGTGACTGACTTACCAAAACAAGAACTAAAAGCTTATAAACATTGGGTAATTCACAAAGCCATGAGAAAGACTGAAACGGTACTGAGAGAAGCATATACTATGTGCAAATTCTATTCATGTCCTCCATGAAAAATGATGGAAAAGATAAAGGGTTTGGGTCAGTTGTGAGGTATATGTGACATAAGAATGAAGATTTTGGGGTGACTTTTTCAAGAAGGTAGCATTATGTTAATAGTTGGGTAATTGGGGAGTTACAAAGTATCTTTGTTCTTTGTGCTGGTAGGTGTATTATAGAGTCAAAAATTGTTTTTCCTACCTGTCTCCTCACACCTAGAAAACTATCTTCAACCATAATTAAATTCCTTGGTCTGTTTCCCAAAATTAATTATTTTTTTCACTATATTTGAACATTAAGAATGAGGAGAGGGAAAAAATTCATCCTGAAAGTTAAGAATTAGGTTTGAGGAAAAGCTAGCAATGAAAGAGCTAGCTAGAAGGCTGGGAATGAGAAGGGAAACACTATGTGTAACTGCTTATTTCTGGGGTTGGGAAAAAGATTCAGACATGAGTCACATTGCAGTGACAAGCCTTGAATGAAAATCAAACTGTTATTTTTCATGCATTGCACTAAAAGTTATCAATTATACAACTAAGCATAAAGCAGTAAAATCACAATAATTCAATTACTGGCTTTTTTAGGTCACACCTCTAGCATTCCACTTCCAGTGTATGGCTCAGCTGCTATTCCCCAGCACAGACTCTTGCTGAGAATTCTTTACCTTTGTTACCACAAGGAACCCTAGGGTTTATCTATATCTTCTACTCTAGCCTCATCATACTTATCACTGCTGTATCCTAGTAAGCCTAGCAGAGATTGGAATAAAGAAGATGGAAAGGGTCCTAGCAAGCTTGAAGTTCCCCTGCCTTCCTAAATATACCTGTGGCCAAGAAGCAGAGGACTCTGGATTAGCACGCTTTCCTAGCAATCTGCATAGAGATACGTCAGAAGTTAGCTAAGTTTGCCAACCAGTAGCACTCATATATTCACTTTAATCCTTTGAGGGTGACTGAGGTAGTTTCCTGGGATTGAAAATCAGTGAAAGTCTTAAGAGGATTTGTTTAAAATGCAGATTCCTGTGACATAAACCCGCTATTTTAATTGCTAGATATAAGGTTATTTTCAGGAATCTGCGACTTTGACAGTTATCCCTCTTTTTCCAATGATTTCTCAGGACCGGCCACATGTAGAGGTTCACTGTCTGGTTTCCAGGTAAAGTCCAATGTACTGTACTTCTGGTCTCCTCTCCCTTTATCTCAAGTTTGGAAAATGAATGTTATCCACTGCGCAGGGGACTTTCTGGGAAAACATACAAGAAATCCCCAAGTGAGTTGCATCAGCTACAAGAAGATTCTGTGCAGAGTACCTCCATCTTGGGCAGCAACGAGCTTCTCTTCGCAACTACTCGGCTGTTCTCCTGCTTTTCATGCAAATCTCCTCCTGGAAAGAAATTACCCACAGGGTGCGCTTTGAAGAGAGAGAGAGGCGACAAGACTGCAAGAAATGTCTGTGCAGAACCAGGTTCAGTCTTCCTCAGACAGATGGGAAAGAGGAGGGAGGGAATCCTGGAGTCCCTTCTCAGGCCGTCCTTCAGCCAATGAGAGGTGGTACCACTTTTCTGCTCCTGGCAGGAAGAAACAATTTCCAGATGATCCCAGTCTTCTTCGCTCGTGTGTATCCTTTCAAGAGCGTCCTACCTCTCTTACCTGTGAACAACACAGGCGTGGAAGAGGGGGAGCGTTCGCTGCTTCCAACTCAGGCAAGCTTCCTATTTCTCTGAGCTAAAGGATGCCGAGCTGTGGCCCGCGGGCGGGGCAAATGATGGGCACAACCCGGGAAGTGCCACATGAAAGGCTTTCTTTTTTTTTTTTTTTTTTTTTTTTTTTTTTGTGGGTACCGGGGGGACGACCTCAGGACCTCGCGCGCCAGCAGGCGCCCGTGCCGCTGAGCGATATCACCGGCCCCTTTTTCGTATGTGGGATCCGGGAGTCGAACTCGGGCCCTTGCGCTTGCCGGGCAGGCGCTTAAGCCGCTGAGCCATCTCACCGGCCCTTGAAAGGCTTTCTTGATATGGGAGAGGGGAGAAGGACCTTCGGACTCCTCTCGTGAGCACTTGGATGGGTTGCCACACTAAGATTCTTCCCTCACGGTCACATATTTTCAGAGCTACGTTGCTATCTGACGTGGAGATGGGTTGGGTCTGGACAGAACCTGTCGATCTAGTGACTGCGTGAAACTCCGGGATAACAGGCAAAGCAGAGGACACCGCCTGCTGATGTGTGAGCCCACAACAAATATTTATGGCAGGGCTCACGCGGGTCACCAGACTCGCTCCCATTTCTTCCTAATTCCACTTACTGTGAGGTTAGTAGAATGGGAAAAGAAGGGATGTGTGTGACCTCCAGATGTTAAAAAAAATTCAGATTTCAGCAGCAGAGGTGAAGGACACCACGGTGACCTTGAAAGCATTCAGTTCAAATCCAACTCACCAGCCAGTATCCTCATGAATAATAATCACCTTAGACTTTCTTACCACAAGGTAAGACAGAGTCTGTGTAGTTGCTAATACGGTTTGCTGTGCCTGGAATAATGCTTCTGGCCAAGTGGAAAGATCAACAGAGAAACCCGTGATTTGGTTTGGTTTGTCCCCAGGGTTCGTGCTGGAGGCTGGGTCTTCCCAGTGGTGATGTTAGCAGGGTTGGGGCCTTTAAGAGGTGAAATTAACTGGGAGATCTTTGAGATACTAGAGGCCCATCCCTAGGAAAAGATTAAGCCAGTTCTCATGGGACTCTGAGTTAGTTTTGAGAAAGGGTTGTGAAAAAAAAAAAAAGAAAGAAAGAAAGACTGCCTTCACCAAGATCTCTGTCTTCCTATTTTTTTGTGATCTTTTAATCCCATACAAGCTCCCACCATCTTCCATGGGGCCCTCAGCAGAGCCAACCTATGTTGATTAAACTGTCAGCTTCCAAAACCATGAGCTAACTATAAATTTCTTCATAGTGTTAGTCTGCCTCAAATATTTTTTATGGTAATGAAAAATAGACTTAGAAAATTGATACCAAGGGGCTGGTGAGACAGCTCAGAGGCATAAGCACCTGCCTGGTAAGCGCGAGGTCCTGAGTTCGACTCTCGGTATACACATAAAAAGGAAAAAAGGGCCGGGATATCACTCAGCGGCACAAGCTTGCCTGCTGGCAAGCGCCAGATCCTGAGTTCGACCCCCGGTACCCACATTAAAAAAGAAAAAGAAAATTGATACAAGTCATGGAGTTGTTACTGTAACTATTCCTGAAAATGTGGAAGCAGCTTTGGGATTAGGTCTTGGGCAAAGGTTAGAACAATTTGGAGGAACAGTCTAAAAAAAAGTTAGAATACTATACATAGAGAGCATTACAGGTGATGCTAGCAAAGGCTCCAAAAATGAGGTGAGTTGAAACATCCTAGACATTCTAAGTGGCTGTGACCAGAGTGCTGATAGAGATGTGAACAGTAAAGGCCAGGTTAAAGAGGTCTGGGATGGAAATGAGGATTCTATTGGGAATAAGAGCATGTAGTGCCCTCGTATTTCAAGTGAGCTAGCAAAGTTTTAATAATATAACTGGTTTCTACTCAGAGTTGCCATTGATTTCCTTCCTTACATTCAATATAAATGCTTATCTCTGTGTTGGTCAAAGCTGCAAAATTTATGCAGGATGAGTAAGTTCAGGAGATCTGCAATATAACAGGAAGAACTTACTAAGAATGTATTATATATTTGAAAATTGCTTCAAGAGTAGATTTTTAATGTACTCACTACAAAAGAATATTGTGTATAAGGTAATGGATATGTTAATTAGTTTTGTTTAGCATTTACACAATGTACATATGTATCAAAACACTATGATATGTAACATAAATATGTACAATTTTTGTCAATTAATTAGTTATTTTAAAATGTAATTGTTGCCTGAAGAGGGTGAGAGCCTTCCTCTAACCCAAAATGGCCCTTGGAACTAGTGATAAAAATACAGTAGAGTTTAAGGTACCAGCCTAACTGGAGAGAAAATTTTGTCACTCTCAAAAGTCATGATAACCACGCCATGGTAGTCTACAAATACACTTTCTGATACTTGACATGCAGGTTTCTCTTCATTCTTCTTCTCTAGTGGACAATAAAATGGGAAACCACTTGTTACTCTGCTGAATATACAATTTGGTGGCCACGTTTGCATTGGTTTCCCATGGACTTTCCCTCGAACCCCATTAACCTGATCCGCACCCCCCACATCTAGATCCTCACCCTCTTCCAGAAGGCCAGGTTTCTATCAGCATTCATGTTCATTGCAGGACCTGTCAATAAATGCGAAGGGTCTGACATTTTACAAGCTAGCAAAGTGCACTGTGACAGGTTCATACTTGCTCATGGAAGACACAAGGCTCCTGGGTCAGTAACAAAGAGTTAAATCACAGTGACAGCACCACACAGAGGGTATCGGGGTGATCTTGCAATGATCCCCTAGTCCCCAATTTCCACAGGGCAACGTGAAGAGAGTAAGTGACAGCTGCGCATCATGCAATGGACCACAGGTTAGTACAGAAATCCCGAGTTTAGGAACACACGCCCGTTATGATGGGCGGTAGGCAAGTCTGCCTTTTGCTCTGGTGGGAGACATGATCTTCTAAAGGTGCTTGCTACAAGAACATTTTTGAAAAGTTAGTATAGAACAAAGACGCCCGGTACCCAGTTATTTTCTCCAACACAATTATAGAAACTAATGGAAAATTATCTTCCAACAGAGTGTAAAGGAAACAAATGGACCTCTAAACTTGGGTAACTTACAATTACACTAGGATATGCCTAAGACACCTTTATTTTTAAATTTAGTTTTGTTAAGCTTTGATTTTTGTGTGATTTGGAAAACTTCATGGGTTTTGTTGGGACTAAAAGCCTCACATATCTAAAGATACGTGTTTTGGCTACATTTATCCTTGTTGAACAGTGACATTCTGAGGACAGATTCTGGAGGCACCGATCTGTACCCAGCAGCTGCCTGACGAAACAGCTGCTGATCCTGTTGTCTGCACTGGGTTCTGGATGCTTTCCTCCACCTGTAATGGCAAGATCTACATCAGGACGAATGCATTTGTATCACTGCGAACTATCTTTTTACTTGATTCATTGGTTCATTTTTCTTTTTAAATAGAATTCATTTTAAATTTTAAGAGAATTTTTACTTAAATACTTTTATTGCAGTATTTATGTAGCTGCAATATTTAACAAACCTCGGAGACACAGAGTAATATTTTGATAGACTTTGTGACTCTGCCAGAAGTAAAATTCAAAATAAATGTGTTATTTAAAGCAACGGTGAAAGTAATAATAAAAGGAGTATAATTAATACCAAAAAGGTTTTCAGTGCAAGGTTTATGAGTCAATTTCTCGTACACAGAGGGCGAATTAAAAGAATCACTGAATTTAAAGAACAAGTGTATACATAGAACAATGCACATTTACAAAATGTTAGAGAAAAATGTTGACAGGTACTGTATCTTAAGCATTTGCTGAAAAAAAAAAAACTTTTACATGTTACACCCATTAATTATTCCAGACAGTAGGACCAAAACACTAGTTTCCTTAATAGCTTAAAAATAAAAAGTGGGCTCATCCAAACCAAAAGTCACAGACACCTGCCAGCTATTCATTATCTTCTCAGTTCCAGCATATTTATTATTTTCCCCCTGTAGATAGTAAGGCCCATGGTACCCCACTGAAGTGGTCTGGGAGTAGACTTGAGAGAGTTCCTGAAGCTCTGGAAGTTTATGCTTGGGGTATAAGGTCATAGGCACATTTTTGGAGGAGTGATGATCCATATCATTTTGTGTAGATCTTAAAGTACTATGTGACTCAATAAAAAAAGGAAACCACTGGCTGATTGGAGAAGCTTCCAAAGCAAAACATAATGATGTTTCACTCAGACAGGTAAAGAAAACACCATAATTTCTATTTATATTGTGTTCATTTAGAAAGGAAACTAAGCCATACTAATATGTATCGAGAGCCGCATATTTTATTTGTAAGTAAGCATACATATGTACATATATGTGTGTACAGAGAGAGAAAGAATAGGAAAGAGGAGGAGAGGAGGGGAGAGGAGAGGAGAGGAGAGCTGTTAAAATACTTCACTAATAGTGTGCAAGAATTCAAAAGGTTGGAGAACACTACTCTATCAGTGAATATCAAAGATTCACAAGGAACCTTTAATTTCTACGTAGGAAGAGGTGAGGTGAAAGAACAGTAAATTCTCAGATGCTTATATATATATATATATATATATATATATATACATATATTTTTTTTTTTTGAGACAGGGTCTCGCTGTGTAGTTCAGGCTGGCCTTGAACTCACTATGTAGCCCAGCCTGGCCTTGAACTCGTGGCAATCCTCCTGCCTCAGCCTCCTGAATGCACCACCACACCCGGTCTGGAATGCTAATATATTTTATTCAAGTTTACAAGACACAATTTATTCAGGGGAGAAAATGTGTCATGATTAAACAGTGCCTGGGTGTCGCACAGCCTTGTATTACTAGGAATTGCCACAATATTTCTAATGGCATGGAATCCCATGAGCATGGCCACCATGACTTTCCAAAGAGCCTCAACTTTGGTGCTCTTATTCTTGGTGTGTACTACTTAACACATTGGACTGTCCGATTTTTGTAACTGTGTTTTGTTTTGCTTTGTTCTGTTTTAGTTTACTCTGAAGGTAAACTGAACTACTTTCTTCCATAAAGATGGGATTGTCAGCATTTCAGAATAAGCAAATATCTTAGCAAATCCTTTGGGATTTGGTCATTATGCAAAGTCATTTTCTGCCCAACAATTTTCTTCACAATTTGGGAGATTTGTTTACAATTTAATTTTATGACATCGTATACCTTAAAAGATTAAAAAGCCCAAAAGTAAGCCACAACTTTCTCTAAAAACTTCCTTCAGAATATTTGGGATTAAGTCAGTCTTGGATGTGCTGTTTTTGTCCTGACTTCTATACTAATGCTTGCACCCAACATCTTAATATTTTATGAAACTAAGTTTGTTTTGATGGAAATGAATCTGTACTAATTTTATAAAAGAAGTATAGCTTTTAGACTATTACAGTTTTCCTTTTACTTTTTTAGAATCAGAAAGCTATGCATTCATGAAGACCTTGTTTTTTTTCATTCAACAATTTTAGGAAGAAATGGGTATTAATAAGCTAAAGAGATAGTTTCAGTTAAAAAATACGGGGATTGTGTGGGTTAGTCTGATATCGGTATGGCTAAAAGCAAAGCTGCTTTAAGGTATAGATGGCAATAAAATGTACAATGTCGAACCTGGCTTAAAGTTAATAACACTAAGTGCCTATCATCAATATAATAAAAGAAAAATTTTAAATGCAGCAGCACTTCATCAACAATCTAATAGCTAGGGGCCAGGGGTGTGGCTCAGTGCAAGGGTGTGTGCCTAGCATGCACAAGGCCCTGGGTTAAATCCCTACACCTTAGAGGAGAAATAAAATCTAGAAGCTGGCACGCTAAGAGGAGAAGGAAACCAAATTTAACGAGGGCTACCGGTGACTGATTGCACCCATCACTGGGACAGCCTGGCTTTCACAACTGGAGTGATCCTTCCCTTCTCAGTAGAGGTCCCCAAGACTTCCCGTGACTGGAAGATATCCTGACAAGTACTGTACATAGGCCTTGTTTGAAAATGACATTCTGGTATTCTGTTTTTGACAAGGCAAGCTGTCCCCGATTTTAACCCATGTGGAATTCCACTTCCGTGTTGCGTCCACAGTGCTGAGTTTCTTTGGGGGAGATGGGAAGTCCTCTTTACAGGAATCGCAGTGCACCTTTGGGAGCCCTCTCTTAACTCCCATGCGCCGTCTCCACTCCTACACCCATTAAGGCATTCTCCGTTTAGCTGTCCAAGCACCATTATCAAAATAGTAAGTTAGCACCAAAGTGCACAACTGGGTGAAATAAACTCAGTTCTTATTGTTCAATGAAAGGAAGTCATTTGGATCCGGAACCAATGGCCCATGTGTTAGACGATTAATCTGCTATAGGCACTTTGGGAGGTTGTGGAAACTTCAGGATGTCGGGTGTGGTGAGAGGTCTGCAAGCCGTAGAGGTCAGGCCCTTGGAAGGGCTGTGGGCTCCACCTGTCCTCTTCCTCTCTCTGCTTTCTGAGCTCAGTGCGTTGTTTCCTCCGCAGGCTCCCACTGTGACATGCTGCCCCCCCACCACACACGGCAGGGCCCTGCAGTCATAGGTCTATCTAATCATAGACCAAAACTTGCAAGAATATCAGCCAAAATAAACATTTTTCTCCTGATAAGTTACCTCAGATATTTGTTACATGATCTAGCAAGCTGCCCTAACAAAATATGTAACCAAAGTTGTCACTTATTAATAATGATTCATACAGGTCAAACACATGCACTTAAGGCTACTACAGTCATTCCTTAAGTCCTTCTCTTTGGAACTGTAACAGTGAGTTGAATACATGTCAACTGAAAACAAAATAAAAATTTAAAAAAGCACATTATACGGTCTTAGACTTCATTGTGGCTTTGTATGTTGGGTGATTTCTGGGTGACCTTAGGGAGCCCTGATCTATTCTCAGCAGACAATGTTTTTTTTTATTTTAGAGGAAAAAAAAACAATAAAAACAATGGTACAGGGCCAGTGATATATCTCAGCGGCATAAGCGCCTGCCTGGCAGGTGTGAGGTCCTGAGTTAGACTCCCGGTACCCACAGAAAAAAAAAAAAAAAAAAAAAAACCAATGGTACAAAATTTCAAAACAAGATTGTAGGAGAGTGACAGCGTATCGTTATCTTCAAAGTATTTGCTCATATTACAAGATGCATGAAAAAGTGATCCGACAATATAGGCACATGCTTGTTCACCATCTCCCTCATTCGTAGGCTCACTGAAGAGCAAGCTGCTCCATCCTGTGCCTTCTCACCTGAGCGTGGGACAGGCCTGGGCAGGTCTGCCTTGATGCAACTGCGATCTCAGGAGAAGGCACTTGGAAGGCAGGTTGGTTACAGCACAAGCAACGCTTCCTCTCTATCAGGGATACGCAGAGCTAATCGCCTTGAGACTGACGTGCAATTCCACTGCCAGATATCCCAGCTTTTGGTTCAGGATGCAGGCCAAGCACAGTGACACACACCTGTAATCCCAGCACCAAGGGAGCCGGAGGTAGGGCACTGCAAGGTAGAGCCCCTGAACCACTTAGGGAGACTCTATCAAAATAAAACATAAAAAGTGTTGGGGATGTAGCTCAGCGCAACACCCCTGGGTCTGACCTCCAGTATGGAAGGAAAGGAGGGAAGGAGAGATGGGGTGGGGGGCAGCACAGGACACAGCGTGAGTCGCTTTCCTCTGAACTCTAGACCCACGTCCACAGTCATCTGTGTGAATGTATATCCATTCTTACGCGTGCATTTTTAGAAATTGCCTTTCGAAATTTTATCTGATGCTACCATTCTTTGAGATCTGACATCTCCCTTGTCCGGTAGCTTTGAAACTGTTGGAGAAAGAGCAGACGCCAATGAATCTGCTTTACTGCTTCTTTTATTCTCATTTTTCATAATTCATGGGCCTTTGTATTCTGGGGAACCTGTCACAGATGACACAATTTCTCCAGGAAAATACAATTTTTTGGTAATTTTTATTTAGATAAAATGCCAAAATTATAGAAAAGATACAGGAATACAAGGAACTCTTACACAGCTTTTTTTGCCCAGATCATATACATTTCCTCTCTTCCTCTGTATTCGTGTGTGGTTATACATCGTGTACACATGGAGGACACTGTTTGTTTCGGCGAGTGCTGGGATCGACCCTGCTCATGCAATGGGCAAGGGCTCAACCCAGGAGCTGTGCTCCCAGCCCCGAAAGGTTCTTCTGAATTCTCATTAACTCACTTTCAGATCGTCATCTATTACCAAGTTGGGGTCTGCTTAAACATGTATTTGATAAAGACAACATTCTGTTGTATGCATTCCAATATCCTATATTTCCGATTATTTTCCTGGTAATAAAGATTCAGTTTCACCAAAAAAGTATTTACATTCTTATTTTCCTCATGAATATTTATTTAACTTCCTATCACTGTGAGAATGGAAACACATTTTCCCAAGGCTACGGTAGAGCCAAATTACAAGGCGAGCGTTTAAGGAGACACACCTCATCCTTTAATACCCGAAAGTGTGGCTCAGGAAGCAGCAGTCACTGTAGTATCTGCTGCAGTGCCCTTGGGAGCCCAGAGGTCAGCCAGCAGTGATGACTACTCCTGGTGACCGCATGGGCCTGCCTGGGACTACGGAGACAAAGACACTTTAAACCGAGAGAGACGCAGAACTCCAAATAAGTCAGCACATCTGAGGCTTTGCTGATACTGATTTAAAAACTGCGATGTTCATCTTTCTCTTGCTTTTAAATTTGACCTCTTTTAAAAATCAAATCCTTTCCCAAACCAAACTCAGCATGTTTTTAAAATTTCATTGAGAACTTAGATTGACATCATGAAACATAAAAATTCAAATCTCAGGCCTGAAGTCGCAGAGCCGTTATGGAGCGCTTGCCTGGTACGTGCAAAGCCCTAGGTGCCACACGTGGAACCAGCATGCCAAAAAAAAAGAAAAGTTCAAGCTCCGGAAAAATGTTCAGAAATTTCCCCCACTTCTACCATTACTAGTGGTCTCTTTAGAGGTTATTATCAAGATATTTCAACTAAAAAATTCACCGAGGTCCACTCAGTAATACAAAGTCTTGATTCCTGGTACCCATACACACATGAATATGCCCAGCAAGAGTATTTAAGAAAAAGGAGTTATCACAAAATGATAAAGAAAAAGTCTTATTTTTCATTTCGGGAATTAGATTTTCTTCTTAGAAACTTACATGGCTCAGAATGGCAATTGAGAACACCTGCTGAAGAGGTCCAAATTATTCTGTGTGTGCGTGTATGTGTGTATGCGTGTGTGTGTGTGTACATGTGCATACATGCATGAAGGCTTTACTGTTCTAATTTATGGTAAGTTTCCTGGATGGATACTTTAATCCCATTTCACTTCTGGCTAAATTAAATTAGAATATTATTGCATTTAAACACAGCCCATAAGACTTTTTTATGCTGAATATTTTTACAATTATGATACTTAAATGAGTAATAGGAATTACATTGCTAATGTCAATTGAAATTTGCTTCACCATGTGGAGAATAAAAAATAATAAATGTCAACCCAAAGAATATATTTATTTTATGACATATTGTATTATGGAGAATATTTTTAACTTTAAAAACTCATAATATTCTTTGACATTTACAGAAGCAGTATTTTATATCATATTGCATCTAACCTCTAACTGCTTATTTGCTAAAAACAAAGGAAGCAAAAACAACAGAAAGAGTCAACAAAGAAAAAATAGCTCAGCCTATTTTGTTACTTACACTAACAGTTAAATGAGGAAATGAAATGCGGAGTTAAAAGGGAAAGAACCGATAGTACAAAGGACTGCAGTTTCTACTCCAGAGCTTCTTCAAGGCCACACTACCACGACTGCGTTTCATTAACCGTGCCACTGCATCTGGCGCGAGACTGCAGGCGACCGTGTCACTCTGCACAGCTGACTACGAGGACCTGATGTATGTACGAGGTGCTGAATTCTGAGTGCAGGTAGGAAGTGATTGTTACAGAACAGAAATATGCCCCCAAAAGTCACTTTCTGAGGTTTCTCTTAAACAGAAAAGCTTAAGTACTGAAGTGACTACATTTTTGTCACGTTAACTGGGAGGAAGAGTAGACTGTGAGTTCACTCCTAAAATTTAACGCCGCTCACGAGCCTTCTGTCATCCTAAAGTGCTTTTAGAGATTCTACGCATGCTCAGAGGAGTCAGACCCCAAAGACTGACAAACAAGCACGTCCACTACTAATCTATGCCTGATGCTTTGCCTAAAAAATTAGCGTTGCCATCATCAGCATCTGTTCTTTGGAACCGTGGTTTTGAATTTGCTCCTTGATGATAAGCATCCAGAAAATGGCAGATTCCAGGGATTTCACTGGGAAAGTTGGGCGGAAGTTCCTCCCTGGATCGAGGGGTAAACACAAAGCCAGGGCAGTCTTTGAGTAATCTGAAAAGATGGAAATAAGAAGATTGAAATTTCATACTAACAGAAATGATCACTCGGGAAAAGAAAGTGACATAAGCAAATGCCTATCACTAACCCGGTTCCCTTCAGCTGTGACTGACAGACTTCCATGATGTTAGCATGCATCCCCGAAGTATTGCGATGAAGAATCAAATTCACAGAAACAATAAAATTCTACTATCATCAGTATTTACAAAATACTTTTGTAAAGATGTAATCTACATAACAGTAAAATCCACAATATTTTAAAAATAATAAAAATAAAATAACCCCAATGTCTAATAATAGTCCAATGATAACAAATCCCACATATATTTATAATGCTATTGAATAAAGCTTTCTAAATCTGAAGCGGTCAGTCATTGGTCCATTTATCAATTCATGAATTGTGTAAATAATACTAAGAAGCAGCTATGGGTAAAAATTTGTGAAAGAAAAATGATGTCAAAATTATTTTTTGATATTTCAATAGAAATTTTATGAGATTTAGTTGTACATATTTGGACTCGGCCTACTTTTTGGTACATATTTGTAGCATTTCTCTTCTAAAACTCATCTCTCTACAAATTTCACTATTTGTTACTTACTACTTTTCCATAAAGCTAAACTCATTTTAAATTCAAATCCTACTGATTAAGTTACTGAGTCCGCTTCCCATTTGCTTGCACAGCTCTCTATCAAATTTGAACTTAATAAGGATTCTCTCTAATCTACTATTCAAGCCAGGGATAATAACATCGAATAACCCTGAGCTAAACCAGCTTCCACAGGAAACTACTTATCATTTCTGCTCAAGCAGATCACAGCCTGCTATTTACCAGCCACGGTGTCATGTGTAAATGACATAGATGGTTGAGTGATGCTGTTGCATAGTATTTTGGTTCGGTGATGATTTCCTAGATACTGAAGCAACAAACTGAATAGAAACACAGGTGCCAAGAAGGTGTCTCTGAGTAGAATATTACGTGGCAGCGTTCTCATAACTAATCTTTATCAACATATCAAGAACCAAAATGTAATCTGCAAAATAAAACTAATGAAAATTATGGTTTCATTACAAACATCAATATTTTTGAGTGGCTACCGTTTAAAAGGCACAGAATTTGGTGAATACACTCTCATTAGCCATGGGTAGAAGACGGACTCTGGCTTCCTCACACTCTAGAATACATACTACACAACGTACGCGGCAGCACATATAGTGATGTGCTAGAATTGAGCCATACTGGTTTGGAAACCTAGTGTTAGAGCAGCTTATTCAGGGCCTGAAACCTGCCAGAGTCAGCATATGTTGATACCACAGAAATTGGCAAATGCTAAAAATTTGAGGTTCTTTCTTTGATTTCTCATCCTTCAAAGGTAATTTTCTGGTAAACCACCACATGAGGAATACTCAGAGTGAATGAACTAGACTTACATGAATTAGATCAACGTTTGATCAATTTAAAATAATCACAAAACATAATATTGAGAAGATTGAAAATAAGTCATAGAAAGACATGGACATATTGAAGGATACAAGCCTATTTTTCTCTGGCTTCATGTCATTAATAGTACTTTATAGTGTTTATTTCTTGTCTAAATAAAACATGTTAACTATTGCTCACTCTTTAGATAAAATGTAAGTATTTCCTGTGTAAAAGGAAAGCGTTACTCAAATACATGCAGAAGGAATAAAAGCTACGCCACGCCTGTGCACAAACATCAGTGCGACGAGGGGGGGGATGATCTGGCGTCAGTTCAGGAGGGCGAGGGCTGGGTGGACCGCAGCATGAGGGCGGCGACCTCGGCTCCCTCTGGATGTACCATGCGGGCACAAGGGGAGAGCGAGGATGAACAGAAAGGCACCTTCACCGAGGAACTATGCAGACAGTGGTGCCACTTTAAGGTGATCAGTTAACTTGGCCGAGTGGGAAGTGGATTCCATCAGGATATAGTGTGTGGGAATTCATTCAATCAAGTTACTTCTAATGCGTCAATTATTCATTTAATTAGTCTGTCACTCTGTGGAGACTTATGGAACGGACTAGAAAATTTTTTAAAAGTGAGAGCCACAAAAGTCGACTTTTAAATTTAATTTAATTAATTTACTTTTCTTGAGACACAATCTTGCTGTGTTGCCCAAGCTGCCCTTGAGCTCCTGGATGGATACGATCCTCCTGCCTCAGCTTCCTGAGTGACTGGAGCTACAGGTGCTCACCTCCGTCCCCAGCAAGACAGCCATCCACAGAAGCTCACAGAAAAGCGACAGAGCACTGGCACTGCCACATTCAAAGGTGTGACGGAGAAGGAGTAGAAAGGATGGTCTCTCAGCTGGTGTAGCCATGGGGTAAGGAAAAAGCCATGTAGGCACAGCCTCCAAAAACCCTAAGTAAGAAACTGTTTAAAGGAAAGAAGCCTTTAGCCCCTTCACCTGCTACCTAGAAGGTGTGGAAGAGACCAGGGGAAGTGACCACGACCTCAGTCAGGTACACGGACGACCTGGGTAAGAAGCACTTCCGTGAGGCAGAGGGACAAGCGCCGACGGGACTGCAAAAGAGCGAGAAAGAGGGGGAGAAAACAGGGACAGTGAGTGCAGGCAACTCCTTCGGGTTTTGCTGAATAAAGACGCAGAAATATAAGGTGGTAACGGGAGATGCACTTGGAAATAAAGTTTTATGCTTTCAAGAGCTTACAGTAAGATACGCTTGTATTCTACTGGCAATGATCATTTCACGCAAGAGAAACTGACCATGCACAGATAGTGTTACTTTTAAGTAGGACAGTTCCTGCGGAGGTGATAGGGATAGCGTTGTTCAGAGCGAAACGATACTGAAGCAGAGGCAGGGCTGCTGGCCCAGTGCGACAGAAGCCAAGCCCAGGACACAGGCACTGGGGTAGCCACAGCGTGGAGATGGCGTGGTTCTTGTCTACTGCTGTTTTTGCTGTGACATGCAAAGCAAAGTTATCAATTGGGTGGGCTGGAATGAAGACGGAGCTTTCAGGAGAAAGAAGACACTCCAAAAGAGTGACCTCTAAAAATAGGAAAGATAACGTATCTACCACGTGACCCTGGAAAGTGATTTTATTATTTAAGGGCTTTCATTAGTAATTTTTAATGTGACAAAATTTGTACCACAGATACACCTGCACCTGAATGGTTGGTTTCTTTTCTGGTTCAAGGTAGGCAAGTGATGCCACAATTGAGGATTTTAGTGACTCGGTGCCCACTGCATGTTGTTAAGAGACAGACAGAATGATGCTAGCGAAGACAGAACTCCTACCTTACTAGGTGAGTATCTGCCACTAGTCCACAGGACTGCGGAAACATGCGAAAACACTAAATGAGCTGCTGGTCTTCTACCTCCCCAACACAGAGGCATAACTGGGGATTTGGTCCTGCTCTTGACTAGAGGAAGGGGTCTTCTAAAACTCTCACGATCGCCTGGGTTATAGGAATATCCTGGTTTTCCATGAGTCCTCTGGATCACCCCTGAGTTTATGCTAATGGGCTGATGCAGAATGGGGAAAGGATTCCAGAAAAATCAATCATATTATTGGAAGGCGGAGGCTTTGGGTTAGCCTGACCGAAGTGGAGGACACAGGTGTTGACAAAACAAGGCCAATGAGTCAATCAATCCCATCTACATAATCAAACTAATGAGTCCAGACACCAAAGCTCCAAGTCCAGTGGCACTTTCTCTTTGGTAAACCCACTGATTGTGGTAAAAGGGCGACGTGTTGTGATCCCTAAGGGAGAGGACAGGGAAGCTCTGTACCTGGAACCCTCCTGGACCTCGCCTTGTCTGTCTCTTACTTACTGATCCTAATGTGCAACTTCACAGTAAAGCCGTAAGGTGACACCTGCCTGACTACTGTGGGTTGTACTAGCTTAGCTGTTTGCCTTGGGAGGTCTTGGAAGCAACTGAGTCCGTAGCCATTTGGTCAAGAGTGCTGGCAGTCTATGGGCGTCTAGCATCTGATTAAAGGCACACTGCTCAGGTACTATGCCCTATAATCTGTGATTGTAACTCTGCTAACTCTGAGCGGCTCATGGTAGAATTGTACTGCAGTACAACAGCTGATGTCAGAACACCTAATGATACACTAAGATCATTAACAAATGATTTCTAAAGAAAAATTATGGAAGAAGATGTAACATCTGTTAAGAGTTGCCATTAGGCTACAAATATGTTGTGAGGCTCATGAGTATCTTAAAAATAAGTTAAAGTGAGGGTTATAAAAATTATTGCTTTTCTCTTCCCTTTAAGATCGATCACCTAAGACAAGACCTATGCAGAATGAATGAAATCAACAGAGAAAAATGGCAATTGTATGAAAATAAAAACAATAGATTTCAGATGCTTAATGTTATCAGTACCTGTAGGTTGTCGGGCTGACATTGATTTTCCGTGGCACACTGCAGGACTCAAATTTGTTAGCCAGAGTGACATTGTTTCCAAAAAGACAGTAACGGGGCATTTTAACTCCAACAACTCCAGCAAACACTGATCCAGAATGCAGTCCAATTCTCATCTGAAAGCAAAATTAACAACGTTCGTGGTCACTGGTAAAGCACTTTCCACTTGACAGTGTTGTTCGAATGTTTACAGTAATATAACTGAGACAGTACATTCCGTAGTATGGTATCTTTAACTCTTCCAGAAGATACCTAGACGGGGAAGAGCTGGGTCAGCACAATTCATAATAGCTAAAGTTTGGAAGTGGTCCATATGTCCATCAACAGATGAATGGATAAATAAAATGTGGTGTTTACACACCATGGAGTACCTCTGCACTAAAGAAAGATAAATTTGAGTCATTTGTAGGAAAATGAATGCACCTTGAGACCATAAAGTTCAGTGAAATAAATCAGACACACAAGCTTAAATTTCACATGGTTTCTTATATGAGAAACCCAGAGTAAAAATACAAAGTAAAATAAAAGAAAGATAGTAGGAAGATAGATGGTCCAAGGAAGAAGGATATCAAGAGATGGGGGAATAGTGGGGGGAGAGATAAGGGATGAAAAAAGAGGAAAGAATTGTAATATCTAAGCAGAAAAACAAAGGAAAAAATGGAATTGCATTGCTTTATTAGTCAGCTTTTCATTACTGTGACCAAATACTTGACAAAAAACTTAAAGGAGGAGATTTCTTTTAGCTCGCAGTCTCAGAGGCTTCAGTCCATGGTCTGTTAGCCCCAAGGCAGAAACATCATGGTGAAAGGGCATGATGGGGGAAAGCTGCTCACCTCATGGCAGTGAAGCAGACAGAGAAGTGAGGAGTCAGAGAGGAAAGCAAGCAGCCCAAGGGAAGACGTATTTTTAGGTGCATCCCCCCAGGGATCAGCCCCTCCAACAAGGCCCGCCTCTTAAAGGCCCATTCAGCTATGAACTCATCAGCGGGTCAATCTATTGGTGACCTTCACAATTCAATTTCCTCTTTAGGCCCCACTGTTCCATTGCAAACCAAGACCTCAATATATAAGCCACTGGAGGATCACTTCATATCTAAATGATAATTGTTGTTACAGCCCAAATAACAATGACTATAATCTGTGTAGTCTACATTCACTAAAGTCCAGACCCATGGAACAATAGAACTGTACCATGTCTAGGTTATAAGAGTCAGTAGGAGATGTGCAGGAGTAAAAATTTAGGAATTTTGAATGATCTAGGGAGACACTGAGATGGAATATTTTAAAATGGGATCCTTCAAAAGATCTGATTACTTGATGATTTGAAGGACACCCAGATTCTGAAATTACTGCTACAACAAAGCAAGTTAACATATTTTATATGACAGATACCATGTTCATTATTTTCAATTTTTATGTTGAGTTGATCTTTTGAAAAGTTTTATTAGATATATGCATTTTAATTCAAAATCATGGACTCAGTAATTTAGATGTAATTTAAGAATCAGAGGACTCTATTTCTGCCCAATTTTCCAGCTTATTTCAGATTATCTTCTACCAACTTTCCAGAATCGTTTGCTTTTTAAGATGTATTATGGGGCCGGTGAGACAGCTCAGCGGCATAAGCGCCTGCCTGGCAAGTGCGAGGTCCTGAGTTCAGTTCCCGGTACCCACATAAAGAAAAAAAAAAAAAAGAGGTTGTATTATGAAATCTAAGGCATTTTCAAACAGAAACACTGCATTACGAATTTGGAGATCTGCATTCTAACCAAACTCCATTAGTAATTGGTAGCATGACTTTAATCTTCTCTGATCATTTCTTCATATATAAAATACGGTGTTGGATGAGTCTTAAAGTCAGAGTTTTACTTTATGGAGCAAAACTCAGATGCCTACTAAATCTGGCTCTTTTCTTCTTCAAGAGACTATGGTTTTACAGATCTAACAATTGTACAATAAAATAAGATAACAGAAAACTATCTTCTACCTTTAAATATAAGCCATGACTTCAGCACAATTGGATGCTCTTTTGGGCCTTCTTTAAACAAGATTCTCTCTGTATCTTTAGTTATTCTAACATTTTGTATGCTAAATCTACCACAGCATTTTTATTTTTTATTTCATAAATATTATGTAAATGCATTTTCCTCACAAAGCCAGTCTTTCTGATTCCTCCCAATGCCACGTTCCATGACTCCCCTTCCTCTGTTATCAAGCTTGCATCAACCCCACAGTTTTCATAGAGAAATATTCATATTCATGAGCAAGAAATGATCCAAGATATAAGATGCACATGATGCCCTGAATGTATCTCTTTTCATAGGAAAAAAGACTTGAATGTGGAATAATGAAAGACAGAATTCTGACATCAAATGCAAGCTTGAAGGAAACCTCCCAGGGAGTCTTCTACGTGGGGACCACGTTTGGCATAGCTCATTTCCCATGCCAGGCTTCTGGGTATAGAAAAGGAGGGGACCACAAATTGATTTTTATGTTTACTGCCACTTTCTCACTCTCACTGTAACATGCAGCTTACATCTCTACCTTCAGTTCACTTACACTTTTCTAACCCTGAGTAGATGGACACTTGTGAGGGCACCTGCAAGAAGGGAGTGAGTGAACGATCTGCACCTGTGACACACTGAAGACAAGCATAGATTTTGAAAAGAAGTAAAGGAAACAGTTCCTATTCTTTCTATTCTAAGAGACAGCAGGGTAAAAGAATAGAAGAATCCTGGGCTTTAAAGCCAGATTAGATAAGATTCCAAATCCTGACTTGTAAAAGACTTGACTACTCTTGTCCATCAGGAATCATGCCTTTCTCTTCATCATGTCATGCACACATTAAATGAGACAATGTTTAAATGACAATTTTCTGCCCTCTGTTAGCCAGTCACATTTTCCTCCCCTCTGCCTCTCAGACGTTTCGCACCTGTCTCCTAAACCATCTAATATTTCCTGGGATCATCCTGGGACATGAGAAGACATGTTTAATGTCTCACTTCACCGGCCAGTAAAGCTAACCTGTAACTACCCACGTACTACCTGTAAAGCTAGCTATATATAATTCTTCCAAGTGCAAAAATCTAAAAACTTTCATTTAGATAAATAAGAAAAATTATGCCATTAATCCTGCTCCCCCACTGAACACACACATCTTAAGTAAGAAATTCATTCATGTGGAAATCACTGGTCCTGTTAGTAGTCTGGACACTTTTAATATTTGCTTTGATAAGTTGAATTATTACACAAAAATTAGAAAGGAATACACACATTTCTTTTTTGAAATGCAATTAAAAATTATGTCTGGAAAAGTTCAATATTGTGATGTTTTTAAAACACAGCTGCAAATTATTTCACACTCCTATGGAGACGTGGAATCAAAACCTGCTACCTATTGAGTAGACACCACTGCTCTAATAGAACAAAGTGAAAATGTCCCTGTACACTTCCAATGCCCAAAATTAAGGAAAGAAAAGTTTATTTAGCTCACAATATGTGGAGGTTTCAGTCCATAATCAGCTGGCTCCAAGGCAGGGTGGCATGCCTGAGGGGCAACCATTAATGGTGGCAGAAGATAGCAAAGGCAGCAAGAGCAAAAGGGGGGAGAGTGAGCCTCTTTTCTTCCCCTATATTATAAGCAGGCTACCTGCCCGAGGGTGGGTGCAGCGCTCACACCATCTCCGTGCCCTCCTCTTGCACAGGCTGAGGATGTTTACAAAGTGAGCACCCTAGCCCCCTGCGGCATCACTTAGTTAAGCTTCTGAACTTCTCCAATTGACAAAATGAGTCAACCATCACAACATCCTAGGGAGTAAATAGTGTCCTAGGGCATGTCCTCTACACCCTATGATGTAGAACTGCTGAATCACTTAGTTAAGCTTCTAAACTTCTCAAGTTGACACAATGTATCAACCATTACATAAGAGGTCATGCAACTTCCATCAGTCTTGTTTGCTGGGACATGTGCCACTTGTCCAAAGTGTGATTTCTCAGAGACTGCGATGCTGGACCACCACATGGAGCAATGTGGCTGACAGTCTCAGCTGAGCCCAAGCTGTCCACCACCCGCACCAAGCAGCCATTTTGGCATGGATTCCAAGTGATGCAAGTTCAACAATTCAGGCACCCTCAACTACTAGAGGGTTCCCAATGAAGGTTCGAGACACTGCAGTAAAGACATGGCCTGACAGCAGATTTAGAAAACAGGTGCAAAACTCAGACAGATAGCTTCCACTAAGGTTAAAGAAAGCAAAGGCTAAACCTCTAATTATTATAATAGTTGTTTTTTAAATTTTTTATTTCTTCTCTTTATATTTTATAACATACCAGATTGGATTCTACATTAAGGACCTGAGTGTGAAGGTCATCCATTGAAGATGGTTCTACAAAAATTCCGTGGAAGATTTGCTATAAGTGGGATATGTAACTGTAGTTCACTCATCTTCTATTATACTAATACCTAGCCTGTTAATTTTATCTACAATAAGATACTCTTCCTGAATCTGGCTCATCTAAAATTTTCAAAATGTTGCAAGCCTTGGAAAATACTGATGGACTTGTACTCAACATCCATTCTCACATAATGCCCTCTGGGAAATTAAAAACTAGAAGCCTGCAGCTTCTAGATGCATTTAAATCAGTCAATCACATGCATCTGCATGAGCTGTGGAAGGCAAGATTTACACTGTGTTCATACTTCTTTTGCTCCAAGTGTGACAATAGTTGTGGAAATATTTGGGTTTTCTACTGCATGCTCCAGAGAGGGTCCATTTTCCAGGCCCAAATCTTTGATGTCATAGTGTAGGCTTTCCATCTTCCTTGTTCAAATTGTAACAGGTGCAGTTTTGCTCTGTAGTCAACAGGAGAGGCAACAATTTTCTGAGCATGATACTTTCTCACTGTGACCATGGTGCTACAGCTCTGGAGTCAGCCTCCAGGCCATGGAAGAAGCAGGGGTTCTGAAGTATGTCTTTGGCAGTCATTTTTTGAACTTATAAATGGCTTCTCCAGATCTCTCAATGATTTTGTAAGCATTTAGTAGTATCTGGTAGTAAACCTTTTCCTGTTTTAACAAGACAGAGATTCTGCTCCCTGCAACTAAATCCCAATTAATCCTTATTCTTTGCATAATCAAGCAAAAAATATTTGCTCTTATGACATCTCCTGGACTGCACCACCTGCCTTACCTTGATGGGTTCTCCATGTGGGGACATGACTTCATCAGACAGCTCCATCATCTTCAGTGCCATGAGTGCTATCTGTACAGCATGGGTATCACTTTCTCTGTGCAACCCCCCGGCCACACAGTATGCATCACCAATGGTCTCCACCTAGACACAATGTATTTTGCATATTAAATAAAAGTGCAGGAAGAATCACTATGTACATCATAGAAGAAATCAAAAATCATATAGCAGAAATCTCCAGTGTTCAGCAATCATGTAACATGAATAATTTATCCTCATTAACCAGGATAAATCAGATACCCTCAGAAGTGACTTTCCCTTTCAGGAAATTCACAGCATTTAGACTCTTATATCCGTTCTATGCTGCAAAGCCACACAGTCCTATGAACAAGAACCAGGGGCCTTCTCCTCTGTATCTGCCACTAACCCACCATGCCACTTAACGTCTTTTTAAATTTTACCATGCAAAATACCTTTTGTGAATCCAATGATATGTTTTGCACTTAAAAGAAATTGGTTAGGATATCAGAATCATTTATATCATTTTATAGCTCCCCCATTAAGATAGTGTTTTCAATGAAGTTGCCCCTCAATAAACATAATATTAATTGTAGTAAAAATGTGTAATGTAAAGTTAAGATACTAACAGTCATAAGAGTAAAAGTGATACCATTTTTCTAAAGGACTTCTGGTATCTCATAACAATAATTAAGTATCTAGTAGGTATGAGTCACAAAGGATAGAACTCAAGATGTCAAACCCAGAAACAAAAATAATAACGCTTTAAAGGCTATTGGAAATCAGGCTGTTATATAAATTCCAATTATCACCATCATCACCATCATCACTATCATCATCCTCATCGTTACAGGCAATTTTTAATCTCCCTGTGTACTATCCACAGTAAGGTACATGTTAATTTAAATCCATAAATAACTCTTCCAATTCTGATAATTGCATTTTTCTTCCCTTTTAAATATTTATTGTAATTTGTAGGTAAAATTATTCTTCTTAACCATAGCCTCCATCATGAAGGAGTTAAGGTGAGAAAGGAAAAAATGAAAATGGGGACAAAATCTCAATAATTAATTTCGATAATTTCCCATTTACCCATAATAAACACTGAAGCCCTTATAATAGCTCCAAAGTTGTTCTTAACCTGTCTTTCTGCTAATCTTTGACTTTACCTTTTAATTCTCTTGTTCACATTTCTCCCAATGTCACTGGCCTCCTATTATCCCTTGAAGACACCAAACACTCTCCAACTTGCAGCCTCCCCATGGAAAGACACTGCAGAAAACCCTTTGGTTTACCCCTCATTCTGTCCACCGTCCTAATGAAACACCTTCCACTAGGACAAGCCTATTCTAACCTCCCTCTGAAAGTAGTGTCATCTCCTACCCTCTGCACTTTCTCACCCCTTAACCTGCTTTATTTTCCTCCAAAATATTACAGCAATTGAAATACTATGAATATACTCTTGTATTGTCTTTATTTTCCCTTCCAAAAATATAAGCTGAGTTTGTGTATTATTTTCACTCTTGTATTGCTAGTGCCCACTAATACATAAACAGGCCGTGATGCTTCCCGTAATCTGTTCCTGTTATGAATGTGAAGAACGGCTCCTCATAACAGCGGAGATATCACAGGTGCTCAGCACATAGACTGCCTAGGAGAAGTCCTGCTGCCCACTGTGATGTGGAGTTAGATGCCTCTCTCTCTGCTCTTGGGGCGTTGTGCACCTGCATGGGAAGAATCTTTGATCATGTCACCTAGGAATCTGGCCCTTGTTAGCTCTGCCCTTCTCTCCCTCTCACACAACACGTGAGCCCTGCTTTTAGGGATTGCTTCCCCCGGTTCCCTACTCAAGGCCCATTCGTGTTGGCAAATGCTGTGTAAAGAGTAAAAGTTTGCTAAAGCAATGGATAAAAGAATACAGTTATCAACAGTGAAATGATCAAAAGATTGAGAGACAGAAAAAGAAATTTTCTTCCTACAAATTTCTACTTGTAGAAAGATGCATATACCTTGAAATTATACATTTAAGTGAAATAAATCAGACACAAGTTAAATATTGCATGATTTCTCTTATATGAGAAACTAAAGTATAAATTAAGGAGCAAAATAAAAGACAGATGATAGGCTGCAGGGAGGTAGACCTTTTGGAGGCAGGAAGAGGGAAGGGAGGGGAGCGGAAGGGGAAGTGGGAAGGATTAAGTTGTGGTAGATGCATGTACCAACTCCCCGTGAGGAATGTATTCATGACATATTGTGGATATGTACTAATAAACATGCACACATATACAAACAAAGAAATACACACATAAATGCATAGATAAATAAAGCAAGCCCTGGCACAAGCAGGTCCCAGGATAAATAAGGTGGGCTATTCTGGAAGTCACTGCACCCCTAGATCAGGCCGTGGCCATCCATTAGGTGTTCAGACCCTTCCTTCCTTCCTCTCAGCTCTCCCCAGGTATGTTCGCATGGAACGAGACGCAAACAGAAGGGAGGGATGAGGATTGGGGAAAAGATGAGGTATTAAACAGCTCTAGTGCCGCAGATCAAACGGGGAAGTCAGGTGCATAGTCTGGGCACCTTGCTCAGATGTCCAGAAACTGCACCCTGTGTTTATGATCAGAATCGCACAAAGCAGAAGAGGACACAGCTCCTGGCAGCAATCACAGCCGTCTTCAGTGGGGGAAGACGTTACTGTCACGTTATGAGCAAGGAGACATTCTCAAGATAGAACGTGACTATGAATAAACAGCAAATTCCACAGGAGGCCATCAAACTTCACCCAGTGGAAGCCGATTATTTCATACGTAATTATACACGGACGTCGCCCCCCACCCCCACCCCTCAGGGACCCACGGCTCCTTCTGGAATTTCCTGTAAGAAATCTCACAAAGGAACTTTTAGCTCTTAGTCTCTCAAATGAAACAAGGCAAGGAGGCAAGGATTTATGCATTCCCATAAATAAATTTGTTTCTACCTCGATTATTTATTTCATGCTGGGTTAAGCCCTGGAATTCCAGATTGTTATGCAGCAAATTAAACAGATGATTGCAGCCAGACAAATATGATAAATACTTTATTCTTAAGGCCAATATACAAAACAAGGCCAAATAATTTAAACCAGTAAGCGCTTTTAATTTTAAAGGAGCTAACACTACTTGAAATTTCTTCATTTTCTCTCTTCCTAATTATAGTTATATTAAGAAAAGCTTTACTGGGTGTCAGGGAGAGTCACTTCTGTATAAGTGCTTGGAACAATACCTGGTAATTACAGGTACTCAATAAATCCTGGATGCCTGATCCATAACCGGTGAGGTGTGATTGACAAGTACAGTGAAATGTAAAAAAGAAAATGTACTACAGTAGAAGACACACTGCCATTAGTCCCCCTTAAAATACTCCCCGTCACTTCAAATCCCTCATTCCGCAGCAGTTCTTGATATTCTCTTTCGTTACATCTTTAACTGTGCTATCCTGGGTGCCTCTGTGTCCAGTTCAGATTCCAAAAATTCACCTTTCATGGTCATTTTGGCTTCATGGAAAGCCAGAAGAGGCATGGTGTCAGAAAAAGTGACTCAGGTGAGTGAGGACACATCAAAATGTTTTTATGAGCTTGTGTTTCTGTCGGATGGCCCTCAGCAGCAGCATTCACTGAATTTTTAATCACACCTTATAAAGACACTCCAGAAAGAGAACTTCCAGAAATACTTCAGAAAGTGGCAAGAAGGATGAGCTGAGTGTGTTCAAAGGGAGGGGGAGTATTTTGAGGGAGATGAATAACAATTAAAATAATTTTTTAAACATTCACCATATATTTTGATCGCCCCATGTGCATTACCTATCGTAACCTTGCAACAATCCTATTAAATTATGGGATGTAACGTATTATTCCTGCATGAAGATGCTGTGGGTGGCTATTTCTATTTCTTAGCAATGAGAAAGCTTATTTCACTTGGTAAGTTTGCGAAGCAAGTGAAACAGAGGATAAGATCTGAAGACCTCTCTCGTTCCCATTCTCTGCCTTTGGCCAGGCTGTAAAGATGGCCTACGAACGTGATCTTGATTAATGGTAACTGACCATGAAAAGTATCATGTAAACTCTGTATTCATCTATTTGCAGACATTCTGATAGTTCTCACATCCCTTTACTCTTACAGACACTAAAGTTTTCCTCCGTGACTCAGACCTTGGATTACCTCACGCTAATGATCCCACTCAGTTTTCACGGTGAAGCGGCTGCTCTGTTGATTTAAACGCTACCTCTCCAGGCCTCCATGCAGCCTGTCCTCCCTCCATTCTGCGCTGATTCTTCGAGAAGACAATGCAGCAGGTCTTTCCCAGAACAGTTAGTGCTGTCTCTGAGCTGACATGGAGCTGTTTCTGGCTGGAGAACACCCAAATAATTGATGCGCAATGTCTGCTCCCAGGACGTAACCGGCAGGACCCTGCAGAGAGAGCCTCTCACTGGAGTGACAAGTGAGACAGCCTTACCTTGTAGACGTCCAGCTCTCCACACTGCTGGTCAAAGCGAGTGTAGAGCGCATTGAGCATGGTGATGACCTGCAGCGGCGAGCACTGGGAGCAGATGGCAGTGAACCCCACGATGTCCGAGAAAAGCATAGTGACGTCGCTGAACTTCTTGGCTTGCACCACTCGCCCTTGCCACAGCTGCTGCGCAACCTCGCAGGGAAATATGGAGCACAGAAGGTCGACCGTCTTTTTCTTCTCCTCCTCCAGCGCGTGGTGGGCCTGCTCCAGGGTGGCCTTCAGCTTCCCCAGCCTCTTCTTCAGGCCATCCTGCGCGCGAGCTTGCTCCCCAATCAACACCACATCCCTCAGCGCGTTGTGAATGGGGATGTCGGACAGGTAGAGCCCTCGTCCCGTGAAATCTTCTAATCTGTCCACACAGGGTGAGCCCAAGAACAAGACTGCGTTGGACTCAACGATGTAGATCATTTGGCCTTTGAGATCCATAACCTGCAAAGCAAAGGAGACCAATTGTTGTGATTCATTTAAGCTTCCAACACCTTTCTGAGATGAAAAGAGAGGAAGCGAATTCAGTGCTAATGTTTTGGTGTGTTCAAACTCTTATTTCTTTCCCACTTGCTTTCTTACCATTCCACTTTGCTATGAGCTCTGAAACGCAGGCAGACATTTGAAGAATACAATGGAATGTGCACTAAACAGAAATCTTGATGTGCAATGAACAACACGGGGCACTTTTGCTTCAAGGCTTTCCTGTAAGCCGCATGCTGATGCTCTCCCTCCTACGGACTTTTGATATATCATTCAATTAATCTGGAGTTACATTTCTTTGTGTAATTTGTGATACTCATGAAAACAGAAAGGTAGACCTTTTGCAGATGGAAAAGGGATCTAGGGATGGAGGGAGAGGAAGGAGATGGGGAAATAAAGACTAAGATGAGATATGCATGTTAACAATTCCCCATGACGAATGTATTATGTATCACAAACATGAATAAAAGAGGAAGGAAAGAATACAGTCTTTATTCCTTCCTCCCTGATTCCTCCCTCCCTTTCTTTCCTTTCTTTTCTCCTGTTTTAGCTTGCTTTTCTCATTCTCTTCCTATTCCTCTTCCTCCTCTTCCATTTCTATTTCTCTTCCTCTTTCTCTTTTCTTTTGGCAGTACTGGAGGTTCAACCCAGGGTTTTCCTACTGAGCTACATATCCAGCCTTTATTATTATTATCATCATCATCATCATAATGAGACAGGGTCTTGTGTAGTTGTTAAGTTGTCCAGGCTGGGCTTGAACTTGTGATCCTCCTGCTTCAGGCTTCCAGAGTGCTGGGGTTACAGACATGGGCCACCATACTTAGCTATCTTCTTTCTCCTCTGTTCTCCCATGACCTACTTGTAACATCTGGTAGGTACAGAAGTTAAAATATCTCCAAATATAAGATTTTTGCCCTAACATTTTTTCCTTTTGCCATGAGTAGCACCGCAGAGCTATCTTGTGGAAGTTATTTTTCCAGAGTGAGAAGCTGGATCTTGGAGAAGACTAAATCTCCATTTCAACTTTACCTTAAGGACCTAACCAACCCTGCCTTCTGCAATATAAACAAAAGCCCAAACCGGGCAGCAGAACGAATTTCACCCAGTGTGTTTTGAAATACATAGAGCTTCAAATGATGACCCAAAAGATTAACTTGCATCATGTGGACACATGTGTACATGAGTGTCCACTGTAGCAAAGGTCAAAAGCAACAGGAGGCTGGTTAAAGAAAGAAGAGCACAACCACACAGGGGAACAGCACAGACTCTCCAGAAAAGTCAGAGAGGTCTGTACCTCACAGTACAGGGGCTGACCAAAACACATCATTTAACGGCAACAGCAATCATGAAATGGTTTTTACTTTGCTGTAAACAAAAATGTACAGGACTTGTGTTTTTGATATTTTGCTGCAATGGATATCTTTGTGCATTAGGCACCTTTAAAAATATTTAGATTATTTCAGGATAAAAAAATATTAAAGTGCTTTTCATTGTCAGAACCATCAGTACTTCTGCTGGGATGAGTCTGAAGCCGCTCTCTTATCTCTGCTTACACTGTCAACTATGTGTTAGCACAGAATAAATACTTACCAAGATTAAACATTTTCTAAGATTCTTTCCTGAGATTAAATAATTTCCAAAATTCTCTACCTTGATACTGTATTATAAAATATACCCTCCCCATACTTTGTTAGCAACTAATCAAACAAATTATTTATATCTCCATTTAATTAATCAACATTTACTAAATGTTGATTAAAAATCTATTTAGTTGTGTTTGGCAACATGTAGTTTTTTTTTGTTTACTATAAAACATTACTATTAATTGGAAACATGTTTTAATATAAACATTTACTATTTTAGTTGTAAAATATCCTGTAGAGATTTTAAAAAGCAGATTGTGGGCCAGTGAGATAGCTCAGTGGCATAGGCGCCTGCCTGGCAAGCGCGAGGTCCTGAGTTCGACTCCCGGTACCCACATACGAAAAAAGGGCTGGTGATATTGCTCAGAGGCACGCGCGCCTGCTGGCGCGTGAGGTCCTGAGGTCGACCCCGGTACCCACAAAAAAATAAATAAATAAATAAATAAATAGAAGGCAGATTGTATGCAATAAATAATTGTGAAGTAATAAATCAAATAACCAAGCAAATGAATGCGGAAAGGACTGAAATTTATTCCAGGGTTGAAACTATTTTAGAGTGGTTTTAGACATAAATGTATTGTAACACATTTGGTGTGTTTAACCTTCCAGTGTTTAGTCCTTAAATATGTAATAACTTATTTTATATGAAAGATAATGCATGCTGCCCTTACCCTGGAAGATTTCTTCTCAGAGTTGTCCCAGCTCCTCACTTGTATGACAAACTGCATATTCAACATTGTCATGATCCCACTGAAGGTCTGGTTGATTTTGGGGGTCAGAATTTCAAAGTACTTCTCGAAACGAGGCTTCCCTTGCAAGTCCTTCCTACTCATCAGCCGCCTAATGCCGTTGCCGAGTTGCAGAACGGTGAGATCTTTGTCGAACATGAAATGGAATGGGAATGTCTTGCAGAAGAGTGACACGGGGATCACAAGTGATGACTGGGGTTTGCCTGGGGACAGGGATGGCTTGGCGCTTTTCACATGGACGGAGTATAACAAGTAGGGCTGGTTGACAAATTCAGTGCAATCGCTTTGGAAGCAGGGAGGCACTAAGGACACCTCCACTTCGGTCTCATACAGTTCGTGAGCAGCTGCCTTAATGATGCCGGGAAGGATCAGGGATGTGATTTTCTTGGGGAAGAAGTAGTAAACATTTAAGAAATCGTGATCCTGATCCAGGCATAGGATGGAGGCATCTTCCAACCTGCCCCTCTTCTCTGCTTCCTGGCAGTGGCTGCTCTGTTTCAGAAGGGTACTGAAGCTATTTAAAAAATCTTTCAGAGTGCCTCCGACCACACCAAGGATGTGCTCATCTTCTTCGTAACATAGTTTAAAATGTTCTTCACCCAAAGACTCTTTGATGATCTCCACAGGAACTCCTGAAAGCACACACATTTTCTGCCTTATCAAATGTGTCAACTTGGTAGAGATCTGTTCCTCTACTGTCCAACCTTGGTTAATCTGTTTACGCAGTTCCCTTTATATCTTAAGAGTTCCAACCTCAGTCAGATACCTACATTCAAAATACCAACACAGATTAGTTTCTTAAATTCTAGCAACTCTGCATAAAAATCCCCAAAGAGTTGATTTCTAGAAAAATGACCAATGGAATACAAAATACCCCTTTTTATTTCTCTTAACCTGAACTATAAAAGATCAATTAGAATTCCAGGATGAAGGGCTGGAGGAGTAGGTCGGTGGTAGAGCACTTGCTTAGTGTGAGGGAGGCCTTGGGCTCACTCTTCAGCCCAAACAAAAACAATGAAAAGCTAGAAGTCTAGGATTAAATCCATTTCAGACCAAGCCTGCCCATTTCTCTGTTACCAAGAAAACAGTGCATCTTCATGAAGGACTTCTTCCCTGAAAGGGCTTCCTGAAGTGTAAACGTCAGAGCCTGGAATTAATTTAAAGTCAGTGCAGCTCAATTTTTTCTGGAGATGGCTATAAAGTTTTCCTCTTCCTGAGTAAAATAGGAAACATTATTATTTAATGTCACCTGAATGAATATTTGCTTAAAATATTTATTTTCTACAGCTTCTCCTTTCAAAACTTCTTTTACTCTTTACATTCTAGGTATCATATTTTTCTCATCTGTGATGTAGGAAAAACAATACTGTCCTCTTCAAGGCACTATTGTGATAGTAGAGATATGTTTAAAATCACATCTGGCTTCTAGGAAGGATTCGATACAAATGAGCCATTATACTACTACTACTACTAATAATAATAATAATAATAATAATATACTCTTAGAAAGATGTAACCTCTTGGTCCATGTACTGAAACTTTGACTCATCTATTTTTTCTCCAAACTAATCATTAATACGAGAAGACTGCTAACCCTTTTCGCCAGGACTGCTTTCAACTGTAAAGAACAGTCCTTATTTGATGTTGTTGAGCAGAATTTTTAATGTATAAATGAGGAACACAACTTCGAAGTCAACGCCTGTAAGCGGGTGAGTCAGCTTCCCATCTAGCCTTCTCTATTTCTCAGCAAATAAATATGATAAAAGAAGAAATGTCTGAGGTCAAACAGAAACATACAGCATACGGAAGAGTTACTCTTTACATGAACACAATTAGTAATATGAAACACTTCATACTACAACTCACCAGCAAATGGACAAGAGTACTTTTAGAGAAAATATCAGTTCTGCAGGTAAAGGGTATGTGTCCCAATTACATATACTTAAACATACTTAAACAATTCTGTTACCTGTTGCAATTGCTTGGTCTGCAATTACTTTCTCAATGTCTTCTTTATCCAAGGAGTTCCTGGAAGTAATTCAATTATCTTAAGTTACAAACAGATAACTGAATGCTAAAAATTCAGATTATGTAGAATATACAGAAATGATGACAGTTTTGTAGGGGAATTCTTGACTTAGGATTTTGTAGGATAACCGTGGTGATAGGTACATCCAAAACAACTTTGAAAAAGCCCCAAATATACTAAGTATAAAGCGTTTCCTCATTTTGATGATGCACATTTGCTTCTGAAGTTCCATATACTCTATCTATCTATATCTATCTATCTATCTATCTATCTATCTATCTATCTATCTATAGTAGTAACCAGGGACTGACCCTAGGGCCTTCACATTGAGCTACTTCCCCAGCTCTTAAAATTTTGATTTTGAGACAAGGTCTCAATACATGGCATCCTCCTGCCTAAGCTTCCCAAAGTTCTAGAATTATAGGCATGCACCACCACGCCCTGGCTTGAAGTTCTCTTTAAATTGGCCAATACTAAGAGAGCTCACAGTGTCGGGGGATCAGGAGTGTGTACTGGGCAGGAAGGGGACACAGGGGCTGAGAGGGGATTGGGGAGCGGAGAGGAAGGCTCGGTGGCACAACGCTTGCCCCGCATGTGCTGTGAGCCCTGGGTTCTATCCCCAGCACTGGGGGGGGGAGGAGACAGACAGACAGAGGCGAGGCAGAGGCTGAGGCAGAGACAGCGATAGAGACACAGAGAGGGAGAAAGGAAGAGATGGACAGATGGAGAGACAAAGAGAGGCAGACAGACACAGAGACAGAGTCGGAGATGGAGACGGAGAGGGAGAGAGACAGAGACAGGCAGAGAAAAATAAATCCTCAGGGGTATTCTAATCATCCAGTCAAGTCAGCACATCTACGGACAGGTGGGTTTCACTTTTAAGTATCACTGTTCTGTATTTTTTTCAAAAACCAATGCATACTATTTCTTGCTTTTAAGATTCTATATATTTATCTCTCAGGCAATACTGTATTAAACTTTCACCCTTAGCCTTGTATAAAAAAATCTGCTCTTTTATATCACTGCCCTGCTTTCTCCAGTAGAGAAGTCAGTAACATAGTAACATACGTTTTGATCAACAGGTTTCAATAATTTCAACTGGACAACTTGGTGATTCATGTTTCCCTAACTGTTGTTTGATAATTTCTGATAATAATGACCAATTACCCTCAAATTTGTCACAGTACTATTTACACACCAAAGGCTCTATTTCTGATTCAATTTTCCATTAGATAGGCCATGTTTACCAACAGGCATACATCTAAATTTTCAACAAAACTTGGTACATGTTGAAAAGTTTCAGAAGAAAATATTTTCAAGAAGGAAAACTGCTCCCTCCATCACTTTGTCATTTGAAGATACATTGCTTATAACTAAAACACTAGGTAGAAATATTATATCTAAGTTCATTGAGAATCATTACATATTATTATATCCATCTTGGATCCGGAGATCCCCCGATTGCTTGTTAGACGTTTCTCTATACTTAAAGATCTTAATCTTTAGATTTGCTCCTTTTTCTCATCTAAGCAACATCTTTCTTTTTCTAAAGAATGAGAGCAAACCTCTCTCTAATGCTTCCACCTTCCAGAACACACGCGATGTGAGCAGGGCTTGGTTGGTCCAAGTAGCATACAACAGTGCCAGTAGAATTCCTTACCCTCATCTTCAGAAATGCAAGCAGGCATAGCAAACACATGTATGTGTCACACACACACACACACCAGCCATGTGGTCAGTACAGAATGATGGGATCAAAAAGATCCCAGAAAAAAACAAAGCTAAGCAACCAACCTAAACAGGTTGTAATGACTGTACTCAAACTCAGTCCCTTAAAATCAGGGCTGGCAGCGGACTCGTCCTTCATTCAAGATCCAATTATTGTTTAATATATTTTTTTCAAGGCCAGAATACTTGAAACAGTCTAAAATGCAGAATACTTGAAACAGTCTGAAATACTTAAAACAGTCTAAACAGTCTAACATTAAGGTGTGTGCAATGTTTGGCAAGCAGGAAAGCAGAAATGGTGGCTGATTTGCCAATGCGAGCACAAGGTTGAAAGCCTGAACTAGAGCGATGACCAAGAATAAAACAAGCCAGGTAGAGAGGGGCCCCTCAGCACAAGGCAAGCAATTTCCGGAGTAAAAATCTTATGTCAACAACTGAACAACTCTTATTTAAAAGCCCAAACAACTCTTTTTCTTTCATAAATCAGGGAAGTGGTAAAAGATTCCTTAAGATTTCCAAATGAAATGATTATTGTTTAAGTTTTGAGATTTCTTTTAAGGCAGACACCACTGGAAACACAGCCTCACTGCGTATCTCCACGCAGCCATCAGAGCATTTCAGAACACAGAGCCCTGAGAATAGATTTCGCGTGAACTGGCTGCCAAGGACTTGAGCAGACAGCCACAGTAGCGAGCAAAAATGACTTGTGGCGGTCTTATCAACCTGAAGAGGACGAAGGTCAGAGGCATTCTGGAATGCTTTGCGCATCACTCATGTAAACAAAGCTTGTCAGACACACAGTTCGCACTCTCCCCTCTGGCCCATCCATGACCCCCTCTTGGCTTGGTCCTGCTGCCTGCAGTCTGGGACCAGTGAGCCAGCAAGGAAAATGAAGCACAGGTCATCTGCGGGGTTGATGATCTCCACACAGGTTGGGAGAGATGAATGTATTTATCAGCTCTCCCTCATGGTGGGACAGGTTTGTTCTATTCTGAAAATCTGAACTCAAGTATTTATCCCAATTTTAACAAATTAAATAATCTTTGAAACCTTAGACAATCAAAAACAGGTCGCTCTGTTTACCCATTGGTAGTGAATGTGCCAAGTCACATGCATGTGAATCAGATTTTATTAAAATGTCACCTTCTGTGAAGCAACTTCAGATAGCTTTTTAGAAAAACTTTGCAACAGAATAAGGAAGAAAGAGTGAGCAGAACTGACATCCACCAGGAAGACCAAGCTGGTTTCCAAAACACAGGACCCCTTCCCCGAAGACTGCTAGATGGTCTCCCTGCAAGCCTGGTGTCCTTCCTCCTTGCCTCCTGGGACACCTGCCCCTCTCCTGATGTATGTGTCGGGGCTGGGGTGCCCGCTGGTATCCCACTTGCATTTCTAGAAACCCCCTTCAGAAAAGGAATGTCTTGATTTTGGGGGCTCTGTGCCTACTTGTCAAATATCATGGACATTATCCCTCTGTGTGACAGAATAGGCTTTAGAGGAGCTTATTGAAGAAGAGTATATGGTAACATGGTTAAAACGGGGACTCTACAAAGCTCAGGATTGAACCCTGGCTCTGCCTTTTCTGAAACTACTACGAAACTCTAAATACTGTGAATAAACCTGAGTTTAGTCATCTAGAAGATGTGAAAAATAAATGCACTTACTTTCACATTAATAGCAGCTGAAACATTTGTTCCAGTTTCCAGCACAAAAATTGATCAATAGAAGTCCATACATTCAGTGGGTGCTAGTTCTTTTTAGCAATGTGACCAACTGGGACTGAGAGTTAGACAGCTACAATCATTCAACTTACCTGCTTTCTTTTATTTTATGATTTGCTAGTGTTCTCTGCAGTGCAAGGTTCAGCCGTTCGAACTGGAAATTGAAAAGAAATGTTTCTAGAATTTCCTTACTTAACAATTTGATAAAAGATACACATTTTTAAAAATTCATCTTTAAGACTTCATATTAAGAGGCAAAAACATTATTACTTGAATAATTAAGTTTACTGAGTTTATGCCTTGGGAACTGGGGCTAATTGCCTATGTTTTTTCAAACTTGGGAAGAAACGACGAGCTCAGTTTGACATGAGTCTGGTTGCATCGTCGCCCATGACTTTGCTCTTGACCTTGGCCTCACTGAAAGCCACAAAGCAGTCCAGCTGGGTCCGCATCCACACAGAAGCGTCCAGTTTGGTAACGCCTGGTCTGTTATTAATACAGGAGTCCGCAGCTTCACCTCCTCCAGATCAGGAAGTCGTCTGGATGACCTCCCAGTACCTCAGTCACAGCCTGGCTCAAGCCAAACAAATTTCTGTTCTTTTCATAAACATAAACTCTACACCCAGCCGACTTAAGCGCCCTTAACTACACATTCACACTGATGCTTTGTATGTTCTAGTCTAGAAGCTCCAGTGTTCTCTCTCTCTCTTACCTTTTTATTTGATCCCTTCAATTAATTCTGTCACGAATATCAATTGATCATTTATTTAAACGGAACCTAGGATTTATCTGAACATATACTGATTTCCTTTCTTTGAGCTAATCATCCTCACCAAATACTGATACTCTCTTATTGATTTCTATTTCATGAGTTTGCCTATTTTGCAATATATTTGGATATAAGCTTTTTTTTTTTTTTTTTTTTGGTGGGTACCAGGGGTCAACCTCAGCACCTCGTGCACCAGCAGGCGCCCATGCCGGTAAGCGATATCACCGGCCCTTTTTTCATATGTGGGTTCCAGGAGCTGAACTCGGGCCCTCGCGCTTGCCAGGCAGGCACTTACGCCACTGAGCCATCTCACCGGCCCTGGATATAAGCTTCTATACCTAATAAATACGTGCTGGCAATTAATGCTTTCTTGTCTGTCATTACTAATTTGGAAATAAAATGCTGATAAATAATGTTGCTACTTTTTGTATTCTATTCAAAAATCACACATATGTTTATGTGTGCATATATATATATATATTTATATTTATATTTATATATACATATAAAACCAGTGATTCTCTTCATAGTTCACTCGGAGGAAAGTGAAGAATGTTCTGGCTATGTTCGATGCTGGGAAATTCCTTTTCCTTAATAACTATTTATATTTCTCAGAGTTTCCACTAATAAAGGAAGATAATGGAATTAAATAGAGCAAGATTTTTTTAATACAACAAGTTATGAACAAGTCTTTGATATATATATGTGTAGATATGTATACATGTGTATATAAAAGTTTAGAAAAATTTTATATACACGTTAAGTTTATATAAAGTTTAAAGTTTAGAAAAGAACTCTGAAATATATTGAAAGAAAATTCAACTACTGGAAATAAAAGTGAATTTGATGAAGAATAAGTAGGTAGCTCTTGTTAAAACCAATTATTTTGTCATTAATACACCATATATGAATATTTCAACCATAACTGCTATTTGAAGCAACACTGCTCAACTTTGATAAGTAGAATTTCATTGTTATAGTTTATGGATCACTTTCAGTTGGGTTTTCACATTTACACAGCTTTTGTTTTCTAGAATAAGAACATTCTAATTCATAAGGATAAATTATAATATCATTTTTTTTCTAGAACATATACAGACCCTGACAGTCTCTTTGGAACCTCTGACTCTCACTAGGGCTTTGAGTTGGGCAGTACCACTTGTAAGGACAGCCAATTAAAGTGATTCGATTCAGTAAGTGGATTTTGATTTCCTACAGCTATGGTTAGTCCTCCACTACAAGCTCTTTACAGACGCTATGCCTGAGGAGCTTACAGAAGATGGGTCACCCAGCTTCTCCACAATGACCACGTCTTCATTTCTGTGTATCTCATTCTGCCCTTGGACATGACAGCACTAGCGACTTCCCAGACTTTCCCAAGGGCAAGGGAAACCTCCCTCATCCCAGCCAAACCCGATGGCTGGCTTGGGCTGAGCACAATTGAGTATTCCCATTTCAAAGGTCATTAGTCAAACTACTCATGTGATGTTGTCATATTTGAAATAAACTTCCTCAGCTTTCAGCTGAATCTAGTTGCTCCTTCCCTGAAGCTTCAGTTCGAGTCTCCTCTTTCTCAATCACTGCAGCCTGTACTGCTTCGAGGCGTTATTGCTCTAGCCACGGAACTCAGTTCAGTTCTGGTCAAGTCACCTAACTTTTCTAGCATTTCCTGAGGGTGAAACAAGGTTTCTCTGAAATTCCTTTCAGTTCTAAAAGTGAGTGAGTGTGGGATCTTTGGCGCTTTGCACACAGGAGAATGTTGATTCTATATCAATTAAAAATTATCAACATATTATAATAACTTAATTCTTATTATGTCAATGACCACCCTTATAGATTAAATGAGTTTACACAAAACTGAACACTGAGAAAGGAACACATCATAAGGATTTTCAACTTCTCTCTAGCTCTGCAGGGAAAGGCAAGCTCTCCCCATGGCCCACCTATGCCTAAACAGTCGTTCTCTTAAGGGATTATACCGTTCCCAGAGTTCTCTTAGCGAGACTGAGTGAAGGTGCTCCCCATTTCAAAATGGTGGTGTGCTACAGAGCTCAACAAATGTCAGCACCACGAACACAGAGATACTGGCAGCCACAGGCTCATAATTCTGACCCAAGAGGACAGACCAAGCCTGGTTTGAGAAGAGTCTTCAGACAAAGAGCCCACAGGAAAATGGAGGTTTTTACACTCGCTTCTGCAAATTGGCCAGGGATATATAATGCTCTTTGAAATCAGAAGAGGAAAGCCTGGTAGAAAATACATTATTCTTCAATGAATTTAATTTAAAAATAATAGATACCTACTCTTGAGGACTCATGGTACAGCAAGAGCTGTCCATAACTTTAGTCCACACTAAAATGCTAAGAGACAGTGTCACTTCCGGTTCACAGGTGAGGAAGCTGAGGATGAAGGGGTTAAGCAGTCGGTCACAAAGTATGCCGGACTGCAGAATCCCTGACAAGAATTAAGGTGTTATGAGATTAAACACAGTTTAAAACATGATTTTAAAAGTATTTTCATATATTTCAAGAAAATATTCTATATTTATCATACTCTTAAAAGTGAGGCCAGGTGTGGTGGCACATGTCTGTAATCCCAGTACTCCGGGAGGGTGAGGCAGGAGGACTGCTGTAAGTTCGAGGTCAGCCTGGGCTACATAGTGAATTCAAGACCAGCCTGAACTGCATAGTGAAATCCTGTCTCGAAAAGACCAACAACAACAACAAAAAAAAGTGAGCAATCAAGTTTTTCTAAGCACTTCCTTAGAAAAACGTTTTGTTTTGTTTTGTTTTGTTTTGTTTTTGACAATTTGAAAATACCGCTAAGATCTCCCCAGGGAAGCCCTCACCTCTGGGAAAATCAGTTTGCAAATACTCTCCGCCAAAGTGTGAAGATAGACGCGGCTGCGACTGGTCTTTCTTTGAGGAAGACTTTCTCGCACGTTCTTCTCGGGAACGTCCCGGCAGATGGGCGCCGTGGCTTCGCCACTCTGTGAGCTTCCCGCCACCTCCTCTGCGGGCTCCCGCGGCACCTGACCTGCTGCCAGCAGAGAGAAAGGACACTCCCCCGCGATCTTGAGGTCCTTCAGCTTCGTGCAGAACATGGCGCTGGCGCTCCCTCTGCCGCTCAGACTTCTGGGAGGGACGCTGCCTGATGGGAGAGCAACGGACGGCGCCGCAGCCAATCCAGAGACACCTGGGGGCGGGGCGTCTACGGCAGCAAACAGAACAGAAGAGGAAGAAGAGTGACTTCCTCCCATTCGGAAAGCAGAGAAAGTCAGACGCAGAAAAGCAAAGACTGTATCATCATGTATCATTTTCAGTTAAAAAAATCTGATGAATTGCCTATTATAAAAGGAGCAGAACAACTGGGGAAGCTCTTTAATACATGCACATTTCAGTGTACTGCAGTAGTAAATACTGGACTTCAGCATTTTAACACTTTCCAAATAAAATATTTTCTCGAAAATATCCTCTAACATGAACTACTAATTTCTATTTCTATAACCCGTTTGGTCAAGTTTGATTCCACAAGAATCGAACACCATGACAAAAGCCACGTCTAAATCTGTGTTTTATAAATGCTGTATTACTACATTCCATGACGCTGTTTTCTAAAATATCAGAATACCATAAACCAACATCCCTCAAAAATACTAAAGACAAAATACACACACACATGCACACACATACCCAAAGTACATCTTTTCAGATCTGAAATTCACTTTTATCTGAAAACATTCAATGAAAACGATTACTGCAAAATAAAGTATCACTACAAAGAGTGAAATAACATTAAAGTGTTATCATAAAAATTAGTATTTTTTCAAAAACTCCTGATTGCTAAGAACATCTCATGGGTTTAAAGAGATCCCTGGATCCAAACACAAATGATACTCAGATAAACCAAGAAAGCCTTGCTGGTCAGAGCCTGCACTGAAGTCATATGCATTGCCATTCTGGTATATTTTCCCTTTAGTTTTTGTTGGTATCCTGTTTGGAAATCATTCACACAATTCCCAACACATTTATTGCCAGTTGTTTGTCACTGGAACTGACCAGTTTGAAGTTAGCTCACCAACAGCACTAAAAATCATAATTTGGTGGGTCTGTGAACTATTTCCTACTTTTAGAAAACAAAACACAAAGTATAAAGAATCCACATGCAGTAATTCCCTACTACATGCCTAGCAGAGTCCTGGGAACTCCATATACATTTCATCCTCACAGAATCCTTATGACACCGGTGTTCTAAAGGTCAAAGTGCTCAAATATTCAGATCATTTTACCTCATTTGAAATGCTAGAAAATGACAGCACAAGTATGCAAATATAGGTTGTTCATCTGACTCCTGAGCTGTGTGTTTTATTACCCCAAATTCATTTCAAGTTAGATCAGACTTAGTTTATAAACTAAGATTAGTTTATCTCAAACTATGATCCACAAGTTCATATTAAAAATCAATCAAGAACCAAATTCTCCTGCTCGTTGGCTGCTGGTTTATGAATTGTTCAAGATATAGCTTTATATTTCAACCTTTAGAACTGGTATTTAATTTTTTTTGCATTGTCCTCAGTGTCATTATTTTCTCAGGATGTACAACCAATTGTCACAAGTAAATTAATCAGCTCAGAAAAGTGAACAATTCATTTTCTGAACTGGGGGAAATAAGGAAGCTAAATTCGCCTCTGGACACACCCTGTGGTATCATGAAACATTAGGTGAAGGGGAAATTGTGAATGTTGCCAGAGGCTGGCAGTGTGGTTCATTACTTGAAAGTTATACCCAAAACTATGGTAACATGTAATTGAAGAGTCTTCAAAAAGACACGAAGAATAGTAGTAATTCTATTCTGCCAGAAGAGAAGGGGAGGTCGCTCTGAGGTGGCCCAAGATTATACTATAGTGACGGGGATTATGGTCACATAGATTCTGAAAGACCTAAAATTAGAAGGCTTTCACCCATTTTGCTTTTCATATTCCATTATACTGAAGTCTTGTCTCAGTATTTTCTAAAACTCAACATAACACTATCATTAGTATTTTATTATTAGTGCATACTAATTTCTTTCCTGATGTATGGTTCAAGTCTATGATCAGTAAACCTGTTCTCTAAAGGTGCAGAGATACCCTCAATTTGCAGGCTTTAGGGTCTTGCTCCCGATGATGGTGTTCCACTAAGGCAACATGAAAACAGCCACAGGTCACACAAAGGAAAGGGAGTGAAAGTGTTCCAATAAAACTTGGTCGTAATAAACTGAGTAAGTTAGCCAAAGCATTTTTTTTTTGTGGGTACCGGGGTTCGACCTCAGGACCTCGCACGCCAACAGGCACCCGTGCCGCTGAGCGATATCACCGGCCCCTTTTTCGTATGTGGGTCCCGGGAGTCGAACTCGGGCCCTCGCGCTTGCAAGGCAGGCGCTTACGCTGCTGAGCCATCTCACCGGCCCAGCCAAAGCATTTTAATCAAAATGTAATTTGGATGAAAAGGCCAGAATTGCTTTCTCATCTTCTCTACCTGATCCTCATCTCTCCAAAAACAGCAGCCTACATGGATCCAGCTTTTGTTGCTGTCGTTGTTGTCATCACTTGTCACTGAATGCAGGGCCTGGCACATGATGGGCAAGCACTCTGCCAGTGAGCTACACCCCAGCCCATAGATCCAGTTTTTGTACAACTTGAAAGTAATAAAAGATAGCAGAGTAGATAACTGTACTATTTAGTTATTTATAGAAATAATAACGTGATTACTTTAGATTAATGTTCAGGAGGAAGACCTGTAGTAAATGTATGTCACAATTTCAGTTATCTCAAAATATAACTACAGGCAAGGCATGGTGTCTCGTCCCTGTAATCCCAGGACCCTGGGAGGCTGAGGTAGGAGGAATGCAAGTTCAAGTCCTGCCCACACAATTTAGTAACTTAGCAAGACCCTGTCCCAAAACATAATAATAAAGGGGGAGGTTGTGGATATAGTTCATGGTAGAATGCCCCTGGGTTCAATCTTCAGTACTGCACAAAAACCAAAAACTATAATTAACTAGAAGAGGGTACTCAAAAGAAAAAAGGAAAGCAATTAAAAATAGAACATTATACATTGACAAAACTATAGAACTGGTACCTAAAATAAATTATTCTACTACCTATTAGAATTTCGGTATTGTAGTAAAATGTCTGGTACAGTATACTTTATGATAAATTCTTTTATTAAACTTAATCTCCCATTCCAGTTCTAGCCTGACATCCAAACTCTTTAATTTTCATCTTCTTACTCAATCTGGCTTCAACAGATAAGCTGACCAGTCAACCTTCCTCGAAATGCTTTCTTTTCCTGTATTGCACAGTACTATAATTTCTGGAAAACAAGCTGACACTGTTTCTGATTAACTTAAAAACAGCAACGGGGGGCCGGTGAGATGGCTCGGCGGCATAAGCGCCTGCCTGGCAAGCACGAGGGCCCGAGTTCGACTCCCGGAACCCACATACGAAGAAAGGGTCGGTTATATTGCTCAGTGGCACGGGCGCCTGCTGGAGCGCGAGGTCCTGAGGTCGACCCCCGGTACCCACAAAAAAAAAAAAAAAAAAAAAAACCATCAACAGGAAGCAAGTTGTCCTTACTTCAAATTCTGTTGTTCGGATGCATTAAGTCACATACATATAAACAAATGAGCCCTCTTCACCCGTTCAACAGATGAGACTGCACTAGGAAACAGACGCACACAGGGCCAGCGCGCTGGGAAGCTGTACGCGTCCTGGGCCCAGTGGGTTAAGGGTAACATTGGCAGTTTCCTCAGAAATGGTTTGGACAGCTGATGAACATAGCACATAACTGGTTGTAGAAATGGTTGCAACATAAGGGAAAAACAAACAAATTGATAACTTTGGTGACAAAGCCTTGGCAGCCAATGTGGACAATATGTTCTCACTAAGGTGGAGAGGTACTTGCTATCCCAAAAGTTGTTTAACCACCTCCCACTATACTGAACGTGGTCTCTTTTTTTCTGTTGAGTAATTAACTTTGCTGTGGTAAGAGTAATGACCTAGCTACTGTTCTCAGATTAATAACTAGGACATAGTTATTGTTCAGGTAAGGGAACTCCTCATCATATAAAGTCCAGGATTTAATTAAGCATGAAAACCTTGTTTGCTACATGTAACAAGGTCATATAGACCTGAGGAAAACACTTCCCAGGTACTGGCTGGCACAGAATGCCTCTTTTGCAGTATCAGGTATTAAAGATCAGATTTCAAAACTAGAATGCAGCTGGGGATGGGCAGTCTAATACATAAGTCTCCATCATAAGAGCAAATAGCTATATCCAATGTCTAAGAGCAGACCTAGATCCTGGACATGCCAATATCTATGACTAAAGGGATCTATGTGTTTTAAGATCAAATCGCCGAGTTTAGATTTCTAAGAGAAGCTAAAAGGAAGACAGAACTGAAAATCAAACAGTCTTGGTAAGGATAATATTTGCCTATTCCAACACCAATTGTAACAAGCATTTGCAAAAGCAAAAATAAGGAAAACAGGTAAGTTTCATGTAGGCTGAAAACAAAGTTTTCTTTCCTCAAAAATTGAAAAAGTTTAATAAAACCCAGTCAATAAGCCTTTAAAAGGTGTTTCTTTTCACTTTGCTGTAAGAATTATTTACAGAACTTTCTCTGTGACATATCAGTAAAGGCCAAAGTTCAGAAAAACTGACGAGTTTGTCCAAGTTTCTATACAGTTCTACATTAAAAAAAAAGCAAACAAATCTCAGACCCCTTTGTGGCATTTATCTTCTTTAGTCCTACTGATTATCTTTTTATTGTCATATTTCTTGAAAGAGTGGGTTTGGGGGCTGTGTTCCATTGTTTAAATCATATTTATTCTTATATCTACAGTTCAGCTTTTGCTTCCCATGTTACTGCAAACTGCTAAATTCAAAACTTAAAAGTCAAAGTTCGAGGGCCGGTGAGATGGCTCAGCGGCTTAAGCGCCTGCCCGGCAAGTGCGAGGGCCCGAGTTCGACTCCCGGATCCCACATACGAAAAAGGGGCCGGTGATATTGCTCAGCGGCACGGGCACCTGCTGGCGCGCGAGGTCCTGAGGTCGACCCCCGGTACCCACAAAAAAAAAAAAAAAAAAGTCAAAGTTCGAGAATCTTTTGACTTTTACCATACTTGAATTTGCCCTGCATTTGCATTTTCTTTTTCAGAATCTTGACTGCCATACATACATCCTTTGATATCACTGGATTACTGGATTACCTTCCACTTCATTCGCTCTGTTCATCAAGTACTTAGGGGTGTCCTGCCACGTCCCAGGCATTCCTCCAGATACAAAGGTGGAATGACGTAAGAGGACGGGCCCTGCTCTCCTGGGGCTTACATCCCAGCAGGGAAAGTGTGGCATAAACCACACAGCCTCATAGTCACATAGTGCTTTAGTAATGAAAATCGGGGTTGCAAAGCTTGTCCCGTGAGAAACACCTGAGCAGAGCCATGAAGAAAGTTCCAGAAAGAAGAACATGCTTGGAGATCAAAATGGACCTAGTCACACTTGAGAAACAGAGAAAATTCCAAGGTAGCTGGATACTGTGTCTGCGAGAACAAGGCAAGGGGCTGAGAGATAAAACACAGTGAGACAAGGATTTCTCAAGGCTCTGCAAACTGTGATGACCAAGTCAAAACTCTATTGTATGAACCAGCAACTGGAGGGACAAAAGCAAAATTATGAATGACTTAGATAAGATGATTTGAAATGTACAATGAAAGAAAAGCTGGACAAATGGCAGATCCTGGCTTGGGCTGAAACGGTGACAATGGAGATGACAAAGGAGACCAACTGCAGAAGGACTCTGGAAAAGAATCTACAGCCCTTGGCTACTAACAGGATATGGGGGCTGAAGGAGAGGGAGGACCTATTCCTATGACTTTACTCTCAATGCCATGGTTACAGTTTAGATTGAGAATGTCCCTGTAATGGCTGATACATTGTGTCACTTTGAGAAGTTTAAAGTTTAAGCAACTCAGCAGGGGGCCAGGGTCCTCACTTTGTAAACATCCTGAGCCTGTGCAAGGGGAGGGCAGGGAGATGGTGTGAGCTACACCCGCGGTAAGGGTGCTTGCAATGTAAGGGAGGAAAAGAGGCTTGTTCCCCGCTTTTGCTCTTGTTGCTTTTGCTGTTTTCGGCTGCCATGAGCTTGTTGCCCCTATGCCACACCACTGTGCCTTGGAGCCAGCTGATTACAAACTGAAACCTCCACAAACTCTGAACTAAATATACCTTTCCTTCCTTAATTTTGGGCATGGGGTATTTTACCTCAGCAACTAGAGAAAAGTAACTAGGACAGTCCCCTTGGAGGCCTCGTGTGCTCACGGGTGGGGCCTGTGGAAAGTGACCGAGCCATGCGGCACTGCACCCACTGTGGGACGGCCCCTTGGTGAGCTTGGCAGCTGAGTGCGCTGTGGGGATCCCGGCCCTGGCGGGAAGTGAGGGCCATTGGGGGGCTGTGCCTCCCCCTCCTGCTCCTTCCTCTGCTCTTTCCTGAGCGCCATGAGGCCAGCAGCTTGCCTCTCTCTACCCAGACACTTCTGCCTGGCTGTTTTTGTGTTTGTGTTTGCCCGACACGGACTGAAACTTCTCAAACTGAGTCCAAGTAAACCTCTCCTCCTCCAAGGCTGGAGTGTCAGGTGTTTCTTCCGAGATTAGGAAAGCGATGAAGACAACCACAGTCACAGAAAACCTCTGGGGACTGTGGAGCCAATCAAGATAGTAAATAATATGATTCTTATGATTTTGGTCCACCATAACTATGCCAAGATTTGGGGTGTTTGATATCGTATAAGGCCTTGTACGAGCTGGGACACTCTTTAACTTTCCTATTAAAGTATTATTTTAAAAAGTAATTTCTGCTTCTTCAAAAGCGAAGACATGGGACAGCTGACTCCAATTTACATTACTGGACAGAACGTTCACCAAGAGAGAGGTCTGTGCACACAGGAGCCGTCTGCAGGTATTTTGAAAGGGTAGAAGGTACTTACCTTAAATCTCTATAACTCAAGAGCCCAAGCTTGTAAGTCTCCCAAAGCAAAGCAGTCAAGTCTAAAGACAAGAGCGACGTCACCTGCAGTAATCAAGTATACCAGGTGTCCCCCTCACTTAATGGCACCTGCTTTGCTAAAGCTACAGTACTGGACACAAGCTACATTTAATGAACATTAATTCTTCATTTAAATAATGCGGACATGATCCACCACCTTTTTCACTGGATATAGGGGCAATTCTACGATCTCTTTTAGTAGACTCTATGGTGAGGAGGTAAATCTAAGACTTAGCATTTTGTGTTTCTCACAAAATGATATTAAATGTTTACACAATATTGTAACATTGATATTAAATGTTTGATATTAAAATGTTTACATAATGTTTTCTAACTAAAAAGCAAAGCCTTTGCTCACACAAATTTTATTTATGTTAAAAAAACTCGTGCATTAATCACTGATATGTGAATATTTACAATTAATACCTCCTCAAATTAAACATCATTGCCAAATGTGGTGGGTCCTGCAGGCCATGAGGGAATAGGAGAACGTTTTCAATATTCCATTCCTGAAATACATAAAACAACTTCTTTCAGTTCCTCCTCTGACTTTTTCATAGTTGTATTTCTAAAATAATTCCTTCCTGATAGTCATTTTAAAAAGATACTTTTCGTAAGTAATCATTATTGTGATTTAAAGAAGAAATGTGACTCCTTTTACCCTATAAAATCCATTTTGTTTTCATCTATTTTCATCTAATTTCTGTAATGGGAATTGGCTCAGATGAACCTGTTAGTATGGGAATAAACTGGCAATTACAGTACGTCCTTCACCCCTAAACTCCCCCTAAACTCAATCTGACCACACGGCTATCTACTATTGTTTATTGCACTTTTCCTTTATTTTTCCCAGGTCTTCATATTCAGAATGATCCACACTGTCTTAAAAATGCCTCCCCCTAAAGCTACCTTCACCTCTTTTCCTTTAAGTCCAGGTCTACAAAAATTGTAGTCCAATCTTCATTAGAATTCACCTGAGTTTTAACATATATTCAGTCAAAAACCAAATTGGACAAGAACTTAATCAAATTCAATAGTTAGGTTCAACAAGGACCTTTTGGGGAAATGTGATTCAGTTCTTGTCCAATTTCGATTGTGGCCAGAATCATGGAAAGAATTACGTTCATGAACTGAGGTACCACTGTATACCATGTTATATCAGAAATGCCTCTACCATGTTTGACGCAAATATGCAAGTACGGCAAAAAGCTGACTTACCTAACTACTATGGTTACATCTTCTAAGAGTCCATAGATTTGATTGTGAGTTAGGTAAAGCAACCTGATAAAACTTTTAAGATGAAAATAAATTCCTGATTTTTCAACAACTAGACTAGAATGATGAATACATTTCATTTAAATGATGTAATGAAATGCATGATTACACAATATCATGACTTCTCCATTTTCTCTTCTTTTAAATTTTGTTCAGGCAGGAAGGCTGCAAAGTAACAATTTACATCCCTAATATCATGTGCATAAATAAAAACAATACACACACACTTGCATATGTACACTTATTTTTTCCCCTTCTGCAAAGGTGGTTTTTTAATTGTGTGTGTGTGTGTGTGTGTGTGTGTGTGTGTGTGTGTGTGTGTCTTTAGAGACTTCCTGGTTTGGAAGGATCTGTTCACAAGAATTCAGTGCCCTTGGCAGCCAAGCCCTGAGGCAATGGATTTGGTGTCTTGTGATGAGCTTAGGCTGTAGATAGGGATGGTGCTCTGCATGTACTAGCTGGTGACCTTAGTCAAGGTCTTAAACAAACTTTTCAACTCTCTCCATTTGAAAACTAAGAATACTAGTACCAACAATTTCAAGGTTGTGTTGCAAAATTAAACAAAGCCATATATATATAAGATATATATATCTTAGAAAAGCATATATATATATATCTCTTAGAAAAGCATAGGCCTCCAGCCTGCAATGAATAAATTTTGACTATCACAAGCACTATTTAGTGTACTACTTAGCAGCAGGGTGACACTGAACAAGCTTCCGAAGTTTGTTGAGCTTCTGTTATCTTACCTAAAAAATGGTGAAGCAGTGATGAAACTGTTTAATTAAGGATTAGTAAAAACATATATAAAGTGCTTGGCTTTGATTGGCACCCATACATGCATACTTTTAAAAGAGAATAAAAAGTTTAGTCTTGTATTCAAGTTTTAAGTCATTTGTTGCTTCACAAAAGATACGATACCTCTTCTCCTGGTTATCTGGGCAACTTCTTACAACAAAGATTAAATTATCCACACCTAGTTGGTAACTTTACAGCAACCCACACAATAAATACTCCAGGGACACACGACCAAGTGGCAATGATCACTGCACTCTACAGGAGAGTCACACTGACAGGAGCAAGGAAATATGGTAATGATATGCAAATTTATTATATCTACTCACAAAGGTCCAGTAATATTTTATACCTATGAAACGTTTTTTATTAATTATCAAAGCCTACGTAAGGGAATTCTAATATATATCAAGTGCTTGGTACTCTGCAAATAAAGAACAATTTCAATTTGAAGAACATGAATGAGTATCAAGAAACTAGTATCTACTCCAAAGGTGAGGGTTCCTTTTATTCAATGACAATATAATAGAGTTTACATCCCAGAGCAAGAAGGTTTTATTTTGGTTTTATCCTATATAATCCTCTTAACTAGTGATCTGCATATCAAGTTCATTTAATAAAATATTAGGACATAAAAATGGGGATGTAATGCTTGTAGACTCTGCTCTACTCATCATACCAAAACTACCATATAAATCAAAGAAGTCTTATGCCAATGGAACACACAGTACTTTTTATAAATCTACATTATTTCCAATGGGGAAATAAAAATCTCCTAATGACCAAGCTTTAATAAAAGTTCTGTTTTGTCTGATTTTCTTCCTAGAAAGTCAGATTTGAAATATGATCAGTGTTTATTATACAAAATACCTTGTCTCTAATCACTGATTTTATAAGTTAACTGTTCTCAATACTGATTCAGTGTTAACATTTTTATCTACTTACTTTCTCAGTGTTAACTTATATTGTAGAGAGGTTTGGTTGACAGGGAGAAATGAGATGCTAATTGCCATGTTCATTTTAGGGTATCTGTGAAATCACTCAGAATCCAATTAAAATGGGAGATGTAGGGGTCCCTGACAAGGCGAATTCCAATGTAGAGAGCCAAACCTGGGGAGCATTTCAGTTAACATTTTGAACAATCAGGATCTTGTCTTATTTGAATAAAAGATTCTAGAATAAAAGACAATAGTGATTGTCTCCTGGATTTTCCAACCCAACTCTTGGAATTTTTCCCAAGCTCCTTGGGAGAAAAGATCACAAACTAGGAGAGCCACGAAAACTCAACTTCTATGCACTATTAGGTGGAATTTTGCTAAACTTGATTAAGAAAAATCAATCAGGAAGTGTAGGCCTGTCCATGGCAGGACAGTAAAGCATGAAAACCAAGGAACGCAGAAGTGCATCAGTCAAAGGTGACATGCGGGCTGTGCAGGGGTTGGTTAGAGCCCCAGATGACTCAGGGGAGCCATTTCTCTGGAGGTTGCTGGTGGGTCCACCAAGTTGCCCCGGCAGAACTCAAACTTGCAATCCTCCTGCCTCAGCCTTCCAGAGTGCTAGAATTACAAGCATACTCCACTACATCCACCTTCACGACCTTATTTTTAAATGCCTTCCACCCTCTACTTGATTCAAAATACAGAAAATTAAAGTTACTGTTCATAGTAAAGCCCAGTTTTCGCTCGTATTTCAGTATCTCTTACATAAAAGCCAATGTAAACACATAGGCCATTACATAACAGTTTAGGAACTGGAATAGATATGAGACATTGTTTATTGCAGTCCCTTCCACTTGCAGATGGCAGAAGTCCAGATTTTAGTGGCTTTGTGCAAACCCCAACGCTGATGAGGTACAGGACTGAGAAGGGAACTCAGATAGCTTGACCAGAGCTTGCCTCAACACAATATACACTGGTCCCCTTCTCAACTTTTGTGGACCCCCAAACACTCCAGGGTCTGCTTTGAAAAAAGTAACACAATTACTTTATTTTATTGATTTTCTTTGCATTGCTAAAGATTGAACCAGGGCCTCACACATGCTAGGCAAGTGCCCCGCTGTGAACGAGCTACACCACCAGCTCCCACTTCGTTCTTTTTAATTGTGCGTGTATCAGGTTTTAAAAGTTGTCATAAATACTTTGTCTAGGTCCAAACAGAGGCTTACATTTCATCTACATATCACACTAGTATTAATACACACTATAAAACTGCTTCCACTATCTATAGTTTCTTAAATATTTTTCCAGATTATTTTCCACGTGATGCTCCTCATTTTTGCACTTTCTCAAAAGCGATCTAGTTCCAATGCTCAAAACACATTTTCTAAATAGCCATGCTCATCATCCTCTCTTTGTCTCTTCATCAAAAGTTAGGTATGTTTCCAGCCTTAGTCTAAGCAGACAATGCAGATCACAGTTTCTCCAACCCGGGACCGACCACCAGTAAGTTATATGCTGCCGGAACTACAAGTCAGAACAACTGACTCCAACTCATCTGGAAGGGGTATGAGAACAGTTTAAAGAGCCTACATCATCACCAAATTCCTTTTCCCTTCAGCCTTTTTGTATGAAGACACAAACACGTATATGTACATGGCACACGACATGAGAAGAAAAAATGTAAAGGTTTTTCTATATGTTTTCCTCTTCTATATTATGAACATCAGCTCTGTGTGTGTGTGTGTGTGTGTGTGTGTGTGTGTGTGTTTACTTTGGAAAGATGAGCTCTCACTACACATAGAAGTCTAGCTTTCTGAAATGTCAATAATGCTTGTGAAATTTCTCACCATTCTGTAAAAACTTCGCTGTGAAATCACCAAAACGAAGTCACACATGCTTCCCATGTTGACTGCTTTATGAGAAGCACTTGGTACATATGCATCATTGAGTGTTCAACAAACGCAACTGATGTCAACAAAATATTTTAATATTATATAATTAACTCTGAGTAATATTTAGGATGAACACAGGCAAGAAAAGCTGTAAAACACAAGTCAAATGAAGCCGTCAGAGTCTATAAAATATAGTGTTTCTTGGAAACAAGTTTTAAAGTGTGTTGTTAATAAGTTTATTTGTTATCTACTCAAAACTCATTCAGTTTCTGAAAATGATAATTTTCCTTTAATTACATTCAAAGACTAATACGAAATGCACAGACACACTGAATTTTCTTAAATGGCTACAGTAAAAAATGGAGACTAGGTAGGAAGAGACAACTAGCAATGTGAATAAGAAATATCCCCGTTAGGCAGTGGCAAAGAGGAGGGGCAGGAAAGCTTTCTTGGAATGTGCAGCGTTTGAGCTCATTACTGAGAATGACCATGGTTGGGATATAAAGACTCTGGCCGCAGGGCTTACCACAGAGGGACCGCGGCCAAGCCATGCGAGGAATGAAGGAAGTTGTGGGAAAGGGGCAGGAAAGGATGCTGCTAGAGATATTACAAAATTAGAGGTGGCATGAAGTGGCAGCTCCCTAGTGCTGAGAAACAAGTGACTCTGAGGCTTTGCCTGGAATGATAACGGTGGCATTAACAGAAAGAAGCAATAGAAGTAGTGCAGCAATCCACAAGGGTGCTGAAGGTTTCTTTGTACCCATAGATGGGTTCTTTACTGTTAGCATAACATCTTGTAGACATACTTTTGTGTATTGGAGTCTTTAATGCAGCAGAATATAAAAGACTAGAGATATGAATTTGTTGGCCTTCACAAAAGCATGCCAATAAAGCCAGAGGTTTAATTCAGACTGTTCAGGATCAAAGTGCTGGCCAGGCATGGCGGCGCATGCCTGTAATCCCAGAACACTCAGGAAGCTGAGGCAGGAGGATCACTGCTAGTTCAAGGCCAACCTGGGCTACAAAGTGAGTTCAAGGCCAGCCTGAACTGCATAGTGAAACCCTGTCTCAAAAGGATTAAATAAATAAGGAAATAAATAGCGAAGTGCTACATGCAGAGAAAGAAGATAGCTATAGCTAGTACTCTGGGGAACATTTATGTTTAAGGATTGAAGAGGGATGTTATTCTTATGACAGAGAAGTAGCAATTAGAAAAGAATGGCAGGAATGAACAAAAAGAGGAGACATGTCCCAAAAGAGCCGAATGTTGCAAGAGCACATGGAAGATTTAGAAGCTAGCATTTGATTTTTAGATTAGAAAGAAATTTATGACTGGTTAAGACAGAAATTTTACTAACAATAGTGGACTGAACATGAAAAGAAATGAGTTATGTTGAATATATTGGTATGACAAGTACAGACTACGTTAAAACCAATGGATTAAGGAATAGCAAATTTAAAAAAATATTCTGAGGGTAGCGATCTTTTTCTTTTTTAGTTTTCCTTTTTCTCTCTCTCTTTTTTTTTTTTTGGCAACAGGAATCGAACTCACAACCTCGAGCTTGCCAGGCAGGCACTGTGCCACTGAGCTGTAAAACCGTCCCATTTTCTTTTCCATCTCTACTAATGGCTTTCTATAAATAGGAAAACTATACAGCATATAAAATTAGCTCCAACAACATCATAGTTACAGGATCTGTTGCTTAAGTTATAGAAAATCATAAGCCACTCCCACACCAACCCTAAGAATAAGAACAAGCCAGACAAACCACACAACCACAGTTTTAAAAACCCAACTGAAATGGTCACGAAAAACTACAGCTGAAGTCACACTTCATGGTGAAACGCTGAGCGTCCCCACCACTGAGAGGAACTGAGAAAGAAGCTGCACTCACCACTTCCCACCAGCCCTGCATGGAGGGAGGACGGCAATAAGAGAAGAAAAAGCAGCCCGGCAAACTGACTGCTTGTTTGTGATCGAATATATCATTATGCATGCAGGAATTCCACCGGATCCGCAACCACTGGCAAGGATAAGAAAATTCAGCAGGATTTCAGGACACACTGAAAGTTCATTGTACTTGCTGTACTAACGGCAAACATTAGGAAATGATGATTTCAAAAGTTCACCTATGATGATGTCAACATGCGTAAAGCACTTAGGAATACATCTAACCAAAGGTCTGGGAGATTGTTACACTGATGTCACAAACACTGGTGAGATAAATTAAGCAAGCTTCAATAAATGAGATATATAATGGAATGAAGACTCCAAAAACAGATTTACAAGGTTTTCATTAATTTTTCAACACAAGTTTCTAGGCAACACAATAGATAAAAGTTTCACAGTGAATGACACTGGAACAACTGGATATCCATATGGGAGAAAAAGAAATTTTACATACTTCATACCATAAACAAAAATTAATTGTAATGGGTCATAAACATAAATGTAAAAGGCAAAACTAAAAAGATGCTTAAATAGAAACAAATAAAAACAACCAACAAAGCATGAAACATAAATGAAAAACATGATGAATCAATGCTTCAAAAAGCTTTTATTGGGCTGGTGAGATGGCTCAGTGGCATAAGCGCCTGCCTGGCAAGCGCGAGGTCCTGAGTTCAACCCCCGGTAGCCACAAAAAAAAAAAAAAGCTTTTGTTATTTCAAAGACATCATTAGTGAAATGACAAGTCACACACAGAGATAACATTGGTAACACATACATCAGCAAGAACTGGATCGACATTTTACAAGGTTTTACAACTCAATAAGGGAACAGATAATTCAATTTAAAAATGAACAGGAGATCTGAACAGATATTTACTAAAAAAGATACATGAATGGCCAGTAAATATCTTTTCATAAATATAGTATTATTAATCATTGGGCAAAAACCCATTTGAATCTCTAAAATTCATAAGTTTGAGATTGTCAAGGGTTTTTGATAATGTGAAATAATTGCAACATATATATATATATATATTCACTAATCATATACTGCTGGCAGGAAAGGAGTACTTACAGTTTTGAAAACAGTGTGACAATGTCTTAAAATGCTTAATATTTCCACTCAGTTACACCTTTTTTACATGTTTGCTCGAGAGAAACACAAACATATACTCAAATATAGATATGCATGTGAATGTTCATAGCAGCTTTATTTGTAATAGGAAAAGTGGAAAATAATTTAAGTGTCTATCATAATGTGAATTAATAATGTTGCATGCATCCATGCATCAGGATATCACCCAGTAGATACAGACAACAAAACAGATACATTTCAAAGTCATTATGCTGAGTAAGTGAGACCCCACACAGGAGAGAAAACATTAGAAAATTACTTTTATATAAAATCTAGAAACTGAAAACAAATCTCTAAGGGCCATTAAGTGACTCCTGGGGAAAGAGGAAGAGAGAGGTACGGATTGTAGAGGGCCACAAGAAATCTTCTAGGAGTGATGGAAATGTTTGTTGTCTTGAGGGCAGTGGTGGTTTCACAGATGTATACATCTGGCCAAATCTCACTGAAACATACATAACTCTTTTCCTGTACACAAGTTTTACCTGAGTCACGTGATTAAAAAAGAAGAGCTCAGAAAGTTGACAACTCAAAAAAATCTAACTGAGTGACACTCCGTAACATTATAATCCCTAAGGGAGATGAGACCCATAGCTATGTGTATCCCTGCTGGAGTGGCAGAGGGTGACAGAGTCTCCCATGGGTAACGGTCAGGAGACGCTAAACTTTATCAAACTTGTAGCTGTTCCCTGAGCTAGCGCAACAGCACGCCGACTCTTCTGCTGGCCTTCAAAGGCAGGAGACGGCTACATCCCAGAAGCAAGGGAAGAGCGCTGAGAGAGATCCTCTCTTCGATCTGTGAGGTCTTCCCTAAATGCCAGGCAACAGCTTGCTGAAAGCTGTGAGCAGGGAAATGAGATGAGCGAAAACTCTCTGAGATGCCCAAAGCCTCGACAAGCACAAGGCAGCAGCTGCTGACGGATGGCAGGGCAGAGACCCCTCAACACACAGAGCACCCGGAGAGCAGAGAGAACCCCAAAAGCTGCATGCTGGGCTGCAGGGGGGAAACAAAGCATCAAATGTGTCTGATTTTACATCATGGTACAAAGTGAGTTCTAATTCTACCCTGAAAAAATATGAAGCCAGTGGGCACCTGAATCTGAGTAAAATTGCAATCAAGAAAAATAGTTTCAGATGAACTGCATCTTGAACTCCGCCCTTCACCCACGCACGCTTATGTATGTGTGTGTATTCTGTACATACAGCACATAGAGCGTGATATACGGCTCACAAAGAAAAAGAAAAAATAATACTCACGGTCAAAAGAGGAAACAGTTAATAGATACAGACTAAGAAATGGCCTAGATGCTACCAGATAAGAAAACAGAAGACATAGGAACAGGAAAACCATTTGAACAAATAATGCTAGGAATTTTATGTACATATTTGATGACAGCATTAATTAATAAACCAATAAAGCTGATCAAACCTAACACATAATAAATACAGAAAAAAAACTTACCAAGACAAATCATAATCAAACTCCTGAAATTCAAGGATCAAAATGATAAGAAGAAAAACAAAAATCTTTAAAACAATATACGGGTTGTGGGAAGGAACACAATGAAGAAAGGAAAAATTCTTGATTATGTTCTCATCAAGACCATTTAAAGTATAAAGGAAAACAAAACAAAACAAAACCTTTCTATCTTTTAGTATATAAGTACATCCAACAAAACATTCTTCAAGCGTGAATAAGGAACAGAAACAAGTTTCCGAAATACTTAGCGTGTAAACAGTATTAAATTGGGGCAAAATTAAAGATCATTTATTTTAATTTGACTAAATTGTTATCAAAATTATTTAAAACATATTAATTTTGTTCTTGTTTTATGATTGTATTTGGAAATGGAAAGATCCTTGAAATCTAATTAGATTAGTAGTAGACTCTAGTCTACTACTGTTTATATGCAAAACTTGGCCATTTATAAACTATCAGAAAAATTTGTATATGGGTAGAAAATTTGTGCAGCATAGTAATTAAAAGTGTGGCCCCTGCCTGGCTAAGGCCCTGGTTCCATCACTAAATCAGTGTGTGACATTTAGGCATATTACTTGTCTATTCCATACCTCCATTTCCTCGTCTGTAAAACAGGGACAAGAAAGTACATTTCTTCTCTAATGATTTGATGAAGGTGATGCAGATGTACTCGTGCTTGGAACACAGGATGTGCTTAACCAATATTAACTACTGCTACCTGATATTACTATTTTACTTTATGTAAAATTATTACAGTACCTTATGATTACTGTACCTCATTCGAGACACAGTAGATCTAAAGCAGATGTAGTCAGAAAACTTGGAGATGCCCCAAGACCTTCTCAGCATACTCTGCAAGGTCAAGAGTATTTTCATTAGAAAACGCTAATATTATATACCTTTCACACTGTCATTCTCTCAGAGCACAGTGAAGTTTTCCAGAGGCTGTGTGACAAGTGAAGACCCAGTCATTCCAGCGGAATTGACTGTTGTGTAAATTTTCTCAATTAGTAGGTTTAGAGTATAAATGCACATTTTCAGAAATTGATATAGTTTGTCCTCAGGATTTGTTTTTTTCCTGGCTATATACTTGCTTTAATTCTTGTAAGCTAATTGTTGTCTAACGTATCAGTCTTTTGAAATCCTGAGCTATTTCTTGCATTACATGGACTCACAAGAGTTAAATGCACTTAGCTGTTTTGTTCTGCAATAATATGAAATCATTTCAATTTTTCTAAATTTTAAATTTTTCACTTAAACTATTATTTTAATATTTAATATTTATCCTAATTTAAGGAAAAATCCATGTATATTTTTCTTCTATTTAAGGATGGATTTGTATCTTAGAAAGACTAACCTGGAAGGCTTTCTCAGCCCACAGCTGTAGTGTCTACATCTGCTACGGTGAGAATGATGGCTTCATCACATTTAAACTTTTCTGATTACATCAGTGGTGATTCTAATTGATATCACATTTTCCTACTGCATAACAATGTGTGCCACCATTTGGAAAATCTATATATTTCAATGGACAAATATTTTCCAAATGGCCAACTGTTCATGATGATGCACAGCATGACGCATGAATAAATTACACATTCAAAGGACACAGCAGCAGCACGGAAACTACTGGCCTCACGTACCGTTTTCCAAGTTAACCTTTGAAAAATTACCACTTTCTCAATTTTGGTGTTATACCAAAGAATATTGGCAATTTTTTGATAACATACACTGCAATACCATTCTTCATTTTTTACCTATGTACCAATAAAAGGCATGATTTTTTTTTCATGTTCTTTCAACAAAACAACCTGAATGTGCTCAATGCTAAAAATGTTACTTTTTATTTCAAATAACCATCTAATGACTGTGGGCATAGTTACTGCGTAGGAAATATATGCTCTAAGTTCTTATCTTGCTAACCATTTGGTAACACTTAGGTTTCTCATGGTTTTACATAAACACACTAACCCCGTATCTACTGATGGGTCCTCCTCACCAATACTGAGCAGGGATATCTTTTTCCACTTGAGTTTATATTGCGCCCCTAGACTCCATTACATCATGTTCCATTCTGGATCTTTCTTTGATAGTGACTCTACCTGTCCTTCCCTTTGAATCTTTCCTCAATTCCTCCAGCCATTCCCTCAAGCATACATTCATATATTCTCACATACCGATTAAGACACCTATTATTACATTCTAAAAGATAGGGTTTCAAGAACTAAAAACAAAAACAAGCAAACTAAAACAAGGCAACCCTAGACCTTTAAAGAGTGCTTTAAGCAGGGCTTGAAGGAGGCAGAGAGACTAAAGCCACACAAATTCATGCAGTGAGATATCATGGCAGGTTGTGACAGGGACACCAAAAATATTCACAGTTCATCGATAATCACTTTCTCAAAAAAGTGACAGTTCGTTAACCCAAAGGAACTTAGCACAGAGTCAGGGGGACAGAAACATTTGTGGAGGGTGTCCTGCCGGTACCCTCCTCATAGTACCTTCTTGCTTTTGGCCAAGCCAGAAGGTGAACTGTAGAGAAAGAAAGTATAGAAAAAACAAGAAAAGTCATTCCAGGAGCAGAGAAAATATGTGCAAAAGACAAAGACATGGAAACAAAAAGGACGTGATACAATGTACAGCTAAGATGACTGCATGGAACATAGTATTCAAGCAAAAGAAAGCTCCAGATGTAGAGCCAAGGACTGTATTTAGGCACAGGTGTGGCCATCAGATTGAAGTTGTGGGCGGGCATGACTGCTATGCCATTGAAAATGGCTTTTAACATGGCGTGCGTCAGCAAGTCCTGAGACTTGTATTCACTGACCAATTGTCACTTATCAAAAACAGCTAAGGCAGAGAATCCTAGCCAAACAGAGTGTGACAACACGCAGCTCCTAATGAATTTCCACTCTACCCTGAAACTGGTATTACGATAAAAATAACTCGACTCACTTGAACTTGGTCTGATTTAGACAGATGATCAGGGCCACCATGTGCTGCCGAGAAAAAATGTTCTAACGATTCTCTGTAATGGAGAAAACTAACAGGCAAAGTAGGAAAAAAACATCTTTTTTCAGGACCTTTCCGGCTTTCTTTCGGCCTTTCTCTTCCTGTTTGGGTACCATATTTTTGTACACTCCACCTATGTGGGTGTCTTATCTATTCCCCACTGGCTGGGACTTTCAATTTCCTTTTTCTCTTGACTTTAAAAGTCTATGTGCAGCTGAGCAGGTGGCACAGGTCTGTAATTTCTGCTACTTGGGAAGCTGAGTCAGGAGGATTGAAAGAGGCCAGGCAGGGCAACTTAGAGACTCCTTCTCAAAATAAAAAGGGGATGGGAGTAGGGGTGTCGCTCAGTGGTAGAATGCCTACCTAGCATGCAGGAGGCCCTGGCTTCCATACCCAGCACTGCGAGGGGAAGAAGACGACTACGTCTAAGTACCTTGCTCTTAATTAAAGGCAAAAGTCAACACAGTTAAAGTCACTTTCACCACTGGGTAAACAAAGTTGACCTATTTTTCTGAATAAAAGTAATCTTGTAGAGTCCTAGAGACACAATCCAAAAGATCTCATCCAACAAAAGAACTTAGAACCTGGAGCAGAATCAGGGGACAGAAATTTTGTGGAGGGTGGCCTGGTGACACCCTCCGCAAGGGACCTTCTTTCTCTGGCCAAGCTAGCAGGTGAGCTACGAGAGGCCACCAGTTTAGGTTAAGATGAATTCACAGCTTTAAGGGGAGGAGGGAAAAGAGGAGAAGAGAAAGATAGCAATTTCAGCTAGGCTGACTTGTTCTCCAAGCAAAACACAAACTCTTATCAAGAAATAGCACAGCTCTCCCACGTGCTACTGCCAAATGCTTTTAGCAAAGCATGGCTAGAGCTTAGGAGCTGCTCTGAGCTGGCCACCACAGAAAAGAACCAGAACCAGACACTGTGACATATTAAATTATTATTTGCGGTAGCAGTGGACAAGGAGGAATGTTACTTATAATTACTGTCTACAAATATTTTAAACATGAAAAAATGGAATTTTGCCCTAAGAGTTTTCACCAAGAAGACTGCCTCCTGCTAATCACATTTGCAAGTGTTTAGTGCGATCCAGTGTAAGAATATCTGGCTTCAAATCCTGACTTCTCCAGTACTGACAGTTTTATTGTGCTTACCCAAACCTCCTTCCATGCTACGTTTATAACCCAAACACCTCACACACAGTGCTACCTTCAGGTTTAGGCTCACAATACACAACCTAGAAGTTCATCTTATATTAACGGTATAATGAAATCATTGTCCTGCATTTTATTAACTTAACACAGTAGTGACCCATTATCCATGAGTCTACATTCCAAGACACTCTACATCCGTCCTAAAACTGCAGATTTTACCAAACCCAATAAATGCTGTTGTTTTCCCCACATATACATATCTACAGTAAGTTTAATTTATAAATTAAGTACAGAATGAGATTAACAGCAATGACTAATAATAGTCACAGAACAGTTTTGGCAATATTTTGCCATAAAAGGTTTTTAAAACTTGGCAATTGGTTAGCCTTGAAATTTTCCATTTAAGACTTTCACAGCACAATTGACTGCAGTTAACTAAAACCACAGAAACCAAAATAATGAATAAGAAGGATAATTATAAACCACATGTCATTTAACTGCCTAGACATATCTGAAGCTGCAAAATGAGATAGAACGTTGAGATTAAACAGCTAGAGTGCCAGTAAATACATATAAATAGATGAATAGATGATAGACAGACAGACAGGCATACACACACAGATTTCTCTAGTAACAACATAAGGATTACAGTCATAGGATCCTCAAATTCAAGGATAAAAACACTCAATCCCAAGATATACATTAACATTTTCTATTCCCTGCGAATTTTATCTGTTGATGGCATTTGGAGGCAGGGACTTTGGAACATAACTAGGTCGGGAGTGCACAGCCCCCTGCATGGGATTAATGCCTCCAGAACTCAGAGAATTCCTCTGTCCTTCACCCACTTGAGGACACGGGGGAAGCCGCTCTGTGTGCGGGCAGACCCTCGCAACACTGGGCGGGCCGCCCTTGATCTGGGACTTCCCTAACACAACCTCTGTTGTTCATGATTCTATGGTAATTTGCCATAGCAGCCTGAGTGAACTAAGACACAAGGGAAGGATACCAAAAATTGTTCTTGGTATGTCGAGAAATACATATCAAACTCTACATACTTTGATCTGGTTTATAAAAGCCTAATTAAAATTAATGCATATGCCACATATCCCTTCCCCAAAACTCCTTTTAGATAAAATGGTTCTATGTTGCCTAATAAAGCAAAGAGTCAGAGTCATCCTGACATCTTGGTCCTGTTGCAATTAAATCCCTTTCTACCTTAAATATTTTGTACACAGTCTCGTTGCCCTCAACAGGCCCACGATAGCACACATTTTTACTGAGTGCTTATGAGACAAACGACACTTCTATTAGGTATCTGGGCAAAGAATGGGGAAATAAAGGGAAACGGCACCCCGTTCTACATAGCATCAGTCTTACAGAGAAAGCCGAAGGTCACGCTAAAGGCGTAACACTTAACGACAGGGAACTGTGTGGAAGTTTATCAAGGCTTGAATTTAGACCTGCAAGTTCAGGGAGAGATTCTGAGAAGCAGAGCTGTTTGAGATCTAATGGGGGAGCACTGCCCGCCTCCCAAAGACTGAGCAAGGCAAAGTAAAAGCTGAAATGCAGGAGCAGGAAGTGACCGTCATGCTTTTCATACTTGTAGTCCCCGTTTCTTGGGAAGCTGAGGAAAGAGGCTTGCTTGAGCCCAGGAGTTCAAGGCCAGCCTGAGCAATGTACAGTAGCAAAATGCTGTCTCTATAAAAACCTTGTACATCAAAGCTGTGGCTTGTAGAGATTCCATGTTACCCTTTTTGCACATACACCACACACACACACACCTGCTACACACACACACACACACACACACACTCACTCACACACAACCTGCTCCCCACAGGGCCCTGTACAGTCCAACTTCCTGCACTTGTTTTAAAATCTCAACTAAAAGCTGGGTGTTATGGCACCTGCAATCCCAGCACTGGAAGGTGAGGCAGGAGGATCACAATTCAAGCCCAGTCTGGGCAACTTCCTGAGGCCCTGTCTCGAAATTAAAAAAAAAAAAAAGGCTTACGATATTCCTCAGAGTGAATGGCCTGGGTTCAATCCCAAGTTTCTATAATAATAATAATAATAATAATAATAATAATAATAATAATAATAATGATAATCTCAATTCAGTCCTCGATCTTAAATTCTGTCTTCCCCAGAATGCTTTTCTCATGTTGCATCCCACAGAACTGTCTTGCCGTCTTGTCTCCTACATTCTTTAGATCTATTAAGCCTGTCCCCACATATTGAGCTCGTTATTTTCAACATGCAGCATTTGGAAACTGTTTCTTGCTTATGTTATCTGCCATCTGCAAACTTTAAACTCCTTCAACTCAGGGACCGTGTTATAAACGCTGCTTCTCTCTACCCCCTTGACAAGCATAATCCATAATAAACTTTATGGAGAGAGCTATAAGAGAGCAGCTAGTCCTCCAAGAGGACTGTCATAAAGCATGCAAAATAAAATAAACTGAAGCTTTTAAGAATTACAAAAACAAAAAGTCTTTTAAATTCCTGTAGTGATTGTCAGATCAAGTGGTAATGGTGACATTTTTACCAGATATTGGAAGAGTATACTGGCTGCTTACACATGAAGAAATTCAAATGATAGTACATCATCACCAGGCCTGACTTTTGTTTCGTTTCATCTCTCTTCCTCCAGAAAATAATATTCATGCTCATAAAATAGGGTGAAAATTAAAAGGACAAATTTAAGGTTGAGGGTATAGGATTATATTAAATATTCCAAATGAGTTTAAATCCATTAATTTGGAGAAATTGTACTATAAAATACCAAAAGCATTTGTGGAAAAACAAGGGAGTTGTTAAAATCATCTTCACAAATATTATGATGAAGAGAAGGGTTGACAAAGAACAAAGAATCCAGTTAGTACCTCAATTTTCAAAACACAGAAGGTAGATTCCACCCACTCGGCCAGAGTTTTCCATTAATTCTGGGCACTATTCCAAAGAGATTCTTAAAAATATGCTATGAGAGCATTCAAACTGTGAAGTGTTTTACCTACAAGCCAGTGAGAGGTCAGAGAAACATACTATAAACTAATTTAGTGTTGTTTCTTTTTGTTTTAAATATGGTTACTTAATATCTATTCTGTAGAAAATGCAAACATAGTCCAGCAAGGATTCTGTCACAGTATACTCTAGGGCCACACAAAGGAATGTAAATTAACCGAAAGAAAGTTATTTGACCCTGTGACTCCCTGAACAGCCTCCTGAAAAAGACTAACTCATGGACTCACCTAAAGCGGGAAGAAGGTGTCCAGAACCACGCCAAACATTCCTGGTTCAGCAATCACACTGAACTTTGAATGAAGACACAATTATACACTGGTAGAATCTTTTGGTGCCTCCAAATGGGGGAATGGCTAATCTCTATTATGGAATCAGAATGCAAAACAACCTTGACCTTCTGGAACAATTAAAAGTAAAGGTTAAATTTAATTACAGTATTTCCAAAAGCTCCAAATCAAGTGGCCCAACATGAAACTGGGAAGAAGCATATTAGAGAAGAATACGCGTAAGAGTTGCATAACTGGACAATTAAATACTGTAGTATGAACGCAAAAGAAAAAGGGCAGATTAGACCTTAGGTTGATTAACTCCAGAGTTGATAATCCAATTTATCAAGTGACGCTAACGCAGTCTCTAGTTGAGGTCCAAGGATCACACTTCAAAAAAAAGTGCATCCAAAGGACACGACGCCTGTTACTAATGAGATTCTCAACGCACACCAAATAAGGTTGGATGGAAAGAACTGAATATTATCTTAGTGGCTGGAGGTGTTTTGATATATAAAGACATTTATACAAATCCTCAAAAAAGTAAAGTAAGAATATGGATATTATAAACAACACAGCTCATTATTAAAAAAAGAAAGAGTTTATGCTCAGAACTGGCCAAATAAAAGAAATGTCTACTGTATTCAAGATTAGTCTTGACAAGTAATTTGCCAAAACATGACCTTAATATTGTCTTAATATGCCTAATTTGATTGGGAAATATGGTCATTTGCTAAGAATGAAGATTGAGGATGATCTGGACAGACTAGCAGATCAATGAAAATGGAGGAGTGATAAAAATTAACCAAGAAAAGATAAAATAACTTCACAGCACTGTTAATCAGCCCTTAAACTGTAGGTGGAGCTAAATCAATTCACATCTGACTGAAAGGTAAGGCTGCATCACTACACGCGGCTAAATCTCCAGCAAGGACGATGAAGACGACCTTCAACTGACACTGAAGTTAGGAAGTCAGATTATGATGGATTTAGTGGCAAGAAATCTGAGGGTTGCTGCAGAGTTGAAATTACTCTCAAACATGGATATGATAAAAGAGAAAAACTTAGAAAAAATGGCACAGCAAACAAAAATGGGAGAGGAAGGTGTTAAGTGGTGATAAGTGAACAAAATTTTTAGAAGGATAGTAGGTGTGGTCAGAAAAAGATAATGAGACTCTCAGACTTCTCAGTTAAGTGATGAGAAGGCCCAGGGGGTGGGGGGCTGAATACCAGAGGGTCCAAAAAAGGAAGTAAAGTTGGTTAAGGTCAAAGTCAAATATATGAAACTCAAAGGTGCAGATGCTGAACAAAGTCCTAAACAATGATGGCAGATTAAAGAGTACAAAAGGAAAACCTCTGTTATTTTACATTCTTGAAGAAGGAGGAGCAGTACAGAGATTAATATATGCTGGTAACTAGGACTGGCAGCAATAGGAAAAGAAGTACACTCAGAAAAAGAAAGCAAGGGAGGGGGGTAACAGCAATACCAGTCAAACAAGCAGCTCTGAACAGGCTGCAAAGCATATAAGAGAAGAGTACAGAAGGGTCTCAGTGTGACAAGACCACCACCGTTCCAAGGCAAGGCCTCCTCACAAAGCAAATAGTAACCCTTACATTGCATTTGTGAGCCAAATAACCTGTGGCGCAAGTCACAAAAATCTTTAATGGAATAACAAGGAGGTAAGCAATATTTAGTTCATCAGACACCTACCCGCTCAACAGCTAGTTAAGCACTGTGACTGCAAGGATAGGTGTCCTGAGGAAAACTTGAGTTTAGCAGGAGACGCAGATGTTTAAAAAGGGACCTCTGATGTCAAGTGGAATAACACAAGAGCATATGAAATTGGTTGGAAACAAATTTTTAGGATGGGGGGGTGTGGTTCAGTGGTAGAGCATTTGCCTAACATGTGAGATGCCCTGGGTTCCATCCTCAGCACTGGAAATAAAACAAACAAAAAAGCCAAAATGAGTCTGCCTTACTTTCTTTTCCCAGGAGGTTAATTGCTAAAACCACTGTCTTTTGTTGACTTCTTGCTAATTTCTATTTTGGGGAGACAGACGAGTTGATTTGTAGGTTAATTAATTTGATTTGGCTTTGATTTGATAAAAGGGAGGGCTTGTTTTCAAAAATATTATTAATGACCAGAAAGAACACCAGGTAAGAGAATCTAGTAAACAGAAGCAGTGAGAGTCACATTGTTTTGTAGCAAAAAAGGCCATGATCTTAAGAATCTCTCGAGTTTTAAGATTTATTCTCCCACTGTGGGCTGAGGAGAAAACTGGCACCAACTAAAATCCTTCATTCCTCCCAAATAACTCTGTTCATTCCTCAAGATACAGGAAGATGAAGGTTACTGAACTGAACCCAGAGGAGAGAAAAATATGACATTTTTAAGACATTTCAAAACTGCTCAGAAAGGAAATAAAGAAACAGATATGATTCAGGATGGCCAAGAAATACCCCAACCCCAAACAAATCAACTAGTTTATGGACAAATAAATTGGTTCAACAAAAGAAATGAAAATTCCCCAAAGCTCTTTTTATATCAGTAAAGATGGAGACACACAAAACAATGAATTACACAGACATTTAACAAGTGCAGAATTGAGGCCGGGGATATGGCTCAGTGGTGCAGCACCTGCTTGGCAAGTGCGAGGTCCTGAGTTTGATTCCTGGTACCCCCCCAAAATAAAACAATTGCAGAGTGAGTACAGGTGGTCTAGAGACAAAAACATTTGCTTCTACAAATGTGCAGAAAAGAAATATAAACTTTAAAGAGTGGCTTGAGTAAATATTTCTAAATAAGTGGTACAAAAATAGTTTCATAAACTTGAATATTCTAGCAAATAGAAGCCAAGCAACTCCTTAGTGAACCTGCCACGGAGAAAGCTAATCTGAGCCACCTTTCCTCCAAAGTGTTTTCCCATCAACAACGCATTCGTAGCTTGGTTTATTTGAATATTGCTTCATTTTTCCATTTCCTCTTACTTGTGAAGATTCTTTCTTAAGGCTAGATATTTATTTCTGAAAAAAAAAGATTAATTAGGATTTGGAGGTATATGTGATGCTATCTTAAACTAACCTGAAAAAAACCACCACTCTCTCAGGCACATATTTTAAAGAAATGTAAATTTGAGAAGTAATTTGTTCGTACAATTTCTGACACAATTCAAGATTGTACAATATCTTAGTCAATAAACGTGATATTAGGTTAAAGAGTCAACTTTTTTCAATTTTGTTTGAAAATTATGCCAAAATTCTTGAAATTTAATCACAAAATATTCTATTGATGTATTATTTATAATCAATTTCAGTGTTCTCGCTTAAGTTTATAGCGAAATACATTAATTAAAACAGCTTTCAAATGTCTTAAAGTGAGACCATGTAATAAGCCATAATCATGATGGATACAAAACTAAGTAGCGAAGTCTTCCACATTTTTTTTCTTTCACGTCGCCAGATATAAATAACTTTACATTTCCTTCTTCATTCTTGAACGACAGAAAACTATCTTAAATATGCTATTTTATAGCTGGACATCTAGAAATAGGGCCTTTAAAAGGCTATTTATATTTCATGCATTATGAAACATCACACCAAGTATAACTACGTTATATTTGAGTTGGATTTCAAGGGAGAAAAAATACTTTTATTTTCTGCCATACAGTAGAAAGATCTTACAGGAGAAACAGAAAGCATCCATCTATTCATCGCACATTTCTACTAAATGCACTTCACAGGACTAAGTTTGCTGATCTGTTTAAAAACATACTAATGAGCCTATTATAAATAAAAGAATTATTTCAACACTATTCAAGAGTTTTTCCTAGTAATCTATGTCTAAAACTTTATGTAGAAGGCCTGTTTTAAGAGTGTGGTTTCCGTGTTGGAACTCTTGGCTCTTATTTTTCTCTTAGTTTGAAGATCTCTTTGGGTATCTGACGACTGCTCTATCTCCCTAAAAATGTAGCAACTCACATGTTTGAACGTGATTTCTAGGACGTAGTGACCTCTGAAATACATCCACAAACACAACCGTTTACTAACTGAACAAACCATGGACGACACAGCCGTCCTCCCCGAGAAAGCAGCAAGCGGCGCCTGACTCGCACAAATACAGCTTCGCTTTAGAATTCTGGACAATCGAACTGTTACATTGTTGCTATCGTCGACTCCACCCCCTTTATAATGCAGTATCTGAAATGACCACACCTGAAGAAAAACACACAATCAATTTAGGAAAAGCAACAGATTATTCCTACACTATGAACGGAGTTATAAAAATCTGTATTTACCACGAAGTGCTCCGACACTTAGCTGTGACAGAACGCTAAAGATGTCCATACCCAGAGCAGTGCTCGGAGGTGCAGACAAGGAAACCGCGGTTAGAAGACCCCCAACGCACCCCGATATGTTATCAGCGAAGTTCGAACAACTAAACCTCTCCCCTCCAGAAGCGCCGGGGAGTTGCAGCACGGGAAACCGAGACGCCTCCAGGTGAGTCCGCGCCCTTCCCGCCCGCTCCCGAGCGGTCAACCGCTCCTCCGGCGCCGGGGCGCAGCAGCCGCGGGGACAGCGGCGCGGGGGAGAGAGGCCCGAGCCCGGGGCCGAATCCCGCGACCGCGACCGCGACCGCGGCGCCGCCCCGCACGCGCTTCCCTCTCGGCGGCGGGGACAGACGTGCGGGGGCGCGGTGACCCCTGCTCCGCGCCCCGAAGCGCCACGGCCGCAATAAATCAGAATGAGCTCGCCGGGCGGCCACACGCGCGCACTCACGCGCACACTCACGGGCGCCGCGCAGCAAGTGTGCGGCTCCGCAGGACCCGGCGCTCGGCCCCGCTCGCCAGCCCGGCCGGCCCGCTCCGCGTCCGTGGGCGCAGCTGGCGCGCCCCTCCTTCGCGCGCCGCGGCCGGCTCCTCCCCCGGACGCTCGGGTCAGCGGACGGGCGTCGCCCCGCTCCCCGCCGCTCCCGCGTGGGGACAGGCGCCCTCCGCGAGCCCCGCGCGCCGGCGAACTCACGTGGCGGCTTCGCAGGCTCGGGGCTGCGCCCGCAGATCCCCGCAGCGCCCGGCCGCCCGGAGATCGGCGCTGCGAACGCGCAGGGGGCGGGGAGGGCGACCGCGCGGCACCTGCCGTCCCGAGCGTGCACCCCTGCACGCGCGCCCGAGCGCACCCCGGGCTCGGTCGCGTCACCTCGCTCCCCGGGCTGGGCGGGACGCGACGAGCCTCGCGAAGCCCGCTGCCCACGCTGCTGCAGACACGCAGGGCGGTGGCCTTTGTTTCTCCTCGGATCACCCAGAGAATCCCTCTCGGTCCCTTTCCCTCAGCATTGGACTTGTTTTCAGACCTCTTCCCGCCTCCTCCCCTTTTCTGCACCGGGAGGAAGAAAGCAGGGACCCAAACCCGCCACGCTCGGCCGGGCGGCTCCGCTGCGGGCCGGGCTCCCGTCCTCCCCGGCCCGGCCGGGTCGCTTCCGGGCTGCCGGCCGCTCTGTGCCTGGGGTGTAGCTGACAACTTGACGGGAACTCCGCCTAAACCTGCTCCGGGAAAACACTGCCCCGGCCCACACCCCACTCCCCCAGGGCAGGGGACCCAGGCTCGGGAGACAGACACCAAAGGGACAGGGGACAGAGGGAGAGAAAGAAGAAAGTGGAAAGGAAATATTTGGCACACTTCAAAGCAAAAACATTTTCTCCACTCTACATTGGTCTGGAAAAACTGTGGTTTTCCACAATTGAAGACTCCAACATTTCTGCTAGGAAGTTGGTATCTGCTCCTACGGTTTCTTTGTCTTGGTTTTTAGGCTGGAAGCCAGCTTACTGCTTTGAAAGTACACGTCTGTGGTGGCAGAAATGTTGCTTTATCTTTTGAGTAAGGTCCTGCTTCTTGCTTGGTTCAGTATATTTGGTTCTGTGTGTGTGTGTGTGTGTGTGTGTGTTCTCATGTTTTTTTTGCGCTGACCTTCTGAGGTTAAAAAATGCTATTCCATGTCAAGTCACAAAGAATCCTGATCTCTAAGATTCCTCTTCTAACCCAGAAACCCAAGCTGCTCCTGTTTATCTCCTCTGTTTGCTTCCCACGCCCAGTCTCATTTTAGACTCCACATTGGCAAACTTTTCTCCAGCCTTGCCCCCAGTGCTCATTGTACAGTCCCCATCAGTCCGAGTCAGATGACCCAGGGACTTAGGCAAGTCAGGAGCACGGATAGAAGGGCCAGCAATACAAAGCAGGTAGCTAAAGAAACGTGTGCCTGAGCGCCCAGCAGGATTTCGGAGTTGTCACCCTGTATTTTTCATTTGTTTCCTGTAATCTCGGAAACATGGATCCCTTTGCTTCTTATCCATGACGCTCTTGGATCAGCAGAGCATTTGTACTCTGAGAATTTCAAACTTAAAACGTAGAAGGAAAAGGAAAAAGAAATACACAAAATATCTCACTAAGTAGATTAAGTGGAAGTTAAGCAGATTAAGTGCTCAGAGGAAGGAGAGCAAAATTTTGATGTGGAAAATAGTTCCTAATCTGCATTAAAGGTGGATTTTGAAGGATTTGTTCATATTCGGGGAAACGTGAAACGGAGGAAACGTTCTCGTGTGGGGGGTGAGTGTGGGTGGGTGTGGGTGGGTGCGTGTTTTCTGGCAGAAGGAGCCTCAGGAGCAAAGGTGAGAAGATGGGAAGGCTTGGCCTGATAGGAAATAAGAAGTGATGCCATTTGGCAGAAGTGAAAAGTACTTAAAATACAGGAAGACTCGGCAGAGTCAGCAGGGCTGGGTGCTCCAGTTCGCCTCTCCTCTAGTTGCTATGAGTTGTGGGTTTGTACAGGGACTTTGCGGTGTTCTCTTCGGTTAGCGTTACGCTTGTTAATATTCCTTTCATTCTGGACTGGCATAACCTCCTCCTTTCTGACTCTGTCATCCTCGAATTTTATACTACACCGAACTCCCTGGTAAGTTCTCTAGGAACTGTGAGTTCCTTGCTATTAAGGAAATAATCTTTGCAGCCTGAGTGCCCAGCAAGAAATGTGTTTATAATAGGGATTCAATAAAATGGCTGTTGAGTAGCTAAATGAATATCTGAATATTTTATCATCTTCCAGGACCATTCTTCTGTTCATTGTTGACACGTAGGTTAAAACCTACTTGCCTTCACTGAAGGACAGAAAAGTTATCAAGACAGTGCAAATATTAACAATGGCAATTATTCAGAATAAGGCAACACTCCCATACCTTTGTTGGCGCTAGCAAAAAACCCTAAGATATTTGTGCTTCTTTTCAGGGTAATTTGTTCTTCTCATACCTATTACTGACAATAGTACAAAGAAATTCAAATGCACAGTATTTTCACATTTGCAGATGAAGTGACACCAGCAACCAAAGATGTGACCTAAATCCTCACTGCTGAGGGAGTCGTTTGTGTATTAGCTACATTAACATGACAGGAATCTTATTGGAAATATAGAACCCAGGCCCTACCTCACACAACCTGAATCAGAATAGTCATGTAACAAAATCTTTAGGTGATTCCTACGTGTATTAAAATTTGAAAAGCACTGATGGAAAAACAAATCATTAAGTATATCAAAGCTCAAAATAGGATATTTTAATATTTTTAAACTAGGTTTTAATTTTTCTGAGTTATTGTTGACACATCTATTCAAATAAAGTAATGAAATCCATGAGTTCATTTCTACTTACATCATGGACCATAACAAGCTCGTAACAAGGAGAATAGAGAGAAAAGCAGGGAAGGGAGGGATATAAGTGAATCATTTTATTTTTAGTAAAAATAAAAAATATTGATTTTACTATTTACCAAATCAGAACAACCTTCAAAAACAAGAAAGATAAGATGAATTCTAGCTTTTTGATATGGTTTATATCTAGATGTCCCCTCCATGTGATCATAGGTGGGGCCTTTAGGAGGTGATTGGACCATGGGGGTGTGGTGCTCATGCGTGGTTTAGTCCGCTGATGAGTTTATGGCTAAATGTGATACTGAGAGATGAAGCCTGGTCAGAGAAGGTGGTCACTGGGGGCGTGGCCTGGAAGGGTCTGTCTCCCTCCTCCTCCCTTGATCTCTCTGCTTCCCACTGCCAAACCATGATGTCATTCTCCACCAGGCTCCTCTGCCATGCCACCCTGCCTTGGAGCCAGTCCACTAAGGACTGAAATCTCTACAAACAGTGAGCCAAAATAGACTTTTCCACCTTACAGTCGTGGGTGTCAGGTACTGTGTCTCAGCAATGAGAAAGTAACTAAGAGATTTTGGTATCAGAGAAATGGGTTGTTGCTGTGAGCTACCTGACCACATGGTTCAGAAGCCTTTGAAACTGGCTTGGGGGAGGAGTTCAGAAAGTTTTGGAGACACTGGCTGGAGAAGTAGGCCTAGGATGCTGTGAGCCAAGCTTGATGGGAGATTTGGTTCAGAGCTTGGAAGACCATAATGTTGAGAGTAATGTAGCTGGCAAAGCCCCAACACAAGAGGTTTCAGTTGCGAAGTAGGACGTCATTGACAGTTGCACCCCAGGTGATGTGTGTTATGCTCTAGCAGAAAATTTGTCTACATTTTGCTCATGTCCAGAGAGTATGCAGGAGATGAATATTGATTAAGGGCAATGTACTAATTAAGCTGGCTGAGGAAGTTTCATGGCACCCCAACATTCAGGCAGTGGCATGAGTACCATTAGGGGCTTTTAGCCAACTCCACCTTAAGAATGAAGAGCAAAAGGCACAGCTGAATGATTTAAGTTTAGAGTTTGGCCAGAAAGAAAGCTTTGGTAAAGTTGGGGCCTACAAAGATGGAGCAGAGGAGAGCTTGGTTGTGAGAAAGATTAGCATTAAAAAGAAGTCGAATACTTTACAACAGTATCATAGGAAAATGGTTTAAAAGCCTGTGAAGAACTTTGGAGGTCCCAACTTTCACAGGCTCAAAATTGCAAAAGTGAGCCCATGAGATAGCTCAGCGACATAAGCACCTGCCTGGCAGGCACGAGGTCCTGAGTTCGACTCCCGGTACCCACATAAAAAGGAAAAACGGGCCAGTGATATAGCTCGGCGGCACAAGTGCCTGCTCGCAAGCATGAGGTCCTGAGTTCGACCCCTGGTACCCACATAAAAAAAAAAATTGCAAAAGTGAAAAGCTTTGCTTTGAGAAGAGAGCCCCAGGGTACTCTGATAAAGAAGGGCCATTTAAGGAATTGATTTCCAGGATTCGGTTCGCCATGCTCAAGCATCCCAGGCTCTTGGAGGTTTCTGTAACTACAACAAGATGCAAAGGTCCTGGCTACTGCTCCAGATGATGGCCGACCTTGGCATCATCCACATGATGCTGATTTTAGATGCATGCAGAATGCAAGAGTTGTGGGGTTCGAGAGGCTTCTATCCAGATTTTGGAAGAAGCCCTGAGAGGGCAGTGTGTGAAGCTGTGAGTGTGAAGCTGAAAGTACAGCGGAGAACCCAGGATGTTGGAAAAGCCAGGAATGTGGCTCATCTGAGGAAAGTCATGAGGAGTAGGGAAAGTCAAGCCCAAGGGAGAAGCTATGAGGGCTGCAACTACCAGGAATGCCGTAGAGGCAGGGCCACCCAAGCCCTTCGGAGTTTACGTCTTGCCACAGATTCCCCCAAGTTTAAGTTTCTTTTGATTTTTACAGGGTCTCACAACTACATAAGTGTTTCCCTTAAACCTCAGAGGAGATTTTGGACTTGGACTTTTCAACAATTCTGGAACTGTTAGGACTTTGGCAACTCTTAGAGATGGACTAAGTGCATTTTTCAGAAAACAGATGAGCAGAAGTCTTTTGAGGGTCAGGGACAGAATGTTATGGTTTGTATCTAGATGTCCCCCCAAAGCCTCATGTGATCATACATAGGTGGGGCCTTCAGGAGGTGATTGGACCATGGGGGTGTGGTGCTTGTGTGTGGATTAGTCCACTGATGAGTTTAAGGCTAAATGTGATGTTGGGAGATGAAGCCTGGTCAGAGAAGGTGGTCACTGGGGGCGTGGCCTGGAAGGGTCTGTCTCCCTCCTCCTCCCTTGATCTCTCTCTGCTTCCCACTGCTGAACTATGAGGTCATTCTCCCCTGCCAGGCCCCTCTGCCATGCTGCCAGCCAAGACTATGCACACGACTTCTACAAACTGTGAGCTAAAATAAACCTCTCCTGCTTAGAGCTGTGGGTGTAGGGTGTTGTTTCTCAGTGATGAGAAAGTGACTAAGACACTCTTCCTTACCTTTTACTTGTCTCCTTAGAATTACTTATTTTCATATTAAAAACACACGATTAGATCAATTTTGAACTGTGACTATCAATAATTAGAATCATGCTAACACTGCAAGATGTCTCTTTTGGAAGTGAAATTTTACTTGGGAATAGCACATTAGATGAGGTTAGAGTCCTTAAGTTTCTAGGCCTGTTACAGACACACATGAAGCAGTCTGAACTTGGCCAAACTGTCATAGTGACAGACGTGTTGTCCACTGTACTTTGCCAAAGAGGTGATGTCTGTTAGTGGTAGAGTGACAGGTGGAATCGTGGCCCTCCAAAGATGCCCATAAACAAATTTCCACAACCTGTGAATATGCTATGTGCTGTAAGGAAGAATTAAGGACAATGGAATTAGAGTTAACAATTGGTTAATCTCGAAATGCAAAGATTATCTCAGATTATTTGGACGTGCTCAGCGTCCTTACAGAGGAAAGAGGCACGAGCTTCCCTGTCAGAGTCAGGGAGAATGGAGTGACGGAAGGAGAGAAGGACTTGTCCTGCAGTTGCAGGGTGTGAGGGTGGGCGGGGATTATTCAGGGGAGGCATGCGGCCTTTAGAAGCTGGATAAAGCTAGAAAATTATCCTTAGATTCTCTGTAAAAGAAAGAGACCTGCCACCACCTTGGTTTTACTCTAGTGAGACTCATTGCCGATTTCTGATTTCCACAACTGTAGTATCAAAAGTCTGCTATTTTTAGAAAGTGTTTGTATCAATTCACTATAGCAGCAGGAGAAAACTGGGGAGGGGGTGCTGCGGTTACAAATACACAAACATAATGAAAATCTCTTTAAATTGGTAGTGGTAGAACCTGGAAGAGTTTTGAAGAACTGACTTTTTAAAACCCTGGCTTTCCTCGCAGATGCTTCTAATGCAAACATAGATGTGAGCTCTGCCAGTGCGGCCTCGGGACAGAGTGAGGATCGCAGAACAGAAAACTCACATCGTTTCGGAGAGTGCATAGATCTCCATGAGCAGGCAGCTGGTAGAAATACGAACATGGGTACAGAATGAACATTAAGGAGTCAGTAAAGTTTTGATGCACCAATAATGAACCATCTGAAAAAAGAAAACTATTCGCCATAGCTTCAATAAAAATTAAAGTATCTGGGAATCAACCTAAACAAGGAAGTGACAAATCACTACAATGAAAATTACAGAGTACTGATGACATTAGAAGATGGAACGAGCTCCCCTGTTCATGGATTGGCAGAAATAATACTGGCAAAATAGCCATATTGCCAAAAGTGATCTACGGACTCAGTACCATTCCATCAAAATCCCAGTGACATGCTTCACAAAACTAGAGACAATAATCCTACAATCCATATAAAAACACAAAAGGGCCAGAATAGTGAAAGAAATCTTAAGCGAGAAGAGCAAGGGCAGAGACACCACAATACCTGATTTCAAATTATACTACAAACCCATTGTAATAAAAACAACACGATACTGCCACAAAACACACGGAGAGGCCAGTGGAATGAACGAGAGGGCACAGAAACGAACTCACACAACGACAGCCATCCGATGCTTGATAAAGGGACCAAAAATATATGTTCAAGAAAAAACATGTTTAACAAACGGTACTGTGTAGAAGATTGAAATTAGCTGTCTATTTCTTACCCTGTACACAAGTCAAATCAAAATGGATCAAAAACCTAGGTATAAGACCAGAAACCTTGAAACTGTTGGAAAAAATCATAAGGGGAACCTTTGAAGCCACAGGTACAGGCAAAGACTTCCTGAACAGGACTCTCATAGCACAGGAAATAATAGCAAAAATCAACAAAGTAGACTGCATCAAACTAAAAGTTTCTGCACAACAAGGGAATCAATCATCAGAGTTTGAGACAGATTACATGAAGGGAGGAAACCTTTGTCAGATATTTTTCTGACAGTGGGTTAATATCTAGGCTATATAAAAAGCTCAAAATGTCAACACCAGAAAATCAGCTTAGTCAATAAATGAGCAAATGAATTAAACAGACTCTTCTCAAAAGAAGTACAAATGGCCAATAAGTACATAAAAAAATGTACAAAATTTGTAGCTATTAGGAAAATGCAAATCAAAACTACATTGTAATTCCAATTCAACCCAGATGAAATGGTTATCCTCAAGAATACAAAAAATAATAAATCTGGCAAGGATGTAGGGGAGAAAAACAATTCTGCACCGCTGGTGGGAATGTATGTTAGTACAGTCATTCTGGAAATCAGTATGGAGGTTCTTCAGAAAAGTAAAATTTGAGCTACCGTGTTACTGAGCTGCGCACGGCACCCCTTGATGTATACCCAAAGGAAGTGGAGTCCGCATGCTGTGGAGATACCTGTGTAACAGGTTTATTGCAGCACAATTCACAATAACCAAGATATGGAACGAGTCTAGGTGCCCATCAGTGGACAAAAGGGTAAATAAACATGGTAGACCTACATAAAGTCCTATTATTCAACTGTAAAGAGGAATGAAATTCTGTCATTTGTGGAAAAACAGATGGAACTGGAGATCCTGTTAAATGAAGTAAACCAAACCAGATTCAAAAAGATGAGTGCCACGTTTTCCTTACATGTAAATCTAAAAAGGATGACATGAAAGTACAGGGGAGATTATTATTAAACAAGAGGGAGGGAATAAAAGAGTGTTGGAGAGAGAAGTCGGGATAAAAAAGTTACTACTTATGTCATTAAGAGATCATGTTGTTGATATGAATTTATTGCAGTGAGAATGTGTCCACCACACTGCATTAAAAAAAAACAGCAGGTTACAAAACAGTACATCTAGCACTGCCAAATTTTATTTTCAAACATGTATTAGTATTTAGAGATATCAAGAAGTCATCCAAAGTAGTGTCCGCTTAACTGTCTTAATCTCTCTTTGTGAGTGAAACAGAAAATTTTTCTTTTTGTTAAGTATAATTTTTAACTTGTACTATTATAAAATGCTTCTAAGTGGTGGCAAAAAAAAAAGTGCTACTGGTGGGGATGGAGATGGAATCAAGTAAATCTGAGGAAAGGACACCATTGGAACATGGTGGCAGGGAGCTTAGCTGAATTTTATCCCACAGATATGTGGACATGATGATCTTGAACACTTAGCTGAGGAAATTTCTGGGCAAAATTTTGAAGATACATCCTGATTTCCTATTATCTATTATAAAATATGAGAGAAAGAGATAGACTGAATGAAGAACTATTAAACTAAAACCAGGAATTGGCTGAGGACTCCTCAGTCTACCCAAATTTCAAATGATTCCATTGTCCTGGTAAACATAACATCTTTGAACTTTGGTAAGATTGAGTAGTTGTACCAATTCTCATATTTGGAAAGCCTGCTCTATAGATACAAGAGATGTCTATATTTTTAATTTATGTTAAAATAATAGTCATGTTGACTGAATTCTCAATATTCAGCAGTGACATCATCTCGTAGGCACTATTATTCCATAAATTGTATGATTCTCTGGAAGAAAATAAAAATGGCATCCTGTAGGTTTTGATACATTTAATGCTGCTTTTAAAATATTCTCTTATTAAGATAATTTACACTTCACTGACTTTGTGATATTGCAAAGAAAATGTGGGTGAATACAGTGCGTATAGAGAAGCAAAACGAATGTGTTAGTGGCTACTATAAAGGAAACATTTGTGAAATGTGTTCAAAGGTATTTATGAGTGTAACAACATATTTCAACATAACTCACAAAAGTAAAATTAAGCCAGTATTAAAGGACTGGTTTAGTCTAAGAAAGATATGATGTCAACTAAAAAAGGGGAAAATTCCATAGAAAAAGCACTGTTAAGATTTTATTTTAAGATGGTTAAAAAATGCTCTGAATTTTTTCTTTTATAGCTTAATTCCCTTTTCCTGACCTAATATCTTACAAGATTTCTAAGATGTCCAAAATAATGGGTCATTTAAAGATATTTTATTTTATGATTTTTGACTTTACTATCTGCTAAATAAGAAACTAATGACAGCTGCCAAGACGGGGATCAATGAGTATTTGCTGTGATTTCAACACTGTAATTACAAAAACAGAGTCCTAATATCTAGCCCGACAGGATGTTAATTATGTGTGAGGTACTGTTCTAAGCACTTTATATGCATTGCATTATTTGTCTTTCCTAGAGACCCTCTGCAGTAAGTACTATTGTTATTTTAACTTTGAGAAAATTGAGGTCTCTTCCCCAAAATTTCACAGCTAGCAAGTGCTAAAATCAGGACTCAAACTCAGGCAGTCTGGCTCACAGCCCTACGGGATTAATAAGTCTTATCATTTTGAAAAAAGCTTTTTGAACATCAGAATAAAGATCTGCACTCCAGACTTACTAAATCTTATTTTTTTGGTACTGACGGGCCCCAGGAACACGTATTATTAAGTCTGTAGAGGTCTCTGATGGTTGAGGATTGTGGTAAGAATCACCAAAAATTTCAAAGTAGTAAACCCGTTTTATTGAGGAAGTTCTTGGTTAGATGCATGCTAGTAATGCCGTTCTGTAGGAAGTTTGAATTCTCAACACTCGCACTTCAGACTCTTTTGATTCTCTTGATTTCTTTACTTGACGTTAATTCAAGATATAAAGTGATTGGTGGAGAACATGAACTTCAATAACTTGTTTTCCTAATGGAACAGTTAATTAAATAAGGGTAAATGCTATGATTTGGATCTCCTCAAAGAAAGAGTCAAGGGAGTGAAGACTTTATCCCCAGTATTGGGGGGCACTAGTGGGAGATGAGGGCACTGAGGATGTGCCCTGGAGAAGAGGATAGTAGGAAACCTGGTCTCTCTCTCTCTCTCTCTCTCTCTCTCTCTCTCTCTCTCTCTCTCTCTCTCTCTTTATAATTATCTCCAGCATTTGCTACAGTAATGAAAAAGTAAGAAAGGCAGTATGCTTCATTGAATTATGCATTTAAAGGAAGAAAAGAAAGGAAGGAGAAAGGATGGAGGGAAGGAAGGAAAGGAATTTAGTGAAGTAGGTAGGAAAACATTGAACTGATAAAGTACTGAATATAGTACTGATAGAAGAATACAATAAAGTACTGATAGAAGAAAATTTTAAGGACAGCGTACTAAGGAAACTTTCTCCCCATTCTTTAAGTGTGTAACTGGTGTGTCATGAGGACGTTACCTTGGAGACGATACCTGAACCTTTGTGTCTTGCTCGGCCTTGTTTCCCGCTTTCTGCCCCTCAGATGCTGAGTTCAGCCCTTGTCCTTCGCCATGACATTCTGTCATGATTTTTCTGCCTTGATCCAGGCAGTCATGGACTGAAACTTCTGAAACCATAGCTAAAAGAAACCCTTAAGGTGCGTATGCCTGGCATTTTGTTGTCTCAGCACCAGAAAGCTAACTAATACACCTGAGTTTGGAACTTTTGAAACTATGATTAAAAATTTAAAAGTGTATTTTAGTCAGTGAAAGACCTCTAGTTTTAAGTATTGCAAAAGGGGAGTCTTTTTCTGTCTCCTGTATTATACTTTTGCTGTTTAAAGCTGCAAAATATACTATGAGAAAATGAAATAGCCCTAGTTAGGCGCTCCAGGGGAAGTAAGGCCTGATACTGTTCGTTATCCTCACACGAGTTGTTCAACTGGAGATGTTCATATTAACGAGATGGTATGAAGGTTTCAGTAGTACCTGATGAAAGGAGATTGATTTCGCTTTTAAGTCTCACTTCGGAGATCAAGACGTTGTCTTGGGATGTCACGCACAAGTGTTTCTAGCAAGCTGCTCTGGGGAAGTGAACCACACAAAACCCAGAACCGGAGGAGGAAGCCAGAACGGAGAGACCGCGATGACAGTTTCACCAGGCAGGGCCAAGAGGCAGGTCCTCAGCCATGGTTTAAAAAAGAATGTGATCCAAGTTTCAAAGGAAGGAAAACTCTGTTTTTACATAAATGAAAGGCAAATTGTGCAGAAGCAGACTTATTGAAGTCTCGTTTTATGAAAACGATACTTCTGGTTGTTACTCTCCTATTTATGAAAATACTTTGTTTAAACAGCTGACAGTATTACTGCCTGAGGAAATCATTTCTGACGGAATCTCTTCCGTGTTGCTTTTTAGAGTATTTTACTTTGGTCTACTTTTAAAGTTGTGCAAGGGTCTCTCTTTCCTTTCCAACTTTGTAGAAGATGTGCAGAGAAAGCTTTTCTGGAACCAAATGTCTACGAAAGCTGCATAAAAACTGAAACATGCTTTTAAGAAAGTTGAGAGAACCAAGATGGAAGGAACATTAATCCAGTCAATTAGACTTCATATTTCTTTATTTATTTTACACCTTTAAACTCATTTTCTACCTATTTGTGAAATAACTAATGCCATTAATGATATACTGAAATTCGTTTGTTCATTCATTCATTCATTTTTTTCATTTGATTCAATTTTAAAAATCTGATCTAGTCATTGTTCTCCAACAGTTCACAGTCAGAAGAGAAAAGGGAAATTGGAAAATAATTGCAATACAGTGATACAAATGAGATAATAGAAACAATTCTAGAGTTCTCTGGGAACCCATGAAGGATCACGAGTAGTTTTGGAGAGTTTAAAGCCTTCAGTGAAGGCTATCTAGTAATTTTCCAAAGCAAAGTGTAAATTACTATTCTAATGGTATAAATCAGAAAATTGAAGCTCAGAGAGGGTAAACAACTTTGAATATGCAGTCCTCAGCGTAGGGCCTGACACAGAATAGCGGCTCGTAATATCAATATTTGTTGGGTGGATAGAAGATTGAGAAGTAATTTAATGTTTACATAAAAGGATATGAAGACATGATTGTATTTACTAAACCTTTGTAGGTTTTACACCTTCAAATTTCAGAAAATCTATTGTTTTATACTGGGCTCAGTGTCTTTTTAAAGTCTCCAGGTAAATTGTAAGCAAAAAACGTTAAGAGAACCAGGAGCAAAAGGGAAAACTTTTTAGAAAATACAACTATATTCAACAGCTTAATTGTGGTTTTATATTGAAAAATTCAACAAACATTAATAAAAATCCCTAAACATTTTATATCTGCCTTCTTCAAATTTTTATAATGTAAGATAGAGCTAAAGTATATAAGAACCAACAAAGGTCCCTAAATTATACTTATTCCTTTCACAAAACAATAATTTTAGTGTACAGGCCACAGAAAGGAAAAAGCAAATATCCAGGCACTTTTCATGAGATATCTAGAGATATTACATATTTTAATCACAGTGCAGCAGTGAGGACATTTACGTAGTGCTGTCTGTTTGCTTTCCTTCCTCAAATAATCTGTTTCATTTTGGGAGTTAAGGTGGGTCAATTAAATTAACTAGAGTTTTGATTTATTAAAGAAAAATTGTTGCTAGATAGCAAAACAGAATAATAGCAGTAATTTGAATTAGTAAAACAAATTAAAATGGAATTTGTAACTTAGTCTAAATTTCATGTTCATTCTTTCAGTATAAATTTAATTTTAAAATGTTGCTTAATTTAACCTTGGTTTTATTTCATAACAATATGGAATGAACCATTCTAAATCATCATACATCCTTATTGTTGGATTGGACTAGTGATTGTTTAAGTTTCCTAGAAAGTTAAATAGTCATGTTAACCCTTTGAAATTCACCTTCTTTTACTGTCTTAACTGCTGTGACAAATGAAATGACGTTGCTGTTAATTTCAGGACAGACTCAAGCTCATCTGAATATTTTCCACATAATTTCAGGTTTGCCACATGTTTCTCCATCACAAATTTGTAGCAGAAATACAAAAGTACCTACTTGAATATTTACGATTATTATGGAAAATTTGCTTAAATGCTTGGCATTGAGCACATGTTAATGATGATCAGAATGTTTACCGTTTTCTCCTCATAGGACGTGAGTCTCACCATAAAGAGGGGGAAAGTTTATTCATCATAATACAAAATGGGAGAATTATACAAATGCTTAGCCTGTTCAGATAGCAAAACTGAGTCATCCAGATAACCAACATTCATCCTAGTCAAATAAATTGAATCAAATGAACATTAGCCTCAAGATAATTGCAAATCTCCTTTGGAACAGCCTCCAGCTTTAGATATTTAAAAAGAAAACAAGCTAAACATTTGTAGGCCTTTTCTTAGAAAATGAGTATTAGACTTCACTTATATTCCATGCTACGTAAAGACAGTACTACGGAATCTTATATACTATAGACCATCTCTTTATTCATGTATCCAATGAGAACTTCCATGTGAATTAATTTTTAGCTACCAGAGCAAATATCCACAAACTTGGTGGCTTAAAACAACTGAAATGTCTTCTCTCCCTGTTCAGGAGCCAGGAGCCTGCAATCCAGGAGACTGCAGGATGGAGTCCTAGAGGCTCCCAGGGAGGGTCCCTGGTTGCCTCCTAGATTTGCTTGTTGCCCACAGTGCTGGGCATTTCTTGGCTCTTAGTTGCACAGCCCCATCTCTGCCTCCGTCTTCACATGACCCTCCTTATCTTCTCCTTTTATGTTTCCTATGAAACTGCCAGTACTGGGTTTAGGGCCTTCTTTCAGCCGACACGACTCCTTTCCAGATGGACACCTTAATTACAAATCAAGGTCAGATTCTAAGGTTCCAGGTGGATATACATTTGAAGACTCACAATTTGATACTCTACACCATAGTTGTCAACAACTGGACCAATTTTGTGTAAACTCTGTTTTGCAAGAAGTTTGGGGGAAAGTTTTCGGGACCCTTGTCGTGAGCACATCAACTACTATGTCCTCTGCAGCGACTGTGGTCTAAAGAAATCATTCTTTCGCTTTACCCTGTGTGCTGCAAACAGAAACAAAGCTTCTTCTCTTTCTTTTGCTTCTTTCCCTTTTCTCTAAATTTAGTTTGCCTTTTTGTTAAAAAGATCAGTGTCTTCCTGGGAAGTCTAATCTCGTTTTTAAAACACAGCCAAACCTTGAATTTTGGGCATAATTCATTCCAGAAACATGCCCGTAATCCAAAGCACGTTTACATCAAAGAAAATTTCCCCATGAGAAATAACAGAAACTCAGATGATTCATTCCACAACCCAAAAATATTCATATAAAAAGGTTTACAATATTGTAATGTAATACAAAACAATGAAGAAAATATAAGATATAAAGAAAAATGAACAAATTAACCTGCACTTAACTTTGAAAACTTTCATGGCTGGTGTGAGGGAGACAGGAGAGAAGAGGGTTATCGTGTAGGATGAATTTCACTGTCACTAACAGAATAACTGCTGTCTAGTGGCTCAATGGGATCTTTTTCTTTTAGTGCAGCTATAACAAGGAACCTATCCAATGACACTTGCTTTTGTCTCCTTTTGAGAATTTTGTGGAAATGTCACATTGCAGTGTCACTAAATGGTTTCATCACTCACACCGCTACAGCCTTATTCAGGTGTTGCTTTTCTACAAAATTTTGCACCATTTCCCACATTTTACACATCTCCCTAGTCTCATTTGAAATGAAAGATTCCTCTGCCTTTTTCTCCTCCTCTGCAAATGACAAGAGGAGATAGAGGAGATCTTTTCATAATCTCTTACTATCTGGGAGACAATCACCCATGATCCTGCAGAGAGAGAGGGAGAGGGAGAGGGAACCATTGGCTCATTTGTGATCACGTCACGTTTGACACCACACACTGCTCCTATTGCAAGATTTCACTCATTTATCAAGTTAAAATTTATGAGAAATGTTTGCTTGTCTGGCAGAACACTTACAGTACAAGTTCCTCACAATCCAAGGTTTTACTGTACATAATTTTAAAGAAACTAATCAGCTTCAAATAAATAAGGGTGTGATAGTTAAAAATGTTATGTGTCAACCTGACTGGGGTTGACATATAGCTGGTAAAAAAAGTTATTTCTGGGTGTGATTTTTGGTGTTTTCTGAAGAGATTAGCACCAGTGGACTGAGTGAGGATCGCTCTCACCCCCGTCAGTGGCATCACACAGTCCCATGGGGTTCTGCATGACACAGAACAGCAGAAGCGGGGTAAAGGCGCTCTCTCTACGTGCGAGGGCATCACTCGTGCTCTTCTGCCCTGAACACCAGAGAGCCTGGCTCCCGGGCTTTCAGAATCACCACTGCTCCCATCCCACCTCTCCCCTCCACTCTCAGGTCTTCAGACTTGAAGTAAAGGAAACCACAGGTTGTGGGCGTCTCCATATCCAGACCCTGTGAGCCAGTTTATAACCTCTTATAATCTCAATCTCTCTCTCCCTCTCTCTTTCCCTCCCTCTCCCTCACCTTCTTCCTTTCCCTCTCTCTCTCTTTCTCTCTCTTTCCCTCCCTCTCCCTCTCCTCTCTTTCTCTCTCCTTGCCTCTCTCTCTCTCTCTGTGTCTCTCTCACTCTAAATATAATCCTTATTCAAAAAGTAGATATTCAAAGGTAGTAGAGAGTAATCACATTTAAAGTGGCTTTGTTAAAATTTATGATAATGTCAAGTTGAGATTGAAATTTTTGTTTTATACACTACCGGGGATTAAAGCTAGGACCTTGTTACGGTTTGTGTCTGGATGTCCCCCCAAAGCCTCATGCAGTCACGAGGGTGGGCTTTCTGGAGGCGGCTGAATCTACAGTTTGTGATTGATTCATGGTCCAGTGCTGGGATTGGCGATGTGATTGCTACACCCGCCCTGTGGCCGGTGGCCTGCATACGATATAAGGGAGGAAAAGAGGCTCGCTCCTCCCTTTTGCCCCTTTTGCCCCTTTTGCTCTTGTTGCTTTCGCTGTCTTCTGCCGCCATGAACCGTTGCCCCTCTGCCACGCCACCCTACCTTAGAGCCAGCTGATCAGGGACTGAGACCTCCACAAACTGTGAGCTAAATAAACCTTTCCTCCCTTAATTTTGGGCATTGGGTATTTTGTCCCACCAATGAGAGAAAAGTAACCAAGACAGACCGTCTCACCAACCATCGCCCTCAGCCCTTAGATAAATTTTATAAAGATTTGTTTTGTTTTGGTTTGGTTTGTTTCAATTTTGAGACAACCTCTCACTAAGCTCTGAATTGCCCAGGCTAGACTCAAACTTGCCATCTTCCTGCCTCAGCCTCCCAGAGTGCTGGGATTACAGATGCGTGCTCCCACACCCAGGGCCTGAACTTCTATTTTTCAGTATATTTTGTTTTCGGTAATGTTTAAAAATAAATACAGTAGTACCTTGGTCCACAAACTTAATTTATTTTATGATTTTGGGGAAGATAGCCGCAGCTGTGCTTGTGTGGGGAAAGTGGCCCCAGGTTGTGTTTGTCACCTGATGTGGAGTTTGTGAATGAAAGCAAAATTTTGTCAGACACTTTTGTTTGAGAACGGGTTTGCAAACAGAAGGGTTCATGGACAGAGGTATTACTGTAATATCTTAAATATATTGTTTAGGTAGAATGTTCTTATTTTAAAAGTGCCTAAAACTCTACTTGATCAACCTAATCAAGAAGAGTGGTAGTAAAAGTGTACATCTGTAATGACGTCTGGGCTGGGCTCACTGGTAAAACACGTGCTTCGTATGCCCGAGTCCTGATTCAACCTTGTATTACGTTGTTTCTATATTGGAGTAGATATGTGTGTATAGACACATTTATTGTTCTTTAGAGGATAACAATAAATTTACTGAGGGTACAATATTCATTAGAGACTAGTCAATATTTCTTTTACAAATCAACTATTCAAATGTGATTTTTGAATCACATTAATTATACATATACATGTACACAATACTACTTATATATTGCATATATATTTTAAACAATTGATTATATATAAATACATAATCTTTCTCTATAATATATATGTGTATTTATATATGGACCAATGTGTGTTTGTATCTATGTAATTAGCATTTTTATAACAAAATATTAAATTTCACCAAAGGTTTGCAGAATAGTGTTCAGCCGCCTAGTTTTTCTGTGTAGTTCTGCAACTCTTATTGAAGTACCCTTTGTTTTTCTCTGGTTACAGTTGCTTGCAACTTATTATTCCTGTTTTTTTGTTTTTGTTTTTGTTTTTAACATGGGTACCAGGAGTCAACCTCAGGACCTAGCGCTTGCCAGCAAGCGCTGGTGCTGCTGAGTGATATCACCGGCCCTTTTTTTCCTTTATGTGGGTACTGGGAGTCAAACAAGACCTCGAGCTTGCCAGGCAGGCGCTTGCACTGCTGAGCCATCTCACTGTTTAAAAGCATATTCCTGTTTAAAAGCATATTCAATTCATGACTAGGCAGCCAGACCAATGCTTTATTTCTTTTACCTTGTTTTCTTTTAGATTACCAACATTTTCCTCTGCATTTCAAATAGCGTTCTGTGTCAAAGAATAGATATCATATTCATAGCTGTGGTAAGTCAGACATTTCTATTAAATTAATTTTTGAATCCTCTGCTCCCCAACTGTTACACAGCTATGTCAACTCTTTTAGATATAAGCAAATTTTGTATGCCTTTGAGAGAAACTGTAATTAAATTTGGTGGAAAAAAAGCCAAAAGTAGGCTACAAAATTGGTTTGGATTCATTTGATATATTTCAGTCTATACAAAAATTGTCAATTTAAATTCTATAAATTTTATTGGGATAATCAGTTTTCAAGATTTTCTTTCATCAATGTGGCTCCTGTTGGACAGAAAAGTCACTTGTAACTAAATTATATTGCAGAATCGGAATCTAATATTGAGCCTGTAAAGTTTTCCATGGGAAGTAAAACCTAGAGACACTGGCTTACCCTGTCCAGGATGTTGATCTCAACTTGGAAGAAACTTAGGAATAGTGACTTGAAGAAAATAGTTACTCAGATCATAGTCTATGGGGCTGAAATCTCTCAGGGGGCAGGGGTAGGAAAGGCTTTCCTAGGGTTCTGCTGGCTAAGGGTACAGAGTGAAAATGTGGCAGTGAGATGTGCCCAGGAAAGAATGGGACCTGGCCTGCAGTGCACTTACCTGTGCCCCTGGCAGAGAAGGAGCAGCAATTTCATGGGCTTCAGATGTCACTTCTAAATGCATAATAGCCAGTGTGTGCTCCTGTCCGTACCCTTGCCCAGCCCAGTATGAAAATTATCTTCAATTATTATTAAGGACACCTGGATAGTGGCAGGGTAAAGTAACTTCTTTATCTCTGATCTGCAGAATGCCTGCAGAAGTCAATGCTGTTCCTGTTCTGCACTGAAATCTCCTGAGCCTGGCCTTTATTGGCTGCATTTCTATCAGAATTCTGGTTTCCTAAGCTCTGACCAGTATTACCCATCCAGCTCTGGTCACAACATTCTAAAGCTTCTCTAGCTCACATCTCCAAACCTTTCCAAACTCCTCCTACATACAAGTTCCAAAAGCTTCTAAACCATGTGGTCCAGTACAGTCACATCAATAGTCCCACTCCTGGCACCAATTTTCTGTTTTAGCCAGCTTTTCCATCCCTGGGATGAGATAACTGACACCCACACCTTAAAGGAAGAGAGGTTTAATTTGGCTCACATTTTCGAGAGATTCAGTCCATGGTCTACAGACTCCAAGGTAGAAACCTTATACCAAAAGAGCACTGTTTAGCAAACCTGCTTTGTGCATGGTCTCTGAGGAGCACAGAAGGAGAACAACACCCCAGAGGAAAGGCCCAGGGACCAGGTGTAGACCCAAGGTCACACTTCCAGACCCACCCAGATGCACACAGAAGTGGACTTTGCTAATCCCCCGGGCAGCACCCAAGCCAAGCCAATCAAGATAAAATTCACCTTAACTATAACAGTAGGTGAGACTTTATTCTAAAGATTTCATTCAATTATTGGATATATATACCAAGGCCTATATATATACATAGGTAACAGTACCAAAGACTATATATATATATATATATATATATATATATATATTAATTTAATATAAGGCTCAGCTGAATAAATTCATCTCATATTCATATATACTTATATTTATTCAGATGGAAATATTAAAAACTGCTTTTGTAAGTTTCTCCTCTTCCTCCTCCTCCCTTTCTTGATCACTCATGCCTCAGAATTACTCATTGGATGTGGATGAAGTTTGGCCATTTTTGCATAACTTTATCACAAGTTACAATGAAGTCAAATCTCATCCAATTTCTGCCACATGACTGTACATTTATTTTACAGGCATGCACTGGTAAAGAAGCACAAACATAGTTCTTATAAAGTAGCATGTAAGCTTAGTGAAGTTCCTGGTTTTTTGTTTTGTTTTGTTTTTTTGGTGGGTACCAGGGGTCAACCTCAGGACCTCATGCACCAGCAGCCACTGAGCGATATCATCGGCCCTTTTTTCGTATGTGGGTTCCGGGAGTCTAACTCGGGCCCTTGCGCTTGCCAGGCAGGCGCTGACGCCGCTGAGCCATCTCACCGGCCCGAAGTTCCTGTTTTTTACCTTCCTAGGAAATAAAACTACACCTGGCATTACAGTTTCGGTGGACACAAATGTAAGAATATTTTGAGGGTAGACATTTCTTGCCCTGGTGATGAGCATTGGGCAACCAGAATCCTACTTAGTGTTGGACAAAGAGCCATTCAGAGATCAGTCTTCTGGTGTCACCTTACAGAGAAGAGGGTTTGATTAAGCAAAAATGGAAAAAATACCCCTGTTATATTTTAGCCAGTTTACCTGTCTTGGACACTACTGACAATGAAAGCAAGAATACATTTCTAGCACTGTTGATTACAGTGACAAGATGACAAGTACAGGTTTATCCAGGAGTAAAGGAGACACACTTTACCTGTGTCTTGCTGATGCCTGTTGTCCCATGGTCTCACTAGTCTGATTTTTTAGTGTGGTATTTTGAGTAGAATGATTGTGAAGGTTAGGAGATTTCTACTTTGCACACACAGCTTCTACCATGCTGCCTACAATTAGGTGAATCCTACTGCAATAAGAGACTTCTCGCTGTATTATGCACATGCAGGACAGCTTGTCCTCTACTTCACATGCAGTGTAACTGACATTTTCCTATCAAGGGACACATGACAGCATTATCAGGTAAAGATCTATGCCTAAATCATGAACTGCTATTTTGAAAAAGATCATAGGCAATTTGGTGAAGAATTAAACATAATAAGTATTAATTATAAAGATGAATTCTTCAAAAAATACTCAACATGGTAACAGAAGTACAGACAGATAAATTGACTAAAGCATATGAAGTCATACCAGTTTTATTTATATTGCATATTATTTATGCTATCTTAAAAATAAAACTTTTAGAAGTTTTAAATTTACAGATAAATACCAAAGATAGTACAGAGTTCTGATATTTCCCATACCAGACTTCCTCTTTTATTTACGTCTTACTTCTACATGGTACATCTGGTACAATTAATACATCACTATTAACATATTCTTATTAACTAATGTTTATACATTATTGGATTTTTCTTAACTTTCAACTGTCTTTTTTTTGTCCTAGTATACTATACTACATTTAATAGGTGGGTCTCCATGGGTTCCTTTGGGCTGTAATGATTTCACAAACTTTCCTTTTTAAGGACTTTGGCAGTTTCGAGAAACGCTGGACAGATGTTTCGTAGAGGTTTGTCAACTGTAATGTGTCTGAAGTGTTACTCGTGATTAGTCTGCAAATTATATGTTATGTAAAGATCACAGAAGCAAAACCCATGGAGCACACACTGAGGAGTGGGGAGTTGGCTTCCTCGGCTCCCTTCAGGCTAGGGTATCTACAGCACGCACCTGTGTTTGAAATTCTTCTGTGTGAGAGATTTCTCTCTTTACCAGGACTTCTTCAGTGACTTATGTCAGTGTAAACTCGTGGATATTTGTGTTATACTCTAATGCTGCATTATTTTGTTGCTCAAAGCTTTCCAGCTCCGTCCCTTTGATGTCATCCGTTGTTTCTCTTTTTTGAGTACTTCCTTACTCCAAGGCAGTAAAGGGTGCTATAAACTAATGTTTCAGCACCGTATGCTTCCCAAGTCCTAGATCCAATCATCATGGACAAGACCTGGTTTATTTTTACTGAAGAATGAAACTAGGATCTAAGATCCGAGCACCGGTTCTGTTTGCCTCCCCCTCAGCTGACGCAGCGAAGAAGCACAAGCACAACTACTAATTTACTCACATTCGTTAACACTCACTTGTGTGGCCACCTCCATCCATATTAACCTAAACATCTGTCCACACTAATGTCCCTGGCTCTAACCCATTACCATGTGGATCATTCTAGCCTTTTTGTTCTATCTGTAGCCACCTTCTTCAACAGTGAGAACCCTGCCTCAGTCCACCCTTTTTTTTTTGGCTTTACTGCCCAATAGCAGTGTCTAGGGTAAGACCTAAAATGGCCCCAAATCCTCATCTGTTGAAGGTGACAGGATCATGGGTGCCATAACTAATATGCTGTTAGGAGCTGCGTCCTTGTCTGAAGAGGTGGTCACTGCAGCGTGACCTGGAAGGGTGCATCTCCTCCATCTCCTCCCTTCGCTTCCTGCTTCCTGGCTGCCATGACCCGAGCAGATTTTCCTCTGCTGTACCTCTCTGCCCTGCTGCTTTCTGGAGCTGGCTAACTGTGTCATCATGAGCCAAAAGAAACCACTCCTCCTTTAAACTGTGGGTGTTGGATATTTTGTCTCGGTAAGGATGAAGTGACTAAGACAGGCAGTATATGCATGGAGCAGTGCCTGAATTATTGACCTGCGTCCCCACAGGAAACAACCTTATCATCTGGAGCACAGTGTTTCTCTAGTTTCTTTCACCGAATCTTACAGACTCTCATTTTCAAAGTTATTTAAGTCAGAACCTGTTTCCCTGTTCCATTCACTGAGATCCTTGCGGACATTTGTAGCACAATTAAGTTATATTGTCACCTCTTGCATTCCATCCTGGGATCCCCCAATCTCCTAAATGATTTTATGTTAATTTACATATTTTAAGGCTCACTCTCTGTGTTACAGAATCCTGAGTTTTGAAATTCATGGTGTTATGCATTCATCATTACAGCGTCATGAGAACAGCTGTAAAATCCCCCTGTGGTTCACATATTCAGTTGTTGCTGGAAAGCTACTGTTGATTTTACTCTACTATAGTTTTGAATTTTTTCATACAATGTCATCTAATTGAATCTATGCAGTATGTAGCTTCATAAAAATGTATTTGTTTTATTTAGCAATTTTCATTTAGGATTAATCATTTCTCCTCTTTCTCCTCTTCCCTTCTTTCTTGCTCTTCTCCTTTTTCTCCTTCCCCTTCTCCTCCTCCTCTGCCTCCTCCTTCTTTGTCTTGTTCTTCACTTCTCTTTTCTCCTGCTCTTCCTCCTCCTCCTTCTCCTTATTTTTCTTCACCTAATAGTCATTTCTTTTTCCCTGAATGCTTTTATCCATTCAGTCATGAAAGAAAATTTTGGTTGCTTTCAGTTCAAGGAGGCTCTGAATTAAGCAGCTGTGAGCATCCAAATGCTGTTTTATGTAAACATACATTTTCATTTCAGTTGGGTGAGTATCTAGGAATGCAGTTACTGGATGATGTGGTCAGGCTGTGTTTCTCTTTGTAGGAAACTGCCAAACTACCTTCCAAAATAGATATAATATTTTGAATTCCAACTAGCAATCAATGGTAACTCCCACTGCTTCGCATTTTCAGCAGTCACTAGTATAATCAGATAAAAGATTTTTGTTATTTTTATTAGTACGTATTTGCAGTGAAGGTGTAAGACTTGAAAGTGCTTTTTTCCAGTCAGTGACACATTTTTTTCACTGATTTTTTCATTCTTTCTTTTTCAGTGTCTTTTGCAGAATCAAAGGGTTTTTTTTTTTTAAATAATGTTTATAGAAGAATTTAGAAGCTCATATAGAGGGAGTTCTCACATTCAGTTTTCCATATTTTTAACATCCTAACTAATCTTGTACATTTGCTATAATTAACAAGCCAATATTGTTAATTTATTATTAACTGAGTTTCATGGTTTATTCATATTCTCATAGTTTTTTAAAATTAAATTTATTGGTACAATTTAGATACACACAATGATCACACTCACGATAGGGAATTTGTACCTGTACATGACATACCTTGAATCCTCCTTTTTTCCCATTCCCCTTGCCTCTCTTCAACCTCTTTCCCTCCTTATTTACAAAAGCTTAGTTTATAGTTTATCCTTTTTTCTCATTTTTTTTCTTTCCCCTTTCTTTCTTTCTCCCTACCCCTTCATAATCCCCTTTCTTTTTCAACAAGTTCTTCCTATTTCACAATATCTATTATACGTTTTGGTTCTTATTTACATTTTTCAGTTTCTCACACCAGAGAGACAATGTGATATTTACACATGTGTCTGGTTTAGTTCACTTAAGAGTATGTTCTCAAGGTCTGTCCATTTAGCCATAAATGTCTCAAGTTTATCCTTTTCTATGGCTGAGTAGTATTCCATTGTATAAGAAAACACACCCTTTTTATCCATTTATTGGTTGATGGGGATTTGGGCTGTTTCCAAGATTTAGCTATTACAAAATGCCATAAACATTGTATTATGGTTTGTGTCTAGATGTCCCCCCAAAAGCCTCATATGGCCATAGGGCTTTTTCAGCGATGGCTGGATCTAGAGCATGTGATGCTGGGATTAAGGGTGTGTGATTACTGATCAGTCCACTGACTGGTTGAGCACCACCCTAATCCCAGCAGTCTGGATAAGATGTAAGGTGCAGAAGGATGCTGTTAAGCCCCCTTGTTGCTTTAACTACCTTGTGGACACCATGAACTGTTCTCCTCTGCGATAGCCCCTTGCCATGCCACTCTGCCTTGAAGGCAGCTGATTATAGACTGAAACCTCTACAAACTGTGAGAACTTTCCCTCCTTTAACTTTAGGTGTTGGGTAATTTGTCTCAGCAATGAGAAAAGTAAGTAAGACACGTGGGTGTGCATATATCACTGTGGTATGATGCTTCTAATTCTTTTGGGAAGATACCAAGAAGGGAAATACTTGGGTCAAATGGGACCTGTATGTTCAACATATGCAAATCAATAAATGTAATACACCACATTAACAGAGCCAAGGACAAAAACCACATGATCATCTCAATAGGTGCAGGAAAAGCATTTGACAAAAGCCAACACCATCCATGATAAAAACCCCAATTAAAAGAAACAGACTGGCAGAATGGATCAAGAAACAAGATCCAGGGCCGGTGAGATGGCTCAGCGGCATACACGCCTGCCTGGAAAGCGTGAGGGCCCGAGTTCAACTCCCGGAACCCACATACGAATAAAGGGCTGGTGATATCACTCAGTGGCACGGGCGCCTGCTGGCACGTGAGGTCCTGAGGTCGACCCCCAGTACCCACAAAAGAAAAAAAAAAGAAACAAGATCCAACAATATGCTGTATACAAGAAACACATTTAACTCAAAAAGAAACTCATACACCAAAAGTCAAAGGATGGAAAACAATACTCCATGTAATAAGAACCCAGAGAAAAGCAGGGGTAGCTATTGTGTTCTCAGACAATGTGAACTTCAAACCAAGAATGATCAAAAGAGATAAAGAAGGTCACTACATACTTGTTAGGGGAAAACTTCAACAGGAAGAGACAACAATCATAAATATGTATGCACCAAATACAGGAGCACCCAACTATATAAGACAATTATTAATGGACATGAAAAGCCAAATAAGCAACAAAATAATTGTAATGAGGGATCTTAATACCCCATTGTCACAAATAGATAGATATCAACCAGACAAAAAAATCGGCAAAGAAATATCAGAATTGAACCAAACCTGTGAACAAATGCACTTAGTAGATATTTACAGAATGTTCCACCCAACAACATCAGAATAAACATTCTTCTCAGCTGCACATGGGACATTCTCTAAAATAGACCATATACTAGCCCATAGAATATGCTTAAGTAAATGCAAAGGAATTGAAATTATGCCATGCATAATATCTGATCATAGTGCAATTAAAATGGAAATTACTGGCAAAAGAAACTGCAAAAACTCCACGAACACATGGAAATTAAATAACACCTTCCTGAACAATCAATGGGTCACAGATGAAATTAAAGAAGAAATCAAACAATATCTACAACTAAAAGAGAATGCAGATACAACATACTGGAACTGACAGGAGGCAATGAAAGCAATCCTAAGAGGGAAATTTATAGCAGTGACTTCTCACATCAGGAAAACAGAACGAGCACAAATAAGCAACCTAATGTTGCACCTCAAGCTTCTAGAAAAGGAACAGCAAGACAAACCCAAAGCCCATACAAGGGAGGAAGTTATAAAGATCAGAGCAGAAATTAATGCAATTGAGTCTAAGAAAACAATACAAAGAATTAATTCATCAAAGAGTCAGATCTTTGAAAGAGTAAATAAAATTGATAAACCCTTAGCCAACCTTATCAAAAAAAGGAAAGACTCAAATTCATGCAATAAGAAATGAAAAGTGTGAAATCACTACAGAGCCTGTGGAAATTCAGAAGATCATCAATTCCTACTTCAAAACCTTTACTTTCATAGGATGGAAAACACAGAAGAAATGGACAGATTCTTAGATACATATGAATTACAAAAACTGAATCAAGATGATATAAAAATTCTCAATAATCCAATATTGGTCAATGAAATTGAAAATGTAATTTAAAACTTGCCAACAACAAAAAATAAGCCCAGGTCCTGATGGATTCACTGCTGAATTTTATAAGAAATTTAGAGGTCTAATGCCTATACCCTCATACTCTTTATTGAAATTGAAAGGGAAGTGATGCTCCCTAACTCATTCCTGGAGGTAAGTATTACCCTGATACCAAAATCAGAAAATGACCCATCCAAAATGAGAACTACAGGCCAATTTCCCTAATGAATATAGATGCAAAAATCCTCAATAAGATAATACCAAACAGAATGCAGTAAATCATCAAGAAGTTTATACACCATAACCAAATATGATTCATCCCAGGAATGCAGGAATGGTTCAACATACACCAATCAATAAATGTTATACACCGTATCAACAGAGCCAAAGAAAAAATCACATGATCATCTCAATAGATGAATAAAAAGCTTTTGACAAAGTCCAACACTCATTCATGATGAAAACCCTACAGAATATTGGAATAGATGGTCTGATAAAACCTCAATCTGATAAAAGCTATCTATGACAAACCAACAGCTAACACCATACTAAATGGACAAAATCTGAAAGCTTTCACTCTAAAATCAGGAACAAGACAAGGATGCCCATTGTCACCACTCCTATTCAATATAGTTCTGGAAACATTAGACAGAACAATTAGACAGTAGAAAGAAATAAAAGGAATGAAGATAGGAAAGGAAGAATTTAAATATCATTATTTGAAGATGACATGATATTCTCATAGTTTTTATGCAGTGCACTTTCCTTATTCAGAATCCTGTCTGGGATATCTCATTTCCATCCTGCACGCCTTGGTCTGTAGTTTTTCTTTCTTTTAATGTCCTTAGTTTTGGTAATAGAGTAATACAGAACATGGGTGTCTCTTCAGCTTCTATTTTCTGAAAGCTTTGAAGAGTTGTTATAATTTATTTCACAAGTTTGGTGAGATTCACCAATGGAAGTATTTAGGCTTGATTTTTTTTGGAAGATTACTAAATACTTATTCAATTTCTTCAGTATTATAGACCTATTCTTGCTTACTATTTGACAAAATTTATGTCTTTTGAGGAATCAGTTCATATCATCTAAGTTGTGTCCATGTTCTATGGACAGAGCCTTTCATAATGCTCCTTTATTGAGTTTTATTAATTTCACCGGGTCAGCAATGATGATCTTTCATTTATGACATTTTTGTGTCTTCTCTGTTTTTGTTTTCATCACCCTGACTACAGGGATTTATGAATTTTTTTTTATCTTTTCAAAAGACCAGCTTTTGATTCCATCAAACTTCTCTAATGGTTCTTCTTTTCAAGCTCATGCGTCTCTGCTCAGTTTTTTATCTCAGTTTTTCCCTTGTCTTGGGCTTCAAATCATCATCCTTTTTCACTACTTTCTTCATGTGAAAGCTGAGATTATTTATTTTTTGACATTCTTCTTTATACATATACGAATATAATGCTATGGATTTCTCTTTAAGCATAATTTCACCATACTTCATAACTTTTGATAAGTTGTTTTTTAAATTTATTTCAAAATATTTTTAAATTTCATTTGAGACTTCCCTTATTGGTCACATTGGGAATTGTAATTTTAATTCCAAATGTCTGACATATTTCCAACTGTCATTCTGTTATCGATTTCTAATTTTATTGCTGTCCAAGACCACACTGTATGATTTCTATTCCTTTAAATTTCTTAACATGTTTTATGGTAAAATTGTGTCTTCTCTTTGTGTATGGTCCATATAGGCTTAAGAAGAGTAGACTGTTCTCTAAATGTCACTCATATCACATAGATGAATAGTGCTATACAGGTTAAGCTCATCTTTACTGATTGCTTGCTTAATACATCAACTACTGTCTTGTTTATATTCTACTGCTGTAAAGGAATACTGTACCATAGACTGGGTAACTTATAAAGAAAATAGATTGATTTTTCACCATTCAGGAGGCTGAGAAATTCAAGATCAAAGGTCACAAATTGGGGGGAGCCCTCCGGCTGCATCATAATGTGAGGGAGGGCACCACATGGCCAGGAAGTGTGCGGGCAGGATGAAAACTTGTCTATCAGGTCTGCACTTCCCTGTAATGACAATAATCCATTCATTAAGGTATGTCCTGGTGACCTAATTAATTTTCAGAGGCCCTACTCTGCAGTACCATGGCAATTACCAAGACGGAGATGTTAAAGTTTCCAAGGGTACTAGTGGACTTGTCTGTTTCTCCTTCAGTTCTACCATTTTCTTCCTTGTATATTTTACTTTTTTAGTACGTTCACCACCAGGATTGAGATATCTTTGTGGATCACTGACTCCATTATCTTTATGCAAAGCAACTGTAGTGGAGCACTTGCTTAGCATGAGCAAGGCTGGAGTTCAATCCCCATCACCACAACAAAACAACGAAGCAAAACAAAAATACTGCTAGTTGGAATAAGCATAGTTCTGGGTGTCAAAGACCCATCCTTGGGAGGATTCTTGGAAGAATGGTATAAAAGGGAAACAGAGAAGGAACAATTGCTTCTGTTTCTTCAGGAGCTCCAGTCTTCACCTTCTCCTTGGACATTTTCTCCCGGTTTTCAGCACAGACCCTCAGCCTTCCAGTGCAAACCCTTCGGCCTTCTGATACGGACTCGCACGGGACACTACAGTGAGCTCCAGGCCTTCGACTGGATCCTTCAGATCTCCAGCTCACAGACAGACCTTTTGCCTCACTGTATGGGTGGCTACCATAAACCAATCTTGTAAATTCTTATATATTTGAATATCTTGTATTAAATCTGTTTCTCTAGTAAGCACTGACAGATACAGCATGCCTTGAAATTTTTGGTGAAAGCTGGATGCATGTTGTGTAGTAGGAACTGAAGAACATAGTCATACAGTGTGAGCATTTACATTAGGATAGGCTTTGGAATGTGTTAGCTTTATGTATCGGAGGCTTAAAGTTCCTTTAGTGTTGTAGAATTTATCACTTCTCCTGATGCTGGGCCTTTTTAAGTACTCCTCCTAAAAAAGTCTGTACCTTACAGAAATTTCAACCACAATCCACAATGATTATGCAGGAGCCCCACTGATTAAGATGTGAGGGACAGGGAGAGCCTTACAAGCTTAGGATGAATCTCCATCTTTGAGTGAACCTATGATGCTGGGCTATCACTCTTACAAGTGTCTCCCCAGTGTCATATTGAGTGTTACTCCCATAAGTGAAGCAAAATGTTTGGAGTAAGAGGGATGCCCACCCTGTCCCAAGTAGCGTGAGGTCCCGAGGAACAGATGTCACTGGAGAGGAGGCCTGTCTCTGTGGAGCAGGCACTGCAACAATTTTCCAATGCTTTTTCCATCCTGTTGTAGTCAGGGTTTGCAAGGGAAAGATATAATACAGGACACATGATTTATAGGATTATTTTATAATAGTCACCCAAAGAGTCATATACAAAGAGTGCAGGAAATCTGTCCACACACTGGAGACCCAAAGAATACAGCTGAAGGCCTGGGTCCCATGACAATGTTCTGCATGAGCCCAGCTGAAGGCCTAGAGCCCATGGCAATGCCCCCAACGAGTCCAACTTGAGCCCCAGAGCCCACGACAATGCCTCATGCAAATCTGTTTCATGGATCTGTGCTGGGAAGGCCCAAAGGTCAGTGGTGGAAGCTAGAAAGTCTGTGTCAGTGGGATGAAGGATCTGTGCCAGCAGGCTGAGGGGTCTGCACTGGAGCCAGGAAGCGGTGCTCAAAGTAAGGACCAGAGCTCCCCTGAAAAGTACCACAGCCGTCCTCAGCGACATCGAGGTCCCAAGCTCCTCCGACGATTAGAACAGCCAAGTTCCTATCAGAAAAGCCAGCGTGACAAGCTCCTCCAGGAGAAGCAACAGCACCACCTCTTCTCTCCAGTTCTCTTTTATTATGCTGTTGGCAACAGTCCTCAGGTGGGCCCCCCACACCCAGCACCACGCTGACTCAGTTCAGCTGGTTGTTACGAGTTGACCACCAGTTGTCAATCCACCACACATCCCTTCTCTTACCAGAGTTAGGAGGGGAATTTCTTGGACCTTCGCAGTGAAAACCTGGTAACTCTCCCAAAGAAGGTAAAAAAATCTACTAACTTGTTGGGACACTTCTAAAATTGTGGCACCCAGCAGTTTCTCATTATCACCCTGGTCCATACTCAGGATCCTCCAATCCATCAAAATTAGCATTTAAGTATTCCTCCAAGATTAAAACTCCAGTGGCTTCTGCTGTAAAGCAGATCCTGGTTGTGGTCTTCTTTCCAAATTTTGAAATTGTGGCTTACCATGCTGCTTTGGCTCCCTGATGGATGCAAGATAAATACTGATTTTCAATTTGTTCAGCTTTTTCTTCTTGCAAAGATGAGAGTGACAATTTCCAAGCTTTTTACATGTCCAAGTTGAAACTAAAAACCCTGCTTATCTTATACTTGAAATAATCAATACAAAAAATATTAAAACATCTTTAATTTATATAGGTAAATTTCTTTCTTAAGAAGAAAATGTTTTTGATAACAGATACATTTAAACAAATATTTTGGGATTGAGAACCAAGACGGCAGAGTGGTGAGCAGCAGAGAAAGAGCCTCTCCAAGATTTGGTGTCCAGACACTGGAATATAGCAACCTGACGAAGAGAAGAAGGCGGAAAATGGGTCTCCAGGAACCTGGAAGGATCTGAAGAGAGAATTGAAGCCCATGGGGAGAGCAAAGTGAGAGATTTTGTTGAAGAAGGAGGAGGTAGAAGGTGATGCTTTCTCCCTGAGCCCAGATTCACTGTGTGGGAGGGGCGGCTGGAACCTGCAGACACACATTGACTACTGGTGACCCCAGAGGCCTCCACAGAGAAGGCACCAGTGGAATGGAGCTGTGGGCGTGGCAGACTGCCACGGCTGGTGAGTTATTTGGGTCCAGATGTCCTCCAGGAGAGGGCAATTGGCCAGTAGCCATCTTGAAGAGAGTCCAGCCAAGCTCAGAACTCAGAACAGCCATGGGTCAGGCTACTGAGTTCAGGTTTGCAGGAATTCAGGGAGCCCAGTTTAAAGTGACAGGGAGCCAAGTTCAAGTCAGAGAGAGGCTCATGGACTGTTGAAGGCCGAACAAATCTGGTTGCAGCCTCACAGCCAGAAACCAGCCCAAACTCCATTGGAACTAAAGGTGCAGGCTTGCTGGATTATCCACTATCCTGCCATAAAGCTACAGCTGGCTTGCTGGGATTAATCACCATGGACCTGGACTCTTGTCTTCCCACGTCATCTACCAGTAACAGCAGAGATATGCCTTGAAGTGGACTCTTTTTTTCTTATTTTCTTCTTTTTGTCTTTCTTGCTTTTCTTTCTTTTTTTTTTTTTTGTTGTTGTTACTTTGTTTCACTTTTTCTTGGTTGGTTGTCCTTGTTTTTATATGAGTGTGAATACAATTTCTAGTTTTTGTGTTGTTGTTCTCTGTTCTTGTTTTTATTTCTTCCCTCTCTCTTTCCCTCCTGTCTTCTTCACCACTTTCTCAAAGATTAAATAATCTTCCTTTGTCCACCAGCCTTGCTTCTAATCTCTTTCTCCCCTTCTATTTCTCTATTTTTCCCCCTAAATCCTTTTAAATTTTCTCCTGTAAGGGTAAAATCACTGTGTTGTGGGCCTATTTACTACATAAAAATTTATGGTTTGTTTTAGATTTTGGTAAATAACCACAAACTAGTTCATATGGTTAAAAGTGGCAAGTTAATAGTTACCAGAGTTTTGTCATTTTCTAGGCTGTGTTTGATGCTATTGTTATTGCTGATTGTACCACTTTAGCCAAGGTGACATAATTGTTCTAATCAATTGATCTTCCTAGTATACCAAGACTGAGATTGCCTAAGGGTCATAAAAAATGCATATGCCAGTGCCAAAGAACCAGGAGCTGTGCAAAAGAGGCAGCAACTTCTCATTTCCAGTAAACTGAAGAAGTAGGATCTTGCAACAGACTCAAAACCCAAAAGGCAGCTACACCTGGAAAATACCTGAAAAGTGGTCATCTCCTAAGGGTTCTAAATACTAGCAATAAAGATACTTGCCTTAAGCAATTTACAAGCATCAACCCAGGAATTGAACTAAGAAAAAAAAATGGAAAATGAGAAGACACTTAAACAAGATGCAACCCCAGACTTTCAGCTCACCAAAGGCAAACCCAGGGGGCAATGAGGTGGGATAACCCAAAAGCCACATATCTGGCCTCTCTGAAGTGATAACAACAGAAGTAACAAAGTAAATGAACGAGGCTCTAGAAAATATCAAATCAGAAATAATTTCTCAGATAACCATAGAGATGGTGACCATAATGAAAGACATACTTAGTGACTCTAGAGCAGATACAGATAAAAACATAGAGGAGCTTATGCAAATGATGGAAACCATAAAGGCCCCACATAGGAAAGAAATGGAATCCATGAAACAAATTCAGATATCCAGGAGGTTAAAATTCCATTGAAAGTATATGCAACAGAATGAACCAATATGAGGAAATAATTTCAGATATAGAAGACTGGATCATAGTTAGTTATCATGAAAATAAAAATTTCCTAAAAATAGCAAGGGACCATGAGAAATCAGTCCAGCAGCTGCTAGATGATGCAAAGAAGAATAACATAAGATTGACTGAGTCAATGAAAAAGCAGGAGATGGAGCAAATGACATAAAAAACCTGTTCACAGAAGTCATGGCAGAAAACTTCCCAAGCAGCAGAGAAAAAGAATTTGGCCTATAGAGAAATGAGGCACATAGAACTCATATTAACCATGATCAAAAAAAAATGTACACTAAGGCATGTAATAGTAAAGATCCCAGAAATTCAACACAAGAACAGAATATTAAAAGCTGTTAGAAAAAAGAAAAAGTCACCTGTCAGGGAAAGCCCATCAGAATCACAGCAGACTTCTCAACACAAACCCTCAAGTCCATGACAGCTTGGAGTGAAGCATTTCAAGCCCTAAAAGAAAACAACCTCCAATCCAGATTGACATACCCTGCAAAACTATCTTTCAAAATTGATGGAGACATAAGATGCTTCCATGACAAAGAACACCTAAGGAAATTCATAAACACCAAATCAGCACTCCAAAATGTTCTGAAGGACATTCTAGAAAGAAATAACAAGGATCACAACTCTATGAACCCCAACAGAATGAATCCACCCAGCAAGGCAAGCAATTAAACAGAAGGGAATAAAGGGAGCCAACAATAGGAAAATAATATGACAAGGATAAGTCAATACATACCAGTTATAACCATCAATGTTAATGGTCTCAATTCACCAATCAAAAGAAACAGACTGGTGGGAGGGATCGAGAAGCAAGATCCAACAATATGCTGCATACAAGGAACACATTTACTTCAAAAAGAAATTCATAGACTGAAAGTCAAAGGATGGAAAACAATACTCCATGCAAAACGAACCCAGGGAAAAAAACAAAAAACAAAAAACAAAACAGCAGTAGCTAGTCTATTTGCAGACAAAGTGGATTTCAAGCCAAGACTGATCAAGAGGGGCAAAGAACACCACTACATCCTCATAAAGGGAATAGTCCAAGAGGAAAAAATAACAATCATAAATGTATATGCACCAAATACCAGTTCACCCAACTATATAAAACAAATACTAATGGACAAGAAAAATCCAATAAGCACTAATGCAGTTGTAATTGGGGATGTCAATACACCACTTTCATAAATAGACAGATCAACTAGACAAAAAAATCAACAATGAAATATTAGAACTGAAATAGACTTTTGAACAAAAGGACTTAGTAAATGTCTACAGAGTGTCCCACCCCTCAACATCAGAACATACATTCTTCACAGCTGCACATGGGACTTTCTCCAAAATAGACCATACAGTGGCTCATGGAACATGCTTAAGTAAATGCAAAAGAACTGAAATTATCCCATGCATATTATCAGACCATAGTGCAGTAAAGTTGGAAATCAATGGCAAAAAAAAAAACACAAGAAATTTGGAAACACATGGAAACTAAATTGCACCCTCCTGAACAACCAATGGTTCACAGATGAAATTAAAGAAGAATTTAGAGTTTCTACAATTAAACGATAATGCCAATACAACATACCAGAACTTATAGAACACAATGAAAGCAGTCCTCTGAGGGAAATTTATAGCAGTGAATACCCATATCAGGAAAACAGAGTGAGCTCAAATAAACAACCTCATGTTGAACCTCAAGCTTCTAGAAAACGAAGAGCAGGCCAAGCCCAAAGCTCATATGAGGGAGGAAATTATAAAGATCAGAGCAGAAATTAATGCAATGGAGACTAAGAAAACAATACAAAGAATTAATGAATCAAAGAGTTGGTTCTTTGAAAAAGTAAATAAAACTGACAAACCCTTAGCCAACCTTATCAAAAAAAAGGAAAGAAAAGACTCATGCAAAATCCATGCAATTAGGCATGAAAGGGGTGAAATCATGACAGATCCTGCAGAAATCTAGAGGATCAACCTATATTCTGATAAGATGGAAAACACAGAAGAAATGGACAGTTTCCTAGATACATATGAATTACCAAAGCTGAATTGGTCAATGAAACTGAAGATGTAATTAAAAACCTACCAACAAAAAAAGCCCAGGACCTGATGGATTCACTTCTGAATTCTACAGAAATTTAGAGAAGCCCTAATACCACTACTTCTTAAACTCTTTAATGAAACTGAAAGGAAAGCAATACTCCCTGATTCATTCCTGGAAGCAAGTGTTACCCTGATACCAAAACCAGAGAAGGATCCAACCAAAAAGGAGAACTAGAGGCCAATCTCCTTAATGAACATAGATGCAAAAATCCTCAATAAGATACTATCAAACAGAATGCAGCAAATCATCAAGAAAACTATACACCCTGACCACATAGGATTCATCCCAGGGATTCAGGGATGGTTCAACATATGCAAATCAATAAATGTAATACATTATATTAACAGAGCCAAGAACAAAAACCATATGATCATCTCAATAGCTGCAGAAATAGCATTCAACAAAATCCAACACCCATTCGTGATAAAAACTCTACAGAAAATTGGAATAGATCATTTTTATCTCAATATGATAAAAGCCATCTATGACAAACCAACAGCCAACATCATACTAAATGGACAAAAACTGAAAGCTTTCACTCTAAAATCAAGAACAAGACAAGGATGTCCACCATCACCACTATTACTCAATATAGTTTTGGAAATGTTAGCTTGAGCAATTAGACAAGAGAAAGAAATAAAAGGAATAAAGCTAGGTAAGGAAGAAGTTATCATTATTTGTGCATGACATGATACTCTCTATATAGAAGATCCCAAAAACTCCACCAAAAGACTTCAAGATTTAATAACCAAATTCAGTCACCTAGCTGGATACAAAGTCAACACTCAAAAATCAATAGCATTCCTGTATACAAACAACAAACTCACTGAGAGAAATTAGGGAACCAACACCTTTCACATTAGCATCCAAAAAAAATGAAATACTTATGAACTGATCTAACAAAGGAAGTAAAATACCTCTACATTGAAAACTACAGTACTCTGAAAAAGGAGATCAGAGAGGATGTCAAAAAAAGGAAAGATATCCCTTGTTCTTGTGTAGGAAAGACCAATATAGTGAAAATGGCTATACTCTCAAAACTATTATACACATTTAATGCCATTCTGATCAAAATACCAACAGCGTACCTCTCAGAACTAGAGAAAACAATACTAAAATTCATTTGGAACCAGAAGAGACCTAGAATAGCAAAAGCCATTCTGAGCACCAAAGGCAAGGCAGGAGGTATCACAATCCCTGACCTGAAATTATACTACAAAGCTACTGTGATAAAACAGCATGGTATTGGCAAAAAAAAAAAATGAACCTGAGGATCAGTGGAACAGATTAGAAGATGCAGAAACAACTCTAGACATACTCAGCCACCTTCTCTTGACAAAAGGGCCAGACATGTTCACTGGAAGAAAGATAACCTCTTTAATAAATGTTGCTGGAAAAACTGGCTTTCCACATGCTGAAGACTAAAAGTATATCCATGTCTATCACCACACACTAAACTAAAATTGAAATGGATCAAATATCCAAATAATAAAACAGAAACTCTAAATCTGCTGGAAAATAGGTAGAAATCTTGAAGGCATTGATGTAGGCAAAGACTTCATGAAAAAAAATAAAACCAACTACACAAGAACTATCACAAAGAGTAAACAACTGGGATCTCATCTTATTAAAAAGCTTTTGCACAGCAAGAGAAACCATCATCACAGTGAAAAGACAACCCACAGAGTGGGAAGAAAATCTTAGCCAGTTGTTCTTCAGACAAAGAGCTTATATATACAACATATAAAGAACTCAAAAAATTGAGACCCCCCAAATGTAAAGACCCAATGCAAAAATGGGCATCTGAGATCAATGCACATTTCTCAGATGAGGAAGTACAATCAGCAAGTAAATATATGAAAAAATGTTCAACATCACTGGCCATTTGAGAGATACAAATTAAAACAATGCTGAGATTCCATCTAACTCCAGAAAGAATGGCTATGATCAAGAAATCAACCAATAACAAATGCTGGAGAGGTTGTGTAGAAAAAGGAACACTTCTCCACTGTTGGTGGAGTGTAGGCTGGTGCAGTCACTGTGGAAATCAGTATGGAGATTCCTGAAAAAACTAGGACTGGAGGTCCCATTCAATCCAGGTATTCCCCTTCTTGGCATCTTCTCAAAAGAATTAAAAGTATCATACCAGAGTGATATATGTGCACCCATGTTTATAGCGGCACAATTTGTAATAGCTAAATCTTGGAAACAACCTAAATGCCCATCAATTGATGAATGGTTAAAAAAGATGTGGGTTTTTATACAATGGAGTACTACTTAGCCATAAAGAAGGATAAATTTGAGACATTTATAGCTAAAATGGATGGATCTTGAGCCCATACTCTTAAGTGAAATAAATTGGACACACATGTAAATACTGCATTGTTTCTCTGGTGTGAGAACCTGAAAGTGTAAATGAGAACTAAAATATATAATAGATATTGTGAAATAGGAAAAATTGTTCAAAAGGAAAGGGGAACTATGGAGGGGGAAAGGAATGAAGAGAAAATTTTTAAAAATAATGAGAAAAGAAGGATAAATGGAAAGAAAGCTTTTTAAATAAGGAGAGGAAAGGGGTTGAAGGGAGGGGAGGGGAATGGGAAAAAAAAAGAACTAATATATAACATGTTCAGGTACAAATTCCTGATGAATATGATCAAAATGTATATCTAAATTGTACTAATAAATTTAATAATACAAATAAAACATTTCAAATACCAGTATGTATCTCAACACTAAAACTGTCTTATGAGGCAAAATTAAACTTTTCAAAGGTTATAAAATTTTAATTCCTTTGAGTGTGCCTTTGTATTCTCAATACTATTTGATTTAGACTACAAAGCTTAAAGGAGACTCAAACCCATACAGTTATAAATCCCTGTGCAAGTGCTTCAGTTTAATACTTTCTGATCCATTTATAAAGGCTAGCTGTCAATGAGAGTTTGTCTGTTTGTTTATGCAGCGCTGGGAATCAGACCTAGACACTTGCACTTGGTAAACAAGCACTCAACCCCTCACTGCAAGATTTGAATATGTTGTAAAACTACAGTCATACTCTTGCTTTAGAAGTAAATAATGAAAATCCTACAATAATCAAAGCGTACTTACCTCTATTATGTACAAGTTGTAAAATGTTCCCATGAAGTTGATGAGAATATTGCTTAACATCTGTTTCTCTAGATAAAGTAAATAAATTCCTACAATGAGGAATTTTCTTTGATTTGTATTAAATTACTTTTATTGCTAGGTGGGAGTAGATGTTAGCAATAATAATCTTCTTAGAAGTTAGGGAAAAAGAAACATCTGACTTCCTCTGTTTACAACAGAAATTTCCTAAGCCCCACATTAGAAGGGCGTATGGGTCAGAGGTCTTTTCTTTCTCAGAAGAAATTTTTTATATCTGCCAAGTTAGATAAATCAAAAGAACAGCATAGATGAAAAAATGAATGTTAGAGAATTTTTTCCCTTCAGTCTTTTTTTTTTTTTTTTGTGGGTACCGAGGGGTCAACTTCAGGACCTCGCGCGCCAGCAGGCGCCCGTGCCGCTGAGCGATATCACCGGCCCCTTTTTTGTATGTGGGTTCCGGGAGTCGAACTCGGGCCCTCGCGCTTGCTGGGCAGGCGCTTAAGCCGCTGAGCCATCTCACTGGCCCATCCCCTTCAGTCTTAAAAAGCAAAAATCACTTGCCTCTGGGTATTTGATATTATAGAGTTGAGGGGCTAGATCTAACACATTTGGTGTGAATATTCATTCCATTTGGGATTCAGAAATGGAGAGTATTACTGATGCAGGACAGTCAATGAGTGTGTCAAGCATAACTTTGCAAATAAATTTACCATATATTTTTTCTTTATTAAATATAATCTAATAAAACATAGAAGATGCTACATGTTATATCAACATTGGGGAAACATTTACTCAGTGTTGACTTTTCACAGTTCAAAACATGTTTAGATATTTCAAATTCAAACTGGTCCTTTTAAACAGCGTTCTTCATGTAGTGCCCGAATGTGGCTCTCTATTTCTACTTTCCCTTGAAATGAACCAGGCCCACGCAGAATGATGGCTTCTAGGTCCCTGGGGAAGGGAAGACATAAGATGAGAGTGAAGCATCTTATCCCAGAAAGTAAGAAAGTGTTCAAAAAAGTACACAGTGGCTGTATGTCAACAGAACGAAGGAGCCACTTGAAAAGAACTTCCAGTGTTCAAAAGTGGACATTTTTGAACAAGAAAATATCTTTTAAAAATTGGCTGGACAAGGTGGTGCACACCTATAACCCCAGCATTCAAGAGGCTGAGGCAGGAGGATTGCTGCAAGTCGGAGGCCAGCTTGGGGTACACGGTGAGACCCTGTCTCAAAAAATCAAAACAAAAAATGGATTATAATCTAAATGATAAAATAACCATGTGTCCACGACTGATCTCAATAATTTACAGAACAAACAAATATGTGGATGAGAACAAATATCTTGCATAGATGGATCCTAAATAGTTGAGCTAGATCCTTGCCTCGGAAGAGGTGGAGCAGAAGCCCAGGCTTCACGCGTGGGCGCGTGGTGACTTCCTTCGGAAGAGGATGGTAGGGAAACGCGGGTGAGGAGCAGCAGAGCAGAACCCTGACAGCCCTCGCTTCAACCAAGCAGCCCGTTGGCACGAGCCTTCTGGGACTTTCTACCCAAAGGGAGAAGCTCCTGTCCACGCATCAGAAAAACAGTCTGCAAAAGACCCGGCCAATTCAAAACTGAAGAAACAGAGACAGTGGAAGCCCGTCATAGTCAGGAGAGGCCTGAGGAGTTGTGACAGAGAAGAGCAAGGTGCGATTCCACACGGGCTCCTGGGACAGGTGGAGGGCACTAGGCTGACTGATGAGAGAACAATCTGAGAGTCATGGAGAACAGCTGTAATGCCAGCACCCTGAGAGGCTGAGGCAGGAGGATTGCACATGTGAGCCCAGCCTGGGCAGCTTAGTGACTTAGTAAGAACCTGCCTCAAAATTAAAAAAAATTAAAAAGGTCTGGAGATGTAGCTCAATGTGAAGGCCCTGGGTTTCATCCCCATTACTGCCAAGAAAAAGGAGAATTCTAATAAAATATGACTTTAGTTAATAGGACTATATCAAGTTTTGCTCATTAGTTGTGAAAATTTTACCTTACTAATATAAAATAATAATTTAAGTCAAAAAAGAAGAGAAAACAAAACAAAGAGTAGAGGAAACCTGATGTGGGACATATGAGAACTCTCTGCTATGCATAAAATTAAAATTATTCTAAGAGTTTAAATTCACTTAAAAATTAATCATAAGGCCAGGGATATAGTTCAGTGGTACAGTGTCTGCTCTGCATGTGGACTTCAATTCCCAACACTGCAGGAAAAAAGTCAATTATAGCAAGTTTCCCATCAATGAACAGAATTGGCCGGAGGATGTCTAAGAAAATATGACAATAAATTTTTGAAAAATTCTCTCCTTTTTTCCTTAATCCAGCTCCAGTAAGAAAGAGAGTCTATTCATTCGTTTGTTCACCAACTACATTTTGGACAGTAATATACGCTAGATTTTTTTTTTTTTTTTTTTGTGGGTACCAGGGGTCAACCTCAGGACCTCGCACGCCAGCAGGCACCCGTGCCGCTGAGTGATATCACCGGCCCTTTTTTCATATGTGGGTACCGGGAGTCGAACTCGGGCCCTCGCGCTTGTCAGGCAGGCGCTTATGCCACTGAGCCATCTCACTGGCCGTATATGCCAGGTTCTTTGCCAGGTGGTAGAAGTACAGTGGTGAAAAAAATAGTTTAATGGTTTGGCCACTGATCCAGTTAGTGAGAAGGGAAATAATAGCTAAGTATATGACAAAAAATAGCTGAAAGTGCTAGGAAAGGAAAATGTAGAGAAGCAGGAGCCTTCCAAAGGCAAAGCTCATTTCTGCAGCTGGGAAGTAGCTACGTGGTCAGGGAGTGACCGGAGGGAGCAGAGGGGAACTGAGCTGTGTCATGTGGGTGAGAAACAAGGGGCGTCTTGGGCAAGGCAGGATGTCCCTGACCAAGGCAACAGCAGGGACCAGAGTGGCGCGGACAGGAGGCAGGCACGCTGGAAGAACTGGGCGGATGCGGGAGCAACTAGAGAAGAACCCACGGGGAGGAAGAAACATGGTCTTGGCAGTGAGAAAGACCAACATTGTCTGATGCGGGTCTGCATTTAAGTGCACAGGCACCCAGGGAGGGGTGAGGTCACCTTCCACCACTCCACAGTCACGTGCCCACACCCGTGCATGGCCCTACGCGGGCTTGGTGCCCTCGGGAGGAAGCTCCAGCCCAGCCCCATGCAGATCCGTTCGGAGACTTCTTCTAGGGGACTTAGGCTACTGTGTCATCATATTTTCTTTACAACCATCTGCACTCCTCAGCTATGAGTTCTTATGGACAAGGTCCTTGCTTTATTAACAATTAATAGGTAGCTATTGAATGGACAAGTAAATAAAGCTCATGTCATCAGTCAACAGTTGGAACTTTGGGGTTGAATTCACTCCATTTAGACTTGGTCTGAGGTGAGTGGCCAGTTAGTAGGTGGTCTCGCCTTGCAATAATCATTGGTGACTGGCCCTCGGGGGACACTTGGACCAGAAACATCTGTTATGCCATTTCCTCTGCTGTGACTCTGGGTATCAAAGGGATTTTGTTTGGCTGGTTTTGTTTTGTTTTGTTTTGTTTTGTTTTGTTTTTTTCCACTTTCCCTTTCTCCTACAGATGTATGAATTTCCTTTGGCTGATTCATATTTCAGAGTTCAATCCATTCTTCAGAACAAAACTGGCCTTTCTTCTCTGCCCCAGCCTACAGAACACAGTGTGCAACACGTTGCCCTGGGTTCCCCTCTGTAAAGGACAGTGGTATCCACAAGAGACCGCGCAGGTCAGGTGGGGACCTAATAGTACTGCTGTGCCTTCGTATCTCTACTCAACATCAGGAAAACACTTTGAGGAACCCATGAGAAGGACACTGCTGTAGGGATTTTCTTGAATCCATTCTGATTTATTTTTTAAGCAGATCTTGTACATATGAGTACATGAGTGTTTTACTAAAATTAGTAACAATCTGAACACATCTCACTATTGACCTCGACAAATTTAGAACTTCAGCCTCATTTAATACAACTATTTTGCATGAGGGGATCTGAAGCAAAGAAAATCTAGCAAATGATTAGGGACACATTAATGTAGGAATAGTCTTGATATTAAAGGGAGAAAGGTATCATGATCATACTACCTCATTGCTATTATCAAAAGTATTGACGGAAATATTAATACCACACCGCTTACAGGGTAGCAGAGCTGCCACATATTGTAGAGCAGGTTGCACATTGCACAAGCCCAGGAGCATCTGTCACAGATGCTGCGTACATGCTAAGCAGTTTAACCTCGTACCGTACAAAGGGTTCCAAAGATCTTGCCAGGGTGCTATGTGACATGCTGACATCAAGTCACTGACTATCGATTTATCAGTATTGGACTCTAGAGAGTTCTGAGCTCATTTATTAGGGTAGTTTTCGAAGTTTCACTGATGAGACTTACTTCAGAGGAAATCAGATTATTGATTCTGACTCCTTTGTATTTGTCAGTGAATATATTAAGGCTTTTCACTGAAATTTTAAATTTTTTTGTTTAAGCTGTTACTATGTGCTGATATTGCACCAGTTTTATTGTTATGCAATAAAATCTTAATAGTATCTTATGTAGTTATCTTGGAAGCCATAAGGTCTTTGACTTCTAGTTCTGTGAGGGGAACATACATTTTCCTAACCAATAGACTTAAACTGTGTGGATTAGAGCTCCCAAACTCCCAGGTGCTTGTCAAGCCTACACGGCTGTGGCTTAAGTGGTTTTAATTCTTGTGTGGGATACGTGGCTATGCAAGAGAGACTAAAAGTGCCATGATCCAGCCCAAGGACTGTGACCCTTTCGGGGCGGCAGAATATTTTCTATAGTAGAATCTGTAAGGTTCTTCCTGTTTAATTGGTGCATAACAGAGTAACTTGTTCAATTAATTTCATCAACAGAAGAATTAAATGACCTGGTTGTAGTGTCACACGTCTATAATCCCCGCACTCAGGAGACAGAGGCAGGAGGATTCCGAGTTCCAGGCCAGCCTGGGCAGTTTAGTGAGTTCAGTGGAAGCCTGGACCACATAGAAAGATCCTGTCTCAAGGAAAAAAAAAGTTAAATAGATTAATAAATACTATGTAAAATATGTTTTCATAAACTGATATTTTTACATATGGGCTTTTTATAAATAGCCATAAAAGTTTTCATAGTAGAGACTTATTAGGTTAATTGAAAATAAGTTTTAAATGTAGGCTCTGGAAAGAGACCTACTATATGCTAGTACAAAACATTTCCAATGTCAGTTATCTCAGGTGTTTGTTTATAGAAACTGACCTTAAGACTACCCGTTATAGTGCCATCGACAAGGAGATATTAATGCTTTTTTCCATGGCAGCTAAAAACCTGTCTCATGCTGGCAGTCAAGAACTGTGTATTCCAGTAAAGTTGCCAATGGCCCCAACAAGGAGTAGCGGGCTGTGTACGTCTGCCCACCAGCTGATCGCGAGCACCAAAACTGCACCCCACCAGACACTTCCTATTAAACGAAGAGGGACTCCAGTGGATCTGTCGAAGATGTGACTAGAAAAGGGGACAGATTTAAAATGGGGCCCAGCAGATGCAACATTCACAACAGATGCAGCTGCTCAGTGTCAGCGCCCCCCTCCTAGTCGTTAAGACGCTTTCAGAGGCCACGCACAATGTGTGCGATACCTACTTTGTCAACACGTATCTGCGCACTCTCGAAGGCCACCTGCTGTGACTTTCCAAAGCAGTTAGTGCAGTTTCATTTATGAGAGTCTAAGAGAATATAAAAAAGGGGAAAATGCCTTTCAATAAGGGGCAAAAGATGTATTCTAGGAAAAGAAGGATAATTTTCCACATTAGTGCACAATAAATGACCGTTTTGCCATTGCTCTATAAAACTAATGAAAAGATTAGCAGAAATAAGAAAAAAACAGACTGTAGTCATGGAAATAATAAAACAAAGTTTGCGTGGGACTTAAAACGTCACATATTTTTACCTTCCTAAATTAACAGTTTATTTGAAAGGAATGCAGAGATAGTCACTAAATGAAAATTTAGGAATTTATAACTAGCAAGCATTTCATTGTTTTTGGAAGGTAGGCATGACAGAGGACTAATGATGTGGAAATAATTTATTACTGTATAAATGATGCTGATACCAGTATGAAGTAGACGGTTGCCACAAAGTACTTGTACCACAAATTGAGTTACAAGAAGTTATTTTACATTTAAAGATAAAATTTATATAGAAGATATATCTGCTGTGGTAAAGCAAGGTGAGAGACATTCGATACTTATCCGCACTGCTGTCCTCAGAGTGGCAAATAGGGTTATGGTCTATGAAAACTGGCTGATTATAAGTGACTAGTTGGGGCACCGTGTTCACGAAGATTCTGAGGTAGGAAAATACTGAAAAAGTATATGATGCGTTACATGTTTGGAGCATGCGTGGTGAGTGAGAGCCTGTGCTAGCTTTCCGTTGTTGTACCTAATACCTGAAATAAAGAGTGGTTTTATTTTGGGTCACAGGTTTTGAGTTTTCAGTCTGTGGTCAGACGGTACTCTTGCTTTTGACCTATGGCAAGTCGCAGTGGGGTCTTGGGATCCACCACCTCCCAAAGCCTGGGCTGGTGACCGAGCCTTGTGACTTCACCCCTTGGGTGAAATTTGCAAGTGCGAGCATGGCATCTACCTAAAGCTTACTATCCCCAGATCTAATAGAACTTAGAAATTAATGGAAAAGATAAAGCCAATTCTATTACATATATATCCTTGAATATGTGTTTAACATTTTATCTTCAAAACCTAAAGAAATTTAATTAACTGTTTAGTAAAGTATTATTTAAATAATACCTAGTACTTTGCGGCACCTGAAGCTTTGTGCAATATTTTCATATTTGAGACATTTTCTGATTGTGAAAATCAAACAAAAGAAATTATAGTCAGCAGAAAGCATAAGTCTTTTAAAGGAGGTTAAAAAATACTTAACATATAAGCAAGAGTCCAGTGTTTCTTATAGGCTGCTTGGATAGTGGGTATTAGGGATTTTTTTAAAAAACTGGATTCTAAAATATCAAATAAATAAACAATGGCAATAAAGATTAGATGTCCTTCCAATAGCTGAAAATTATTGAAAAGAAAATCACGATTACAGTTTGAAAATCAAAGTTGTGGAAAACAAATTTTCACTGGGCCATTAGCTCTGTAAACAGTGTGGCTGCCTGCTAGTGCCTCGTCTCCAGACAAGACATCTGACGTTTACTTTTTTAATAAGCATAAAGATACTCACACTTTGGTTAATACTAAGAGCATCTTGAGAAGGATCACTTTGGTGGTCGTAATCGAAAATTTAACTATTTTACCACTGTACAAATGTATCTGCCAGGAGGCAAAAATGCAAAGATTAGGAGTAGGTTTAGGATTAGAATTATATACAGGCTAACCCATACAAAATTAATATATACCTCAAAAATGAGCAGCTTTAGAAAAGGTCATGCTCACTCTCGAAAGTCTGTTTTGCAAGTCTTGTTTTCCTTTAATTAAAATAAGTTGACCCTTCTTCATCTGATAGTTGGCTTTCAAAGGAAGAATGAGTCATGACAGAAATGTTGTCAATTTTGCTTTTATGAGGTTTGGCCAAGGACTTTTTATTTGTTCCATGTTTTATGATATCTCAAAATAGATTTAGGAATTCCCCCCACTAAAGTGAACATTACAACATGAGCTTGTATTTAAAGTGTACTTTTCATTTGCATTATGCAGCTTTAGTATAAACACTTAGTTCAGGAATGGAGGTGTTCAAGGCCCCGTACGAGACGGAAATTAAGACATGGCCAATTAAGGGGTTTTCCAAGGGCACACAGTTGCTCTGAGTCTAAGCTGGGAGCTAAAACCCAAACTTCCTGAGTCATGGCTCACATGTTCTACGGCTTCCTGTCAAGTGTGGTGGGTAGTCCGGAGGAAGGGCAACCTTTGACCCTTCAGGAACACATGCCCTTCTTTACTGATAGCAATGAATTCATAGACCTGTGTTTTTAATGAAGACCATGGGAGATCACTGTTAGGCTGCATAATTGTTTTTTCTTTATTTTCTTCTTTTGTACCATCCTCACAGATGGCTCATCATCTTAGTCCATTTTGTGTTGCTATAACAAAACACCTGATGTTGACTATTTTATAAATTGGAGAGGTTAATGTAGCTCACAGTTTTGCTGGCTAAGAGTTCAAGATTGGGCAGCCTATTTGGTTCGCCACTGGTGACAGTTTCCTGGCTGTGTCTTATGTGGCCGGTGGCATCACGTCTTGGGAAGAGAGGAAGCAAGAAAGCAGAGCGTGCAGCTTGCTCTTCTCTAGTAACATTCCCGCAGGAACTCTCCCAGTCCTGCGAGCCCTGTGTTAATCCCTCCAGAAAGTGGCGTCTCTGTGAAGTAGTGCCCTTCCCCAGGCCACGCCTCTCAAAGATCGATGCTGTTGAGTGTGGGACCAAGCGTCAAGCATAGGATCCTTTGGGGGACACTGTCAAACTGTTCCCACACCCCAGCAATCAGTGAATCCACCACCGTGAGTCTCATCCTTATGTATGCAGCTTACATTTCCTCCTTCCACAGCTTTGAACCTAACCCTCTGTCTCCCTCCTGGATCCCGCAGGAGAGTCTTCCAGAGGAGCCGGACTCCAAACACACCAGATGGAACTCGCAATCTTGTTTCCACACCCGCTCTCCCTCTGCATTTTCTGTGTTGGAATTTGCACCAGACGCAGCCTCACTTCTCCCCATCAATCCTTCCATCCCAGCATTCCGCAACTGCTGTGTATTTCATTTTTCAGACAGCTCTTAGAGCCCACTGGCTTTTTCCACTCTTCCTGCCTTTGTCTAGGCCAGGCCCTCTGCCAAGCCTGCGCTTTCCAAGTGGCTCCCCTTCCCCAACCTGGCTTCTCCGCTTCCACACCACAGTCAGCCATCAAGGGCCAGGCAGAGCATGTATGACAAGGGGAGAGCAGCCACGTGGCCGGCCTGCCTGGGCTGGCTTATATTTGCCATCCTCACTTCATGCCCTGCCACCCTCTGCTTCATCATCTTATCTCAAGATACACTGAGAAGTTGAAGCGTTAGCTTACACCTAGCTCTTTGTTGATTCTATGCTTTCATTTATACCATCAATCTATGGCATCACTCTGACAAGTCCAGTTCTCCTCAGTGTGACGCCTGTTCCTGTCCAGCGGGAGAGCACACACTTTGTTCGGTGAACCGCACAGGGGCGTTGGTTTGGCTAGCGTCATGGAAGCAGGGGTGAGATGTACTAGTTCTGTACGATAGCTCTGAGAGCCGTGGTACCCTTCCACAGTGTCTCTCTGTTCTGCCACATCAGCAGTGTCCCAGATGGAGGACGACTCAGCAACCCTGGGGGGAAGGTATGCGGAGGAGCTGTGGCTAACACGCGATGAGCAGTGGACTGACGCAAAGCCAGCCTTTGTAGTTCTAGACCACTAAAACTTGGAGGGCTTTTCTATTATCTCAGCATGACTCAGCCTACTTTTCTGAGACACTCTCCCTCTTTGCCAAGCTACCGCACATGCACAGTCTTGGCTGAAATTTCATCACTTAATACAGGGATCCATCTCCAACTCCTTGTCTGGCCCCACCCTTGTATTTCTACAGCTCCAGCTTCACACAAAGCAACAAAACCAAATAAACCAAATGTCAGGAGTCAAGGGTAGATCAGTTCTCATAATCCCAGTGCTGTGAACAATTTTCAGCCTCAGGGCTGTGTGAGCAACAACCATCCTAGGAAATGTGCTTTGCTTGGTGATGAATGGAACATGAAGAGGGAAACTTATCACTGATCTCTAGCACGTGCCAGTCCCACGTTCTGTTATCACACATTTACAAGCATCTATAGAGCTCTGAAAAGTTCTGGTCACAAACTGTATCCTAGATTATGTTTTATTCTATGATTCCCTTTACTGTGTTTGATTTCATTCTGGTATTCATGCCTGGTAACAATTTCACTGCACATAAAGGACAACTTATCCTGGGATGACAAATGTGAGACGGTAAGGAGGTGACCTGATTTCAGACAGCCCTAACAAACTTTCCTAATCTGGCTTATTTATACGCTCTCTTTGTGTGTGTGTGTGTGTGTGTGTGTTTGCAGTGGGGGAGATTAAACTCAAATGTTGGGTAAGCACTTCATTATGGTGCTACATCCCCAGTCCTATTACGTGTTTTTATAAAAGATGCTAGGTAGTGTAATATTTGTCTAGGATTATAACAATTTTAGTTTCACATTAACATCACAATGTTATTTTAGTGTCAATTATGAATTAGAGTTGTGATTAATACTTATTTTCAATCCATACCCTCCTTTTGCTCTTGCTTACATTTTCCTATCAAATATCCTGGAAACATTAAAAGAATAATTCATATAGTTTCTACTCTATTTTATTACAACTCTTTACATTCACCTTTAAGACTATTCCACACACACATGCACACATACACACATGCACACATGCACGTATACACGCATAATACACATATGCACATACATACACATACACATATGTACACACTCACACATACCCATACACACATGCACACTCCAGCAGGCCATAGAATTTGTATGACAAAATTCCATTAAGGGAAATTTCTATATATTGTACATATGTCTATATTGTACATATTTTTATTTTATGTACATTATATTTTGATATCTTAAAATTCTTTCTAGCTGGGAAAGAGATTGTCCCCAGTGAGAGTAGTCATTTCCTGGGAATCATAAGGGACTCAGCTAGAGCAGGCCTTTGACCATCCAGAGCCAGACACCCCCTGGCTATTGTAGCCAGGACGCATATTTCTATGCCTCGGTCGTCCTAGCTGGGTACAGCAACGGGGCTACCCTTAGAGAGGAGAGCGCATGGAGGTTTTTCAGATGAGCCGGTCCTACACGCTCCCTGCTTTGCGTTTTCTTTCCCATGGGAACCCCAGTGAAGGTGGTGCCCGGTGCTTCCAGCTCCTACCTGCTGCCACGTGACCTGAGCCTCATGCCTCCCTTGTGGCCCTGTGTGGCACGCGGCATCCCCTCGCTTGTATCTGTTTAGTATAACAAGCTCTGTTTTACTGTGTGTCTTGCTGTGCTCCTACCCATTGGCCACCATATAACCAAACACAGAACAGCCTCATCTGGTGTCTACCCTGCTTTGCCTCATCCTCTAGATTGTTGATTTGTTTGGGGGGTCTATGTGACGTTTGATTCCGATTCTTTGCAAAATGATGTCTTCTGTTTCCCCTCTGTGTCATATGTGTAGTCCATGATCTATCTCATTGTTATCCTAGGTTTCCAGATGCTACGCACCAAATTTGGCTTAGTGCTTCCCATCCTTAGAAGTGGAAAATGAGAAAATCACATGTTCTTTTAGCCCTCTGCCCCAGCACTTGGGCTTTGTTAGAAACTTAATTCACCCTAATCCACTGAAGAGTATCACACCCCCATGATCCAAGCACCTCCTGAAAGCCCCACCTATGATAGTGTGAGGCTTTGGGGGAAAATCTAGATATAAACCATAACAAGAGGGTTAGCATTAAATATACCGAGTTTAAAATGATAGTAATTCATTTAAGTGGAAATATCCAACATCCAGTAGAGATTGAAATAAAAAGAAGACAAATCAGGGCTGATGAAAGATGTAGAGAAGAAAGACCATTATATATGATTATATATAATGACTATTATATATGATTGTGAAGAAAAAGTGAGGATATAGGTGAGGGAGAAGTCTGTCCTCATAATTGGCACTTCTACCTTATTTCCTCCAAAATAAGACTTAATTGGAAAGTTATTTATTCTTAACTGTCATCATTTTCATTGCCATTTCTGTCTCATAAGTTTTCAATTAACATTTGATTTAATGGAAACTTTGTGAAGCCCAGCCCGCACGAAGTTGTGACTTGGGTGAAGAATTCATGGGACAAAAATCACTGATGGTGGTGTTGCCAAAGTGCTACGAGCAGGCTACATGGACAGGAAGTGCTCAGTTAAGGAGAGCACTACTGCTGGACATCGGAGATTGGGGACAGTGGTTCTACAAGAAATGGAGTTGTAAGAAATTCAGGGTGGAATTAGGGGTTTAAAGAGTTATGCTGTTCCAGAAGAAGAGGATATGATTAATTTGAATAAATGTAGTTTTTCATACATTAATAAATATAGATTGTTGCACATGGAAAAGTAAGACATCCACTGAAAATAAGCCCTACTGTGTCTTTTGGAGCAAAAATTGATACATGACCCAGTCTTATTTTTGGAAATAAGAGAAAGCAGAGAAGGAGCAATCAGAAATGTTCCTCTCCGAATTACAGGGTTATAGTTTGGATCCAAAATGTCCCCCCAAATTCTCCTGTGTTCAGAGGTGAGGCTTTGGGAGGCAATTGGATCATGGGGAGACTAACCTCATTGGTAGGTTGATCCACAGGCAAATTCATAGCTGAGTGTGCCTTGTGGTAGGGGCAGGGCTTGGCTGGAAGGTGTGGGTCACTTAGGGTTCTACGTGGAGAAATGTATTCTTGTCCTCATCTCCTCCCTTCCCCCTCTGTGCTTCCTAGCCACCATGAGTTGAGCAGCTTTCTTCTGTGTCTTCCACCATGTGGTTTCTGCCTTGGAGCCAGGCAACCATGGACTGAACCCTCTGAAAACTAAACCATGAGCCAAATAAACTTCTCCTCCTTTACTTTGCAGGTGTTGGGCATTTTGTTCCACTGACAAGAAAGTAACTAATATGTATAGTCTATATTTTCTTGGAATTCAAACACAGAGATATTTTGCAAGAACATCCAGAAGAGGAAGTAGACGGAAATGTGGCAATGTGACAGAGCTGCTCTACTCAGTGCTCACTCTAGGATCCAGACCCTTTCTTGGAGGTTGAAATGCTCCAGTGTCTACGGGGTGAAGACATCGGCGTGATTCGTCCGCTAGGCCCTGGCTGTGAGTGGATCTTGCTGCCCTTTATGCTTTCCAATCTGCCTGCCTGGTCCTCATAATCCTCAGCTGCCCGCCAAATGTGAGCTTTCGCATTCAGCTAATACTTTCCTCTCCTCTCCTTCCCTCCCTGCTCGCACTTCCTTTCTTCCTTCCACCCTTTTACTCTCCCTTCCTTTCTGTCTCCCCCCTCTCTTTTTTCCTTTCTCTCTCCTAATATTGAGTGTACTTGTGCAAATCCAGGGCATTCATACTGAACTATATCCTCAGTAATTTTATTTTTTAATTTTTATTCATTTATTTGTTTTTCGAGACAGGGTCTCTCTCCGAAATTCAGACTGGCCTTGAACTCGCTATGTAGCCCAGACTGGGCTAACACTCACACACTCTTCCTGCCTCAGCCTTCTGGGTACTGAGATTACAGACGTGTGCCACCACACCTGGCCCCTCGGTAATTTTTAAATTTTTTTGTCATTTCGACATAGTTAAGTCCTTAAGTTGCCAGGACTGGTTTTAAATTTGTGATCCTTCTGTACTGGCCCCCAAGAAAACAAGGATTATAGGCCTAAACCCACCGCTCCCCATTTAAAGTTTGTTTTTATGTGGGTCACTGGGGGTTCCAAGTGAGTGGCTAGGTAGCTAGAGTCAGGTTTCACTGCTTGTATCCAAGCGCCTTATCTGGGACACAAGGAGACTTTACTCATTTCTGTGTCTACTGAGGTGTTAGCTCCACAAGCAGACCCAGGATTGGGAATAGCAGTGTACAGAGATGTTGTCAAGATGAAATCGCTTTTGCTGCTGTCGGAGAGATTGAGTCCAATAGCCTGTAAAAGTTAAGGTGCTGCGCTGTAGCACATCAGAAAATAATAACTGCTGAATTAAAGGAGGCTAAATAGAGGAACATTTGAGCAATTACAAAATATTAATTGTTATCAGCTTTGAGCTTGGCTATGTATGACAGGTGGGTCACACATATCATGGGGAGAAATTTGAGGAACCGGTGACACACTTGGGCACTAAGGAAATTTGCCTTAACCTTCATCAATAACATTATATCCCTGAATAGATCATGGAACTGCCAAAGTTCTTAGTATTTCTCTCCTTCTTTCCACTTCAACTAATATTTGGTTCAGACAACTGAAAATGGTGAAAATTATCATTTAGCAAAATGCATTTTTTTCACGCAAGACCTGTGAGTTGTTAGGGGTCTGGGGTATGTGAGTGCGGGGAGGGTCAGAGAGGAAAGTTCTTTACTGAAGTAAGCAGATCAAACAAAGTCAATGCAGTTGTTTAGCACAGAGAATTTTCAAGCCATTAATAATTTGGAAGCATTTCTACTCATGTTTAATCATATGAAACTGTCACCCACAACTCTCCATCTCCATCACTGTGGATGCCCTCCAAATATTTTATGGCACTTCAGTGTCCCACGACCACAGTGTGGAAAACACCAGCCCGGAGGCTGGGAAGCTGTTACCCCATGATGTGTGCAGCGATCTGTCATCCCCAAGCCTCCCTTGCCCCTTTACAGGGACTGAGGAAATATTTCCTGGTCACAGCTCTTCCGTCAAGTGACGTCAGTGAACTGGGACGAGGTGGAAGTAACTGACCCCCGATATGTCCTGCGCTGCTCCCTTAGGCTGGCTCCGACTACCTGCTTCTTCCATCTCCAGCCATTGCCTGCTTTCTACTTAGAGTATCACAAGTAAATTTCCTACTTTCTTTTTTTGCTGATTTAAGAATAAATGCATTTATTCCTTAAATCCTAATGTTTCTGAGACTACAAAAAAAAAAAAAAAAAGGGCCGGTGAGATGGCTCAGCGGCGTAAGCGCCTGCCTTGCAAGCGCGAGGGCCCGAGTTCGACTCCCGGATCCCACATACGAAAAAGGGGCCGGTGATATCGCTCAGCGGCACGGGTGCCTGTTGGCGTGCGAGGTCCTGAGGTCGACCCCCGGTACCCACAAAAAAAAAAAAAAAAAAACACTTAAGTATTTGACCCATTCAAATTTACCCTAAAAATTCACAATTTCAAGAGTTTGTGTGTGGTCCATACCCTAGCAGTCTTTCACTTATTGGTAACTTATAAAAGAAAAAGTATATTTTTCAAGATTCCATTATATCATTTTCATATTTATATATATAAATATTGTTGTTGTTGTTGTTGTTATCATCTCCTCGTGACTGGGAATTTCTGTTCAAGTGCTGTGGGAGGGAAATTCACTAAAAAGAATGCAAGTCCATTTTAGGTTGAAATTCCTAATGACTTTGTCACCTTAAAAGGAAATGATGTCTAATTATTGGCCTTTCATCAAGTTAACTTGCAAAATGATTGTGCTAACCACAGTAAGGGTATTGTTAACATCACAGTTTGCTTGGAATTAGGCTGTGGGAAAGAGGAGTTTCTATGGAACATTAAGCCAAGTTAAACAAAGAAGGGAAAAAATACTGTTATTCCCTTTACTGCAAGTCTGGGTTAAAGGGTTGATTATGTGGGAAAATGCCAAAGGGTCAGATATACAAAACTCATGGAATTTGGCCTCTTGACAAATACCTAAATATAACTTATGGTTTCAAGTACTTTTTCATATTTTGTTCCACTAATTTGGGAATTCTGATATAGATTGTTATTAAAACCACAGGAAGTTTTTCTTTCCTACGAATGGCTTAGATATTTACAAAGTACATTTAAAAATTAATATTATAATATATAGTCTTACATAGATGTTTATATGGTTTCATAGATACTGTATTTTTTCACTGAAATGGATCCATAATTTTACATTATTAGGAAATTAATTTAAAATGGAATCACTTAATAATGTAAGTTATTGAAACCAAACAAGGAATAACTGTTCCAGTGTAAATCAAGGATCAGCGGGTTGACATGTCTCTGTCGTTATTAATGGACACTTGCAGCCTTCTGAGGTAAATGGTGTGCTGTGTAACTTAGGTTAGGGCAGGTCTGGCTCAGTATCTACACTCTCCTATGTAGCTCTATATTTATCAATATAAATGTTATAGGTGTGTTTGTCTAGTAGATGTGTCATGTGTATTGATTATCTTATTGGAAAATGACATTGTTTCTTTTCCAAAAATCACAGGGCTGCTGTTTTTTTGTTTGTTTGTTTTTGGCTTTGGTTTTTTTTGGGGGGGGTACCAGGAATCGAACTCAGGACATTGCACTTGCCAGGCAGGCACTGCGCTGCTCAGCTATATCCCCGGCCCTAAGGCTGCTGTTTTTATATTCTTTCGATTGTAATTTTTTTTTTTTGGTGGGTACCAGGGGTAGACCTCAGGACCTTGCACGCCAGCAGGCGCCCGTGCCGCTGAGCAATATCACTGGCCCTTTTTTCGTATGTGGGTTCCGGGAGTTGAACTCAGGCCCCCGCACTTGCCAGGCAGGCGCTTACACCACTGAGCATCTCACTGGCCTGTCGATTGTAATTTTTACACTCAGACAAAATCTCTTAAACTCATTTGAAACACAAAACAATTTTTCCTTTTTCTTCTTCCCAACCTAATGCCTTACGGTTACCCCAATTTAAATCTGTTCTGAGTAATTGTTCTTTTTACTGAGAGCTAATACTTTTCCTCATCATCCATTCACATTTGAGGAAATCTGGAATGTCTATGAAACCACTAGAGACTTTTTTCTTGCAAAGCAAGGACTACAGCTGTTGGTCCTCTGACACTGTCGAGGCAGTGTCTAGATGTCCTCCAAAGCCTCATGTGATAGATGGGGCTTTTAGGAGGTGGCTGGATCTAGGGTGTGTGATTCTGGGATTAAGGGTGTGTGGTACTAAATTAGTCTTCTGATTGGTCTGGCATAGTTCTAGGTGTGGATAATGGAAGGGCCTACCCTGGGTGTGGATGGCACCACCAAAAAGGCTTGTAGCCTGGGTGTGATGAAGGGAGAGAGGCTCACTGCTGCCACTTGCTGCTTCCCTTCAATGCTTTCTGCCTGCCCTGCCATGGACTGTTCCTCCTCCGCTCTGCCACCCTACCTTGCAGCCAGACAACTATGGACTGAATCCTCTACGAACCATAAGCCCAAGAAACCTTCTTTAACTTTGAGTGTAGGGTATTTTGTGTCAGCAGTGAAAAAAGAAACTAAGACAGATATTAAGCAAATGCCAATGACTTTGGAGTTTTAAGACCAGGATCTAGGTCTGTAATCTAGTGGGGATGAAGAGGCCGTGCATTATTTCTTTTTTTTTTTTCTTTTTTTTGTGGGTACCGGGGGTTGACCTCAGGACCTCACGCGCCAGCAGGTGCCCGTGCCGCTGAGTGATATCACCGGCCCCTTTTTCGTATGTGGGTTCCGGGAGTCCAACTCGGGCCCTCGCGCTTGCCAGGCAGGCGCTTACGCCGCTGAGCCATCTCACCGGCCCCGTGCATTATTTCTTAACTAAAAAAAATATATTATTTCAATATACTTGATTTAGTTACTGCTCTGGAAAAGGTACAAAATGTATTTTGTATTATGTGTTAGTCTCACTGAAGTAAGGCAATTTCATAATTGACTAATTGGCTGTGGTATAAATAAAGATGTTTCTTAGGTAAGATTAATAACAAGTTAGAAGAAATTAAGGACAAATTTTATTTGGGTGGAGAGAAATAAGAAACACCAAATTCTATAGTCAACTCTCTAGAGCGAGTTCTTCTGTTATCGAATAGAAAACTAGAGAAGTTGAAACTATTTTCAAGCCAAAGGTAGGTTGCTGAAAATTCTGGCACCTTGGAGACTCACAAAAGAATATGAAAGACAATTTCTTTTGTGCTGATTTTGTATAATTCACTTATATGCACTTGATCCATAAGATTTTGAAGACAATTTTACAATTTGATGCAGGATTTCACAGTAAACTCTTTATAGTTTCTAAAACATCTTTAGAAAACACCATTGGAATAGTAAAGTTAGACAAAGTATCATCCTCTCTGAATACTTTTTTTTTAAATTTCTGTGCGTCCAGCCTGGAATGTTAAAACTTTTGAATGATGCATTCTTTGCTGGAGAATCACAATGAAAAGAGAAGGAAAGTAGAAGGGAAGGAAGTAAAAGGAAAGGAAAAAGATGGAGAAGATGGACAGCAGAAGGAGTAGGAAGAGAATAGTGCTAAGACTCCAGTGAGAGGAACAGGAGGAAGAGAACTCTTACTGAAAAGAGGAAGAAGAATGACGGAGACAGAAAACTGATGGGAGATGCTGTCACTGCGCTCCAGAATGTACTCAAAGGCTGTGCACTGAAGGCTTTGTCTCCAGCCAGCGCCGTGGGGAAGGAGTGAGATTTCAAATGTTGGACCTCGTAGGAGGTCTTGAGTCCGTGCTTCTGTGCCCTCCAAGGGACTGTGGGATGCCCGTCCCTTCCTCTCTCTTTTGATCCTGGCTGCATGAGATGAATGCTTCTCTTTACCATGCACTCTTTTTTTTTTTTTTTTTTTAGTGCATATTTGCAGTATGTGAAGTTTATATTCATCTTGGGGAGTGGGTACTGTACATAATACAGCTTCTTTCTTTTGTTAATCCCCTTCCCACTTTCATTCTTGTAATTATTCTTAGCTCATGTTTATGACATATAATGTTTATCTCCATTGATGTTATTAGGTTCTGCACATGACATATTTTCATTCCTCAGGCTTCCCCTTCCCCTTCCTTTCTCCCTTCACCCTCAGTCTCCTGGACCCCTTCCCATTAGCAAGAAGTCTATCCCCCTATTTCCTTCTATCCATCCTTTATTATGCTTTTTGTTTGTATTTTACCTCACTCAAATGAGAGATATCATACAGTATTTCAGCTTGTGTGTCTGGTTTATTCCACTCAACATTATATTTTCCATGTACATCCATTTTCCTACAAACGTCTCAAATTTATTCTTCTTTATAGCTGGGTAGTATTCCATCATGTATCGACACCACATTTTCATTATCCATTGTCTGTTGTTGGGAATACAGTTTACCTTCAGGATTTAGTTATTATGAATATCGCTGCTATAAATATGCTATAAATATGCATGTATCACTGTAATATGATGTCTTTATCTCTTTGGGGAAGATCTCTAGAAGGTGTATAGCTAGGTCTTATGGAATTTCTAATTTTAGTTCTCTGAGAAATCTCCACACTGATTTCCATAATGGTTGTACTGCTTTACATTCCCAACAATGTAGGAGGGCTCCTTTTCCACCACAGCCACAACCATTGGTTATTTTTTGACTTCTTGATGATTGCCATTCTTTCTGGAGTATGATGAAATCTTGGCTTAGCTTTAATTTGTGTTTCTCTGATGGCCAGAAATGTTGAACACTTAGTCATATGTTTGTTGGCAACTTGTACTTCTTCCGAGAGGTGTCTGTTCATTTCATTTGCCCGTGTCTTGCTTGGGTTTTCTATTTTAGCAAGTCCAATTTCTTTTAGTTCTTTACATAATCTAGATGTTAATCTTCTGTCCGAGGAATAGCTGCAAAATTTTTGTCGCATTCCGTAGGTTGTCTTTTCACTCTACTATTGATTCCTTTGCTGTCCAGAAGCTTTTTAATTTGATGTAATCCAATTTGCTGATTCTTGCTGTTCTTTCTTGTGTAGTTGCAGTTTTGTTTAGAAAATCCTTTCCTACAGCTATGACTTCAGGTGTTTTACCTATTTTGTCTTCAAGTGGGTTCAGTGTTTCTGTTTTAATATTTAGATCTTTCATCCATTTTGATTTCAGTTCAGTACATGGTGAAAGATACGGATTTAGCATCAATCTTCTGTAAACAGATATCCAGTTTTCCCAGAACCATTTGGTGACTAGGTTTTCTTTGGCCTGATGCCCATTGTCAAACATCAAAGAGCTGACTGTGTCTGGGGGTGCTTCTGCATCCCCTGCTCTCTTCCATTAACCCATGTGTGTTTTTGTGCCTGCCCCATGCTGTTTTTAATCACTGCTGCTTTTCTACCACGTGCTCTTGCCATGATGTACTGCTTTACCGCAGGCTCGAAGAGATGGGATCAATTGACTGAAATGTCCAGAATTTTGACACATGTCCTTTTTTTAAATTGATTTCTCTTGAGTGTTTGTTATAAGTATAGAATGCTGACCAACACAATGGGGAAAAGGAGAAAAGAAAATGAAAGAAGAAGAGTCAGAGATTAGAAAGATAGCAGTTCATTGTCAGTAGATGTTTTGCTGCTTAAGTTTTGGCAGGAGATTGAAGTTATCCTTTTCTCATTGGGGATGGTGTCAGTCTTTGTGACTAAAAAAAAATTGAGAGAGAAAAGATTAGGAGCTTAGCATGATTTGAATGTTTGTTTCCTCAAAAACTTCAGATTGAATGTTAGTTGACATTTAATAGTATTAAGATGTAGGACTTTCTAAGAGGTCCGTAGGTCATGGGGGCTATATCCTCCCAAGTGAGATCAATGCCATTTTAAAAGGGTAAGTTCTCTTTTCACTTTTCTCTGTCCTGGATTTTAATATTATGAATATTAGCCTAGGACACAGTAAACTCAGAGTCAAACTGAAGCTAGCTGCATTTCCTTCTCATGAACATTAGATTAGGCTAATATTCATAATTATCTTTAAATAGTTATCAATAAACAAGTTAAAAGTTACCAATATTCATAATTTCTTCCCTATGGCAAGCTATAACATTGCAAGTACATAATAATGTCTCTCAAAATTTAGGAGATCATTTTTATGAGAATCCAAATCATCAGTATCAACAAGCATCTTTGGGTGTGAAGGACTTGATCTTTATCAATCTTAGATAAAGAGTGAAAGGCATTGTCATACTCTGGCATAAGACGTAACAGTGGTACCTTATCTATGACTGACGTCATTGTAAAAAAGTGAGTTTGTCTTCTAGTCTGATTTACCTTTAAGTGTTAACAAAAAGTTTCTCACACTAATTAGTTCTTACCAGGAAAAAAGAAATAATGACATTAAGTTTTAGTCATCATAAAGGGTTTTTCTTCCTTAATACGACTTAAGTAATTACAACATGCATATTTCAAAAGAAAGGAAACCAGGAGCCGGTCTGTTAGAGTAGCTGTAAAAGTCAATATGCCGCATGTTCCAATGCCCGAGAGGCCCTGGAGACTGACCCACCGAAGCGCAGCTGCTCAGCTAGATTCTGCGGACAACTCCTATTATGAGTTCAGCTCCACTGGCGTCTCCCAAACTAAATGGCATTTATTTATTCAGCTTTCCAAATCTTCTAAAGATTTCCTTCAAATCATTTGACTGATAACTTTTAATTTGTTTCCCTGCCCTTCCAAGCAATATTCATCTGCATAAATGTTCTTGTAGCATTACTGTCCTTTTCTGCTTTTTTTTTTTTTTTTTTGTGAGTACCAGGGGTCAACCTCAGGACCACGCGTGCCAGCAGGCGCCGTGCCACTGAGCGATATCACTGGCCCTTTTTTCGTATGTGGGTATTGGGAGTTGAACTCAGGACCTCGCGCTTGCCATGCAGGCGCTTATGCCGCTAAGCTATCTCACCAGCCCCTTTCTGCATGTATTCATAGGCACAGGAAAATGAAATGAAAAGTCCCTGTGCCTTCCAACTGCTAATGTCAGCATTTTCCACCTCCAGACTTTAGTGTTAATTTTGAGACAGATTATGCAAATGGACTTCGCACATTTCTTTTGTGATAGGCATTCAAGTCCAAATACAAAATACAGCTTCTGATAAACTCTTCTTAAGATCATGCTGATTCTGTACTCAAAGTTATTCTAAACAATATGGATTCTCATTAATTTTATAGATAAAAAAACTGATTACCAAGGAGGCTGAATGGCTAAAAATTATAGCATCCAAAATTGTTCCATGATTTTACATTAGGCGATCAAATTTTACATGGAGTTATTAAAAATTTAGACATATTAATAACCAAGAATACCATATATACCTGTACATTCTTCTGGTTATTACTAAGTTTCCAAATTGAAACACATTAATATTAAAAGCTTAGTATTTTATTTAACATGTCACTTACTTTGTTAAAATAACAATCAGGGCTGGTGAGATAGCTCAGCGGCATAAGAGCCTGCCTGGCAAGCGCGAGGTTCTGAGTTCGACTTCCGGAACCCACATAAAGGAAAAAAAGGGCTGGTGATATCGCCCAGTGGTACAAGTGCTTGCTGGCAAGTGCAAGGTCCTGAGGTTGACTCCCGGTACCCACATAAAAAATAATAATAATAATAATAACAATCAAAAACTATGATCAAAGCCATTTCTTAGCAGAAGTCCTATCTCCAAGAATCAAAATGCCCAATGATAGACACAAAGAAGGTGAGAGAATTGAGGAGCAGAACGTAAGGATTCTCACGTGATTAGTAATATTTTAGATTGGTCTTCTTTGTCAGAAGTGCTACTTAGAATTTATTTTATCATCTACCCAGTTGTGTTCCAACTACATATTAATAGACGGTTCAGTGAAAGAATATGTGCTGACTGACTTATCTAAAATATCAAAGTCAGAAAGAGAGGGTAAGCCCTGTTGTGAAATATTCTTTTTTTTTTTTTTTTTTTTTTTTTTTTTTTTATAGTTAGGACCAAGTGTTGTAGTCAGGGTTTACAAGGGAAAAGATTTAATACAGGACACATAATTTATAAGATTATTTTATAATATTCACACAAAGAGTCAAATGCAGAAGAGTGTGGGAGATCTGTCCACACACTAGAGACCCAAATGATCCAGCTGAGGGCCTGGATCCCACAGCAATGTCCTGCATGAATTCAGTTGAAGACCTAGAGCCTATAGCAGTGTCTTCCACGAGTCCAGCTGGAGGCCCAGAGCCCACGACAATGTCTCAGGCAAGTCTGTATCAAGGATCTGCACTGGGAAGGCCCAAAGGTCAGCGGAGGAAGCTAGAAAGTCCGCGCCAGCGGGATGAAGTATTTGTGCCAGCAGCTGAGGGATCTGCACTGGAGCCAGGAAGTGATGCTCAAGGTAGAGACCAGAGCTCCCCCACAGTGAACCGCAGCCATCCTCAGTGACAACGAGGACCCGAGCTCCTCCGACTGTGAGAACAGCGGAGTTCCTATCAGGAAAGCCAGCACAACAAGCTTCTCCAGGAGACTCAACAGCGCACCTTCTTCCCCTCCAGTTCTGCTTTTATGCAGTTGGCATCAATCCTCAGGTGCGCCCTCCACACCCAGCACCGCTGACTCAGTTCAGCTGGGTGTCACAAGTTGACCATTAGTTAATCCACCACACCAAGTCATAATAAAAAGATATTTCCTCATATAAACAGTTTCTGTTCCCAAAATCCATTTCCTATGTCTTTTGATATGGAGAGTTTGGAACAGGAGATCTAGTTTTTTAGAAGGAAGAAGACAAATTGGAGCTGAGGGTAGGAAGCTCTGTAGGGTCGTCCCACTATGCGGTCATCTTTTAGGACTGCAGCCAGGATGGTTATTTCTACATTTCACACGTGCCTCCGCCACGTGCGCAGCAGAGTTCGCTGATTCTGACTCTTCGGAAGCATACCTTTGCTGCTATCTTAGGCGCCTGGGATTGGACAGTAGTAACTGGAGCAGCTGTGGGTCAGAGGTGGACCGTCACTTTGTTTGAATGCGTTCCCACCTGATTTTCCAGTCAAATCATTGAACTTTTATTCCAGCCATTGGAGTGCATGTCACACTCAAACTGGATGAATAAGGTTTCTAGATTTAATTTTATCAATAAGAGGACAGAATGCGTGGAAGTTTTAAGATGTCCATTGATGGTTTATAGTTAACACCTTTAAAAATAACCAAGTAGACTGATTCTTCATATCTTAGTCTCTGTATTTCAATTACACAATAAGGCATTTTTGTATAACACTGTTCCGTATATTCGTGTTTAAAAATAAAACAATTTTCTACTGTACCTTAGATTCTCTATATGTTTACATCTGGGGAAAAAAAAAAAAAAAAAACTTCCAGGTGCTAGACTACAGCAGTAACACTACAGGGGAAAATAGCTTCATGGAGCTTAAATAACATTGGGGTATTAGAAAAGAAGTTAGAGATATTAATAAATATAGAGTCTAGTAGATTGTAATTGGTGCTCGGGAGGAAGAGAAAATCAGGTTAAGATGATGAGAAGTGGTAGTGTTTGAGGTGGGAGGTGTCTCAAAAGTACAGGCAGTTTGTTTAGGGAAGACAATATCGATTATGGAGTGTATATGTCAGTGTTTACTAAAGAAACAGGTTTAATGCAGGAGGTACAAATATATAAGAATATACAAGACTGGCTTACAGTGGCCACCCACGGAGTAGGGTGTGGAAGAGGGCAAAAGGTCAGTCCATGCACTGGGGATCTGAAGGATCCAGTTGAAGGCCGGGAGCTCCGTGTACTGTCCCGTGCAAGACTGTATCAGGAGCCTGAAGCGTCTGCACTGGAACCCACGAGACGAGGTCCAAGGTGAAGGTGAAGGTGAAGATGGGAGCTCCTCCAAGGAAACAGAAGCAGCCTTCCTTCTTTGTTTCCCTTTTATACCATTCTGGTGACAATCCTCCTGGAGTGGGGGGTCTTCCACACCCAGAACTATGCTCAGCCAATCTGGTTGGGTGTTTCTTACTCAAGTTGACACAATCACACGGAGGGAATAATTAAGTGAAAAACTGAAGGAAATGATGGAACAAGCCCACAAAGGAGAAAAAGATTTGGAATCCAAATAATGCTAAGGGCAAGAACCCTGATGAGAATGTACCCTGGCATGTGGAAGAGATGCAAAAAAGCCAGAACATCTGGAGCAGCAGTAAAGAAGGGCAGAATGGCAGGAGATGAGGGCTGAGGAGAGGGGACCGAATGTGGCTAACTGGCACACTGAGTTCTTAGGGAATTCTGAAGAAGGTTGATGGACAATGGACTGGCCTTGGCGTATGCTTTAGCAGCTACTGTGTTCAATTAGATTGAATGAGTTAAGGAAAAGATTGCTGAGAGCTGTTAGGAGGGTATGTATTAAGGGAGACAAGAAATTCTGCTGAAATAAATTTGGGTGGTTTGAAGTGGTCAGCACTCAGGTTTTGGGGAGATATTAGCATTTGAGTCAGTGGACTGAGTAGAGATTCACTCTCACCAGTGTAGATGGAACATTCCAAAGGGAGAAAACTGTATTCTCATCACCAATGACTAATTTTAAATTTCTGGTGTATAATGTAGGCTTCCAATTTTTCTGTTTCTATCTGTTTCCACTTATTTGCATTGCATATACACATGCAGACATATACAGAAGTACATATCACACTTGATATATATAGATAGATAGATAGATAGATAGATAGATAGATAGATAGATAGATGTTTGTGTGTGTATGTATCTAACATAGTTGGTATAATTCTGGGTTGTAAACTGCTTTGTTCCTTTAATAACAGGTTATGAATATATTTACATGATTCCTTATTTACCTGCAGTATGATTTCAGATACACAATGTAGTGTGTCAGTCATTCAGTTTTTAGAACTGAACTCCCAAGTTTCAAGTCAGTGTGTGATTTATCTGTTGTGTGACCTTGAGCATATCGCTCATCCTCTCTGTATCTAAGTTTTGTCATTTCATGAAATCACTGTGGTTACTAAATCAGTTACAATGTGTGAAATATGTGTCACAACATCTGGCACAGAGTAAGGGCTGTATATTCATAAGCTATTATTATTATCATCACCATTATTGGATGAATATTATCCTATCCAATGAATTTATTATGCTTTGAACAACTCTTGAAGCATTTCACACCCATAAATATCTCTGTTTTAGTGTTTCTAAAAGATAACAATGTATTGGCAGCTCTGACTATAGTCATTAACTCATTATAGTAGTGGTTTAAATGATAAGAGATCAAGAAAAAAAGTAAATAAATTTTGGTCCCTGTTTGTTTTAGTTACTTTTTTTCATTGCTGGGACAAAATACCCAGCACCCACAAGTTAAGGGAGGAAAATTTCACTTGGCTCATAGTTTGTAAAGGTTTCAGTCCATAGTCAGCTGGCTCCAAGGCAGGGCAGCATGGCAGAGGGGCATCGCAGAGGAGAAACAGTCCATGGCATGGCAGGTGGGAGGCAGCAGCAATAACCAGCTGCCTGCCTTCTTTCCATCCCTTTATATTCCATCCAGGCTACAAGCCTATTGATTGGTGCCACCCACAGCCAGGCTGGGCCTTCCATTATCCACACCCAGAACTATGCTAAACCCATTTAGTTATCACACACCCTTAATCTATATTCACACACCCTAGATCCAGCCACCTCTGAAAAGCCTCACCTATGAGCACATGAGGCTTTAGGAGGACATCTATATAAAAGCTACAACAGTAGTGTGGAGAAATCACAACCTATTACTACCCAGATCTGTGGCATTCAATGTTGGACTAAGAATAGAAAGTGCCGAACTGCGTAGACAAGTCCTGCTAAGCTTTTACAGAAGTTTAGAGCTCTTCTGGATAAATATATTGCAGAATGCAAGGCCACTCACTATAAGGAAGTGAGTACTTTCAAATTCTCTCTATTTATCTCTTGTATAAGCCTTTGCCAAATTCATAATTATAGTCTCTCTATGAAATGCATTAAATTATTTAATGTATCTGGCAATGACTCAAAACCTAAGACATATTTAGGGAAAGGCCCAAGTTTCTGTGGGTTGTATTCAAAGAATGCAAAAGCGTTGACTCTGGAGACACGCGTTCCTAAGGCAGTTTGGACATGGCTGGCTTACTAGAAATGACGATACACATTCTGGTGGTATATTTATTTACAAAATCAGGAATGCACAAAGTTTTAAGCCTAAACAGCTTGAAAACATGATAATTCTAGGCTTTTCATGTTTTCCCTTTTAAAATGGTTTCATAGTAACCAGAGAATACTAGTTAATGATATAAAGTTGTTTTTTCCCAAAAGTATTCTAATACTTACAAAAGGAGTGAGATAATTAGAATGTTAGTTTTATGTTACTATAACAAAGTACCAGAGACAGTCAACTTAAAAAAAAAGAAAAGACGCTTGGGTTCATGGTTTCAGAGGTTCTACTCCATGAACAATTGGCCTGTTGCTTTGGGTCCATGTTTAGGCAAAATAACATGGTGGAGGAATAACTTGCTCACCTCACGGTGACAAGAAGCAAGAACAGAGGAGCTGGACTCTCGCTCTCCCTTCGAGGCCATGACCCAAGCAAACTACATTCCCTCCACTCGGCCCTACCCCTTCAAGGCTCTGCTACCTCCTTAGAGCACCACAGACTGGCAGCCAAGCCTTAAACGTGTGAGCCTTTGCGGGACATTTATCCAAACCATAGCAACTAGAAAATTAGTAATATGCCTTGTGCACTGAAATAAATGACACAGACAGTAACAAAAATCCTCTAAACTAAGGCACAGAGGAGAAGGTTTTCATGAGAGAAACAGGTGTCACCTGGTTGACCCTATGAGTGGCGCCGCCTTTGCTTGTGGATGTCCAAATGATTTTCTACTCTCCTCTGTCTTCTCTGCTTTGAACATCCATTTCCTTCACTCCCTTCCTCCTTTCTTCATTCTTTCCATCCCTATGACTTTCCCTCCTGTAAAACTTGCTTGTTGATACCATGGCGTCGCGTTCGGCAAGCTCTGCTGTAATGGATTTGCAGTAGCAGCCCCCGTAGTCCACGCTGTCTCCTCAGTCTGTCCCCATCGCCTGACCTCCTCTTCCTACCCGCACCGTGTCCCCATCATAAGTCACACTTATGTGAGGCCCACTCAGCACTGAGGGGATTCAATAACCGCAGTTGGTTTCATTTGAATTTGGTGAGTTACCGAATGTAATGACTTAGGAGGCGTATTATCACAGAATAGTTTTGTAGAGTTAAGAGAACTATTACCTGACTGCTCTTTTCCTGACAGAAAAGACACCCATCACAACGAGACACTAGGGTTTAAATCTTGTACCTGATAAAATAAGAGACCCCGGAAGCTTTTAATATATAGCCTCAAACTAAGGGGAGACAGCGCACCATTACCAACCTACAGTCCATGGGCCAATACCAGCTATCAAGGTAACATATGAAATAAAATAACTCCTGGGGCAATACATGCTGTTATGCTAACTGGGTCAATAAATGAAAGGAAAAATAATGAAACAAAAAAATAATGAAAATAAGCTAATTATAGGATAAGGATGAAGTTTGACTGTTTAATCTCCCCAAACCGGAAATGATGCTTTATAATTCATGGAAACAAAAGAAACTTATCTAAGTGACAGAATGAAATAAAGGGCATACAATGAATTTGTCTTCATTATACTGTTACAGAGTTTTAAAGCAGGTACTTTATCAAAAGGGAAACATTCTCAGCTTGATTTTAGTCAGTTTACTGACTAAAGGAAGGAAAGCCAATGGCACAGTGCTTAAAACATGTGACTCCAAATTCGGCAACTCGGGTTGCATTACATGACCTGTGCTGTGCCCGCTGCCCCAGGGAAGCTGCTCTCCCTCCTGTGCCTTCTAGACTGAAAGAAAAATCACCAGTGTAAGCCGTTCTTCTCTCTTCATTTGAAGAGGTAAAGTGCACTCCTAAAGATAAACAGGAGCAAAACTTAATAGATGCTGAACTTATATAACTACTGTTTCACATACTGCTCTATATAATTATGGAAAATGTTGGCATGGAAAAATGGTACAGAAGGGCTAAAACACAGATATGAGTAAGCCTATCATAGACCATAAAAACCAAAACACAAAAACAGGAAAAGTAGTGAGTTGCAACTGGTGATTACTAGACTTTCCTGAGTTGTTAGTAACCATACAAATAGCAACAAGCTGGTCAAGATTTATGGCTGCCACTGCACACTGTTCCCAAGCTGCCACTTGGGAACCTAGAAGAAGGCCAGTTTCTCGGAGGAGAGAATGCATTCCTCGGGTTCTTCTTTCACACGCACTTGTTCAGTCTAGCAGGAGCATCCATCTCACTTTGACCCCTTACAGCAAGGATTTCTGTAGCTTTCCTTTCAACTAACAGGTGGGTGCTACCTGCTTTTGTCTCCAGCTGTCCTTGTTCTGGGTGATTGCTTCTAGAACTCTGATTAGAGCACTGTGTTGGTGGAGAAACTGGCTTTTCTGTTAAGGAGTTTTGGCACGATGAGCAGGAAAGCAATGAGTTATTTTATAAGAAACATCACTAATTATTTAGATGGTGAAACCAAATACACAATTCAGATCACTGCTGCAAATAAATGTATACAAGATAAGCTAGAATTAGATAACCAACATGCCTTGTTAACAACATAATTCAAGGGTAAATGCATAGAATACCATGAAATGAATTCAATGCCAACTGTACAGAAATTTCTGGAAAAATATCATCCATTAAAGAGAACAATCTGTTTATTATAACTTAAAGAAATCCATTCCATTTACATTCTTTTATATTATTATTTGGCAACCCCCAACAAGCAACAAACCCAGAACATAAATTGTTAATTCATCCTTCCAACAATTCCCATGATGTCTGCTGTTAAAGCTGCTCTGAAGAGGCAGTAAGGGCCAGTGAGATAGCTCAGCGGCATAAACGCCTGCCTGGCAAGTGCAAGGTCCTGAGTTCGACTCCTAGTACCCGTATAAAAAAAAAAAAAAAGGCAGTAAGATTTTGAAATGCCTTTTTTGAATCAGCAGAGATGAATGCATTCAGTATAGATTTAGGACCACATAATTTGCTAGAGTTTAATACTTTGAGAAAAGCATATCCATATAGTGATTTTCCCCCTTGAACTTGCCATATTGTTTGACTTGCTAGGAGGAGAAAATAATTTTAATAGAATCTCCCTTGGAAATTTTGTTTCAGTGATTTTGGGAAAGATCTGTGTTTTTTAATTATTTTATTAATACATGAGTGTAGTACATGTTTACATTCCTTGTGGGAAGTTGGTACATGTACATAACACATGTTAATTCCCTTTCTTTCTTTCTTTCTCTCTTTCTTTCTTCCTTTCTCTCTCTCTTTCTCTCTCTCTCTCTGTCTCTCTCTTTCCCTCTCCCTCCCTCCCTCCCTCCCTCTCTCCCTTTCTTTTTTCTTGGTTTTTTTTTTTTTTTTTTAGATGGGTGTCACTATGTAGTTCAGGCTGGCCTTGAACTCATGGCAATCCTCCTGCCTTAGCCTCCTGAGTGCTGAGAATACAGGTGCACACCAACATGCTTGCCTTTAATTCCTTTTTTTAATCCCTCCCTCCTTCACCCATCCCTTGATCCCCTTCCTTTTTTTTTTTTTTTTTTTAATATGTGTTTTTAACAAATGTCTCAGGTGTTTCTTTGGCCAGGACTTGGAAACACAAATGCAGAGCAAGTGTATCTCCAATGAGGACGTCCTGTTTCCCACCCAGGCTGGAAAGTGTATCATTAAAACCCTTCCTTTACGCAGTGCTGAAGAACAGGAGTTTCATCCCTCGTGTACTGGATCCCCTCTGTGACATTACCAGATCTAACATTTATCACCATTTCAGAGTGAGGCAGGAGATTAGGGCATGGCGAAGCTGGCTGGGGAAGTAGGTGTGACCTGTTAATCACGAAATCCCAGGATACAAGCACAGAACCGTTCCCCAAACCCTGCATGTGGACTTCTTGTGAGAACTCAAGCAGGTTTTCCAAAGGATGGCTAGACCTAATGATACAAAAAGGACAGTCACATTGAGTTTTCGCCACTGTGTCCTTTCTTGCATGGTGGCCGCCCGCACACTGTAGGGTGCACCTCTCCTACATTTACTTGGCCCAAACTCACTCTACAGAGCCTGATTCTCTTCCCATCTTTAATAAAACTTTGCTACCATTTGTGCTTGTGTTGACCAATTCTTTACTCAGGACAGAAAGAACCTAGAAACCTAGAACCTCCTCCAGAAGGAGACTCCAGTACCCCAAAATCTGGTAAGGAGAGAAATAGGGATAGTGGGCTGATTATCATTGGCGTGATACCTCATAGGGCAGGAATGGCCAATTATTAGGAATCCCTTATGGAAAATCCCAAAGGGAAGTTCCTCAAGCAAAACTTTAGAAAACTTTTTCACTCCAAAGGGAAATATTTGGTCAATAATTGTTGATTAAATATTTACCTTAGGTGTTTTATTTAGTACAAAGATTGAAATTGTGAATGCTAATCATAAATCTCTCCTTTTCTTTAGATACAACAATTACTTCTTTATTTACTGAAATTTTTTATATTTTCCTTTTAGTGTCAGTTTTAGAAAAATGTGTAAGTGATAAACATCTGCCCTTTAAACAGAAGAGAAATTTCCATGAGCATAATTTGGAAAGCAGAATACAGAGTGCACTCAGGGTATATAAATCTATGAGCTGATATAATTCTTAATGGCATATTTACATAGTAGATATAGTTTAACTCCATTATAAATAAAAAGAAATAAAAATACACATCTATATAAATAGAAAACAATAGACTGGAAAGAAAAATGTGAAAATTTTAGTAGTAGTTTTTCCTGATTTTGAAATTAAGAATTATTTTGTAATATACTATAGTTGCACAATGGGGTCTGGGGTATCACTGCCCTCCACTCACCTGAAACTGGATAATGCCTCAGGGTCAGCACCCTTGAACTTCGTCCTAAGGCTTACTACCCATAGGCAGAGATAAGAAAGACAAAGGCCTGCCTTGGAAAATTCCTAAGTTCCAAGCCAGGGCACATATGTGCCAGAGTCTCTGGCATGACCTACAGTAATCTTTTCACCTGGAACTCATTGAAGGTTCATGCATGTGAACTGCATCTCATACATACAATTACAACAGAGTGAATTATGGGAAAGGACATGCACAATAGACACAGCTGATATGACCTAGCACCTGCCAATCACATAGTCACTCATGCACTGAAAGACCCAATGGGAAGTACCCTAGACCCAGTGCAACATTTTAAATTCTTTTTCTATTATTATTTTAAAGAGAAAAAATATATATAACAGACTTTCCAAACAAGATAATAGGAGAGTGACAAAAAATTCTTAAATCCAATGCCTTCAGCGCTCCTGCCATCTTTCTCCACTGGTATGGGTCTACTCACTCTAAGCATACGGTCTCCTGGTTTTTACTTACTGTTATATGTCATGTGCAATTCTTTGTTCACCATACACAAGAATCTAGAAACCTGTCCAGGACCTCATCCCCCACAGCAACATCTTGGTGAGGCTAGCCAGGAGGTAATCCTGCTTTTGAGGAGGTTTTTATATTTCTCTTCTTCTCTTTCCATATTTCACGTCCTTGGCCATTCACTGTTGGTATGGACCATATAGTTAAATGCCACTAAGGTGTGTACCATGTAAAAAGAAAATTCCATGAAGGGATAGCGTGGCCATGGAATGGAGAAATTCAGTCTCCACCAGGAGCAAGAAAAGTTCTACGTATCGATCAAGTTTATGTTTGTGCAACCTCTCTTTTGCCACGAACCACTGCAGCTTGGGGATTCCTTTTCAGTAGCTATAGTCTCCTAAGCACCTAGAAAAATGATTGCTTGTACATAAAAGCACCAGAGATCACCAGGTGCCTGCTCCCTCTAACCAGAAATGGGAGGTGTCGGGAGGCGCTCTCTGGGATGCACAGTGGCCTTAGGTGATGTTCTTTCCGTTTCAGCACTACATTCTGGGCTAGATGGGACTCTGAAAATCTTGCTCTCCCAGGAAGATACAAAATAAAGATGAAGACCCATCCAGTGTCTTAAGCAAAGTTTCTCAAGCAGCTGACATGGGGAACCCAAGCCCGAGACACGGGACAGAACCCGTCCCCAGGTCACACTGGAGAAAGCGGTCTCCAAAGGCAGACACGGGTGAGGCTCCCAAACGCTGTAGCTTGAGGGAGGTCCTCTACACTGCTCTTCCCAGCCTCTCTGTGCCTCCCTATCGCTCACTGTCATGAACCTAAACAGCCAGGATCTTCCCCCATCTTCTGTCCCCCAAGAAAACCCCAACCCCTTCTTGCCCCTTCCCTCCCGCTCAGGCTTTCATCTGTCAGGAAACTCCAGTCTTTCAACTTCTGACACTGGTTATCAGAGAGAGGCAGGGAAGTGGAGAGTGGAGGAGCGCAGCGCATCCCACCGCACAGGAGGGGCGAGGGGAAGACGTGGCCTCTGGTTTATTTTCAGTTTTTCGGAAAAATGAAACATTTGTTTTTATTCATTAGCTTCTCCTGATAAGTTGAAATTTTTACCATTCCATTCACTCCGAATTGTAACTAAAGGACTAGATGTTACTCACAGTTTTGTTGAAATGCAGAGAAAAACATTGCGACTTTTTGAATCAGAACAACTCAGAAACTAGAAGGTCCCATTTTTGATTATATGCTTGATTTTCTTATACAAATAACTTCAGTTATGCTAGCATTTATCTGAAAAAGGCAGCCTCCGACAATGTTAGTAAATAGAACAACCACAGTATCATGAGCTACAGAAAAATAAAACTATAAAATTGTTTTTCTTATTTGAATAATGAATAGATTGGAGTGAAAAACCACAAGTATGGAAAAATCAATGTAAACAAATAATAAAAAACCCAGAAAGCAAATATGTAACTATTAGAAAGATGCCTCAAAAAATTCAACTGTCAGGGGGAAAATATTTTATGAAAGCAATTTCAGAAAACACATGCACAAACATTTTAAAAGTGTGTAATTCTACTTCCTATATTTGGGGTGACTTAGAGGCCCATTTAATCACTGAATTTTTCCCACTCTGCTTTTTCTGGGTGATAAAGCAGTCTGTGGGATTTTTGCACTTATTGTTGCAAACAAAATTTCTCAGTTGTAAGCAAAACAAAACAAAACTTCAATTTTTAAAACAAAATGAAGACTCTCCTCACTGTGATATAGCACAAAAAACAGGGTACTTGTTTATTTTGCCATATCGAAGTGTTTTTGAAAACCAGACATCTTTTTGAGCCAGCCATACAATGTTAACTGAAAAATAATCCACTCTGCCCGGTAACAGCAGGTGGGCTCATGGAAGAGGCAGGCATCTGAAACATTTCTAGGGGTCAGCATCCCATGACGTCTGCATTTTGAAGGCCCACAGGCCAGCTGCGAGGCACCTGTCTAGTCCTTCTCAGCTTCTCAGTCCACCGCAACCTTCCAAGGTCCTAGGGTCGCATGTCAAGCCTGCCTATTTATACTTCTCGGTGCTGCATCCCTAATGGTAGCCCTCTATCTCCCTCCATCTTACCTGGATTTTGGCCTCAGGTTTATTTCCCTATATAAAATGAAAAGTGACTTGTAGCTGCTAACTGACTTCTCGTTGTGAAGCTTTCGTCTGCTAGGAAACTCATATCCTTTCATGGCATGAGCCTGTGGGAAAGCAGGGGAGTTGGGGACAAAGGAAGAAGCTATGGAGGGAGGAAGGGACTATCCAAGGGCTCAAGTTTTTTTTTTTTTTTTTTGTGGGTACCGGTGTCGACCTCAGGACCTCGCGCGCCAGCAGGCGCCCGTGCCACTGAGCGATATCACCGGCCCTTTTTTCGTATGTGGGATCCGGGAGTCGAACTCGGGCCCTCGCACTTGCCAGGCAGGCGCTTTTGCTGCTGAGCCATCTCACCGGCCCAAGAGCTCAAGTTTTTAAGGCTAGGTTCTGGCTGGGCTACTGGTGGCAGTGGGGTCCAAAACCCCACCTCTCCTAGGCAAGAGCAGCTCATGTGTCCTCAGTGTGTTGGTCTCTTTCCCTAGGGATGCATCCTATTCCCAGTTGTTGGACTGGGTTCCTCACCCATTAGACCTTCCTCAGCTCTTTGCAAGTGAGCAAGCTCTACCTGCCCTTCTTGCAGTGGTTGGGAAAAAACTCAATGGGACTGAGAGGTCCCATGCCCCTGGATACTGGTTCATGAATCAAGACCATTTGTCAAATTATTCACCTCTATTAGCCAGGGCCCCCAGGAGACACCTATGTGGGGATATTTATCAGGGTTTTATTGAGGGAAATCCTTGTTAACCTTCCTTAGACAGGTGCACTGTGATGTTAGGTGAATCTATAATTGGCCACAGGTTTCTAGCCAGCAGGGCACCCCAGCTGTGGAGCTCTTGTCTGGGAGATGAAATCCAAAGGTTCAAAGGAAGTGGCATTTATGCTCACACACAAGACCAGAGAAGTCTAGCATCTGAATCTCAAGGAGTTCAGCTTTACCAGAGGATACCCTTGGGCTGCACAGGTCAGGGACTGACCCAGGAGATATCTTGTAAGTTTCCCATGACCTCCAAAGAATTTAGCTTTACTAGCAGATGCTCTGGGGCTGAACAGGTCGGGGGCCTGACCCAGAGAACATCCTGTAAGGTTCTCATAACCTAATCCCAAGGAATTAGACTTTACCAGGGATGCCCTGGAGATAAACAGGTTGGGGACTGATTCAATGGATGATTCTCATGACCTAATTCTTATTCCTCCTGCCCACAGAACCATCATCCATTCCATCTGACTCCCTGCTAAGAAGAGATAGGAGAAAGGGTCAGAGGTGACTTATGTGCAAGCTTTCATAGCCCTCTACCAAAAGCCTGGCCTTTGCCATATAAATAATTCCTGCTTGGTAGCTGCTGCTGCGGAGGCCTTCCTCCTGTCACCCCCCTCCACCACAGGCTGCCTCCTCACCAACCTGCCAACCCCGTTCAGTCAAGGCTGGCTCCTCTGCCGGGAGTTGATTCCTGAGCATGGTAGATTGCACCATTGGGTGGGCTATCAAGGACACCCTGCTAATCATTCAGCGGAAGGACATTAATCCACATCCTCACACAAGTCAGTATCCCCTTAAAAGGGAGGCTAGAGAGGGGCTAAAGCCCATTATTGATGATTTTTTTTGGTACAGGGTTTCTGGTACCAGTCCCCATGCAACGCACCCATTTTACCAGTGGTAAAGCCACCAGGAGAATATCACCTAGTACGAGATCTCAGAATCATCACTGAGCAATGATGCCTATCCAGGCCTACTGGCAGACCCATGTGCCCGCCTTGAACAAATCCAGGAGACATTAACTGGTTCTCTGTCCTCGATCTCAAGGATAATTTCTTTTCTATTCTCTTAGTCCTTAGTTCCCAATACTCATTAGATTCACCTCTCTAGGGTAAAACCCAAGCTGCCCGAGGCACCAAAAATTGAAGAAGATAGACCACAAACTTTGTATAAACTAATGGATGGCCTCATTTCTTTTCATTAAAAAAAACATCAACCACCTGCTGTGTCAGATAAGTAAACCATTTTGTTTCCTCTAAATGAAGGGGAATTGTGTATTCATCTCAGATGCCCTTTTTTGGATTGGGTCTTTGAATTTGGGGGATCTGATTCTTTTCATTTCAAAAATGGGCATCTGAGATGCATATGAACTTCTCAGATCAAGAAATACAAATGGCAAATAAGCATATCAAAAAACACTCAACGTCACTGGTCATTTGAGAGATGCAAATTAAAACAACACTGAGATTCCATCTCACTCTGGAAAGAATGGCTATTATCAAGAAATCAACCAATAACAAATGCTGGAGGGGCTGTGCGGAAAAAGGAACCCTTCTCCACTGTTGGTGGGAGTGTCGACTGGTGCAGCCACTGTGGAAATCAGTGTGGAGATTCCTCAAAAAACTAGGATTGGAGGTCCCATTTGACCCAGCTATTCTCCTTTTTGGTATCTTCCTGAAAGAATTAAAAGCATCATATCACAGGGATATAGGCACCCATGTTTATAGTGGCACGGTTTGTAATAGCTAAATCTTGGAAACAGCCCAAATGGCCATCAACTGATGAATGGATAAAGAAGATGTGTTTTTTTTATACAGTGGAGTACTACTCAGCCATAAAGAAGGATAAACTTTTATAGATAAATGGATGCAACTTGAGACCATACTCATAAGTGAAATAAATCAGACTCATGTGTAAACATTGTATTGTCTCCTTGGTGTGAGAAACTGAAAGAGTAAATAAGGTCCAAAATGTGCAATAGATATTGTGAAATGGGAAGAAGTTGTTCAAAAGAAAAAAGGAACTAGGATGGGAGAAGGAAGGCAAAAGGAAAAAAATACAAGATAGTATAGTACTAGTTTCTGTTACTTCATTGAAAAGAAAGGTTTTTGCTAATATCATTTAGAGAATTTTTTATGCCCATATCTTGTACTCTGAGTAACTACTTTAGAGATAACAATACACAATGTATTTATTGTTATTCTCCTATTATATTTTTATGAAATTTTGTTTTACTTTTTTTCCGTAAAAAAATCAATCAATCAATGGGGAAATCAGCCCTATCCTGCAAATAGGGTGTCTCTTTGCATATCTTGCATAGCTAGTTTTGCCACTTTCTTGCTTGCCACAACTCACTCTTGAGATCCTCACCCCCAGTTATAAAATAACCTTTGTGTGCTTGTTCTTATTTTTCTTGGGGTTCTCTTTGCTCAAAAGTGACTCTATAAGAGGTCATAGGCAGTGATTACTCGCACAGAACCTTAAATCTAATACCTCTGTTATTACCAACAGTTTCCTAAGGACCTGACGGACAGCATAGATAAAATTGCCTTGAACATTATCATCCTCAAGAATTAAATAGATTCACTGACAGCGGTAGCCCTGCAAAACTGTAGGGCCTGGCCCTCGGAACCACTGAAAACGGGGGTTATACTTGTTTCTAGAAGGATGTTGTTTGTATGTCAATCATTCTGGAATAGTGAGAGATGCAGTGTAAAAGTCAGCTGACCAACTTTTAGGGTCCCTCAGAAACTATTTGAGTCAGGCACATCCTAGTCAAAAATCCGGAATTAGGCCTCCTGGTTCCTTCCCTTCGCAGGGCCTTTATTAATGCTCCTCATAGCTTTACTGTTCGGAGCATTCATAATCCCTGATCAGATTTGTTTCTTCTCATTTAATATCATCATTGCAGATGATGATCTGACTCAAAGACCCAACTTCGTATCCACAGACAATCGACAAATCCTCGGGGAGAGTGCGGCTCCCTTGGCCCCTAGGTCAGGCAGGGCACGCGATCTACGGTCTCTGCACCCCTGCTCAGCAGGAAGCAGCTGTAGAAGATGGACATCCAACCTTCCACACCCCTTACAGATTTTGGGGGGCCAGGTCTCTCAAGGGGGAATAACATAGATAGTACAACTGGAGCTGTGGACCGCTCCCCTCCACTCACCTGAACCTGAGCGATGTTCCAAGCCCGAACCCTCTCATCTCCCTAAGGCTTCCTACCTGGAGGCAGAGACCAGAAAGACGAAGACACCTGAGGCCATCTTAGAAGCCATCTGGGACCCCATCACCCATGGTACCATAATTCAATCTTTTTTGTTTGTATTTCAAAGCTTTTAACAATTATGATGTGTTATATTTATTTATTTTTATTTATTTATTTTTTTTATGGATACCAGGGGTCAAACTCAGGACCTCATGCTCCAGCAGGTGCCCATGCCGCTGAGCGATATCACCGGCCCCTTTTTTTCCTTTATGTGGGTATCAGGAGTCGAACTCAGGACCTCACACTTGCCAGGCAGGTGCTTATGCCACTGAGCCATCTCACCAGCCCCAATGTGTTACATTTATAATAGAAATTGCTGAAAAAATACGTATCCAAAAACTCACATGACTTTTCCTAAACATTACCGAGGACATGCTTTTGTGACTTGTTTTTGAGTTCTTCCTTTAAAATTGGTTTTTTGTTTTTTGTTTTTTTGCTTTTGTTTTGTTTTGTTTTGGTTTGGTTTTTTGAGACAGTGTCTTGCTGTATAGTTCAGGCTGCCCCTGAACTCACTATGTAGCCCAGGTTAGCCTCAAACTTGTGGCAATCCTCCTGCCTCAGCCTCCTGAGTGCTGGGATTACAGGTGTGCACCATCACGCCCGGCTTCCTTTAAAAAAAATTTTTTTTTTTTAATGTGGGTACCGGGATAGTCAACCTCAGAACCTCGCGCTTGCCAAGCAGGCGCTTATGGTACTGAGCTATCTCACCAGAACCTTCCTTTAAAATTGAATTTAAGATTTCATGTGATATTTGTACATCAGTGTAAGTGAAAATTTATGCACCAAAAATCACCTGGATAATGTTCAGACTGAAGGGTGTGTTTGATAAAATGACATCAATAATATACTACCAATTCTATATTTGTGTATCCTCAACTCATTTGGAAATTTTTAGCTTCTGATGGAAACAATTCAACGTCTTATTCACAAAGGGGGAACAGTGTTCTGAAGAAACAATTTAACAAAAGCACTAGAGAAAATGTTATGTAAGTAGTAACCTCATATATAAGGATTTCTTTAAAAAATTCAAAACAATTATGGAAGCAGTTCATTTTGTATAAATTTGAGCTCTTTGTCTCACAAAATTGAAGAATGGATATCAAAGACATCAGGAAGATTATAGGAGAGTGTTTATTGGAAATTTAATAAAAAAGAAAAAAGTTCTTGGTGGATACCCACCATGATAAGATTCTGGAAGTGGAATTGCCAGGCTGCTCCGTTTGTTTTGGCCTTATATAGATAAGCAGAGGACGGGAAGTTTGTGGAGTTTTAAAAACTCAGTTACTTTGCTGGAGCCTGATTACTCTACATTTTCAAGTTTCTGGAAATCGGGTTCAAAGGAAACTGGTTGCTCTGCATTTCTGTTTCTCCAGCCTCAAGTTCAGGGAGGATATGTCAACCCATTAGCCTAAGGTACTCCACCTCAGAGCCTTCTCCCCAGAGGAAGAGGTTCTTATCTCCCCCTTATCCCAGCTTTCGTCTTGCGATCTGTGATTTGAATCAGCTCAGTGTGTGTGCTATTTGCCTGTGTCCAGCCAACCCTGTCTTAGGCTGCCCTGACTAACAGCCTACATTTAGGCTAAATGACTAAGCTGTTGATTACACTTTACTACGGTACCTTCAGAGTAGGAATTCCTTTTGTTGGATACTTTGTTCAGAAAAAAATATGTGATTGGATTCACCATAGGGGGTTCTAGTGCAAGCATTTCCACAAAAGGAGTGGGGTGATTGTGGGTGTGAATTTCCCCAAACATTTTATGTGAATGTAATTATGCTCCAAAAACTCTCTATTGAGGTTATATACAGATGGAATTAACACAGATGGAGATTACTTTAAAGCATTAAAAGATCACTGTAAAATTCACATGATTTTTTTTCACATTAAAGTGATTTATTGTTCCACCAGAAATAATCAACACAGGTAAAAAATACCCAAAATAATGTTATTCAGAGATGGGTACCACAAAAAAAGTAGAAGAAACATGATCAAGAGGGATCTGCAAAATTTTAAAAAAGTATAAACAAACTAAAATCATCCAAACCCAATTTTAGAGTTAAAAAAAAAAGTGTGTGAAGTAAAAACACACTAAATAGGACTCATAGAAAATTAGACACCTCAGAAAAAAAGATTAGTGACCTTGGGACACAGTGATAGAAAATTTCTAAAATGAAACGGAGAGAAATGATTTAATAATGTGTACAGAGCATCACTGAACTGTGGAGATGCCTCAAATATATGAGATTTGAGTTCTTAAACTAGAAGAGAGAGTAGGTTTGAGGGTAGAAACACAGACAAAAATTTTTCCAAATTTGACAAAAAGTATAGAGGCATGGGTCTAAATTTAAAATCCCAAGTACAAGAAATACGAAGAAAAGTATCTTGAGTAACATCAAAATCAAATGGCTTAAAATGAGTGATTAAGAACTTAAAAGCTTGGCGCGCGAGGTCCTGAGGTCGACCCCCCGGTACCCACAAAAAAAAAAAAAAAAAGAACTTAAAAGCAACTGGTGAAAGGAAGACAAATCAGGTACAGAAGATCAAAGCCAAGGATGACATGAGATACTGCATTAGAGACAAATGCAACAAGTCTGAAACAGTACTGAGGTAGAATTATAAAAATGAAAGATAGGTAGAAAGGTCACAAGGAAATCATGACTAAAACTTGTACTTTTAAGAAAACTGCAACTTCCAGGACCCATATAAAGTAACCCAAGGTGATCCATTGCAGCATTCCTTTGGTTAAATTTAGGCTCCTTTTGCCGGACATGGTGGCACACGTCTATAATTCCAACACTTGGGAGGCTGAGGCAGGAAGATCACTAGCCTACATTGTGAGTTCTGTTTAATACAGATTCAGTGTTGTTTCCAAGTATTTTGAATCTATGATTAATGATATTCAGGGATGCAGAATTTGCAAATAAGTAGGGCCAACTGTAAAAAGAAGGAAATAACATAGATTAAAACAAAAATAAAACAACGATGGATTAGACAACAGGAAAAAAAAAACAATGAAACCAAAAGCTTGTTCTTAAGGTGATGTTGAAAAATTGACAAATTTCTGGCTCTGGCGAGCAAAAACAGAGAACCATACAAATCACCAAAAATAGAAATGAAAGATAATTTGAACCCAATATCATGGTTATGCCCCATATTTTTCTGTTCATTATACTCTCTCATAATATGTTTCTGAATCTCCGCCACTCCTGTTAATTACAAATATGAGTCTCCAGTCAGGCAAGCAGATAGTCCAAGTCTTGTATTATGTGAGTTTCTTGATGACATCAAGGAATCATGAAATTTATAGCTGTAAAATTTTGGTAAGCCTGAAGAAGTTAGAAATTTTGAGAACTATTTTCAATATCATCTGGGTGGAGATAGAAATATAGGGATAGAGAGAAAGAGAGAGAGAGAGAGAGATACCAGTATAGGCAGGCATAGATAGGATTATAAATATAGATCAAGAAACTTTGGGGAAACAACTTTGGGGAGAAAAGTTATAGAAAAGAGATGCATAGTGACCTACATCCATACCAACACAAATCCATCTTTAGCAAAATAATTTATAAGACTTAGCAGCTAACTGAATTGTCTCAGCCGTGTTTATAGTTCTTCCAACCATTACAGTACTGTAATTTGGAATTCTCAGTGAAATTATGAAATCAATTGCTTGTATAATAATCATGACTATGTTTCATAAATCTCATGTTTTATGAGAGAGCTCATAAAAGGAGATAGATGCAGAGTAAACATATTAGAAATTTATATTAGGGTTCTCCCTAGAAACAGAACAGAAACAACATACATATGTGTACATGTATATGTGCATATGCAACACATGTTTGCAATATATAATACATATTTGCAATGTATATTATATGTTTACAATATATGGGAAGACCCGGACCCAGAGAGATAGGCAGACAGACACAGAGAGACAGGGACACAGAGGGAGAGATGTTACCAGGTATTGGCCCATGTTATTATAGGGCTGAAGATCTCGCAATCTGGAAACTGGAGACCCGAGAAAGCCAGTACTGTAGTTCAAAGGCTGAAGAGCCGGAGAACCGACGGGGTACTTACCAGCGTCAGTGGAAAGATTTGAGAACCAGGAGGCGGAAGACAGAAGATTGATGTCCTACCTCAGGTGGAGAGCGAACTCAGTCTTCTTCCTTTTATTCAGGGGTTCAACAGATTGGAGGATGCCCACCCACACCGGGGAAGATGGTCTATTCTACTCAGCCCACTAATTAGACCGCTCATCTTGTGCAAAATCACCTTCCCAGACTCCCCCAGGGACAATGCTTCGCCAGATAGCTACACATCTTTTGGCCTAGTCAAATTGATACATTAAGCACCTTTGTAAAAAATGTAAATAGATAACCGAGCATAATACTACAGAGGAAATTCTTGCGGAAATCTATAGGAAGATAGTGACTGGGGCCTTTGCCCTCAGAGTCCAGAGCAGGGAATGGGAAAGAGAATCAGGAAGTTTGAGCATCTGACTTGTTCTCTAGGGCAGATCTCAGACGACATCTATGATCAGGAGCGAAATCTGGAAACAATTCCCATGCCAGGGAGTGAGAGGAAAATTTTACAGTAAGAGAAAAAGTAGAATGAATAATTTTATAAAATTCATTTTTTATGGTGCCAAGAGAAGACAGAAAGTCAACACAGAGAAACCGGGGTGAACATGGGATGAGAGAAGAATCAGCCCAAAGATGGCACTGCATCTGGAGCCACTGGGAGAGAATCTGACGACTGCTGAACTCTCGCTGAGGTGAAACTTTGGAGATTTTATTATTATGTCTTTCCTTTTAGAGTGAGTGAAGATTTTTAAAGTGGTAATCAAGATACCTTAGGCAAAAGGAATCATGTAATGATGTTCCAAATCAAGAAAAAATAAAAACATATTCTTTGATTTTTGCTACCTTCTTTTCAGTCTATAAAGATGGCCTCCTTCTTGTCTCTAGATAGCACTTAGTAGGTGAGTTTTATGTAAAGGTCATGAATAAGAGTGATTTTTTTGAAAAGAAATTTTAAAAGAATATTTTTTGTGACCTACAGCTCTTTTTCATGATTTTTTAATCATACACATTTATCCAGACTAAAAACTTGATATGATGTTGGTATTTTAAAAATTTCAAATATTAAAGTTAAAAAATCATTGACTTCCTTTGAGTTGCATATGTGAATACTCATTTTCCAAGTGTGGGTGTGGAACTATTTGTTTCTCTTGGAAATAGCTATCCAATCTGCACTTAGATCAGATAAATGACTTTTAAATACAGGCACTCCTCATTTAATGACCGAGTTCCGGTCCTGCATCTAGGTTAACTGAATTTGTTGCTAAATGAGGAAGTGCATATAGGATGCACATTACAATATTCAGAACAAAGAAATGGCCAAAGGAAACTCCAACTCACTGACTTTGCTTTTATTTGCATAACTCTTACATGCAGTACTGTAATGTATAACAGAATATAAAGCTATAGTACTGTACTGTACAGTACAATGAGCACAAATTACAGTACTGACTGTAGAAGAAGCCACCGTAAGCATCATCAGTCCCAGTGCAGGCTCTGAGTCCAAGTGGCAGGACGTTAGAAAAGCGTGCATCAGTGGAAGTCTGAGCAGTTACTAAACGGGTAGGTCATCAAACAAGGAATCTGTATTTTGAGGTGTTATAAATATTTGTCCTAGATGAAAGTTTTCACAATATTTAATTTCCTAATATTTATATCAGTTGATTTAATTTCTTCTTTAAACTCTCTTCCTACTGGGATACATGAAATCTCATTTTAGAAAAAGACTTCCCTCACTCTAATTTCTTTGGACCTCGGCTCTGTGGGAAGTCAGGCATAGCCCTAATATGCCATAAGCTATTTCTCACACTCTTTGACAAAGTTAACACCAGAGCGTCCTTACAGACCACATCAATGCAAACACATTTCCTGTGATTTAAAAAACAACAACAATGAAGCCTGGATTTTTAGAAAGATATTTTGGCTTTTTCTTGCTACAAATTAGAGAGCTTTCTCATGAAGAAAAATCCTCATTCCATCCTGAATCAAGTCTTGTCTTAATGATTGGCAGACATGATTGACACCCCACAGTTTCCAGTGTGCTTACTGCAGATTGATCATTTTATGTCCCCAAGTGGCCTCTTTTTCCCCTGGAGAAAAACAGAATGCACAATCCTCAGTGGAGTGATATTTCTTTCCCAAACTGAGTTAAATCTGCAAACATCATGGAATAGTATCTCTACAGAATTTAGTACATTCTGGAAGCAGCTATTTCATTATTGTAGCAAATATCTCATCATTATTTTCTTTGTTTAATTTGCTGGAAATCAGAGCAGCTGAAATTATTTTTTAAACACATGTTATTCTATAGTCAACACATTTGTTACTTTGGAAAAGAGCCTTCTTCCACTTTACATAATTAAAAGCATTCTGTAGCTACTTAAAATTGACCTGTTATTGCATAAGGAATAATTCCTTGATATGTCTTACTGGAAACTATGGACATATAGCCAGGATTGGAGAACAGATACACAGTAGGGATCCAAGAAATCACAAAAGACTGACAAACGCTTAAAATATTTGAAGAATACAACAAGAATATGGTTGGCAATTTGGCATAAAAAGCCAAAATATTCTGACAAATATTCTCTCTGTACTGAGAGCTGTGTTCTGTCCTACATATCTTGTGTTATTTTATGTGAGCCAAAATGAGAATGAATACTTCCTTTGGAACCTCGAGAGTCTTCACTCAGTGTGAGTAACCAAACCAACCCCAGACAGTTCAGTTATAAGTGGGTATTTGGCATGCTACTCAGAGTAACTGCTGAAATGGTCATTTAAAATATAATTGGCTAAGCTATATGATGCAATAAAATGGAACCAATCTTGAAATGTTAGGATAGTAAATACAATCCATTAAATTGCATCATACTAGTCCTTAGGACTGAGATTTTGTTGATTTTATGAATAGAACCCAGATCAGATTCTGTACAATATTAAAATGTAGAGCAGAAAACAGTGCTAATGAATAGTTTCCTACTCTTCCACATTTATACAGAGGACCAGAGCTCTGTTTTCTGCGCATAGACCATGGGTCCTAAACATGAATGCCATGGTATGCAATTCAGGCAATGAACTACATCGAAGATGAGAGCCTCCAGCACATCTGAAGACAGTCTAATTCACTTTAAAACAAAACTAAAATGTGAACAAACAAAACGCCTGCCCATAGTTCAAGCATTTGCAATCTCTTAGCACAGTGGGTATCTCTGTGCCTATAAAATCACCTGGCCCCAAATGGCTCTGGATAAATATCCGGTGTAGAGAGTTGGTTCATCTGGTGAACCAGAAGACCCTTTGCCACTGTTAGAGCCTTCCTGGGACAGCTTATCTTTCAGGGAGCATGAATTAAGGGCCTTTACCCAGATAGAATTGATTTGTTAAAAAACTTTAAAATGACTTTAAAACTGAAGTCTATTGTTTTGCTAAGTAGGGTAAAGTTTGAATAATGCCTGCTGCTTTTAAGCCTTGTCTTCATTTTTGTATCTTTTATATTAAAAGCTTGTTCCTCAGATAACCATCTCAAGTGTGGCATCTGTTTCCTGCCAGGGTCCACCTGGTACACCTGCAGGGTGAAGGTGAGAGTTCGACGGGGTGCACAGGCGGTGCTGCTGTGCCGCCTGTGCCCATCGGAGCGATTTGATGTGTCACATACGAGAAGCTGTGTTTGAAAGGACCAAACACGTTATCTAAAAAGAAAACTACTTTAAAAGAAGCCAATGATTCTCTGAAGCTTTCAGCTTAATTCGATAGACTGCATTCTAAAATCTTACTGTAGAGTACAACTTAGTGTGATTGCTGAAATGTTCATTGTCAAATCAGCAGTAAGTTCTTAAAATACTTTCTCATTTTTATTATCTAATGTACCAATGGGCAAAGAATGAAGAGAAAAGTATAATATGAGTGTAGATAAATGTTAAGAAAATATTGGGGGAAAGATATGACATTGAATGAGTCAGCAGGTTATGAATTGCCTGTCGTTTTCTTTCCTAACATAATTTTGCCAAAGTAAAAACAAAGCCTTAAAAATAAATTTTTGAAGATATTGTATATGAAATCAATTTAGTTTTGTCCCAGTTTACTAATTGGGTTACATAAAAATAATCAAGCTATAGGTTTTTCTATAAAACATTAAGATTGTATGTATTATGGAGATTATCAAAAAGAAGTTTCCCGAATCAACTGGCCTCGGCATCCACAAGCAGGTTTAAAATGTGGATGAGTGGCAGGAAAATTGACCATTGCTATGTGAATTGGATGTGCTTGAAGTGACTTTGTCTTGTATCTTAAAGTGCTTCATGGTGGGGGTAGTATTTTCCTGGCTTAGTGTTTCCAACTGGCTAGTTTTGCATTTCTTCTTTTCATCTGAGCAAGGTGCATTTGATCAGAGAAGTGTGAATAGCCAAGCACAGCAGCTGATCAGTCCTCCAATGAACAGAAATGTTTTCTTGACCACAACTTCTGAGAATGCAGCAGAGTAAATAGATGTGTGTGCGGCACTGGCTTCAGTTTCATTAAGCTTGAATTCAGAAAACATCTATCTCCTCATACAAATATGCAACGTGGAAATCTGAAATGTGTTCCAGACGATGAAAATATCCTACCAAAACAAACAGCTGGACTCTTTGATGGCTCAAAATGTGGTTTTTATTACAAACAAATTGGCCTTCAGGGAAGAGTTTTCACATGGATATGAACTCTGATTACTTAATATTCCAGTAAGTGCAAATTAAATAAAATAAGCTGTGTAAATGAAGATTACTGATGCTGGAATCCACCACTGAGTACATTTCACAGAGATCTTAGTGCATATTTAAAAAACGTGTGTGCCTCAGATTACTCAGACCAAGATATGGTGAGTCACCAAGGGCCCTTTTTCTCACAGGTCTGAGTGCAAATATTTGCTTTCTTGCAGTGAAATTCTATTTCCATGAAAGTGCAGAGAATCTTGCCTGCAGGTCTCTGAAAACTGGGCATTTATATTTCCGAGAACATACTCATATGGGCGTCTTGAGCCTGAAGGATGGTGTATAGGTGCATTGAGTATGTTACGATAGCTGGTTTCTTCAGTCCTCACTGTCCTGGCTGCCACTAACAGTTTTGAGCCTCCACCATATTTGACTTCAAGTGTAGGCTCTAAACCCAGAAAAGAGAAGCTATCTGTTTGATAGTATATACTCCTCCAGTTAACATCTTGCACAGGTCCCTTCTCCATTTCTTCCAAGACGGAAGTCCCTACAATGATGCCCAAGGGCCCACCTCCTGTCTCTCTGATGGAATTCCCTACAACTGTCCTTCATTTGACCTCCATCCCACTCGTCCTGAATTCTACCCTTGCCACAATGGCCTCTTTGTTCCGATCAGGTAGGCACAGGCTTTGTTAGCCTTTCTTCCACCCAGCTACCCTTCCAACTGCCTGCAGGACTAACTGCTCATCACCTCCAATCTGCCTAAATTGTTCTTCCCAACAAAGATAGAGCAAACTGGCACCCTTCCTCCACCCTACCCCCCCTTGCTTGCTTACCCTCTCCTACTTTACTCTGCATGCAAAGCCTGCCTCACAGCTAACACACTGCATTATTTATGAGCGTATCATGGTAGCTCTTATTCCTCATCTCTCTGCAACTGAGGCAAATGTCTTTGACTCTTGCTCACTGAGCATCATTGGTACCTAAAGCAGTGAGCAACCTACAGTAAGTGACAAATAAATATTTAACACACTTTAAGGACCTCTTATGAAAACAAAGACATCCTAAAGAAGGTAGAGACCTCCTAGACCAGTGTGTCCAAAATTCATTTTCAAAACCTACAAACTGAAATATCTCAAATACATGAATTCTGCTGAGAAAGGAAGAGTAATCCTAAAGCGTTAGCCACAAGGCTTTAAATGTGTGCTTTTGCTATACAGAGCCATGTTCCACAAATTATGGCTGGCCTCTTTTCCTCCGTAATTAGGCTTTGATTGGCATAAGGTCACAGACATTTGCCTGTCCTCTAAGGCTGCTTTTTCTCTCTAGTAGCAGTGTTGAGGAGTTGGAGTTGAAATCTAGGGGCAGGTGAAGCCCAAGGCATTACCTGGCCAGCTAGACACTTGCCAACCAACCTCTGACTTAAGCCAAACTTGCTGGCATTTGGCAAATAAATTATTTCCCAAATGTCACCAATTATCCAAATAAATGCTTTGCATTGTATGTTAAGAGAGTAGCAGTGCTCTAAGAGAGCCCGTGTCACCTTGAGGGACCTCTCTCTCTCTGTCCCTCTCCTTCCCTCTCTCTCTCTCCCTCCCTCTCCCCTGCTCTCTCTCTGACATTGTTAGAATGTGTGGATTTCTCTATTAATTCATGAGCTTTAACTGAAATGGAAATATGCCAGAATTCTAAACTAAACGATCTCTGGAAGGCTCATCTTAACTTGTATTATTATTCATAATTCTCCATATTCCATATTATTTGGCATTTTATTTCTATTTTGTGATATGTTAGAATTTTTGGTATCTATATCTTCAAGTCTTCTTCCTATTTAAAAACAGTTCCTTTGATGCACCCTGAAAGGTACTGTCAGACATGACTGTACTACATTTATTCTTCAATAATTTTCTTGAAGGAAGGTATAATTTTCTTTAACATTTAATTCTAGATGTAAAATTAGTGTACCTTATTTAGTAACATCATTGTTAACCTAATAGCTACATTATAATTAATGATAGAGAAAGGTGGCTTAAGATGACAGATTTATTATTAGGCTTAGCAAAACATGGAATACTAGTGCTTTTAAGGGAATGCATTTGGGTGCTATTTTAAATAACATTTAATTGGATATATTCAAATGCCTCTTCTTAACAGAAGCTAAAATCAACCACAGGCAAATATCTACATAGTTCAAAGAAAAACTATCTTTCCTTAATTCTACAGACATTTTTTAGATTATCTTTTACACAGGTGGTGTGTGACTATGTGGGGGTCCATATATATGTGTGCAAAAACTGACGATAGCTAGCTAGCTAGATAGATGGTAGATACAGATGAAGATGGATGATGATAAATAGGGATAGATGATCATAGATAAATAGAAAGATAGATGAGAGACAGAGATAGATATAGATAGGTGATGATAGATATAGATAGATGATAGATAAATGGATAAGAGACAGAGAGGGAGACGATGGGGGGATTTGTCTCGAGACTGGCCTATAGGAAGTACTCATTAAATATAGCATAGTTCTTTTCCTATGCATTATACAGCTAAGCTTTTTATGACTATCCAATCAGATAACTCACCACTTCACTTGGAAATCTGTAAATGTAGGCTTAAAGATAATATATTTGGGGCACAATTAAGCCTGAAAGATTGCATGCCTGAAAAGATAAGCCTGCTTCATTTCTTTAAATATCATTCTCCATTCCATTAGATTATTAAAGATTATGCACATCAGATTCACAACTATATTTACTCCATACCTAGCAATGTCAGGTGCTTTCACAAATGTGTTACTGGAATTCAAATGGGATAACATGTTTATTAAATGGTTATTAAATATGTGAACAACTTAAACACATTATTATAACCCCCTTTGAGGAAGAACATGAAGCCAAAATGGTTTAATAGAGTATGAGTTCCTTGAGAACAAAGAATATTGCTTGTTACAGTGCATACCTCCAATCATTATCACAGCTCATGCTATATAACAAGTAGCAAATATTTATTGCTTCAGTGGATGCCACTTGAATACATATACTCACTAAAAGGTAGAACCTAGATTTGAAAGACTTTGCCTGATATCAAGACTAGTAATTTTTTTCGTGCATAAAGGGTTGAATTCTTGCAAAGAACAAAGGAAAAGATAACTGCAGATATACTCTACACATAAGTACTTTCCACCTCAAATGTTTCTTAAATAAATAGTGCTGTCTAGGTAAGCGCCAACAACACAACTTTTGGCAAGTTATAATAAGACAGTTCTTACAAATATCTCAGTGCTCAACTTAGGTCAGCAATATCTATAGAAAAACCACATGCCAGGGATAAGGAAGATTCTAGAAATAGCATGGGAAACTTGGGAGCTGGTGGTTTATCTGTCCAGACAACATTAGGCTTGGATGATAAATACGCAGTTGGCCTTGAAACTTTTAGGAGACCAGACAGTGATATGCAGTAATGATTCTAGTAGTGACCAAACAAGTAAGAAGAAATTCTTCAACCAAACCCTAAGAACACAGACGCACCTTAACGGTGACCTGCGGCCCTTCTCAGAGGCTGGAGTCAGGTCTTTGTACTTCTGGGTCTTCTAAATCTTTCCCTTCCCAGCCTGCAACATAGGTCATGTTTCAGTTTCCTCTGCAGTATCATGGATAGACTTCCCACCCTGACACAAGTTCAATAAAACTGGGGACTTTCGAGGAATCTTATTGTCACAAATCCTATTCAGCCCCCTATGACCGAACGTCTTCTACCAGTAATCTCTTTGACCTGTTCCTCATAGACACACAGGTCCCCTTCATTATCCTTGATTTGTCAACAACACCCCAAGGGCCTTTGCTTTTGAAGTTTGCTTTGCCTAGAATGTTCTTCTCTCAGATATATGTATGTACTGGTCCTTTGCGGATTTCAGTTCTCCGCTAGAAGGTGGCTTTATGACTGAGCCTTCTGTAGCAGCTCTCTACAAAGGACCTCTTTCCTCCCTCCTCACTATCCAATCCCTCACTGCACTTTATTTTTTCAGTATCTCTTAATAGTTATTGTTGGTAATCAAAAATACAAGCAAAGTTATTTTATACCATTAATACAATATCTTTCCTTGTGTATTTGACTACTACATGCTTTCCTTTTCTATAGTGTATATTTTATTTTTGCTTCACACATAACATAATTTAGTTCTGTTGTGGAAAGAGCAAAATGTTCCTTTCTTCTCATGGTTTTGGGACCATCTAAGAGGTGGTAAGAAATTACCACCAGAGAGATCACTAGGCCAGCTTCATTATGGATAAAGCTGATGGGAGAGTGTGAGTTTAGATGTGTGGTCAAGTGGGTTTATAAATACTTTGCCTCTTGGAAATTAAATAGATTTATTCACATAATAACCACAATATTGGACAAACCACAATACTCCTCAGCAAGGAAATAACCCTCTTAATGAGCGGTCACAGTGTGAATGAGTAGAGATATGACAGGCTAGTTCCTAGAAGTGGCTCCAGTCTGACCCTAGAGCATAAACTTTCCATAGCAAGTGCTATGGTTTGAATGGTGCATTCCCCCAAATTCATATGTTGGAATTTAAACCCTAATCTGATCATACAGAGACTTGCGAAGTGATTAAGCCATGAAGACTCTGCCCTGATGAATAGATTCATGCTCTTATAAGAGAGTGAGAAGGAACTGCTCTGGTTCCTGTCTTGTCTCTTCCACCATGTGAGGATGCAGCAAGATGGTGCCATCTTGGAAGCTGTGAGAACAACCCTCAAGACACACACCCGGGGACTGTCTTGCTCCAAGACTTCCTGATCTCCGTAACTGTGAGAGAATACATTTCTGTCATTTATGCATTATCCAGTCTAAGGTACTTTTTATAGTAGCATGAACAGACTAAGACAGCTATAATAATTCCATGGCAGGGAGGGAAATTAGATGTATTTCTGAACCCCAGGTCCCTTAGTATGGAGCACGTGGTAAGAGAAAAGGGACTTCCCCCCTTGGAGCTCTCCTCCTCTGATTTGTTGTCAGCACCAACGTAAGAACACAAGTCAGTATCTCCATGAATAGTTATGCCTAAACTGTAGGCTTTATAAGTACAAAGACTTTTAAAAAGAATTCTCAAATCTAATACATCCTTAGTTCGTAGTAGGTTTTCAATAAATATCATCTATGCATGTTTACATGATCAGATGAATTGGGCCGGTGGTATGGCTCAGCGGCATAAGCACCTGCCTGGCAAGTGTGAGGTCCTGAGTTCGACTCCTGGTACCTCATAAAAAAAAAATGATCAGATGAATCATGACTTTTTCATTTTATTTCCCTGCACAGAAACATTCAAATGACTCCCTTTCATTTAAACTAAAAGTTATATTTGCTTAGCCTAGAATTTAATGCTTTTATATATCTGGTCCTAACAAAGCTTTCCACAATATCCTTTATATTTTCCCAATAGAATCTTTCCATTCCTGTCAAAGGGCTCTAGTGAGAATTAGTTGCTACATGCTCATTTTAATTTCCTGATTGTTTACATTGAGTTAATTTTCTTTCTGTTCCAACCCTATCCATTGTCCAATATATCCAAGTCAGAGTTCTCCGTGTTCCTCTTAAATTCCTAGTTAAGAAAACCAAGACTCGCTTTTTTCCCCAGACTACTAGAAATTATACAGACCTGTATAAATCAGTTGTCACTTTTCAAATATTTGTCTTGCTGTAGAATTAATATAAAATTCATGATGATAAGAATTACATCCGGATTTCCCGTTTGCCAACTTGCCTAGGAGATTGAGCAAAGAAGCGCTTCTCCGTGCCTCTCACTGGCCGCATACTAAATAAACCAAAACCTGGCAGACTGCACCTTGCCTGCCTGTGCTCTGCACGGCCACTGAAGTTTCCCCAGTAGCAATTTCTGTGTCTAAGTCAAGCCACATTGTCAACATTCTTCAAACTAACTCAGAATCTAAGCTCCTGCTGCTCTCTCCATCCTTTCCAAGCAGAGCTTCTCTATGGCAGTTCTAAGAAATTGTCCTTCATCAACATGAGCACGTAATTCCATCTCAGTTTACTTTTGCACATTTTGTGGTCCTTCTCTTGGTTTAGCTTCAGAAAGTGTTTATGTCATAGAGTGGAGGTAGGAAGCATAGATTTTTTTCATTTTTGGAGTATAGCCCAGCAGTGGAATATCACATGGTTAAAAACATATACAATCTTAGTAGGTTTTGTTTCCTTCTCCTAGGGGAGTATTTGAAAATATGCGCAAAATTTAATTGAGGATATTATTTATCATAGCATTAGTTATAAGGATGAAAAGTGAAAAATCAATTCTATATCACAAAATAGGAATTGATAAGCTAAAATTCTAATACATGCATTATGTATAAACATACATAGTTACTAAAATGAAGGTGAAATAATTTTATCTGGATGGGATAGGTTATGCTAAAAATGGTTGATGAACACCATGGATGACATGTCACACTAAAAATATAAAACTTGTAAACATAAGCTAATGAACAATAAAATAGAAGGTCTAAAACAGTCATACAAAGGTTAAATTGGAGTTTTTGACTGAATGAGTGGAGTAATATGCCTTTTGTTTTTCAGTTACTGTTATACTATATTTATTTTAGTTAGCTTGGGTTGCTTTAAAAGCAAGTAGGTGTAGAAGCTATTTTAAGTTCGAAATGTAGGTATTAAACCATGTTATTATCATGATGACTTGAAAAAGATGTATATATTTAATGAATTGAGTTATGGTTGTGAGTATTCAATTGATTCTGGTGGTAAGGGTATGAATAGGGCTAATGTATTTACCAAATGGACTCCAGATCGGAAGATTATCAAGGTTTAAGAAATATTCTCTACCTTGGTCCACTGGAAGCAAAAAGTCCTTTTCTAGAAGCTCATGGACTCTGCGTATGGTAATGTGCCACGGCAGCCTGCACGATTTTATTTGCCTCCTCCAAATGGTAGGCAAACTAATTTGTCATGAGCATTCCTTTCTGCATTTTAGAGGTCAAAGAGTTAATGATGGAGGTATGGTTTATAGGCAGTTCTGCTTCCTTTACACAAACAATGACAAACTCTCATAGTTTGCTTATTATAAATAACTTAAAAATAACAATGAAAAAATAAATATTATACCAAGAAAATCAAGGCATTAAGAGGAAGAGACTGGATAATATTTCTATGGAAGAAAACTGTAGTCTTCATAACAATAATAGTTATTATTTTCTTAGTACCTTTGTCCTGGCTTCATGAAAATGTTATAAACAATAATTAAGATTCATGACTGGGTTTAATGCATAGCTTATTGCAGTTGCTCGTTAGTGCCTGGGCCATTCATTTAATTGTGTCATACATATTTTTACACATATTTATTGAGCACTGCTGTGTGCTTCCAATGTTGTGCCAAGGTTTAGTAGTGAACAGTTGCCAACCCTAAGAAGTTCATATTCTAATTGAGTAATGAGGGAATCCTAATTTGTATATTATATGCGTTTCACTACTAACTCTCGTCTTTGCTCCTTAGCATTGCATAGGGGTTCTTTGGTTAAAAGAAAGGTTTTAGATGAATTACATTTAGCAGAGTTTATCTGAGTAAAAACAAATACTGAAGCAAATTATGAATTAGACCACTCAGAAAGAGAAGAGGTTCAAAGACCAGCAGTTTGCAGTGTGGGGGGATTTATACAGACAGCAAAATGAAAGTAAAGTATGGAAACGATGGAATTGGTGATAGCAAGGCATTTGCTCTACTTGGACACAGACTGACTGCTTGGCTCCTTGTGATTGGCTGAGACCCAACTGCTACAAAACACACCTTCCTAAGTTAGGTTTTGGTTTAATTACTGAGTCAGGTTGCAGTTATTTTCCTTGGTATTCAAAGTACAGACACAGCCTTGGGCCATGGCTTATTTAATTCTTTGGAAAGAAATAGAATATTGTGGATTTCTCCTGCTTTGTCACCGCAGAATTGTCTCTAGACCAAGCATGTGTAAGGCTCAGATGTCTTAGCACACAGAGGGGACCCTTGGGGTCAGTCTTCTGGAAACCCTTGAGACTTAGCTAGCGGAATCCTCTTACTTTTCTTTCACACTATGCCCAATAGAAAAACTCAAGGCACATCCCAATCCTACGTCATGCTCTAGATCCCTTTTCCCCTGTTCCACACCCTCTTCTCTCAATCCTGCCTGCGAGTGTCCTCTTTAGCTCCTGCTAACTAACTTCCAAGTCAGTGTGTACAACAGACCTTTCCTACAGCCAGTGGCATCAGCTCGACGCCTGTTTATCCGCACCGCATGCTCTGTGAACACCCAGCACTGGCCCCATCCGCTGCGATGCAAATGGCCTGCACAGCCCAAATCGGCGTGCTTGCTTCTGAATCTTTTCTTCCACTGTCTGTTAAGAGCATCCTGCGCTTTGCAAAACAATCTCTTCTCCCTGCATCTATGATAACAAACCATCTTTTTCTGCCTCCTTCCTGTATTCTTTTTCCCCAACTCACTTTTATCTTTTAAATATTGTTTTGTTTCCTCTTGTGTCACAGACCTTCTGCTCTCTCACACCACACACCCTGTGTTGGATGACTTCATTTTTCTCCATGGCATCAATTTCTAGCTATACAAGAATATCAAATCTGTCTTACAGCCCAGCTCTTTCCCCAGGTATGCTTCCCTTCCACTAATCTCCATTTCAATAAACGGCATTATAATTCATTCTTATTCAATATCTTGAATCATATGTAACTTCTTACTCACACTTCATTCTTCATATGTAATCCATCAAAAGGCCTATGGACATTTTCTACGTAGAGTAGAATTTGCTATATGGATATCGTCCATTTTTATCACCTTGACTAGACCTCAGCACAGGCCACCTGAATTACTCAAACTGCCACTTACCCTGAATGAGTCCTTATTCCAATCTAACTTTCTTCTATTCCATCATCATAAGTTGTGAATCTGCCCATTTCATTTTCCCTGTTTAAAACCCTCCAATGCTTTCCATTAACCTATAATAAAGTTCAAAATGCTGCCTGTGTATTATAAATTGTGATGGATGGGCTCTAAGGTGGCCCCCATGAGCCTTTTCACAGCTCTGTATAAGCTCCTCTCACTGAGTGAGTGAACCTTCACCTGGCTTCTAATCAGCGGAATATGGTAAAGATGATGGCACTGCATCTTTGTGAGCCAAATACTCATGTTGGAGTATTACCTGTGGCAAGGAAATGCTGCCATATGTGATTCTAGAAGCTTCTAGAAGTTGAAGGTGTCATCTAGTAGCTGATAATCAACATGAAACCTAATCATTCAGACATATAGCTGCAAGAAATTCTGTCAGTAAGCCACGTGAACTTGTAAGTGATTTCTTCCGCATTGAGAACCCTGCGCAGCCTTGTGAGACCCTTGGAGCAGAAAGTCCTGCTAAGCCCGCTCTGCTCTGAAGCCTGAGCTACAGAAACTGTGAGACAATAAGTACATACCTATTATGTTACTATGTTTGTGGGATTTGTTATAGCAACAACAGATAACTAATATATAATCTCCTGATTTTTAAAAATTCATGGCCTGTTTCCGTCATTTCTGACCTCGAAGTCTTACTTCTTGTAACACTCTTCCAAGAGCTGTACTTGTTTCACCCTGCTGAACTACTCCTCCACCCTGCCCACCTTCATCCCTTAACCTCCTCTCCACATTAACTCTATTTATTCCTTGGGTCTCAATTTTAATCTGAGGTCTTCAGTGAAGACTTCCTGGACCCTAGAGAAGCTTGAGCTTCACAATCTATGTTCCATAATACTTTCATGTGATAGGAAATAGCTGTTTTATGAAAATTAATTTAAAATATGTACTTTATGTGTTCTACTTGAGGGGCATTTAAGATCCAAGCATAATAGATATTTATGTGGTCACCGAAAGTGGTGGATCATCTTTGTAAAATACATTTAGTAGACACAGAAACCTAATTTTAAGACAGAGCCTATGAAAAATCAGTGGAGGTGAACTCCTACCAAGTAAGTATGAGTCAAGGTCAAAGGGAATATTCTCAGTGTGAAAGGAAAAAGAAAAAAAACCTTGGTTTTATTCTGCTTCAGAATCAGCCTAGGTGCCTATCAACTGATGAATGAATAAAGAAAATGTGGAATATATACAAAATGTAGTATTATCAGTCATCAATAAGATTGAAATACTGTCATTTGCAGCAAAATTCATTTAAATGTAGGACTTTACATTAAGTGAAATGGGTCAGACACAGAAGAAAAGGATTCCTCATATCCTCTGGTATATGTGGAAGCTAAAACATTTTGACTTAAAAATCAGAAAGCAATTACCAGAGATTGGGAAGGGTGTAGGGGTGGGTAGAAATAGAGGTTGAATTTGATTAATGGATGTTATACCACACTGAACCCCATTAATAGGTACGATAAATGTTTGTTAACTTACAAAACATTCATTGTTATATTTTAACAAAAAACTAGTGCAATTGTGTCAGGCCCTAGGCTGGCCACTTAGGATACAGAGATAGATGAAACACACTCTCTCTTCTCAAGGAGTCCCATCCAGGAGGTGAGAAAGGAAGTCAGATGAACAAAATGATCAACTACATTATTTCTAATGAAATTATTATTTCATAATAATTTACGATGGTAGTAAAATGAATAACAACAGCTACCATAATCTCCAGTGTGTGCCCAACCCTGTGTTAGGGGTTGCTCTTTACTATTTCAACTTGGTGGCTGTAATTTGGATCTGCAGTGTCCCTCAAAGGCCTTCGTGTTAAAGCTTAATCACCAGCTTGTGGTGCTATCAGGAGGTGGTGGAACCTTTAAAGGGTGTGGCCTAGTGAGAGGAAGTTAGGTCATTGGGGGTGGCTCTGAAGAAAATATTGGAACCCAGCCCTTCCTCACTCTCATTTTGCTTTCTAGTCACCATGAGGTGAGCCCTCCTCTGTCACTTGCTTCCTCCATGATGTTCTGCAGCACCATAAGCCCAAAGGGACAGGGCCAACTGACCATGGATTGAAACCATGAGCTGAAGTGAACCTTTCCTCCTTATAACTTGATAATATCAAGTATTTGTTCACAGTGACAGAAAGCTAACACTTTTATGAAGTAGGTGTTGGAGTGAGGCAATTGTGATAGCAAAACCATCACACTCCTGGTAAGGAATTGGAGCAGAACCAGAACACCACCAGATCTGAGCCCACCCAGAGATAAGTTCTCTTGCATTCTCTTTCCCAGGTCGTGCACAAGTTGTCCCTTAGAGCTCCTGTGCTTCCTGTGTGGCTCTTCCATTCTTCATTTCTGAAAGGCTGCTCCTCTGCATATGCTCAAATCCCACTTCTGGAAAGAAAGCCTACAGTGAAATCCAAATGCCCAACAATGGTGCACAGGCTGAACCTGGTTGGAATTTTTTCCAATCCTTGGACTCCTACTGCCTCAGTTTCCCCCTTACTTCTGCCACCATTCTCAGCCTTCCAACATACCAGTCTTTTCCCCAACTCAAGGCCTCTTCTTGGCTGCCTCTTGGGATAAGGGTTCTCAGTTTAAATGTCCCTCTTTCAAGAGGACTGCTGTAATCTCGCTACCTAAATTAAATCTCCACTCGGTACCTCTGTCTGGCCACCACCACCCTTCTCTGTTTAATTCCTACATGGTAATCATCTCAGTTTATGACTATATTGTTTGCCTCGTGTTTACCCACGTATTAGCCCTTCCGTCAACTCGACTATACTATCAGCTTTATTAGGACCACATTAGTATTCACCTTCACTGTTGGATTCCTAGTGCTCTGCACAATTTATAGAACATGAAACAGGCCCTCTGTAACTATTTTTGAATGAAACAAAATGCACCAATTAATTGGCTAATGACCACCACCTTTCTTCATCATAGTGCTTCCCAGAACACCCCAGTGAATTACTGGCAGAACTTTTGAGTCAACCCTGGAGCGTGTGCCAAAGGGCCTCTGGGGGTGGGTGGTGGCCTCCACATACAGAATGTGCAAGTGCCCAGTGGGGGCATAGTCCCCTCGGAATGCCTGGACACGTTCCTGAAAGGTAATATTCAGCTTTAAGCAAACTCAGAGAGTTAATCTATCCCTCCGTCAGTATTTGCATCTGGACTTGTCGGACATTAAAGTGCAGACCGTGTCTACGCAGACAAGACCTGGCTGTTGTAATGAAATTGACTTTCTTATCTGCCAACTTCAATCCCAAATGACATTGTATTCTGCACCTCTGGAAGGAAAAAAGGGGAGGTGAGGGGGAAAGGGTTGCTAGGCAACCAAGGCACCAGGACGTCCTGGTTGCAGCACAATCAGTTGGAATCTGGCAAACTTCCCAGAACTGGAGTACCAGAAATAATTATTTATCTGGCCTCTAATATCCTATCAGGATTGTCTTGAGTGCTAGTGTCGCATACTAAAAGTGTAAACATTTCCGGCTTCACATCATCTAAAATATAATTTTATTCTTTGAGATAATGTAAAACTATATTAACTAATGATTTCATCTATCCAAAAATTTATCCAAAATTATAGTACCAGCCCTGGGAGAATGAGTTTCTGCATAAGACTTCATTTTTCAAAAGGAAGCATTTTTTTTTTCTGATTTTAAGACAGACTATCTCACCTGTATTAAGTCACATATCTACACAATTAATGATCTGATGTATGACCAGTAATTCAGATTTGTTTTAGCGCTGGGCTCCCGATGTTCTCTCCTTCCCAAGCAATACACTGCACCAGTCATGTGGAACTGCAAAGAGAGGTTCAAAAACTGCAAAGAGAGGTCCCGTGAAATACGCGGACGTCCGCTGGCAGCCTCAAAGCTTTGGAAGTGAAGCATTTGTGGGCGTTGGAGGCTGGGGAGGCTTTCTTCACAGAGAACAGTGCTTTGTGCCCACGTGCCACACTGCTGTGAAGGAACGGAGCTGGCTATTAGTGAGGGGCTTCGATTGACCCCCTAAAGAATGGTTAGGCTTCCTCCCCTGTACTTAAAGGAGGAAGCGAAGCAATGTTCACACCTGTGATATCCTGACAGCAGGAAGCTGTCTACAGTGACTTCTGGCGACAGAGATAGGTTATGTTTCAGGAAGAATCCACCCTTCCTTGGGTACAGTTCTAGGTTTGTATTTCCTGTGGCCTAATGGGCCAGCTGAGAGAAGGATGGGGGGAATGGCTCAGGGTCACCTGATCAAACAGAAAGATGTCTTGGGAAAGATACCTGGTGTGGTCGAAATTGGACAGGTAGGAGCTGAGAGAGGAGTCGTAAATCGTCAGCTGGAAATCTGAGTTCTGTTCATAGTTGTGGGAGTCAGGGGAGACGTCTCAAAAAAAAAAAAAAAAAAAGCCCTCTATAAGGGCTCTCTGAGCAAACATGCCAGAACTCAGAACCGCCATGAGTCAAAGAGGAGAAAGCAACCACAGCCGCTCTCCCCTGCTGCACCGCTGCTGTAGCTGGACAACCTATGAAAGAGGAGAGCTTAGTTAATCGCGTGCAGAGATAAGATGGACACGTCGGTCCGCATGCGGTATGAATTAGTCAGCGGAGCACAGAATGGCTGAAGCCCTCTTCCCTGTGAAAGTATCCAGAAAATGCGTGGTGCCCGACAGAGTAGAGGCGGACCAGCCGCAGGGTGCATGCTGAACAGTGACGATAAATGACAAAGTGGTTTTGTTGCTCAAGGTTCCTGTTTCTTTAAGCCTTTGGATATTTTCCTAATGGAGATGCTCCATTCTTAGGACCACCAGCATTTATGACATAATTTCCAACAACTGATAACTGAATTTCCCAGCCCCTAGAACACAGAGATGAGCAGTGGGCTAACAAGTTGCACTAGAATAACATCATCTAGGCTCTGTAGCATTCATGAGCTTTCGTCACATACAGCACAGTCTCTATTTTGAGCCAACCAAGGGGAAACGAACTCGGGACCTTTTGTGTGGCAGGCTCCATCCAGGACAAACGCTGACAGTGCGGGAACTGTGTGGCCGAGCTCCTCTGCCAGGTGCTGGGAGTGGAGAGCAGGTCACACAATGGTGGCAGTCAGGGGGCTGTCACCCCAGTGAGCTGCACCGATGCATCGTTTTCTATACCGTTCTAACTCGTTGAAATTAGAAAGAGAGGCCTCTAGGCAGTTCTGTGAATTAGCTATTAACAGTTCCATTTTAAGAAATAGAAAGCGGAAGTTCATAGAGATGCTACTCATGAAATTTGCACTAAAGAACTAATATTTGATTTGACTTAGAACTCTTGGCTACATTTTAACAGGAAATTAGTAGGCAAGAGATTTTCTTTTCATTATGACATGAAGCTTAGGTTTGTGGATAAAATTTTAATACAATTTAACTCCTTGAATAAATCTTCTTAGGAATTCAGCATTTATCTATCCCCGTACGAGGAGTGATAGAAATATATGTTGAATGTTTCAGTATTTTAAATGCATTATAATAAAAGACATATAGCCATTAATTCCCCGCAAGGTACTTCCCCTCACTTTGAACAGGCAATTTTAAAGAAAGACATATTAGAAGCCATTTACCTAAGCTATTTATGTCTTTGAGCAACTGACAATCTCTCAAGCTGTAGCTAAATGGAATAATGCTCCTTGCTACCCAGTAATATTGTGAAAATAGAAATGAGACCACAAAGATTAAAGCATTTTGAAACTGTAAAAGAATATGTAAATATAAAGATGTGTTATAGGAACATGTGTGTCAAATTGAGCATTCCTAAGACTCTTCTAGAATTATGTGTTTTGGGATACTTACTGTTTTCCACATGAGTAACAATGCTCAAATTCGAATTTTCAATCTTGTTCACTTTTCTCTCAAAATGACATTTGTTCACTTGAACACGATATGCCTACAAGAGAAAAACATATATATGCTGCTTTTTCAAAATATTAGTACTAATGCACAGAGAAGAGAGATAGTATTTTCTTACTCTAGATATTATGTTGAAATGGAGACATTTTGTAAAACATTAAGAAGTGATGATTTTCAGTTATAATTAAGATGAACTCACTGTGAGTTTAGCAAATACTTTAATTTTTCTGTGCTTCCTCTGAATTTTTACAGATGAGGATTATGAAATTTACAGTTTTCTATATTACAGGTATGTGTCATCTGCACAGTGAAATAATTTTACTGAAGATAAATGGAAGCCTTGAAATTCTGGTGCAGGGTAATAGTGTTGGCAGCTCTGACAATCTCCGACATCCTGGGGAAGTGTGCACTGACCAAATCGATAGAGAAAGCTAGCATTTAGTTTAGTTCAGTGTGTGTTTACTGAGCCTTTATAACAGACCTATCAGTGAGACTCACTCTTTTACTATTATCTTTTTTTTTTTTTTTTTTTTTTTTTTCCGAGGCAGGGTCTCTTTGTCTCTTTATGTAGTGTAGGCTGGCCTTGAACTCCTTTGTAGCCCAGGCTGGCCTTGAACTCATGGTGATCCTCCTGTCTCAGCCTCCCAAGTGCAGGGATTACAGGCGTGCACCACCACACCCAGCTCTCTTTTACTATTATCTATCTAGAGATTCTACCCAATTCCAATTCTCTTGTCCAACTCTTTTCATTAAAGTTACAATAATGGAGTTACTGGAGCCAAGAGGGGGCAAGGCCCTGCCTTGGGATCTGGTAGAAAGTGCAGTTAGTCACTCACTATGCAGGCAGGAAGTGGGCCTGTGAGGGGCTGTGGGTGAGCAGCTGTGGGTGAGTCAGGGTTTGTGGGACCAGGGCAGTGATGGGAAATCAGTGCAGCGGGGGGCGGGAGGGAGCTGGCCTGAATGTTTGCCAATTTCTCTTGTGTAAATGCCCCCGCCGTGGCTAATTTCAAGCTGCTGTGATGTGACTGAACAGGGGATCTGTGACCCTCAACACTGGATCAGGGACATGGTAGGCAGAAGTGAGTATTCTTCCCAGGCCCATGAGAGAACCCACTGCAAGGTTTGCCTTGTAGATAGAAAATTTGAGAACAAAGACATCCTTCATATCTTCCCATCCTAAAACCAAATATCTGAAAACCGTCATTTGAAGCTTTCTCCCTCCGTAGTATGACCCTCTCATTACAGTCTCTTCTCCCTCTTGCAGAAGCTGCCTTCCTCAGTGTTCAGGCAGTTTCTTTTCTGCTTTTTTTTTTTTTAAGAATACAATTGTTATTATAGTCACTTCTTTTTCCAGATGAATGCAATTATTTTGTGTTTTCCTGACTTTCTGAGTATGAGGGCAGTTCAAGAAATTTGAAACTTTTGCTGACTTCATTTTTCTAACCATAGGACTGTAATTCTTGTACAGTATGTGCCTTGCACAGCCAATGAGTTTGTTCACTGTGACATCATAACACACGTGTTCCTGGAACATCCTGGGCACACGTGTCATGGAGAGTGAGGAAGACATGGGTTTCTGAGTGTGCATTCCAATCTAGGAGGAAAGATCAGCAGATTCATGCCATAAAGGCCCTAGACCAATGGATTCCCTTTATCTTTATCTAATAAGGCTGCCACCAATAAATGCCATAGAATCACACCTTAGACATCTCAACTGATGAAAACGAGGTGCATCTCCAGTGCTTCATTCCCTCCCCGGGTTCCACTGCTGGGGGTGGCAGAGCCGGGGCTCCAGCTCGCTGTCCATTGTTGTGCAAAAGCACAGCACGAGGGACACAGCCTGGATGCTCCCTGTGGAGCTTTGCCACTGAAGCTGTAAATAGTCCTGCTCTAAAAGCGGCCTTCTGGTTCCCACGAATCTCCCAAACTGAACTGACAGGATATTCTTTCTTGCTGTAAGTGAGGAGTGATGTGAAGGCATCTGACATCTCGGAAGGGCGCAGCGTGGTTGCCCATGTCTGCTGTTTGTTTCTTATTACCTCGAAATGCTGCATGCAGCCTATTTGGCAGTGACAGAGCCACAAGGATGCAGGAGGCACTGGCTAGAGAGACTCTGCAAAAGGCGAATAGATGACCTTATGATTACTGAGCCATCAAGGTGATGTTCAACTTGTCTTTCTGAGCCAGTTTTTTCAAAAAGTCCCCCAGAGAGTCCCTAAGAAAAACAACCCTAGCTCTTCAAACGATCAATCAGTTTACTTCTTTAGCTTGAATAGGTATGTGAAATATCCCACCCGTTAAGAGCATGTTAAACAAAACTTTGTGGACTGACAAATTGGTGTTTAGAATCATCTTTCTGATAAGCAGAAGAGAGAGCCAGTGAGATGGCTCAGCGGCATAAGCACCTGCCTGGCAAGCGCGAGGTCCTGAGTTCGACTCCCGGTACCCACAAAAAAAATAAATAAATAAAAGCAGAAGGGAGAAAAGCAGCTCACATTTTGCATTCAAGCAATCGAGTGACAACACCCACAGTGACACTGGCTCATAAAGACGTGGAGGAGACGTGTGAGCTTAGATAGTTCAAGGGAAAGGAAGTGCCAGTAAAATCAGAAGCCTCACCTTCTCTACTGAGTCACAGTGGGCCACACTGGTACGACGACAGGATTTTGACGTATGAAAGAGCTAGGAGTAATTTTCTCTTGACAGCAATATGAATTCTCTGAGATAGGCTAACAAAGATTGCAGAGAAGAATAAAAAGTCACAAAGTTGGAAATCCCAAGGTCAAAATCCCACAGAATCTCAGTTAATGACATCACTAGATGCCATTCGACTTTAGTTGATGGAAGTGAAATAAACTGACAGCATTTATAATGTGCTTATCCTCCCAAAACTCAGAACGGAGAGACACGGCAGGCAGATGCAGTTTCCCCAGGTTGGCCATAAAAACTTCCTGAGATTTGTTGAGCCAACCTTTTGAAAACTATCATAACCAAATGTCTTAGTTACTTTTCTTGTTGCTGAGACAGAAATGCCCAGCAGGCAAAGTTAAAGGAGGAAAGGTTTATTTCAGCCCATAGTTTGTAGAGGTTTCAGTCCATAGTCAGCTGGGTCCAAGGCAGGGCGAAGTGGCAGAGGGGCATCGCAGAGGAGAAACAGCCCATGGTGTGGCAGGCAGGAGCCAGGGAGCAGCAGCAGCAGCGCATATTCCCTGTCTCCCTTTCTATTCCATTCAAACTATCAGCCTATTGACTGGTGTCACCCACACCCAGGGTGAGGCTTCCATTATCCACACCTTTAATCCCAGTATCACCCCCTTAATCCACATTCACACACCCTAATCCAGCCGCCTTCAAAACTCCCCACCGCATGAGACTTTGTGGCGACATCTAGATACAAGCTGTAACATAAAACTTCCATTTATACTTCATATAAACTTCATTGCTGGCAATGACTACCTTGGTTCTGGGGCTTTAGCTCAGTGGTATAGCATGTGGTTAGCTTGCATTAGGGCCTGGGTTCAATCCCCAGCACCACTCCCCAAAAAGGAGAGCAAAAAGAAAAAAAGGAATACTTTGAACAAACAAAAATATATAAGGCTTAAAAATTTTAAAAGCAGTTCTTTCCCTCTTAGTAATTTTCCATGAAATAGAAGTGATTACTTATCATGCTTTACAGACCTGTGCAATCCCTGGCGCGTCCTGCTGCAGAGTCCACCACACAGCCAGCCACGCGGACTGTCCCAGGGGCCACAGCGCCAGCGGAGCCACCAACACTTCACCCGGAGAGTCAGCTCCTCACCTGCCTCTCTGCTGCCTTCACCTTCGGTCTCCCCAGGGTGATTTCTCATCCCAGCAGGTGTACTGCCCTGTGACCCTCTGGGCTTTTTAAAATCTAAAATGCATTTTCAGAAGTAGCAAGTTGGATTATGCCAATTTGGTGCTCAAGCACAGAGCCCTCCCAAGGGCCCACCGGCTGCGTCCTCGCCACCCCCACTCTCTCCTCGCCACCCCCACTCTCTCCTCGCCCACTCTGCCCGGCCCAGGAGTCTCTCCCAGGCTTGCATGTTCGTGCTGCCTATTTGCTGCTTGGATTCGCACTGGCTGTGACTGCTCCAGAAGGGAATCTTAGGTCAGAAGAGAACTCAGCACCAAATAGTGATTTCATTTTGAGGAACGTTAATAGCAATGTTGTCAATTTATTTTCATATCTAAAGAATTGCTCTGTTGCAAAAATATCTGTGGTGATTTATTAGTTAATTTTAAAAATGTGTAACTGAGGTTCACACTTTGCCCAAGGAGGGGCATTGTAGTGTATATAACTGTGGTTAAGGTTTTAAAGGAAAAATTACCCTGGGAAAGATGCTATGTTGAAACTGACCTGCTCCGTGTCAGGAAGAGCAATCCTGTGGGTGTGACGTGTGTCTGACCCGTCACATTGAAAATGCAAACACCTCAGCCTCAGAAATCACAGCAGCGTCGTTTACTCCCCAAACCTCATCGCTTTGTTGTAGGCCTACTCAGGAAAAAATATATATTTATTTTTATATATTTGTTTTGTTATTGTTCTAAATGCAAAATAAAATGACATTAATGATAGAATCTTGTGAAGTATATAAAAGAAAAAATCCACAAAACCATTCATTCACAAGTAACTCTTAAAATGTTCTTAAATGTTTCATAGTTTTTCTGCACATAAATGTATACATTTATAATATATACTCTATGTATAATTTTATAATCTGGTCTTTGTAATTTATTAATGTATTTAAAATATTAATTCATCTTAATTATTTCTTTGTAAAATATATTTTATTTCCAAGATACATTTTAGAGAACACACTGATGATATGTTTGATAAATATTTCCAAGTTTGCCTTCAGGTAAATTGGTAGAAAGTTGCATCCATTAACTTCTTACTAATTCTACACAAGATTCACCTTTTCCTTGCATTCTCACAAAAATTGGGATAAAATCTACATAGGATACAAATGTTTTCTCAATTTGATGTTTTAAACTTAGTCTTAAGGTAGAACATTTTTATTATGTATATGTGTATTATTTATGTGTGTACAAGTAAGTTATCTATTTTTCCAGTGGTATGTTCCTCTTTTTATTTTTTCTAAGGAATCAACATATTAAGGATTTGTCAGGCACTCACGACTTAAGCAAATAATAATAAAAGTTTTGTCATTTATTTATTTATTTATTTGAGACAGGGTCTTGCTATATAGTTCAGGCTGACTTTGAACTCACTTTGTAGCCTAGCCTGGCCTCGAACTCACAGCAATCTTCCTGCCTCAGCCTCCCGAGTGCTGGGATTATAGGCATGAGCGATTTCATTTATTTCTGAACTTAAGTTTAGTAACTGTTTTCTTTTCAGTTGCTGTGTTGTTATGGTTACATATTGTTCTTACTGGATTATATAAATCCTCACCCATATTTCCTTTTACTCTGCACATGATTGAAGTTTTTTCATTTAGCCTTGAATTGACTTCTAAAATAATTTAGCTTTAAAAAAACAGAGGGGTGGTGAGATGGCTCAGCGGTGTAAGTGCCTGCCTGGCAAGCACAAGGTCCTGAGTTCGACTCCTGGAACCCACATACAAAAAAAGGGCCGGTGATATCGCTCAGCGGCACAGGTGCCTGCTGGCATGCGAGGTCCTGAGTTCGACCCCCGGTACCCACGAAAAAAAGAAAAAGAACAGAGCACCATTTTATTCAAAAGTGATCTAGTTATATAAAAATAATATTGACTGGAGGATATTTTGTGTACCCACTGATTTCAAATGCAATATTTACTATACAACAAAATCCTTGTGTGCACTTTGATCTACTGAAAGTTTTTCTACTCTTATGCTATTTGTTTAATCTAATATTTTCTAATTTCTCATTTCCAATTACATTTTAATGTAATTTTTATAGTTATTTTAATTTTGATGGTGCATGTCTTCTTGCTTCATTTACATAATATTATACAACTTCATTAAGGGACCCTTACCTCAGAGTACTTCCATTCATTTCCTGCCAAGCTTTCCCCTCTACTGACATGCCTTTTACCTCTGCATATTATAAATCCCACAATATACCATTACTAGGTTTGCTTTAAACAATGCTTTTTTTAAAAGAGATTTTTAAAAATACATTGTATATTTACACATATTTAGTATTTCTGCAATTCTTCATTTATTTGTGTAGATCCAGATTTCCAGCTGGTATTAATTTTCTACTGCCTGGAAGACTTCCTTTAATAAATCATGCAAGCTGTGTTATCAATTTAAAAAGCTGTGTGTGTGTGCGTGTGTGTGTGTCCCCAAAAGTCTTTATTTGATATTTACCTTAAAAAAAATATTTTCTGCCAGGTGTGGTGGCACACGCCTGTAATCCCAGCACTCAGAGGCTGAGGCAGGAGGATCTCTGCCAGTTCAAGACCAGCCTGGGCTATGCAGTGAATCCAAGCCAGCCTGGACTATATAAAGAAACTGTCTCAAAAAAAAATTTTTTTTCTGTGCATACAATTCTATGCTAACCATTTTTTTCATTATCTTAGAATTCTTTAAACACTGCCCCAGTCCACCCTGGCTTGCATTATTCCTGATAGAAAGTATCCCATTATTCTTATCCTTGCTTTCCTTCACTTACCTGTCTTTGTTTCTCACACTGATTAAAAAAAGGTTTTGCTCTGCCTTTCCGTTTTGTTTTTACTGAGGTATAATTGACAAATACAATTGTATACATTTAAAGTGTAAAATCTTATGATATCATAAACATATACATTGTGAAATAATTGTTACATCAGTTTATTTAATGTATCCATTTCCTCAAGCAATTACATTTCTTTGGGTAAGAACTTTCAAGATTTTCCCTCTTAGCAAATTTCAAGAATGCAGCTTGATATCCTAACCATAATCACTGTTCCGCACGTGTTCTTATCCTTAGCGCCTGTTTTCCTTCTAAATGAAAGTTTGTCTTTTTTGACCCAAATGTCCCATTTTCTTCCACCCTTCATCCCCTGCAATGACAGTTCTCTGTTTCTGTTAGTTTGCCCTTTTTATACTTTTTAGATTCTACATATTAGTGATAGCATGCAGCATTTGTCTTTCTTTGTCTGACTTAAGTTAATAATATGTCCTCCACCTTCATCTTTGATGTTGCAAACGACGGGATTTCCTTCTTTACATGGCTGAATATTTTACCTTGCGTCGTATTTTCTTTGTCCATTCATCTACCAACAGATGCTTAGATTATTTCTATGTCTTGGCTATTGTTTTGTTTTTTATTTTTTTTGTGGGGTACCTGGGGTCGACCTCAGGACCTCGTGCGCCAGCAGGCGCCTGTGCCGCTGAGCGATATCACCGGCCCCTTTTTCGTATGTGGGTTCCGGGAGTTGAACTCAGGCCCTCGCGCTTGCCAGGCAGGCGCTTATGCCGCTGAGCCATCTCACCAGCCCTATGTCTTGGCTATTGTGAATGATGCTACAAGGAACATGGAAATGCAGATTTTTTTTGATGTACTGATTTCATTTCTTTTGTATGTATACCCAGAAGAGGGATTTCTGAATCATATGACAGTTTTATTTTTAATTTTTTGAGGAATCTTCATACTTGTTTCTATAATGGTAGTGGCCACTTCATTTCCAACAAAGAGGTCTTTTTATCTACATGCTCAACTGTGCTTGTTATCTTTTGACTTTTTAATAATGGTCATCCTAACAGGTGTGAGATGATATCTCAGTGTGTTATGTTTTTTGTTTTTTGTTTTTTTGTTATGTGGGTGCCGGGAGTCAACCTCAGGGCATCGCGCTTGCCAGCAAGCTCTTGTGTCTCTGAGCAATATCACCGGCCCTTTTTTCCTTTATGTGGGTTCCAGGAGTCGAACTCAGGACCTCGCAATTGCCAGGCAGGTGCTTATGCCGCTGCGCTATCTCACCGGCCCCTCAGTGTGGTATTAACTTGCATTTATCAATAATTAGTGATATTGACTGTCTTTTCATGCTTTTTGTATGTTTCTTTTGGAAATATGCCTATTCATGTCCTTTGCCCATTTTTACTTGTATTATTTGTTTTTTCTGTTAAGTTGTATTCATTTTTATGTGCATTAGATATTTGCCCCATCAGATATATGATGTGAAAACACTTTCTCGCATGGCATACGCTGCATTTTCACTTTGTGTATTGTTTCTCTGCTGTGCAGAACCTTTAGTTGATGTATTCCCACCCACTTGCTTATTTTTGCTTTGTTGCTTGTACTTTTGAGGTTTTGTTAAAAAAAATCATGGCAAAGATCAACGTCAAGTAACTTTTTCCCTGCTGCCTTCCAAAAATATGTGTATCTATGTGCAAGTGAAACTGATCTTATCAGAAAGGAGTATTTTCTCTAGCATCAGTGTTTTCCCATCAATACTCCAACCAGAAACAACTACGGATCATGGGACTATGGATCATGGGCTACTTTTCTGTAACATTCACATTCCACGTTTGTTAAGACTTGGGAGGACCTAAAGGATATACATAAAACTTGGTAGTTATTCTGTTATACATCACAGTTAATACAGAAGAACTGCCAACCCGTGCCGCGACTTGAGGAGGACACTCATCCGTGTTGGTGCTCTCAGCAAGGTTACCTGTGTGTTATAGGACGCTAGTCATTTCTGAATCCTGCCACTGATGTCAGTAGCCTCTGTCCTTTCGACTCCATTGCAATGTTCTTTCCCTCTGCAGTATTTTTCTCCCCCAAACATTCCTGGACAAACATTGAGAAGCACTGTTTCTTATGTTGTCAGATTCTTCTACGGCTAAATTTCCCTCATGACCTGGCTTGAGGCTATGATACTATTTGGGGATCTTCCTGGTGACAATGGTTGTAACATATAATCTTAGGCGAACACTCTGCTATGCTTGAAACCTAAATTTCTACCATGTGTTTGGAAGGTGATTGGATGGTGGCGGCGCTGTGCTTGTCCATGGATTCATCTGTGAATTAGTTCAGTAGCTAACTGTGCTGTTAAAAGCCAGGGGCTGGTGGGAGGTGGGTCACTGAGCTCGTGACCTGGGAAGCATATAATGACTCTTTTTATTTCTTTGTTCAGGAGATAAATTACTGGCATGTGGTGAAATCCAGCTACAAGTTCATGTTTGAAAGCTATACACAGGTATGTTTCTTTCATACCAGAGATGTTAATATAAAAAGGGCAAAGAACCAGAAGAACTAAAGAAAGGGAGGATAAGCGAGATGTTCTTATACGTTACTCATCATTTTGTGTGAAAACCTATAGTTTATATTTTAGAAAAGTTTGCCTTAACTGACAGAATTTAGTTAAGAACAATGAGCATAATCATTAGTTTGTATTAGTTTGCTAGCTACTATGACAAAATATCAGAAACTTGATGACTAAACCGCAGAAAGTTATTATTTCACAGGTATGTACTCAAGAATTCTGGGACCAACGTGTTAATAGGGCCTGTGGGGAGAATCTGTCCCGTGTGTCTCCCTTAGCTTGTGGTGGTTACCTGGCAGTCTTTGCCTTATGTTCTCACGGACTTCTCCTTGAGTGCATGTCCTGTTTAAATTCACCCTTCTTATAAGGGACCAGTCATTAAGACATGGGGCACAGCGATCTCAGATGCAACTTAACACACTTTCTTAGGTTTACTTGTGAATTCACGTTAAACATTTCCCCCAGGACATTAAGGTCATTTATTTTATAATCCAAAACATTCTATCTAACAGGGTGGTAGTAGGGAGGTCAGCAATAATTGGAGAAAGAACCTTTCTGGGCCATTGTAGGGGACAACAATTCCCCAAAACAATCTTTGTTCTTCCTTGAATATTAGAAAAATCTTGACCTAAATTAAATATTCACAAATACAAAGTATTAAACTTGTAAGTGTCCTAGCTTACATCTTAAAGGCAGGACTGTTCCCTTAGAAGCAGAGGCCACAGTATTCTTCTGATAGCTGTAACAAGACTTCATGAGTTTCTCTCTTCACATGAATAATAAAATTTTCCATGCACAGTACTTTTTAACAAAACCATATAAAAGAAACATTAAATAAATCTTTCCCGGTACGTGCTCTTTAATGATCTGAAGAACAAACTTAAGATTGACTTATTAGGATTTAAGTTAAAAGAAATCATTCAACAAAATGGAATGACATTGGTTTTCAAGGAATAGTATTCTCTGAAAAAAATGGTGCAATGAGAAAAGTGCTTTACTAATGGAAGAGGAAAATTAAGGCCTTTCTTATAAAGTTTAGATTTCAGAGTTGGGAGACATTGTATATTTCTTGTGCAGAAGAGTACGATGAGAAAGAAAGAAAGAATGCTATTAAGCATCACATTCCAGTCAGACTCTGCAACTTATTCCCGAAATGCCTGCTCACTGGATTTATTTACTCCGTCCTCACTTTTGCGAAGTAGAATTGACGGACCATTTATTGAAATGTGTGTAAGAGGGGCTGGACAGACACGAATGGGATGTACTGTTAGAAGTTTTGGACATGTGTAGTGATGATGATACCACGCTCAGAAATGCAGCTGGGGAAAGAGTTGTCAAACGAAAAATCAAGTTTGTGTAGGGGAAACCCAGGTGCCCCTTGAGAAAGCTGTTCATATTCCACCGATTACTCTGGGAAATTCACAACCATAAGAAATTCTTCCTGTTGTGTGGAGACCAGTTCTCAGACACAGAGAACGGTGCTTGGGAAAATGCAGGTCACCAAGGATGGAGCCCAGGTCCTCAGAGGGAGAAACGGGCAGACAGCGGTCAGAGTCCACAGTCCCCTCGTGTCACAGTTGGACAGCCCTGGGCTCCCAGGTCTCAGTGAGAGTTGGAATGGACATTGCTAATGGTTTGGGAAGCATTTGCCAGAGAAGGAGACCAGAAAACTCTATATTAATGACTCAGCCACAAAGAGGAAGCCAGGACCAAGGATTTACAAAAGCTTGTGCGTGGGACCCCTTTTGTGGTGTCTGGGTCTTTTACAGTGGGAGAAGTGGTCCTCTTTTCCAGAAGACAGCACAAACTTACAAACATGAAAGTAAGTATAAAAGTGATATTAAGTTTAGAATGACAAAAACACAATCAGTATCTGGAATGTAATTAGACTCGTTACTTTCCTGGTTGCTTCATAATCAATTTACCAAACTGTTCCCAGTTACGCTCCCTGACTGCAACCTGATTTCCTCTTCCACCTAGAAAGTGTGGAACCACAAGCAGCTCCCGCCTCTCAAGGTCTCCACATAAGGAAGGGACCCTGAAGTTTAATCGTGCCCACCTTCCTAGAAATCTATCTAGTTTGGATTCAACATAATGCAGGTCATGAATGGCCAGACATTTTATTTTTCGTTTTTGTTTTTGTTTTTTGTTTTTTGAGACAGGGTCTCACCACATAGTTCAGGTCAGCCTTGAGCTCAATATGTACCCAGGGCTGGCCTCAAACTGGCAGCAATCCTCCTGCCTCAGCCTCCCAAGTGCTAGGATTACAGTTGTGCATCACCACGCCCAGCCAGACTTTTATTTTAAAAGGGCAGCCAATGAAGTTCCAAGTCCTGGAATTCCAGATGTTAAAAACCAGAGACTTAGGGATCACCTAGACTGAATGTAGTATTCCTAATATCAGTCAACCAAAGCTCAAGGAGTTAGGGTAGTGAAGATATAAAAGCCAGAAGCCTTTGCCTGATGCTTTTTCTAGCATAGCCCGTGCCTACCTGCCAGCTACTTCTACTCGTATCTCTTTTCACGACAGATCTGAAGTTACACCTCCAAGAAGAATATACAGTTTATTGTGCTTTGGTCAATTACTTAAATATTTGCCAAGAAAATCCCTAGATAATGCTCAACTCTCTGTTGTCTGTCTGTCTGTCTCTCTCTCTCTATGAATAGAATCCATGAAAAATGGAGAGATAGAATTCTCTCCAAAGCTCTGTCTTGTGTCTCTTAGAGAGCTTTGTGTCTCTTTCCTGCTTTCTCTCTGCAACTGTCTGATTTTCAATCAGCTGGACAACTACTGAGCACCACCCTCCGGGTTACTAAGCTGGACTGATTTTCAAAGCTTCCTAAGGAAAATGGCTTTGCTTCGGACCTGGTTCTGAAAGATCTGTGCCTCATCTCCTGCTGCTGCTGCCCTCTGTTTGCTGGAACAGAGCTATTTGCTGCTATAATTTCCCACTGAGCTCACATATCCTGACCTCCGGAGCCAAAGATCGCGTTTATTGTCTCAGAGTGAAACATTTGCCTCCTGTTGGTTGTGAGGAGGATGAGTGCTCCCCAAAGGCCCCTGTGAGAAGGGCTTGGTCCCCAGGCAGCCGTGCTGGGAGGTGTTGGAATCTGTGAAAGATGAGGGCCAAATGGAAGTCCTGGGGTCACTGGGGGCCAAGCCCTTAAAAAAGACTGTGGGACCCCAGCCTCCCAGCTTCCTCTGTGCCCTGGGAAGTGACATGAGTGACTGCTCCAGTGTATTCTTCCCTCACTGCCGTCCAGGCCCTCTGAGAAGCACAAAGCAATGGGAACCTCTCACCTTGGACTGCAATCTTCATGATCGTGAGCCAAAATAAAGCGCTATTCACTTCGTAAGTAGCCTGGGTCTGGTACTCAGTTAGAGTGGTGGAGAGCTGGCCAACAGTCTTATTTTGTGATCCGTTGTGCATCTGGGCCCGCCGCTGTTTGTGCAGTGACTATGTGGTCCGTGGTGGATGTGAGCAGTCTCACCTTCGGCCTTCAGCGGGCCTTGTGAATGCGCCCTCTAAAGCCTGAGCCTGTATTTGGCATCCCAGGGCTGAGGCTCCATGTCTCCGCTCTGCTAACTGCTGATGCTGCTCTGAGCTCCAGTCCACATGGACGCCACGATCCACCTGGTTTCTTTTATGACCACATAGATGGATTTTAACTGGGAATTTGCCATTATTTTATTCTCTTTATGCTATTTCTATTATACCCCAAAATTATTCACCTGTGTCCATGCAGCAAATGTTGATTAAATCCCTACTAGCTCTTAGGCACTATATTAAACAGATAAAAAGATTTTTTTAAAAAAACCTTATATTATATGTATTTTATGTATAGGCTTTCTATTTGTCAGTTATCGGTATGAATTGATACTAAATCAGAATCACTACTAAACCCTTGAAGAAGTGTAATATAACCATTGTTATAAATATAGGGTATTTATAAATTTGTATTTTTATAAATATAGAGTATTTTAGTTGGCTTTATGTTCTGACTGATGTTTAGTTTACGGATAAATCTTACATTTGGGTTTTCACATGCAATTACTCTGCATCTCTGTAAATTAATAAATAATTTATTGTACATCTGCCTTTGTCTCTGCATGAAGCCTGTGAATCAAGATGAATCACCATTTCATAGTCTGAGCTGATGGCTTTCAGTGATTCCAAGGACAAAGCAATTTAATCAAGTAGAACATTTTTCTTATCTTGTCCTTATCTTGTACTTGGGAGGTCAAGTTTAACAACAATGGCACCACAGGAAAATTTAATAGGGAAAAATCTAATATATACCAGCATTCAGTTGTCTAAAGACCTGACTTGGATTTGCTGAGGAACTGTAAAATAAGCAGTGGATTTTTTATAGGAGCAAGACCAGAAAACTTAAGTATCAGAAGAATCATGACTGTCAAACATGGGAATTTCACATCTATTTTTACAAAGATAGTACATCACTGCTAATTACCAAGTGAAATAATACATTACCAAGTGAAATAATATCCTGCTCATGGATTTATAGGTCAATATATGTATTCATTTTCCCAGATATTAGGAACTATGCTGTCAGACTTGTGAAGCAATTGCTGGGTGAATTAAATGGTATGATCAGGTAAGAGGCAAGGTAGGACTTAGGTTTGCAATACTTTACAACTAGAAAGGATGACTTCTGCTAAGTATCTTGAGAGCTCTTTTTGAGGCATATTATGGAAGCATCATCTGCCTCAGATCTGCATCTTATCCACAGAATGAGGAGCATTGGGCCGCGGCTGTCCTGTGCCTGTTTGGACGGCAGGGTGGACATCTGCCCAAGCTGGAGAGCTGAAATGTTCACTCTGACTCCCTCAGGAATTGAATGAAGACGCACATTAGCGTTAGACAGTAGTGGTTCCTTCGAAATAAAAACACGCAGGGAATTGGGAGCAAGGGGTCAACTGGAGCTCTAGTGGTGAGAGCGCACAACGTACGGAGAGGTGGGTCGTGGAGGGAAAGCGATAAGCTGAGAAGGGAGGAGGAGGAGACACTGTGGTTCTTTATGAGTCATCTCCAGACCCTGCTCTCAAGTTCCGGGAGGTTCAGCCGCCTCACCCCATCCTACTGAATCATCTTAGTACAATTTCAGTTTTTGATACTGAAATGATACTGTGGCCTCAAATGTGACAGAGAGCTCAAAGTTAAGGTGACTGGAATGTGCAATTGCTATTAGCTTTCTGTAAACACCAACATTTTTTTTGCAGGGATGACAGAGAACCATGAAATGAAATGCAGAGGTATTTAAGCATGGTTTATGGTACATGGGGACATAAATAGAAAAACGTGCATCCTCCTGCGTGCCGAGCTGTGAAGGAATTAGAAGCAACATGCGGCTCATCACGCTCTGGACCGCCTGCCCCAGCAGGGCCTCACCAGCGTCCTTTCCAGAGCAGCTGGAAGAGCAAGTAGGACACAAGGAGATTAGTGAAATTCATGAATTTTAGCTTCTGCCAAGGTGAATCTTCAGAAATCCTGATTACATTTATTTAAGTGAAACATCTGCCAACGAAGTGGGGACGTGTTTACAGTAACGGCAGTGTTGTGGCTTCTGTTCTCAGAGTAATGATCATTCTGGCTCAGGTTGTATTGCCGTGTTTTTGATGACTTTCTCTTATTCTTTTTTATTATTATAAAGCGATAAACTCTCTAACATGAACTTCCTCATAATACTGAGACTGCCAGTAGCTGGAGCAATAAGGAAACTGTCGGTTGCCTGTCTCGCTGGAAGATGTTTGATGGGGGTGAGGGAAGAACTCAGGAAGTAACTGAGTTTGCTAACATAAACCAAATCTTCCCAGAGTTTATACACTAGCCAGGGAGGGGCTGCCGAGAACTGTGGGGACGCTCTGCGTGTCCTCACAGACAGGAGCCGCCCGCGTGTGGAACGGCTTTCGTTTTTTCAGTATTTCAGTAACAGTAATAAAGACATTGTCAATGATCTGGAGATAAAACTCAGGGAGAAGAAATGTAAATAGACTGACTCCACATTTCCTGGGTCTCATTGTTTCCATTAGCTTGCCCAGTGCTTTATTGGAATAAAAATAGACTATACTAAAAGCATAAAACTTAGGATCCTCCGTGTTTCCACCAGGTCCATTCTGTGAGGGACACTTTCTCTACAGGCACCTAAAATGAGCTGAGTGCAGTCTTTGGCCTCATGGAATTGAAAACCTAGAGAAAGGCATAGAGATATCTTCTTGTTTGTCCCAAGCAACCTTCATACGGGAATTGCTGGGCCAGGCCCTGGATCTAGAAGCAAATGTAAAGACGTGGTCTTTGCCTTTACCAAATGGATTAGTTTCCTAAGGCTTCCATAATAAAGTATCACAAAGCGTGTGCCTTAAACAACAGAACCTCATTCTCACACAGTTCCGAAGACTAGAATTTGGACATGAAAGTGTTTGAGGGTCAGGCACCCTCTGATGATCTTTCCTCATCTCTACCATATTCTGGTAGCCTCAAGATACCCTTGGCTTCTCTATACACATCATCCCATGCCTGCCTCGGTCTTCACAAGGCCATCTTCCTTCTGTCGGGGCCCTCACCCTGTCCTCCTATGAGGACGCCTGTCACGTTGGAGTAGAAATACAACCTGCTCCCGGGTGACCTCATCCAAACTAATTCCATCTGCAGTGACCCTGTCTCCAAATAAGGAGATTGGGGTTGGGACCTCAAAATATTTTCTTTTTATGGGGGGAGGGTGGATAATTTAACCTATAACCTGAACTACTCAGGCAAATATGCTGCTTATTACACATCAGTAGAAAACAATGAGATAAAAAGATAAGGAGAAATTAATAAAGAAATGTGTGGTTTCAGCTTTAGGCAGAGAAAGATGAAGCCGCTTGTAATCCTAGCTCTCTGGTCCGTCCCTAATGATCATCTTTAAAGCAGTCTTGTTCTGATCTGGGGGACGCTGCTTTCTCTTATCCACACCAAACACTTCCGTGCCCTAACCACGATTAAGGGAATTTCTTGATTTTGAATTACGCTGTCATGGGGCCTGGGTCCCTGCGAGCCACCGTCAGTTCTCCCAAAGAAGACGGCTTGCCTGCCGCTGCCGTCCGTCTGCCACCAGGATTCCCTAGTTGGCTATTTCAGTCCTGGCAGGACTAAAATCCAAGCTGCAACTATGCGTAGTTCTCGCCATAAAGCACTGCAATGCACTCAGCCCCAGATTCGCTTCTTAGCCCCCGAGTCCCTGCGTGAAATCTTCTGAAATCCTCCTCTGACTGTGGCTGTGGTCGGCTTCTGTGCTCGCCCCCGTGTGTGGATCGGCTAAGGTGAGGCCCTCGTGTCCACCCAGCAAGGACAGGTGGACTCCTGGAAGGGAGACAGTCAGCCGGGAAGAAGCTAGCGCTGGGAAGCTGTACGCTGCTGTCTCGTGCATAACGAGGGCAGTCTCCAGAGCACAGGGCGAATGGCGAGCGTGCAGCACGGAGCGCCAAGCAGAGCCTGACCGGAGGAGCGCGTTCAGCGGAGAGGGGTTTGCAGCTTGAAGGCACTGCAAGAGGCCCTTATTACCAAAGTGAATCAAGGTGGTGTTATTGCAGAGTATATAAATGCATTCCATCTTCCCAGTTTTTATTTATTTTTTATTTATTTTTTTATTTTTTTGTGGGTACCGGGGTTCGACCTCAGGACCTCGCGCGCCAGCAGGCGCCCGCACCGCAGAGCAATATCACCGGCCCTTTTTTCGTATGTGGGATCCAGGAGTCGAACTCGGGCCCTCGCGCTTGCCAGGCAGGCACCTACGCCGCTGAGCCATCTTAAACTTTTCCCCCAATTTTAACTTTGAAACATGAAGTCACTGTAAAAAGAATAGAAAAAATCTGGTCTGTAGTTCTATATGGTTTCCTCCAACATGAAATAATATTTATGGACATTTTTGTAAAAATGCTTCTCTTCCTTAGGTATTGTTGTATTTTCTAGAAAGAGCAGCATTTATTCAACCATTTCCATATTCTTGTACTGATAATAAAAACATGCTATGATCAGAAAAAATTATTTTTTCTAAAAATCGACAAAGATGGCAGTTTCCCTTTATTTGGTTTTCAGAAAGTCTGTTGAAAGCAGATAAATTTCAAGAATTGTAAGAGAATGAAGAAACAAAATTTTTAGAAAGATTGTTGCATGCATGAGAAGCTTGGAAGTCTGAATGATTCATGGAGGTTACAATAAATGAATCCGCCTGGATAGAAGTAGAATATTAAGAAAAATCTTGTAGGTAAGGGAATTTTTTAGCAGAATCTAAAATAGCAACTGATATTTATTGAGAGGTTACTATATGTCAAGCACTATGTTTAATTAACTTGATTCAAATTTCCCTCCCATTTTATAAAATAAGTACAGGTATTTTGTGTATTTCATTGCTATTACACTGAAGAATATAATAAATTGCCTAAACTACCACAGTTCTGGAAATGCAGGCACATCTACTCATGGAACTACTGGCAGTACTACCTGGTGATGAAAAGAAGTCCAGAGCAAGATTCCAAACAATAAAACGGTTTAAAATTTTTAGTTTTGGGTGCATAGGGAAAATTACTACTTTGTACGTATACAAATAGTTTTTCTCCCTCTGCGAAACAGAGATAATAAAATTAAAAACATCATTCCTTTAATTTCTCTCTTACTGTAAGTTGTCTCTGAAAGAAGAGTAGGAGAGTTTGTTAAGAGGATTTCATTTTCTTTTCATTTTTCTCCCTTTCTTGCCTGCATGGACATGGACTTTATGGGACCTTTGGGTCACCTCGCCCACTGGTACCTCCGATCTTCGCAGGGCCCCTGTCCTTCGTCTCTCCCCATCCATCATCTCCACTCCCACTGAGTTGCAAACGTATTGAATGAATGCCCTAGAGTATCCACACCCACACATGAGTGGAATTGTTTTCTAAACGTATTTGCCATCGGGCAAACAATACTCTTCTCATTAATTTTTGATTGAACTCCAGACTGTTGGAGCCAGTCTGCCTTGTCACCAGAACATGTATGAGATTTCCCTTCTCTTCCAACCCTGCCAGATTTCATTAGCATTCAACTTTCTGCATTTGTCTAGTCTGCTGAACCAAAAAGGAGCATTTCACTACTGTATTTTTTTTGTGTGTGTGTGGGTACCGGGGGTCGACCTCAGGACCTCGCGCGCCAGCAGGCACCCGTGCCGCTGAGCGATATCACCGGCCCCTTTTTCGTATGTGGGATCCGGGAGTCGAACTCAGGCCCTCGTGCTTGCAAGGCAGGCGCTTACGCCGCTGAGCCATCTCACCGGCCCTCACTACTGTATTTTGATTGCTGGTCATGGTACCATCGGTTCTCACACCTGTGAGCCATTCAAACTTCCCCTTTGGATCTAATGACACAGAGAATTCACTAATCTTTCTATTTGGTATCCTCTTTTTCTTAATAAGGTATTTCTAAACTGTGTGCCATAAATTTATTCTCTTTTATTTTTTCCAGTTGTCTTAGTTTTTAGCCACCACAGTTAGAATTTTAATCCATACGGAGTTTATTTTTGTTTACATTTTCTGCAATGTAATTTTTCTCTATATAATCTCATTAATGTGTCTACTAAATAATATTTTTATCAAATAATGGCAATAGATGTATTCTATGTATATTAAACTGTACTCTAGTTGGGGCTCAATTTTGCATTCCATGCATTTTTTGCTCTCATAATAGAGCCATACAATTCTATTTTGTTTCCTTACAAAAAAAATAGTGTTATGGAATATCTTCATACACCTTGGCATGAGTCTCCCATTTTGCTGTGATTCATAATCCTTATTACTCACAGGCTTTTGTTTTACCATATGATATTTGAGATGGTTTGTTCATTTCCTCAAAAAATTCTGCTGAAACATGTCCATAAGTGCCCTTAATTCATAGACTAATTTGACAAGAATGATATCTTTATAATACTAGGTTATGTCAATCATAAATATTCATTTATGTCTGTGTTTGTTTTTTTTTGTTTTGATAAAAATTTTAATGTGGATTACTTGGATTGCTTATTGTGTATTGTAATACACAGCACAGACATGCAATGAATTGTCCAGCTAGATCAAATAAAGACACGTTTTCAACACTCCGGAGACCATCGCCATGCACCATCCACAGCACTCTCCTGCCCCAAAGTAAATGCTGTTTTGACTTCTGATATTATAGATTAATTTTACAGATTTTAAAATTGTATATGGTGAAATCATATCTGATTTTTGTGTTTTTTATATCTCACCATACTCATAAAGTTCATCATCATACCATTTGATGTGGTATCATGCCACAATTTTTCTGAGTTTGTCCATTTGGACAAGAGTTATTTCCAATTTGGGGCTGTTGGGGAAAAATCTTCATCCAATCATATATATCTCTTGGTAGATATGCACTGAGGAATGAAATTGCTGGTATAAAAGTATACATTTAACATTAGATACTGTCAGACAGTTCTCCAAAGCAATTGTGACAGCTGACTTTCATCTCAACAAGGAAGGATTCTCCCTGCTCCGTCTCCTCGCCAAACCACGGCGTGGTCAGTCTTTCTTCCTTCTGTGTCCTGCTTAGCGCCCTTTAAGAGGAACAGAGCGTTGTCTCGCTCCAGTACAGGACACGTGCGCTTTGATGACGACCACGCACTGTCTGCCGAGATTCACCGGTTCGAACGCGATAGGTTTTCTTTGTGAGTAGTGAGTAAACTGGGGGAGATAATTTGAGGTTATATCAATATCCTGTTCCTTATCAACCTTTCACCTACTAGTTTCAGCACTCTCTGATCATGTTTTAACTCTATAATTTTAAATAAATATATATATATATATATATATATCATAGTATATATAAATATAGTATATATTTTCCCATGAAGTAGATATATTTCCATTTGGGGTCAGAGAACATAACCTTAATATTTCAGTCATTAGAACTGTGTCTGATCTACTTCATGGCTTTAGCATATGTTTTACCCTAGTGAACACTGTCACTTGAACTTTATACAACGGACATTTATATTTCAGTAGAGCCATTATTGCAAAGATTTCATTTATAATTTCTAAATATGAAAGAAACTCAACTCTGAAAGGTAATTTATACTCTGAATATATCATTAAAATTAGTTACTAGAAATATGCCCTGTTCTTTTTAAGACATTTAAAGTGAAACATTACTGAAAATCCGTAGGAGTAAAATATTTTTCTTTTATTTTCCAGCACATGCAGAATTAGTTTGAGTGCCAGGACCACTGCACAGAGGCTTCTGGACCCGTTTATGACCCCCTTTTTCAAGGAAACTCCATGGTTTTGTGCCGACCATGAAAGCATGTCCGCATTTATGGACTTTCTCATTCTCTGTCCCTCAGGCTTTTTACCTTAAGGCAGTATTTCTACTTTTTCCAGATATAATTGTTAAAATTGTATCTTGCTGATACCTGCTTTCATAATTTCTGATTTTTTGATTTTTTAATAGACCTGGGAATTAGTTTTAAAAACAAACAAAACCCCAGCACATTCTGATACAGGTGTCTGGGGGACCACATTTGGGAAGCCGCCTACACAGTGTCTTCAATCGCGTGAAGTTGGAAATGATAGCTGGTAGACCTCTCCTCAGGCCTTTGGCCCCTTGGTACAAAAGTAGAACAAATGGGCCACTGGAAGAGAAGTGCATTGACTCACTGGACAGCTATTTTATTGCAACCCCAAGTCTTAAAGTTGGAATATAAATTCATGAAGGTATTTTTCTTGATTTGAACTGAAACATGATAAGTGGTTAAACTGTTTGATAATCAGAAATATCAAAGGGCATCGCTCACACAGCGATGAATTATTTAATAAAAGGGGGATGAATGCGCTCCAGGGTCAGGACTGAGAGCGTTCTAAAGCCGGATACCCTATCATGCAGTGCTCATCTTTTCTCCTTTTAGCTGTATGATAAAAATAACTGAAAGGAAATCTTAAATTTACTTTCTCCTTGTGAAGCTTTGATAATTTTGGTCTAAAAAATACATTAATGATAGATAATGAGAAAAGAATGTAAAGTATATTACATGCCCAAGAAGTGGAAGGATTCGATTCAAAGAGAGGGTGAAGGGAAGTGGCCAGGCTCTGGGAGGTCAGGGAAGCAGGTGCACAGCAAGCCGGGGCCACTTCCGCAGGCAAAGCCTCCCATGCAGCAGCCGCCGTGGAACCGAGGTGAAGGAGCTACCTCTGCCTGCCAGGGGTGTCAGGCCTCTCATAGAGGCAGCTAAGCAATTCGCTGTTTCCTCTCAAAACCTTAAACATTTTAAGCAACAATTGCAGTTGCTATAAAAATCTGTTTCTGTGATAAACTGCACAGACCTTTGAGGAGCAGGCTTTCCCTTTCCCACACAGCGTACTATTAATAGTCTTATTTTAATTGGATAGAACTTTCATTTTCATTTTTTTCTTTTGAGAAAACCAATCTGTGCTCATTGTGGAAACAATTATCCAACACGCAGCTTAAAAAGCCGATTGGAACAATTTCTCAGAAAAGTCCAAAGCCAGGCAGGATCAGCTTTCCAAGAGGGGGGACAGTTGTTTACACTCAAACGACATGCAATCCAGCAAATCTGGAAGATTTATTTTTAGCATAAATTCAGCTATTTCATTTTCCTCTCCAACTGACAACATTAAAATGATTAACATGACTTTAAATCACTCCATAATCTCATGTTAGAAGATCCGGAATTAGATCATGTGAAAAAGGGACAGTATTCTAATTTTCACCTCATCTGTCTGGGACCATTTATCCAGATACTCTTTTCTTTAAAATTTTATGTGACCTGATAGTTAAAAATAGAAATAACAATTTCAGAGAAAAATAAAACTGATCCTGCCTTTGGGAAAATCAATTTGACGGTTTTATTGTCTTTCAATTTTTTATTATAAAAGTTATTGTAACAGCAATAACAATAAATACCTACTTTTAAAGTTTTTCAAGATCATTGATCATGAAATCTACTTAAAGAAACCTTGGAAATATTCTGAATATTCTTTTCTAGGTAACTGACTTCTGGAAATATGGTTTCTCTACCTATAGAAACAAGTGATTGAATTTAGTGCCATTATTATTATATTCTTCAATAAAAGATACACGAGTATTTACACATATACTTTTAAAATAGCAAAACATAGTCTATTATTGTAAAGAAATAAGTGCCCTGGGAGTAGATAAGATGATTTCTAGGCTTAAGTAATCCGGACCTTAAATGAATCAGTTGACATCTAAGAGCTTAACCTTCTGTGCTATCAAAATGAAAAGTTGGACTAAGCCAAGCGTTCCTGGGCTGAGGAAGTAGCTCAGTGCTAGAGCACTTGCCTAGCACATTCAGGGCCCTGGCTTTCATCTCCCACACTGCAAAATATTAAAACTCAAAACATAAAAATAAATCAACGTGTTCCTTACTTGACTTATGAGTTTTGCCTCAGAGAAATGAAGGGACCCTGACTCAGTGCAAACACTTTTGGAGGTACGCACATCTTCCTGGAGGCAGGTGTGTATCTCTATTCTCAAAGAGGTGCAAAGCCAGGAATGCACTTGGCGACCCTCAGTGGCTCAACCTCTCCAACACCCCGAGTTCTGTGGGGCTCCCGGCTCCATCCGGGCTCTGACAAGGAAAAGACCATCTTTATTTCACTGAAAATACCATCCGGCTGATTATTTGAGAATCCGAATTGTCCATCATACTTTTTCAGTATAAATAAGACAAAATAATCGACTTTTAATATTCAGGATATTCTGTAAATCAATTGCCATGAAGTTCCTGAAACATTTTGGTTGTCTAAAACGATAACCTAAGTGGATTAAAAATTCCATTTACATGAAGACACGATGTCCATAAAAAGAAAAGCATTTTTTATGTGTAACAGGGCTCATCTTGAAGAACAGATGGAAAGTAACCGAGAAGCAGGTGGGTTGTGTACACATTCGTTGTGTGTTATGTAAGAAGAGGCAAAATCTTGGGCTTAATGAGAAAGTCATTTTCAACTAAGGGCGTAGGAGGACATTTTTTCTTTGAAACAAAGGCATAATGATGAAATACTAAAGCTGTCAAAATAAAAGCTGCTTTAGTGCAATGTTGAGTTTTGTCCTGGTATCTGAAGAAAGGAAGAGTGCAGAGACTGAGATGGAGAAAATACGAAATAATGCAAGCCCTGGCTGTTGGCAGGGTGGGGAGCGTGGTGACGCCAGGTAGAAAATGCTTCGGGGGCTTGTCTCATGCACCCAGATGCAGACCTGAGCCAAACAATAAACTTTACTTATTCTATATAGCTCCTGCTGGTTAGCACATACGGAAGTGAATCTGAGTGGATGTCATAGCACAGGCGCCAGTGCTTCGGACTCCTCCAGGGACACCGCGCCTGAGGCTTTTGCCTAATCTGTTTCAATATCCTTGACTTAGGCACTGTGTGTGCGTTAAAGAACACAGGTGGGGCTGGAAGTGTAGCTCGGCTGCAGAGCGTTCGCTGAGCATCTGCCAGGCCCTGGCTTCCGCTTCTTCCTCTGCAAAACCAAACAAAACAAAAGCAGCAAAGGTAGTTTAGAAGAAAGCAGAGGAAAATCCCTTAATAGATCCAAATTCCAAGTGATTTGAATCAAATTAAGCTAAATACGTGCTGGTGTAAACCAGACAACACAACGCTCTGTGACCCCTGACTGATGTTCTTGCAAACACCTAGATAAGGATGCCGATGCTTTCCAGCCAGGCAAAGCCAAGAGGACCCCTAAGGTGACACTGCGGGAGGATGCTGAGGATGGAAGGGACAGACATGGAAATCCAAGCAGCTGAGAGGTTTTCGAGTGTATTCAGTTACTTCCTCCCTGCATATATATTAGAAATTCAAAGATATCAAAGCAAAATCACTGTCCAAAGAGCTGATGGATTTGTTGTTGAGAAAGGGGAAAGAAGAATGGAAATAAAATATAAGACAGAGGATTTTCAGAAAATGAAGACTGTCTAGAAGTAGTTTATAAAGAATGATGACCAGAATGTGGTGTTCTTAAAACAGAGGGAAAGTCAGTAGTAAAATTTTAAATGGAAAAATTGCAGAAATTTATTCTCACAAACTATTTAGGTAACTGCGGAGAGTTTTGCTTTGAAGTCAAGGAGCTGGCCTGGGCTTCCAGCTCTTTAAGTTATGAGACAAGTTTCAGAACTAAAAGAAAAGTTAAGTCTTGCTTTATAGGGTGAAATATACCCGTGAAATAGCAAGAAAATGAAATCAAGGAATTAATGACTGGGGGTAGAGACAAGGAGCCTAGAAGACGTTCTTTAACATACATAAGCCAGCTTTAAGCTAAGTGAGTAACCAGAGACTGTGCCTATGATTTATCTCTTGTGTAAAAATTGTATCCCACGTTCCCTCCCCCAGAGATAAAAATAGCCACAGACGTGGACCGATCAGAGCTGTGCTGTGTCGCAGTGAGCCTGGGGGTGGGGGAGGACACCTTCAGAGAGGAGAAAGGAGAAAGACTAATGTCCGGGTCCTCCCACCGCAAGAGACCAATATAACCTTGTACCTTTCAGCACTCAGTGTCACAGGAATGGAATGAGGGAGGAGAGGGACAGATGTTCTGTTTACAAAGCAAAGATGTTCAAAAGCTACATTGTCAGAACGCGTCCAGAAGAAATGTATTTGCAAACTTGTTGGGGAACATGGGTTAGAGACAAATGGAGCCCAAGTATGTAAGGCTCCAAATCTTAGGAAACAGAAAACTTGAACTGTAATTCGTACAGTAATTTGTAATTTTGAGGTATCACAAGTTACCTTAAGAAGGATTTGATGTTTATGTTTCCTATTTCACCTTTCAACAATCTCTGGAAAACTCTTTCAGAGGTAGTGGTCTTATTCCTGGATTCTCAGTGGGAAAAAAAATGACATTCATAGACGTGGTGAGAGAAGTGCATGGATTCTTGATCACTGCACTGAGAAATCAGTGATCTTGCCCCACATCTTTTTTCTTGATTGTCTGGGTTTATCTCTCACCTCCATGCCTAGACCATGACCTTCATACTTAAACAGATGTCCAGGATATACAAGAGCATTATACTGTATCATTTAGAAAGCATAATTAAAACCATTCTGTAGAGGTCTCCTGGAAATTGCGTAAGATAAATATAAGGAAGAAATACTTAAGACGTCTTAGTTTTATGAAAATGAAAGATTCTGGCTGGTGAAATAGTGACTTCCATGTCACCAGAGCTATTTACAAAAAAGCTGGATGGTCACTCAGCAGGAAATGACAAAGATATTTTTTGTATTGAGTAAAAAGTTTGTTGGAGAACATCAGAGTCTTTGCCTAATCACGATGCTTAATTGAGGGGATAAAGGGTGAGGCTCAGAGTAGGATAAAGGGAAAGAGGAATAGTCATACTTGAAGCTGTGGTATAGATGAATTACTCACATCAACCGAATAAACAAACCCACACAATGTTTTAAAACAAGTGCTTAGAATTGAAGAAATTTGTCCAAACTTCATAGTCCAGATGGGAAAGCTCAAGAACTTCACTTACAAAGCCAGAAAAGACTTTTCGAATGAAGGGCAAGTCCAAGGCTGGAGGAAGAAAAAAAGAGCAGCGGTTTTCTTTTTTTAAGTGGAGAGGTGGGAAAAAAAAAAAAAAAAGGCTAAACGATAACACAGACTGCACCATACAGAGAAAGATGGAAAGTAGCCCGGGGCTGGGACAGTAGTACTGACCATTCCCCCATTCCCCCTGACTGCACAGTTCTCACCCACAAAATCCACTCATGGACCAGCATGGCTGCTGGAAGGTGAGCCATATATCAGAGTCACCGATCAGTTCCAAGAAGAAAATCAAGAGAACTAAGAAAGTATGTTCTAGAAGTAGATTCTAGCATAATCAGGTTTTCCAGAGATTTCATAACAGTTCATCATATCTCATTGGCCAGAACTTAGTCACCCAACCAAAAGCTGATTTAAAAGAAAGTGATTAAAAATTGATTTCTCTCATTAAAGAAGAAGGTGTGGGCCATGCATGTTGGGGAGGCAAGCAGAAGTCCCTGCCAAGGTAGGTTTCCTCTCCTCAGGGGTCCACTGGGACTGTTGCTTTTGTCTCCAGTTTCCTCAGGTCACCCAGATAGGACCGCTAATTCTTCTTTCATATTTGAATAAAACCTGAGTTCAACAAACATTACCATAGTTTAGATCTTAAGTATCCCTCAGAAGTTCAGCTGCTTAGGCCACTGGGGCTATGGCCTGGAAGGAGATTAAGAGACTCCAGTCTTTTCTTTTTGTTATCGTCAGGGTTTACAGGGGGATAGATTTAATACAGGACACGTAATTTATTTATGGGATTATTTTGTAATATGCACCCAAAAAGTCAAATGCGGAAGAGTTCAAGAAATCTGTCCACACACTGGGGACTCAAAGAATCCAGCTGAGGCCCTGGATCAAGAGCAATGTTCAGCATAAGTCCAGCTGGAGGCCCAGAGCCCACGACAATGTCTCAGGCAAGTCTGTATCACGGATCTGCACTGGGAAGGCCCAAGGTCAGTGGAGGAAGCTAGAAAGTCCGCGCCAGGGGGATGAAGGATCTGTGCCAGCAGCTGAGGGATCTGCACTGGAGCCAGGAAGCGACTCTTAAGGTAGAGACCAGAGCTCCCCCACAGTGAACCGCAGCCATCCTCAGTGACAGCGAGGACCCGAGCTCTTCCAACTGTGAGAACAGCGGAGTTCCTATCAGGAAAGCCAGCACAACAAGCTTCTCCAGGAGACTCAACAGCGCACCTTCTTCCCCTCCAGTTCTGCTTTTATGCAGTTGGCATCAATCCTCAGGTGCGCCCTCCACACCCAGCACCGCTGACTCAGTTCAGCTGGGTGTTCCAAGGTGACTGTTAGTTAATCCACCTCACCTTTCTTTCCCTTCTCAGCTGTGTGGTGAGTGCTTTTGCTCCACTGTGATTCGCCATGGTATGCTGCCACAGATACAAAGCAACAGAACCAACCAATTATGGACAGAAATCTCTAAAACTGAGCCAAAATAAACCTTTTCTGCCTTTTTAAAGCTGTTTATCTAAAATATTCATTACAGTAACAGAAAGTTGACTAACATCAACATTGATTTGGTAATAATATTAACTTTGAAGCTTGACTTTCAATAAACAACTGATACTTGAATAAGTAACTTGTGCTATTTGTATTCATTACTCAGGGACTTCTTTGTATAACTTCTTTGATATATGCTTTATATAAGCATATATCTCACTAGGAAGAATATTGTAGAGAACATTTGAAAATAATGCTTTGAGTTGAAGTTGGTTCAACTCTTTTACTGTTATACTTCTTGTTATTATGCTTATACTGGTGAAATTCCAAAGCACTATACCAATGAAAATTGGCTGAAGTAACTAAAGAAATGTAAATCTCTCTTTTGTTTTTGCCTAGCTAAGCTATTTCAGGGAATTTTCGGACATAAATAGCTTTCAAAACGTGCATCTTAGCTATTGTGAGTAATGTTGCAATGAATGTGTGAGTACACATATCCCTTTAACACCCTGATCTTAATTATTTTATACAAATACCCAAAATATATGATATATAAAATATTTTATATGAGGGATATATGAAATACATAAGGGATATATGAAAAGATAACATAGTCTATCATTAAAAGATGTCATTCAACATAATTAATCACTAGTGAAATAAAAGTAAAATCTGCAATGCAATATTGTATCATATCATTTAAAAGGACTTTTCTGACATCAAAAGTTTCATTTTGGTGAATTCTAAAAATATATATCTGATGATTCTTTTTAAAAATTTTATTAGTATATATTTGTGATGTATGGTGAATATATTCATCATGGGGCATTGGCAAATATACATTTACTGCATCTTTGTTTGTTTTAGTTCCCTTTCCCTCCCTCCCTCCCATTTCCCCCAGCTCCAGACAGTCACTACTTTTTAAAAATATATAACAAGTATTGGTGAGGCTGCAGAGAAACTGAAACACTTGTTCATTGTTGATAGGAAAGTAAAATGGTGTGGCCACCCCTGATAACTGTACGGGGGTTCCTCAAACACTTTAAAATAGCTATGATCCTGCATATCTATCTTACACTGCTGTTTCCTTCAATTTGCAGAAGCTTTTTTGCTTCAGTGTAATCACATTTGTCCATGTTTGTTTTTATCGTCTGTCCTTTTGGCATCTTGTCCACGAATCACTGTCGAGATCGGTGTCAAGAATCTTCTCCCTGTGTTTTCTTCCAGGAGTTTTACAGTTTCAGGTCTTAAGTGTTTCAGTTGATTTTTGTATATGGTGTATTATAGGGGTTCATTGTGTTCTTTTGTATATTAATATTCACTTTTTCAAATAATTCTCCAACTACTTATCACCAGTTTGAACATTTATTAATGTTTTGTTCCATCTATCCCAATGATGTTATTTCTATCTTAGGAGTTTTCTTCCCCTTGTGTGTACAAGGCATGACCAAGGCGTGGGTACAGACCAGAAGCCAAGCGGAGATAAATGGGGCTTGTTTTGCCCCTGGCTGATATAAGACAGGCACCACCAACATGGAATCACCCTACCCAGCTCAGGAACAAAGACACTCACTTTCACTAACACTGTGTTTTGGAGAAGCTCCCTTTCCCACTGAGTATTCTTAGACCTTTGACAAAGACCAGTTGAACACACACGTGGGTATTTATTTCTGGACTCTCTACTCAGTTCCTTTGCAATAACACCCACAATAGCTGTGACGTAGAAAAAAACTGATCTTTCCATTGACAGAAAATTAAGAAAATGTGGCGTATAAGTACAACAGAATATTGTTCAACCATGAAAAAGAAGGAACTCCTGCCATTTGTGAACAGCGTGCATAGAACTTGGGGACATCATAACAGGTGAAATAAGTCAGACACAGAAAGACAAATTCTACTTGGTCCCACTTGTGTATGAAGTTTAAAATAGTCAAACTTGTAGAAAAGGAAAATAGAATGGTAGTTACTAGCGGACAGGAGGGAAACTGAGGAGTTGCTGTTTAATGAGTGTCTTAGTTTATTTTCTCTTGTTGCTGAGACAAAATACTCAACAACCAAAGTTAAGGGGGGAAAGGTTTATTTAGCTCACAATTTGTAGAGGTTTCAGTCCATAATTGGCTGGTTATAAGGCAGGGTGGCTTCACAGAGGAGAACGGTTCATGGCAGCCATGAGGTAGCAAAACAAACAAGAAAGGAGACAAGACTCTTTCTGTCCCTTATATTATGTGCAAGCTACCTGCCCTAGAGTGGCACTCACACCCTTAATCCTAGCCAGAACTAAGTATGCCAAACCAACCAGTGGACTGATTTACCAATCACACACCCTTAATCCCAGCATCACACACTCTAGATTCAGCCACCTCTGGAAAAGCTTGCCCCCCATGACTGCATGAGGCTTTGGGGGGACATCTAGACACAAGCCATAACAATAACCATAATAGTTTGGATTTGGAAAGCTCCCCAAAAGGTCATGTGCTAAGACCTTTGTCTCACGTTTGATGCTATTGAGAAGTGATGGAAACTTTAAGAGGTCCAGTTTAGTGGAACAGTTTAGGGGATTAGGATTGTGCCCCCAAGGGGGACCATAGATTATTATACTGGATTAAGAAAATGTACATCTTAGTTACTTTCTCATGGGTGGGACAAAATATGGAACACTCACAAGTTTAAGGAGAGGTTTATTTTGGCTCACAGTTTGTAGAGATTTCCATACATAGTCAGCCGACTCCAATGTGGGACAGCATGGCAGAAGGGCATCGCAGAGGAGAAACAGCTCATGGCATAGCAGGCAGGAAGCTGAGAGGCATCAAGGGAGGAGAAGGGAGATATATATATATATATATATATATATATATATATACTGTATATATATATATATATATATACAGTAAAACCTTGGCTTGCAAGTGTAACATGCATGTAATCCAAAACACTTCTATATCAAATTGAATTTCCACATAAGAAATAATAGAAACTCAGATGATTTTTTTCTGCAACCCAAAAATATTCATATAAAAGTAATTAAATGGACTGGGGATACAGCTCAGTGGCACAAGCACCTGTCTGGCAAGCGCAAGGTCCTGAGTTCGATTTCTGGTACCAAAAAATAATCATTATAATACCGTAATGTAATATAAAAAAATAAGGATAATACAAAGGAAAATAGGGCTGGTGAAATGGCTCAGTGGCATAAGCACCTGCTTGGCAAGCGCGAGGGCCCGAGTTTGACTCCCGGAACCCACATACGAAAAAAGGGCTGGTGATATCACTCAGCGGCACGGGCGCCTGCTGGCGCGCGAGGTCCTGAGGTCGACCCCCGGTACCCACAAAAAAAAAAAAGGAAAATAAATTAACCTGTACTTATCTTTTATTTTTAATTTTAAAGAGAAAAAATATAAAAATAATAATGAAACAGAGTTTCAAAACAGGGTAGTAGGACAGTTACAATAATTAATACTTTGTGTATTATTGTCTTCATAGTAGTTATTCAGAGTACAAGATATAGGCATGATATCTTGTCCAAACAATATTAGCACAAACCTTTCTTTTCAGTGAACTAAGAGAAACTAGCTGCATAACTATCTTAACTATCTTGTGTATACATACATTTTTTCCCCCTGTTCTTCCTTTCCCCTTTCCCCCATCATAGTTTGTCTTTTCTTTTGAACAGCTTCTTCCCAATTCACAAAATCTATTGCACATTTTGGATCTTATTTACTCATTCAGTTTCTCACACTAGTGAGACAATACAGTGTTTACACGTATGGGTCTGATTTATTTCACTTATGAGTATGGCCTTGAGTTGCATCCATTTACCTATAGAAGTCTCCAGTTTATCCTTGTTTATGACTAAGTAGTACTCCATTATATAAAAAAAATCTTTTTTATCCATTCCTCAATTGATGGGCATTTTGGTTGTTTCCAAGATCTAGCTATTACAAATTGTGCTGCTATAAACATGGGTGCACATATATCACTGTGGCATGTTTTTAGTTCTTCTGGGAAAATACCCAGAAGGGGAATCGCTGGGTCAAATGGGACCTCCAATCCTAGTTTTTTAAGGAATCTCCTGCACTTATGTTTGAAAACCCTCATGGCTAGTACAAGGGAGACAAGAGTGAGGAGGGTTATTTTGTAGGATGACTTTCACAATCATTAATGGAATCACTGCTATCTACTGGCTCAATGGAATCTTTTTCTTTTCATGAAATTTTAACAAGGGACCTATCCAGTGACATTTGTTTTTGCCTTCTTTTAAGGATTTTGGAGAAATGGGACATTGCATGGTCATTAAATGGATTCATTGCTTGCATCGCTATAGCCTTATCTGGGTGTTGCTTTTCTACAAAATTTTGCAGTTTCTCACATTTTACACATCTCCCTAATCTCATTTGAAAAGTGCGAGATTCCCTTGCCTTTTTCTCCTCCTCCTCTGCAGATGAGAGCTCCTTCATAACCTTTTTCTGTTGGGCAAAAATCACCCACAATCCCAGAGAGAGAAAGAGAGAGAAAGAAAGAGAGAGATCATTGGCTCAGTTGTGATTGTCTAACATTCAGTGTCATGTGTTACTTGTATTTCGAGACATCACTTGTTTATCAAGTTAAAATTTATTAGAAATGTTCGCTCTTCTTGTGGAATATTCCAAGGAAAAGTTACTCACGATTCAGTTTTACTATATACCCCCTTCCGGGCCTCACACATAGTGACCCAACTCCACCCACTAGGGTTCACCTCCCAACATCACAGCTGGCTCTAAACCCATCAGAGGACTAACCCAGTATCACACACCCACGGCCCAGTCATTCCCCAAAGCCCCACCTAGGAGAGCATGAGACTCTGGGGGGACATTTAGATATAAGCCATACCAGCGTGACTATAAACACAATAAAATCAAATTCAACCCTAATAAAGATGGAGATTCTGCCATCTGCCATGCATGGATTATTATGGGAACTGTCCCTTCCTGGGCTCTCTCCTTCAGGTCACAGTCATGAGATGAACAGTTTGCTTTGCCACGGGCACCATTTGATGTACTGGCTTACTAGAGGCCCAAAAGTATTGGTAGCAGCCAACTGTAGACTGACACCTCCAAAACTGTGAGCCAAAATGAATCCTTCTTCTTTTGAAGTTGATTGCTTCAGGTATTTGTAACAGTAGCAGAATGCTGACCAATGCAATAGGTACGAAGTTTGACTCATGTACATTAAATAATTAAACTTCTATAGGTCTGCTGCACGGCATTGTGCCTATGTTTAAGAAGACCATAATAGACAAGGCGTGATCAAAATATATGCTGAAGGTTTAAATTTTTAAATAGTATTGCAATAAGAGATACATTGCTATTAGCCCCCTCTAAATACTCCCCTCAGTTTGAACCCGCCATTCTCGATGCTCCCTGAACAGTTCTGGAGGCCTCTTTTGTGAGTGGCTTTATGAGGTGTGATCAAAAATACAGTGGATTCTGCTGCCAGGTACCAACCAGTGGAAAGGCAGGCTCAGCTCGTAAAAACACTAAAGTGTGTTCTCCTTCCCCTTGTTCACTGAATCTGACACCATGCAACTTCTGGCTCTTCTCCAGAGTCAAAATGACTGTGACAGGTAAATGTTTTGAATCAATTTGGAGTATCAGAGCAGCTGGAATGGCACGACTAAAGGTACTCACGAAGGAAGACTTCCAGAACCGCTTCAGAAAGTGGTGAGAATGACTGGATGTTTTCATAGTGAAGGGGAGGGTTGATTTTCCTGAGGGGTACAAATGGCAATATATTTTCTACTCTAATTTTTAAAATTTAAATAATTCACCATACGTTTCTATCACACCTTTATAATTGAGCATTTGATAAGAGAATAGATATGACATTCCTCCTTATCACAGCTACAAAACTAAAAAATAGCAAAATACAGGTCTTAGTATTTGAGTTCAAAACTGTTTTAGATTACTTTCCAATCATGTATGTTCCTGTCAAGAGTCAGTGACCAGTAAGTATGAGGACGTGCTGTGCTCTGTCCTTAGTGATCTCCGGAAGTGGCGTCTCCAAATGTCTGCATCTAAATACGTGGCAATGGTAACAGAAGACATCTAACAAGAAAGACACTAAAATGTTTAGAAACTAAATACATAACCTTAGTTCTTCTAAAATTATTTACAACAAGATAGTAAGAGATTAACAACAAATAATACACTGTGCATCGTTATTTTCAAAGTAGGAACTCATAACAAGAAAGATTCTATCAGCAAAGAAACAGATAATAGCATAAAACTTGCTTTTCAGTGAACTAGAGAAACTAGAATTAGCCTATATTCTAAAAAAATTAGCATATATTTTAAAACATTTTTGAAACAATGAAATAGGTAATTTGGAGGATTATTTGAACTTCTCCATACTTCCTATTTATCTATCTCCTATTTTGCACTATATGTAATATATATAGTACATAGCATGTATATATATATGATATATATTTTTCAAATAAGAGAAACCATGCAATATTTAAGCTTATGTATATGATTTATTTCACTTAACATTATGTTCTCACTTGCATCCATTTCCTACAAATGTCTCAAGTTTATCTTTCTTTAGAGCACAGTAGTACTCCACTGTATATAAATACCATATTTTCCTTACCCACCATTCATCCGTTGTTGGACATACTTGATCTACCTATTATAAATTGTGCTGCTTTAAACATGGATGTGCGTGTATTCTGTAATAAGATGACTTTTAAATCTTTAAGGAAGATACTGAGAAGGGGGTTACCTGGGTCGAAAGGAATTTCTGTAGTTGGTTTTATGAGGAGTCTCCATACTGATTTTCATAGTGTACACTCCCACCAACAATGTAGTAGAGTTCCTTTTCCCCATCCTTACTAATTTATTATTATTAGATTTTTTTTGATGATAATCATTCCCTCTGGGGTAAGATGGTGTACCTCTGTAGTTTTTTGTGTGTGTGTGTGTGGGTACGGGGGGGTCGACCTCAGGACCTCGTGCACCAGCAGGCACCCATGCCGCTGAGCGATGTCACCGGCCCTTTTTTCGTATGTGGGTTCCAGGAGTCAAACTCGGGCCCTTGCACTTGCCAGGCAGGTGCTTACGCCGCTGAGCCATCTCACCGGCCCTATCTCTGTAGTTTTAATTTGCATTTCTTTAATGGCCAGAAACATTAAACATTTTTTCGTGTATTTGTTGGTCATTTGTACTTCTTCTACTGAGAACTGTCTATTCATTTTGGTTATCCATTTCTTGATTGGCTATTTTATTTGGGGAGTCTAATTATTTTGAGTAATTTATGTATTTTTTAAAATTTATTTTTATTAGTACATATTTGCTGTACATAATGATCACTTTCATCATAAGAAATTTATACCTGTACATAATACATCTTAATTGTTCTTTTTTCCCCATTCCCCTTCCCTGTCTTCAAGCCTTCTTCCTCTCCCCATTTACAAGAGCTTTGTTTCCATTTTTTTTCATTCTCTTTTCTTTAAATGCTTTTCTCTTCCTTCTCTTCCCTTCCTTCACTTTTCCCTCTTGTTCTCTCCCCCACCCCTGCATTGTTCCCCTTCCCCTTTTGAACAAGTTCTTCCTACTTCCCAATGTCTGCCCTCTGTTTTACTCCTTATTTATCCTTTGGGTTTTTCACGCAAGAGAAACAATGTGATATTTAAATGTGTGTGCCTGATTTATTTTACTTAAGTTTATGGTCTTGAGATGCATCCATTTACCTAAAAATGACTCAAGGTTATCCTTCTTTATGGCAAAGTAGTACTCCATTGTATAGTAATCCCACATTTTCTTTATCCATTTATCTGTTGATGAGCATACGGGCTATTTCCAAGATTCACCTATCATAAATTGTGCTGCTATAAATACGAGTATGCACATATCACTGTGGTGTGATGATTTTAACTCTTTTGGGAAGATACCTAGAAGGGCCGCAGCTAGGTTAAATGGAAGTGCTAGTTTTAGTTTTTTGAGGAATATCCATACTGATTTCCACAATGGTTGTACCAATTTACACTCCCATCAACAGTGGAGAAGGGTTCTGTTTACCCCACAGCCCCTCCAGCATTTGTTATTGGTTGATTTCTTGATGATAGCCATTCTTTCTGAAGTGAGATGGAATCACAGTGTTGTTTTAATTTGCATTTCTCAAATGACCAGTGGTATTGAACATTTTTTCATATATTTATTTGCTGTTTGTACTTCTTCATCTGAGAAGTGTCTGTTCATTTCAGATGCCCTTTTCCAGATTGGGCTGTTAAATTTGGGGGGTCTGGTTGTTCAAGTTCTTTATATATTCTAGATGTTAGATCCTTGTCTGGGGACTAAGAGATTACTATATATGAATTATCAGAGCTGAATCAAGAAGATAAAAAAGTTCTAAATAATCCAATGTCAGTCAATGAAATTGAACAAATAATAAAAATACTACCAATAAAGAAAGCAAAGAGAAAAGCCCAGGTCCTGATGGATTCACTGCTGAATGCTACCAGAAATTTAAAGAAGATCTAATGCCACTACTCCTCTAACTCTTTAACAAATTAAAAGGGTAGCAATACTCCCAAAGACATTCCTGGAAGCAAGCATTACCCTGATACCAAAACCAGAGAAGGATCCAATCAAAAAAGAGAACAGGGTGATCTCCATAATGAACACAGATGCAAAAATCCTCAAAAATCCACAGGTGCAAAAAAATGCAACAAATCATCAAAAAGATAATACATCATATCCAAGTAGGATTCATCCCAGGGATACATATTCAAATCAATAAATATAATACACCATATTAACAGAACCAAGGAAAAAACACATGATCGTCTCAATAGATGCAGAAGAAGCATTTGTCAAAGTCCAACACACACTCATGATAAGTGTTCTTGGGTTCTCGTTGCATGAACTATTATTTTCCATCCTCTGAATTTTAGTTTACAAATTTCTTTCTGTATCCAATGTGTTTCTTCATACAACATAACATTTGATTTTGTTTCTTGGTCCATTTTGCTAATCTGTGTCTTTTGCTTAGTAAATTGAGTCCATTTACATCCATAGTTATAATTAATAGGTACTGACTTATTCTTGTCATTGGATTATTTTCCCCTTGCTATTTTGGTTTCTTTCCCTTCTGCTTGATTGCTAGTTCTATCTGATACTTTCATTTTATTGACGTTTGGCTTTGTTAGCTTCATTTTCTCTTTCTAGGATATCCTTGTGTATTTTTGGAGTGCTGGTTTTGTGGTCATGATTTCTTTAGGTTCTCTTTATCATGGAAGTATCTTATTTCTCCATCAATTTTGAAACATAATTTTGCAGGATAAACAATCTGGCTTGGAAGCTGTTTTTTGTTTAGAGCTTGAAACATTTTGTTCTATGCTCTTTAATTTTGGAAGATTTTACTAATGCTTCAAGCCAAAGCACTTTTTAGTATTCTTTTCTGATCACTTAAATCTATCAGTATTTCCAAGAATTTTCCTTAAAATAAGGAAACTACTATTGGTGCCTCAATGCTGCTAACTGTTTTTTCCAGCTTGAAAAGGAAATGAAAGGAACCTCCCCTTGAGATTTCCACCAGTTCCTGGAGAAAGTGGCCCTGATGGCAGGCAAGAATCTGGAAATAATCACTCAGAATTCGAATTCCAAGTTTGTCCCCTTAAGAGAAGCCCTGTTCAGGGTAATACATGGGCAGTGGTCACTTCTCCCTCCACTTGATTTTCAGAGGGGTTTCTAGACCGCTTCCCTAAGTTTCACAATTATATATTTAACTGTGAACTGGTCGCTTCCTTCGAAATATCCAACAAACACTTCACATTCAGTACATCCCAAGTTTATTCATCATTCTTCCTCATATTCTGACATCTTCAGGTTCAATTATGCAAGCTAGAATTCCTGGTGGCTGTCTCTTCCTCACACCTATGTGGGGCACTTCGCTTTTCCCCTGGTATTCTAGAACAGTCCTAATTTCAAATACTTGCCTCAACTCTCCATCATCTTTGAGTAGTCCAAAGTGCTCTGCTAAGTTTGAGAACTATAAATTTGCAAATTTTACCATCGTGTAGAGCTCTAGAATTTTCTCCAATTTTGCTTATTCGGGGGCGTGTTGTGGTTTGTTCTGCTTTTTATTGGTTCTGTTTTATTATTATTTTTTTTAATGTGGGTACCGGGAGTCGACCTCAGGACCTCGCGTTTGTCAGCAAGCGCTTGTGCGGCTAAGCGATATCACCGGCCTTTTTCCTTTATGTGGGTTCTAGGAGTCAAACTCAGGACCTCACACTTGCCAGGCAGGCACTTATGCCATTGAGCTATCTCACCGGCCCTTGGTTCTGTTTTTGAGATGGAGTTGAGATGTTACTCAGGTTGGTCATGAACTGGATTCAAACAATCCACTTTCCTTAGCTTCCTACCTAGGAAGCTTCCTAACTTAGCTTCCTTCCTAGCTAGGGCTACAGGTACCTGCCATCACTCTTGGTGACGATTCTGATATTTGACCATGGTTTCTATATTTTATGATATAATGTATAAATTAATCAACTCATGAACTTTTTTTTTTTTTTTTTTTTTGCCTTTTTTGAGACAGCATCTCCCTACGCAGTTCAGACTACCTAAACTCACTTTGTGGCCCAGGCTGGCCTTGAACTCGCAGTGATCCTCCTGCCTCAGCCTCTCAAGTGCAGTGATTACAGGTGTGCACCACCATGCCGGGCACAACTCATGAATTTCAGTATTCGTGTAAAAAGTCGCAGCAGTGATCCAAGCCATCTTCACTGAGGGGAGGGTCTGAGCAGCTTGTGGGATGCAGCTTTCATGGGCTCTCATGCTTCCAGTGGCCTTGTTTTGTGACTGAGATACTGTACAAGGAAATCCCAGCCCTCAACCTTTTTTTTTCTCACATTTCCAAGCTGACAAAATATGTAGTAAATATCTTTAAACATGTACTTTTATTTTTTTATTTTTATTTTTATTTTTTGTGTGTGTGTGGGTACCGGGGATTGAACTCAGGACCTCGCGTGCCAGCGGGCGCCTGTGCCACTGAGCGATATCACCGGCCCTTTCTTCGTATGTGGGTACAGAGAGTTGAACTCAGGACCTCGCCCTTGCCAGGCAGGCACTTAGGCCACTGAGCTATCTCACCAGCCCTAAAACATGTACTTTTAAAATGGGTGTGGAGGTGCTTCTTGGTAAGCAGATTTTGCATGTGTGCGTGTGTGTGTGTGCGTGTGCACGTGTGTTTGCCATCTCTACCTAGTGTAAGAGCTGAACTCAACACAGTTCCTTTTACCATTTATTTTTGCAAATGGAAAAAAAAACCTTTAAGTTGATTTAAAATAAATTAGCGTTATTGTTTATACAGCAACGGAATTCACAAAGTTCTTAAAAACGTTGGTTCCCTGCCCCCAAGATTCCTTGTAAAAGGCAAGCATATCATCAACAGAACATCTCCAATAAGGAAATTAGGTCAAAGAGGTCAAATAATTTTTCCTGAATCACAGAACTCTGAGGCCGAGCATTGAGTCAAAGATCAGAAAATGTAGCACTAAATCTTTCCATATCTTCCCTGTAAGAGTCTTATGTTTTGGAAGAAAGGTTTGACTTCAGATGACTCACCAGCCAAGTGCCTAGAACCTGGAAGAAAATAAGGGCTGAGAAAATTTAAATAAATCACAGCCTAGAAAAATAACCACAACCTTGTCATGCAATCAAAGGATTTGATTTAAGGGTTTTCTTTTAAGGGTTTTCTTGCTGAAGTTCACATTCGGGTTAGAGCGCAGATTTGAAAGAGGTTATACTTGTACAGCTTTGTCCCCACTCAGAACTACTGCCAATAGAATCATTCTAAAACAAATCCAGTGCAAATCCCAGTGAAGAACAGGGGCTACCCACGTGGGCAGCGTGGGGCCATGCAGCTTCAGTAAATGGCTACCGAGAAGCAGTAAATTCAAGCCCTGCCTCCTCCAGAACAGTCCCTCCCTTGGAACGAGGACGAATCATGCTCCCCTCTGCAACCTCAAGCCCGATGAGATTCTCGGCGCAGAGTTGAAGTGGAGTCAGTAATGCTGAGTGAATGCACTGCTGACCCGCGCCAGAACTGAGCACGCAGTTCTTGGGTGAAAAATTCTCATTTTCCATAACCCTAATATCTGGATCTACGGGGAAGATGAGTCCATATCAAAATGCTCGTGGGCGTTTGGATGTTTATCCTACGCAGTTTATGAGCTCTCTAATAAATCAATAACCGCAGGCGTATCCAAGAATAAAAACTCTTTTTGGCCATGTGTCTGTAAGAATTAAAGGTTGTGCTGAGCATCTAAATCGTATACGGTGGAGCTCACGCTTTTCCCTGTGGTCAGCTGCAGACAAATGGATGCAGCAGGTTAGCTAGGTATCGTTAATTACCTGTGCGCTTCGCTTTTTCCTCGTTGTTTTGTTGTCACATACTCATCATCCGTCTGGAGTCCGGGCTATCGGGCCTGTTCTCATCCTCCTGCAGACTCATCTGAGAGCATTTTCCCGGCAGAGACAGAAGAGAGCACGATACTGAGATGCCTCAAATCTAGCGCAGTATTAATTCTGCTGGACTGTGCTCAGAGCCAGTCATAAATTCAAACCAGACTTAGGAGGCACAGAAATAGATTGTTTCTTTATTGAAAAATCTGCAAACGTACATTGCAAAGAATGTTGAGGCAGGGAAGAGGAGGGGAATTTGTGACCATTGTTGTGATCAGCAGAGCGTAACTGGGAACCTGACATGCAACCACGGCCACGTGCTCTTTCTGAGGTGAGGCACAGCGGCACACCCGTGTCTAGGTGCTATTTCCTAGTGGTCGTGCACTCAAAATTGTGATAGGTGCTATAATTTACTCCATCCTCCGTGGTACCCACCATGTACTCCTACCCTTGGCCTTTCTTCCTGGCCATGTTCAACTATGCTTCCTGCGTACAAGGTGTATTAGTGAACTTTCTGTTACTATAATAAAAAATCCCAAGATAATCAGCTCATAAAGTTTATTTTGTCTCACGTTTTCAGAGGTACCAGTCCATGGGTGACTGACCTCATCGCTTTTAGCCCTGTGGTGAGGCAGCACAGTAGGGGGCACTGCTCAACTCATGGACAGGAAGCAAGAGAGGGAGAGAAGGGGACCTAGAGTCCCCCTCAAGGGCACGCCCCCAGTGAACAAATACCTCCACCAGGCCACTCTCATATAGGCTCCACCACTCAAACCTGCCACCCCGGGGACCAAGCCTTTCCTATGTGGGTCTTTGGAAGACACTTACCCAAGCCACAGTACAAGGTCAAAATTAAACACATGTCACAACAGAAGGGCACAGGTACTGTCCCTAATGGATGTCCGGTGTGGACAGTGAGCAGCCAGCTCTTCTGCACAGGTGGCACCAGCCTTCACTTCCCCCAGGAAACTCGTGCAAATGCTTGTCCTCAGCACAGGCTTTCCATCCTTCTGAAATAGCTGAGGTAGGGTCTACTTTGAATCTCCCAGGTACATTACAGGGAATCTATGGACAAGGCGAAATCCAGTACAAAATTATCCATGAGCATACATGCATTTTCCAGAAGAAAATGTCTGCAATGTCTGTCAAATCCTTGAAAAATTCTTTATGACTCAGACACGTTAAAGAGTATTACTTATTAGGGTTACACTGCTATATGAATTAGTACACAAAAATGTTCGTGAATGAGCAGACTCGATCCCCAACAGAGCACTTTTTTTTTTATGTGGGTACCAGGGGTCGAACTCAGGACCCTGCGCTTGCCAGGCAGGCGCTTATGCCGCTGAGCCATCTCACCAACCCCAACAGAGCACTTTTAAACTCACTAGCAGGTTATATAATGGATGTAAGGTGGGAGTAGTTTAAGAACCAGAGGGAACAGCCTCTCTGCATGTACATTTGCAGCACTCAACTGACTTTTCTGAAGAGCTGCTTTTGCAGAAGCATCACTGGTGATACGAGATCCACCACTCCTGAAATATTCCTGGAAGGTTCATGGCTCACAGTAACTTAAACATACTGAGAGTCTGATGGTGTAGAAATGCAGCCTCACTTCCCACCCCAGGGTTTTATTAGTCATTGCTAATGAATTTACTTATTTCTGGAGACATCTGTACTGGGAAAGGAGGATCTAGACAGGAAGGCACTGAGGATGGTGCTCGAAGAGGGGAGACCCAGAAATGACTCGATTCCACCAGTCAGGCAGCAATCACTGCCTCTGGTCTGCACAGAGCAGGTTGGCAGGGAGTCAGATCATGCCCCCGGCTACGTGCACCTGCGCTTCTCCTGTGCCCTGTTGTAGTCAGGTCTTGGCCCAGTGGAAGAGCTGGGTTTTCTAAAGGGGGCATCACTGACTTCTTCCTTAAGGGCAAGTATTTTCTTCAGAGAAAGTTGCATAGATTTCCATCAGAGCATACACACAGCTCCCTAGCCCTGCTTTGGGAAACAGAGAGAAAACATTGTCAGAGGTGAAGAATTTTTGGTGATGAAATCACTAGGAGAAAGACTTGGGTAAGAGTTAGAAATTTCACAGTTACAATTTGAGTGATGTTTACAAAATGATATTTGTTGCCCGTCAGTGTCTAATTTCATCTCTGATTTACCTCAGAAGATTCAGGACCAAGTGACTGTAGCTTGCTCTTCGACGTTTCTAAGGAGCATCACTCGCAAGGCCCGCACCAGATTTGTCGTTCCTGGACTTAAACCCAATGGTAAAGACTTGGAGGCAACTCTCCTTCCTCCTTCTCCAACTGAACAAGGTCTGGAAGTCACAGTCATTCCTGTTACCCAAAATCCCATCATGACAAGCACACACTCTCCTATCATGCCCAGCCACGATCTCTTTTATTGACCTATTATTTCCTTCTCTGCAGGGACAGAGTCTTATCCTCCTATTAAATATCTTAAAGTAGTATTTAATTCAGTAATAGTAGACTTCTGGGTCAGATGAAACAGCCTGCTAATTTTTAAAGGGCTAAGATTCATTTTCTTCAGATTACTAAGAAACAAAAGCAAATACAGTAACAAAGCAAACCAAAGGAGCTAACAAAAATTGGCTGGAATGAACTGGTTCCTCACCAACATTCTAGTGAGGCCACAGCACTTTCCTACAAACTCCTTTAAACTGATCTCTTTTATTCATCTGTTTTGAGGCAAAGTATTGAGAGACAGTGGTTTTAGAATGCTTGAACCTAAAGTGAAGGGAGAAAATTTGCAAATACTTGCTGCACAAGAGAAATTTAGTAATGTGCTTTATGTGCTATCTTCTACTTATGGAAAACACCATTTTACAGAAACAATACTGGGGTTTAGAAAAAACTGAATTCATTCACTCAAACTCTCCATTAGTAGATTTTGGAAAAAATAAAAAGTAAACACAAAATCTTTGGAAATGAAAAATATCTCTGCTCTCACACATAGCTTCTGATTTCTCAGACAAAAGCAGAGGAAACTATATCAGGAAAGATGCTTTCATTGATATGAATAAAACCAGGCCAATAAAACATTTTTTAAATGCTGAATGTGAGATAAGGGGAAAAACCAAAACAAAACCCTATAACCTTTCCTTGGACTCTATCTGGCTGAATCCCAGAGGTTACTTTGTGGTTTGTGCTTCTTTATTGTTATTTTTGTAGATTTTTTCCCTGTAAAGGAGAAACTGCCTGTAGGCCAATATTTGCATCTCATTTTGGATCTATCAGCAACAGCTTGGCTTTTTACACTTCTGTCCTTGAACATGTTCTTCAAGCCCCAGTGTCCTTTTCAAAGTGCACCTCTTAATTTGTAGCTCGGACGCAGGAGCAGGGCTTACCCTTGAGAAGACATTCGGAGCTGTTTCTTAATTTAGGGCATGAGTCAGAATCCAGCAGAGCTGTCCCATGACTCTACAGTGTACCAGTCCATGCTTGGCATCAGACCAGCAAGACAAACTCTTGAAAATAATGAGAAATCATAATTCTTCTAAAATCTCATACAAGTAAAATAACAAAGGCCTCAAACTTCTAAAATTCTTATTACATTTATAGGCATCAATGGATTCAATTATGAGAGTGCACAGGAACTCTGAGTGTTTATCCAAACATTTTCAATAATTAAATCATATTTTTCATGTTGCCTGACACTGCTGGCACCCACAGAGCGCTCATCTCCGTGGAGGGCTGAGGAAATCAGGGATAATGATCTCCTACTGCTGACCCACAGGAGGGTGTGCAAGGTTTGCAGTATTAGATTACAGGAAGTAAACTGCAGATCTGCCATCGCTGAGCACACAGCTTGAAATGATAGACGGAAACAAGAGGATGAAATTAGAGAGAAATGCATGATTGAGTAAATCACCCCAAATGTGGGCCCCAGAAACTTCACAGCAGTGGAAAATGGTCTAAGAGTAGGGCTCAAGATGAAGCACAAGAGATATTTTATTCTAGATTATTTTAAGTATTGTATTTTAAGAGATATGTTATTGTGGTTTTAACATAAATTACTGTGATGAAGAAATTCTCAGAAAAGCAAATGCTATTTCAGGTTTTATTAACAAATGTGTTGGTTTAAAATAAATGACAGTTCCATCAATTGTTGAGAGCACTCTGTTAAATAGGCTCTTCTCTGAATGAAGACAATGCCAACTGGGGAAATTCCAATACGGGGAATGAGAAAAGAAAATAGGAATGCTCAATCAGTATGAGTGGGATTAACATGAAAATAAAGACCACTGCCCTCAAACATTTGAAGGAGAGTCATCCAGAAGAGGGCTTAAAGTTGTTTTCTGTGGTTTCACCGAGCAAAGCAAGGGCCCGTGAGTCAGAATGATGGCATGCTATGCTCTGAATCTGAATGCCGCTAAGGCTCACGCATTAAAGGCCTGGCTCCCGCTTGCTTTGGCTTGTTAAGAGCTGGCGGAACCTCTAAGAGGTGAGGTGAGGTTGCGTGAGAGGTCTTTGGGTTATTGGAGGAGACACTCAGAGGGCACCGTGGGACCCCAGACTCTTTCTCGACCCTCCTTTTCTCTCTCCCATGCTCTCCAGCTACGAGGTGAGTAGCTTTGCTCCTCCGTGTTCTCCTCACCACAGTTCACCACCACAGGTCCCAAACATCGGGGCTAACTGATCATGGACTGACACCTCCAAACTGTGAGCCAAAATCAAACTTTCATAACTGGACTTCTCTGAGATGGCCTGGATAGAAAAATAACAGAATAGGCTGCACTTAGGTCTAGAAAACAAGTGACAATTATAAGGATGAGAGAAGACGCCAAGATCGGTATAAAATCCTGTGTGTAGTTCAGTGTGGTCATTTTTTAAGCAGCAAGTTAGTTGGTCCAATAGTTCACACTCACATTTTATAACTAAAATACAAACTTGAAATACAAATTTGTTAGAGAGGGCTGGGGATATAGCTCAGTGGCACAAGCGCCTGCCTGGCAAGCATAAGGCCCTGAATTCAATTCCCAGTACAAAAAAAAAAAAAAAAATGTGTTAGAGTACTATTTCTGCAAAACTTTCTGCTTTCACTGGGCTAGAAGGTGCTATTTATTTTTTCACCAGTGACGAGAAAGCCTCTCGGCATCCTCTGCTGCAGAAGTCTACTGCCTTGCTCATCACACTGCACCCAGAAACCCTAGATTACCAGCTGCCAAGGCCACAGCCCACAGCCCACGGCCTCTTCCCCCCAACTTGAGCATTGAAACTACTTCTGAGTCACTGGCTTCTAAAATGAAGTCCATGACAAAAGAGAGAAACTGCTCTCAGATAAACTGCTATCTGAAATACTAAATTCTCCTAGGAACAAGATGAAGAAAGATACCATTAGTTTAAAAAAATCAGGAACTAACAAATTAGTTTTCCAAGGAAACTGACACATATATTTATGGGATGCACAAATGCTAGGCTGAGAATAAAATCTTGTAATTTTGGAAGCAGCTCCCCACAGGACAGACTAAACACAGACAATCACGAATGGTACACAGTACACAGAGTCCGAGCCTCTGTTTAGGTATATTCACACTCAAAACAGTGGCGGAGCTGGAAAAGGAGAAGCAGCACTTCCACAAGGGCTTTAGAAGAAGGGGAGCAGTGCTGTTGAGGACACTTACAAATCAAGTTGAGTGCTTGAAGATCTCTTAAACCAACGAGTTGCTCTTCTGTTTTTCCAGATATGGAGCTAAAAAGATGCTGTGAAAGACAAGAAAGAAAAGAAAGAAAGGAAGAAAGAGAGAGAGAGATAGAGAGAAAGGAAAGACAGGAAAGAAAGGCACACAGCACACAGTTCACACAGGGGGAAACCAAAACGAAATCTCTCATCTCTGGAGGATTTCCTCAGAGGTCTTTCCATTCAGCAATCACTCTATTCTCTCAGCACTCACTTAGGGCCTAGTACGTGATGGTGAACCTTTCAGAGACCAAATGCCCAAACTGCAACCCAAAACCCATTTATTTATCATGAAGTGTCAATACTTCCCCTATGTGCGCTATTACCATGCTCAGGTGCTGGGGCAACGGTGGGGCAGTTTGGCTCCCCTAAAGACAGAGAGGCTCTGCGTGCCTACTGTAGTTCACCACCACTGGCCTAGTAGCTGCATGCCCAGGTGCTGATTTTGGTAGTCACCCAAGGGTGTATCTTCATGCAAACAGCATGCATTATAAGAATAAACACCAAATATAAAGCAGTATGTGCCATAAGGAAAATACAATATAAATGACATTAAACATCTATGACATTAAACATCTTTGAGAACCAGCAAATCCTAAGGAAGTTTCAAAATATGGCCCATAACTTGATCATTTCACTGTGTTGATGCTATTAAGATATTAGATGCAATTAAGAAACTCAGTATTCTGTGGTTCTATGAGGGCCACTTTTGACCACAACTTATTGGGACATATTTCCTTGATAGCTCAAAATTGTTTCTTTCTCTTTTATCTATTTGGCAGTCTTAAAAATACATTAGTGCTCTAATCAAGAGTCAATTTGCAAAATAAGGTTTAGGTTTATTGATATTGCTCTTACGTATTCCCAGCAGAAGATTATTCTAATAAAACAATTAGGAGAGAATGTTAAAATGAGGTACACTACTTAAAAATGAAATCAGAAACATGATATGCCCTAAAGTATTTAGTAGACCACAAAACTTCAAATTAAGTCAATAATTGATTATTAAGAATGGTGAGGAGGGCCGGTGAGATGGCTCAGCGGTGTAAGCGCCTGCCTTGCAAGCGCGAGGGCCCAACTTCGACTCCCGGATCCCACATACGAAAAAGGGGCCGGTGATATCGCTCAGCGGCACGGGTGCCTGTTGGTGCGCGAGGTCCTGAGGTCGACCCCCGGCTACCCACAAAAAAAAAAAAAAAAAAAAAAAAAGAATGGTGAGGAGATGGGCTGGTGAGATGGCTCAGCAGCATAAGCGCCTGCCTGGCAAGTGCGAGGGCCTGAGTTCAACTCCCGGAACCCACATATGAAAAAAAAGGGCCGGTGATATCGTCCAGCGACACAGGTGCCTGCTGGTGCGTGAGGTCCTGAGGTCGACCCCCGGTACCCACAAAAAAAAAAAAAAAAAAGAATGGTGAGGAGAAAATATTTAATTATGCAATTGCCTTTGAAATGAATCTGTTCAGCATACATTTTGTATAGTAATTCTACTACAAATTTGGCTTTTACATTGTTCAAGAAAAGTCTTTCCTGGAAAGTAACATGGGAGGAAAGCTAGAAAATCAGCTGCTTTGTGACAGTGATGAAATTTAAATGTATACCCAGCAGTTAAGGGACCCTGCAAATGTCATTTATGTGATGGATTTGTGGTTGTCATTATCTAAAAGTGCTCTTTATAGAAAGCACTTTTTTTGTTGTTGAGTTATGTTTTCACCTTGTTTTTTATTAGTACATGTGTAGTGCATAATAAAGACACTCGTGGGGAACTGGTACGTGTGCAAGAGACACCTCAATCATCTTTACTTCCATAGCCCTTTGCCGCCTTCCATCTTCCCTATCCCCACAGACCCTTCCTATCTGGACAAAGTGGACCTCCTTATTTCCTATCATCTATCTTTTTTTTTTTTTGCTATTTAAATTATTTATATTTTGGGTTTCTCATATAAGAGAAACCATGTGATATTTAACCTTCTGTGTGATTTATTTCACTTAGCATTATGGTCTCGAGGTACATACAGTTTCTTACAAATGACTCAAGATTATTCTGCTTAATGCCTGAGTAATATTCCTTAGTGAATATATATCAATTTTCCTTATCTATTCATCCCTCGGTGGGCATGAAGACCACTTCCAAGATTTAGCTATTATAAACTGTGCTGCTACACACATGGGTATGCATGTATCACTGTAATATGATGTCTTTAATAATTTAGGGAAGATATCTAGAAAGTACAATTGGGTCAAATGAAATTTCTATTTTTAGTTTTTGAGGAATCTCCACACTGATTTTCCATAGTAGTTGTACTAATTTACATTCCTACCAACAATGTGGAAGAGTTCCTTTTTCCCTACAACCCCATCAGCTTTTTTTCTTTTCTTTTCTTTTCTTTTTTTTTCTTTTGAGTTCTTGATGAGAGCCATTTTTTCTGGAGTAAGATGGAATCTGAATGATGTCTTAATTTGCATTTCTTGAATGTCCCAATAAACATATTTTATTGTATTTATTGTTGATTTGTACTTCTTTAGAGAAGTATCTGCTCATTTTAATTGTATTTTTTTATTAAGTCTTTCATTTTGTGGCCTCTAATATTTGGAGAGTTTTTATATGTTCTAGATCCTAGTCCTCTGTCTCAGGAGCAGCTGGCAGTATTTTTTCCCATTCTTCAGGCTGTCTCTTCACTCTGTTGGTTTCCTTTGCTGTGCAGAAGATTATTCATTCAATATGATCCCATTTGTCTATCTTGGTGTTATTTCTTGAGCAACTGGGGTTCTGTTCCAAAAGCCTTTGTTTCATGCCTATGTCTTCAAGAGTTTTACCTAATTTATCTTACAGCAGGTTCAGTATTTCTGTTTTAATATCTAGGTCTTTGATCCATTTTGCTTTAATTTTAGTACAAGGTGAAAGACATGCGCCCCAGAGAGGCTATCATTTGCTGCCAGCTTTTACTCTGCCACCTTTAGACTTCCCTATAGTTTTGATAAAATATAAGTTGCTATCACAAAAGTCCCATATTCAAATTATGGGGATTTCAAAAAATGTACAGAAAAATCATTTCTTCATTACTTTATCTTGTTATCAACATATTTCTTTTTCTGTCCAGATATTACAAGTCATCGCCAAAAATTTTCATAAAAGTACAGATCCCTGGAAGATTTTGGGAGCTATTTGTTGTAAACCATTTTCCTAAAATACATCCTTCTCATTATGAGTATTTAGATAAAAGTCATCTTCAGTGAAATAGGATCTGTTGTATGTCCTATTGTAAACTATAATTCTACAAGCCATTGTAGAATATTTAAACTATCATTCTAATCTAAATCTAAAAGCAATACAATGCCTTAAAAAAGAACAGAAAACAAAAGTTCTGAAGAAAAGAAAATATGTATTAAAATTATTTCTTATAAGTCAAACTCTCTCATCCTCTCCTTTTCACAAAAATAATAGCATGTAGAAAATCAACCAATTTAACTTTTTGCAATACAGTAGAAAATCACAGGAAAGTTTCTGGTTACCATATATAATTTAATAGTGAAATAGTTTTGTTTTAAGACTAAATTCTGTAACTGCTGTAAAACTATCTTGGATTCTACTGTTCAAATTGAAAATATTAGATAAGGCGCAAATATAAACAGATCCATGCAACATATGTCAGAAAAACGTTAACAGTGGTGTGGACTGTTTCCAGGTCAGTGTACTGAGCGTCAGCAGAGACTGGGCATCAACGGGGCAGAACAGTTCAGGTCCTTTCCCCTCCTCCCTGAGAAAGCTAGAGCTGCCGCAGTGAAGCGTGGTAAACTGGGTACCTGAGCAGCAGACACTTATTATTTCACAGTTCTGGAAGCTGGGAATCTGAGAGCAACTTGTCAGCAGGGTTTCCTTCTGGAGGGGGCTCTCCAGTGCTTTTTTCCCCAGCTTCTGGCGACCTGTTGGCGACCTCCCGCCTTCCTTGGCTTTTAAAGCTTCGCTTCCTCCCTTTCCTCGGTGTCCTCCCTGTGTGTGTATCTGCCCAAATTTCTCTCTTTTTTTTTAAGGAAACTGGTCCTATTAGAATAGGGGCCCATTCTACTTTGATATGACCTCATGCTAACTCCACTAATTACATTTGTAAAGACTTTTTCCCCATTGGAAATTAAGACATCGATTTATCCGTTTTGAGTGAACATGTCATACACCCCATGATAATTTCCAAGAGGGGAGAGAAGTGGAAAACCTGATATTTTAATTTTAAATGATAGGTTTTCAAGATGACTTTAGCTGAAATTCCAGTATTCACGTTTGCATGTTGAAGCCAAAATAATGAAATTTACTCATTGATCTGAAAGTTGGAATTCAATATTGATCATGTTTGACTGGAAGGTTATGGGGTTAGTTAAAAACGTTGTTTATTTGTGGGTAAAGAAATACATTTCTCAATATATTTCTTTCTGTTGAGCTTTATTACTGTTTTCTTTTTCTTTTTGTAAAATTATGTGATATTTACCTAATAGAGTTTCTGATCCCAGGAGTATTCAGGATGTGTTTAGTATACAAAGTTTTGATACTTCATTGTTTTATTAAATTGATAAAAGCATAAAATGCATTATTGTAACACTTTACAAAGTTAAACTATCAAATTAGAAAGCAGCACGCAAGAAAATTTTAAAATATAAATACAAATTAAATAGCTTTGATCTATCTACACCCTTAAGTAGGCCATTAATGAATCAAAGTAACTTAAACATATGGAATTTATGGCAGTATTTTTTATAATAGCAAAACATGGGAAAAAATTTCTGGATTAAGAATGCACTCTCAATAAATTAAGGTTTACTCACCTTATATAATATTACATAGCTATTAAATAGAAAGATTTGATTTTACGTTTGTTGATCTGGAGCGAGTCCAGATATATAGTTTAAACTTTAAAAAGGAAAAAAAATCCAACAAATATGTGTTGTACAATGCCATTTTCATTTAAAAATGTATATTCATGTATATGCCAGAATGTGTTCATACTGACCCAAAGAAATGCGGAATGATAAACACCAAAATGTAAATGTCAAATTATGTCAGGGTGTAAAGTTCAAAGAGGGAAGATGAATAATTAATGATATTTCTTAAAAACAGGACATTCTCTTATATAATTAAGGAAAAATTGGGAAATATAACACAGATTTAATGTACAACACCACACATTTTATCCGACTTATCAACGGTCCAAAAATGTCCTATTGAGCTATTTCCCACAGTCTAGGACCCAATCCAGGACCACACAATATGTCATAGCTCTCCACTCTAATAGATCTGTAGACTTCCTGTTTCCCCCATGTTGACATTTTTGAAGAGGGTAGATCTGTTCTTTTAAAGAATATTTCCAATTTTGGCCATTTTGCTGATAGTTCTCTATGATTTCATTCAGGAGCTGACATCAGGTTGGCAAGTGCTTGGTGCCAGATTTTCCCAGCTTGGAGATGGTTCCTTCATCAAGGTGATGCCTCCAGGATTATCAACTATAAATTATTTCCCCCATATAATTAATAAATTATGTGTAGAGAGATCCTTTAAGACTGCATAAATATCCTATTCCTCATTAATCTTGTTTTTTGTTTCTATTAATATAAATTTAGATTCTTCAGTGAGTGGGTTGAATTATTTTTCAATAGATCAAATAGTGTTCAGATCTTTTATATACTTGCATATTTCCTTTATTGCCTAATGTTTGTCAATGACAGAAAAGAGTGTGAAATGAAAATGTTTTGGGGTTTCTTAATTTTTTTCCTTTTTTACTGGTTTTGTTTTTATACCTTGATACTGTTAAGCAGTGTATACACATTTATATTGGTTATTTCTAAAATTATCCTTTTATTAGCACTGTAAAATTTTCTTTCTTATCTGTTAAAATAAAATTTGTCCTGATTGTTCTGATAGTAACAGAACTATTTCCATTTTCTTGTGCATACCATTCCATTCTTGTGCATACATTTTTCCATTTCTTTATTTTAAATTATCTATTGCCTTTTTAAAAGGCTCATAATTTGTGATAAGAAGATACTATGTTATATCAAGTCTGACAATCTTGTTTTAGTTGTAATTCTTATTTTATCTGTATTTAATACAATTATTAATGGGTTTCATGTAGGTTTACTATTTCATTATTTGTTTTCCATGTTATTTAGTTTTTGTTCTTATGTTCTCGTTTGCCAGCCATTTTTAGTTAATCAAATATTTTCATATTCCATTTAATACTTCTAGGTGCTTTTTAGTTTTTCACTGTTATGCTGCTTCTTACAAAAGAGTAAGAATATTGAATCAGTGCAGCTACCTTTATATTATCTCAATTCTGCTTGGTATTGTGTGTGATGCATTTTTCATCTGCATGTATTATAAATTCTATTATAAAATAGTACATGTTTTTATTTTCATGATAAGTTGAGTTTTAAAAGTATGAGTGCTAGAAAAGATATTTCTTAAATATATGTATTTGTTACAATTGTGATTTCTTTCCTAGGTCTGACTATTACCCTAGTGCCAATTATTTGTACTTTGGTATGTTTTTTGATTCAGCCTGAAACACTTTCTGTAGCATTTCTTTAGTGCTTTCATTTCCTAGGAAATATCCTCAGAACACGGAGGTTATTCACAGTTCGAGTTAAAGGATTTGCGCCAGGGAGGAGGAGTGAGGATGGAAGGGCCTCGTGTGTACTGGGCAGACATTCTACGCCCAGCTCTGTGCCCAGCCCTCTTTGGAGTTTCACTGTTTTCCCTTCTCTGCTTCCTACTGGAGGACATCTGCTGATTTATCTTCACGTTCACTGACCCTTTCTTGTACTATTCAACGTGCTGTTAATCTCAACAAGTGGACGTTTCATTTGTGTATTCAAATTTTCATTTCTAAAAATGAAAATTTCTTTCCTTTTTTTTTTTTTCTTTCTTTCTTTCTTTTCTTCTTTTTTTGGGGATTGAACCCAGGGCCTTCTCATTAACCTGTATCCCAGCCCCTTTTTCTTAGTTTTTACTTTGAGACAGGGTCTCTCCAGATTGCCTGGGCTGGGCTCGAACTAGCGATCCTTCTGTATCATTCTTTGTATTTTCAATTTTTCAGATGACATTGCATATATATAATCCTCATAAAGTCATATTGTCTTATGCTTGAATTTATTTCTTATTACTCCATAAATAGCTTTTCTCATAGTTATAACACATGACGTGTCTCAGTGCTAGATCCTCCTTGTCTCTTAACTGTACCATTCTTCTGTATTTTTGTGTAACTGGTGATTTTTTTTTTTAAAGAGTAGGAAAATTTTTTGGAGGAAAGGAAGGGGAAATAGGAATGGGGAGTAGGAATAGCTCCTGAGAGACAGGGGGGGTCCCAAATGGGTTGCCAGATATTTTACTTTATACTGGACATTTTGGATGGCTTGCTGTGGAAAATCTCAATTTTATTTTATTTCTCTGATGAATGTTGAGATTCTTTGTCATTCTATTTGTAATACAATATGGTTAATTTTGCTGGACTTGAGGGAAGATTTTTAATGTAGTTAATATATGGGATACTTTCTGGGATTTCCCCCTTCAATCTTCAGCCAATTTTCACATCCCTGAGGTCAATTCTGAATCCTAAAGTCAGTGTTATATGAACCGAGGGACTATCAAGCAAAAGGCTTTATAAAGAAGAAAAATTTGCCTGGTTCTGTTTGTTTTTTCAAGTGCTGAATCTTCTAGTCTATTTTTGTCAGCTTTTAGCACCTCTCCAATACATGTACATTATTTTCATTATAAAAATACATTTTATCAATGATTTACTATTATTACCTTTAGGGATTAATATCATATAATTCATCTTTTCATTCAAATAACTCATCTTCCATATATTAATCTTTAACTATAAAATGAAACAAAATAAACTAATGCATTCTATTTTATAGACTGGATGTTGCCCTCCTTATGAATCACTCATCAAAGTCAATTTCTAGTAAAAAGAACATATATATAAATTTTCTGATTTATTTATTGTCAAAGTTATTAGCCCAAAGCTGGCTATTGTGTGAAATCAGCTATTGTGTAAAATCTTTCAATTCACTTATAAATTCAATCCTTGCTTTTCAAATACCTACAATCGTTCAAGTATTTTAATTAGGTGGAAGATTCCACCCAGTCATATAGGATAACTAAATAACTTTGATGAAAGCAAGGAAAAGGAGTTCTTTTTTTTATTTTAAGGAGAAAAAACAATTAAAACAATGATACAGAATTTCATAACAATATAATAGGAAATTAACGATGGTTAATATATTGTGTATTATTATCTTCAAAGTAGTTGCTCAGATTACAAGATATAAGTATGAAAAATTGATCAAACAATATAAGCACAAACTGTTCTTTTCAATGAACTAAAAGAAATTAGTAGTACAATTATCTTCGCTATCTTCTGTACACATATTTTTCTTCTTTTCTTTTCCCTTCCTTCTTTTCTCCTTTCCCCCATCCCAGTTGTTCTTTCCTTTTGAGCAGTTTCTTTCCCTTTCACAATATCTATTGTAGATTTTAGATCTTATTTACTTTTTCAGCTTCTTACACTAGGGAGACAATATGACGTTTACACATGAGTCTGATTTATTTCACTTATGAGTATGGTCTCTACTAGCATTCATTTACCTATAAAACCCTCGAGTTTATCCTCCTTTATAGCTAAGTAGTACTCCATTATATAAAAAAATGCATCTTTTTTATCCATTCCTCGGTTGATGGGCATTTGAGTTGTAGCCAAGATTTATCTATTACAAATTGTGCTGCTATAAACATGGGTGCGCATATATCTCTGTGGTAAGATGTTTTTAATTCTTCTGGGAAGAGACCCAGAAGGGGAATAGCTGGGTCAAATGGGACCTCCAACCCTAGTTTTTTTGAGGAATCTCCACACTGATTTCCACAGTGGCTGCACCAGTCGACACTCCCACCGACAGTGGAGAAGGGTTCCTTTTTCCCCACAGCCCCTCCAGCATTTGTTATTGGTTGATTTCTTGATGACAGCCATTCTTTCTGGGGTGAGATGGAAACTCAGTGTTGTTTTAATTTGCATTTCTTGAATGACCAATGATGTTGAACATTTTTTCATGTATTTATTTGCCATTTGTATTTCTGCATCTGAGATGTGTATATTCATCTCAGATGCCCATTTTGGATTGGGTCACTGAATTTGGGGGGGGTCTGATTTTTTTCAATTCTTTATATGTTCTAGCTAGGAGTCTTCTGTCTGAGGGACAGTTGGTAAAATTTTTTCCCAATCTGTGGGTTTTCTTTTCACTCTGTTGGTGATTTCTTTTGCTGTGCAAAAGCTTTTTAATAAGATGAGATCCCAGTTGTTAATTCTTTTAAGTACTTCCCATGCAGTTTGGTTTTTGTTCATGAAGTCTCTGCCTACCCCTATGTCTTCAGGATTTCTACCTATTCTCTCTTCCAGTAGATTTAGTGTTTCTGTTTTAATATTTAGATCTTTGATCCATTTTGGCTTTAGTTTAGTGCATGGTGATAGACCTGGGTCTAGTTTTAGTCTTTGGCATGCGGAAAGCCAGTTTTTCCAGCACTATTTATTACAGAGGCTATCTTTCTTCCAGTGAACATGTTTGGCCCCAAAAAAGAGTTCTTTAGAAATTATTATTATAGAATATCGCACACATTTCCTACAGCAAAAATTATGCAATGTATCTATCGGAAGTGAGACATCATATTTTCATTGCCTTTCTAGTGGAATCACTCCAGAACAAGAAAAATGGTGATTTTGTAATAAACAATTGTGATGTTTCTGCCATCAAAGACCATGAAAGAGATAAGTTCTCTTTGGACAATGCCGATCAGTGTGTGAGAAGATGTACACATATCCTCACAAATGTTCATATATCACACACACACACACACAAACACATCACACTGCTCAGGTTCTTTGCTTTCAGACAACTTTAGAAAATAGAAGTACTTTGTAACAAATACACTAAAATGCTTGTGCATTGGAGGATCCAATAAGGGTCTTTCATATTCACCTTAAAACACACTTTGAGGTGACCTTTGCAGGCAGTGTCCTTTGTAGTCCACACCATGAGACCAGATGGGGTGGCTCCACTCTGGCTTGGAAGGACCTGGAAAGAAGGGTGCTTGACCCCTGAGCTCTGCTGCGCCCCACTCCAGGGAGAGGGTGCGCAGCACACCGAGCATTTCCCCAGCCTTCGCTCAAAGATGAGAAACCCTAACGCTTCCCCTATCTAATTACTTCGTCTTTCTTGATGCTATTATGAACGCTTATTTTTAAAGAAGAATATGCTAGAAAAAAATCTAATTATATATTTAATGAAAAAAAGAAAATTAAGCAATGCTGTAACTCACCCATCTTTTAAGAGTACCTCTCTTTTAAGGTAATATATTAAGAGTACTTAGATATTAAGGTAATATGTTAAGACATTAAATTAATGTATATGAACAATTTTTGTAAAATAACATCTGGTCATTATAACAATAAGAATTATGTAAGCAAAAATACTGGTTTTACTGCTCACTCACATGGAAATTTAAGACTTAAAATAATTTCTTACAGACTATTTTCTAGGAATGTCCACTCGTAACAGGCTAGAACCTATCCAATTCTTTTGGAGGGTAGGAAAAAATGCTAATTTTCATGCAGTAAAATAATTAATAAAATAGTAATGTAAGATATGCTCACATTTATTATAATAAATGATATTTGCTTTGAAAAATGACTGAAACTGCCTGGTGAATTAAAATTAAATCTAAACTTTTGCCAGAGTCAAGTAATCTGAGAGGGCTGAAAGACTGCATTAACCTTACGTGTGGCCTGTAGGGCACGACGCTAGTCGCTGACGCCCAGTCAGTGTCAGGGAGCACTGTGGAAGGGGCCGGTTGTCTGCCAGCTCCTTCAGCCGCCGGGGCAGTGCGGTGTGGAGCAGTGTGAGCTGCTTTTTCTCTGTGCTTTCCTCTTGGGGACCGAATGACAGAGGGCTTTGGGATGCGGTTCCTCAGCAGGGCCACCGTGGGCAAAGGCACTTTACATCTCTGACCCTGTCGCTTGTCTGTAAGTTTAGGGGTTACCAAGTCACCTGCATCATTAATTTCCATGATCTGCAAATGACTTTAAAGGGACATCTTTCCTTCGTTTGTGAGAAATAATTATCGGAGATTGTTTATGAGAAAGAATTATACCCCTCTTGCTGTACTCGCCATATACTGAGTATTTTATTTTGCAAAATATTGTCCTTGTCATGCTTAAAGATATAGGTAAAACTCCTAAAAAAAATCCTGTCATTTGTTATTATTGTTGTTAGTGTTGTTGTTGCTATTAACACAAGACTATTGTGAGATGAGTTGTTTTATAGACATTTAAACATTAACTAAAATTTCCATTTTTCAAGTAGTTGTCTTAGTATAAAACAAATTATGTAAAGCAACTGTCACTTTTAAGAGAAATAACTTTGTTTAAATAAAATGTCATGTCATAATAAAATATGTCTTATGCAGAAATAGAGGGTCTTGAGGTTGCTACAAATGGATTAAAGGCCAAATATCTTTCCGTAAGAACTTGGATAATGATGATTTTTGCATATTATTTTTGCTTTCAGTCTCTTTAAACATAAATAGGCAAAACTTCAAGGCAAGAAATGAAAATGAAATAAAACAAGAATATATAAAATTGAAAAAGATGCCTTGGCAAAGCTGCCTCCTTAACTCTTTAAGTTTCCAGTGTTAATTTATAATAACACACTATTCTAGTTGTATATATAAAAACATACATGTAAATACACTGGTTTTCTAATGATTCTATAAATTTTTAGATAATTTCAGATAATCACTAAGGTAATAAATGTACGTTATTATAAAACGAAACGGTTCAGAATACAGCCACGAACAATACCCTTATGCTCAAGTCCATGACACTCGTGAAGATGTGTGTAGCACAAGAATAAACTGGTAAAAAGAAGTCCGCACCTTTTCACAGGATTGTGTCAGATTACTTTCCAAGATTTTCTCACACAGATATAATAGAGTTGTAATTTTACTGCATTCCACCAACTTATCAATTATACATCTTTTATTCTACTTTTTAAAAAATCTGATGTTAAGTATTTTAAATGGTGGTAATACATGTACATCTAAAAATCCTGAAACCTTTTTATGTTGTATAAAAATCTGATTCATTCTCTTGATCCAGCTGGCTTTAGGTTACAAAGTAAAAAATATATAAATTTATTGTACTAATTATATAAATCTTTTATTTTATCAAATGTATTCATGTTTCTGTCACACAAGTGTGTTGTATGATACTCAGAAATTATGTTTCTGACCCATGCTTTGTCATAGTTTATGTAATTCTCTAAATATAGAATGTGATGTTTTTTGTTTTCAATATTAATATGATGATTTTTATATTTTATATATATATATATTTAAATAAGCTAAATTATATTTTCTTACTTTCACATAACCCTAATTTTAAAACATGCTACTTCATGGAACACATAAGTTATTCAATTTATTGCACTGACAGAAAATACCAAATTTTTTAACATCTTGCAGTTATCGTGCTTGTCTTTTTCATAATGTCCATGTTCTATGAATGTACACACTCATACACACATATGTACACTTCATACTAGGTTTAAAATGCAAAATGAATATTACTGTGTATATAATTTTCCTTTTTTAGAAACATGTCCTTAGGATAGATTTCTAGGAGTAGTGTTCCTATGTCAAATTCTTTTTATCGTTTGATATGCATTACAATATTGATTTCCACAAAGGTACTTATATCACCTAGTTATCATCACATAGAAAATCTACCGTCATTAATAAGTTGCATTGATTACTATTTTTCATGTGTTTGTTTCATGTGTTTGGTTACCTTATTTGGTAAGACCACATTTGTTTTAATTGACCTGTCTTTTATGAATAATACCATGATACTCATAAAAGACACTCCTTTTACAGTTTTATACCTGCTCCATGAAAACACAATCACGACATTCACCATGGCGAACCCTCTTTTTGGGTCTGGAGCGTAGTTCTGTGGGCGTGGGTGTGTGCAGTCATACACAAGATCCTTGGTTTAGTTCCCTCCTAAATTTTTTTTCTTCTCTACTTTTATATATAAGTATATTAACTCTATGTTACCTATAGTTTCTTATTCTCTAGTTTCCTTTTTGTTGTTTTTGAATTTATTTGATTATTACTTTTTTGACCTACATAATTTTTTGATTTTGAAGGAGTCATTTTTGCCTATTTTATGATTACCACAGTTATTTCTGAACTTAAGCAGATATCACCTCCTCAAAGACTTGATAAGAAATCGGTTATAGTATTTTTTTTTTTTTTTTTGAGACAGGGTCTTGCTATGTAGTCCATGCTGGCCTTGAACTCACCATGCAGCCCAGGCTGGCTTCTAACTTGTGGCGATCCTCCTGCCTCAGCCTCCCAAGTGCTGGGATTACACTATGCCTGGCTTAGTTATAGTATTTTTTAGGTTTTCTTTGTTGTGATGGTGGCATGCAAACTATGTTTGAGAAATCAAATGATGAAAGCCATCAACTTTATAACACTGTTCTCTATTTAAATTAATGGAATTCACTTTTATTGAAATTGCTTTAAAAAGTTTTTTAATAGTTTAGCAATTTATATAGGAACAGTAAGGTTGACATTTTGATCTTGTTTTATTCAGTGCATATTAAATTATAAGTTACATTGGCAAGAGATACAGACATGCTTGTGTAGAAAGTTTTACCAAAGATTTTTAACTTCAGTATGAAATAGTTTTTAAAAAGTAGTATTTTCCTATTTTTATTTCTTATTTTTAATAAAATACTTGTGCTTTAAAGTGATACCTACTGAATCAGTTTCCTGTAACATATTGGACAAATCTAGTTACCTGTAACACACATATCTATTCTCTGAAATTTCCAAAGGTCAGAAGTGGAAATGGGCGTTCTGGGACAACCAGGGAGATGACAGGTCACAGCAAGTCTGACACCTGCTGGAGACCCCGGAAAGTTTGTGTCTGCCTCCTTCACCTCCAGAAGCGCTTGCTTGCCTCACTGCAATCTCTATTTTTGTCCTCACACCACCTTCTCTCCTGATTGACTATCTTTCTCCTCTTATAAACATCACTGTGATTATATCAGATCCACCAATTTAATCCAACATAACCTCCCCATTCAGAGGTCCTTCATTTAATTACCTCTGAAAAGACTTTCCGCCATATAACGTCAAATAGGCAGGCCCTTGGGCATTAGGGTAGGGGAATATTTGAGAGGCCATTATTCAACTAACCACATATATTTATTTTCAAAAAGCAAACATTTAAAACATCATGAAAATCCATAAGGACAAAAATCATCATATTTTTGAAGTAATTGATTGACTCTATTTTATAAAAAAAAAAAACTTAGAGAAAATAGAAACAAAAGCAAACTCAAGTTAAGCAAACTCAAGTTATGTTATTTTCTCATCCTTTCCTAATAACGCTGGATGGTACTGAAACTACCGTTCAATAAGGGCCACCACTGAAGATGCTCTCCGCCGTAATCTAAGCACCGGCGTCCCCTCAAAGTTCACCTATTGAAGTCCTAACGCCCAAGGTGACGGCGTTTTAGAAAATGGGAACTTTCAAGAGGTGATCGCCAGGGGCTTTTTGACAGTTTTGCCTTCATAATTTGGTCCAAGAGGGCTTGTTCGGCCCTTTCCGTATTTGAAAACACGAGGAGAAGTCACCACATACAACCAGAAAACAGGCTCCAGCTCTGGGCCACATTTGCTGCCACCTCGCCCTTGTGCTTCCAGCTTCCAGAACTGGGAAGAATGAATTTCTGTCAGTTATAAGCCACTCAGTTTATTGTGTTTTGTGATAGCAGCCAACTAGACTATGACATCGTGTAAGAATTGGAGATGTATAAACTCAGTCCAGTTCTCATAGATACTAAAAACAATGTAATTAGACATATTTAAGTATTTCCCATTGACACATGACAATAATGAACATTTATTCAATTCATGGAAAATATTTAAGGAGGGCGACCATGGGCCAAAAATTAAGAAGGTTTCTCCTGGTTCTGTTTCCTTGAGTGAAATCATCAGAAACACTCCTTTATTTGGTACCTTATATGTGCTCACCTTAGAATTTGGCAAATTGTAGTCTAGTGTTTAAGTTATTTTACATATTTTAAAATAGTTTATTCTCCATCAATTTTTATCTCCACTACTGCCCACCTAACACCTAGAAAATTTTCAAGACACCTACCGTAGTTTGGGTGTGGAATATGCCCCAGAGTCCTTGTGTTAAATGCTTGGTTCCAGATGGGCACTTTGGGGAATTAGTGGAAAATGGAAGCAGCGTGTCTTGGTGGGAGATCCTCAGTCACTGAGGGCGTGGCTTGAGGGACTCTTTGAGGACCCCAGCCCTGTCCTCCTTTTCTCATTCTCTGTCGGGCCACGAGGTGAGTGCTTTTGCTTTGACACACATTTCTGCCATGAGTCATTGTCTTGCCCCAGGCCTGAAGTGTATGATTTTGACTGAAACCTCCCAAACTATGTAACCTGAAATAGACCCTTTATCTTCATAAGTTGATTATATCAGGTATTTGTCACAGTAATGGGGAGTTTGACAAACACAGTGCTCTACTTTGCATGGTGTTTTGTTGCATTTTACCAGTTTGATCGTTACAGCTACATGGTCAACCATAAATTCCCTACCACCAGAGTTCTTATTTCCTTTGCCCAATTTCAGTGCTTGCTGAATATTTCTAACAGAGTGAAATAAATGCCCCGCTATTTTATACTTTCGCGTGCTTGTGTTTGATCACAATATAACCAGCTGTTGCTGAAACAGTGGGATAAGAAAACTATTGGTACCACAAAGTGAAATCTATTCAACAAAACTTCCTACCAAGTAAAATTGTTGTGTTAGGTGCCATGGGAGAAGAAAAGGATTGCCAACTGTCTTGTTACTTTTTCTCCTTTCTGAAACGAAATACCCAACACGTAAAGGTAAAGGGGGAATGGTTTATTTGCCTTTCAGTTGTAGCGGTTTCAGTCCATCATCAGCTGGTTCCCAGGCAGGGTGGCTTGGCAGACAAGCACCGCAGAGGAGAAATGGCAGGAAGCAGTAAAAGCATCCAAGCACCAAGGAGCAAGCAACAAATGACAAGCCCTTTTATCCAGGCTACCCCCTTTGGGCAGGTGGCACTCACACCATTAATCCCAGCATCACGCACCCTAGATCCAGCCCCTCTGAAAAGCCCCATCTATGACTACATGAGGCCTTGGGGGTGACACCTAGACACAAGCCACCACACCAACCCTGTCCCACCTTTCAAGAATTAACAGTCTTGTTGAAAATCACAGATTTTTATCACCTAGAAAAACTGCTTTCCCTGTAGACTTTGAGGTCTGAGCTATTTTTTCCCTACAACCCTCCAAGCCTAGAGGTGGGGTAGGCATTCCACCGGCTCCTCCTTAGGGCTTTAAAACGGTCTTCCTCCCTTCTCCAAACAGCTCTCCAGTTTTTAATCTCATCCCTCGTGGCTGCATCATCTATGGAAACCCTATGCTAAGCCCAGTACCTCAAATGTTTGTTCTGGGCTCCCATCCTGTCTGAATTTCTAACTGTGAGATTTGCACAGATACTCCAGTTCCCTGTGTTCTCAGTTGCTAAAACTGCTCTCTAGTTCCAAGGAGTTTTCCTCTAAGTGCCATTACTAACACAATCCTGTAGCCTCTTGGACCACCACCTTCTTTCCTCTCTTGACCTTCTGTCGCATCTCTGACTTCAGCAATCCCCCGAACCCATTGATATGTCCCACCTCTACAACCCTACCCATTTGGGGACCATTTTCCATTCCTTTGGTTTCTTTTTTCTCCTCCTCTAACTTAAATTCCACTGTCACTATGATCACTCCAATGTAATTATTTTTACCTCTCTTTTCTCTCACTTGGCAATTATAGCCCTAATTAACCCCACCCTATCTATGCTTTGCTTGCACCAGACCAGTTGTACATCACTGGTGAGAGACTCAAAGCCAAGCTTGCTGCCCATAATCCCAAAAGAAGTCTTGAAACTGCCTAGCAGTTGCTAAATTTCCCATCCATTCACTCTCCCACCTCTTCTGTGTCTCTCCGTGTCTCCTCTCCAAACTTTTAATGCTTCCTCCCTCACCACAAGTCTCAGTTGAGAATTTTCTTTCTCTATAGCTCAGAAGTTAAAGGTATCAGAAAAGAATTTCTAGGTTCCCTTATTGTATCTCGAACTTACCAGCGCTTGTGTCTATGGACGTTGCCTTCAATGAACATCTGTATTCTTTTTCGTTTATTGTGGTTTTTTGTTTGTTTTTGGTACTTGCACTGAAGCCAGGTCATATTGAACTATATCTGCACCCTGTTTTTTTAATTTATATTTTATTTTTATTTTATTTTATTATTTTATTTTTGAGACGGGTCTCTCAGTTGCTAAGTTTCCTGGGGCTGGCCTCTAACTTATAATCCTACTGCCTCAGCCTCTTGAGTAGCTGCGATTACAGGCATGCACCCTGAAGCTATCTGATCTAAAGCTAATTCCTTCATCTGTGCGCTAGATCCTCCCCACCAGCAATTTTTCCCTCTGACTCCTATTTCTCCAAATTTTCTCTTTCTACTGAACAATCTGCAACAGCAAACAAACAAGCATTTCTTTCTCTCATTTTGGGATGAAAAAAGGAAAACCTTATTTTCACTCCACTTTCTTCACTTATTAAAATACTTTGATTGCTACAAAGACAAAAGAAATGTTGTGTTCATTATTTGCTTATAATATCTGACAACGACAATTCAAGTTGGACAGAGAGGGATTGAGGCCCTCACACATTAAAACATACTTGTATCTGTTTTATTTCTTTTTACTTTGCTTTATACGAAGCTCTATCCCATCAGATCTCTGAGCATTTATTAGGATAGAAATCTATTATTTAGGGACACTATAAATGTAGCAGTGAGAATTAGAAATTAGCACTGTTGAAAACTCTGACTTGTAGTGAAGTTTAAATTCTTTCCATTTCCAACTGGGTTCTAGTTATGCTCAAATAAGTAAACAATTTTATGGGAGAGGAATTTCAGAACCAATTTCTAACCTCAGGTTGTATGCTTTTAATTCAACGTGTTACAAGGTCTATTTAGGAGGCCATTTCCTGCAATATTTGATATTGTTTCAAGGTAAATGAGAAGTGAAATCTGAAGCCATACTCTGTAACCCTTCCATGGGTTACTCCACAACCTTTCCAATAATCCCCAGTGACACCAAACTTGAGTGTTTCAAAGAAAATTGGGGCTCCCAGTGCTAACCTTCGGGCAATATTTGCACAGTTCTCCTTGGTGCACATAGATCTGGGTGCGGCTCTCACTTAATCTTCACAAAATGTCAGATTTAAAAAGGAATTTTAGAAAATATAGCATTTTTAAATAGTCAAGCTTTTATAAACCACCTTGCTCCCTCCAATTAGAGTCCTTATCTCAGTTCCTTTAATTCCAAATCCAGAAATGATGATTTCACAGAAAGACAAATTCCTAAAGAAGTGAGTAAATGCTGGGTAGTAGATCTCAAACTTACATAGTCCTCTTCCTTAAATCAAACAAAGACTTTCTCAGGAAAAAGAACATATAATTTGATAATTTTCATATTAAAAATATTTTAACAGACTGCTTTGAATTCTTCACTGTTTAAAAAACTATGCTTCTGTTCTTGGGTGGCCAGTTCCTAGTGGAAGAAGAAAGTAATTATAGCAACATAATTGAATATCACCATCTGCTTTCTAAAACGTTCTCCTTGGCTGTGGATGTGAAAGCTGATCAGAGCTGTTTTCTAAAGAATGTCGGGAGGAATGAAGAGTGGAGCAGAGTGATAAAAGTAGTGATTCTAGAGCTAGTTAACCAGTTACATGACGGTAGGAGGAAGCTGAAATGAGGGAATGGAAATTCAAGCCAGCAGCATAGCCTCCAGCCTGCCTGGCTGTTGCGGTTTAGATCTAAAATGTTCCCTGAAGTCCCATGGGCCAGAGTCATCTTTTGGAAGATGACTGGGTCAGGGGGATGCTATATTCATCGGTAGCTTGATCCACTGGTGAGTTCAGACCTGAATGTGCTGTTAGGAGGGAGAGCCCGATCAGAAGATGTGGGACACTGGAGGTGTGACCAGGAAGGTGTATTCCTGTCCCCAGCTCCTTCCTTCTCTCTCTGCTCCCCAGCTGGCACAGGCGGAACAGCTGTCCCCCGCCATGCACTTCCACCCTAACAGTTCTGCCTTGGAGCCAGAGGACAATGCATGGACTGAACCCTCTGAGACCATGAGCCACATACACTCTTCTCCTTTAAGTTGCAGGTGTCTGATATTTTGTCCCAATAACAGGAAAGTGACTAATACAGCCTTGCGCGGTACCCTCCCCCACTGCGTTAGGTCTCTTTCCCTCTCGAGGATTTATTCTCCTCCCTGATAGCACTGCTGTTTCTTATGCCCCTGAATCATGTACGTGAACACACAAAGATGCAGTTATTTCTCCTACCCTCAGCTAAAAAAAACAGAATCTTCTTCTGAACCCATTTACCCTCCCTCCTCCCTCTCCCAAACTCCTCTCTCTCTCTCTCTCTCTCTCTCTCTCTCTCTCTCTCTCTCTCTGCAAACTCCCTTCACAGAGTTCCCAGTGGTCACCCTCCATTACTCTTCTCCTTCAGTCTCTTGACACCAAGCCAGCTAGGTTATTGTCCTCTCCCAATCCACACAACTGTTGAGTTCTGACACCAGCAAACTCCACAATGCCAAGTTCAGTGTCAACCCCGTTGCCATCACACCGATCCATCCCAGCACGGCTCACAGTGAAAGGCCTTCTCCAGGGCCTTCTGGGACACTCCACCTCCTGCTTCCCCGCCTGCCTCTCCGGCTGCTCCCTCTCATGCTCCTTTCCTAGAGTTTGCTCCCCTTCCCCCCTTTCATCTTCCTTCAACCTAGAATTCAGAGGCAGTTATCCTTATTATATTAAAAGAAAATTGTGATGTTCTTGTGCACAAAATCCACTGATCACCTCACCCCTTATTCATGTAAAATCCAAAGCCTTTTTTCTGACCTGCACGCTAATGTGAACCATGCTCAGTCACCACCTTCCCCTGACCCTCTACCTCTCCCTCACCAAACGCCAGATGTGCCAGAAAGGGTCCCGCATTTGTACCTCTCTCCTTTTAATACTCTTTACCCACTATCTAAATGATTACCCCCTCATCTCCTTTACGTCTATAATAAACTTTACTTTTTTAATGAAGAGTTTCATGTCTACCTTATATGAAATCTCAACCATTTAACATTTATTTCCACCCTCCTTTGCTTTGGTTTTCCATTTGCATTTCTATTACATTTCTATTCAGCATGGTGGGAGAAATACATAATAGTGATAAAGAAAGGAAAATAAGAACAGAGAGGTAGGCAGGTGTCAAGGAATAAAGGGATTTGCATGCTTTGTTAAGTTACCTTGATTGCATCTTGAAAACAAGGCAGAACTGTCAAAATGTTTTAAACAGAGTGTCTTAGTTACTTTCATGTTGCTGAGACACACTACCAGACACAACTTAAAGGAGGAAAGGTTTATTTTGGCTCACAGTTTGTAGAGGGTTCAGTCCATAGTTAGCTCCTAGGCAGGGACACAGGGCAGAGGGGAATCGCAGAGGAGAAATTGTTCATGATAGGGTGGCAGGAAGGCAAAACAGAGACAGAGGAGATACAGAGAGAGGCAGAGAGAGCTCACAGAGGAGGGAGGAAGGTAGACTTTTCCAGGCCACACCCCTGGTGACCTACACCTTCCCACCAGCCTTCACCTCCCAGCATCTCACCCAGCTGTAAACCCCTCAGTGGACTCACCCAGTGTCGTGCACCCACGATCCGAAAAGTCACCTCCCAGAAGCCCCGCCTGTGAGCACGTGAGGTTTTGGGGGGAGATCTAGAAACAGACCATAACACGAGGTGTGACCTAAATCAATGTTTAAGAACAAAAACTTGAACAGAAATTTGGAGGACAGAGTGGAAAATTGGGGAGATGGAAGGCTGGTGTCAAAACTGAGTGTCAGGAGCACCAGCAGACAGGAAATGATTCCTTAAGGAGAGAGAGAGAGACGCCCTGTGTGAGTTATACTCAGTAGGCAGAATGTGTGAATCTCCAAGAAGACATTTCTAAAAATGAAAACCGTAAATCACCCAGAGCAAATTTAAAGCATTATAATAGTTAACTTTTGAACAGAAGCTTGAAGCTTTCAGAAGATGAAAAACCCATATGGAGAAAATATATTTTTTGATTTACTTGCATACAAGACAATATAAGAGGAGTTCTGTAAAAGGAATACAACAGCAGTTAAAAGACACACCAGTCTCCAGCTTAAACATTTCCATGGTACTGAAGAGAGAAGGCAGTAAATCTCATGTTCGCTTCCAAACCGTAGCTACAAGGAACAAGAAATTAATTGGGAACACTCACTGCTAATTCTCAAACTTGGATGCAACTGAATAAACCAAGCGTGCTGGGAACGGGGGAGGGTCTCCAGTGGAAAACCTGCTAACCTACGGGACGGAGTGAAATGAGCATTTTCGAGGGAACAGAGAAATGAGACGGAGAAGTGCTGAGAGGAGGGCAGCTTCGTCAAGGCTTGCGGAGAGAGGGCCTGAGGAAGGTGGGCCTGCGCCTTGCAACTGCGTCTCCTGCACAACATCAAGCCAACAGTAGATCGGAGGCTGAGGCTCACCCACTCATCACCTACTCAGACACGATTTGGGTTTAATCCTCAACCTCTGAGTGGGGTTCAGTTGATCCTGTGCTACTCAAGGGGAACGAGGCTCAGGGTGGTTAAATAACGTGAGCTCTTCAAAGCTAATAAATGAGAGGAAGAAGCAGCGCTCACGTAATCAGAACTCACTTCTTCGTCTTTTGCCGGGGATGCGTTTCTCAATCAGCTCAGCCAGGACGCTGCACTGAGACCTTGAGGCCGAAGAGAAGCAACGGCTTCCAGGGCGAAGTTAAGCAGCGTTTATAAAGCGATCATTTAAAGCGACTGAGGAATGTGTTGTTTAAATCCTTATTGTTATACATATTCCAAAGGAAACATCTGATTCACTGATTTTGGAACATATGTCAAGAAAACCGTATTTTTAGTGTTGCCTAAACTTTTCATTTACAGATCCCTCCCATTAAAGTTTATTTTCCCTATACATTTACTGGTGGCTGTAATTCACCCTTCAGTTGTATTTTAAACCTTGCTTCTGTCACTGCCAGATAGCAAACATCCATCCGTCCCTGGAAGACTATAATAATATATTTTAACCACCTAGAGAGAAAGGAAAGGAAGTTTTTTCGTGGCAGTCTTTTCTGGAATGCTTACCAACACAAGGAACATAATGCCTTAGGCATAGTTGAGAAATAAATTACACTTTTAAAACCTAGTTTAATGGAGTAGGCAACTTTTATCAAAACTCAACTCGTTTTGATATTATAACTACATGTAAATGTTTCCACAGAACTCGGGAACTATTACCACTTGAACCCAAGCTGCGGTCCGATCTCCCCGTGGAGGGCCGGGGGGCCGGGGCTGCGGGCGCCCTGTGGGGTTCTTTCGCAGGTGGCCGGTGGTTGCCCGGGTAGCAGCAGGGTGTACAGCCGAGCGCCAGTCATGAGACAAACCCAGGATGAGCGGGGTGGGGAGTCCACAGCCCCGCGGGGGAGGACGGTCAGTAGTTGTCAGAGCCCTGGAGCAGGGCTGCGCAGCAGGCGCAGGGGCGCTGGTGGCCTCTACGTGGGAGAAACTCAGCTCTGCAGGGAGGGCTTCCGGCCAAGACCTGGAGCCAGGGACAGAACGAGACACCCAGAAGGCTGGTGCGCAGGGTAGCACAGAAGACACAGCAGCGGCCCCCCAAGCCGTCAGGCCTTGGGCTCCTTGCTGATCTCCGAGGGCCGGCGGTCTCCAGAGCCTCACTGCTGCCACGGCTCCTGTGTGGACCGGCCCCAGCGGGATCCCAGCCTCAGTCGACCCCTCCCCCTGAAAGCACTGGCCTTCTTTCTCTTGAAACAGGCCCAGGCATGTTGACAGGAGGTTTGCACCTGCCTGCCGTGGTCAGCTCAAGCTACCAAAACAAAACACCCCGGCTTGGGGGACTGAACAATAGGAGTGCATTGTCTCCCAGTCCTGGAGGCTGAAAGCTCGAGATGGAGGTGCTGCGTGGTCAGTTTCTGCTGACGGCCTCTTTCTTCACGTAGGCAACTACTATCTCACTGTGTGCTCGCTGGGATGACTTCTTCTTTGTGTGCAGGAGAGAGAAAGACAAACACACAGGGTGAGTGCTCTCTGGGGTCTCTTCTCGCAGAGCACTAGTCCAATCACCAGGGCTCCATAGTGATTTCTTCTAAACCTTATTACCTCGGAAAGGCCCGTCTCTAAATACCATCGCAGGAGGTGTTAAGGCTTCAGCGTACCAACAGTGCAGTCCATGGAGTGGCCCCTGCCTTGAGCCTCCTCCCGTATAGAACTTTACAATAACCTTATAATATTGAAGAACAAGGAAAGTAGATCTCTTTAAGAGATAAGAAGTATCATCGTATGCAGTAAAATGAAGATGTAATGATTCTTCTAAGGTTGAAAGCCATAAATTGAAAAGTTAGCTTTGTTGTTTACATATTTGTGAATAAATTATAGGAAATAAAAGGATCATATATGAAAATGGAAGGGTAACTAGAATGGAATTTCATAACCATGCAGCCTTTCTGGGCTGAACGCAGATGCCTTTTAGATTATAGGAGAATAGAATTCTACAGATCTCATCCTGAAGGTAGTGGTCACTGCAATTTTTCCACATCAGAGGGACTATTACCAGCAATCACAATAAAAGGGATCAGAGTGATTTCAGGCCATTTGAGGGAGGGAAGAGGAGGTAGAGCAGAAATTTGAAGATAATCCCTCTCTCCTTTGAAGGTATAATTATCTTTTAAATTTGGGGAAAGACAAGTCAATAAACCAAAATGTCAGATGTTTGCCTATCATTTCAGCAAAAACAATATAGTGTAACCAAAATAATTATGTTTTAAAAGAAAAGAAATCAAAGAGGACTTTTTTCTGCATATCTCAAAGAGCTAAAGTCACAGTCACTAATTTTTAAAAGTTGATTATATATTACATGCATTTCAGTTTAGTACCATTCAAAGTCTGTCACTAAAAATTATAGTAGCTAATAATCAGAAATATACTAATTAGATATAAGCTTTGTCAGAGAAACAACTTTAAGCTTTTTAGTGTTAAAGGAGCACCTCTTTAGGGTTTTCCCTTTGGATAGTTTGCATTCTTACATTTGTTTGTAGTTATTTCTTTATTTCCCCAAATAGGCTGTGATCTATCCTTATTTTGGTGACCCCCCCCAAGGGTTAGCACCTGAAAATAGTAGAAGCACAAGTTTAGTATGCACTGACAAATGAGAAATCATACTGTTTTCAATAGCAGCTACTCTAAGTAATATTTATAATTATAAAATGTATTAAATTAAATTTAACAAATGTTGATAGAGGGTTAGTCTGAATTTTTTACTACAGATAATAAAACAATAAACAAATACAAAAAGCGACCTTTCTTTTTTCAGATGATAGGTGACTACAAATGTGACATACATAATCATATTTTAAAATGATATTGGACCCATTAGAAAAATAACAAATTTAGAAATCAAAGAGGAGATCTCTTATACAGTCACCTGAGTAATGATTACTCCAGGGTATCAAGTACTAGCCATGGAGTCTGTAGATCTTGCCCTGTAAAGAAAAGGGGACTTTGGAGGAATGATTAAATTAAGGGTCTTGATTTGGAAAGATTATCCCGGATAAAGGATTTCAGTGCTTTGTTTGTTTGTTTTGTTTGTTTGTTTTGTTTTTTATTTTTTGTTTTTTGAGACAGGGTCCTACTTTGTAGTGCTGGCTGGCCTTGAACTCACCATAGAGCCTAGGCTGGCTTCAAACTTGCTGTGATCCTCCTGCCTGTGATCCTGCCAAGGGCTGGGATTACAGTAGTGCGCCACCATGCCTGGCTTATCCTGGATAAAGGGGGCTCAATCTGATAAAAAAAAATCTTAAGAAAAAATCAGAGTGAGGTACCCAGGTAGAAGAGGAGGTGACAAGACCAGCAGAGAGAGATGTGAAGGCCCTGAACTTGAGGCTGGGGACACACTGCCTGGACAGCCCAGCAGCCATGGGAAGCTGCAAGGAAAGCTCTGTCCCCTAGAGCCTCCACCAAATACGGTCCTATTCCACCTTGATTGCACTCTTCTGCCCTCCAGAATGGGGAGAGGGTCAATTTCTGTGTTTAAGCCACCAAGTTTGTGATACTTCTTTATACCAGCCATAGGAAAAACATGTTTTCCTTTAAGATAGCAAATAAGGGAAACAGTGAAAAATCCGCAGGAAGCCAAGCATGGTGACATATACCTGTAATTCCAGTGATACCACAGGCTGAGGCAGGAGGATTGCAAGTTTGAGGTTAGCCTGGGCAACTGAAACAAAACTTTGTAAATAAGGAAGGGAAGGGAGGGGAACGGGAAAAAAAGAAGAATCAAAGTACATCATGTACAGATATAAATTCCCTATGATGAATGTGATCATTATATATATCTAAAGTGTACCAATAAGATTAATTTAAAAATAAATAAATAAATAAAGGTCTGAGAATATAACTCATTGGTAGAGTGGCCCTAGAGTCAATACCCAGTACCATGATACACACACATACACACGCACACACACACATGGGATTTATTGAACAGGAGTCTAACAGAGTAGAAATTACCTTCATATGGAAATAGAGGCTAAGGGAGGTCTGGAGGTAGGGAGAGCACTGCAGGAAGAGTCAGTAATGTGAGCAAAACTGAGCCACCACGAAATTTCCTATACAGTATCTATCACAATTAATATCTGGAAGATGATGTTGATACAAAAGCTGAAGCCAAAGGAAAATTCTTTCTTGTTAGGGAAAGAAAGACACCAAACTGTAAGTCTAACATTTGGAAGCACATTTCCTGAGCACTGATAGAGTTTAGGACAACTTAACCCAAATCACAGTAGCTTGGCACCCTGAAGGAATTTGAAAAAATAGCAAAAACAGAGCCTCTAAGTCCTTCCCCAATCCTTCCCCCCTAAAGTAAGTCCTACAACATAGAAAAGATTTTCTGACCTGAAACAAGTCAACACACCATCACGTGTGAGGTACCCTCCCTAGTTCTGGAGGAAAGAGCATCCTTATGTCTGAAGCCAAAGCAACACAGAGAAATATGAATGAGGGGGCCTAAGAGATGCCCCTATTTGCTACACTTACCTCAGACACCTAACCTTATTGCATTTCCCTAGGTCTCCACTCTTCCTCAAACCCGCTGTAAAAACACTCAGGTTGAGTTTCAGGTCTTCACTCTCTTATGAAGGTTCCATGTCACACACAACTTGCATTAAATAAATAGGCATGCTTTTCTCTTGTTATATCACTATGAGAGCTTTACCCATGAACTTCTAAGAGTTTAGGACAAGATATTTTAGCAGTCCCCTACAGGACCATCACTTTCTAAACATATTTTAAGTATTGATTTATAGAAAAATCATGTCATTCTTTCAATCTTAAGGGTTCCTCATGGGCCTGTCTGGTAAAGGCTTGGTTCCTAGTATGACAGTGCTGGAAAGTGGTGGAAACTTGTAGGGGTGGTCCCTGGAGGGAAGTGTGCAGGCCATTTGGGGGCACAACCTTGAGGATGATTGTGAGATCCTGGTCTCTTCCTCTTTCTCTCTTTACCTTCTTGGATATGACGTGAGCAGTTCTGCTTTGCCACACATTTCCTGCCATGATGCCTTACCACAGGCCCCAAAGCAACACAACCAATAAACTATGGACTGAACCCACGGAAACCATGAGCTAAAATAAACTTTTATTTGTTCTAAATTGATTATCTCAGAGGGGTGATTATAGTAACAAAAACCTGACTAACACAATTCACAACATCCCTAGTGTTATTCCTACTGTCCGTAAAGAAACTGAGGCATAAAGATATTGAAACAAATTGGGCCAAGGTTACATAGTTAATATCAGAAGGAGTCTGTGGGTTCTTCACCACTAGATATCATTGTATTCTCTTGCCAAGTGGCTTTGTTTCTTATGTGTGGAGAGAATAATGAGACTTAAGGTAAACAATGATCTCTTTGTTTTACAGATGCAGTCTAATAAATCTTATTCTATTTTCAATTTAATGTTCTTTCTATATATTAGATCAACCAAAATAAAAATGTGTCAGTTGTAGAATTCAATTATTTTTCTGTTTTCTTTCTAATATGGGGAGAATAGATGCAAATAACTTTTAATTTAGTTAGCATTAGAGAATATATAATATTTCAGCATCAGACTCTATTAACCTGCTTTAAGAAAGAGTCTCTTCAATGTCATCTTGAGCTTCATTATCCATGGAGAATTTTTTTGTCCAGCCAAGATACAGGCATTTTAACCAGCATGAGTATCACATTTTCTACTGAACTTGTCAACTTTGGATGAGAAATTAAATTGGCAGTTTTAAAGGAGGCTCTGTTCCTATCATAACATTTTTAGGTATGTTGTCACCAAAGAACTGTGTGCAGTGTTGTGGGAAATTTCAGTTTGCAGAAGCTGGAGATTAAAGTAATTAGATCTAAAGAGACCCAGAGTTTCTGAGTTTTGGTACTTCTTTTCTAACATCAAGTATAATTCTCCATGCTCTATTTTTTTCACACAATTTTGATTTATTTTTTATATGCACAATATTGAAACCAGGGCCTTTGCTCTGACCTACATCCCCAGGCCTTCTTCATTCTTCATTTTAAGATACGATCTTGCTAGATCACTGAATTACCCAGGCTGAGCTCAAACTTTTGATCCTTCTGCCCCAGCCTTGCAGAGTGCTAGGGTGTCAGTAGTGTACCACCATACTCAGCTTCACTTGGCTCTTGACTAACAAAAGTGTATGACATCTCAAGCTTCCTTTCAGTACTATTTGAGTGATATCTTCAGTTTATGAGGAAAAGAAGTTGAGTAGAATTTCACATCACCATTCAAAGAATGTTTTGGCTGTGTGATACTCAATAGTGGTTGAGAAACTCACACTTTTTCACAGATAAAGAAGGATCCTGTCACCAAACACAGAGGTGATAAAGGAAAAGGAAAACTGTTGTACCTCATCCAAGTTTAGAAAACTGTTCCATAGAGGCAATCCAGTGTTTACTCCTGTAGATGATTTATGCATTCTTCATAGGGAAAATATATATTGAAATCAATATTACCTAGAATTGGGAGACATGGAAGAGAAATTATATCAAGCTGATAAAAATTAGTGCATGGATCTTTAATGTAACTGAGATGACTGATAAGCAAAATAGAGCACTTCTAATAGAGGATGCTGCAGACAACAAATACTAACAAATACTTATTTTTATACAATCCATGGAAGGGGTCATGATGTAGTGTCAAAAGCAAAAAATTTAGAGTCAAATTTTGCTATTATATGATCTCAAAAAAAAATCTCTTTTAAGATTTGGATCTAAAATGTCCCCCAAATTCCCATGAGTATGAAAAGCAATTGGATTATGGGGGTGCTATATACATCAGTGGATTAATTCAGTGAAGAGTTCAGAACTTAATGTGCACTTAGGAAGTGTGATTTGTCAGAAGAAGAGGGCCACTGAGTAATGAGCTGGAAAGGTATATCTATTCCTCCAGTCCTCCCTTTTCTCACTGCTTCCTGGTCACCATGATGTGAGCAGCTTTTTTCCACCAGACCCTTTCACCATGCCCTTCCTCTTTGGAGACAGCTGACCATGGACTAAAACCTCAAAAGACAATGAGCCCAAATAAACCTCTCCTCCTTTAATTTGTGAGTATCAGGTATTTTGTCACAACAACAAGAAACTGACTAACACAACCTCTTTAAATTGACAAACATAAGGGGAAAAATGTACTCAACCAATGGGAAAATAATACAATGACAGTAGTAAAAAGTTTTCAGTAATAATTTCCAATGTGAATGGTCTCAATTCCCAAATCAGAAGACACAGATTGGCAGAATGGATTGAAAAACAAAACTGAATGGTATACTATGTACAAGAAACACATTTAATCTGAAAGGAAATGCATAAATTAAAAATCAAAGGATATAAAATAATAATCTATGCAACAGGACCCTGAAACCATACAAGAGTAGTTATTCTGTTTTCAAATAAAGTGGACTCCAAGCCAAAACAGATAAGAAGTGGCAAAGGAGATCACTACATATTGGTGAAGGGAAAAAGTCAACAGAAAGAGATAACAATTGTATACATACATGCACCAAACATTGGTGCACCCAACTTCATAAAACAAGCACTACTGGACAGAAAAGATCTGATGGACATCAACACAATTATAGTGGGAGACTGTCACAAATAAATAGACCAGACAAAAAAGTAAACATATATCAGTGTTGTGCCATACATTTGAGCAAATGGAATTATTAGACATCTACAGAGTGTTTCACCCAACAACAATGGAAAACAAATTCTTCTCAATAACACATGGAACTTTCTCCAAAATAGACCACGTACTAACCTTTAAAAATGCATAAGTAAATGCAAAAGAATCAAAATTATCCCATGTATATTATTAGATAATAGCACATTGAAACTAAAAATTAATGGTAAAAGAAACAACAGAAATGATACAAACACATGGAAATTAAACAATACACTCTTGAATGGTTCACAGAAAAAATCAAGGAAAAAATTAAATAATTCCTAAAATCAAACTATAATGTCAATACAACATACCAGAACTTATGGAACACAATGAAAGCAGTCCTCATGTATGTATGTATCTGTGAGAAGCATGTATCTGTGAATTCTCACGTCACAAAAACAAAGAAAGTTCAAATAATGAACCTATTGATATACCTCAAAGTTCAAGAAAAACAAGAACCGTCCAAATAAAAACTAATACAAGAAAGGAAATTATAACCATCAGAGCAGAAATTAATGAAACTGAGACTAAAAAAATATGAAGGATCAATGAATCAGGAATTGGTTCTTTGAAAGAATAAATAAGATTGATAAACCATTAGACAATCTTAATGACAAGAGAAAAGGCCCAGATCAATGCAATTAGAAATAAAAAGGCAAAAATCACAACAGATAACACTGAAATTTAGAGGATTATTAGTAACTGCTTCAAAAACCTGTACTCCAATAAATTAGAGAATCCAGAGGAATAGATAGAGTCCTAAATGAATTACCAAACTGAACTAAAGAGATATAAAAACACTAAATAACCTAATAACAAGCAAAGAAATCGAAGCAGTAATTAAAAAAAAAATGTCAACTAAGAAAAGGCCAGGAAGCAATGGATTCACTGCTAATTTCTACAAGAACTTCAGGAAAGATCTGATGCAAATATTTTTCAAATTCTTCAATGAAATGGAAAGGGAATGAGTGCTCTCAAAGTTATTCCTGAAAGTTAGCTTTATCCTAATTCCTAGACAAGGACCCAAATAAAAAAGAGAACTACTGGCCAGTCTCTTTAATAAACATAGGTGCAAAAATCCTCAAGACGACACAGGCAAACAGAATAGAACAAATCATCAAAAAGATCACACATCGCAACCACGTAGGCTTCATCCCAGGGATGCAAGGATGTTTCAACATGCTAAGTGAATAAATACAATGCATCACATAATCAGAAGCAAGGACAAAAAAAATGCCATCATTTCAAGAGATGAAGAAAAAGTGTTTGACAAAATCCAACATCCATTCATGATTTAAAAAACAAAAAAAACCCTGAATGCCAGGTGTGGTGCCATATGCCTATAATGCCAGCACTAGGGACATTGAGGTAGGAGGATTTCTGTGAATTTGAGGCCAGCCTGGACCACATAGTGAGTTCAAGGCCAGCCTGAAAGAAATTAGGAAAACAATCCATTTACAATGGCATCAAGAAAAATTGAATACTTAGGAAGTAATCTAACTAAAAGAGGGAAAGACCTTTACAACAAAAACTAAATACTCTGAAAAAGGATATTGAAGAGGACATCAGAAAATGAAAAGATATCTGTTGTTCCTGGTTAGGTAGAACAATATCATCAAAATGGCCACACTTTACAAACTGATATAGAGATTTAATGCATTCCCAGTCAAAATACCAATAGTATTCCTCATAGAACTAGAGAAAACAATCCTAAAGCTGGGCATGGTGGCTCACACCTGTAATTCCAGCACTTGGGAGGCTGAGGAGGAGGATCGCAGTGAGTTTGAGGCCAGCCTGGGCTACATGACAAGACCCTGTCTTAAAAAATAAAACAAAACAAATAAACAAAAAAAAAGCAATCCTGTAATTCATGTGGAAACAAAAGATATCTACAATATTAAAAGCAATCCTGGGTGCCAACAGCAAAACAGGATGGATCACAATCCCATACTTTAAGTTATATTACAAAGCTATAGTGATTTAAAAAAATAAAACTGCATGTTAAAGGTACAAAAGCAATGGAACAGAATAGAGGATGCAGAAGAAAACTCCAGGCACATTCAGCCATCTAAACTTTGACAAAGGGGTCCAAAACATGTGCTGGAGGAAAGATAGTCTGCTTAGCAAATAAATGGCGCTGGGAATACGATGCACAAGATTGACTCTAGACCCATATCTTGTTCTATGTACCAAACTAAAATCAAAGTAGATCAAAATATTTAAATATTAAAACAGAAACACAATCTCTTGGAATATAAAATAAGTGAAACTCTTGAAGTCATAGGCATAGGCAAGGCCTTTCTGAACAGAACCCTAGTTGAACAAGAAATAACATCAAAAACCAACAAAAGGGATTATATCAAATTAAAAGGCTGCTTCCCAGCAAAAGATACAACCAACAAAGTGAAGACACAATCTACAGGATGGGGAAATACTTTTACCTCTTATACTTTGGACAGAGGACTAATATCTAGAATATATATAATAACCCCCTAAATAAAAAACCCAACCAAAATTGAATAGATGCTTCTCAGATGTATAAATGGCCAATGAATCCATGAAAAAATGTTCAGCATCTCTGGCCATTAGAGAAATGCAAATTAAGACAACACTAAGATGCCCCCTTATTCCAGAAAGAATATCATCAAGAAATCAAACAATAACAAATGCTGAAGGGAAAAGGAACAATTCTATGTTGTTGGTGGTAATGAAAACTAGTACAATCACTACAGAGATTAATACGGAGATTCATCAAAAAACTAAAACTAGAAATTCCATTTGACCCAGTTATTCCTCTTCTAGGTATCTTTCTGAAAGAGGTAAAGACACCATATTACAGTGGTACACGCATGCATATTACACACATGCATATTAATTACTATGATACCCATGTTTATAGCAGCACAACTCATGATAGCTAACTCTCAGAAGCAGCTTATATATCCATCCAGAGATTAACTGATAAAGAAAATATGGTATTTACACACCATGGAGTACTACTTTACTATAAAGAAAGATAAACTTGAGCCATTTGTAGGAAAATGAATGCACCTCTAGACTATAAAATTAAGTGAAATAAATCAAATACACAAGCTTAAATATCACATGGTTTCTCTTATATGAGAAACCCAAAATATAAATAAAGAGCAAAATCAAGGATAGATAATAGGAAACAGGGAGATAGATCTTTTGCAAAAGGGAAGGGAACAAAGATATGAAGGTAGGGTAGGGGGAGAAAATGGGACATGGAAAGAAAAATAAGTAGAATGTGTTAGGTACATGTACCGACTCACCATGATGAATGTCATCATTATGTATTGCAAACATGTAATAAGAAAAATTTGAAAATAAAAAAGGCAAAAAAATTATATGTTCCCACCTATAATGGGCAATGACACATTCATTACGATTTTAAGAATATTAAATTCAACATGCTGAAAATGCTTATTTCAGTACTTATATAAAAACATGGCTTTCCTCTCTTTTTTTGAGAACATTATTTCTGGCAGTGATATTTTCTACATTCTACTTGGAAGGGTGGAGACAATATTCCATGACTTTTCTGTATTTCCAGAACTCAATCAGGAGTAGAGATATAAATTTGGGTTTACTGTGGGATATTCTTTTATTATTTAACCTCATACATTGAGTATTACATCCTGCTAGCTTTACTTTGAGAAAATAAAAGACCTTTTTTTTTTTTTTGGTGGGTACCAGGGGTCGAACTCAGGACCTCACATGCCAGCAGGCGCCCATGCTGCTGAGTGATATCATCAGCCCTTTTTTCATATGTGGGTTCCAGGAGTCGAACTCAGGACCTCGCACTTGCCAGGCAGGCACTTATGCTGCTGAGCTATCTCACTGGCCCAAAGACCTTTATTTTGAAGGTCTTAAAACTCCATACAATAATCTTCAATGTACCAGTTAAATTGACTTCTAATGTTTAACTGTTATAGGTGTTTTTCTTGTATACAATGTCCTAATCTTTGCACGTGTCTTGTAGATAAAAGGCAAACAAGTAATATCCATGAACTATATATACATAAATATACATAAACATAAACTATAATATACATAACCTAAATATCAATTAATATGTAACTATTAGTTACACTGAGGACACTAATACTATAGCTTTAAACTACACTTACAATTACAGCTCTTTTTCCTAAGACTAATAGAATTTTATGCAGAATTCTATTTGCTCCTTGATAAAATAGATGATGAAAATCAAACATTTAAAACTTTGGAAATGAAAATACATTTTCTTTGCTAAATCAGCTATAATCAATCTTACAAGCTTTTTAAGAATAATTTAAGAGGAGCTTTTGAGGGGATAGGATGTAGCTCAATAGTAGTGTTTTCATAGCATAAGCAAGGCCTTACGTTGGTTTCTTAGCATAGGAGGGAAAGAGAAGGAGGGACAGGAAATGGAGGGAGAAAGAAAGGGAGAGTCGTTGGGGTGTGTTTCAAACATGGGCTTTAGGGTCACTTCTGGCTCTACGAGCTAATAGTATATGGCCTTGATAGGTTTTAATACAAATGAATCTTAGCATTTACCTCAATAAAGTTAAAGTATCAGACTTATTTTGAAGATTAACTTCCATCACGTGTAGTTTACTTAACATTGCAACTATCACAAAAATGTGCAATATTTCTTCAGTTATTTTTATCACCTTCAGTAATTTGTTGATTTAGGACATGCATCTATATTCATAATTACACTTATAAACACACAGAACACTAAGTGACCAAAGCATATATGTAAATAGATTTCCATGTCAATCAGTAAGTGCATAATATTTAGTTTGGCAAATAGCTAAAAATACAAGAAATATCTGCAACCCAGCCCTCTACCCACAAAGTGGGGGTCAAGAGCATGCATATCAACATAATTAACAAAATGTGTCACCATCCATTAGGATCAACACAGGACCCTGTGGCAGTTGGCAAGAAAAGCAACACACAAAAGTCAGCTAGTGGCAAAGACATGTCATTCTCTATTACTACTAAGAGAACAACATGGAATCTCACTCAGATAGTAAAGTACTTTCCCAGTTTAAATTTAGCACCATGCTCCTTTTGATTATGGAGTTCTGCACTCTAACAATTTTAAATCACATAAAATGGTCCTGCGTTTTGAGCAGTAGATTAACTAAGAAAGCCAAGAGAAAAAATTCAGAAAGATATGTATTCCCTCTGGCACTTTATCCTCTCCTAAGGACAAAGAGGAGCTAAATAAAACCCATGACATGTGAAAACTTAAAATACGTTATCACTATTTCAAGTTCAAGAATTTTAGACTGTTTTTATAAGAAGTCAAACCAACACATCAAGATGGAATTAAATGCCATTTTGGGAGAAAGCTGTTAGGCTAATAAATGTTTGTTTAGGGCAGCACTTCAAGACCACTTGAAGAGTATAGTAAAATACATAGACAATGCCTTTAGACTGTAAATAAGCTTTCTAAAATGAAGAACTAAAAGGCAATCATTAAGGGAAGAATGTTGGCCAGGTTTCTATCACTGTGACAAAATACCTCAGATAACCAGCTTATAAAGAGTAAAGGTTTTGGCTCATGGTTTCAGAGGTTTTAGTCCATGGTCACCTGGCTCCACTGTGTTGGGCCTGTGGTGAGACAATACATCATGGCAAGAAGTGCTTAATGGAAAAGGCCAGTCACCTCCTGGCAGCCAAAAATGAAAAAGACTGACAGTGTTGCCAACCAGCCTAGGGTTCTTTGGCTCAATTCAGATGGAAATCATGAAGCACCAAAAGGCAGCTCTGCTAGCAGTCCTGATGTCACAAGATGACACCCCATAATGCTAGATGCCAACTGTTGACACAGCCAGCTGCTGGCCACTGCTAATGCCAGCTGCCATCATCTGGTGCTAGTTTGTGCTGGACACTATAGGTTGACTCTGCTGAGTGCTGGTCCTTGTTCCTGATCATTTTAGGCTGTTGGTCTCTGGAGCTCTTCAGTGCTAACAGCCCCTAGTGTTTACTGCTCTTTCTTTTGAAACTACCACTCAGTCCACACTACTGAGGATAAGAATCCCAAGAGATTCACAGGACTTTTGGAGCCCACATTACCTGAGAAATAAATCACAAGCAGATTTACAGGACCATCAAAGTGAGCCTTTAATAGGCCCTGTGGTGCAACACTGCGGGGGTCAGTGGCCTGGAGGGAGCCCTCCGAGAATAACCTGAGAAGTGTGCAGGGAGTTCAGCTTAGAAAGCAGCTGCAGTCCTGTGACTGGTTCAAGTGCAGGCCTGTGTTTGGTGCAGAGCTCCAGGACAGCCTCGGCTCTCATGGCTGTGTCCAGTGAGAGAGCATGGCTGAAACTGGGGAATCTTCTGGAAGGCTTGCTGTGGGGGTTGGAGATGTTAACAGTGAGCCTCCATCCCTCCCTCCCTGATCTTAGCTAGGCCAAAATGCCCGCTGTCTTCTTCCAAAAGGAAACAGTAGAGTCTGAAGTGTAGGCATGGGGAGGAGCAGCATGCTGCCTGTCAAGCTGCCCTCCTGTTGGAGTGGAGGAAAGTGGCCGTGAGACAGCCAGGGAGCACAAGGCAGCAAGTTGTCCCAGTCCATTAGGTGGGGGGAGTGATGGCAAAGGAGGAGAGAAACAGCAGCCACTGGCCAAGCTACACCCCTCCAGCTGACGCTGACAATGAGTCAGGAGCTTCCCCTCTGCCTCAGCAGGAAGGGGCTAGGGTCTCAGTCCCTGGGCCAAGGCGTATCCCAGTAACTGCGCGCCACTTAGAGGTTCCACTGCCTCCTAACTACGTCACAGATTGGAAACAAAACCTTTATTTAACACAGGGGCTTTGGGGAAGGACCACAGATCCAAATTATAGTGGCAGGCTTTCGTGTTTGCCTTTCTGACACTAAATCTCTATACTATGCTTCACATCATTATTTCCACCCCATGTATACCATAACCGAAAGCAATTTATGGGCCAACCTTATAACCTGTATGGCAAACCTTTTAGAGTGTTCAATGATAACAAACAGCCGGCTGCGGCATGCGTGCCATGGTTCGTCACCACTGACCTATGTATATTCTTACATGACATTTTAGCAGAGATTCCACTCACTATCACTTCTCCCTCTTTCTGTCTTGTTGATTCGTCTAACAGCTCTGCGCGCCTCCCTCCCTGGACTGAACCTATCCATTGGGTGCCTCCCAACCTTATGCTTTTTGCCAAAAATACATTTCCCAAGCATAAATCAGATACAATCCAGATTAAAGTGCTGCAATTTATTTCCGATTTAGGATTGTTCCAACTACTTTAACAAGGGGTCCCAACTGTAACGACCCATGCATTGCTAATGCAGTATTTTAGACCAGGTGTTATGCTAGCAGCAAGCAGGCTGGTAGAAGCTCTGCAATCTTCGACACATGTGATGCAAGGTCAGTCCACAGGTTACCACCCCGGGGGTGAAAGGAGTCTTCCACAGGGGAGCCACCTATCCCTGCTCCCCTTCCATCCCCTGGGGCTCAGTGATATGGCTCCGTCCTGCTCTGAGTGAGGCTGAAAATAGTCAAGTAGGTAAGATTTTAGCTGAGAATTATCAGCTTTTGCCTTATTTCCTCAGGAGTTCAAAATAAATTCAAATTCCTTTCCTTAACACACCGAGTCTGCTTGCTGTCAGCCAGTGTCACCTCATCTGCATTGATGCAAGCAAGCAGCATTTCGGCCTTCGCGGACTGGTTCCTCTCATCCTTGACCTACCTGCTGTGCCTTCGTGACACCGGCTGTCATCAAGTGTCCTGTGTCATCATTTTCTAGCCTCCCCTCTCTTCCTTTAGCTAAATTCTCACCTTTGCCACCTAGTTTGGGGCACTTTCTATGGCACACAGCGGTGTGTACGGCCTCCCCATTTTCCCCAGCTTCCTGTTCAGGGCGCTAATGTAGCTTAGCACCACAAAACAACCAAACGAACGAACAAGGGTATCCTCTCTGCAACACGCCATTAGGGTTCCGTGGCAGCCTAGTGCTGAGTCTCGGACTGGGTAATACTTCCTTGCGAGAGTCAGATTCTCACGTGTATCTTGTGCGTGCACACACGCACGCTGCCAGGGAAGAATATCTGATTACTGACAGTGTTTATAATGCCAGAATATAGCAACTACAGAAGCCAGTCTGGTTTCTTTTTGTTTCACTGTTTAAAAGTCTCCGATGACAGTTATGCCCATCAGCAGCCTGGCATCCCAGGGAAGCAAATCTCACTGCTCCCTCCATTGATTACATGTGTCTGTTTACTCACCAAAAAGTATTGTTGTCAAAACCAGCTAAAATAATTTTTTCTGTTCATTTTTTCTTCATAGCAAAGCACCATTACAAACACTGTACAGGACCAGCCTTCAGGGAAGCAGGGAAATTATTTACGTCAAGTTAGACAAACCCTGTAACACACATCTAATATACCTTCTAATATATCCCAAGAAAACAACAATCAGCCGGTTAAAAGCTCAATTAAAAAAAATTAACTCTTGAAAAAATTAGTGCATTCCTGTTATCTCCCTAAGGCCACAAAGGCAAAACCCTGCTCCTCCTAATATCCTTCTCCCTTTCCACATAATTATAGAAACATCTACATGACGAACGTCTAGTTGTTTTCATTCGTCTTCAGATCTATGCTCACTGTGTCGCTGACCACAGATGAGCCGTCTGTTTTTATCCCTTGGTGTTCTGTGTGAGCCCGAAGCGCTGCAAGCCAGCCATCATCAGAAACAGTATTTCCAGGGGACCTGCTCATCTGCGCTCAGCATAGGAAATCCGGGACCAGGGCTCAGCTGTCTGTCTGCTTTTCACATATGCTTCCCCCTGCCTCCTGCGGAGGGATTAAGCCCCTTAATCTCCATCCCCGCTCAGCAGGTCACCTTTTATCTGCTCTCCTTCCCCAGGAGAACAAGGCACTAGACAGTGGCTGTGTCCCTGTTACTGATGAATTAATTAGCAACATGGGAAGCATAAATAGTTTGGAAGGAGTCTAAATCCTCTCACTTGATGGCTTTCACTGAGTAGAATACGTTCGGCCACTTCACAGGACCTATATTTTTAGATCGATGACCTTTGGTGTATGATTCATTCTGATTCCATTTTCCCCAGTGGGTAGTTTCATAAGCCTATTTAAAAACAATAAAGCAAGTAATGTTTTAAATGGAATAAATCTATTCTACACCTGTTTCTTTAGACTATTTTGATAGAAGTGAGTGGTTTCTATGATTAACTACACTTTTACGATACAATATGGAACTAAAATATTTTTATATTTTCCTTTAATATTGGATATTTGAATTTTAAGGCTGGTTATTTCAATGTCACTTTCAGCAAAACAACCATTCTTATGAACCAAGACAATTTTAGTTGAAATGACAAATGTTTTCTAAGTATAATTTGTCTAGTTAAGTATTTATTTTGTAGCGTTTTCCTTAGTTTTTCTTGTCTTCTTATGTAATGAGAAATGTATCCAGATACAAATAACTGCTTTAGATAAAAATTATGTAGCACAATCTGTTTGCAGAATTTTGTCCATTTTGGTCACCAGAATACCATATAATAAGCACATGCCGGTAGATCTTAATATTTCTGTGTAACGATAAAAAAGGTAAACGGACCTATCGGTAAGATCGGGGCTATAAAGATAATCTCTTGAGCAGGACTGTCTTAGCACTCTAAAAAGAAAATCATACAGTCTACTGTACATATTTTCACACAATATACCACAAACGTATCTGTTTTTTGTTTCGCTCAGCATCTTCCCATATTTTGCGTATAAGAAGCAAACAATCCTTTTCACCACTGCTTTTTTGTATTCAGTTATTTTCTCCTCCTAGTTGTAAGTGAAATTTCCAAATAGGTGCCATAAATACTTGGATTACACTCGGATCCAGTGACTTCATAGCTTGTCTTGCAAACCGTCTCACTGGCGAAAGTGGAAAGGATGCTACCATTATGTCCTTAGACTACCTGGGTAATCCAGCGCTGACCTGTGTAAATCAGGACGTGCAGTCACATCGCTCTCAGATAACAAGGAAGTCCCACCTAGTTCCGCCCACCCTCGTGGCACAACCTCACTCCTGCCCTGCTACTCTTCGCCCCTCCACCAGCTTATCCCTGGTTCAGGAGGATGGAGAGAAAGGGATGCAATGCAACATCTTTCCCACTTATAAAAGATAAAAGAGATATAAAAGGCCTGTAAAAGAAACATAAGGGATATAAAAGAGAGACACAAGAGATAGTTTAAAAAGTCTCGCCTCACTGATACAGCTGGAACATGGTGCTGGCAGTCCCCAAAGCAGGCTCCTCTACTCCACGCTGGAGGGACAGTAATGTGCTGGCATGCAGGCTACTCCACTCTGTCACAGAATTTATGGTTTTCAACGAAGCATAGGAGCTTCTGGTCATTTTTTCCTTTGTGAGATCCACTCAGCATCATACAATCCTCCCAGACAGAGTCACTGTGGAAACAACACTCCCTCTCCTCATGGAGGCTGCCCTCGCCCACGGCAAAGGCCATGTGTGCCCTGCCATGCTCGGGAGCAGAGCTTGTTCTGCACATGACATCCCTTGACCTTCCTGTGGGAAGTGGCCCTCGACCCTTCACTGCTTTCAGCAAGAAGAGCTCCAGCCAGGACCTCCGAGCTTTAGAAAGCACAAACCAAACTCTGAGGAATCCTTGAAGCCCATCTGTGTCACCTGGTGCAAGTGAGAGTTAAACTCCACCACTGCCCTGTGCGAAGAGTGGTGGGAGGTCACCTGGAAAAGCCAAAGCCACATCAGCACCCTGCTCTAAGAGAACTCCCACCAAAATCACTGGCCCTTTCAGCTCAGGCACAGGCGGGAGGCAAGTGATTGGCTAACGCAGATTTGGTTTTGCCATTGCATGACCAGTCTAGTCACAGTGGTTCAGTAATCTGCTTTGGGCTGGGAAGGGCTTGCCCTGGAGTATTCACTTGCTGGTAGCTTTCAGGGTCTCTGATAAAACACCCAAACAGCAGAAAGAAGCTTTTACATTGTTACATATAAAGATAAAATGTGTTAATAAATGTACATACAGTATCTAATTCAGTTAAGTGGCATGTCATAGGCGTCCAACAAACTTAAAACAGAACAACATAGAATGACAAAGGGACTTGCTCTGATCGGGTTTTATCTAATTTCTAGGGTCTATGTGAAGCTTGTGAGCTCTAAATAGGGAGTCTATGGAGTAGTCTGTCTTACACAAAAACCAGTTTCCAGGCAGTTTCTTTTTACTCAGAGATTTCTCTGGAAATTTTATTCTGAAAATATCTGCATGGGTAATACTGCACCACTCGATCTACGCTGAATTCTTAGTTTTGTATCTGCATTGTTGAAAATGTTTTATCAAGGGCAGTAGTTTTCAGTTCTACTGACTGGTGGTCAGTATCCTTTTGAGTGAAGTTAATGAAAGCTATAAAACTTTATAAGCTTAAAGAAACCTAAAATACATATTTGTACCCACACACGTTTTTGCTGTACATTCAGGGTTTCTGTATTCCCTGAAGCCTGATGCGTGGAGACCCCGGTTGCTACCTCCCCAGGTTCCCGCGACCAGGGTTTCTGCAGACCGGAAGTGGAGGAGGACGCAGGCGGTCAGGGCTGCTCCAGTCTCCTGGAAGAGAGAGGGTTTCTGTTTGGAGCTGACATGCACAAAAACTATCAAGAGATTGTCAAATTTATCTTAGAGGACCTGAAGTTTTTCTCATGTCCGTGCCCTTTAATGGGCCTGTTGTTTTGCTTTTCGTTTTTTTTTTTTTTTTTTTTTTTGGGTATTGGGAGTCGAACTCAGGACCTCGCGCTTGCCAGGCAGGCGCTTATGCCACTGAGCTATCTCAACGGCCCATGTTTTGCTTTTCTGAAAAAAAAAAAAAAAACACATAGCTTTTGGGATTGAAGTCATACCCTCTCCCAATTGTATCCTAATTAATATATATATAATTTCTATTCCTATTCTTTGGCTTTTGATTTCTTATGACTAAAGATGATGCTGAGAATATTGGAAGGGCCAAACATTGATAAATTACAACTTTTTTTTTACTCTATGAAAAAATTAAAAAATTCATAACAAAATAGTAAGAGAATAACAATAGTTAATATACTGTGTGTCATTATCTTCAACATAGTTGCTCAGAGTACAAGACAAAGACAAAAAGATTCTCTCTTATGAAGAAGGAAAAGATATGACCACAAAAGTTCCTTTTCAATGAACTAAGAGGAGCTAGTAGTACAAATGAAACAAATTAGCATATATATCAAAATATTATTGAAACAACAAAATAGGTAATTTGGGGAACTATCCGAACCTCTCCCCAATTCCTACTTATCTGTTTTCCACTTTGCTCCTTATTTGCACATATATACTTTGAGTTTCTCATTTAAGAGAAACTATGCAATTTTATACTTGTGTGTCTGACTTTTTCAATTGACATTATGTTCTCAAGTTGCATCCATTTGCCTATGAATTCCACAAGTTTATCTTTCTTTATGGCAGCGTAGTACTCCATTGTGTTTAAATACCACATTTTCCTTATCCATTCATCTGTTAATAGACATATCTGCTATTTCCATGATCTAGCTGTTATAAATTGTGTTGCTATAAACATGTGTATGCCTGTACTATGATAATTTTAACTCTTTGGGAGATACTTAGAAGAGGGATAGCTGGGTCAAACAAGTAAAATAGTGAAGAGACAATTTACAGAATGTAAATTACAAATTGAATGCACTTTGATCCTCTTTATTCTTCCAACTCCAAGCTGGTAATTCTAAGTAGTAACACATCCAATGTATAATTCCTAATGACACAAACTCAGAAGCTACCAAAGCCAAGTGACATGCTAATACCGTAAATCCATGATAGTCTTTGGATTTTATCAGACTGTGAGCTCCCGAGGGTAGAGACCATGTCTTTTTTAAAAATATCTCCCCGTGGCTCCACTGCCTAAAACAGTAATTATCTCAAAGTATGTGGGTGGCAAATACTCATAGGAACAAATCAAAAATATAAAAATCATTCATTTAAATGTTGCTTTTACCTTCATCAAAGTGTTTTAGACTCTAAACAGTACTAATATTGATTGTCTTGGAGATAACTTCCCAGGGGATTAGTCTCTTCATTTTACGGTCCTTGCAGAAATTATATACCTTTATTAGTATTAAATATAGACATATCTAATTATGGATGATAAAAATATGTGAACATAAATAACTTGTACTCAAAGCCTCTTCATTGTTTTACCTTTGGTAATAACTCTGAGGAGAGTGCTTTCACAGGCACCTTTTCTGTCGTTAGGGTAATTGCTCCTCTGCAATGGGGTACATACATAAAACCTAAGTTATACTTTGGGGGAAAAGCATCACTGCCCCACTCCTGTGTACAAGGGACCCGTGCAACAGAGATCAGAGCTCTGAGGAAAGAATTCCTGCAGAGAACAGAATGAGCCTGCTGATCACTAAAAATAACCAGAGATATTTATTAAAAAAATAAATTTTAGCCATATAAGTAGTAAAAATAATCTTAGAGAAAATGTGTTGGTCTTCCTCCTAGGATAATATTGAGTTTCCATGGATATTTGTGAGCTGGCAAGGGAAGGTATGAGGAGTGCCAGTTGTTTTTATATAGCTGTGCCCACGATAGCACCAAGTGATTTATCAGATGCAGTATAATAACAAGATCGATTGACTACCTGAAGTTTCAGGATTTTTTTTCAGCCTTTCAAAATAAATTATTTTGGAGAACATATGATGAAATAATGATAATTTTCCAGTATATATCACACACACACACATACACACACACACATCAGATATTAGAATTTTAAATTCTCAGAGTAGGGGCCGGTGAGACGGCTCAGCGGCGCAAGCGTCTGCCCGGCAAGCGCGAGGGCCCGAGTTCGACTCCCGGAACCCACATACGAAAAAGGGGCCGGTGATATCGCTCAGCGGCACGGGCGCCTGCTGGCGCGCGAGGTCCTGAGGTCGACACCCCGGTACCCACCAAAAAAAAAAAAAGTTAAAAAAAATAAATAAATTCTCAAAGTAAAACTATCTTCTGAAACTATCTGATAGTCAAACCAGTAAAACCAAAAGTCTGCCTGTTGAAGCTGCATGTCGTTAAGCGCTGCACACCTGACATTTCCCTGATGGCTATGATCACGTGTAACTTTTGATACAGAGTTGTTGCCACGGCCACATAAACACTGGAGATGTTTCTGGGTGTTTGCCGTGCATTTATGGAATTAAATGCACTCTGTGTTTATTTTTTCTTATTTCGCTTATTTTGTGACGAGTTACAAGCATCCGTGAGACTTCATTCTGGGTTAGGAGTCCAATACATGAACACAAGCAAACAGAATCCAAAGTGACTCACAGGAAGAAATCTTCAACTGGATCTATTATTATTCCTATTTTAATCAAATGAGTTTATCTTTGACACATTATTGTCGATAATAAAAATTGCATGATTTTGAAAGAATAATGCAAATAATTTTTTGTGGTACACCTTTCACAGAGGAAATGATTTTATCGTCATGCATGTCATGGAAGAAAAGGAAGGAAGGAAATGGAAAATCTAAGATTCAAGACAAAGAGGGTGCGAGTTAGTCATCACCGTGAATTCACACTGGCCCACACTCTCGCGATGTTCACGAGGAAACATGGAGCCGCACACATGAAGATGCTGGATACTAGGATACATGGCAGCCTTCACTGTCTCCAATCTGGGAGACAACTTCTTTTCCAATAGTTATCAACAAAGGTCACCTTGTACTTACTCATCATTTCAAGTTAACAGTAGTTCTGGAATTGATGCTGTACTTCCAGTAATTGCGTGTAATTCTATGCGGAGGAATTGTGTGAAAGATGGTATTAGATAGAAATGAGATTAAGGTCAGCACCATCACAATGTCAGGAAGCAATGAAGCAATTTTAAAGCAAAAGCTATGTCACAGTGTAAGAAGGTATACTACGAGAGAAGGGCTCAGGGAGACTGAGTTCCGGTCCGAGATGTGTCAACTTGTATGTGAATTCCAAACAGTCCCCTACCATTTCTGAGCCTTAATTTGCCATATGGACAAACCAAGCAAGTAGAATTGGGCATCTGCTAAGACTCATTCGAGTTCTAGTTTTCCCATTCTTTTTGGAGGCTGTATGAGGGACACACAAATTGAGTATTTCTCAGATTCTTAATTCAACAGAGGTTTACTTCAATGGGAAGGGGATTCTCACCGCAAAGAATCATTCATGCTTCTGCAGAAAAAGATGCTACAGGGATGGACTAATATTTTCTTTAATGCAAACTACTTCCCTCATGCTCCTAGTCATGATGCTTGAAAGACTCCTAACTATAGTTTGAAAAAGCAAAATATAAGTATTATCTGGAAGAATAAACAATTTGATAAATGTCTTTCATAACTTTTGAACAACTTTTAAAAATTGTTGACACTTTTACACTGATAAATTTCTGATTGTCCACATAAAACTGCACATAGATGTCTATAACAGATTTACTCATAATGAACAAAACTTGGAAGCAATCAAGATGTCTTTCAATAAGTGAATATAAATAAATTGTGGTATATCCAGACAATGGAACATTGTTCTGAGAGAAAAAGAAATCAGCTATCAAGCCATTAAAAGACATGGAGGAAATGAAAATGCATATTGCAAAGTGAAAAGAGCCAGTCTGAAAAGGCTACATCCTGTGTGATTCCAACTACATGTCATTCTAGAAAAGACAAAATTATGGAGACAGTAAGAAGATCAGTGATTGCCAGAGGTCATACAGGAGTGAGGAATGAACAGACAGAGCACGGAGGATTTTTGGTACAGTGATTATACCCTGTACAATACTATAATCAAAGGATGAACTACACCAGGAGCAATCCCCAGTTAAACTACAGACTACAAGTGAGCGTGATGTGCCAATGTTGGTTCATCAGTTGTGACAAATGTCCCACTCTGGTGGGGGATGCTGATCACAGAGGAGGCTATGCATGTGTAGAGCTGGCGGTACAAGGGATATCTCTGTACTTTCTACTCGATTCTGTTGTGAACATAAAACTGCACCAAAAAGTAAGCTTTGTTAAAAAAAAAAAAAAATCACTGAGGACCCCAAAGACTTTCGTTTATGTAGGATACATGCATAGTGTCAAATATAAAATCAGATCAAGCTGGACAAATTGTAAAAGTTTATTGCACATACTAAAGAACAACCTAGAAACCAGGAGACTCAGACTCAAGGTGGTAGGAGCCCGACACACAACAGTCACAGCACAGCTAATAAACCACAGCAGAGGAAGCATTTTGACCTTTTTCAAGATGAGCTGTTTTGGGCCGGCGAGATGGCTCAGCGGTGTAAGCGCCTGCCTTGCAAGCGCAAGGGCCTGAGTTCGACTCCCGGAACCCACATACGAAAAAGGGGCCGGTGATATCACTCAGTGGCACGGGTGCTGGTTGGCGCGCGAGGTCCTGAGGTCGACCCCCCCGGTACCCACAAAAAAAAAAAAAAAAAAAGATGAGCTGTTTTTCATTATTATTGTTATTCATTATTATTCTTTTTAAGGAAAACAGATGTTTCAGCTGAGTGTATATACCTAACTGTTTATTTTCACTGACACATGCTGACAAGGGTATAAAGTTTATATTTTATGTTTTGTTTATGATTGGAGCTGGCATTTCAGGGAAATCAGGATGCCTTAAATTCTGGATATGTAGCTACAGCTAACTGCCTTTCACATATGCTGTGATTTGGACCTTAAATGTCTCGCAAAGGCCCATGCACCATGGGCTTGGTCACTGGCCTATGGAACTTCTGGGAACCTTTAGAGTTAAGTCAATGGGGGACATGTTCTTGAGGGGGAAATTGAGGCCCTCGTCCCTTCTCATCTCTCGCTTTGCTTCCCGGCTGCCATGAGGTGAGCAACTTTGCTCTATGAGACCTTTGACCATGATATTCTGCCTCCCCATGTGTCCAGAGACAACCAAGTCAACCACCCATGGACTGGAACTTCTGAAACCATGAGCCAAGATGAAACTTTCTTCCTTTTAAGTTGATTTCTCTCAGGTTAGTCAGCTTCGGTATATCTATTCTGTGGCATCCATTTTGATTTTTCTTTAGTAATATATACACTGTCAGAAACCAAAACTGAGAAAGATTAAGAATGTACCTTAATGTTTAGAACATAATATCAAGGCTGTTAGATTAATGTAAGTAGCAGGTTTTGTGAAAAGTAGCTATACACCCTAGGAATCTAAAAAGGGTAGTGTTGTTTATATTCTGTAGCTGTTCATAAAGATAATATTTGGGTTCTCATATGTACTGCTGTCTTCAACCTGTTTTAATGTGTTGTTTTGGCTGAAGTATATGAGGATAATTTGATTTTTCACAGATATAACTGGAAAGTAGTATTTTAATAATCCTTTCAGGTAATTGGGGATTTTTTTTTGCTACCACACCCAAACTCAACAAGTTATATTTTTAAAAATGTCAGCTGTAATATGGAATCTGAAATCATATCAGTAACTTCTTGGATTCTGATACATTAAATAACTCCCTACATTTTACTTTGAATAAACCTTCTCCCATGTTTTATTTTATAACACCAAACACTGATTATTTAAAAAAAATATTGGTTTGCTAAATTAAGATCTTCCAAATTCAACATACAGTATCAGAAAATGGTATTCACTAATATCACCTTCAGTCATCCAATATGTATGTATATTTCATAACCTCCAGCTCAAATCTCAATAAATAAAATTGGGGAACAAGATCACCCCTTACTGCACAGTACTAATGTGAGATGGGAAAGAAATGATGGACCCGGATCTGCCAGAGTATTACATGAAAAACAAAATTTAAAAAAAAAAAGTGTATGGAGCATATGGTCATAAATATACTTTAAAAACCAAGCAAAAACACTTGCATTTGAAAATAGACTAGAGAAGGAAGTGGGCCAAAGTTTGATATTCTTCTTCTTAGGTTTTTAGAGCTATGCAAAATTTATTACATTTTTATACTTATTTGTTTCTATATTGTGTATTCAGACCCCTGGAGCACCCCTTCTAATGACAAAGATGAAATACTGCCCCTCCTCTATTTGATGAGATATGTTCTACTTAGTTCTATCAAGTGAACTCGAAAACTGTATGCAAGAGTAGTTGCTCTTTTGTGTAACTAAAGGACAATTAGACATAGGTTTAGTTTGATATTATTAAAGTATCATATGATATTCTGCACACCTTCACTGCTACACATGGTGTAATGAATGTTGCTAATAGAACAAACCAAATTTCTCTATTTTAAGTATAAATTGTGGATGCATATCTGAAACACAATATGCATGTCAACTATTAGAAGTATTATCTAATCATCTCTCATCTCTTTCTTTAACTCGCATATCATCAGCCAAACATTTACCATCCGAGAATATTTATTCCAAGATTGTATCAAGATTACGATGCTAAAATAATTGTTTCAATTTGTAGAATTTGAACATTCAGTGCTTCATACATACTTCTTGTTGGCTAAAATATTCATAGTAAAATAATTCTAATGATCTATTTTCTGTTTCTATGACCGGGGCAAGAAATGAAAGAGACCAGAGCTAAAAATGATGTGTGTGTTATAAACACAGAAATGTTCCCATTTTACTAGCCTTTAAACATTAGATACTAAGAAACCTTCATCCTGGGGAAAGATTGAGCCCTTAGCTCTGCAAAATCTGTTATTAACACTAGTTAACTATTCTTATGATATATTATGATTAATGGAATAAATATTTAAATACTAATGATGAGCTCCCCTTTGTGGAAAAGGGCCGATGGCTGCCAATCTCATTTTGGTCTCCTCTTTGGTCCCCCTCCAGGTTCTTCTGATCTAGTCTCGGATTGGTACTTGTTGAAAAATAGGAAAAGACCAACAATTAACTTTACATTTTTTAAATTAACATTTTCATTTTGTGATAATTGACAATCTACCTTCAGTTGGAAGAGAAATATAAAAAGTCCCACGTGCCCTTCATCCAGTAGGGAAAATTATAGTGATGGAAGAAGATTAAAACAATTCAGTGTCACAGTAGCCTATTGGTACTGAGGTAATCGAGTGCTAACCAAGTTCATCACCACAAGGATCTGTCAAGTTGTTAACAACCAGGCTGACTTTCCTCTCACCCCACCCTGCCCTTAACACCTGCAGCACACATTTGCTCTCCATTTCTGTAGTTTTGTCATTTCAGGACTGACATTTAAATGGAATCAGGGGGTACAACCTTTTAAGATTGGCTCTTTTCACTCAGCATGAATCTCTGATGATTCATCTACTTTGTCACTTGTACCAGTTGTTCTTTTGTTTTTATTCCTGAGCCATTTTCCAAGACATGCATGAACCAGTTTAACCCTTCAGCTGCTGAATGGCATCTGGATTGGTTCTAGTTGTTAGCTATTATAAATAAGGCTACTGTAAATATTTGTGTATGAGTTCTGCAGTGAATGTTAGCTTCCGTCAGTGCCCAGGAACCCAAGTTTCTTTCACAGCCTCTGTCGAATTTCATGTTGGTGGGAGGGGTCCTTGGCTGCTGGGCAGGATGGGGAGCTCCAGCTTCGCACCAGCTCCCACTGGAAACTCAGTGACTGGGACAGCGAGAGTGCCTGCCCTCGCTCCACACGGCCTCCACCAGTGACTCTATTCTTGCCACAACTACCAAAGCTCCTCACCCGGCATGGCCTCTGCTAACCATCAGGGAGACTCCTCAGCACCCATAGGGATTGAACGCAACCTTCTGTGACATTTCCTGAAAGGTAGGGTGAGTGCTTTGCCACGGGCTGGCTTGGTTGAAAGGCTTAGCTCTCCACTGGCCTTTGTGGTTGTGGGTGAGCTCACCTTGTTTTCTGTTGCAGTTGGTTGGAGTAGAGCTGTTCTTATCTAAAAGTTTTGTATCTTGCTAAGCTTTGGTCCTTCGGCAGGAGAGACCTGGATGGGCGGGGTGGTAACTCATTTTCCTGTCTGTGCCAGTTGCTGCATTTACATTGGTGGTTTCTTCAGCTCCAATCTGAGATATTCAAGGCAGAAAGAAACCTAAGAAACTCAATGTGATGTTGTTCCTTGGGTCCAATGATCCCTTGCTTGATTGCTTCTTTCTCTTTGAATTTTGTGCTTGTCTTACATGTAAATATCCAAGTCTTTAGATTTGTCTAATGGGAAGAATGAGAAAGAATATATCCACCCCATGTTTCTGGAAGCAGGAGTCCAACTCCACGTTTTTTAAGCAATGAAACGCAGCTTGCTATATGCCTGGCATTCAAGTGCCCTAATTTACATACTATATTATGTTTCATCATTGCTATATTGAAGAGGAGCCTTTGCTTACTTTAAAAATAATTCATAATTCCTACTTTTAGGTTTTCATTTTATTTTATTTTTTGGTGGATTGATTGCTTGATTGGTCTTCTGACCCTTATTCAGAAGTGCTTTTGATGTTGCTTTTCTCTGCATCGAAGCAAATTTTACTGGTGTGTCAAAGCCAGCAAAATCACACCAATTCCTCCAGCTTTGGGTGAGAGCCACACTGATTCCTCATGATTCTTATGGCACTTCTTACAGAACTGTTCCATCACATGCACTATTATCTAATGATTTTATGTTGCTTGGTGACTTATGTAGTGATTTTCCCACCAGCTCTTTGACCGCAAAGGTAGGAATTCTACTTTATGGCTTTTGTAACATTTAGTATTTATTAAAAAGAACTTCTTAAATCCCTGTTTGCCTTCATATAAAAGGTGGAAGTAGTTTCTGAACTGTGTTGCAAATAACCTTTTAAATATATAGGATCTTCTTAAAAATATATCTTGAATTATCAGGATAAGATCAATCTAGTGCCCAGAACTTCCTAGTATCTAAATACTTTAAAAGTCACTGTCTTTTAGTTAATGATTTCATTTTATAGATTAGGATCTGAAGCTTTATATAAACTTCGGTAGAAAGTAAAAGGATTAGGCATTGAGAATAAGCTTTAGTTACACTAACTATATCATGTCAACTTACCCAGGCCTAAACTTGTAACTGAAACACATAATAAGAACCTCTTATAGCACATGGTTAGCTTCTACAGAAATAAAGTTCTTGGTAATAATGTTGTAATTAATAAAGCTGATCTTAAGGCATAATTGCTACTTTGGGTATCTGATTTACTCTTATATCATTCAAAAAAAAATTTTTTTTTAATGTGGGTACCGGGAGTCAAACTCAGGACCTCACACTTGCCAGCAGGTGCTTGTGCTGCTGAGCCATATCACTGGTCCTTTTTTCCTTTTTATGTGGGTACCGGGAGTCAAATTCAGGGCCTCGTGCTTGCCAGGCAGGCGCTTGTGCCGCTGAGCCATCTCACTGGCCCTCAAAATTTTATGTCCTCGCCAATCTTTTAAATTTTGAACAGTCTTCCAGTTTGTAATAATAAAAGAAAACTTAAGGATTACTTACTTTTATCCAGTAGAAAATACAATTTAGAATGGAAACCAGATTATAAAGCTGGATATCTTATTTTGATGAGAGATTTTAAAGGGGAAGGAAAAGACAACTGGAAGTATAGAAGTTTGTAGAATCTCAAACATAAATTCACCTTTCATTCTTAATTTACATTACCTTCAAGCACTGTCTACTTTTCTGGAAAGTTATGTTTGTTACAGCAAACACACCCTGTCATATTTTCTTTTGAAAGTTATAATTTCCCAGGCTTAGCTCAGACAACAGCAACAAAAGTTCCCAAGTTATTGAAGTGTTTTCAAATAAATACATTTTAGACATCTCTCATATACTGCTTAGGTTTGGAAGGAGTCATAAAGGAAAATTTAGGGCAGTATTTAACAATAACAATAAGAGCTTCTTATAAATCCACAGTGCTTTACACTTAACAAAAGCCATCTATGTATTATTTCATGTAATATGACTTGCAAAAATTCTGTAAGTTAAGCATTATGCTTGTCATTTTCTAAACAGCAACATTCACATTGCAAATCACTTTCTTGGCTCTGTGGATTTTCTGTGTGCTCTTATTTCCTCTCTCATCTCTGAATGTACCCAAGAACCCTTATATACCCATGAGTCCTTATGGTATTAGTACGTTGATTTTGGACAAACATATTAAAAGAGGTCATGCAATTAATTTCCATTTCACAGTGTTTTCCCTGCTCAGGAATGCATGTGTGACTAGTTACCCACAGAGCTTCTGCTCTGCCCCCAGTGTCACTGATGCCTCAGTGAGAGGGGACAACTGGCCGTGAACCACCCCATTTCCCCATCCTATACCACAGTTAGCCAGCTCTTTAGATTCTAAACCCATCCCCATTTCGTCTACAGTCACCATAATTAGAATCTACGTTAACGTTAACTTTTTGTGTGTTCAACAAACATATGGGAAGTAAATATAAGGCTAGAGTCTGATTTTAAATCTCCTTCCATATAAATTTTAAAATTTTTTCATGCTTCCTCAGGAAGGTACACTGTACAGACTGCGTACCTTGACTGCAGAATCTCTAAATGAAGTTCCTCACTGCAGAGCTTTGTCCTAATCCACCTTTTCCGTTCCTTTCTGAGCACGCTGCTAGGTGACATTTCCCTGTTTGACTTGCACTGGGTGACAGCCACGTTACTGACCTCAGGGAAGTGAACAAAAGTGAGATGTTTGACGCCCCCCCCCCCAGCTTGGTTCATGAAGTCCTCCCAGCACCTCTTTCTTCCCCTTCTCATTGTCTAGAATGCTGATGATCCCACAGTGGCCTTGAGAGCCATACCGAGGATGACAGTGTCCAACATCAGGGTCGGAATGCCTATGAAGAAAGGGATCCCATCAACTTGTTCACCTATCCCGTGCTACTCCCACCTGAGCGAGGAACGCTCACATCGTGTTTGAATAGTTACACCTTTTATATTTGCTTATTACACTCAAGGACAGATTCAGATTCTGTCCATACTAACCTTAGAGAGAGATCCTTTTTGTTAAAAAGAATACAAATTACAAACACAAAATCCATGTAAGTGAATTTATGTTAGAATGGGATTTCTTAAATCCCAAGAAATTAAAGAAGGCTTAGAAATTTAAGTCACTGTATTTTAAGAAATCTTCAGGCAATTTCCAGGTCGCACCCTGTCTTACCTTACTATCTAAAACGCCTTCAAACTGCCAGCAACTCAAAGAGCTCACAGATCCTGTACGAGAGAGGGAGCCTGAGCTTAAAGTGCCTCCGCTTATAGTTAACATGAGCTTGGTTACATCAATTAGTTTATCCTATTAGGTCAATACAAGTACTATTCATGTCTTCAGAAAGGCTAAATGACACACACAGTGATTAAAAAAGCCCAGTGGTTACACAAATCAGCAATGCCCTTTTACGGTAAAGGGAGACAATAGCTTGACTGGCTTGAGCTTCACCGCATAGATGAAGTAATTTTCCAAATCAGTCTTAACTTTTTAGTAAAAGATATTTCTTGATAATATGGTTTACTCAGAGGGTACTGCTAATTCTCTTGTCATCTGTAGCATCCCTTACATTTTCACACCTTTTAACACCAAAGACAGTCACATTTCATACCTTTTCCTTTAACTACCTGAGAAATAATTGTATGTTTTAAACTTGTACTACCACACATCATAGATGGTATTTTTATTTTTTTATTTTTATTTATTTTTTTTTTTGTGGGTACCGGGAGTCGAACTCAGGACCTAGCGCTTGCCAGGCAGGCGCTTATGCCGCTGAGCTATCTCAATGGCCCATAGATGGTATTTTTAAATATTCATATGTGCCAAATCTGTCAATTGTCTACAAACCCTTTTACATTTCCTATTCTTATATTTCTGAAATGTATTCAGTAATTGTCAGTGTAACCTTGAACTGAAGGCATGGAAATCTTGTATTATGAGGAATCATATGATCCTTAAATTGCTGATGCCCTAAAGCTATGTGTTTCTAGCAACTCTTTAAAAAGTTTAGAATAACACAGAACTAAAACAAAACGATATGATTCACAATATCCATATAATAAAACTAGCCCGGCCATGCCGTGTGGTGTTTTGCAGTGTGCTCTGGATTCCGGTCCCGGCCCAGGTTTCTCTTCCTCAGGGTCCAGTCCCGGGCACCCTCAGAGGCAGAGACTCAGGCACCAGGAGCCTCCCTGAACCGTGGAAAGCTCTGAACTCACTCCCGAATCCGGGAGGAGGAAGCCCACGGTCCTCTCGACCAATGGAGGAATTCTCTGCGCCCTCGTCTTCCCTCCCCCATCAGCCCTGACGGAAAACCAGTCTCCAGGCAAGGCCTTTTCCCTGCCCCTCTGCTCCCATCTCCCCTCTGCTCTCAGGCCCTCGACTCTCCCCTTTCCTCCCAAACCTCAGGAGAACGCTCCATCTTGAAAGACTGTCCTTCTATTAATCATAGGCCCGAAAAATAGGACAAAGAAGGAATGACAGAATGACAAACCCTGTTTTCCCTTAGAGACCTTTTCCCCAGAAACGGTTCATTACCCAGAGAGAAAACAATCTGCAAAAATCTTGAGGTCTTGAATGCTCACCGTCCTCAATAGCTGCAGCGCTGCACCATGCTGCCCCCTTGGGGTCCTGTGTGGGTACTGCGCAGATTTCCTGGTTCAGAGACAAAAGGGTCTGTGTGACTAACGCCCCGAACCTACCTGTAACTGCATCCCATTGACCAGCCTCCTCCCGTCCCCTGACCCCTAGTATGGAAAACATCAGTTTAATATTGAAGGAAATAGTTCGATGTATTCTGATCAGGAAACCGTTGGCTCAGAAACCTGAGTCAGCATCACATATTTTCAATCTCGGTCTACTTGAACACCGAGCACACTTCTGCCACCAGACCTGTTGCACTGTTATATTTTCACAGCTGAAAGTACAAAGAAACATGCATTATGGTGAAATTGTTAAAAATGCTTCATGTATTTTGAAATGAATTGAGACACATTGTACCTTAAACTTTTCTAAATTTATTTTCTTAAAATTACTTTAACAAAAATTTTTATTAAATTGGAAAACTCTTAGAGTCCTTCTCAGAAACAACAAAAAAGTAAATAATGAATTTTTAAAAAGAGAGTTCAACAAGCTTCCAATTAATCTTTTATCTATAATATCCAGAAAATACGCCATTAATTTGTCACATAGCTTTAATAATTTCCTTAAAAATACTTTTCATCAGACACACAAATTTAAATATCACATGGTTTCTCTTACATGAAAAATACAAAAAAATGAATAAAAAGCAAACTAAAAGATCGATAATAGGAAGTAGGGAGATCTTTTTCAAATGGCAGGGGAAGCAAGAGGTGGAGGGTGGAGGAAGGGGTGGAAAAACAGAATTGAAAGAAGTGGAAATGGAGCTTTTCCGAATGGGAAGGGGAACAAGTGTTGGAAGAAGCAGGGAGAGGTAGAGAACAAAAAAGTGTTAAAATGTGTTACGTGCACGCAGCAACACTCCATTTTAAATGTAATTATTATGTACAGCAAACACATAATAAAACAAATACTTTTCAAGAGATCCATCCTCCCAAAACATATCAAGTCAACAAGTCTTCTAAAATTTCCTTTATACTCTGCCTGATTTTGCTTAGACACTTGAGATACATAGATATTTGAGATGGAACATAAAAAGCAGTTAAAGGAGTGTACCACAGCATTTCAGATGCCGTGCACCCAAGAGTCCCCGGTTTATTTGTTTTGTCCAACTCTCATAAGAGTTTTCATTTTCAAAGTTGTCAGTAGCTGACCTTTCCCCAGATATTCTGAGAACAATTTAGTTTAATTCATTGTAAATCATCATGGAGGGAACAGCATTTAAAGAATGGCATAGCTCACTATATTCATTTTTATTTAGCAGAAAAAAATTTACTGAAAAAATGCTTACTCCAAGTTTAAAAAAAGAAAGTGTAGTTAGTGAATAGGAAGCTAAGTACAATTTCCTTCATCAACATATTTATCAGAACTAAGAACTAAAGGAGCGATGAGTAAATTAAAATCTGGTGTTGTCAGCTAAGGTATAAGTTTGACACTTGATGGAAAAATAAGATAAGTAAATATTCTACTGAAAAACACATTTTCTTAAATTTTTCCTACATTTTGAAGAATGTTTCTGTTCTTCAAAACTAATTTTTAAACAACAGGATACACAATGTATTAACTATTGTTATTCTCTTATTATTTTGTTATGAAATTTTGGGGGGTTTTTTAGTTTTTTTAAATGTTTAAATCATGTGAGATTCCAGCCCAGTATTACACATGTTTGTAATCCCAGCAGTTGGGAGGCTGAAGCCACAGGATTACCGTGAGTTCAAAGCCAGACTAAGCTACACAGGGAGGAGTTCAACACCAGCTTTGACACTAAGACCCTACGTCAAAAAAGAAAAAAAAAAAATTATACATATATGTGTGTGTGTGAGATTTCTGATTATATTTTTCAGGAGATCTAAAGTTGTACAAAACAAATAATTAAGCTTAGAAAAAATTCAAAAGTCTAACTTTTATAAATAAAATATGCCAGTTTTTAACTCAAAAAATATTAAAATATAGGGTTGGATTGTGGCATTGCTTAACAGTTTTGATGTAAATCATATCAGTTCAGAGGAATGTCATCTTTTGCAATAGGTATAAGTCTGAGTTTGTTAGGATTCTTAAAGTGTTTTGAGGATGGCTTATTTGTTGTTTGGTTGCTTTGTTTGGGCTGTTATACTGAGATACCAAAACAAAAAGTAAAAGGAAAACAGAAAAAAGATTACAACTAAACAATCTGAGTGATAATCTTACAGGTGTTTATTTCAAGGGACCCCGTAGCACTGGCAGCTCCTCGCTTCCTCATTCATTCCACGATTTTCTGTCACATGTCCGCCATGGTCCAGGAACTCTTCCAAGCTCTGCTGAAGCACTGAGCAAAACATAGATCCTCTTCCTAGATACTTTCGTTGAGAGAGACAGGAAATTAAAGGAAAAAACCCTGCTAAATACATACTATGCTGTAATAAGTGCTTAAAGAAAAGTAACACAGAATAAAAAATAGAATGCAGATAAGAGGGTTGGGATAGGAGGGCTGGCGCGTCGGCATCTCTGATTTGGAGAAACCTGGATATGGGCATTAAGCACCGAGCCACATTAGTCAGCTTCCATCACTGTGACAAAGACCTGAGATAAACAGGCTTATTGGGCTCACAGCTCTGCAGATTTCAGGCCCTGATCAGTTGATTCCATTGCTCTCTGGGCCTGTGGGGAGGCACCTTCTCCAGGCGAGAGCATGTAGCAGAGCAAAACTGCTCACCTCATGGCCAGGAAGTGAAGAACAGGAAGGGGCGAGGATCCCACTGGTCTCTTTGAGGTTCTACTGCCAACAACTCAAAGATCTCCCAGAAAATCCTGGTTCTGAGAGGTTCTATCCACCTCCTAACCACAGCACAATGGTGGTGAAGGCTTTGACACATGGCCTTTTGGGGGCACATTCAAGATCCAAACTGTCACATGAGCCATGGGGATCATGAGGTGTTCAAGGCCAGAGCAGGTAGGGTATTGAAAACACCGATGTGGATTATAGAGTATATTCTGACTGAGGTGTGTGAAATACAATAAACCAGCTATAAAATAATTGGTGTTTTATATGCACACAAAGAAAATAACATGAGGCTGGGGATGTGGCTCAATGCTAGAGCTGTTGTCTTGCACGCACAAGGCCCTGGGTTTGATCCTCAGCACCACACACAAATAATAATAATAATATGAACCAAGAATGTGCTCTCAACCTAACTCATGGCTTACCCAAAATTCTTCTACCTTCTTGATATTTGACTGCTATCAAACTAGTTTTTCCTTTTATAGTTCACATTTCTAAAAAAAAAAATGTTTATTTTATTATTTGACATTAGTCAGTTTCCAGTTTCTTTAACAAATACCTGAAAAAAATCACCTTTAAAGAGAAAATGTTCCTTTCGGCTCACAGTTTTGAAGGTCTCCGTCCAGGAACAGCTGGCCCCGCTGTGTAGGGTCTGCGGCGAGACAGTGCATCCTGATGGGGAGCACGTGGTGGGGAAACCACTCACCTCATGGCTGGGGCATTGAAAGAGACAGAGGACAAGCTGGGGTTCCAAAGTCCCCCCAAGGGGCACCCTCAGGGACCAGCGGACCCCAACACCAGGCCTTGCCACTTGAAGTTCCACCACCGCCCTACACAGCAGAGTGAGGCATCAGGCCCTGAGCATATGGCCTTCAGGACACACTGGTTCGAACACAGCAACACCTGAGATGATAACGTTGAATACAGCATTTTAAACAACGTCTGTTTCCGCCCCGATTACTATCTCCACAGCCCGGACGAGGTCCCATGGCATTCTTTGTGGAAGGAGCTCACTCGTGTATTACATAGATCAAGTATCATAGATACTGATGGAATTGAGTATTATAGATACTGATGGAAGTTTGCTGATAATATATCACATACCAAATTTTTACAATGACTGTATAGGACCAAATATAGAACAGTTGTTTCTCATCCTTCTCACTTGTAATTGTTGGTCAGTCTACTGAACTCTATACTAAAATTTCATTATCAGTTGGGTCTAATTAAAGGTATACCCACATTACCCAAGGCTCATACAATAACAAAAGCTATTTAGAAGTTTTTACTAGAACCAGAACAATGTTCTTCTTTTTACCAGGCCATCATTAATTAATTGAATCTTTTCAAGAACAGTAAAATAAATATTTAGAATTCAAGAAGATAGACATCAATGGAAATGGGATTTTTTTCTAAATTCCTACTCAAGTTTGTATATGTCATATAATAATGCTATATCACTCAGTCTTATTTTTCAGCTTTTTTCTACCACAACCTGTTAATTTAATTTCAGAATTCCGAGAAGATTAGGTACTATTATATCAGAGGTGGAAGAAAAGAGGCTTGTCTGTGGCCAAGTTTTATTAGACTTGGTAATAACTTCCCCAAAATGAAACGGAAGCTGCATTTCTTCACGGCAGTTTTATAACCTAGATAGGATGGTCTCCAATTATAACTTATTTTCTTGTGGCATTTAATGATAATGTTCTATTTAAAATTAAAAAATACTTATGCATAATTTTTGTACCAAGAGGAAAAATGAGAAATACTCAGGTTATTTCAAGTTTCCATTTCTGTACTTTATAAATTGGATGCATTTTCTCAACAGATCATAAACTTCAGTTCCTTGTACAGCATGTCCAAGAAACAGGAGTTTGCCAAATTCGTCCTTCCCAGATAAAGCAGAGATTATCCCATGGCAACCACTAAAAGGTTATGTATGGCCTATAAGGCAGGTCTAGTGAAAGATCCCCTGGGCCGCTGGGCCATATCTCTCTGAAGTCCACCCACACTCATTCCTTTAGTATTTCACAACTTCTCCAAATGGTTACTGTCTCTCCTATTAAACTTATGCTTATTTGGAAAATCTTAGGTAATGGTTTTATTTTGTACATACAAACTTTCCCTTTCCAATAACTAAGATATGCTTTATTTTTAAATCACATTTATAAGTAGCAAAAGAAAGATGAAATTCAATAGAACATTAGTTCATTAAAATAGAAACATGAAAGATAAAACAGCTTCATTGTTTACAGTGTGGTTTCTTCCTGAATCCACTGTGCACTGAACTAATAATCAAAGCTACTTTCTGCTATTTATTTTGCCTCTGATCATGGGATAAATACTTTAAGATTTGGTCATTATTTTCCAGTTAATTTTCACTAACTCTTATACTTACAGTAAGAAAAAACTGGATCTGCGAATTTTATCAGGCCACCAAGGGCAAGTTCATGTCACATACACACTACCTTAACCTTGGAGAAAGTGGATGGTGGAGGAGGGATGCTGTTATGGTTAAATCTAAAATATTACCCAAGTCAGAAGTGGGGCTTTTGGGAGGTGAGTGGATCATGAAGGCACTATACCTGTCAGTGGACTAATCCATTAATAAGCTCTGTCTTAGTTACTTTTCTTGTTGCCAGGACAAAGTACCTGATACACATAAGTTGAAGGATGAAAGGTTTATTTCAGCTCACAGTTGGTAGAGATTTCAATCCATAGTTTGTTGGCTCCAAGGCAGGGTGGCATGGCAGAGGGCTATCGCAGAGAAGAAAGAATCCAAGGCAGGGCAGGCAAAAAGCAGCAAGCAGTGAGCCTCCCTTTCCCTTTTATCTCAATCAGACTATAAGCCTACTGGATAGTGCCACCCACACTCAAGGTGGGCCTTCCCATTATCCACACCCAGAACTATGCTAAGCCAATCAGTGAACTAATTTAGTTATCACACACCCTTAATCCATATTCAGTCCCCCTAAATCCAGCCCTGTCCCAAAAGCCCCACCTATGAGTGTGTGCAGCACTAGAGGGACATTTAGATATAAGCTATAGCAAGTTTGTAGCCGAATGTGTTGCTAGGAGGTGAGGCCCAGTTGGAAGAGATGGGCCACTGGGGTCATGACTTGAGAGGGTGTATTCTTGTCCCCAGCTCCTTCCTTTTCTTGTCTGCTATCCTAGCTGCCCTGGGTTGAGCAGTTCTCCTTTGCCATACATTTCAACCATGCCATTTCTACCTTGGAGCCAACCAATCATTGACTGAACCCTCTGAATCTATGAGCCAAAGTGAAATTTTTAAAGTTATGAGTGCCAGATATTTTGTCCCAGTGACAGGAAAGTCACTAATTCAGATGTCAAAGTTGAGAAAGACATACAAATCTGAATAAATCACTATATTCTCAACCAATTATCTTACTTATAGAAGCTCAAACTTTATAGCATGTAATTTATTTCCGAGAAAACCAAGCAAAATGATCCATCAACTAAGATGAGATAATACAAAACGAGTTCACCTGTCTAAAAACTGACACTTCCTATCTTTTTACAAAAAAGAAGATGTCTGTTTTGTCTTTTGTTCACTATGAATTCATACACTCAGAGTTTATTAAGTGTCTGGTCATGTTCTAGGTCTTTGGCATCTATCAGGAACAAAAAAACAAGAAAAGATCTGTACTTTTGTGGGAGAAGGTGGATGATTTAACAGTTAATCTAGTAAAGAAATACTGTAGGATTTCAGAAAATGGAACTTTTATGGACCAAAGTAGAATGCTCTAAAGTAAATGAGCAATAGGGTTGCAGAGGTGTCTATTAGCAATTTGAAGGAGGCTAATCAAGGTAGAATTTGTTGAAAAGATGACATTGATTTAAGACCTGAAAGAAATGAGGCAGCACGTGGATACATGGAGAAAGGGTATTTCAGAACGAGCACACAGGCAGTGCAAAGAGCTGAAGGGCTGCAGCGTGAGACTGTGGATATGCAGAGGATGAGAAACTTACTCAGAGTCGAGACTTAGTTCAATCACCGAGATCACAGCGGGGCTGCTTCTTCAGCACAAGAGAGCCTCAGAGAGACGGCAGCGAGCCGAGACTTCTGCAGTTATATATGCACAACTCAAGGACCTGAAAATGAAGACACAGAAGAAAAGCATTTGCAGCATACTGTATAGGAGTTTTGGTCAGGGGACAGGGCCGGAATGGAATGGTTTGTTACGTGATGTGAGTTGACCTAGTTGAAGCAATCTTACCAGGGCAGAGGGGACACAATGGCAAAAGCAAACATCTCTGAGAGCAAACTCTTTTAACTCTGCTGACTGTGGTCCTGCAGACTCTGCTCTGAACTCTAGCTGTGCACTCCAGGAGTGCGAGCTGTCGCACAGGAAGTCCTTTGCCTTTTCCCACTCACTTCAGACACAGTTTGACCAGAGTCTCCCCATACTTAAGGAAGCAAGCTGCTCAGCCCAAAAGAGAACAGCAGGGTGCCAGCCTGGTGAGGGCTTGTCAAAAGAGAGAGATCAGCTAGACGCTGCGGCAACAATCCGGAGAGATCACGGTGGTTTGGACCACAGTGGAAGGAGTAGAAAAGATTAAAATAAAGCTCATATTCTGAAAGTAGGTTGAAAGGAAAGTCGATAGAATTTCTTAACAAAAACTAATTCAAGCCAGGAGTGGTAGCTAACATCTCCACTATGAACTTGTTATGGCTTGTATCTAAATATCCCTCTAGTGCCTCATGCACTCATAGGTGGGGCCTTTGGGGTACGGCTGGATTTAGGGGGCATGAATATAGATTAGGGTTGTGTGGTAACTAAATTAGTTCACTGATTGGCTTAGCACAGTCTTGGGTGTGGATAATGGAAAGGCCCACCCTGGGTGTGCATGGTAATATTCATCTTTTCAGCCTCTGGGATGCTGAGGCAAGAAGATCACAAGTTCAAGCCTAGCATAAGAAACTTAACAAGATCTTGTCTAAAAATAAATAATAATAATAATAATAAAAGGTAAGTTCTGGGAATGTATTTCAGTGCAAAGGCCCTATGCTTAAGCCCTAGTACCATAAAAAGAGAAACAAAAACTAATTCACTACACATCATTAATAAGTCATTATTAAGAAATAAAATTAAAGAGGGGGATAAGTTGTCGTTTACTGAGTGCCTATTATACTCCAAGTGCTGTCAAGAACTCTAATCTAGCTAACACAGGGAACAAGCTAATAGAAAAATGATGTAACAATCACATTGATCTCTGTGAATTAATAATAAGTTGTCAAGCATTCTCTGGAATATTCTGCTCACTTATATTTACTTTTTTTTGTTTTTTTGGTGCGTACCAGGAGTCGAACTCAGGATCTCGCACGCCAGCAGGCGCCTGTGCTGCTGAGCGATATCATCGGCCTTTTTTTCATATGTGGGTACCGAGAGTTGAACTCAGGACCTCGCGCTTGCCAGGCAGGTGCTTATGCCTCTGAGCTATCTCACCGGCCCTATATTTACTTTTCATAACTAAATTTGTCTTTTCTTCTTTGGGTTTTTTGGAGGATTAGGTTTTTTTCTCCATCTCCTTACTATTGCAGTTCCTTTTATCTCTTTTTTTTATCTTTTTCCCTTTGAACATTTTTTCTCCTCTTTCTAATCTTTATTTCCTGTTTTTGTTCTGTGTTCATCCTTTTCCTTCTCATTTTTGTTGGTTCTTTTGCGGGATTGTCCTCTGTCCTATTAATTTCTTTTTACTTATCAATAAAAGCCCCTATCTCACTTTTCCCTCCTCCTTCTCACATTCAGTTGATTGATTTTTCAAATTTTGCTTTTTGCATTTGCCAGTTCCCCACCAACTCTACTTTTATTAGTATAAATCCTCAGTGTATGAATCTCTAGACAGGTAGTTAACTTTAAAATATTGCAGGTGAATACTGTTCTATTGTTAGTAGAGGTAAAGTTGCTCCGTTTAATAGATATTTACTGTAGTCGAATGATAGGTCAAGATTCGGTTTGTCTCAGTGTTCACACTGTAATTATGGATCTCTTTTCTACAGTTACGTGTGGTACTTTATTGGTCCTGAGGGTTTGTCAATATTCAGTTTGTATTTGATGCTATAGTTGATGCTGATTTTATTACTGTAGGCGAAGTGACATAGTTGTGCTATTAAATGGTTTTCTTAGGATGCTAATATCTGGGTAGCACTGGGGTCAGTACCAATACCGTGGCCCAATCCTGGAAAACTGGGTCAAATAAGCTGCAACCTCCCAGCTCAAGCAAAAGGCAATGATTGAATCTGGGGTCATGCCTAGAGGACACCACTGAAAAGCAAACATGAAGTACAGTGGTCTCAATACTAGAAACAAAGTTTTCCACTGCAATCAAGCCACAAAAACAACAAACAAAAAAATAGAAATATGAGAAGACAAGTCAAAAAATGCCTACAAAAACTCCCAACTCCCCCAAAGCCTATCTATGGGGCATCAAAGGGGAGAAAACCAAACACACACCGGAATTATTCAAAATGATATCAAGGAAGATAATAGAACAGATCACTGAGGCATTTGGTAAGCCCGCAGAAGATAGACATAATAAGATTTTGAACAAAATAAACAAAACCATCAGCAAGTCTAGAGAAGACACCAATAGAAAGATAGAAGAGCTAAACAAAATAATGCAAAACATACATGACCAGCATAGAAAAAACATTAGTCTATAAAAAGGCTCCAAGCAGAAATTCCTAAGATTAAACATTTCTATCAAAAATGTGGGCAGCAGAACAGACCCTGTCAGAAGTAGAGGACAGGACTGTGTTGGTGACCAGTTACTGAGAGACACCTTAGAAACAACAAGAGAAAGCACAAAATAATAGAGAATGGAAAATCAATCCAGCAGCTCATAGATGACACAAAGAAGACTAATCTCAGATTAACTGGAATTAATGAAAAAATTAGAAGACAGCATAAATGGCAAAAAAAACTGATTAATGAAATAAGAGCAGAAAAATTTCCAAATAAGAGGAAAGAATTTAATAGGCAGATAAGTAAGGCCTTATAGGCCTATAGAATCCCAAATAGCCATGATCACAAAAGAACCTCTCCACAACACATCATATTCAAAATCCCAGAAGTCCAACACAAGGACAGATCTTAAAGGCAGTGAGGGATATGTAACAAATCCGTTATAAAGGAAAAACCCATTAGAATTACAGCAGACTTTTCAGTGCAAAACTTTAAGGTCAAGAAAGCTTGGGGTGAAGTGTTTCAAGCCTTAGAAGAAAACAATCTACAACCCAGGCTGATATATATTGTGAAATTATCTTTCAAAATTGATGGAGAAATAAGATATTTTCATGATAAAGAGCACCTAAAGAAATTCATGACCACCAAACTAGCACAAACAAACTTCTCAAGAACACCCTAGAAAGAGACGATGAAGCTAAGAGTGACTAAAGATCTAATAGAATGAATACTCCAGGTAGGGGAAGCAGTTAGGCAGAAGGGAAAGATTTGAAATCAGCAACAGGAAAATAAGGCAATGACAGGAATAAGTCAATACCTGTGGATAATAACTCTCAATGTGAATGGTCTCAATTACCCAATCGAAATATCTAAACTGGCAGAATGGATCAAGAAATAAAATCCAAGGTATGCTGTATACAAGAAAAATATTTTCCCCAAAGAACAACACATAGATTAAAAGTTTAAAGGTAGAAAACAATTGTCCATGCAATGGAAAACTGAGAAAAAGCAGGTGCAACTATCCTATATTCAGACAAATTGAACTTTAAGCCAAAACTTATCAAAAGAGCCAAGGTCACTACCCACTGATTAAGGGAACAGTATAACAAGAAGAGATAATGATTATTAAAATATATATATATTTATATTCACTGAACAGCAGCTCACTCAACTTTATAAAATAAGTACTACTGGAAATAAAAGACCACATAAGCATAAAAACAACTATAGTGGGGTCCTAAATCCCCTGCTATAACAAAAAGACAGAACAACTAGATAAAAAGCACAAAAAAATATCAGATTTGAACACAACCTTTAAAAAAATGAAATTACTAGACATTTACAAAGTGTTCCACCCAAGAACAGAATACATATTCTTTTCAGCAGCGCATGGAACTTTTTTCAAAATAGACTACAGACTAGCCAGTAAAGCAAGCTTAAGCAAGTGTAAAAGAATTGAACTTATGCCATGCATATTATCAGATCATACCACAATGAAACTAGAAATGAAGACAAGACACACAGAAATTATGCAAATGAATGCAAACTAAATGATACATTATTAAGTAAATAATAGGTTACAGAACAACTCAAAGAAGAAATAACACAGTTCCTAGAACTAAATAAGGTCTGCCCAACATTCCAGAGTTTATGGGACACAGTGAAAAGAGTCCTAACTGGGAAATTTATAGCTGTAAATCCCCATATCACAAATACAGGGTGAGCCCTAATGAGTAACCTAATGATGAACCTCAAGGTCCTAGAAAAACAAGAACCACCCAACCCAACACTAGTACAAGGAAAGAAATTATAAAGATCAGAGGAGAAATCAATGAATTTGAGACAAGAAATATAAAGAATTAGTGAGTGGAAGTTGTTTCTTTGAAATAATGAACAAAATAGGAAAACCCTTAGCCAGTTTAACCAGAAAAATGAGAGAGAAGAACCAAATCAATGCAACTGGAAGTGAAAAAGGTGAAATCACAATGGACACTGCTGAAATAAAAAAACATAATTAACTACTTCACAAACCTATATGACAATAAATTGGACAATTCAGAAGAAATGGATAGATCCCTAGATATGTGTGAACTACCAAAACTGTACCAAGAAGATTGAGAAACCTTGACTAATCCAATAACAAGCAATAAAATTGAAGCAGCAATTTTCAAAATGCCTCCAGCTAAGCAAAGCTCAGAGCTGCAAGTGTTCATTGCTAAATTCTACAAAAATTTAAAATCTAATGCCAATACTCCTCAAGCTCTTTAATAAAACAGAAAGGAAAGGATTACACCCCAAGTCATTTCTAGAAACTCCCATGACTGTGATACCAAGTGCCAACATGAACCCAAAGAAAAAGAGAACTATAGACCAATTTCTTTAATGATTATAAATGCAAAACTCCTCAGCAAGATACTGGCAAACAGAATGCAATAAATCATTGGAAAGATCATACATCATGAGCAAGTAGGCTGTATCCAAGGGATTCAAGGCTGATTCAACACTCACAAATCAATAAATCCAATCCACCACATAAACAGAAGCAAGGAGGAGAAAATCATACGATCATCTCAATAGGCCCAGAAAAAGGCTTTAACAAAATCCAATATCTTTTCATGATAAAAACACTGAAAAAACAGATATGGAAGGACTTTATCTTAATCTGAGAAAAGCCGTTTATGACAAACTCACTGCCAACATCATATTAAATGGAGAAAAACTGAAATCTTCCCCTTTAAAATCAGGAAAAGACAAGGATGTCAGCTATCACTACTCTTATTCAACATATTATGTGTAACATTAGCAAGAGCAATTAGCCAAGAAAAAGAAGTAAGAGGAATTTGCACAGGAAAAGAAGATGTCAAATTACCATTATTTGCAGAAGACATGATCCTCTACATAGGAGAACAAAATAAATAAATAAATAAATAAAACGCACACACACAATCCACCAAGAGTTCTATAATTAGTAATCAAATTCAGTAATGAAGCAGTATTTCAAACTCAACACACAAAAATCAGTAGCGTTCCTGTACACAAATAATAAACCCACTGAAAAAGAAATTAGGAAAAAATACCACTCACAATAGCAACAAAATATTAAATGCTTAGTAATTAACCTAACTAAGGAAGTGAAAGATGTCTACAATGAAAACTACAGCACTCTGAAAAAGGAAATCGAAGAGGACATCAGAAAATGAAAAGATATTCCCTGTTCCTGGACAGGGAGGACAAGTAATGTCAAAATGGCCATACTTTCAAATTTTATATGTGGATTTAATATAATCCCAATCAAGATTTCAAAGCATACTTCACAGAACTGAATAAAATACCCCTAAAATTCATATGCAACCAGAAGAGACCCAGAAGTATAAAAGCAATACTGGGTAAAAAGTTGCAAAGGGGGAGGCATCACAATCCCAGACTTCAAGTTATATTACAAAAGTATAGTGATAAAAATAGCATGGTAATGGTGAAAAAAAAGAAAATACAGATATGAGGATCAATGGAACAGGATAGAGGAGACAGACAACCACAAGCACATTAAACTGTTTTCCCTTTGACACAGGTGACAAAAACATACACTGGAAGAAAGACAGCCTCCTTAACAAATGATGCTGCGAAAGCCGGGTATCCACATACAGAAGACTGAATGTAGTCCCGTATCTTTCACCATGTACTAAAATAAAATAAAAATGGATCAAAGAGGTATGTGTTCAAACAGAAGCCCTTAGCCTGCTGGAAGGCAAAACTCTCCAAGTCTTAGGTATGTAACCAAGGACTTTTTGAACAGAACCCCAATTGCACAGAAAATAGTCCCAATAATCAATAAGTGGGATCATATCAAATTAAAATCCTTCTGAACCACAAAGGAAACAACCTACGCTATGGGAAAAATATTTTGCCAGCTATTCCTCAGACAGAGGACTCATAGGTAGAATATACGAAGAACTCAAAAAAATTAGACCACTCCAAATGGAAGACTCAATCAAAAAATGGACAACTGAAATGGATACTTCCAGAAGAACAAACAAATTAAAACAACACTGAGATTCCACCTTACCCCAGAAAGAATAGCCATCACCAACAAATCAAATAATAACATGCTGGTAAGGCTGCAGGGAAAATTCCCATGGTTAGTGGGAATATAAACTATTATAACCACTTTGGAAATCAGTATGAGGATTCCTCACCAAACTAAAACAAGAAGTTCCATATGACCCAGTTGTTCCTCTTCTAGATATCTTCCTGAAAGAATTAAAGACATCATATTACACTGCTACATGCATACCCATGTTTATAGCAGCACCATTCATGATACATAAAATTTAGAAGTGGTCTATATGCCCATCAACAGATGAATGGATAAAGAAAATATAGTTTTATACATGATGGAGTAGTATTCTGCCATAAAGAAAAATAAACAAGTCATTTGTAGGAAAATGGATGCACTCTGAAACAATAATATTAAGTGAGATAAATCAGTCATACATGCATAAATATTACATGGCTTCTCTTATATGAGAAACCAAAAGTATTACTAAAGAGCAAAATGAGAGATAGATGATAGGAAGTAAAGAGGTAGATTTTTCTCAAAGGAGAAAGGATCAAGAGATGGAAGGAGGTGGAGGGAGGGAAGCAAGTGGGGATAAGCAAAGAAATTGAGATATATTATGTACATGTATCAATTCCCCACAGGAAATGTAAAAATTGTGTATTGCAATCATGTACTAATAAAAAAAGAGAAATGTATTAAAGTTAAAATGGCCAAGGGTAGAATTATGATGTGATCATATTTTTTTAATAGCACAGTTGTCAGAGATTCCTAAAATGAGTGAAAAAAAATCTGTACAATGATGAACATTTGTCCAAAAAAACACATTTCCAAGATACTTGGAAGTGGACATGACCCCCCAAAAGGGAACATCAGATAGAAAATTCCTGGGAAAAGCAAAGCTGCCAAACCAAACCCTTATTTGTAGCAGAGAAGGGGGAGCAAGGAAATGGCATTTGTAATTGACAGTCAGAATTATATGGGTAATCCTCCAATATCTTATCCACATTATCCATATTACTCAGATGCCCGAGGCCTTGAGCCCTGTTTCTGCATTCTCTGTTGAACTCAGAAAGCTGAATGTACTAGAATATCTGGTGTTCAGTTTCCCCAAAGGTAGCAAAGTATTAGAAAAAATAAATACTGATAACAGTAACACTTGGGTTCTGAATGCCAGGCACCCATTAGCTTGCACAATTATCACAACCCAGTGAATTACTCTTCTTGTCCCCATTCTGTAGTGATAAAACTCAGAAGGCTAGGTAACAGGCCCACAGCTAACAAGTGTTGGTAACTGAATTCCAACATAGATCAATAAAGAGGAAATACAATACAGAGAAATAAAGAGCAAAAAAGAGGATCTTTGGTGACCTCTGAAAATCCACAGTTTTTATGGTGAGGTTGTTCTTGGCATAGCTAGCTGAATTAATGGAGTTATAAAATAAAATTATATTTACAACAGAAAATCCATCTGTCATTCTTTAATATTTCTCCTCAGTTGGGATGAGGTCCACAACTAGTGCTAAACAACCTTTCTCAATGCTTTCCTATTAGTTTTCTTTCTGCCAGATTAGACTTTACCTGCACCAGCCCATGATCATAACTTCCCTATGCAGCATGATATGCAAGACTATGTGCCTTAATTCAGACCCAAAGCTCCTTCCCTTCCCTTGTCTGCTTAGTTACAAATCACCATACCATGCAGTGCAATCTCCTTTCTGACTTTTCTGATGATTTTGGATCATACTGCCATTCCTCACAGGTTCTTACTGCGCCACTGCTGATTCTGGGGCTTGAAACCACACTACTACTTGTACTGTTATTGAAATGCTCATCGTAAGGGGGTAGCTGGGTTATAGCTTATTGCAAACGATGCATTGAAAAGATGCATTGAATTGATAATTTTCTTTAAATGAACCTGGCCATCCATGGCTTTCCATTTCTACTCAGTGGTAAAACAAAATAAAGATCAACTGATCTTGCAAATTCAGAAAACGGTCATTTCAGATTAACCATTAGCCTTTAATACAACTTCTGAGTAATTAGTGCAGGATGTCTTCCGCTACCTTCTGTTCCCCTTCTCTCTGGCTAGGATGTAGGCTTGGGAGGGTTCGGACAGCACCACAGCAATGGGGTGGGGAAGCAAGGAAGAGAGGAGAGGGTCCTTTGATCTGTGACCCTCATCTCGTGTCACAGGTTTCCAAGTTACATGAGGGGTCATCCACTTCTTGTCACCGTCATTTTCACCACCACATGAGGTGCCTGATGTCTAGTGGCCCACATGCCCTGCTTTCCTGTCAGTTATCATGTTCAAGTCCCCCTCTTTCCACAAGCAAAGACCTTCAATTCTCTGGCTTTCTCCTTCTCGGTTGTAGGCCCATCTTGTGAGTACAAAAACATTTTAAAAACTGTCCCAGTACTCTCATGGATTTGGGAGAGCAGGTGGGCTTCTCCAACTCTTGTATGCCCAGTAGTGCTTTGCTACCCTGGCTGATCCACACTCTGGCTATATCTTATTCTTCTCCAAGAGGGATATGGTATTCTTGGATGATGTCCTTGTGTCACGCCTGGGGGTGTACACCACACCATCCCACTGCTTTGCTGGAACAGGCAGCTATCAGGATTGGAAATTCTTGGCACCAGTAAGGAATTAAAGAGGCAGAGTTTAAAAATAAAGGAAGACAGTTTTTTTTGTTGTTGTTGTTTGTTTTTTTGTTTTTTGTGGGTATCGGGGGGTCGACCTCAGGACCTCACGTGCCAGGAGGCGCCCGTGCCGCTGAGCGATATCACCGGCCCCTTTTTCATATGTGGGTTCCGGGAGTCGAACTCGGGCCCTCGCGCTTGCCAGACAGGCGCTTAAGCCGCTGAGCCATCTCACCGGCCCAGGAAGACAGTTTATTAAGAAAAGGACAAAAGAGCAGAAAATAAAAAGATAGACAGCTACTCTGGAAGAGTAGGAGGCATCAGAAAGTGAATACCCATGGGTTTTTGTCCTCAGCTCATTTTTATTAAGACTGATGGCCCTGCCCCATGTTGGGCACCTGGAATTTAAAACAATTTGATTGGCTCTTTGACTCTAGCCTGGGCACCTCTGTCCATATTCTTTTGATCATTTGATTCCTTCCTGTCCTTTTGTGATGAATAAGTGTGGGGAAGGGGAGCTTCATAGAAGGGCAGCTTAGAGTTAGAAACTAAGTAAAGGGGACATATGTGTATTGAGTGCAGTGGAATAGTAATGCTAAAGTGAGAATATACATGTAAGTGTATATGTATAGGGGTGTGTGTGTGTGTTTTATATATTAAATAAGAGTCCTCCGGTGGCTGCCCCCTGTCTTCTTTGTATTATATCAGGTAAGGGGGCAGGATGGTTACCCTGGTCTTTTATGTCTCTGACTTGCTCCATGCTTTGTTAACTATTTCTGATAAACTGCTCCTCTCCATCTAGTCTCTCTCTCCTCTGTCTTTCTAATCGCTCTGACTGTGGAGTCTACTTGTAGAGGCAGAAGCTGTATTTAGTAAGATTCCCGATTAATTTTTAATAAAGCCTACATTTTCCTGCCTAGAAGCCACCTTTCCCTACATTTCCCCCCTCTGAGTTGTCCATCCAACTGCTGTCGGGGCCACAGGCGATGACCGATCTGGCTGCTTGGAGCCGAGCAGGGTCGCAGTTGGGGTGGCAGTGGATGGGCGTCTTTAGCAGGCAAGTTGGTCGATGGGCCTTGGTAAAAGCAGGAAGTCTCCATCTGAGGGTCTGTTTGAAGCTTTATGGTTTCTATTCTTGCTGTAATAAAATGAGAACATTGAGAATGTATGGCCAAGTAAGCATAACAAGAAAATGTTTTCTTCACTAATTAAATACAAGCTTTCTCTAGGCACTGATTTATGTATTCTCAATTTAGGCATCTGGTTGAATTCTTGACTTGTAGAGTGCATTAATAAAGATAAGACAAAAGGAACTTGTTATTCAGAAATGTTTCAGAATGCCTTATGCAAGTCGAAAACATGCAACACTAATGAAAATAATTAGAATTAAAAATAAATGTTGGGGCTGTGAACTGGACGCTGTTGCAGGGTTTCGTACTTGTTTACTTATTTAATTCTCACAACTCCCTGTGAGTTTGGGTGAAGCAATTTTCCCAGGGTCAAAAAACAGAAATCTGGAAATGGAATTCCAGCCTAGGTAGTTTACTTTCCTTGCCTGACTCACTTGGCCAGTGCTGCCTGTTGGTGGAATCCTTTTTTATGAATATGCAAATTAAAATATAGAAATGTATGATAAATCCTTCCTTACTCATGTCACACAACTTCATGAACTTGAAATTATTTTCTGGTGTTTTTCCTGAGAATACTAGATGTTGAGATACTATCCCCTTCTATTTTTGCATATGATTTCCTCACTTCTCTGATTATAGGGACTTACAGTGGACCTTTAAAATGAATATGTCTTTTATTTGCATTCTTCGATCCATGAGTAGGATATTCATCTCTCATTCCTATGTGTACATTTTCAAACTGTTCTATTTTTTCCTTCCTTCTAAGTGTTTTTTGTTTGTTTGTTTGTTTGCTTGTTTTGCTGGGTTTGCCTCCAGAGCCTCACAAGTGCTAAGTACCTGCTCGGCCCCTGAGTTACATCCCCAACCCAGAGAATTTTGTAGGTTATTTTTCAAGCTGTCTTGCCAGCCATAATGGCAAAACCTCCTTTTATTTTACTAATTTTGTGCAAACATGCGTTCATGTGTTCCTTGAACTACTTTAATATTCTCGCTACCTAACACATAGAATTCTACAATTTATGGCCCCAAAATGTTATCTAAACTATCTTCCTCACATCTGAAATGGCTCAAAAACTTTCTTCCACATCTGCTAAGATACTAACACACCATAGTTCAAAACCATTGTTTATACCTGTGGTAGAAAAGAGTGCTGCTAATCCTAAGCAACAATATCAGCAGTCCTAGGGCAGGTAGGACAATAAAGCTGAAGAAATCACTGCACCCCACCCATTTAAATCTAAAACATCATCCTAGGGCCATCCCTTCTTCCACTGTTCTGAGAGAGGTAGAGAATAGCATAACAAAAACCCAAGATCTCTTTGCTGCTTCCGGCAAGAGCACATGTGTTAGGCATCCTGGCCTGACCCTGATCACCTTTGCCCTTCTTATCAGGGTTCATGAATGTGTACTACATCTCAGAAATGTAATTAAAATCAGAGTGAACTCTGCGACAGACATGTGTGTTGAGAACCCCTGAGATGACACAGCACCCTGTCAGTCATCCCTGTCAGTCATACCTGGAGATTGAGGGGGAGGCGCCTGTGCTGAAGTGCATATCCTTTAAATTCTGAGAGTCTGATTTGTCTGTCTGTGGTGCTTTTACTTTCCTGTCATCCCTCACCATTTTCTGTTTATGCCATGGTTTCGTGGGCATGAACTTGCCCTGAGCACAGCTTCCCATGATCTTAAATAAATGTAGCTGCTTTGCACTTGCCATTTGGACTTCACGCTCCCAATTCTTTGCCAGTTGCATGAAATAACCAGAATTCCATTCTGAATTTATGTGCTGAATTCCATGCTGTAACACTTGGTGAATCCCAGCCAGAAGAAATCAGACCAGATAGCAATCAGTGGCCAAGAAGCCCAAATAGGCCTAAGAAGCCCAAGAAGTCAAATAGGAAGATGACTCCTGCTCACTCAGGGAGACTCCCTTTCCCTCTGTTGGGTGCATGGGACTGAGTCCTGGGATGAGCCCATCTGATTGCCCCTTGGAAGCCACTAGACCGAAGCAAAGGCTTCCACATTTGCAGGGAGCTAGAAGGCTCCCACTGAATGTTTTTTGTGCTTTTTTTTTGTTTGTTTGTTTTGCTTTGTTTTGTTTTGTTTTTTTTTTGGTCCATGCAACATGGGAATCCCTTCTCAGCAGCTGTGACTTCTACATCTCTGGGGGGATGGGTCTGAGCCAAGCCAAAAGGAGGCAGCAAGCAGGCGAGGATCACACCTTTGCTATAGCTGCCAACAATGGAGGCCACACCAGCCCACACTGGGATTGAGATGCTTTGTTCTGGACAGCGTCCTCCAGGCAGCTTCAGAAACTCCAACTGTGCCCACAAACTGAAGTAAGTCAACTGGATGATGTAGCTTATGTGGCCTTTTATAACCATGATGAAGTAGAGGACAAATGAGAGTTGAATAAGGAAAAATAGCAGGCTAAAGTCATGCTCTCCCTAATCGATAAGGCTCAGGACAAAGCACACAGTTCTAAGAGATACTGAGGTAACCCAAAAAGTGAAAGAAGCAAGTCAGAGGCTTCCAGTGCAAGCAGTTGGGGCACTGGGTGAAGAGATGCCCTCAGGAACTGTCTAACACTTTTTGGGCCTATCCGAACATGGAAGAAGGCCCTTGGCATCAGAAGAGGGACTGCCCTCGTCCCCAGAAGGGGATGAGGTTATCCATCACCGTGGTGGCCAGGGAAGAAGGCCCAGACCACAAATGATGGCCCCTACAGAAGTGTATTTCCATCATTACAGGAGTCTCGGGTGACTCAAGAAGTAGTGAGCAAATTATATTTCTCTGTGATACAGGAGCGACTTATTCAACTTTCTTATTGAGATGAGCTTTTATCCCATTCTAAAGTTGTGGGCCTTGGGGGAGTGAACCAGACAGCTTTCTTTACCGCCATCCTGAATTGTCATTTATAAGATTTACTTTTTAAAGCTGTTTTTATGGTTATACCACAGTGCCACGTAACAGTAATTGGAAGAGATAGACCCTTCCTACTCCAGGCCATTCTGACATTTAAACCTTTGCAACTGGTGTCTTGGTTGCTAGGATACTGACCCCATGGGGCCTGATTTCTCTGCTGGGAGTTGATTCCCAAACATGGTACAACAGCACCCCAGAGAGGGCTGTGAAGACAACTCCAGTAGTCATTCAGCTAAAGGGCCCAAATCTGTACCCTCATAGAAGAAAGTATTACCTCAGGAAAGAAGCTAGACAGGGGTTCAAGTCCATTATTGATAAGTTGTTTGCTATGGGATTACTGGTGCCATGCCACTTCCCACCCAATACAGCCATTTTACCAAAAGTCAAGTCATTTGGAGAATATTGCCAAGCACAAGATGTCAGAGTCATCGACAAGGCAGTCATACTTATTTGCCCACAAGTAACAGACCCATACACCCTTTCATCACAGAACTCAGGAGACACTAACTGGTTCTCTGTCCTTGATTTGAAAGATGGCTTCTTGTATGTCCATGTATCCTAGCTCCCAAAACTTGTTGCCTTTGAATGTGAAGATCCCCAAGCAGAGCTTCAGGACTGTCTTGCTATGCTACTCCTGACTAACCAACAAGTAGAAAAAACCATTGCCCAGAATTATGCCTGTCACTCTGAGATGAGGTACCAGCCACTGACAGGGACAGCTAGCACATGGTTCCCAGATGGCAGCAGTTTTGTATATGATGGCATTAGGAGGCCAGATTATTCCATAGTCAGCCCAATCCAGGTCAATGAAGCAAGAAGACTCCCTCCTGGGACTTTGGCTCAAAAGGCAGAACTTCTGGCCCTCACCCAGGTGCTCCAACTTGCCCAGGGCAAGAAGGTCAATATATATATACACGGACTGCAAGTGTGCTTTTCTTGTCTTACATGCCCATGGAGTCATATGTAAAGAAAGGGGACTTCTGACTAGTTGCCAGTTGCCAATAAAACATGGAACAGAGATCCTTAGCCTCCTTAAAGCAGTAAATCTTTTAAGCTAAGTAGCAGTTGTCCTTTGCACAGGGTCAAGCCTCTTTGGGCCCTGTCTCCTAGGGTAATTCTAGGGCAGATTCCACTGCCAAACAGGCTGCTTTCCAAAATAATTCCAGCCCATCTATAGCTCTACCCATGGTCCCATTCTTGGATCTTGGCTTACACCAGAATGCTCCACTGGAGAGCTTCAAATGATTTGTAATAAGAGAAGAGTTCAAAAGGGCCGATGGTGGTTTGTGGGACTCTGGCTGCTCTTGCCACAGTAAGCACAGTGGAAAAGTCATTAAGTCCCTAAATGATGCCTTCCACCTAGGGCAAGACACCACCACTGCTATGGCGCATATGTTCATTTTAGGTCCTGGAATCCATAATATTGTAACCCATTTCTGTAAGACATATCCTTTCCATGGCCTCCATAATCCACAGACTCATCCTTCTCAATTGTCTGAACCAATACAAAGGTGTGAGTCCTCCCACAAAGAAGATTTGCAAATAGGCTTCATCCACAAGCCTCTGTGTAAGGGGCATGCACATCTCTCGGTGTGCATTGTTACCGTTACTGGGTGGATAGAGGACTTCCTTGTCAGAATGGGCCTCAAAGGTGACAAAAGTCCTCCTTAAAAATGATCCCGTCATCTGTACTTCCTAGACCTATCCAGAGTGATAATGAACCCTCTACTACATCCCAAATCACACAGGGAGTTGCCAAAACACTAGGAATTAAGTGCCATCTGCACACTGCGTGGAGACTACAATCATCAGGAAAGATCAAATGAGCCAATCAAAACCTCAAGTGGACCTTAATCAAGCTGTGTCAAGAAACCTACCATAAGTGACTAGATCCCCCAAGTCCAGACTTAATCTTAGCCCATTTGGGATGTTTTGTGGGAGACTCTTTTTGACATCTGACTTACAAACATCAAAACTTCCCAGTTCCTTCAACTGGTGACCCATCCGGAAACTTCCCAGTAGGCCTTCTGGGATTATGGAAGTAAGATTCTTCCATCCCCAGAGACTAACAATAATTGTCAGCCCAAAATCCACTCTGGTAACCAGGTCCTTTTCAAGACATGAAAAGAGGATGTACCCCAGGATCACTCACACTCAAGTGGAAAAGCCTTTACACAACCCTTCTAACTACTCCTTCTACCTCCGAGGCACAGACAATAGATGATTTGAGTCACCTCTCGAGGGTAAAACCTAAGCTGCCTGAGACATCAGAAAATGAAGAACAGGGCCCAAAATCCTTATACACCTGTGATCCAGTGGTCAACCTCAAGTTTCATTTCAGAAAAGAAAATACCCACCGCCCTGTTGAATCAGATGAGTAAAATGATTGGTTTCATCTAAGTAAATTGTGCGGCTAATCTTGCTAATCCCTTTGCCACATTTGAGGTCCTTGTCCCATATCATAATATGACCTCCTAGGATTTTTCTATTTCTTTTGGGCTCCTCCTAGATGATTCAAAAAATACCTCTCAGGAGATAATAAACAGTGATTACTTACGTAAAACCTTAAAGCTAGTTACATCTTTCTCCTATCATCAACGGCTACCTAAGAACTTGCCAGAGAACCTAGATGAATTTGTCCAGAGTATTGCCATCCTTCAAGATCAAATAGACTCACTGTCAGTGGTGGCCATACAGCATCCTAGGGAACTACGTCCCTTAACTGCTGAAACAGAGGGATTATGTTTGTCTCTGAAGGAAGAATGTAGTTCCTATGTTAGTAAGTCTGAACTAGTGAGAGATACAGCACAAAAGCTGGCTGCCCACACTTCTAAGATCCATGAAGGACTAGCCGAGTCATGGGTGTTTGGCTGAATACCTGGAATGATTATTGTCCTGGACATGGACTTATTAATGCTTCTTGTAACTTTACTATTTTGATCAAATGTACTTAATCTCTTAGTCAATTTTTTTTCTTGTTTGACAGCCATTAAACTACTGGTGATGACCCTAGCCCAAGATTGAAACCCGACTCCACAACCACGGTTCATCAAGAAATCCCTGATAGAAAAACTCAACTCCCTGGAACTCAAAGATCAAACAGATCACGAGTTCTTTGTTCTCTGTGTAGGTAGGGCTAATTCCCCTATTCAGCTGGAAATAGCCACAAAAGATGGAATTCCCTCTTTCAACACCCATTAAAGATTCAGGGACCAGGGCTCTGGACGTGAAATACTGCAGGGATAACAATAACGCTGAAGAGACAGATCCTGCATACTTAAATATCTTAGTCAACTTTAGTTTCTTCTTGTTTGACAGCCAGTAAACAACTGGTAACCCTAGCTCAAGATTGAAACCTGACCCCAATCCAGGTTCATTGAGGAATCCTTGGAGGAAGAACTCGGCTCCCTTGAACTCATACATCTGATAGACCAGGTTCTTTGGTCTCCGTGTGGGTAGGGCTAGTGCCCCTATTCAACTGGCAGCAGCCATAGAAGATGGAACTTCCTCCCTCAGTAGCCCTTAAAGATTCAGGGACCAGGGCCGGTGAGATGGCTCAGCGGCTTAAGCGCCTGCCCGGCAAGCGCGAGGGCCGGAGTTCGACTCCCGGAACCCACATACAAAAAAGGGGCCGGTGATATCGCTCAGTGGCACGGGCGCCTGCTGGCGTGCGAGGTCCTGAGGTCGACCCCCCGGTACCCAAAAAAAAAAAAAAAAAAAAAAAAAAAAAAGATTCAGGGACCAAGGCTCTTGGCTGGGAACAGTGCAGGAATAACAATAAAGCTGAAGAAATCACTGCCTTCCACCCATTTAAATGTTGAACAGCATCCTAGGACCATTCCTTCTTCTACTGCCCTAAGAGAGGTAGACAATAACATAACAAAAACTCAAGAGATCTTTGCCACTTTAGGCAAGAACATATCCTGGCCTGACGTCAGTCATCTTCAAACCTTATTAACGGGTCGTAATTATGTACTACACCCAATAACTGTAACTAAAATCATAGTAAATTCTGAGACAGGAGTGTGTTGAGAGCCCCTGAGAAGGCACAGCATCCTCCCACTCAATCCTGTCATCATACCTAGGTACTCAGAAGGAGGCACCTGGGCTGAGGTGCACATCCTTTCAATTCCGAAAGCCTGATTTGTCTGTCTGCAGTGCTTTCACTTTCCTGTCATCCTAGCACGACTTTTCTTGTTGTGCCATACTTGTGTTGTCATCCAATTGCCCTGAGCACAACTTCCCATGATCTTCACTAAACGTAGCTTCTTGCCACTTGCCATTTAGACAGTGTGCTCGCAATTCTCTGCTCATTGTACAAAACAGCCTGGCATTTACCTGCCGAATGAATCATGCAGTAACAGCCCCTGTTGTCCACACTTATCCTGACCCTGTGATACATTTCTTTATTATAGATCGAAAGCTCTCTGGCGATGGGACCTAGGATTTCCCAGACCTAAGTCCATATTATATATTACAAGGATGCTCAGTACACAATGATGAAGGCACTTTTGCCCCAAAAATGGAATATTTTCCTCCCTGTGATTATACTAAATCAAGAAGGTCATATAAAAAGAAAGCAATATGTTTTCCTTAATATAAAAATTTGAACATTAAACTAACTTTTATTAATGCTCTCAATTTTTCTAACTCTTCACTCTGTTCTGATTATTTATTAAAAAAAAATCCCAACTGGATATCCATAGTCAAAAACACCATTTACCGATGTTTTATCAGATATGCAAAAATTTTATAATTTGAACATTAACATCTTGTTCAGTGTTCTGATTTGAGTCATAAAGTTTCATTACTACATCATTTTTAGGCCAAATTCTCCAATACCAAATAATGAGACAAGTATTTCACTTCACTCTCCTGTCTCCTGGCCAAAAAAATAAAAGCAATGACTTAAGTCTTAGGAGAAATGATCTGAATCCTGCTGGGGCCTAGCATACTCGGGTAAACCCTTTTTGTGTCTTTCCTCTGGCTTAAGATAATATAACATTCATGAATGTACGAAGAGAAAGGGAGTGTGGAACAGAGAAAGGAGAGAAATGTGGTTTGCTATTGTTTTAAGTTTACTTAAAACTACTTGGAGAATCTGAAAGTGGTCCACTTATATATTATGTTATTGTTTAGATCTGAACTATCCCTCAAAATTCTCATGCATGTGGAAGGTTACTGGATTATGGGGGGTTTATAGCTCACTTGCTGCTATAGTAGCTCAGTTTAGTTATTATAGATAAGGCAGTCAGAAACTACAGGGTCTCATAAAGGAAAATAGCCCACCAGTAAAATCTAACTCAAGCAGCTGACCATGCTTAGAAATGTAAAAGAAAACACAAGAACCAAGTATAAAAGGGTAGGAGGAGAAAAGGAAAATAAAGGAGTTTTCTCCCAAGAAGTAGGTATCCTGTTAGTTGACAGCTCCTCCAGGCTGGACTTGGAAAATCTTAAAAATGTAGAATAATTGAACTCAGCTTCCCGTGACCAGCTCAATAACTGATTTCCTTTAAATCCACAAAGTCACCTGGTTAAAACAAATCCCCACACATAAGGCCAAAACAAAGAAGGCATATCAGGAATATTCAGAATCCCCTCTTGGATATCCAACAAGAGCTTTTTTCTTATTATTATTTCCAATACTCTCCTAAATTACTCCTTTTTTCCATTATTTTATTTTTCAACCTCATGAGACAAAGAATTCTGGTTTATACAAAATTAACTGCTTCACTGCTAGGAGACAGGGCCTGGTTGGAGGGGGGTCACTGAGAGAGTATGATCTGGAGGGTACATTCTCTCTCTCTCTCTCTCTCTCTCTCTCTCTGTCTCTGTCTGTCTGTCTCTGTCTCCCTCTCCCTGTCTGTCTCTCTCTCTGTCTCTCCCTCTGTCTCTCTGTCTCTCTGTCTCTCTCTGTCTCTGTCTGTCTGTCTCTGTCTCCCTCTCCCTGTCTGTCTCTCCCTCTGTCTCTGTCTGTCTCTCTGTCTCTCTCTCTCTCTCTTTCTCTCCCTCTCACTCTCCTCCCTGGTTTTCATGGGTTAAGAACATTTTCCTTTGCTATGTCCCTCTGCCTACCTGTTTCTCACTTTCAGCCGGCTGACCAAGGACGTTAACTGTGAACCAAAATAAACCTCTCCTCTTAAATTGTGGGTGTCCAGTCTTTTGTCCTAGCAATGAGGAGTGACTTACCACGTACTAGAAAAGCGAGATTAGTGGCATAGAATGAGGGAGATATCTGTCATAGCAAGAAATACATAGAAAATGTTCTGGAATTTCATATCAAGATTTGGTACTTGAAATATGTTAAAGATCTTTATGAAAAATTATTATTACTGAACGGTCAATTAAACATTATTGACTTAGTTAAAAAGATGATATTTGAAAAGTTGTGGACTGAGAGATTGAAGGAACTATTATTTTTATTGTGAGCTCTTTGGTTCTATTTTAGTTTTACCCTGTGCTTTAGTTATTTTGATTTAAAAATTAAGTCTTTTTAAAAATTTTTTGACATATATGTAGGACAGAAGAAACAAAAATTACGAAGAAAAGAGAGCAGGAAATCAAGATTTTTTAGATGTCCTTACCTGTAGCTTCAAGACACAAGTTTACTCAAGCCATTTTCCCTTCCACGCAACTCACTCAAAACATTTTATGAAGGTCTTAAAGACAAAATAAGCCTTTAAATTGAGCTCTGATCTGTCCTTTCCACCTGGAAATTGCAATTTCGCCACCCCCAACAAAGCAACAATATTGGTGGACAGTAAATCTCAATTTCAAATGCATGTAGATGGCTTATATTCTGACCTAACCTGCCAGATGTGTAACCTGATGGACAGTAGGGATACACATCCTAGGTCACCCATGTGGAAGACGCCCCCAGGGTCTCTTAAACATACCTGTCTCCAGCTCATAATGCATCCCATTTTCCTGAGCACCCATATTTCATTTTTGAACACACCCTAAAATGTCTGTCTAGTAAATCTTTATCATGACTCTTACTGATGCATCCTGAAAATTCCTTTTCCATGGCAGGAGTCAGCAGTGAACCTACAAACTTATCATACAAAAGGGTGGGATAGATTCCTTTTTTCACCCTCAGGGACTTCTCAGACCCAGCCTGGTGACATTTTCTCTTGGTGACCCAACAGCAGAAGGTAAAAAGACATCGACATTGAGAGCACAACTTTGGTAAGTTCAGCCAGAAGGCTTTTCATTATTTTTTCTTCTTTCTTCCCCATTTCTTCCAAACCCTTGCCCTCTGAAGCATAATTTTTCTTTTTTTCTCTCTCTCCCTGTCTACAAACTCCTGCAGCACTAGGGTTTTTTTCTTTTCTTTTCTTTTTTTCTCTTCTCTCTCTTCTCTTCTCTTTTCATTTCTTTTCTTTTCTTTTCTGTTCTGTTCTGTTCTGTTCTTTCCTTTTCAGCAGTCAGAGACTCCCAAGTCCCTCAAAAATGAATGCTTGTACATAAAAGCACCCAAGACAAGAGGCACTGTCTCCCCCTAAGCAGACATGGAAAGAGGTTGAGAGAGGCACCCTCTATGGATGTAGCAGCTTCACTGGGTACTTCCTCAGGTCAGATGGAGCTAAAATTTGATCACAAGGGAGACACATAGGAGGAAGAGCCCATTCAGTGTCTCAAGCAAAGTTTTTCATGCAACTGGCATGGGAAGCCCAGTCCTGAGACACTGTGAAGAAGACTGGCTTTGGGGGTGTCACCCGAGGGAAGCAGTCTCTCTAAACTGTGCATTTTTGCCTCCTAAATACTCTAGATAAAAGGAAATTCTCAAAACTGCTCTTTTGATCTTTTTCTCTCATTCTCTGTCTCTCTCTCTTTCTCTCCCTCTCTCCCTCAAAACTGAAGGGCATAATCTCAGTCTGCCTGAAGCTATGGGTCCACTTTTTGGGTGCCTGAGAACCTGTCCTAAGCCATCAGAAATAAGTGGTCATGCAGGTAATAACTGATGTTATCTTCAGGACCTGGTGAAACCTATGGACTAAAACTGAGAAGGAGTCCACTGGTTTTCTTTTTTCCCCTCCTCCTTCCAATGAGAAAGCCCCAATCTCTTTCTTCTCCCTTCTTTCCCATTCGGTCTTGCATCTGCTGGGAACTCAAATCCTTTAACTTTTTCTTATATTCGTTATCAGGGAGAAAGAGGGAGCTCGAGGGTGGAGGGGTTAAAGGAGCTGGGAAACACGTTTTCTCACGGCTCTGGAGACAGTCCACAGTGTGCCCCACCACGTGGAGGAGGGGGAAGTGTGTGGACTCTGTTTTTCCTGATATGTGATCCGTAGTTGCTAAGTGACATCTCCAGACTTTTCAAAACCCTCTCTGAGCACTTTGTGTGTGGTGGAGATCCCTAGATATAATAACCTTTGGGGTAACTTTTATTAGTAAAATCCAGCTCTTGTGTACAATTCCTTTTCCTGCTTTCTTGATCTGGTGGTAAAGGCTGGAATAGCTATGTGCCAAGAAAAAGGAAGCTCATTCTGGACATGAGCTCAGATTTCTGTGTGACTAGGAGGGAGACCTGGACAAGCCAGTGACAAAAACAGGGCAGAGCTGCCAGTCATCCTGGTTCTGACTCGGTTAATAGGGCAGAGCTGCCCCCCTCCGGGTAGTTCTGGTTCTGGAAAATGGGTCAGGCTGCCCAGACAACATGGCTCTGGCACTAAGCTCCAGAGGCCCCTAAGGAGGGCTCCGAACTTAGCTACTTCCCCTCCCAGGGCCACTTCCCACATTCCGCTTCCTTATCGACCTATCTGTCCCCCATCACCAAAGGAATCCAGCCCTGCTGGCAGAACAAGAAGCAGCATTCTTACTGTCCCAGTGATTCAAACACTAATGTGTCCGTTTCAAAAAGTCTCTGAGAGGAAATAACTTCTTATGAGAGTACATAGCCCCTTCTCCATGAGGGATCTGACCCAGCGTAAACAAAAATTGGGACAGTTCTCGGAGGACCCCAAAAGAGTCATAGATGCATTTCAAACTTTGACTAATTTATTATCTACACCCCTGAAATAAAAGCCCACAAATGGGCAACAGCAAATTCTAAGGCAGTAAAGTGCACGCACACAACAGTGCCAACGATGTGAGTGCCGTGCACCATGCATAAGGAGTCCTCGTTGGCAACACCAAATTAGAAATGAGGGTCATGGGAAGTGCAGTGATATGATTATATATTTGACTGAGGTGATGAGAAAATGTATAAATAAGCCAGTCAATTATGAAAGGATTAGAGAAATCACCCAAGACAAGAAAGGCAATCCTGCTTCATTTCTGGGGCACTTAACTGAGACCCTCCATAAACATGCTAGTACTATTAAACCTTAATCACAGGCAGGACAAGTTTTACTGGGGACATAGTTTATTAGCCTGTCCGCTCCAGATATTCATAGAAGACTTCAGAAGCAGGCTAAGGATCTTCACACCCCTACTGATTAACTTTTAAACTTGGTTTTTGGGTCTTCAACAACAAAGACAAAACAGCAACAAATATCAAGGCCCAGGGGAAATGACTACAGAAATAGGAACAGGCTCAATTAATCACTTTGGTATTAGAAAACAAAATCCTGCCTCCTCAAAAGACTCCAAGGATTCCACATACAAAGAGGGAGAATAGGAGTCAAAATGGCTGCTACCACTGTGGGGAACCTGCACACCGGCAAAAAGACCTTGGGAAGCAAGGCCGTCCTGGGACGTGCTCCGTCTGCAAAAAGAGAATACACAGAAAGTGAGATTGTCCTTTCCACCTAAGAAAGGAGAGGCCACCTGCTCCCATTTTAGCTATGCTGGACGATTAAATGTGACCAAGATCTCTCAAAGCCCCTCTCAACAAAGTAGATATCACCCTACAAGAATCTTGGGTAACTCTTGATGTTGCAGGTAAAGATACAGAATTTCTTAGACACTGGGACAGCTTTCTCTGCCTTGCTTGAATCCATTCGAGCCCTTTCTTGTAAGACCTGTGTGGTGACTGTTGTTGACGGTATCCCAAAGCCCAAGTACTTCACAGTGCCTTTTCAGGAATCAATTTTTTTTTTTTTGTGGGTACCGGGGGGTCGACCTCAGGACCTCGTGCGCCAACAGGCACCCATGCCACTGAGCGATATCACCGGCCCCTTTTTCGTATGTGGGATCCGGGAGTCGAACTCGGGCCCTTGCGCTTGCAAGGCAGGCGCTTACGCTGCTGAGCCATCTCACCGGCCCTCAGGAATCAATTTTTACTCAAGTTTACCTACTTTTCCCAAAATATCCTACCTCATTATTAGGAAGGGACTCTTTTGCCTCTTTAGTATCAACTCTTTATTACCAAAATATTCATCTACTGTTTTAAGAGCATTAACATCAGACTCACCAGAAAATATGTTTAGAGATATAACTAGGAAAATTTTACCACATAGGTCTGCAAGTCCGGGATACTAAAACCCCAGAAAAGGCAGTTCATGCCCAACCTGTTGTAATTTCCTTAAAAGACCAAAAGAAGTATTCTCATAAATGATAATATCCTATTAAGCCAGAGGTTCTGATTTATAAGTTCCTCAAACATGATCTTTTGGCCCACTGCCAGTCCCCATGAATAGTCCCTCCCATTCTTCCAATACTAAAATCAAATGGAAAATATCAGTCCCCATCTCCTGTGCCCTTAATGATGTGCTATCTTAACCCGAATCCTGAGTGAAACTACATGGTTAACTCTCTTAGATCTCAAGGATGCCTTTTTTTACCTTTCTTTCTTTCTTTCTTTCTTTCTTTTTTTTTTTTTTTTGCATACTATTGCATCTGATCTGTTTGCCTTTTAAATAGACTGATCCTGACACTATGGAAACTGTCCAATACACTTGGATAACCCTACCTCAGGGATTCAAAGACAGCCCCAGTTATTTGAAAATGCTCTTTCAAAATAATTAAGCTCTCTAACTTTTAAAAATGGGCCAGTGTTCCAATATGTAGATGATCTTTGTGTCTAGAGTGCCACAAAACTGGACTCTGATCAAAATACTGTTAGATTTTTAGATTTCTCAGTGGCTGTAGGATAGTGAGAGTGATATCTAACTGTGGGGTCAGCTTGAATAAGAAACTCCAGGCTGATTGATTTAGCACAGTTCTGGGCATCTCTGGATCATTGACTGAAGAGGGAAGACACACTCTGGATGTGGGTGGCACCAACCAATAGGCTTGTAGCCTGGCTGGAATAAAAAGGGAAAGAAAGGAAGTTTCACTTCTGCTTTTTTTTAGAGGAGCTCCAGTCTTGACTATTGCCTTTGGATATTTGTCTCCAGGTTTCCAGCACAGACTGCAACTTTCCAGTCCAGACTCTTCAACCTTTCCACACAGACCTTTCAGCTACTTGATATGGGCCTGAACAGGACTCTGCAGTGAGCTCCAGGCCTTTGATTTTGACTGAATCCTCTGGCTCACCAGCATGCAGATGGCCCTTTTGAATTCTCCCACACCTGACTCTGCAGGCAGCCACTGTAAGCCTACATTGTAAATCTTTTTATATCATATTTCTGGAATATGTTTTTATTCAATCTGTTCCTCTCACGAACCCTAACTGAAACAGATTTTGGTAGCAGGATAGACTCTAGAGAAACATAATGTAAGCATGAATTTCTTTAATGGCTGTAGTGCTTCCTGGAGTTTGCTGTCTAATTTCATGAGACCTAAAGTTGCTATAGTGTCTCCTTCTGACAATGTAGTAAAAATGATAGTAAAAGTCAATGAAGTAAAGTCATAGTCCACGGTATAAACTGTTTAACATAACATGCAATGTCAATCTATTTGACTAAGATAATCAAATTCCAGGTGCAATGCAAGGAATTTAGTGGTACTATATCTCAGTGGTGTTGAACTTATTCTATGCATGTTATTGTGTTTTTTAAGTCAAAAAATGTTAATGTAGGAGTTGTTCTTTCTAAACTAAAACCTTAGTGTTCAGATTTAACTGCAGTGTTGGCACTTTGTGATAAATAAGTGGTTTTGGGGTTGCGGTTTGGGCACTTGGTCTTAAAAGGTTCACCATCACTGCTATACATGATACTTTTGAATATTTTTTGCAGAGTGGGAAATATAATGATGTTGGCTGATTATTCTTAGCATCTCTTGACAAAATAGTAAAGTCATGAGCTCCAAATGTGCATAAAAAATCTGGTCTTCTGGGCCGGTGAGATGGCTCTTGGCGTAAGCGCCTGCCTGGCAAGCGTGAGGGCCCAAGTTTGACTCCCGGAACCCACATATGAAAAAAGGGCTGGTGATATCGCTCAGCGGCACGGGCTCCTGCTGGCACACGAGGTCCTGAGGTCGACCCCCGGTACCCACAAAAAAAAAAAAATCTGGTCTTCTAAGTGTGAGAAAATTAATGAAGGAAAATAATGAGCTCAAAGATTCAAATTCCCAGCTCCAGACACAAATAAATACTCTGGAAATTTCTAAGTGTGTTCTGAAAGAGCATCTTTTCTCCTTTAGCCACAGGGCTGAGATTGCAGAAACCCAAATACAAGCCTTCATAATTCAATTGGCTGAAATACAGTATAAGCTGAGCACTCAGCCTTAAAGGGTATCTGAAGTAAAAGTGAAGGAACTGATTGAAAAAGAATAGGATCTCATAAACTGGAATGGAGATGTTTGGGAAGACCCTGATGAAGCTGGCAACATTGAGCCCCTAAATTCTAATGAGATTATTTTGCCAGAGGAAGAGATTTCCCAGCCCACAGTGGCAGAGTCATCCCCACCCCCATGCCCTGTGGTGCTGGCCTCTTCTCCCACACCTGAGGAAACTAATCCTTTGTTGCTTGATGCAGTTATCAAACATAATAAGCTGATATTCCTTGGGACCCACTCTCACCACCCACTTTTGTCTCTAGGGCCACAACCAGGATCAGTTCCCAGAAGGCTCTTAAATGTAAGCTACACCATGTGACCCAGGAGGAGGTCTTTTACTCCCAAAGAACTTCTTGAATTTTCTAACTCTTATAAGCAGAGGTCTCATGAAGAATTATGTGAATGGATTTTAAGGATGTGGGGTAATGGTAGCAAAAATATATGCCTGGATCAGGATGAGTTTGTCAATATGGACCCATTAAGTAGAGATCCTAAATGTAACATTGCAGTTCATGGAGTTTTAAAAGGCATTAATTGGGCCGGTGAGATAGCTCAGCAGCATAAGTGCCTGCCTTGTAAGCATGAGGGCCCAAGTTCGACTCCCGGAACCCACATACGAAAAAGGGGCCGGTGATATCACTCAGCGGCACAGGTGCCTGTTGGCATGCAAGGTCCTGAGGTTGACCCCCCGGTACCCACAAAAAATAAATAAATAAATAAATAAATAAATAAATGGCATTAATAGTTTATTTGTCTTGTTGGCAGAAATGTGGGTCAAAAGATGGCCCACTGTGAATGAGTTAGAGATGCCTGATATTCCTTGGTTTACTGTTGGTGAGGAGTTTCAAAGGCTCAGGAAAATGAGAATGCTAGAGTGGATTTGTCATGTTAAACCTAATCTTCTACACTGGGATGATCCATAAAACGTACCCCTCATGAATATCTTAAGAAACAGACTCACGAGGGGAGCACCAGCCTCCCTGAAGAGCCCTGTCATTGCTCTTCTCCATATGCCAGACCTTGTGGTAGGGACCATATTCATTCAATTGGGAAGCTTAGGCAGTGGGTTTTACTGAATCCCAGAGTGGCAGGGGTCATGTGATAACACTCAGCTGCCAAAGACAAGGTGCACATACTGTAAAGGAAAGCAGAAGCAAAGCAGCGATTGGAATGGTCTGACGTGTGTAGACAGACCTATAGCATAGGCTGATTAGATATGGTATTCCCAAAATAGAAAGAAAAACTAAATTTTTACTAGATTTATATAATCAGAAAAATGTAAGTGTAAATGAATAAAAACATATCTTAAATTGAAGCATCACAGAATCACAGCCCATCAACCAATTCCCAGGTTTGAGTCAGTTTACAGACTTGAAACCTCTTGAATAAAGGGGTGACCTTAGAGAAATGACCTAGGTGCACTACCAAAAATTTATATTGTCGATCTTTCCTATCCTTCCCCAAAGTGATCTAAGGCCTTTTACTAGGGAAACTATACACTGGGGAAATGATCAGACATTTGGGGGACAACTAGGCACTGGTTTGGAAAAAAAATCATCATCCAACTCACAATGGGTCATGTATGTCCCTGAATCCATCCTGTAGTTGTATCCCCGGTTCCAGAATGCATAATCTAGCTAGCTACACCTATTAGTTGGCAGAATCCTCACATTGGTTATCTAACTGTGGTGAAAGGCTATTATAGTTGGAAAGGCCAAGTGGAAGACCTTAGAATTACCTTTACTTGGGAAAATAATAAACCAAAAACAATATTGCATCCCCAGAAGGATTTCAGAGATTAGTGCCACTCTCGAGGACTTGTAATGTGCAGGGTGGTAGTTCCTACCTCATCCCCATGTAATTCTCCTAGTTGGCCCGTGCAGAAGACGGATGGATACTGGAGAATTACAGTGTATTGCTGTAAACTCAATTAAGTGGTGACTCGAATTGGGTACCAGATGTGGTTTCCTTGCTTGAGCAGATTAACACATCTCCTGGTACCTAGTAAGCAGCTATTGTTTGGCAAAGATCTTCTCCATATCTATCCGTGAAGTTCACCAGAAACAATTTGCATTCATCTGACAAGGCCATCAATACCACTTCACTGTCCTACATCAGGGGTGTATTAACTCTCTAGCCCTGTGTCACAACTTAGTTTGCAGGGATCTTGATCGTTTTTCTCTTCCACAAAGTGTCACACTGGTCCTTTACATTGATGATATTATGCTGATTGGACCAAGTAAGCAGGAGGAAGCAACCACTCTGGACTTGTTAGTAAAGCATTTGCATGCCTGAGGATGGAAGATAAATCCAACTAAAATTCAAGGTCCCTCTACATTAGGGAAATTTCTAGGAGTCCAGTGGTGTGGAAATGTAGAGATATCCCTTCCAAGGTGAAAGATAAGTTGTTGCACCTGAGTCCCCTCACAACCAAAAAGAGGCACAATGCTTAGTGAATCTATTTGGATTTTGGAGGCAACACATTCCTCACTTAGGTGTATAATGCCAGCCCATTTACTGAGTGACTCAGAAAGCTGCCAGTTTTGAGTGGAGCCTGAAACAAGAGAAAGTTCTGCAACAGGATCAGGCTGGAGTGCAGGCTGCTGTGCCATGGGGGCCAGATAGTCTCAATTACCAGCTGATCCAATTGTAGTTGAGTTGTCAGTGCAGACAAGGAGCTTCTAGTGGGCCCCCACAGGTGTATCACAGATGAGGCCCACTGGCTCAGGGAATGGCACCATATGGGAGACTCAGTGTTGGTCTCTGCCACTGGCATACTGGGCATTCAGCAGCAGCTGTAGTCAGATCAGCCTTGGTGAGTGGAAGTCCGTGTTGCTAAGCCCATGCATGACCTCCATTCTTGCCACCATGGCCACTATTCATAAGCCCCTTTGATAGTAGCAGGGGTGCCTGGAGAAGAAGGTTGACTGCTATCCACAGAATAGGTCATTCTATCCACTTGATTATCAAAGTCTTCTTCTGCTGAGATCACATTTTGGTGAGTGTTTATGGGCAACAGAAATATCTTTACAAACTTCACCCATATCAAGAGGAAGAAAAAGCCTCAAATCTACTATTGAGGAAGTTACAAGGGCTTGCTCCCTTTACCTCTGCAACAATCCAGAAGGAAAATTAAGCATTCCTCCTTTGCCCAACTTGGTACAAAGGCATGGTATCCTCTCTAGAGAAGATTGGCAACTAGACTTCACCCAGATGCCCCCATGCCAGGGACACAAATACCCTTTAGTTTTCACTGTCACCTTCTCTGGGTGCATGAAAGCATATCACATGCCACTGAAAAGGCCCAAGAAGTCACTAACGTTCTGTTGAAAGACATCACCCCTAGGTTTGGACTTCCCAAGTCACTTCAGAGTAATAATGGACCTTCCTTTCTCTCAAAAGTGACACAAAAATTTTCACCACCCTTGGGAATAGCTTATTCTCTTCATACCTCTTGACATGCTCAGTCATCAAAAAAGTTAAAAGAGCCAATTTACATCTTGGCGAAATTATGCCAAAAAACTGCAGAGTCTTGGCTAAAATTACTGTACTAACTATTGCTTTACTGAGGTCTGGAATTGCCCCTAAAGCTTCTCTACAACTAAGTCCTTAAAAAGTGCTCTATAGGAGGCCATTTCTGACTTCAGGTCTAGTCACTGACCCTAAAGCCCAAGAAAGTATTAAACAATAATTAATCTAGGTCAGGTACAAAAGTCTTTAGTAGAACATGGTAATAAAAGCCTTCCAGCACCAGGCACTGCAACTCACATCAGTAAAATTCAACCTGGTGATCACGTACCACAAACTTAAAAAGTGACCTTCAAATCAGCTCCTCCCTAAGTGAAAGGGTTCTTTTCCTATCAAGTTCTTCGAAGCACACCTACAGTTGTCAAACTGCACGGACAAACATGAATTCACTTATCCAAAACTAAACCTGCTCCTTCTCAGACTTTACAGAATCAAGACACAGAGGAAACAGACCTGTGATGGATATTTTGCAAGCCTTTAGAGGATTTGCATATGCTATTCAGAAAAAATAAAAAGGCTGTTTCAGGAGAAATTAGAGAAGTTTATTCTACTTAAATTTATCTTCTCTCACAATTGCACTATGTCTCCTAAAATCACAGTCAGATGATTCACTTTTTTCTTAACACTTATGTCATTCTCCAGTGGGGAATCTAATGTTTTCTCAAACCGGGCCCACCAATGTGCCAAACACATTAACAAAGATGCACACTCAACTTGTGGACGATTACCCGCCCCTAGCACATCTGGGTTGCCACGGTGGACGTCTCTATAGAAAGATGATTGTATAAAACTTCGAAGTTTTATAAAACAGCTACAAAGTACAGCAACAATTTTAACGCTTGCTACCAGGTCTGATGCCTCTGGATGGCCAATAAGTGGGACTCTTCATAAAAAGGGTCAGAAGAAATTTTTTTCTCTGACCATGATTAACACCCATATAGGGCAGTATACAGATTATAATCTACCTTAGCCTCCTAAATCTGCCATGATAAAAGGTAAACATTGATTAATAGATAAACATTTTCAGATCTAAGATAAACAACTAGCTGACATCTACTATAGGACAACTCAGTCAACTAGCACCCCTATGTTGGGAACCAAATAAAAATACGTATTATAAATGAAGCAATGCCTCTCAAAATATGGGGTAGATTCCTACACAAAGCTATGATCACACCATCGTGTTAATAGGTACTGACTTGTTGGCTACTTACTAAAAGGCAAGATCTAAAATGAGGCCAGCACCAAATGGTACCCACCACAAATGGATGGTATTGGTTGCCTCCAGAGTGGATAAAAAGTTGTAGTTAGGGGACCCATGGGTTAAATAGATCAACTAGCCAACCTCCCGGTCTGGTGACATCAAAGGATCAGATCAGTTTTTCACTGATATGATCATCTGGACTCTGTCTTTATTCTCCAAATAACTGTATTCTCCAAATATCCGTATTCTCCAAATATCCGTATTCTCCAAATGTAATGAAATGCATTAAGTTTCTTACTGCCATACACAAAAGGCCATAAATGACAATGCAGAGAGTACTTCACTACTAAATTCAGAAGTAAAAATGATGAGAAAACCACAGTGGCCCAAGATATTCTAACAACAGCACAAGGAGGGACCGGTGCTTTTATCAAAACAAAATTTTTTATGTGAATTCCTGACAACTCTGCAATGCATCTTCTGCATCACAAGATCTACGTTCAGATTGGTGGAATGTAGGAGTCTGCAATGAGCTTCGGTGACTGGCTGACATGCTGACTCTCTAAAATGAACTGGTGAAAAATAATTTTTATTTCCCCGACTATGATACTGTGCAGTGAAATTCTTTTATGTTCCATGATCCATTCTTGCTGTGGGCTAATGTCTCCTAGTCCCTTTCCCTCTTTGTCAGACTATCAAACATGATGGTTCTTTAAATAGCAGAAACTGTTGTCTCCTTTGGATGAAATTTCAGTCTTTGGTAGGAAGGATCAATGGCCCTCCTCAGCCTAAGGCAGTTGCAAGAAGATAGGTTGTTGGGCTTTTTGCACCCCTTAAAAATAAGGGATCAAAGTCCTGGGGGAGAGTGATGAGGTAGTGTTGCCATGGGTGATGGGGTCCTGGACAGGTTTCTAGGTTCTCGTGCAAGATGAACAAAGAATAGGACATGGCACACGATAAACAGAAATAAGCAAAGTCACGAAGTTTAATTAGGAAAATGTATGTTCAGAGTAAGCAGCCTTGTGCTGCCATAAAGGAAAATGGCATGAGTGCTGCCTATGTTGGGTTTAAGGATTTAAAATGTTGCTCTGGGTCTAAGGTACCTTCCATTGGGTCTTTCAGAGCATGATTGATAGTGCGATTAACAGTGTGTTAATTAACATGTCAGCTGTGTCTACTGCACATGTCACTTTACTCTGTTGTAATCGGATGCATGAGATGCAGTCCATATTTATGAACATTTAATGAGCTCCAAGTAAGAAAGGTTATTATATGTCTTGTTGGAGAGTCTGGTGTGTATGTGTCCTGGTTTGGAACTTTGGGATCTTCTAAGGCAAACACAGGGATCTTTGTCTTTCTTATCTCTGCCTCCAGGTAGCAGGCCTTAGGACAAAGGTCACAGAGTTGGCCCTGGGACATTGCCCAGGATCAGGTGAACAGAGCGGAGTGGGCCATCAGCCCCAATTGTACTATATATATTATTTTCCCCTGAGAGACCTGGTCCCCCCAAAATCTTTAAGAGGTGCCAAGGGTAGAATGTCCATCTTTTATAGCTGCTTCCTGCTGAGTAGGGGCACTGGCCTTTCCATGGAACTCTTGCCCTGCCTGATCTAGGGGGCAAAGGGAGTGTACTCCTCCTCTGAGGATTTCTTGATGAGCCATAGATATGAAGGTGGGCGTTGGTCCTTGGCTTGAATCATCATCTGTAGTTTAATAGCTGTTACTTGAGAAGAAATTGGACTAAAAGATTAAGTATACATGGTCCAAATGCTAAGGCTATAAGAAGTATTAATAAAAGCCTTGTCAAGAGAAGTCCTGGTGACTAAAGAAACTGGAGGGAATTGGTTATTAGGTTCTATATCTGCCTGAGGGCAGATAAATAAAGGTGCATGTTCCTGTCCAATTTGCTAAAAGACAGTGGCAGGAACCAGTGCCACACAGGAAGAAAAGCTGCTGTCTCAAAACATAAATTATTTTCAATAGTAAACATATGGGTGAGCTGATTGTCTTAATTTTCCCAGACAGATAAATCCCTGCTGATGTAGCTCTAGTCAAAGGCTGAAAGGACCCGAAAGAAGTATCTGGAGTAGCACCAGTAGTTCTATTTTCTCACTGTATAAATTGCTTTTGGTATCCAGTAGCACTCATTCAGTGCACCAGCAAATAGTCGCTGGTCACGGCCGAGAGCAGTCTCTTCTTGGGAATATCAAACCACAGCTGGGGAGTTTTCCTTGGCGATGTCCTGACACCCTGCTCCTAGCCCTGGCGTGTCCAGAGATGACCTCCGCGAGAACCGCAGCGGGTTTCGAAGGGTGTGGCTTGGTTTACCTGGACATTGGCATGGTCCGGTGACGGCTCCATCTTTAGGGTTTGTTTGCAGAGGCAGTCTTTCAATGTGCCCATTACATTTTGACTCTGGCTGGTCTCAAGTCCTCTTTACAGAGGGACACCTGTATCTTAAGCAACTTGTGAATGGATATTAGGGCCCACATGGGTGGCTTTGTGGAAGAAACCTGATTAAGACTACTTTTATAGGGCCGGTGACATGGCTCAGCGGTGTAAGCGCCTGCCTGGCAAGTGCGAGGGCCCAAGTTCGACTCCCGGATCCCACATACAAAAAAGGGGCCGGTGATATCGCTCAGCGGCACGGGCGCCTGCTGGCGCGCGAGGTCCTGAGGTCGACCCCCCGGTACCCACAAAAAAAAAAAAAAAAGATTACTTTTATAGGATCTGCAGAAGGGAGCATCCTTCCCCATTGACATTAACCCGGTCACTTCATTGATGTGAAAATGATATAGGCTAGCCATGGGCGTTAACTGAGAAGGAAGGCCCCTCTGTATTCGGACTAGTAGGTCATCTTTCCAGTAGCTCAGAGTTGAACAGGAATGGGTACAGCAGTACAGTGGCTGGAGGGTGGGGAAAGAGTCTTTGATTAAGTTGGGGTTAGTAAAAATTAAAACGGTTGGTTAGATTTAAGGTTCTGGGTTAGTAATCATTGCTTGCGATCTCTAGAAGCAATCCTTGAGCCACCAAAGAGATTCCCAAGAAAAATAAGAACAAGCCAAAAGAGATCATTTTATAACTCGAGGCAAGGATGTCAAGAATGAATCATGGGAGCTGGTGAGATAGCTCAGCGGCATAAGCACCTGCCTGGCAAGCACAAGGTCCTGAGGTTGACTCCCGGTACCCACAAAAAAAAAAAAAAAAAAAAAAAAAAGAGTGAATCATGGCAAGCATGAGAGTAGGAAAACTAGTTACACAATACGCACCACGAGAAAAGCCCTATTTTCAGGATAGGCCTAATTTTCCCTTTTATTTAGAAGTGACAAAATGGTTTACTTATCTGGCTCAGCAGGTTGGTTTGTGTTTTCTTTTCTGAGAAAAAACTCAAGGCCATCAACTGGTTTACGTGTATATGAAGTTTGTGTCTCTCTCTGTTTTTTGTTTGTTTGTTTGTTTGTTTGTTTTGTTTTGTTGCCTCAGGTGGCTTGCGTTTTCCCCTAGAGAAATGAATCTAACAAATATTTGCAGATAGGCTTCTTGAGAATAAAAATGAAGTCATATGACATCCTGCCCTGGGGTGCCATCATACCACACTTGGGGATCAACTCCTTGCAAATGAACGATAGAGTTGAGTTGGCCAGGTCCTTGGCAACTAGAACATGGATTGCCAAAGTTCTGAATGACAGAGTGGCCCTGAGCAGGAAGAGTATACCCCTGCCAGCTGCAGGTATTGGGCACTCTGGTATTACAATGGCAACTTAGAAAAGGAAATCTCCCAACCAGTAGTTCGGAGTGGAGGTAAAGAAAACGGACTGGTTAACTCCTTCAAGGCCCGCAACAGCTGAGGAGCAGGATGACAATTTGGCCCAGTAGGAGGTTAGAATTTAGTAAGTTGCTGCCATAAGAAGGTTCACCGTGGCATCCAAAGACACCCAAAGCACTTGCAGGGTGACGGGGATGTTCTTGTGTGGGTGCGACAGCAGCCTCTTAGGCACCGTCAGCCACTCTCTGGGCATTGTTCCCTGGCCACCATGTGCCAGATGACCTCCTCCCTTTCAGACAAAGCCAAGCTCTCCTCCACTGCCAAGGGGCCTCATCCATATTCAGAGAGGCTCCGCAAGGACATGGTGGCTTGTGAGGGAGCTCCTTTGCCTGCTGCCCTGATGGCTTGCACTTGAAGCACTCAGTCTTACCTCTGTCATTCTTTGGATTGCCTCAGTTCTCCTTGGAGCCACAGGCTTTATCAGGAGACTTATCCATCAGCGCCAGCATGATTTTAGCTGCTATTTCTCTTTATTCCTTTTTGTCCTCCTTTTCTTCATGGTTATTAAAGACCATGTAAGCCATATTGACCAACTGACTTACCCCAGTTGTGGGCTGTGTTGGAGTTTTTGGAATTTTCTCCTAATATCTTGAGCTGCCTGGCTCATAAAATACTGTCCCAGGATAATTTGGCCCTCTCTAGACTCCAGATTTAAATCAGTGTATTTATAGAGAGCTTCTTCAAGCTGATACTAGAAAGCTGCTGGATTTTTATCAGAGCCCTAACATTCCTGATCTTATCAAAATTTACAGGCTTGGGCATGCGCTGTGCATACCCACTAAGATGGCTTGGAAATATAAGCTTTAGTTGCTTTCTCCACCCCTAGTGTCATAATCCCACATAGGCCCTTCTTTAGGCCCAAATAACACATCAGCTGGCTGATCACCATCAGGTGTAGCTGCAAAAACCCCATTTTTGTCCTGCCTTGCAGTTGTTGTAATCCTCTGTCTTTCTATTGCTGTGTAATAAGAAACCAGGAGGAACTGGTCAGATCGAAAGCCATTGTCAAGTTTGGAATCTGTCAGCAAACTTTTCAGGGTCCTCAGAGAATTTACCCAGTTTCTCTTTGCATTGTTGGATATTCTTAACTAAGAAAAGGATAAGAACTTGGATGGTACCATCCATGCCTGCCACTTCTTGACGGTGTAGAATGGTGGCAGGTTTAGCTGTTGAGTTCCCTAAATCTGGGTTCTGGGCAGATGCAGACCTAGTATAGGGTGAGCTCAAGAGGTCGTCTTTACCTCTGGGGCACCGATGGTACACGTTTGTAGTGAATTAGCCTATAGGGGCAAGGGGCTGACAAGACAGAGTCTTTAGCAGCATAATCTCTCAAGGAAGGATTAGTTCTATGGCAAAGATTAAGTTTCTGGTAGAGAGCTGTTAAGACTTGGACCTGAGGCACCTCCAAACACTTCCCCTGTCTCTTACAAAAAATATCTAATCGGAGTATGGTGTTATATCTCAGGCAGCTATGCGGGGGCGCACTTCCTGCTTCCATAGGCCTAAATATACTGGAATGTAAGTCTTTTTTCTTGAGGGTCTGGGGTTCAAATTTGTTCTTGTATCTGAGAAAGTATTTAAGCAAAGCATCAGGTGGAATGCACCCCATGATGGGTCTGTGGGCAGGAGGAGTAAGAACTAGGTCATGAGAACCTTATAGGGCATTCCCTGGGTCAATTCCTGACCTATTCAGCCCTGGGGCATTCCCTGGTAAAGCAGAACTCCTGGGGATTCAGATGCCAAACACCTCCTGTCTTGCATGGGCACTGATGCCATGTCCTTTGGACCTCTGGATCTCCCCACTTTTGGCTACAACCCATCTCCAAGACAGGGGGTCTGGAACTGGGGTGCACTACAGGCTGGACATGTCTAGCTGATTGTAAAATAATCTAATGTCACAGTAGGCCTATCTAAGGATGGGTAATGAGTACCTCCCTCAATAATACCCTGATAAATTACCCAGCATAGTTGCCCCTTAGGGACCCTGGCAGACAGAGGGGGTAACTTGAAAAATGGTCTTCAGTCATAACCCACTGTGGAGGGAATGGGGCTGCTAGGACCCAATAAGTTTTCCCCCAACCATAATAAATAGGGGAGGTGGGGCTTTCTCACCTGGAAAGAACTGAGGAAAATCTAGTAGGTGAGAAACATGGTAGGCGGCAGTCTAAGAACTGGAGATAGGAAATATCCCTATGGAAAGAGACCAACAAACTACAAAGGGCATCTGAGCTGCTGTTAGCCTAGAAGAGGTGGGATTTTTGGACCCCAGTGGTACCAGTAACCCAGGCAAGACCTAGTTTTAAAAATCTGAGCTCTTGTATAGTCCCTTCACCCCTCCTTACCTCTTCTTCTATCCCCAATTCCCCTGTGTTACCATTAACTCACATCACAATGAGATACAAGTTTCCTGGCAGATGAAATCTGCACAGTGAGAAGTCAGTTAGCAACCACAGGACACACAGCATTTAATATAAGGAAATAAACTTGAGACCAAAATTATCATAAGAATACCAGAATGAAACAAGATGGAGGGAGGAATAAAGCTAGCACTAAAGAAGCAGCCCCTTGACACGCTGCCCTAAGCCCCAGGAAGGCTGCACCAGATAGTGGAGAAGGGCGGGAATGACATGCTTCCAAGGGGGACCTTTCAAACACAGAGGTGTTAGACTCCCCCTCACACATGGGGCGCACACCTGGCTCCTCTACTCTCCAGTTCCCTGCTTTGCCCTGATAACTAATATCAGAAAAAAAGATAAAGGATTTGAGTTCTCTGACAGATGAAAGCCTGAGTGGGAAAGAAAGAAAAGAAGGGGATTGAGGCTACTTAGGGGAGAAAAAAGCAAAATACACTTTTGGACTCCTTGGTTTAAGTCCATACGATTTACCAGATCCTATGGATAGCAAACCATCACCTGAACAACCACTGAATCCGCATGGCTCGGGACATGTGGCCGCCCAAAGAAGGAGAGCGACAGCATCACGTAGACTGAGCTCCCGGCCCTCCGCGTGGAGAGAAGCATTAAGGAGCAGCGCAGAGGCCCTCCTCAGACTGGAGTGTTTTGGACCCACCGGGGCATCCGGTTTTGGAGATTGCTTTCTCCATGGCGATCCAGGCGCTATTTCTTTCCACTGCGTCTTCACTGTGTCTCATGCAGTTTCCCAGGTAGGTTGCATGAGAAGTTTTGCTTGGGGCTGGATGGGGCTGCATCCATATTTGCATCTTGCTGAGCAAGTGAGATTGTTAGAATCTCCTCTAAACCAGGGAGAGGGTGTAATGCTGATGCTGACCTGAAAGTAGACCTAATAAGGCTGCTATATGTCCCGGAGAGCGCTCCTGACACCTCTTGCCATTTCTGGTCACAAGAAGCAAATGCCTTATAACCTTCGGTGTTTCATGTATAAGCACTTGTGTTTTCTAGGGGCTTAGAAGACTCTAGCTACTGTAAAAGAATCCTTGAGGAACAAGAGTTCGTGGCAAAACAGAGGCTGCACAAACATAAACCTGACCGATGCATGGAATTTTTCTTGCTCCTGATGAAGCCTAAAATTCTCCATTTTATAGCCAGGTTCTCCTCTCATGGGAGCTTTCTTTTCTCTTGGCAGACACCCTAATGCAATTTAACTGTCTGACCTATGCCCACAATAAGTGACAGAGGATATGAAAAACTGGAAAGTGGAGATAAAAGTATAAACTCTCCCTGATAAAAGGGGTTTACCTTACCTCCTGGCTAGGCTCACCAAGATATTGTCATGGGTGATGTAGTCCCAGATGGCTTCTAGGTTCTTGTACATGACAAAGAATTAGACATGGCATGTGACTGTAAGGAAAAAGAGGAAAACTTTGATGAAGTTTGTTCAGGCAAAGTTATGGTCAGAGTGAGCAGGCTTAGCTGGGTGTGGTGGCGCATGCCTGTAATCCCCACACCTGGGAGGCTGAGGCAGGAAGATCACCAAGAGTTCGAGGCCAGCCTGGCTACACAGTGAGTTGAAGACCAGCCTGAACTACATGGTGAGACCCTGTCTCAAAAAAAAAAAAAAAAAAAAAAAAGACTGAGCAGGAGCAGGTTTGTGCTGGTGTAAAGGAAAGTGGCAAGAACATTTAATATGAGAGTTTAGAATTTAAAATGTGGCATTGGGTCTAGGGCAGTTCCCATTGGTCTTTCACCACATGATTGATAATGTGATTGACCCTGCTGAGTCATGTCAGCTGTGTCTACTGCGCGTGTCCCTTCCCACAATTCTCTGTTATAAATGGGCACATGAGATGCAGTCTGTATGTATCTTTAATGAGATCCAAGTGAAGAAAGTTTACTGTAGGTTAGGTTGGAGAGTCTGGCATGCATATATCCTAGTTTATGACTCTGAAACTTTCTAAGGTGGACCCAGCTATCTTTGTCTTTTTATCTCCGCCTCTAGGTAGTGGATCATAGAACAAAGATCAGGGGGTGGCCCTGGGGCATGGCCAGTGTTCAGATGAGTCGAGGGGAGTGGGCCATCTGCCCCATTTGTGCTATCTATACTAGTCAGAAGAAATAAAAACTAGGTAGAAGGAGACATGGAAATCACAATTTTAAAATTGTACTAAACTGCAGCTTCAAGAAGCAAAATTTACTCAAGCCTTCTTCCCTTCCAGGAAACTCATTCAAAAAAATTCCTCAAGGTCTTAAAGACAAAATAATCCTCTAAATTGGGCTCTGGACCTGTCCTTTTTACCTGTAAATTATATGTTCTTCACCTTCAAAAAAGTAACAATGTTAGTAGGCACCAAATCTCAACTTCAAACACACCTAGATGGTTTGCATTCTGACAGCTGGCAAATAAGTCCCCTGACAGACAGTAAATACACACATCCTAACCACCTACCTTGCGGAGGATAAATATCCTCCAAGATTCCTTAAATATACGCAGCTTCCGCTAGTAATGTCTAATTTTTTTCTGAGCACCTGCTTATTTTTTTTTCTTGAGTGCATTCTTTAGTGTCAGTCTGATAAACCTTTCTTGTGCCTCTTACTGATGCATCCTTAAAATTCTTTTTCCACGACAGGAGTCAGCAAACCTACAAACATATTCTACAGAACAGTGGATAGATTCTTTATTTCTGTACTGGAGACCTCTCAGACACAGCCTGGTGACAAGACCAGGTTTCACTCTTACTTAGGTTGACCCTGAACTCCTGGGCTAAAATGGTCCTCCTGCATTAGCCTCATGAGTAGCTGGAAACACAGAATGATGCCATGGTACCTAGTCAAATTTTTAAATAAAATAATTGTTTTTTGAAAAGACACATACTAATTCTGGCTCTTATGGCACACTATAATGTCAAAGAACAGAAAATAGCCCTGTTACCAGATTTTGTGAATCTGGGATCTCCTTCTAAAAGTGTTTTCTAGGGGCCGGTGAGACGGCTCAGCGGCTTAAGCGCCTGCCTTGCAAGCGCGAAGGCCCGAGTTCGACTCCCGGAACCCACATACGAAAAAGGGGCCGGTGATATCGCTCAGTGGCACGGGCGCCTGCTGGCGCGCGAGGTCCTGAGGTCGACCCCCCGGTACCCACAAAAAAAAAAAAAAGTGTTTTCTAGGTTCTTTCTGTCCTGAGTAAAGAAATGGTCAAGACAAGTGCAACTGGTAGCAAAGTTTTATTAAAGACACAAAAGAGACTCTGCGGAGTGACTTCAGGCCAAGTAAAAGTAGGAAAAAATGTGCACACTACAGCGTGGGGGTGGGCTACCATGCAAGAAACAACACAGTGGCAAAAACTCAGTGTGGACAGTCCCTTCTGTATCACCCACTCCTCAGGCAGGTGTCAGGTCTAGGCCTTCCTATGGCAAACCTGCGTGAGTTTTCATGAGAATTCCCAGTGCAGGGCTTGGGGAACCAGTCGCACGTGTGTTCCAGGACCGTGTCGCACGTCTTTTCCCAGCCAGTTCTAGTCATGTTCTGCCTTCCTGTCTCATTTCCCCCTGAGAAACACGTATCCCTGTATTTAACGGGATGCTGAGGGAGTGGAGGTGTCTGTTTTCTACATCTCTTTTGAGCTGAAAGGGTCTGTAGACCACACCTACTGGAGATTATGTGCTCTCCAACTATTTGGGGATGTTGTGGCTTACTGGCTGCACTGAAGAGCAAAACTGTTGGAAGACAACCAAAGTGACCACTGAGCTGCCTGTTCAGTGGGAGAAAGAAAGTCACTTTGCTATTATGTTGGGGGTGTAGAACCCAATAATGAGGAGCAGGTCAGATTTCCACACTTCTTGTGGAGCACAAAGTATGGCAAAGAGGGGGGGTTAGATAAATTTTTGAGATCCTGAAACCTATAGTCATAGCAATTTTACCCACATTATGGATCTAATTAAAAGCGGAAGCCTCAATACATGCTCCCATTTAAACCATGGTGAATTGGGGCCGTTAGTGTTTCTACTTATCTTTATCTGGAAAATACTGAAGTCTTGCTTTCTGAAAAGGAGCTTCAGGTCTTCCAGAGGTTCTCAGGAATAGCTTTCTTCTTAGCCCTGTGGAAATTCTAATGACCATTTCCCATGTAGGATTTTTATAACTTGTCACTGGATCCCTTGAGGAAGGACCAGAATGGCTCCTCAGGAACTGGGAATAAGGCTACCCTCTTGAGGGGCTATAGGGCTGCCTTCTTGCATCCTTATCAGCCTTTTGATTGCCCAAAGAGACTTTAGACATACCTCTTTGGGATCCCTTGGAAAGAATGGCAGCGAGCTGCTTGGGATGATAGGCTGCCTGCAAGAGTTGTAAAATTTCCTGCTTGTGTTTTATAGACGATTGCTTATTAAGCAGGAAGCTCCTTTTATCCAGATTGCTACATGGGCAGGTAGCACCACGGAGGCTTACTTGGGGTCTGTATAGATGTATAGCTTCTTGCTTTTCCTGGTATCAATGCCCAAGTAAGAACTATGAGCTCTACTTTTTGAGCAGAGGTCCCTGGGGGAAGTTGGCCTCAGTGACCTGTTGTGAAGTGACAGTTGCATAACCTGTCTTTTGATGTCCTTCTTGGACAAAGCTATTTCCACCATACCTCCTCAGGATGTTGGAGGGGCAGGTCACAGATGTTCTGCCTGCTTGCATAGGTCTGGAAGATCACTTGTTCACAAGAGTAGCTAACTTCTGCGCCTATAAGCATCAGAGAGGAAGGATTAAGAGTAATGCAAGTATTTACAACAATCTTGGGGATGTCTAAGAGCATGGCCTCCCACTTAGCAAGCCATTTCTCTGTTAATCACAAGTGAATTTTGGTCTCAAGAATCACTCTGGCCTGATGGAGAGTCAGGGTTATTCCATTATACACGCAGCGAGATCAACCCGTTGGCTAATTAGGTCAGGGAGACCTGGTATAGTCCCAACAGGTAAAATTCATTTTGGCCTTCGCTGGAATATGAGAATTGCCCCCAGATTTGCCAGTAAATCTCTTCCTAGCAAGAGAGTAGGACACTGTGGGACAATTAGAAACTCATGATTAAATATTTGGCCTTCGAAGTGACACACCAGAGCAGGAGTAGAGAATTTCCGAGCAGAGGTTCTCTTGACCCCAGCTATGTCCATAGACCTAGGGGAGGCTTCCTGGAGAGGTCAGTCAAGACAGAATGAAGAAACTGAACTGCCTCACCCATGACATCCAGCGCTACCCAGCGTTCCTCATAGGAGATGGTAATATCCATGGACAAGGCCATTGTAGTTCTCCTTGAGCCTCTTCAGAGCAGGAAATACAGGTTTTGGCTGGCCCAGTCCCTCTCTTGAAGCAGGGACAGCCAACCCTCCAGTGCCACGCGTCAGGCACATTGTCCGCCTCACACTCGGAGCAGGGCAGTAGCTTGGTCCGGTCGTACGCTCAGTGTACAGACTTCTTGTCCTTGTCAGCCTTGGGTTTTCCCTGATAATTCAGTTGAGTTTACAGCATCGCCAATTGCCACAGCTATAATTGTAGCTTTTCTCTTTTAAGCCTCCTCCAGATCCAGATTGTTGAACACAGAAAAGGCCACGTCTCGCACTTGGGTCATAGGTGTCTGGGATCCTATCTGAAGTGTCTTCCTTAAACAGATGGGAGAGATCCCTGTCCTCCTAAGAAACAGGTGGGGATCTGAGGATGAGGTCATCAAAGATATCGCTTCCTCGGGGGCCACTCTAAATACCATACTTTCTGGGCTACAAAATCCTGTACCTAAGGGATTTCACTCCACCTTCTATGTTTTAAGCAGGAAGTGTTTCACTGAAAAGTATTCTCATAATTTAAGCTGTCATGACATTCCTAGCATTCACCATTTCCTAGTTTGTGTTAAACTCACTGTACTGCAACAGTAGAGAAGCTGTTCCTTCTTCAAATTGTTAGGGTTAAACCTTTCCCGCTGATTAAGGACACAGCCTAGTGCTGAGGTCAGCAGCATCTGTGGAGTGTGGTTCACGAGGCTTCCCATGGCTTGTGTAGGGGCCTGTAGAGAGAGACAGCTGGGTCTCAGGACAATAAGATGGAATCCCATGCAGAAAGAGAAGACCCAATTTGAGTCCACAAAGTATCCCCTGTGATCCTCAAGTATTCACTAGACAGACACCTCTGTCCAAAGCTAGGATGATGCTGGCACCTTTCATAGAGCATAGAAGATAGCCCTACTGTGGGCTTTCTGTACACAACTAGGTCTCATATCAGCATCCCACGCAGATGGAGGAGACCCTGTTTGAGCCCACAACGTGCCCCTTGTGAAACTCAAGTATTTACTAGACAGGCTTTTCTGTCTGAACTTAGGATGATGCCAGCAGCTTTCATAGAAGCATAAAAGAAAGCCCTACTAAGGGCTTTTTGCCTCCATTCTGGGGCCCACTAACTCCTCAGGAAATGGGGTTTGAGCCACTTAATGGCTCTACCTAGTCCTTAAAAGCTCCTATGAGATCAGGGTGGAGTCCCTTCCCACCAGTACTCCCTTGGCCATGTTGATGCACCTGATGGGTCTACTTAAGCAGAGTGGAACCATTTGAGAAAGAGTATCTCGAGACTCCCTTAGACATTTTGAACCACTTGAGAAACAATATATCTTGCATTTACCCAGGATAGTAAAACCTTTGGTGCTTTAAGGCAATAGAGACAGAAATCTCTTTTTTAAGAAAGAACTTTTAAAAATCACAAGACTGACTCACAGCCACTTGAGTTAAGCTTTATTAGCTGTTCTTTTGTCCTGCTCAGGCCATCAGGCATGTTTCTAAATTACCTGGACTAGGTTAGAAGAAATAAGGAATGGAAACAAACATGGTAGAACCCACATGGCTGATACAAAATGGGCAGCCAGTCACATGATAAGACAAGATGGTGGCCAGTCATGTGATGAGACAAGATGGCAACCCAGACTAAGACAGCACCCTGATAAAGAAAAGGCCATCTAAAGGAAAAGCACAGATAAGACCTTGAGCTCAAAAAAGAGTAAACTAGGGTAGGCAGAGACCAAGATAATTTCCCAAAAGAATACCAAAATGACACAGGAAACATAAGGACAAAAAGACATAACAAGCTCCCTGGCTATTTAACTCATACCCACAGAGTGACCACAAATGGGAAAAAGAAAGAAAAGGGGAGATAAATTTAAGATGGTCCTGTAGACCTCTTACTGGATGAGAGAAAAGAAAAAAACAGAGAGGCCATATGCACCCCCTCCTCTGTCCCACACGGTGGGACACACCAGGAAGCAGTTCCTGGTGCCACGAGAAAAGTCTCCTTAATACCCCAGCCTAACGAGAGAGACAGGAAGAAGAAAACTTTCATGGCATTTTAGAAAGAAACAGAACAACAAAAAATTGCCCAGAGGGCCTTACCTGGTCTCCTGGCTGGCTAAACCAAATATGTTATGGGATATTGGTGTGCAGGAGTCTCCTCCTGGAGGTGATTTCTAGGTTCTTTCTGTCCTGAGTAAAGAATTGGTCAAGACAAGTGCAACTGGTAGCAAAGTTGTATTAAAGGTAGGAAAAGAAACAGGCTCTGCAAAGCAAATTGGGCCAAGCAAAAATAGGAAAAGAAGCACACCCTACAGTGTGAGGATGAGGCACCATGCAAGAGAAAACACAGTGGCAAAAACTCAGTGTGGACTGGCCTTTTTGTATCCTCCACTCCTCAGGCAGACGTCATGTCCAGGCCATCCTATGGGAAACCACATGCAAGGCTTTGGGAACTGTTCTGCGCATGTGTTCCAGGATCTTCTCACGCCTCCTTTTCCAGCCAGTTTTAGCCACACTCTACCTTCCTGTCTTAGTCCCGTTGCTCTTGGGCTGAAAACTGTCAATATTTTTACAGAGAACAATAAATATTTAATGAATTATCAATAAATAAAATAAAACGTTGTTTACTAACAACCTGGGGCTGCCTGCAACAGAACATGAAGGACGACCCAGGCATCGTGTCAGTGTTCAAATAAGTGAACTGAAGTATCAAAAGTCTGTTAAGGCTATCTTTAATGTCCATGACAAATATCAGGATATCATCCCATATTAAAAGAATAAATACTGTAATAGTTGCCTCTGGAAGCAAAAAGCTTTGCAATAAATACCAAATCCTTATAGATATTTAAATCTTTTTTAATAAGAAAATGGGTTTAAAGTAAAAGATAATAAAATCTCCTAAATTATCAAAATTTTCCGGGAAGCACAGCTCTAAAGCATCAAATAATACGCATGTTATTTTTAATCTTTTTAAAGAATCCAGAGAGAGCAATGGAAAGAAAATTAAATAGAATGTGTGGGATTCGAATTTGAGAATACAAATTGAACATACTTAAAGACTTGGAGTATAACAAGTTAATTTGTGTTCCTTTTATAAATAAGTTCAAACAAATTGCAAAGCTTGGAAAGAAATCAAGCTTCAAGTCTGTGAAATCTCACATCAAGATCTCAAATGTTTTAAGTGAAATTATCTAATATCATGCAAATTGATAAAACTTTTAATGCATGCTTTCATAAGCAGTACATTATAATGATCTACTTACCTATCTGATGTTACAAAATATGCAGTACTGAATGAAATGCTATTACTACAAAATTTTGCGCTTCCAAATTTTTACTGTATGTTCTCTAATGATACCATAAGACAATGGGGGATTTTTCAAAAATTCTGTCCTGTGGCCACTTACTTTGCCTTTTAGCTTATATTTATTATGATTAATTTTATATAAAACAGTTACTTTTGGATAGCATTGCAACAAGCTACTAATGTCATACGGCATAGAGCATTGAATAATTTAAAGTCTTTTTTTCCTGGTAGGAACTATTTTATCATATATATCATGTACCAAACTTGTCTTTCAAATCCTATGTGCCCATATCTCTTATAGCTCCCCTCTGCAGGGACTATTATACCAATAAACATACCACAAACCACTTATTCTCACACCCATGAACACGAGTAATTGTTGCAGGTGGATGACCTACCCTAAAGTAGACCGTCTTCACACCTCATCAAGCCGCCAGCTGGACCAAATAAGATCACCACTGTCTCTATGAAAGTGAGAAGTTGAGCCTTGGTGATACATGTTAGTAGCACAAATAGGAACCAAAATATCACAGAAATTAGCAGAACCATAACAGAACAAGGGCATTAGAAGATGGATTGCCAAACTCCAATTAAGTGAGTATCCTGGGGTTAGTTTCCCAAAAAGCAGATTTCGAGACAATGTCAAGTCAGTCATTTATTAAGAAATTATTTCCTCTAGAAACTATTAAGGGAGCCTGCACAAAACAAGAAACAAAAGCAAGTCAACAACAAAAGACAAAGTAGTATGCAGATAGGGAAGCAGGACAGAGGAGAGCAAGTAAACAAGGGAATGAATTCAGGTAAAGTCTCGCATTGGTTTCCTGGGAACTGAATGAGTTCCCAGGCAGGGATTTCAGTATAAAAGCTGGAAAAGGTGCACACAGACTGGACAAGTTGGTACCCACTTTTACTGCTTTTGCCAGGGAACTCAGGAGTAGAAGATGGCCCTCGGAGTTATCTGAAGGGAAGCAACGAGTTCGGGCTCCCCTAACCCCAGACCCATGATCACATTCAAGGGCTACCTTGAGGGAACCTAAGCCTCTGAGAATTTGAGTTTCTAGTTCAAGAGCAAAGGAGGATTCAGCAGGAGCCCAGGAGCAGCCCCCTGAGAAACATTTGCAAGGTCTGGCTGTCCTGTAGGGAAAACCCTTCAAAGAAGAGGAAGCAGCTGACAGACAAAACAATCAACAAGGACCGTAAGGGATATGGGTGGAGGGACAGCAACACCTGCTAATGAGCTAACTGGCTTCCAGCTATTTGAATCTAGAAGAGTTTTCCATCTGTAAAAGTAGATCCCAGCCAAGGCCTCAGAGTGTCTGGGCTCCCAAGAGGCTGTGTTCTAGGGACGGCCGCCTCCGTTATTTTCATAGGTACTTTTCCGAAGAACACCCTTAAAGTAACCTGAGAGGGCTTCTGTGTGTGGAATTAGAAGGTAACAGGCTATATTTACTATCAATGTAAATCAACAGGGCTAAGACAAGAATCTTGTCAGAAACACAAAGGATCTGAACACTCGCAAAGGAAAGCCCGGTTGGCCCACCTAACTTTGGAAATATGGTCTGAAAAAGTGTTTGAATTCACTGTTAATCAGGGAGGTAAAACTGAAATCCATGAACATGTAAAAAAAAAATTATAAAATTGGATAATAGCAAATTATAGGGCTTAGATACATTGATTTCCCCTGCTGGTGCAAAAATAAACTGGTAAGTCTCTCTAAAAATAATCTTTTAATGTTTAATTATGTATCTGTTCGTCAGAAAGTTAGATATTAGCAGGCCAGGAGACAGGCAGGTGAAGCTACCTGAAAAGCAAAGAGCATATGATCTTTTTTCTGCTTTTTCCTTTGCTTTCTTAATCATTAGCTAAACATAAAATCCACGCAGCCTGTGGTTTCACACTTTAGTTCAAAGGAAGGTAACTTTCTTCCAGGGCCCACAGGAAGTCCAGACTACGGGTGAAGGGTTGGAAAAACTCAAGGTCCCGAAACAAACTACACAGAAAACACCCACCGAGGGAGTAAACAAGGACCTAGGAGGTCAGCAAAGCCCATTTTCCATGTAAAAGAACAACGACCTTAGGAGGGAAAGCGTATTCCTTGAAAGACCCAGTCGCTTTATAAATGTAACCTGAGACCTCATTCCGTGCAATGCATCTTGGCGCTGGCCCGCCTTCGTGCTTGAAGACGTATTCTTTCTCTCACTCAGAAAAATCTATTGTTTTGCAGTAAACTCTACCTATACTCTATGTAACAGCCTACATGTTGTGTTTGAAATCTTTCACCAAAAACACAGAAGGATAGAGATGTGCCACTGGCTCCTTATGGTGTTAGGACTGGGCTTCCTGGTGACAGGAAGGATGCAGGTAACCAAGTTAAACATACTTCTGACAGAAAGTGTGAACTTATGTGTGTACCAGTTGGGTCAGTTGCCCTAACTGGAAATTCAGACTGTGTTAGAGGTTAACTAGGATTCTCATCAGGAAGCAGCCTCCAGAGTCTCTTATTTACAACAATAATTTCTACAATTTTTATTTCCATTAACACTAGATGATTTGCTAAATAGCTTAATAGATATTGAGAATGGATTTTCACTGGTCAAATTAGTGGTATCGTGATCTTTCTCATCCTTGTATAAACATCATTAATGAGTTAATGAGTCCAGGAGGCTCTATCCTCAGCATTAGTGTCAATACTTGATTCCTGAAATACCTTTCATTCTGCCACTGGTTTTCAGAAGATTCTAGTTTCTTGACTTAAATGGATGATGGGTCACAGTCTGCCATTTGAATATTGTCTTATTTTTCTGAAATAACATTTATAAAATATATTTTAGAAACACCAAAGAAGACATAAAGGTGAGACTTCACTGATCTTACAGAAAAAACTATGTGGCTGCTGTTTTCTTGCCTCCTGGTAAACATCTGTGGGTAGCAGAATGCGCCGTGACATGTATTTTCATTACAACTTTATGACAAGATTGTGTGCAACTAGTCGACCTGATCCTGCATTCATTTATGCCTGGATTCTGAATTCTAACACAAATAAGTCAGAGCCATGAAGATTTGCCTTCCTTTGAGGTTCTACAATGGCCTCCATGCTCTGGAATACAAAAACATACAAAAACATAGATCGAGTGAGCCAATCTGATAGAAATAAGAGGGTCAGTGAATTAAATGTGTTATTTTTAAAACAGGTGATTCTGTACAATTTGGATGCCTCATTGGAGTATCTCTGAAGAAATTTAATGAAAATGCAATTTTTAAATGAAGAAATGTGTACCTGGAGGTCTGGGCTCCGTTTCTGCAACTGTCACTTAATTCATCCTTAACAGTACAAGAATTCAGCTCTTTTAATTTTTTTCTCAATTCTCTCTCATTCATTTCATTACAAAAGAATTCAACAGGAGAAAGGGATGGAGTGGGTGGTGAGGGGAAAGAAAGAAAGAGAAAGACAAGGTGATGAGGAAGCAAAAAGGAAGGAAGGCAAAAGAGACCCACGGAAAAGTCAACAAGGAAAAATGAAGTGGGCCAGCCTCTTCTGTACTCCTATAATTTCAATTCAAAATTATTGCAATCAGTATCGCCCTTGTCATTTTTATGAGGATTTCTCTGTAATTACAAGGTAAAGAGAGATTTATTAGGTAGGCTTACAGAATCAAAAGGGAAGAGCCCCAGTGGCCATACGCAGAAGCAGAAGGGTCCAAATGGCCATATGCACACCGAGAGCCACAGGGTGCAGAGTTACTGGTCCGACTCTGTCCAAAAGTTGAAGGTCTTCTTCAGAAAGCTGAAGTCTTTGCCGGATGCCTGAAGGAACTGTACGCCAGAGTTCAAATGCAATGGCAAAGACTGGAGCTCTTACGAAGAAAATTTCCATTCCAGCCAGGCTACAAGGTGCCATTGGTTGATGCCACCCGCATCTGAGGTGAATCTTTTTTTCTCCGTTTGCCATCTACGTGTCAGTTACTCCCAGACGTACTCAGAGCTGTAGTAATCTGTTGGGTGGCTCTTTCTCAACTCAAATCGACATGTCACAATTGACAATCACAGGCTGCATTGCAAAAATAAGGAAAGCACTGACTATCAGTTTAAACAGTTGTAGCACTCTTTACCATGGTAAGAATCAAGAAACTGAAAATAAAATAGGCCACAATTGAATATGTGTATACTCCATTTGGTTTTGTGTTATTTTAGCTTTCTTATTTATTTAGGCAATTAAAATGAATTATGTGCTTGTTTTTCACAGCACACAATTTTAATTACCCCATTAAAGAGAGTCCAACAGGCATTTCATGGGTGAAGTAATTCCTTTGAAATGCAACATTTGCAGTTCTAGGCAGTACTGAAGAGAGCACGGCCTTTCTGACCTGCTTTTGGGAACCTCCTGGAAACCAAACTTGCCAATGCCGCAGGCGGTAGAGGTTATTCACATTTGTTCCTGGGGATTCCTGCAGGAACTCCATTCCTTCACATTCCCAGTGGTCTCTCTGCCCTTCCTATCCAAAGGCTCTCCTGCAGTTTTAGAAGCCTCTGATTCTCTCTGTTATGTTACTTCGTCCTAGAAATCCTCGCAGCGGCTTCTGCCGTCCTGACTGCACTGCTACCGTGTGTCCTGTCCCAAGCAGATCTAGCCTCAATGGGAGCGTCCAGAAATACCCTAAAAGGATATCTTGTCACTTATAATTCAAGGGTATTGTTTACCGAAGCAAATATAATCTTATCTTGCTACTTACAAGATTACAGTGCCAGTTTAATTTATAGTTCAATAAGGTCTCTTTTAGGAAAATCAGAACATAGGCAGGAAAATGTGGTCAGAAGAACTGGTCTGGAGAAACATGGGTGGATTCAGAATTCTGATTACTTTTAAGCCTTCAGATTATAGTGTGTCCATCAGAAGAGAGACCTGCTGTCCTTGTAGGGTGTTAGACACCTCCCCTGGAAACTCTTTATTGCCTTTATTGCTCAATTTCTTAGAGACAGCCATTCTTTCTGAAGTAAGATGGTATCTCAGTGTTGTTGGAATTCGCATTTCTGGAATGGCCAGAGATGAACATTTCTCATGTATTTACTGGTCCTCTGTACTTCTCCTGAGAAGTATCTATTCATTTTGGTTGCTCATTTGTTGTTTAGTCTTTTATTTGGGAGGGGTCTAACTTTTTGTCGAGTTCTTCATAATTTAGATATTAGCTTTCTGTTTGAGGAATAGCTGGCACAGTATTCTTCCCCTTCGGTAGATTGACTCTTCACTCTGTTATTTGTTACTTTTGATTTGCCAAAGCTTTTTAATTTTACATCATCCTATTTGTTGATTCTTGGTGTTATTTCTTGGGCCGCTGGGGTTCTGCTGAGAATGTCCTTGCCTATGCTTATATATTTGAGTTTTACCTATTTTTACCTTCCAGCAGATTGTTTCTGTTTTAATATTTAGATCTTTGGTTGATTTTGATTTTAGTTTAGTGCACGGTGAGATATGAGGATCTAGATTCAGTCTCCTGCACTTGAATAGCCAGTTTTTCCAGCACCTAATAAAGAGGCCATTATTCCTCCGGCATATGTTGTTGGCCCCTTTGTTAAATAGTTGAATGTGTCTGGAGTAGTTTCTGTATCCTCTATTCTGTTACACTGATCCATGCTTCTGTGCCAGTACCATACTGTTTCTATCACTGTAGCTTTGTAATATAACTTCAAATCTGAAATTGTGATGCATCCTGCTTTGCCATTGTTACCCAGATTTGCTTTTGCTATTCTGGATCTCTTCTAGTTCCATATGAATTTTGGATTGTTTTCTCTAGATCTGCGAGGAGTACTATTGGTATTTTGATTGGGATTATGTTAAATCTATACAATAATTTTGGAAGTATAGTCATTTTGACTATATTTGTTTTGTCTATCCAGGAACATGGAATATCTTTCTATTCTGATCTCCTATTCAATCTGCTTTTTAAGATCAATGTAATATTTGTTGTAGAAGTCTTTTACTTTCTTGTTTAGGTTAATTCCTAAGTTTTTAATTTTTATTGATGATACTGTGAGCAGTGTGGTTTTCTTAATTTCTTTCTCAGTGAGTTCATTATTAGTGCATAGGCATGTCATTGATTTTTGTGTTTGTTTATTTTTATCCTGCTACATCAGTGAATTTGGTAATTAATTCTAGGAATATTTTAGTGGAAATTTTTGTAAGTAGAGGATCATGTCATCTGTAAATAATGATACTTTGACTTCTTCTTCTTCTTCTCTTATATGTAACCCTTTTGTTTCTTTCTCTTGCCTGATTGCTGGTGTTCTTCTCTTGCCTGGTGTTTCTTGTATACAGCATATTGCTGGATATTGAGTACCAGGGGTTGAACTCAGGACCTCACACGCTAGCAGGTGCCTGTGCTGTTGAGCAATATCACTGGCCCTTTTTTCGTATGTGTGTACTGGGAGTCAAACTCAGGACCTTGCACTTGCCAGGCAGGTGCTTATGCCGCTGAGCTAGCTCACTGGCCCTGGATCTTGGTTCTTGATCCTTTCTGCTAATCTGTCTCTTTTGATTGGTGAATTAAGACCATTCACATTGATAGTTATAACTGCTAGGTATTGACATATTCCTGTCAGTGTATTATTTTACTGCTGCTGATTCCCTTTCTTTCCCTTCTACTTAATTGGTGGCTCTGCCTGGTGTATTCATTCTATTGCATCTTTTCATACTGTTAGCTTCATTGTCTCTTTTTGGGATATCCTTGAGAATTTCTTGGAGTGCTGGTTTGGTGGTCATGAATTTAGGAGCTCTTCATCATGGAAATATCTTGCTTCTTCATCAATTTTGAAAGATAATTCTGCAGGTACATCAATCTGGGTTGGAAATTATTTTTGTTTAGGCCTGAAACACTTCACTCCAAGCTCTCCTTGACTTTAAGGTTTGTGTTGAGAAGTCTGCTGTAATTCTGATAGGTTTGTCTTGCTCTTCTGTTAACAGCTTTTCAAATTCTGATGATATGTTCTGGGCTGGTTCTTTTCTGATCATAACTATTTTTGATTCTATATATCTCACTTATCTGTATATTAAATTCTTTTTCCATGTCTGGAAATTTTTATACTATTACTTCTGTAAACAGGTTTTTTTTAATACCCTTTTTGCTACCTTCTCATTTTTCTCCACTAATTCCAATTAATCTTAGATTAGTCTTTTTTGCATAATCTGGCATCTGGTGGATCAATTTTTCATGTTCTTCTGCTGCTTTTGTGGTGTCTCTCATTAATTGATCTCCAAAATCTTCCCTGTCTTCTAGACCTGGTGCTCTGTCCTCACACTGGTCATTTCTGGTTCCTGTATTTCCAAAAGAATTTTTAATCTCCTTAGTTTTTGTTTGGAACTTTTTAATGGACTTCAATTCTTTTCTATGCTGAGCATTCATTATTTGCATCTCTTTCCTTAGCTCCTCTAATTTTTTATCAATGTCTTCTCTAGATTCTCTGATCATATCTTTCATTAGAATCATTATGTGTTGAATTATATCTTTCATTAGAATCATTATGTGTTGAATTATATCTTCTTTGAGTTTGCCAAACACCTTATTGACTTTTTTTACCTGAACTGATCCATTCAGATACTTCATCTGTGTGGCTTTTTATTTCCTCCAAAAGATGCTCCCTGCATTGGCTTTGAGGGAGTTGGTAGTTTTTGGAGGCATTTTGTTACCTTGTTTTCTAACGTTTCTATTTTTGGAAGCTTTTAGAATGACTATATTTGTTAGTATGGAGACCTCTTTAGTTAATTGCTACTTTTCAGAGATGTTCTCTGGGCATTAGTCTCTATTGGTCTGTGCCTCTGTCCCTGGATCAAACTACCTCCATTTTTTTATAGGGGAAGGTGCAGCTTATTTTGTCCAGCACCCTGCTCTTTGGGAACTGGAAGTAGTATTTACAATTCCCAGGCAATCCAGATATTGGTACATGGAGAAAACCAATTTATAGCAACAACTATGTCATCTTGGCTAAAGTAGTAAAACCAACAACAATAGCATCAGATATAAACTGGACAAACCCTATGAACTGATAATATGCCACTGTCAACCATAGGAAAGAGGTCTATAATTATAGCATAAACTGTAAGATGAACCAGATATTGCTCTACAGTAAAATATATTCAATAGAACAACTTTACCTCCATTAATAATACAACAGTGTTCAAGCATAACATAATATATTTAACTATTTATAGATTCATAGAGTTTAATGGTAATATTTGAAAATGTAGAGGTAGTGGTGAATGGGAGAATGCATTAAGGAGTAAAAACTATCAGTAGTATTAGATAAAAGTAACAGAAAAAACAAAGAAGGAAAAGCATAAATAACAAAAATGGAGAGTAAATTGAAGAAAAAAAGAAAAAAATAGTAAGGGAAAGAATTAATAGAGCAAGAAAAGAAAAGAGAGAAAAGAAGACCTAGTCAAACAAATAAAGTAACATAATATTAATTAAAAGGGGGGGAAGAAAATGGCAGATAAATCTCCAAACACCTCCAAAAACAAAACAAAAACTCCAAACAGCAACATCAACAACAACAACAACAAAAACCCGCAAAACTCAATAGAGAAAATATTGGGTCCAAAGAAGAAAGAAAAACAGGAAACAGGAAATTCTTCTCTATCTGCGAATGAGTGGTTTACTCCAGGACCTGCAACTTTTCGAATCCATCAAGTCACACTCCTTCCCACCGCCCTTTGTAGGCTGTGGGTCTGTGAGGTGACCCCCTGCTCAGGAGGTGCCCTGTCTATAAATCACAGTTCACGCGACTGTCCAGGTGAAGGTTTGTCTCCACTCACGGTGCGCAGAGAAACAACCAGACCACAGGTCTCCTCTGCAGGTTAGCGGCGCGGCGGGTGCTCAATTAGACCCCCAGACTCAGCGCCTCACCCTGAGATCCAGCCTCCTCTGAAGGCCAGGCGCGCCTAATCTGGCCTCCCACCACAGAGTCCAGGCCCTGTGTCCTTCCTGGCCTGACCCCGAACTCCTAAGGGGACGTCTAAAGATCGATGTCTAGCACTCACCCTCTCCCAATCTGCCGCCCATGGGTGTCTCTCTCCCAGTCACCCAGTCTCTCAGGGCCAAGACCCACCGTTTTTTGTTTGTTGGTTTCTTTGTTTGTTTTTTTAATCCAGCTGTTGGGGGAGCTTTTCTTGGAGCTAGAGCTTTTGGCCCATCTGTCGTTTCTCCCGGAAGCAGCCGCGCCTTCCTCACAGGCTCACCTCTTCTCTAGGCGTCGCCTCTTCTTGGGTCAGGTCAGCTGCTCCGTAATCACCTGGGCGGCTCTGTGCTGAGGGCAACCAGGAGAGCCTGCTGGGAACTGGAAGTCTGAAGTTTGAAGCCCACGATGGGCAAAGTTCTTCCTCAAGCAGTGCAGATGTTACATTTGGTTGAATAAAAAAGTGATGGTGATTGCCTTACACTGTTTATGAGCTAATTATTTGCCTGATGATCTTTTGGAAGTAAAAATTAATGGGAGAACTGATAATAAGGAAATTTGAGAATAGACCATTCGGAGTGGAAAATTTTTTTAGTATATTTCTGTTCTAAGTGAATCCTCTATACAAAAATGAGAAGGACTGTTAATAATCATGCGGACAAGATTACCCGATATCCTGTGAATCAGTCAGACTTTCTTCAGTCACCCTAGTGCTTTCTCAAAAGCCTTGTAAATAAGTAGCAATGCCATCAAATTAGGAGGTTTTGCATTAGCTCAACAGCTTAACCTTACTCTTAAGGCTGATTTGGCTACGGTTACAACTGAATACCTAACAGTGCAACAGTAGACGCCAGCACCAAGCACCCACTAGAGTACCCCATGGAGAAAGGACCAATCAGCCACCTTTACATGGTTTGATTGTATTAGTCTACACACATCATAAAGAAAGTTGAAATTTGCACTCACCAGAAAACACACACTAATTCCTTGTACATCTTTGCCTCTGTTTACATTTATCTGCCAGCATTACGACCTAAAGGTTTATTGAAAGTCATTTTCATCAACGTAGTAACCCTAGAAGTATTATATTTGATCAAGGAATTCCTTTTACAAATAAAAAAAAGGGATGCATCTGGCAGACCCTTTGAGATTTGCTGGTTATGTAATATAGCCCCTACCCTGAGCAGCTGGCTCAGGGTATGGCGGATGACTTTCTAAAGATTCACTTTCTATGCCGATCAACCCACATCGGCTCTCCTACCAGATGCAGTGCCTAACTGAACCGGTACCAGTAACTCTGCTGCTTCTCCCAGAGATGCGCAGGTTCAGAAACAAATAATTAAAGCAGAAAAAGTTTCTCTCACTGGTATTCCTAATGAAATACCAAAACTAAATGGTGCCTCTTGTCCTTGAGTGTTAGGTTTTGCTCTTAGGAAGGTCTTATTTAACAGCAGACAAAGTAAGTTTTCCACAGAACTAAAAGCCGAGACTGATCTGGCCATTTTGGGCTTTCTTTGCCACCACACAAACGCTGAAGGGATTGATCTTTATTATTAAGGCGAATTTGGATTGTTTCTGTACAACAAAGGCAAGAAGTCATTTATCTGAACTATACAGTATGCACTAAATAACATAAAATTGGTGATATGATATACAGTACAGTATTAAACATGTTCCAAGTGGGACCCCATATAAATCTATATTGGCGCCTACATAATATTTACTGATTCTACTTTGTGGTAGGCATTGCAATCAGTGCATTATGCATTTATCCCCATTGATCTTTCCAACAAGTCATACTTAGGTCTTCTCATTGCTTTCTGATTGACAGAGGAGGACACCAAGACTCAGAGAGATTGGATAACTTAGCCAAGCACGCACACAAATGGAAGAGCCAGGGTTCGAGCACAGGACTCTGACGTAATGCCTAAATTTAATTAACAAGTTAAACAAAACACCACTGTGTAAGATGCCAACTTGCAATATTACTGGCAATCCTAATGAATTATTTACACCGAGTTGGAAAATGTACAGTAAGAGCATGAAACAAGCGTTTAACTACAAAAATTTTTGGAAGAAAAAAACAAACATGAGATACCAAAGATTTAAGTTTATTAAGATAGTAGCAGAGGGGCCAGTAAGATAGCTCAGCAGCACAAGCACCTGCCTGGCAAGCGCGAGGTCCTGAGGTCGACCCCCGGTACCCACAAAAAAAAAAAAAAGATAGTAGCAGAAAGCAATGAATTACAATACAAAATGACATAAAAATGTAAGATCTTTTCACTTTAGTGAATGTTGAGGAAATTCATAAGAACTCCTCGTTGGTTTAAAAACAAAGCTATCGGTGAGCATAGCGAGCAGTGTAACTGCAAACCGGACACAGTTAATCCTGCTAATTGCTCAAAACTCCCCCTCAGACTGGACTGTCAGCCTCGCTAGTTACCTTGCCCCTGATTTTTTCCTCTCTTGAATATGTTTTAATCATTTTTCTTGTAAAAAAGTGCATTTTCTCTATCTGCCATGCGTACGCATCTGTACCCCTGCTTGCCACTCTGGGGGCATTGCCCTGCCATGTCCATGGTCCTCCACCCCAGTCCATGCCTGTCGCCTCCTTTGGAGGAGTGCACATGTCTAAATAATTGCTAATGTGTTTGTTGGACTTTGAAAGGAATCATCAGTTCCTTTTCATTGTTTTTTCTACATGAATTCACTGCTTTACTGAACTCCAACTTTCGAAAGAAGAGCAGGAATTACATCATGGTTTTGTTGCATCCGTTCAGCTCTATTCATACTCAAAACATTAAAGAAAATCATCCAAATAGTTTCCTCTTTCAAGATTTAGCCTTACACTGACATGGATATAGAAAATATAATTGAGGTTTTACGTGACTACACATAATGAAGGTAGTGTGATGGAAATATGGCAAAATCTAATTACAGAAAAAATTTTAAAATGCCCAAAGTGATCAAAGACCTATTTAATGAGTGAATCCTATTCAAAAATTGTTAAAAATCTCTCTGTATATGTTTATATGTGTATCAAAAATATAACCATGGAATGAAATAAATATTCTCTTAATAGCCAAAAGTTTAAAAATAAAATAAATGGAAACATCTCTTGCAGTGTCCTGTAATAGAAATGTAGAATATTCTAAGATTTTGGATAATTCAATATGTAATACTCAAAAAAGAACACTTAAATTCCATGGTTTAGGGGCCAGTGAGATAGCTCAGGGCATAAGCGCCTGCCTGGCAAGCATGAGGTCCTGAGTTAGACCCCCGGTACCCACAAAAAAAAAAATTCCATGGTTTACTTAGTCTAGTATGTACATGCCTCCTAATTAATCTTAGAACTACTTGTGCTGTTTCTTTTTTTTACTTTGACTTGACTCCATGCCTAAATTCTTCATGTACTAAAACAAAAGAATATCGTTAATATCCTTTTAAATAGTTCAATCACTAAAATATTGAGTTATAGGATTTTTTTGTTGTGTAATTCCACTCCCCCAAAATATCACTTTGATAAAAATTTAAATATAATACAGAAATTTTTACAAAAAAAGGCTTTCTATAAATCATTGGAGATGATAATAAATTACAGATTAAAATAAATTATGTTGTATTAATTTCTAGTGAGACTTCATGCAATTAACTTGTTAGGAATTTGTGATTTACTGTACATTGTTGTGGGCTTCCATCATACTATGAGGTCCATTGGCTCTATTTAAAATGTTATCTAAATAAATAACTCTGGCAATTGCTGCTGAACCCAATCTAAATGGCTGCTGCCTTGGGAAGGAGGGAGAAGATAGTAGCTCAAAGTGGACTCCATTTCTCCAAGCTTACACATTGCCCCACGGGAAACAGCAGAATAGCTTTGCATTAACACTGGTCAGAAACACACCCCTGAATGTGGATAAAGAACATAAACTTGTTAAACTTAAGGATGACACAAAACTGAAAAATAGTGTATTGAATAATAAAACAGAACTTAAGAAATTATCCATAGATGGAAAGTTTTATGAGATTTCCCAAACAAAATGAAATTCTACATTTACTTGCACAGAAATTATCCAATCCTAAGGTAGCTTGAAAATCTGTGCATTTTGGTTGATCACGAGTTCACTACATGAGTTATGCATAAAACCTATCTGCTAAAAACACCTTAACGTAAGTTCAGGCTGTGTTAACAGTGTCCTGACCTTCAGAGGGAATTAATTATTCTTTTGTACAGATTAAACTATCTAGGCTCACCTTTAGACACAACTTGAAGAACAAAATCAATTTAGGTTGTCCATAACAGCACAACCAGGATGGTGGTAGGTTTTTGAAATTATGAGAAATAAATAGCAGTGAGGAAAAAATGATAAATTGGGAAAGTATGCTAAGTTCTCCAAAGTGGAAGTTTTGTCATATAAAATGAAGTTTATATTTATTCCCTGCAACTGAATAAAACTAAGATCAATATATAGGAGATGGAGAAGTATATTTTGATTAAAGACAAAGAATAAATCTTATAACATAGTCTAACAATGGAACACACACATCGTATTCTGATGTATTCAAATTCATGTTATTGAAAGTATTCAAATTGGCACTACCCATAAATCAGTCAAAGGGATTCACGTATCAAGAATTATATTATCATATTCATGGCAATCTAGGATTTTAACTGCATAATAAGTGTAGCATGATTTCAACTAGAGAGTACAACTCTCTAAGTGAAGCATAATGTTCTTGAATTTCTCTATCTAAAATAGTTTAAATCATATTTTAATATAAACCTTAAGACTGAGGCACATAATTCAGATGCAATATGATGTTTCTCTACTTCATTGTCTAATTCATTTAAAATAGTGACATTTCATTTTTTAAAAGGGAGGTCAAACTTGCAATAGATTTAGATATTGAAATACCAGCCTATCAAATTTTTTAATTATCTCTATCTTTTAAAATATTACCAGTTTTTTCTAGAATACCTACCAACCCCAGACACACATGGCTCCTAAATTTAAAACAAAATGGAAGTCAGACACAACAAAAACAAGAAAGAATGAGATCATTGATGGCTAACAGAGAAAAGTGATCTTAACAAATACTGAGTTTTTAAAGGTAAAATATTGTGGGCTTACATTATTGAAGAAAAGGAGACACTAAAATATCTAATGTGGTAAAAATAAGTTTGTATAAAAATTTTACAGAGCACATGCTTCATTCTTTGTCTATAACAGAAAAAATTAACTGAATATGGGTTGCATAAATATGCTGTTATAAAACCAGAAGTTGACATCTGGATCCAGGCCCAGGAATAAAAGCATCACCTTATAATATTTACTCAAGAATCACAGAAGTTCATTTTAAGGTTAAGTAGATTGCATAATAAAAAACTTTTATCAAAGTTTACTCTATGTTTGGCCACAGGATATGTATATAAAATGTCTAAAATTAAAGCCATGATTAGGCAAAGTGATGCCTTTGAAGTTACATGAAATATTTAGTAAGACCTTAGCATTCGTCACTGCTTATTTTAAACACAAAGGGCTTTAATTTGTTATTTTCAGTTCCTGTGACCTAACGGATTTCCTCAACAGACTCTATTAAATAGTTCCTAAGAATCATAGTTATAGGAAGCAAGTAAATTCAAAATATTTTTGAATATCACTGATGAGAATTTTCCAGTTACATCTAGATAATTACTTCTTTATTTAACCCTCACTGCTACATTTTAAAAACCAAAGAATATTTTCTACATGAGTTTTGTTTTATATTATTTTTTATTTTGATACCTCGTGACACTATTTTTAAAGATGATAAGTTGCAAAAAATAAAATGAAAAAAATATTTACAAACAAAATTCCAATTTATCAGGGGACAATAAGGGTATCTAACTAATGAGTAAATTTAGGTGAAAATCATTCTCATGATATTTTCAGGACTGTATATTGTAAAAATATTTCTGGAAAGCATTTTGGCCATCAGTATAACAGTTACAGTACAGTCACTTTAACTTAATGATTCTATTTCTAACATTTTATTTTACGTCAATGATTTAATATTTGACATTTAATTGAGTGCTTGTGAATACTTAAACCACTCTAAGGGATCATCAGTAATGATTTTTAAATATATGTAATTATATAACCAGAGAATAATGCACAATTCAGTTTTTGATTAACATGCAAAGATATTCAAGTGGCAAGACCAGGTTATAGGAGGATATGTGTTATATAAACATTTTATACGCATAGAAAAGACAGGTGGGAAATAATTCTAACTATTAACAAGGATCATAGTTGAGTTTGTGAGAATGGAGAGGGGTATAAACAACTTATGTTAAGGCTCTAAAATTTTTTTACTTAAAAAAATATTTTCTTGTCACATTAAATAATAAGCTTCTAACTTTCTAATGAAAAGAAAAATATGGCCATTCAAAAAGCTTTATGAAATTATATTAGAAGTTTATTTTCACGTATTTTAAGTAACTGTAAGTAAAATAGTGACCTCCGAATAGCAATGCTTACATGCATGCTTTGTTCCTGGATGGCAAATCCTCTGCTGCCCTCTTCTGGGGCTTAGGCACTAACACATGCCTTGGGATTTCTTTCTCATTCTGGAAAAGGCTTCCCAGGGTAGACAAAAAAAAAAAAATTTAAACAAAAAATAAAAAAGACAAAGAATTACCATTTTAAAGGAGAACAATGCTAAGCAAAAATTAGCTTATGCATGGTGTTGAATAATTTGTTTCATTTTCAGTTGGGCTCTGGATTTTCCTTGAGAATCCAGAAGGGATATTCTTTTACAAAGGAATTTCCATTAGGCTTCTTGCAATGTTGGATTTCAATCCACCAAAACACGCAAATTTAAAATGCAGATAATGGTAACATAGAAAATAAAATAATTTGAACTATCACACGTAGACAAATGGCCATTATCTTCTAGCCTGAACTAAGATTTGCCTTAAAGGGAAAGTTCACAGAGCGGACAGGTACTAAGCAATTCCAGAAAGGCCAATGAAATGCAACAATACACAGAAGAGATGGTGCGCTGAAATTTCCTTATGCAACGTGTGCTGCAAGACCAGGAAAGAAATAAAATACTAGATAAACTTCTTACCTAATAATATTATGCTTCTGTACATGTAAGACAACTTAAAAGTAAAGATTTCTTAAAACTTCAACAACATAATAAAGGCTATACCATGTCTGCCTGAGGCATTTCTAGGAGCAGCAGTGTCTCCCCAAACCTGCCTGCGTCTCAGTGTCACACACCGCACTCTTTCCTTTCACCGCTAACCTCTGGAAACCACCCCAGTCCCTCCCACCCCCAGCTCGTTATCTCCCCTTCACTCGTGGACTTCATGCAATCGCACTTCGCCTTCCTTCCCACCCAGCTGAGCGCTGGTAAATATTTAACTCTTGCAGGGAGAGGTGAGAAGGCGGTGAATGCCCTGCTTTACAGCGGTGCAGTATCTGCCGATTTCCAGTAATCCCACGGTGGCTGACTTACAGTTATTACCCTGATGTCAGTGAAAGGTGATTTGGGCGCAAGTGTGCACGAGGGACTCTCGTGAGCAAGTACGAGCTCCAGCATTGCCCCCCGACTCCTCACCGAGACCCCTCCTGAGCAGGCGCTGAGACCTCCTAAGAGCAACGCGGGTGCTTCCCCCTAACTAAGTCGCAGCCCCAGCCGCTCGCTTTGCGGGGGCCTGACCCCCCGTCTATTTCTCTGGCAGCTGTTTGGGGATCTGTGCTACCGACCACTCCTGCCCACACCCTGAGTGATGTTTCCAAGGCGCCTGCTTCTGAATTCACCTTCCTCGGCCTCCTACGCAACCCCACGTGTCAAAGCCACCTCAAAGTTAGCAAGACTGAACCCGGCGTGGCGCCGGCCCGCCTTCCTCTTTCCTTTCCCAGCACACACACCTGGGCTACTTTCAATCATATTATTTACACTAGTTTTTAGACTATCTCTTCAGTCGTCACTTGACATCATGATCATGTCACTTCTCTCTTGAGCAAACACCTCGATTTCCTAGGTGAAATCTTTCTTATATCTTTCTTCTCCCCCACTCCAATTCATCTCTCACCTATCAAAATTGCATTATTTAGGACAATCCAGTCATGTCATTTCCTAGTTTTTTGCATTTTTACATTTTCCCTATAGACTAAAATATTAAAGGCACAGGCCAAAATTATCCTGCCTTCCTTGCCATACATTGCAGACACTAACAGAAATAAGATATCAATATAAAGTTACATATCTACTGCTTAGATTTTCCCATTTTGAGCTCCAAAATCTTGTCTGAAAAAAGCCAAGTAGATGAAAATTTATAGCATAGGGTTGTATTAATTTCCTACTGCTGCCATAACAGATTACCACAAAATTTAATGGTCTACAGCAATACACATTTATTCTTAGAGTTAAGGAGACCAGAAGTCCAAAATGAGTGAACAGGGCTGTACTTCCAGGGTTTACCTGTAAAACCCTTTTTCCAGCTTCTAAGAGGCTGACCATATTCCGTAGGCACAACCCTGCATCATTCCAACCTCTGCTCCCGCTATTCTCCCATCTCCTTTTCTCTGTCTCTTACTGTTCTGGGACCCCTTGCAAGGAAGGCTGTGATTACACTGGCCATCCAGATCATCCAGGATTATCATCCCATTTTATGAGATCTGTAATTTAATCATAGCTGCAAAATCCTTTTTGACAGGAGAGCAGCAGTGCTCAACCTTTTTAGTACCAGGGACTAGTTTTGTGCAAGATGATTTTTTCATGGACTGGGGGGCTAGGGGTGGTTTCAGGATGCCAAGGAACATGCGACCTACACCCCTCCCATTTGCAGTTCACAGGAGGGTTCGTGGTCCCATGAGAACGGCAGGACCTGTTGATCTGAGAGGAGGTGGAGCGCAGGCCACAAAATGAGCACTGGGGAGAGGCTAAAATACAGATGAAGCTTTGCTGGTTTGCCCACAGCTACCTCCCCGCTGTGCAGCAAAGCTGGAGACCCCTGAATAAAACACAACTTGGTCTGGAGATTAGGATACGGAGTTTTCCGGGGTGCCTACTGCAGGGGTTAGCTAACAGCATTGGCTCTAGGTCAACATATCTGGGTCCAAATCTAGATTTGATTAATTAATGCCTAAAATATCTTGAGAAAATTATTTTTTTCTGAAACTATTTTCTTAACTGTTAAATGTGGTTATAGAAATTACAAGTTTCACAAGGTTTTATAGAGACTAAATTAAATAGTAAAAAATGACACCAAACCCAGTACAGTTAGCAAGATACACGTAGAAGAAGTAATCTCCATCCAAACTGTGTATCTGACTAGGACAGTATCTTGAGGGGCTTCGAGCACATTAACAAAACTGATTTGTTCAGAATCTCGAGTGCTGATTTAGTATGAGGAATCATGTTTCTTTTCCTGTGTAATAATTCAGCTTTCTCTACATGTTAGCCAAAAAGTTCACACAATTATATTTTATTTGTCAATCTAAATTTCTTTTTCAAAAATCTGAGATTCTCAAAAGAATAACGATATTTGATTGGGACTAGCCGAACATGACACTGGGGATACGCATATTGTACTAAACTATGGATTTATTCAAGGTGGTGAGGCAGAGACAAAACTGAAGACTACATCGGAGAGTTTGAGACCATGATCTTGGGTCACAGTGGTTAATAACAGGAGCTGTACGATTCAGTGTCGAACAGACAGTCCTTGAGGAAACACTTGTACGAGTCTGTGATGGCCTCCGGCCAAGCCAGAGGCTCTGATGCTTTTGTGAGAGAGTCTCTCAGGCGATCGTGTGTAAGAAGTCTTCTTTCATAACTTCCGGGATTTATCTTTAAAAGACATTTTTAGGTTAGGGTTCACATCCATTTCGATTCTCACAACTTTCCCATTTTCTTTCAGAGTAATCATGTAAATTACCCTTACTTATAACAAACTACATTTTTAGCCAGTATAGCCCATGACGGTTCTGGAGATTTCCTTGAAATTCTGATCCTTTCCTTCTATATGTCCCTTCTTTGTTGAAGTCTCACAAGTCAGCAGTGGTCATTGTACTTGTATCTGGAATCTTCTTCTCTTCTGGCATGGGCATTCAATGCTTAACATACGTGTAGTGTCTCTCAATTCACAGCTATTGGGATTGGCTTTTTGTAATGTGCTTCTCAAAATGCTGCTTAGGTGCTTCATTTATTCAATCAGTGCTGGCTATGAGTACAAGATCTTTAGTCTCTTTCTCATTTTCATCTGTGTGCTGCCAACCACAGGACTACAAACAACTGGACTGCTAAGGGAAAGTGGGAAACTCTGGAAGGTCCAGGGTCTCCTCACTCCCCTCCCTTGCTCAGTAGGCAACACGCCCCGAGCACCGGACCCCCTCTTGATCTGGCTTACCCTAGCACCAGTGCTCAGACACTTAAGACTGCGATGGGCCGGAGTCTACATTCACAGACGATTTCCACTGCTTAAAACCGCCGGGGCTCAACACACAAGAACAAAAACGAACAACAACAAACTACAGAGCCTCTGGAGTTCTGACGCTTTCTTCTTAAATTCCTTAATCAACTCAAACTCACTTTCTCTGCAAAAACCTTCTAATGTCTCCAGGGAGAGTTTTTTGCTTTCTCTGAGTGCCGTAGCTGTTCTCGTAGGGGACAAGGACACACCATGTAGGTGGTGTCACGACGTTTGCCCAACTTCAGCCATCTGTAGCCCGTAAAAGCCCCAGGCAGAGACCAATGTTTCACCTTTGTACTCTCCACATCTGACCCAGAATACGTCATTTCTATGAGTACACTAAACGAACGAAGGAGTGGGTGAAGGCGAGGCTCAGAAAGGAAAGAGGTATTAAAGGAGATATAAAAGGAAATATGAAACCTGGAGAAAACGTTGCATAAGGTACTGAAGTTTTGTGTGTTGCAGTGTTTTAATTTTTAAAATGTGAGTATCTGAACTTTTTTGGAATGTTTTAAAAATTATTTTTCAAGTTAAAATGCTATTAATTTTATTCATGAGTTCACTTAACAATTATATATGCACTGCAAACTAAACATCATATAAAATAATACCATTAGTTCATATATATTTCATTACTCCTAATGTATATGGAAGCTTCTTGAAATGTTAATGTAACATTTAAGATTCTGCAGTTTAAAAATAAAATAGTGGAAAACACTGTGCTTTGGGTCCTGGAGAAATTAAACATTTTATTTACCATAACTTTGTATGGCACAGCTTTTTAACATCTATTAATTATCATCTATTAATTATTGAAAATAATTAAGTTGTAAACTGCGTGTTCTGTAGAAAATGATCTTTTGTCAAGGGCTCTTTGCATTAATGTTTTATTTCTTTAAATCATGTCTAAATGAAAGTCATATTATGAAAGTAATAAATGAAAGTCAAACGGTGAGAAAAAAATAAACAGAGCATGTAATTTTGCATGAATGTAAGTATTTCGACATGAGCAAATTAGTACTTTAAATAGAAGGAAAATGTAGATGTGACCCTCTGGGAGAAAGGTACTACAGGGGACCTGTGTGTGTGTTAATAACGCACGGGGCAGAAAAGCTCCCAGCAGCTGGTGAGAATGGGAAACCTTTCTCTTACCCAGAGACTCACCCAAAAAATGTCCTAAAACATCCTCATTAAGCAACCATGGATTAAACTGAGTTTTCCTAACAAGAACAAGTTGGACAACATAAAATGAAATTTTTATAAAGGGGTATTGCAAATGTTATTAAAATCATTGTTCATTAAACTTTAACATTGCTCACATAATTTTAACATTTAAAATTTAACAAATTAAATACCCATTTAATTTCACAAATGCCGACTTGCTAAATCTACATTTCAGTGGGATTCGTTCATAAATCATTTTTGGCTAAGTGAAACATTAATACATGGTGGAGATATAGAAAAGTACCAAGTGTAGGATCGGTTCATAGTCAGCGATTTCATTTGGACAATTCAAATAGGAATTCACGGGGTTTTAAAATTAAAAATACTTGGAGTTCATGTTATTTTAAAAACTTTAAGATTTCGGGGTTTTTAAGCAGTGCCTATGCCAGTGAAATGAGGCTGACTCGGGCTCCTCTTTACAGCTCGCCTCTTCCGCTCACTGACTGACTCACGGACCGACGGACCGACTGACTGCCCCCACTCTCCCGAGCGCACATCCGGGACACTGCGCCCCGAGGCCGGCTCCGCGCGGGGGGACGCGGCTTTCCCCGGGCCCTCGCAGCCAGCGCTGTCGCCGGCGTCTCCTCTTTCTCAGAGGAAAGGGAAGCGCTCTCCGAGGGTCCGCGGCACCCCGGGGTGCGGGAAGGGCGCCGGGATTCAAAGCCGCGCGGGGCGGGCTTCGCAGACGTCAGCACCGTGCTCCGCCCCTTCCACGGACGCTCCGCAGACTCCCGGAGCACCTGCCAGTGAAGACCCTCCTCAGCATCCAGCGCAGACGGGGGCGGCTGGGCGGGCCTTGTCGCCTAGGCAACACCAGAGGCGTACAGGCGCCCTGCGGGTGACGTCACTTCCTCAGGCTGGGTGGTTGCCCGGGCGACGCGTTTGCGAAGGGTAGCGTTGGGTACCGAAGAGACTGGGCGGTGCGGAAGTCACTTCCTCCCCGGACGCTGTTGCCTAGCAACCGCCTCCCACCTCCGCCTTTGGTCCCGCCCCCCCGGCCGGGCTGAGTGCGGGTTCCGGAGCGCGGCTGGCCGGGCTTGAGACCCCGCGCGGCTCCGGGGTCCGAGCGCCCGCGGCTGCAGAGGCCTGGTGGGCGCGGAGCCAGGAGCCGCGAGGACGGAGGACGACGCCGCCCGGCCGTGCCCGGCTTCCCGCACGGGGAGGGCGAGCTCGGCACAGCCTATCCGGAAGCTCCTGCAGCCGGCCAGGTTAGCAGCCTTGCGAGAGGAGGGGACTCGAGAGAACAGCGCCAGCTCCTCGGGGCTGCGCGCCCCGATCGCTGTCCTTGGACTGGAGCTCTGTGCGTGCAGTGTGCGGCCTGGGGGGTGTAGGGCCCACAGAACCTGTACCCCGAGGTCGTCTCGGTGGCCTTTTAAGTGCAGAGCGACTGTTCTGTAAGCTGTGTTACACTTTTGGGGAGAAGACAGGTGAAAAACACGATGTTCTGTATTAATTGGCAACATTTTGTACCAGTAACTTACTGCATTCATTCATTTGCTCATCCTTAAAATAGTGGCAAAACTATTTTAGGATAACCTTCATTTGCATTTGCATTTTTTATGTCTTTATTTCTTTACAAGAACTATATTTACATTTTTAGAGGAAGGTACAGCTCAGTGTTCATGAGACGCTTTTATTTTGTTTCCCTTTTTTTTTCCTTTTGGCACTAAGTGTGCTGATAGAAATTTTCGAGCATGCAAAAGAAGTCTGCTGATATGTTTTCTGTCTGTTTCAGCCACCATCACAGGTTGAATGAATTATTCCAACCATTTATTATCTGTTTAATAGAGGTAGAGGACAAAAGACACTATGGCTGAGGAAGTTTTCAGCACAACTTTGGCATATACGAAGAGTCCAAAAGTTACCAAAAGAACTACTTTCCAGGTAAAATAATATAAGCATTTTTGAATGATCTACAGTGTAAATTCTGTATTAATGTCTTAGTAATTTTTTTCTCGTTGTTGAGACAAAATGTCTGGCACCCAAAGTTAAAGGGGGAAGGATTTATTTAGCTTACAGTTTGTAGAGGTTTTAGTCTATAGTCAGTGGGCTGTAAGGCAGGGTGGCCTCTCAGAGGAGAAACGGTTTATGGTGGGCAGAAGATCATAAAGCAACAAGGGACAACCACAGCTCTTTTTATCTCTTAGGACTTACAGAAGCTATTTAGGGTGGGTAGCACTCACACCCTTAATCCTAGTGCCCTTGAGCCTAGTGTTGTTTCGAGAGTCAGTTTCAGTGTTACATACTCTCGATCCAGCCGCCTCTGAAAAAGCCCCACCTATGAGTGCATGAGGTTTTGAGGGGACGTCTAGACACAAGCCATAGCACTCTGCTCCTGCCTCGCTAGAGATGCATGCATATTTCTTTATGTAAAAGGCATTTAGTCTAAGAGTTGCCAGTCTTTTAACAGTTTTAGCATTGCTGAAAAGTCTAAGTTTAAAGTCTCTTCTGAGATTTAAGGCCCCTGTATACATGAAAAGAAAGTTAAACAGTTAACATTTAATGGCAGAAGATAGACATTTTTATTTTAAAAGATATAAATAGGGGAATAGAAAGGAATGGGACCAAAGCAGGTCTAAAATTTAGCAGGGCAAACATTAAGTCTTGTAGTTTTATGTCTAGCATCTCAGGCAATCTGTGGCAAGATGTGAACTCTAGAAAGCGTTTGGGGGGCTCAGCCCCTATAGCACTTTTGGTGATTGTAGCTCTCACAACTTTTCTCAGGGCCTGGCTTTTTCTTTTTGTAGTTATTTCCAGATAATCTACTTTTCGGCTTTTTTAAACTTAAGGGGTCTCTACTGTACCTTTGGCTTTATACTCACAGCTTTACACACTGTCCGCTCAGGGAAACACCGCCTGGCCTCCCAGGCCTTTTTTTTTGGAGTTTGGGTGGAGGCCTTTCTGACCCTATAACTCTTGTATTCTGTATGCACCTCAAACCAGCAGCACATGAATGACGCCAAAGTCTGTTGCCAGCTGGAGTAGTAGCCAGGCTGTTTTTGTTGTTTTCTGGGTTTTTTGGCTGTAAGGGTCTAGTGCCTATGAACTAAATTTTGAGGAATAACTTTTTTAGGCTGTTGCCATTCTGGAACGTGGTGCTGTGGGGCTTTCCTTGTAAAGGAAAGTCTTTTACTTTTGCAATTTTGAGCCTGCAAAGGGTTGAGTCCTGTTGCTTCTTGTGATGCCCTCAGGACATTTTTTTATTCTCCGGTTCCTTCTCAGCAATCAAGATCTCCTCTGCTCTATCTTTGCAGTCCACAGTGTAACTGGAGCTTCCTTTCTGGCCAAACTCAAAACGTTTTAAATCATTCTGCTGGGCTCTTTTCTCTTGATTTTCAACATAAATCTGGCTAAAAACTCCCGACAGTAGCCATGCCACTGCCTCAACATTCGACTGCCTTGAAATTTCTTCTGCCAGATTAGTCCACTGCCCTTAATCTCAGTTTCAGGCAAAATCTCTAGACAGAAGCAAAATGTAGACCAACTTTCTGCCAAGCCATAACACACATCATCTGGAGTTTAACAACCAGTGCAGTCCTCCTTCCCAGCAGAAACCTCGCAAGCCTGGTCTTTACCGGCAGGATTTCTATCAGCCTTCTGGTCTCCCGAGCTCTGACCAGAATCTCCCATACTGTACAGCCTCAGGCGTTCCTGTTCCACTCTTTTCAGTCGGCATCTCTGAACCTTTCCTAACTTCCCCTTCCCACAAGCCAGTTCCAAAGGCTCTTGAGCCACATGACCAGGTAATGTCACAGCAGTGACTCCACTTCTGGCACCAAATTTCTGTCTTAGTTACTTTTCTGTCATTGTTGAGACAAAATATATGACACCCAAAGTTAAAGGGGGAAAGGTTTATTTAGCTCACAGTTTGTAGAGTTTTAGTCTACATAATTGGCTGGCTCTTAGGCAGGGTGGCCTTGCAAAGGAGAAACAGTTTATGGCCAGCAGAAGGTAGTAAAGCAATAAGGGACAACCACAGTTCTTTTTTTTTTTAGGCTATTTAGAGTGGGTAGCACTCACACCCTTAATTTTAGTACCCTTGAACCTAGTATTGCACCATGAATCCCAGTGTCACATACTCCAAATCCAGCCACCTCTGAAAAAGCCCACCTATGACTGCCTGAGGCTTTGTGGAGACATCTGGACACAAGCCATATCAACTAGGAAGCTGGGACTTGGTGATTGTATGAAGGGTCCTATATAAAGCTAGAGTAATCTTATATTCTTTTTGAGGCTTTGCAAATGATCCATCATGTTTGGGTTCCAGTATTACAAATCCTTCTTTATGGCTTTAAGGCTACCAAATTAGCCTCAATATAAAGTTATTACTAAATTAAAAGTTAAAGAGCAACTTAAAGCTGGGCCTGGTGGCACCTGCCTGTAATCCTAGCACTCTTGGAAGCTGAAGCAGGAAGATCATATGTTTGAGTCCAGCCTGGGCAAGACCCTGTCTTAATAAAAAAAAAAAAAAAAAGAAAGAAAGAAAGAAAGAAAGAAAAGAAAAGTAAAAAATGGCTGAGAGAGAGGGGTATGGCTCAGCCTGCAGACCCTGGGTTCAGTACCCAGTACTATACACATACACACACCCACACACATAAAAGCAATTTGAAATTGCCATCATAATATAAAAACCATTTTCTACTATAACGAAATAACATTTAAGGTTTTTTCTGTTCCTATACTAGTTTTGAACCCAGCCTCTAAATTTCCATTATTGATGAAAATAATGCAGTATGCTTAAAAAGTACTAGCTTTGGGCTGGGGACATAGCTCAGTGGTAGATTTATGCTTAGCATGCAGGGAGCCCTGGGTTCAATCCCCAGCACCCCCAGAGTGCCAGTTTCTTCTAAAATGTGAGTTTCTCATAAATCATTTAGATTGCATCCCCCTCATTTATTACTCTTTACCTCTAATTCTAACCTGCAGTTAACTTCTCGATACTGCCCATCTTCTGCTGTTGAACTGCAGGCTCCTAGAGAAAGGTTCTGGTTGTGGTATTCTGCGTTGCATTTAATGCCTCAGGTGCATGGCACAGAGCAGGCCTACGGGGATTGTTTGTCAGATAAATGAAAGTTGCTTGCAGCACTTTAGTGATGAAGTATTTTTTAAAGAATTAATTCTAGGCCAGCGATATAGCTCAGTGGCACAAGTGCCTGCCTGGCAAGCACGATGTCCTGAGTTCGGTTCCTGGTACCCACATTAAAAAAAAAAAAAGAATTAATTCTAAATATGAGACTTGTGTGTTTGAACGGGAATTGATTTTAGTTCTGTCATTTCAGGATGAGCTGATAAGAGCAATCATAGCCCGCTCGGCCAGGCAGAGGAGTTCAGAATACTCAGACGACTTCGAAAGTGATGTTGGTATGTGAGAATATGGAAAAGTAAACCACTGGTCACGCTTGTAAATGGATTTCTAGTTCTTTTTAGTCTTTTTTAAATTAATGTAATCTTAAAAGTTTAAAATAAACTATTGAAAATTTTTTCCTGTCCATTTTTCAGTTTCCTTAGGTGATTTTTCTGATACCTCAGTGGATGAAAATTCAGTTAAGAAAAAAATAAATGATTTTCATATATCAGATGATGAAGAAAAGAATTCTCCACAACTGTCTTTTTTGAAAACCAGGAAATCGAACAGTGATGTAACAAGAGATGAGCCAGAAGTTGCCATCAAGAACAGTGAAGAATGGATACCTGATGTTTGTGAGGATATGGTTGCAAATTCCTTCTCTGAATCTCAAAATAAAGATCAAGAAGTTGAAAAAGAGAGAATTAAAATAAAACCGAAACCCAGAATTCTTCCAATCAAAAGCACCTCTTCAGGTAATTTGTTAGATTATATAATAATATTTCTTAAAAATATATTTTAAAATAATTATTCCCTGAATACTTTTATATGGTAGCTAGTGTGTATTTAAGAAAAGATTTGCCTTTTCAGTTCTGCAGACATAGGGCAGCAGAGCCGCAGAGAAAGCCTGCAATCCGATGTCCTGTTGCCAGTTCAGTCTGTAGTCTGCGCGCATGAGCAATAGCGAGCCGGTCACCTTCGGCCGTGTGTCGCAGAGCTCCAGAACAGCCAGGCCCACGAGCTGAAATTTTGTTTCTAGAGAGGGAACTACAGTCGAGTCTTTTCTAATCCCTTCACACTCCAGAGATGAAAGCAGTCATTTCTAGGGCTTGAGTTGTAGCGCACGTGCCGGAGTGCTTGTCTAGCCTGCTCGAGTCCACAGGTTCGCTCCTGAGTGACACACACACCCCCAAAAAACCGACAGTTATTTCTGTACCAATATTTTGCCTTTGTGTATTTGAAGGGAGAGCTGTTGTTGACACTTACACTTCCAGACTCTTCTTAAAAAAAGTAGTCTTTTATTACATGGGAAAATCTGCTAAAATTCAGTTTTCTCTGGGTAAATTCCTGGTGTGATCTACGGTTACAAGAATTCTCCCCCCTGTTCTTCTGGACTCCGGGTGGAAGAGGGCTGGAGCAGGGGCCAAGCCTTTGCAGTCTGCTGTGGACACACAGGGCCTTGTGCACGCAAGACAAAGGGCTTGGTGTTTCCCATCTGCTTTGTTTCTGATTTTTAAAGGAAATATTAGTTGGTGGTAACTTTCTTCCTTTATATTATCAGTAAATACAGTGCCTGGTAAAAAGTTTACAGTTTGCATGTGAGATATCAATGAAAACATCAGAGAGAACTACTTGAAGGATGTGTTAAAGCAAAGAACGCTAGAATGACATCTAACACACCAGAAAAACCTCCACTATTTATCAATTGTGTGTGACTTTGACAAATAGGTTAACCTCCTGAGGCAGAGTTGTTTTGAGAATCTAAGGAAGTGCGTCTCCATAACTATTAAACACTACAAAATGCAAGCACGAATCATTGGGACACAGGATTGACTTGAGCGTAGTGAGAGGGACGACAGATGGAGAGGAGGGTAACACTGAGCTCGGTCATCAGGAAAATACGAGCATATAGCAGCTAAAAATTGATCTGAAACAGGTGGAACTATGCAAATAGAAATGTACAGTAGATAATTAGCCAAATAATAATCCACTTATGTACCAAAAGAAAAAAGTTACGGGGAATTAAGATGAATAAAGGAGTACTATATTTTAACCACAAGGTGGCAGAAAGATTCTAAATGCTCTACTTGGGTATCTAATGTAGTCAGGGTAGGAAATATAAAAATTAATAGGTAGTCTTATACACTTAAATATAAAACAGAGCTTTTTGAAAATGTGTAGACTTTTCCTGAGAATTTGGTACTACTTCTGGAAGGAGAATTTTGGTGTGAAGTACATAAAGGTCATTATTCCCAAATTCTTCAGGTTGAAGAACAAACATTGAGGCTAGTGGTCTTAAGATGAAACTTGGCATGTAGAATTGAAGTATCTAAATGAATAAGTGAATATATGAATAATTCATTCATGAAGGAAAGAATGTGGTTTATGAGCTAGCCTCATCCTTCTCAAAATTCTTAGACTTCCTTTTTCAGTGTTTGGAACTGAATATTTTTAATGTAATGAGACATCGCCAGGCAGCAAGTAAAGCTTTATGAAAACGTTGGAGCTTGAGTGTTTTCTCTGTTCCTGCTTGTCCTGTACAAAACAGTTCAATAACAAGATTCTCACTTCAGAGAACGACCGTCGTGTGACTGTACAACGTATTTTATGGAATAACAACTGTGAAAATTGGTTTCTCTTTATGTTTTGTTTTTGGTGCTGGGGATTGCACCCAGGGCTTCCTGCACGCTCACAGCGTGCCCTCTCACCAAGTTTCACCCCAGCCTTCGCTGGGAGATTTTACTGACTGCTGGGGAAGTCTTACGGACGCGAAGAATGAGAACTCGCTAGTCACATGTCCCTGCCTTCCCTGAGCCAACGTGGTCATCTTCGTATTCACAGCAGCACTTACCTCTCTCTTATGGTTTCGTGTGTTTGGAATCATCTCCCTTCCTGGAGCAGGGCCACTGTCACTGTAATTCTGAGGGCCAGTAGTGTGTCCAGGGCCTGGTGTTGGGAACTCAATCAAGGTTTGTTGCATGGATCTCCTCATTTTATAGAGGCAAGGTTTGGTTTTTTGTTTTATGTTTTTAAAAATGTTGTGATGACTATGACAGTTCATAAAGTGGGAAAGATAACTTCAAATAAAACCAATGTATACTGACTGCTTTCAGGGTAGGTAGCAACATTATTTTAAAAGTTTGATTGTGAGCTATCCCTTGCTTGTGCCTTGCTGGGTCTTGTAGAGCAGGGTCGTGGCTTCATCTGGTCTCCTGGGGCCAAGGGCCAAGGGTCATGGCCACTGGATGGCAGTACAGTGACCCCTGCAAGGGCAGGGGAAGCCAGAGTCTGTTTTTGGCAAAATCACCTTAAAGCGTTTGTTTGTTTGTTTATTTGTTTGTAGCACAAAATAGCAGCAGTCTTGAAACAGATGAACATTTTAAGCCTTCACCTCGGCCAAGGAGCATGTTAAAAAAGAATAGCCGTGTGGAAGAGAAGGAAGAACTAGGGGAAGAGAAAGAAACTGCCCTGGGTGACGACTTGGATCCTGCACCCTCCTCCCTTCCTGAGCTGGGTGTCAGAGAGACGGAAGCTGAGAAAGATGCATTCTCTGGAAACCTTGGTCTTGAGGTAGGCACTGTTGTGTTCATGAATTCTGGAGTTCAGTCCTCCATGTTCCGTGAGTCTAAAATGCTATCAGTTGTAAGATGTAGCATATTGTAAGTACCATAAAGGAAGAAAATACTTTTGTGTCAGCTGTTACTTACCAGTAACTGCAAGACTCACCCACTTTCAGCAGAAGTGAAAAGTCAAAATTATTTTGCGCTTCTGGGTCTAAATCATACTGTCTTATATTTTTATTTATGTATTTCAGAATTATACACTTTCTGGCTAAGGAAGCTATAGTTAGTGTCACTTACTCATTTGGGTCACTTCACTCAACAAATGTGTATTGAGTGTTCCTTGCACCCCTTTGTTTTTTGGGGTGTGCCACAGTGGGGTGAAGTGGGACCCTCCAGGCTTTTCATCAGGCACATTTGTCCCATCTCTGCATTTCACCATGGGAAGCAAGCTCCCACCTCCCACTGTAGAAGGGATAAGTAGGGAGGAACACGTCCCCCATAACCCGCTTGGATAGCTTCAGGAACGAAGCTACACGTTACCCGTCCAAGCTGCTGTAGTGTCCTACCTGTCACCTGCAGTACTGGTGTGTGCAGATGTGCTCCCTGGGAGCGATGCAGAACGACAGGAGGGAGCTCCTCTGTGCTCTCACTGAATGAATGACGCTCTCCAATTCAGAGCTGCAGTGTTAGGAAGCGCAATAGGCCAGGGATTCAAATCTCGTTCTGCTGTCCAGCTATACCATTAAAGCTGGCAATTTGATAATTATCTATCTGACCCTCCATGCCGTTTCTTAATTTTTTCTGAAAAACCAAAAGAAGGAACCAAGACAATTATTTTACATTCAATATAACTATCTGGTCAATTAAATATTAGTTTCCTGCTGTTGCTACCACCAGTTGCCACAAACAGGAGACCTAACGCACAGAAATTGATTCTCTTAGTTCTGAACAGCGGAAGTCCTAAGTCAGGCCCCAGATCTACAGGGCCATGTTCCCTCAAAAGTCTTCAGGGAAGGATCCCCTTCACTTTGGGGGTTGCAGCAAATCTTGGTGTCCCCTGGCTTCCAGCTGTGTCCCTCCAATCCATGCCTTCATCACCTCTTGACCTTCCTGTGTGTTTCCTTGGTGCCTCTTTCTCTAAAAAAGATGCTGTCAGATTTAGGATCCGTCCTCATCCATATGTCTTCATCTTAACAAATTATATCTGCAAACACTTTTCTCCAAGTAAGGTGTGCCTGAATTTGGGGAGACACTATTCAGACAGGAACAGATACCTAACCATAAATACTGTTTTCTAGCATTTTTATGTTCTTTCTTTAAAAAAGTATTCCCAATTTTTTAAAAAAATGACATCATACTATGACAAACATTTAATAAAAAACAGCTAACCATAGTTCTGCCACCTAATAGTAAGGAAGTTTACTCTGCTTATTCGCTTTGAGACCGTTTTGCTATGTGGTTTCCTCATGTTTATCTGTTAGCATTCACGTTTTTTGTTGTGCTCTTGCTTTGTCTCTTAGCAGTAGGTCGTGAAGTGTTTCCGTGTTGCTAGGGGATCTGGAGACCACATGCACGTGAAAGTCCGTAGCGTCGCCCAGGATGTAGCTCTGTTACGTTAATGCTGGAAACTTCTATGTTAACCATGTAAATATTCTGTAGTCTTCGTTATACCAGCCTTCCTTATGGACTGTGCCCTGAATCTTCCTTAAATCTACTCTCTCTGGGATTTCCCGTCTAGTTTTTGTTCTCTTTTCTGCATGTATGAGCTTTGGCTCTTCACTAGTCTGTCCCATCTGTCCCATCGACATTCAGCCATGCTCTATCCTCTGTCTTTGTAAAAATGCTCCCCTGACCCTGCACCTCCTCTTACTGCCTTATAGTCTGTCAGTGACCTCTCTGTCCCTGTAACAAAATACCTGAGATAATCAACTTAGAAGAAAGCAGCTTTATTTCTGCTTGTGGTTTCAGAGGTTTCCATCCGTGCTTCCTTTGCCCTTTTGCTTCAGGTGGGTAGTGGCACAGTATGTCGTGGGAGGGTGTGTTGGAGGAGACCTGCTTACCTCATGGTGGCCAGGAAGCAGAGAGAGAAAAGAGGCAGCCGAGGTCCCAGTACCCCCTGCAAAGGCACGCCTAGCTTCCTCCCACTAGGCCAGGGCCAATGGCAAGCACCATGGGCAGGGCCGCCTTTACCACACGGCCCTCTGGGCTCACTTAAGGTCCAAACCGTAGCACCATCCTGCAGAAGCCACAGCCAGCTATGGTAAGGATGAGCTGCATTCCTTCCTCCTGCAACCGACCTCTGACCTTGCCTCTCTGAGCTTGGGGGTGGGGCTTGTGTATATGATTGATGCATAAATTAACCCGACCTAGTGTTGCTAGGATGCATTCTGCTTGAGCAAGGCATAATGTATTGTGGGATTTGATTTGGTAGTATTTTGTTAAGACTTTTGGATATGTACTTATGAAGGCTGTTTTTCCTGAAAATGTTATTATCAGGTATCTGTACAGATGAGTTAGGGAGCGTGCTTTCTTCTTCATTTTCTAGAAGGTAAATATGACATTAGAGGTTCATCACATTTTCCTTAAAAGAGAAAAATCACCTGTAAAATTATGCAGGTTTGGAATTCCTTGGTAGAGAGGTCTTTAGCATTAGATTTCATTTTTTAATAGATATTTTTTGATACTCAGATTTTCTGTTCATCAGTTTGGTAATTTGTGTTTAAGAAATTTGTCTATTTCATCTGAGAAGTCAAATTTATTAAACACTGTTGTTCACAATATTCTCCTATCCTTTTGATGACTGTAAGATGATTATAACATGCCATCCTTTATCTCTAATACATCTCATTTGTTTTTTGTCTTTTTTATTGACTCTTGCTAGGTGCTGCTTAGTTTCTTAAACTTTTCAAAAATCTAACTTTGGCTTTGCTAATTTTTCCTCTATTATTTGTTTCCATTGTCACTGATTTCAGTGTTTATTATTTCTTTTTACTTTCTTTGGATTTGATTTGCTTATATTTAAGTTGAAAATTTTCTCTTTGATTGTGAGTCTTTCACCTGCTATTAAAACCCTGAAAGCTATATACATCCTTCTCTGGACTGCTACAACAAGTCCAAAGTTTCAGATGCCTTTAATAATCATTATCATTTCCTTAATTACATTTTCCAATTTCCCGTGTATCCCTGTTTTGACCAATTGGTTATTTTGTGATAATCAAATGTAATTACAAATATTTGAGTTTCTCTGGATATACTTTTAGTATTGATTATAATTTAATTTTATTATAGTCCAAGAAATATTTATGATTTCAAGTTTTTAAGAATCCTCAGTGGCCCAGCCTGAGTGTGACCTGTGAAAATGCCATTTGCACAGGCAAAGTACACTGGTTCTTCTGGTGTTGCAGATAATGTTCTGCCATTTCACTTGGGTCGTCAGGGTGGTTGTAGTGTGACACACATCTTCTCTATCCTTACTGATGTTTTGTCTAGTTGATTTACCAATTGCCAACTTAGGGATGTTAAAACATTCAGTTATGTCTGGAGGTTTGTCTATAATTCCTTTTAGTTCTGTCAGTCTTTTATAACTTTGTTACTAGGCACATATACATTTATTATTATTATGTCATAGTCTTTTAGCAATGAAAAATCTCTCTACTGTTTGTATTTATTTGCAGGTCATTTTGTTTAATGCTTCACTTGCTTATGACTAGTGTTTACACAGTATTCTTCTATCCTTTTCCTTTCAAACAACTTAAGTCTTTTCCTTTAAATGAATCCCATATAGTAACAGTTTTGTGTCTCCTTTAATCAAATCTGATAATTCACCCTTTTTAATTCTAGTGTTTAGTCCACTTATGATTGATGGATTGATTTGTACTAGTTCAATCCCAAGGATGCTTTCCTACTGAACCACCTCTGCAGACCATTTTTTATTTTTTTTTATTTTGAGACACAGTCTGGATAACTGCCCTCAACCTTGTAATCCCCCTGCCTTAGCCTCCTGAATAGCTGAAATTATAGGCGTGAGTTACCATACCTTGCTGAATTTTCTTTTAATGTAAATACTTTGACATTTGTTGCTGTTTGTTTTCTGTTTATCTCCTTTGTTGTATTGTTCCTCCATTACTCCATTCCTGCCCATTTTTTGGAGATTAATCATGTATTGTTTAGTTTTTCATTTTGATTCCTCTATTGACTTTTTTTAGCTCTCACTGTTTGCATTATATTTTTAATATTTGTTCTGTGGGTTACAACATTGCATCTATAAATGATCACAATCGAGAGTTAAGCTTGTATTTATTTCACATTTAGCATAGAAATCTTACAACAGTTTAGTTGCCTGTACACCTTCATTCGCTGTAATATCGTTGTCATATATTTTAGATCTGCTTAGGATATAATCCCCGCAATACAGTATTATAATTTCTCCTTAAAGAGCTTTTTTAACCCTTTGTCTAAGATTTTAAAGTATTAAGAAAAAAGTGAATCCTTATATTTTTCTTAAAGATGTATATGTACAGTTTCTGGGGATCTGCATTCTTTCCTGTAGATCTAAATCATGATTTTGTGTTACTTCCCGGAGTCAGTTTTATGTACTTATTTTTTTCATATCTTATAATGTTTGTCAGTAACAGATTTTCTCAGTCTTTGCTTATCTAAAAAGTATTTGTTTTCCTTCATTTTTGAAGGATTTTTAGCTGACTATATCCTTCTTGGATACAGTAGCTCTTTGTAGGTTTCAATTGTTTCTGGCTTCTCATTTCTGTCAAGAAATCAGTAGTCACACATTTTATTATTCTCCTATATATAATGTGTTTTTGGGGTTTTTTTGGGAGGGGGGGTTTGCCTGCTTAAAGAATATTTTTCAACATTTGTTTTCTTTGAGTTGTAGCAATTTGAGTACAAGGTGCCCAGGTTGGTGTCCCCATCCTTGTTCTGCGTGTGGTCGGGGGAGCTTTCTCTAAGCTGATAACTTCCATGAATGGGGGAAGTTTCTGGATTTTTGTTTTTCAATTTTTGATACCCTGTTTTTTTCCCTTTCCTTTTGGAATTCCGATTATCTGTACATTGATATGTCACTGATCACTGCAGATTCATGTTTCTTTAATCTTTATTCTCCTTTGTTTTTCAAGTAGGATAATTTATATTGCTGTCCTCCAGCTCCTTGACTTTTTCTGATCTCTGATCTGTTCTGAAGTCCACTCAGTGAAATTTTATTTCAGTTATTATAGTATTCAACTGTAGAATTTCCACTGGTGTTTTTTGTCCTTTGTTTGTCTCTGATAAGATCCCCTTCTGTTTAGCCATTGTGCACATATTTTCCTTATCATACTTGAACGTAGTTACAGGAATGACTTTTAAGCCCTTTTTTGCTAACTGCCACATCCGCATCCTCTGTCGTCGGTCCCTGCTGACTGTTCCTTGTTTTTGTTGTTGTTTTCCTGAGTGTGAGTCACCTGCTTCTGTTTCTTCCTTCCTCGGTGACATTTGATTGCATGCAGGATGTTATGAATGACAGGATTCTAGATCCCTTATGTCCCTCTGAACACGTTTTCTAAACAACCAGATGGCATGGTTAGACACAAATTTCCCACTCTTTCTCCCTGGCAATGCATGTCAACTGGAATCTCTGCTTACTTCTTTCAGTTTTTGGCTTCTGTGGTTTCACAGGATCCTCTCTGGATTCTTTATTAGCACTAAACAAGCCAATATTTCTTTGAACCCAGCATCGTGTGTTTCCCAGGTAGAGATTGCTCTAAAATACAGATAATGGGTAAAAAACTAAAATACCTCTTTTAGGGACCCCATTTAGTACCAAAGACATCAAGGCTCAAAAGTACAACACAGTAGTCTCCAGTAGCACTCTTGGTGTCTCAGCAGCAGACTAATACTATGCAGATTTCACAGGAGGAGGTAGTTTTAATAATGCTATTCCTGCAGAAATCTTGAGAACTAAACTTACTTTGTAAATTCATTTTTTAAAAACAGGATCCGTTGTTTAAAAGCCCATCATCGTCATCCCTCAAAGAAAGCCTTGGAAGGTGCTTTCCACCAGGATCTGAGGAGAAGCCATCTGGAAAAGGTGGTTATATCTAATTATTGTATTTTGCTTGTGAATGCGCATTGCTTAGAACCTCGTTTGTGAGAGAAATGATACTTCGCACAGTTACAGGGAAAATATATTTGTCTTTGCTTCAGTTTCAATCCTGACTAATCAGTACTATGGGACTTTAGATGCAGAATTTTATCTGCCAATACCTCAGTTTCCCCACTGTAAGATTAACCTGTGTGAAAAGGCAGCTGTGAAAATTTAAGTGGTGCCGTCCTTTTTAGCCACAGGACAAGTTCTCTGCCCGGGTGGAGTGAGCGTTCAGGTGAACCGTGGTCGCTCGTGTGTTGCACAGTAGTCTACCCAGTGCGGTGGAATGTCTAGGTGGACCTTAACCCAGACACAACTGCGTGAGCGAAGTAACAAGCCTCTCTGACCCACATAGGGATTTTTAAAATGCAGATAACAACAATATCCAGCTGCAAGGGCAGTTGTGAACCTTAAAAAAATAATACAGGCGTAGCACTTAGAGCAGTGCCACAGCAAGCACATAGTAAATGTGAGGTGTGAGTGGTTAATATTTCTTAGTGCTATAACAACAAAAGCTAAAGTGCACAGTCATTTCTAGGATTTGGGCATATAACTGACATTTATTAAGTGCTTGCTCTGTAGTATAATTTTTGTCATTTTATAGGTGAGAAAAACCGAAGCGCAGAGATACTGGGAAACAAGGCCAGTGATGGAGCCATAGTTTGAATATTTGGCTTCAGAGTCTTTGTTCTTTTCACTGAGTAAATTGATTAACAGCACCAAACAGCCCAATAATGAATTGCACCTGGATGCTCTCCAAATGTGACTGTGTAACCGCAGTAATAAGATGACTTTAAAAGTACTGACCTCCAAACAAGTTCCAAATCAACGGCCACCACAAAAGCAGCAGCGTCAGGGCTCGATGGGAAGGTCCGTGTTGGGCCTGGTGGCGGAGAGAGCTAGCGATCATGGAGGGCGCTGGTTTCTCTCTGCTGCGCATCCAGAGTAGAGCAGACCCTAATGACAGCAGCAGCTGTGTAGAAGCAGAATGAGGCGTCTCCTGCAGGAGCTGGCACTTGTCCTGCGGGTCACTGACAGGTTAAGCCCCGGGCCTGAGGGCAGCACGGCCGCACCACCGGGTGAACCTGATTGGACGCTGGCTTTGTCCTCTGTGTGCAGTGAGGTTAATTCTCAGTTCTCTCCGCATCTGTTCCTATACTGCTAGTAGCTGCAGTAGCGTGGAAATGTGTGCGTTCTCCTTTCACAGCCAGTCTTTCCAGCTAAGAGCATATATTCTGTTTCCCCAAAAATAAGACCTAACTGGAAAATAAGCCCTAGCACGATTTTTCTGGATGCTCATATGCTCATAGTATAAGCCCTACCCCCAAAATAAGCCCGAGTGAAGATCATGAGCCAGACTGACATTTAGTGTGTCTGTTGCGACATGTAACAGATGTATTGAAATATAAAATAATATATAATTAAATATAAGTAAATATTACTGACATTAGCATAATAAACAATAATATAAGTTGCAGTATAGTTCCGTGTTTGTAAATACCCAAGCGGTTGCCTCTGGATGAGAGGTAAACGCCTGTGTGAACGATGAGCTCGACACTTCCGCCGAATGACCAGAGCACAGACGCAGGGCCGTGCGCACCTGGCAACGAGGGACGCGGCGGCGTCTGACGGGAATCCTCATGACGCAATACGGCGCGTGTTACAGCACACGTACTTAGTGCACTTACGTGAAGTAAAGACGCGTTTTCCCAATTTTGGTGCCTGCAACTTTCCATCTCTTTGTGTGGACCATCATTCTTGCATTTGTTTTTGTTGCCACACCTGTCTTGTAAGTCTTCAGTTAACACCAGATTTAATGGTAGATTTAAAGGGGATAAATGTAGACTGTTATACATGAAAAAAATGAGACATCCCCTGAAAATAAGCCCTATTGTGTCTTTTAGAGCAAAAGTTAATATAAAACTCAGTCTTATTTTCAGGGAAATACGGTAGGCTTTAGGATTGAACAAATATTGCCATCATGGTTATTTGACTTGTACTTCAACAAGCCCTTTAGTGTGTCTTTGTTTTGGAGTAGTAATTCCATTCTCATTATTAATGTGGTTTTTTTTTAAATAATTACTTTTCCCAAATGCTTCATTAAATAGCCATTTTTGCTTTCATAGATCACATTTGAAAAACACTATTTTAATATGATATTTTCATCCTATTTTACTTTGCAAGAAAAAGGATTACCGACAGTCTTCATTTAAAGGAAAGTAAATTAACCTGTTTTCCATTTTATTAATTCAGAAGGTTTTAGTGCTGCTATTCTTTCTCAAAATAGATCGGAATGGAGAAGTCACTGAAAACCATAATTCCTGGAAATTAAATGAAAATGAAGAAAATGCGGTTTTGATAGACTGTGTTGCTCCTGATCTTGAGAAACCCAAGGAAAGTGAGGTGGCCACGGATGACCTTGAAGAAGACAAGGAGAAAGCTGGGCGGGGAGCAGAGGAGGACGTCACAGCTGCTCCCCTGCCGCTCAGATCTCGGAGGACCGTCGGGCCCGCCAGCACAACGGTACCTGCACAGGTGTTTCTGTAAACTCACACCTTTCATACTACAGCTTACACCTTGAGATAGAATTTTATTCTCCATATTACATATTTCTATGTTACCTGTGGAAATCTCACCTTTTGAAAGTGGTATTACCTTGTGAAGTAGTTCTTATTTGATCCAGTAGAAAAGTTTGCAGTAAATAAAACCCAGTGTTACCTGAGGCATGTGATCAAAACATAGTTTAAAACTTCTCAGAAATTATGCCTATAGAAATAGGTTTCTGTAGGTCTTCAGATTATAAAAATACAGCTTCAAGACCAATTTCTGAGGTTTTGAGTTAGTGAAATTTTAGCGTAATTTTAGAACATTTTAATGAAAATCTTTAAGAAATGTTTGTCAGTGTCCATAAATAGATGGACAGGATCATTCTTAGGAACATTACAGTTGTAAACTTGAGGAATAGATGTGTGGTGTGTAGCACTACGTGTCCCAACGTGAGATTGTACCAGGGTACTACACTTTTTTTTTTTTTTTTAATGTGGGTTCCGGGAGTCGAACTCAGGACCTCGCGCTTGCCAGGCAGGCACTTATGCTGCTGAGCTATCTCACTGGCCCTATACTTTTAAAATTTATGCTATAGCATGTTTTGTCTCTGTTGCTCTTGAATGTAGTATTTTATCTCTTGCAGCTGCAGTTAGCTAATAGCTTTATTTATTTATTATTAGGGAAAGCAAACAGTGGTAGCTGAAAACTGGTCGTTGAACAGGGCTTTCATAATATAAACTATAGTTTTGTTTTATCGAAATCGATGGGGAAAGTCATTAAGCCATGTTCCAAGTGTATTGCCCTTAGCTGCCAACCCTGGAAAAGCACTGCTGCCTCACCTGCCCTCCCCCTCTGGTTGTACGAGGGCTCTTATAACATAGGAACCGAGGCCTCCGCTCTTGGTTTCTCATCACTAGAAGAAACTCCACAAACGCCACCACCACCGGCTCGCACGCTCCCTGGGCTTCTCTGGCCACGTGCTCCTCCTCTCTCCCCTCCGTTCACTGTGCTGCAGCACCATTGACCTTGTGGGGTTTATTTGAAAAATCTCCATCTCTAAAGACCCTCGCGTGGGCCTCCCCACTCGTCCTCCTCAGCCCTTGCTCACGTGGAGGTCAGCTTCGTCACAGTGGCCCCCTGCCCTGCTCCGGCCACTGTCACCGTGCCCTGTGTTCCTCTTCATGATTTGTGTTTATGTGATTATGGTCCACGCCCCTCTTTGAAATTCGGCGTCCTCGGTGGAATCTCATGCACTGATTTGTCTACCGTGCTTGACCCATACTACATAGATAAAAAGTACTGATTTCCGGGCAGTGTAGACTCTGAGCCTAACTGTGATCACTGATGGTGAATAACCTGTCTGTGGAATTCTCTGTTTATTAGAAAACAATCGAAGACAGAAACGCGAAGAGTAAAAAGTCAACAACAGATAGAGCATCCAGTGCGTCCGCCAGGTAATAAAGTCATCAGCGTCGCTCGCTTAGGGGTTTGCACTCTTAGCAAAACTCATTTAAATTTAAATTCCATAAAACAAATTGCATTTGATATTGCTTGAATTCCATCTTATGAGATGAGTGGGATATTTCATATTAAAACCCCTAACACATGAAAAAACTGTCCCGAGAGTCTTCAGGCTCGTGCACCGCGTGGGCTTGCTAACATGATAAAATCTGTGCCGCTTCGTCCGTGTTGTGCAGGTCAAGGTTGCTGACTCGTGAGTGCTGCTCTAAACCTTCTGACTCCTTCGAGCTTTAATCAAGTCGAGCACAGCCAGCCAGGCTGTCCTGTAAATGGATGGTCCAGCAGTGCCCATCTCAGGCTGTCTGGGCAGTTTTGTCCCTGTCGTGACCGCTCACTTCTGCAGCTGTAGCAGGAAAGCAGCAGGCATGGCCAGTGCACAAATGGATAAATGTCACTGTGGTTCAGTAAATTATATTCACCAAGACAAAGAATAGACTCATTTTCCCCATCAACCTCAGAAATACAGGGCACTATTCCTTCTTTCTAACTTTATGTTTAGAGCGGTCCGTGTAGCAAAATGATACAAGAAAACGTTAAAAGAGTAAATAAAGCCCACTTTATTAATCCTGCTTTGTGTAATTTGAGATGTAGTCTGTACTTCTTAAAAAGGCTGTAATTAAAAACACCTAAAATTAGCAATCACTCTAAAGGTATACATTTAAATTACAATAAATAGGACTTTTATGTAGTAAGAAAGACTTTTACCTGCATCACTTTCAAAGTGATTATAATTTATTAAATGAAGTTATAGTGTAGTTCTCAAGTATGATAGTTACATACTCCAACAGGTTAAAATACTCTATCTTGACTTATTTGGAACTTTTCAGATTAATGACTTCTGAGTTTGTGAAGAAATCCAGCTCTGTAAGGAGAACGCCAGGGTCAGCTACCCCTTCCCACTACCTAGGGACCCTGAAAGTCTTGGACCAGAAGCCTTCACAGAAGCAGAACCTAGAGCCTGACGGAGCAGATCACATAAGGGCAGCTGTTTACCAGGTGAAAAGGAAAAGGCTTTTCCTGAGAACAGTGACTAATCCCCACTTCCTTAAGGCTGCATGTTTATCAAAGAATAAGGTGACCGTCAGAAATGATGGTTTAATCCTTAATTGTATGGAAAGATTCTCCCTTACAATGCACAAACAATGCAAAGCTATTTTACTACATTTTTTGCTTCCATGCTTTAACTGATCACAGTTGTTTTTAAGGAAAGAAAACATGCAAACACAGTTTTCAGAAATACAGCAAAAGCCAAAACATGGTACGATCTATATACATTATATCCTCTTTGTCCTTAAAGTTTGTATTATTTAGGGGTGAAAAAAGGTGTTTGAAAATTTTCTTTCCAGTGATCTTGTTAGGCTTACATAGAAAAAGGTTTTCCTAATCTTTTCATAGTTTCAGTATAAGTCGTCTTTGTCTTGTTATACAAAATAGTACATTTGGGGCCAGTGAGATGGCTCAGCAGCGTAAGTGCCTGCCTGGCAAGCACAAGGGCCCGAGTTCGACTCCCGGAACCCACATATGAAAAAAGGGCCGGTGATATCGCTCAGCGGCACAGGTGCCTGCTGGCATACGAGGTCCTGAGGTCGACCCCCCCGGTACCCACAAAAAGAAAAAAAAAAAAAACTAGCACATTTTAGGAAATTACAGATATGTATTTTAGAGAGAAATGTTAGTATATTTGGCCTTGACATTCAGTCTTTGAAATTTATATTCTTACTACCGAAAAGGATCAGACACATATGATTGTATGTGTACGATTTTCTTAATATGTATCTAGATTTATTAGATTATTGTTAGAAAAAAAATGATACGAGTTTATATAAAATTTATGAATTTTATGTTTTCCTTTTAAAAGTTTTAATCAACTATTTCAGAAGTAAATGAGAATTCTAATTCATTTGGGCAGTTTTGAATATGATGTAACCTTTTTCCTATTCTCACAGAAGTGGTTAGAAAAGAAAAATGTACATTTACATGAAAAGAACAGAATAAAAAGGATAGAAAGTGAAAACTTAAGGATCCAAAATGAACAGGTATGGAGAATAAGGAAGTGAATTTCTGAATATTTAACCTTTCTAAATCAGTTGTTTTTAACATGGTGAAATAACTTGTATGTAAAAGACTTGATTTTTAAAATTCTTTATAGTAGTTTATTATATATTTTGAATTTGACTAAATAGAACTTTCTCATGGAAACAGAGACATAGAAGTTTTTATTTTTCGTTTGTAGAACCGATAGGGCTGCCCAGTTATGTTCGTGACCACCTGACTCCCTCCTAGAAATGGGCTTCGGGTGGAGCCCGGCCTTGGACACAAAGGCTCCTCGCCGCGCGCCCTGTCCTCCCTTCCCCGGAGTCCTAGCTCCGCTTCCAGCCCGACCGAGCCCGGCCCCTGCCGGCCTCCCTGCCCTCTCTGCCCCGTCTCCTCACCCCTGTCTGACAGCCCGCAGCCCGCTCAGTGCTCTGCAGCGCGGAAGTAGCTGTAGAAGGCAGTGTTTCGAAGTCGCAGCACCGGCGGCGCCGTGCGGAGCGGAGCGGCCTTGGAGGCCGCGCTCGCCTGAGGCCCGCGATGCACGAGCCGTGCCGGCGCCGCGCTGGGCGATGGGGCTTCCCTCGGGACGATGAGACTCCTCCATACGCAGTGTGTTCTCTAACGTTAGCAATATCTGCGGCAAACACTGGCTGAGATTAGATTAAAGTTAAGTAAACATCGCACTTGCGGTAAAGTCACCTGCGTATTTTCCAGTCTAGCACAGATTTTCAACCTTTGGTATTTGTGAAGTAAAGTAAGCACTTTATACTTCAGCATTCTTCAGAACTGGGGTTCAAACCAGAGATCTGTTCCTTACCGTGTGACTTCACCAACTCACCAATGACTTACTTTATAATCTTACAACTTTTTCAATTTTTTCTGAACATTTTACAGTGCCACTCAGACTATTTTAGTTTATATTGACAACGTTTTTTAGTAGAACTTTGAAAATCATTGCATTATTCTCATGAATAATAGGCCAATATCTGATAAACACTTAGAAAAGGTCACCTAAAAATGTAGCGAATAATTTGAATGACATTTTTTGAATAAATTAACTTACTCAAGCCAACCTAAATAAATTACCTACTTTAAAATTTAAGTTCTATGTATAATGACTATCAAGGGATTAACAATAAATATCTTTGTATATCTGAATCTGTTTTTCTGTCCGCTTGTACCGCATATTTATCAGCCTGTTGTTTTTCCAAAATAGAAAAGAGCTGCTAAGAGAGAGGAAGCATTGGCATCATTTGAGGCCTGGAAAGCTATGAAAGAAAAGGAAGCAAAGAAACTAGCTGCCAAAAAGAGGCTTGAGGAAGAACACAAGAGGAAAACCGAAGAAGAGAATGCACTAAGGAAAGGAGAGGCGTTGCAGGTATGCAAGGGTTTTGAACAGCTCTCCAGTTGCATTTGAGTATATGAAACCAAAATGAGTGACGAGCCATAGCTTTACTTACTTTATAATAGTCACAGTAAGTGAAAAAAATTATTCTGAACTTTTCCAGGCATTTGAAAAATGGAAAGAGAAAAAAATGGAATATCTTAAAGAGAAATATAAAAAGGAGAAAGAATATGAAAGAGCAAAGAAACAGAAAGAAGAGGAAACTGTTGCTGAGAAAAAGAAAGAAAACTTAACTGCTGTTGAAAAATGGTAATCTAGAATAACAGATGTTTTGATAGATTTGAGATTAACAACACATCAGGCTTGTCTAAAATTTTAGGTTTACTGATGCTTCTCAATTTTATTATAGCCAAAGCTATATTAGGGAAGCTTTATGACATATTCTCCTTTAACTTTCGAGTGTTTTATACTATTCTACATAGGAATGAAAAAAAGGAAGCTTTCTTTAAGCAAAAGGAAAAACAGAAAATAAATGAGAAAAGAAAGGAAGAACTGAAAAGAGCTGAGAAAAATGACAAAGATAAGCAAGCCATCAATGAATATGGAAAATGGCTGGTATGTATTATTGTTAATGCTCTTGTGTTTTTTAATCAATTTTTTTGTGCCTTTTCTGCCGCAATTCAGTTCTGTTTGCCCCATACTTAGTATTTCTCCCAGAAGCTGCCCATTCAATTCATTCCCTCCCCTTGCATGTTTTGTATTTTCTTTGATTTACTAATTCTATTAATGCATCTATTCCCTAGGCACCCAGTATTAACCTTCAGTTATAATAATCTTCTTCCATGCCTTTATTCCTACCTTTTCATCATTGCCCCTCGCGTCCAGTGTCCCTTTTCTTGCATCTGACCCCTCAGGAAGCAGGCAAGTGTACCACTAATGAGTATACTGGGTTATTTTAGGTGAACTTGGTCATGACCCACAGGAACATTGAATTTAATGGTGAGAAACTTACTCTATTTTTAAATTTTTTTGATATTTCTCATAACCTCAAGATAAAGGTCTTAATGAAAGAGCAAGTTTGAGGTTTGAATGTAAAAATATCCAACTGGACTTTACCTTATACAAAAATGTGATTGAACAGTAGGGTAATTGTTAAAATGTTTTAAACATAAATTACACTAGAAGAAACATTGCCATTAATCCCCCTTAAACATACCCACCACCACCACCACCTCGATGAATACACTTCGCCCATCATTCTTGCCTCTTTCTGAAGCAGTTCCGGAAGTCTTCCTTCCTGAGTGTCTTCAGTTGTGCTGTCGAGACTGCCTCTGTGCCCTGAACTGATTCTAAACGTTTACCTCTCGTGGTCAGTTTGACTCTGGGAAGAGCCAGCAGTTTCACAGTGCCAAATCCAGTGAATAAGGTGGATGAAGACGCACCGAAATGTTTTTATGAGCCTGCCTTTTCCTTGGATGGCACTACACAGCTGAATTTACTGTACTTTATCATATCTTGTAAAGACAGCCACGAAAAGAGGACTTCCAGAACTGCTAGTGAAAGTAGAAGGAGGATAAGAGTGTTTGAAGCAAGGTGGAGTATCTTGAAGGGGATTAATGGCAACGTGTCTTTTACTGTAATACATTTTCTTAAACATTCACTGTATATTTTGAACACCTTGTATACATACATTTGGTTTCAATATATTTATATTTACAAAAGTTGTTTTTGGTGATGTCAACTAAGATACAGTTTTCTATTTTAAAATATCAATACACATTTGTTAATTTTTGAATGAGTAGTATTTTATACAACTACATAGATAACACATTCCGGAGTAGTTAACACAGTCACCTCCCTCAACGATCTGAAGTTCTCCTCAGCCTACCCAGTTGTTTCTTATCAGACTCTTTGATTTCATGCCTATTTGCTAGTTAAAAAATACCATACAGGGTAGTTTTGATTCATGTTTCTCTCGTTAGTGTTGAGTTGATCAGCTTTTCATTTGTAAAACATTTTATATTTTTTTTCCATAAACTATCAGTTTGTTAGCTCTACATCTTTCTATTGAGTTGCTGCTCTTTTTCTTACTGATTTCTACAAGCTTTTTTATGCACTAGGGAAATTATCCTATCATTTCTCATATGAGGTATTTTTCCCACTCTATCGTTGGCTTCCCAACTTCGCTTATAGTATTTTATGCCATGAAGAACTTAATTTCTGGGTCTTTTCATTTGGCTTCTAATTATAAATTATACTTGAAAAGTCCTCTATAATTGGAGGTTAATCAGAGTTCTCCCATTTTTATTTAATGACTTTAATATCTTAATGTCTTAACATTTGCTGTACTTAGAATTTATCCTAATGCATGGTGGGAAATAGTCCAACTTTATTTTCTAAATCTATCTTTTATAAAAGAGCCCATGTTTGATTCATTGGCTTGAGGTGTTGTCTTTATTAAGTGATACATCCCATGTTTTGGAGGTGTGTTTCTTGTCTGTGTATTCTGTTGGTTGGTTTCATTATACGTACTCCACTACCACACTGTTTCATGATTAGGTTTCTATCTGCTTGGGTTCGTCTCCGATCATCGTTCTTCTTTCACAGTATTTCTGACTGTTCTTACTTATGTTTTCACCTAATCTTAGAATCAGTAGTTGCTAAAGAGGTACATGAAACCAAAGTGAGCTATTTAAACATGAGATAAAAGATAAAGCACTTAGGCATTATTTTGAGAAATGGGCAAGATTAAAATAAATAAAATTTTAGAACTATCCTGAAGGACTCAAATTAAGATAATAGAACAAAACCCTTAAAACACATAACATGGGCCGGTGAGATGGCTCAGTGGCTTAAGCGCCTGCCCGGCAAGCGCGAGGGCCCGAGTTCGACTCCCAGAACCCACATATGAAAAAGGGGCCGGTGATATCGCTCAGCGGCACGGGTGCCTGCTGGTTCGCGAGGTCCTGAGGTCGACCCCCCGGTACCCACAAAAAAAAAAAAAAAAACACATAACATGATGATGATGTTAGAAAGGTATCACTCTTCCTGAAGTAACTTAAGGCAATCCTAATTTTAAAGAAACAAAAATGATTTATTGTTATGGGATGACTTCAGTATAGTAATTTCATGCAGAGAAATAGTATAAAAATAAGGGGATCAAAATTGTTCACTATTTGAATGAAAAAGGTGGTGTTCCATCATGATTTCTTTACCTTATAGTCTTAATGCTTTATTCTAAAAAAAGATAAAAGTCTTCTTACGTGAAGAAGATGTGGGCCGGTGATACAGCTCAGCAGCATAGACGCCTGCCTGGCAAGCACAAGGTCCTGAGTTTGACTCCCGGTACCCGCATATTAAAAAAAAAGATGTATCCCACCACTAGTATCAATTAGGGTAATTAAATGTAAAAGTTGGAGTTTTCAGTTTTACTTCCAATTTTTTTTTGCAAATAGAATAAACTTTAATGACTGCATCACAGTTAGGTCATACTATTTTTGTCTGTAGTACTTAGTTACTTTCTCATTAGTCCTCTGGAGAACAAAAACTCATCAAAGACTAAAGACAGTAACATGATATGTAGTAAAACTTCTATAATAATGCTACCAGTAAAAACCTAAATGTACAACTTACACAGATTTACTCTCTATTTAACCAAGTTGAATTTTTTTGCAGACAGAATAGGAAAATTCCCTTCTGTGATAATCTAATGACTTAAGAATTTTATACAATTATCTAATCATCTCAAAATTTTGATATACAGCCTCCATTGTGTAGTATGCATATGGTGAATAATTGTCCTAAGGGGAAAGTTATAGCCAAAGATCAGGTCAGACTCCCTTCCTCATGCCATTCCCAGGTTAATTCAGTTTTTAAAGAGAAAATGAGCAGAAGGTGCAGTGGCACACACCCAAAGCCCAGCGACTCGCAAGAGGATCACTGGCGCCCAGGAGTTTGTGGCCAGCCTGGGCAACACAGCAAGACCCTGCCTTGAAAAATAAATAAATAAATCAAGCTGTTCAGTCTTCTGCGGGTGACGATCAGAAAGACTCCTCAATGAGTCTTTTAACTATTATTAACATAATGTTGCTGATTTCTGTTATATTAAGGTCAGCAATGGCATATTTCCTGTGGGAAGCTTTTCTGCATTTCCTACATGGAATGCAGACCTCTCCCCACCATGTTGTCTTGTGACATTTTCAATCCATACATGTGCTGATGAAAGATGCACGGGTGCCCATAACACCGCAGTGCCTGCTTCCAGGCCCCTGGCCTCCAGAGTTGTCTAGGGGTTTGCTGCTGCTGCCCTTTGAGGACGAGGAGGAAATTATCCATAGGAAGAAACCAACACACTTTACAGTGTGAGCTGACACATAAAGAAATGGGGCAACCCGGGTTGAGGATAGAAAGACCAAGTGCCGTGCCAGAGGACAGCAAGTACCGTGAGGTCAATGTTTAGATTTCATACGAGTCCCAAGTAGTCATTTCTTTGAAGGGAGGCTATGCAGGAAAATGAAATGGTTCTAAAATTTATCTGATATAATAAAAATGTAAAAATACAAAGGATATTTTTAAAATAACAGGAAACAGGATTGTTCCTGTCAAACAATAAAATACAGACGTACCACTCCACTCCTCTGTGAAGAAGCATTTTTCTGCTCTCTTGAATATTCCCGTCATGCTGCACAACATACAATCTTAAAGAAAAACACACTGTCTTAACTCGGCATTGCGCCCAGCTGTGACCACGTTTTCCGCTGCTTCCCGTCTAAGCTGCTAGGCTGTTCTCTGGATGCTTCCGTGATTCCTCACGGCCTTTTCAGCTTCAGCGCCCCCAGTCTTGCTCTGTCCTCGCCACCACACCCACAGTGTAGCTTGAGAATTTCAGGTGTCCGTCCAGCCAGCGATCTGATCTTGTCTTCTCTGACCCGTGATTTTGACCTCCGGGCATTGCGCACAGTGGGTTTTTTTCCCTTGCCACTGTCCCCTCTCTTGCCCCGCTCAGCCTCGTTTTCCTCCTCCCTCTCTGCCTTCTCTCTCCGCCTCCCCAGTCGCATTCTTTCACCGCAATTCTGAGCACTAACGTGGCCCGCAAAGCCCCGTGCGATGCTGTTCATCTCCCTTTTTACTCCATCTGCTGCCGTCTCCCTTCTGCCACCGAGTGCAGTCGCAGTGGCGCGTTCGCGCCGCTCGGGGACGTGACTGTCCCTGAACCCGCTTTTGTTCGGAAGTAGGTGCTCTCTTTTATTCTTTGCCACAGCAGCTTTTTTTCCGTGGTCTATGGAAATGCATACCGTTTGGAATTTCCCGTTTCCACGTGTTATCTGTCCGTTGGAGAGTCGCCTGGGAGACGGGGCAGCATCTGTGTGGGATCGTGTGGTCCCCTCTCGGCATAGTGTGGGACTCAGCGCTTAACGCTCGAGTGAATGCGCGGAGAAGGCGTGGAGCACGTGGGGTGACGGGCCGGCAGGGCGCCTCAAGGCCTGTCACGCGGGAGGGTGTGACGCAGGTCCGTGGGGGCACACGGCACTGCTGGGCTTATTTATATGGCATTTGGGCATAAAATCACTTCAAGGCATTGCCTTACAGCAGAACCAACGCCAAAAGAATTAATGCGGTTAATATAAAATGCTGAAAGAAAACAGAATTCAGCACTTATCAAATCTCATGGGAATAAACTTGCTTTTCTAAATGTAGACGAAATCATTCAAAACTGCACAGAACGGTTACCACGTTCAGACCCGCTGCGCATCGGATGAAGAGTCGGAGTGGCCGCTTGCGGAGGGCGCGTCCCCGCGGCTGCCTCGAAGCTACCCCGGCACTGCCCGGCGAGGTCCCGCTCGCGTCTTACGGAGCCACGGCCTGGCTCTCGTGCGCGCGCGGAGAGGGCGACACCGGCCGGGCCGCGGAGGCAGAGCCGCTCGCGGAGCAGACGCTGCCGTGCCGTCCGGGCCTCGCGCTGCAGGGGGAGCTGCGGCCCCGCGCGGGGCCCACGGGCGCGCGGAAGCGAGAGGGGACCCCGGCCGGCACGGGCCGGGAGCTGCGGGGAGAAGCGTGGGCGCCCTCGAAGTGCGACTGCGCTCGTTGGAGTGTGACACGTGTGCAATGACAGCTGTAGGGGACGCAATGCAGCATCAATAAGGGTCCAGCTCAGAGTGGGGGAAGAGGGTGGAAAATACGGGAGGGGGCGGACGTCGCTTCAGAAACACGGCCCGGTTACCGGGTTTTCTTTTAAGGCAAATAGTGGGCGCTCATGTGTTAATTCTGTTGGTCTCTGAACGGTCTCCTGTGGTTGAAACATTTCTAAGTACATTTTTTTGCAGAAGCTAAGAACTAAAAAGATCAAAATGTTTGAAGTAAAGATAATATTTATTAGAAAAGTCAAAAGTTGCTAAAAATTAAAAACACTGATATTTGGTTAGACGGGCCAAATAATTCAACAGAAAATGTACAAAAGGAGTAAAGAGACATTTGAAAATTTTTTGAAGCTCAATAATAAGTACAGAAACACTTAAGCTGAATTTTCAACTGTTTGTAAAATATTTGGAGTACCCTGTTGGCATGGAATATTCAAAAGTTCACTTAGTAATTTACTTCTGGGAAACTGTTCTCAGAAAGTCATCTTCCAGTAATTATTATCTTTCTGTTATAGAATTGTAGCGCTTTTTGTCCTGTTTTAATTTTAATATTTAAAAAATGAGGTAATAGTAGCAGCTGATAGTATGCATATAAATTAGCAACATTTCTTGGCTATTTCTTTATAAAACAACTAAACTAGGAAATGATATGTAAATATCTTATAACGGACTGTTTTTTTCCTCAGCAAGTAACCTGATTTGAAAATAATGTTCACATGGTGTATGTAAATTCATAATTTTTTATTTTTTCTTAGGAAAAGAAGGAAAAGCAGGAAAGAATCGAACGAAGACAAAAGAAACAACATTCCTTTCTTGAAAATGAGGCCCTTCCTCCATGGAGCCCTCCAAGCAGAACTGTGTTCTCAAAAGTGTTTTGATAATTTTAGTTCTTATGTTATTTATCAATTCACCAATATTAGCCATCAGTTTAAAAGCCATTCATCCAATCCTTTATAGTTGCAAGAATCTATTTTAACTACTAGTATTTAAATAGTAGGCACTTATGCTGACAGTGGAAAAGATATTTTGGAGTTTAGTTGGTGAAAGTATTTTTTCAACTGTAGATAAACTGCCTCAAATGGAAAGCTAATCATCAGACTGCCCCGCCATTAAGGTGAATAAAGGTTTATCGTGCCCTCGTAACATTCAAAGTGAGACGATCCATGATCACTTTCACCAAACTGCATGTGCTTTAAGTATGTTTAGCCCCAGTTATAAAAGGGGCCTCCTCTGGGCATGGTAATCAGAGAAATAATTCAGTTTGCGGGGCTTGTACATCTGGACTCAGGGTTTAAATGAATGGTCCCTGGGCGGGACGTTCCGCATGTACTCTTCTAAAACTAATCTAATTCAAAGAAGTTGCATCTGCACTGTGCAAGTTAAACGCGTGGACAATTGGAGCAGTAGTTTCAATAGAACTATGACCCGCAAGGCGTTTTATTTAAGAGTTTTGCCTTATGTGTCAATATGAGTGCACTTTAGCTGTTCAGGCTTAAATGACAATCATAGTCACTTTACAGTTATCTCACCTCTGAAATTTTTCTGTCTAAATTCATCTTGCTTTGTTTACTGTTGCAGTGATACCAAAAGACATCGATCTCCTGGTAGTGATACACTTGCACATTAGTCGTGCAGATCGAACAGGAGTGCAAGTCATTGTTATCCTCATTTTCTGCGCTAAAGCCATAAGCGTGACGAAAGCACTATTCTTAACTGACCCAGATTTTTATAGCTTATATTTAGAAGTCAGCTGAACAGGAAAGTAAATTTGTAGAAAGTACCTGAAGAATCTTTACTTACTTACTTGCTCTCTCCACATCCTTGTATTAACTGGACTCGTACTTGACCTGGTCATCTATTTTAAGACACACAGTTTGCTTTCAAACTCCAAATGCTGTTTTAGTCAATAGTGCAATATGGAGACAGTGGGTGAAAAGAAGCAGCAACTGTTTATTGACCGCTTCGATCATCTCTGCTGATCTTTACAGACTGCATCTGTTCTGGGTAGGTGTTTTAGCCACATTTTGCAGATAGAAACACCAAGTCTCAGAAAAACCGTATAACTTGCCATACAAGTGATGCGTGGCTGGGCCTGAACCGGATCTCACTGCCTGTCTGAGTGCGTGTGCCTCTTCCAGAGCCTCCGTGCTTGCTTCCTGCTCCCTGGGGCTGCAGAGATTCCATCTTCTGTCAGGACCCCTGCATTCGTCAGCTTGGCAAACACATTTTAACCCTCAGAGTCCAAAATCCTGTATTGCTGTCCAGAGGTATCTGTCCCGGAAGACACAACTGCTGTCATTAGAGGCAGTGGACCTCGCTAAATCTGTGAGCTGAAATTTTGAGAGTTCATAAGATTTAAGAAGTTGGACATTTTGCATCTAGTATTAGGATGACAGAAAACTCAATAGCTGATGGAATGTAGGCTTCGAGATTTCAAACAGAATTTGAGGCGGTTTCACACACTGTTAGTCTTTTGCTGCAGTGTGTTGCAAGATAAGATGTCATGTTGCTTTGTAAGATTATACCGTGGAAATAAGAGGGAGTTCATAGATAAAACTAGAAGCCTTCTTATGCTGCCAGAACTAGGAGAAAACCTCATGCAGTTGCAGTGATTAGCAATAGGCATTACCAGCATGAGATTCAGGAGCTTTCTTATTCGTCTGTGTGTCCCCCATAGTACCAAACACAAGGCCTACCGGGAGAGCTTGTTAAGTGTTTCTTAAACTGAAGTAGATATTCAGAGCTAAAGATATGTATGCAAATTCCAGAGAAGTAAAAGGAAAAACAGGAAAAGATGTAATACTCTTGGGAAACAGAGGCCATAAATGTATGTGTCATAGATTTCATGTTATTTACCTAAACTTCCTGATCATTTTCTTCTACATTTTTGTATTGAGTGGCTTGCTATTATTACTTATTAAATCGTGAGAATTGGATGGGGTTAAGATGAGAAGTACTTCGACACAGCATAATAAGGACTTAAAATTCATCATTATAATTCACTGCCTTGAGCCCTACATTTCCCCACTTGGTGACTGAGATGGTAAACATAGGTAAGGTCGACAGTGGTGATTGGTACTGCGTGTCTTCGGACTGTCCCGTCTGGGCGGCACCACTTGAAAGAGAAAAGCAGTGGGCCTTGTCGAGCCTCATAGTGGCCCCTCAAAAGAAAACTAAATACTAATTCCTGAGTGTTGCTTCTGAGGTAGGATGAAGTAGAAATGAAGATGTTTGCAAAGACAGCAAGTAATTTCCCTCAAATGTGAGTGGGGATTTTTGTCTGTCGTAGTAATGTGCCGCTTCCCGTACACAGCAGCTTGCGCTCAACTCGTGCTGGAGTGATCCGGTTGAATGAAAACACCTCTCCTGTAGCGGGAGATGGCACAAACCCAGTACTGCACTGTTGTTTACCTTCTGCAGTCCCAACTCTGAACTCCAAAGGGGAGAATCAAGCCTGGTACTATTCTCGTGAATGTATTTATCTGTTTAAGGGCTATGGTTTTCCCGTATTTCCTTAAACAGTGTAAAATATCAGTGTAGCTATCTGCTCAAGTAATCATTATAATGAGGTGATGTTTCATTCAAATTAACAGTACAGTCCTGTTATCTAGTTTTGTAAATTATGTTGAGCACTTGAATGCTGAGATTTGAAAGAAAATAGGAATTTTACATATATTTTAAAAATTACTGAAAATTTCCCTTGAAGCATATTTGTGGGTAAATTTAAATATTAAAATGAAATGTAATTGAAGACCTCTCTTATTTATCCATGTGCCTCCTTAGTACCAAACGTAAAGCCTACCAGGCTAGATTGTTAAGTATCTTATATTGAATTAGGTGTCCAAAGCTAAAAAGATACTTTATCTACACATAGAAACCTTCACATGAAATTAAAGTTATCCACCAAGAAAATGGTAACGTTACATAAATAAAAAGAACCAATATAGCACTTTAGATCAGAAAGAAATTAAGGTTTTCTTAAAGAAAATAAAGATTGTTCATGAAATAACAATATTCTAGAGGTTTGTATTTGCATCACACTTTGAAAATGTTAGTTCATTTTTGGTTTAACTTTTTTTATCAAAACTAATATTCCTGTCATCCAAGCAGTACGTGACAGTAGTCAGGTATCGAAAGTTACATATTCCTTATGGAATATTGGTCTAACTACACATCTGAATGGGATTTTAATGATTCAGTAAATCTGGTCCAAACTCTCTTTCTAAATTTAATAAACCAGGGCCAGTGAGATAGCTCAGCAGCATGAGTGCCTGCCTGGCAAGCACGAGGTCCTGAGTTTGACTCCCAGTACCCACATAAAGTAAAAAAAGGGCCGGTGATATCGCTCAGCGGCACAAGCGCCTGCTGGCAAGCGCAAGGTCCTGAGTTCGACTCCCGGTACCCACATTAAAAAATAAACCAATTTTCAACAACTTTGCTCACACAACTCGTGTCAAAATTCAGGATTCCCAGTTGTACTCTGCCCATTATTCCAGTTTGATAAAACTGATACCTAAAATAATGATAATCTGGAAACTTCCACTCTGGCTTTTGTTCACTGTGCTTATTGTTAATTTAATGGTAGCTGTTCTCACCTCTGTTTTCTTTTCCCTCCACTGCTGCTTCCATTACTATCTACCAGATGAAAGAGGTGTTGATCCTGATGCTGCTGTTTAAAATGTAGAAAATAAGGAAGTTTCTTAAATCCTGAGTCATGGACTGAGAGTAGAGAAAAGGACATTCACAAAATGGAACAAAGCGCACCTTAGCCAAAATCATTCCCAAAAATAAGCTAGTACAGAAAACTCAGATTTCCCTAATTTAATCTTGGTTCAGATTTTAGCAGTGCTATATTGAAAGGTATTTAAACCCATATCCTTTGATTCTACACAAAACAAATTATCAACTTTCCAAATTACACTGGTTCATAAAATTCTAAAATGTGTAAATGCTAAGATGAAGGATTCTCTGAGTTGTTTTACTTTAAAATGTCATGCGATCATGTTATTTTGGAATATATATGCTACATGTACTTGTATAATGTTAATTTAGGTGGACAAGATTCTTGGTGTTGAATTTATGATGTTTTAGAAAGTAATGGGGAAGATGTATTTAATGTCTACTTTTAGGTAACACATTTTCATGTAGTAATTTATTAAAGTCAACTATTCAAGATTTACTGAGTGATACTGTTTGTGGATTGTGTGCCAAAATTTCATCTCATAGTGTTAAATGTGTGGGTTTTCTATATGCACTAAAGATAAAAATAAATCACAGGGCCGGTGAGATAGCTCAGTGGCATAAGCGCCTGCCTGGTAAGTGCGAGGTCCTGAGTTTGACTCCCGGAATCCACATAAAGGAAAAAAGGGCCGGTGATATCACTCAGCAGCACAAGCACTTGCTGGCAAGCGCGAGGTCCTGAGGTCAACTCCCGGTACCAACATAAAAAATAAATAAATAAATCATAATATGTTGTTAATTAAAAATGAAAGAGTATAAAACTAATTTTTATCTGAAATTTGGATATAAACCTCATTTTTTACTACACAATTTATAAAGATAATTATAAGTAACTTGAAAATGCAAATAAGTCACCCATGCTCCCATATCCCAAAGATAATTATAGTTCACCTAGTTGTTTTTTTACTGTTCCTGTTTTTCCTGTCTAGTGTGTTTTTCTTTGTAGCTGAAATTAAGATGAGAGTGAAGAGAGAATTCCGTTTCTCCCTCTGTCTTTGTCTCCTTTTTTCTTTCCTATGCTATGTGGATATACCTGTTTTAGTTACTTCCTCGTTACTGGGACAAAATACCCGACACACAAAGTTAAAAAGAGGAAAGATTTATTTAGCTCACAGTTTGTAGAGGTTTCAGTCCACCATCAGCTGTCTCCAAGGCAGGGTGGCATGGCAGAGGGGCATCGCAGAGGAAAAACAGTCCATGGCAGGGCAGGCAGGAGGCAGGAAGCAGCAGCCTCCCTTTTATTCCATTCAGGCTATAAGCCTATTGGTTGATGCCACCCACACCCAGGGCTATGCTAAGCCACACACCTTTAATCCGTATTCACACACCCTAGATCCAGCCACCTCCAAAAAGGCCTACCTGTGAGTGCATGAGGCTTTGTGGGGACATCTAGATAGAAGCTGTATTCTTTGAAATAATAAATGAGATTGCACTGCATACTTGGTAACCAGGTTTTTTCCACTCAACAACATATGAACATACTAGCTTTTTTTTGGATGGGGGAGAAGATCTAAGTCATTGAGTTGCCCAGACTGGTCTAGAACTTGCAATCCTCCTGCCTCAGCCTCCAAGAGTGCTGATCTTATAGATGTGCACCATCTATTACACCTGGCTATAGCTGTCATGCTGAAACAATTTAGCCTATTATTGGATCATGTGCTTCCTACAATTGTTTATTGTGGTAAATAATAATGTAACAATAGAGCCCTTGTCCTTAAGAGAAATGGCGAACTTCATTAATCTATAAAATTAAAAATGTATAATATATAAAAATGCATTCAAACACCTTTTATTTTAGAGAGTCAGAAGACTCTCAGGCTGTGTACCAAAGGTTTGAGAGAATCACTCAGGAGCTTGAGAGCGCAGGGGAGTCCTCGCTGCGGTACCTGCGCTAGGAGAAGTCATAGGCTGGGGTGCCGCTTGGTGGGAAAGCACTTGCTCAGCCTGTGGGAGCCCTGGGTCCCATCCCCAGCGCTGCAGAGAAGGAAAAAAAAATGCCGTGGGTCATTTTTTGTAAGATCATAGAAATGCTAAAGATTACAAAATTCACGAATAAAACCAAAGGCCTTTTTGTACTTTTAGAATTGCAAGACAGAATGGGGGTTGTTTATGCATACAGAATTTCACTTTTTGCAACATGAAAAGAGTTTTGGATACTGGCGGCATAGCTTTGTAAATGTGCCTAACATCACTGATCAGTATACTTAAAAATAGTTCAGATGGTAAATTTCACATACATTTTCTCACAGTTTTAAAAACACACCCCAAATAATAATAATAATGATAATAATAATAATAATAATAATTCTTACTTGTTCATACATGGAAAACACACAGAAAACTTGCCCTTAATTATAGAGGATCTTTCCTTTTGCTCTGACTGGACCACCTTGCTAATCTCAGTGACTCATCCCTGATCCAATTAGTTGCGAGGAGAATGTCACATGCTAATGGGCTGAGAGTCAAATTGAAAGCTAAGTATGAGAGAAACAATTCAACCAAACCTTCTAATAACCCTTCCTCTTACATATTTTTCTTAGATATTCTTGCCCACTTAATTTTTGAGATTAGCTTTAGAGTTCTTTTTAAGCTTTAAAACCAAATCGTATTATGACTCTTGGGAGAATTGCAGTAACTAAGCACAATAATAAAATCTTGGTTTGAAATAGATGTGATGAAACCAATCCATAGCCAGAGTTGATTCCTGCTCAGTTAGATTTGTGTGTGCAGAGCCGCGTAACTTTTAAAAATTATGAGCCCACTGGTGATCATGATCCCCTTTGAGAAAAGTCTTCTGTGAGCCCCACCCCACACCCGCAGAGTAAATTAGTTACGTTTCTCTCTACGCTGTTTCTTCATCCGTAATAACAGCTACTGAAGGCTTTGTCTTTGTAAGTGTAAGTCTGTTTCTCAATTTAAATCAGACCTTCTTGAGAGCAGGAAAGAAATGTTGTATGTCCTGACATTTCTATTTATTGGTGGGCTCTGGGTAGATATTCCTAGGATGACAAAATAACAAACGAAAAGAGAATATAGGAGAGTTTGTAATGAACACATTTATATAAATAAGGTCTCTATCATTTGATAAAATTCTAAAAATACTTTATATATTAAAATGCTATTACAGATTATGTGTACCATGCTATTGTAGTCTGAAATGTTAAATACATCATTTTTTTCAGTTCCAATAAGAATTAAAATTTTAAAAATGGAAAATAAATGGGGTATGTATGTATGTATCCTTGCATTAGGTTGGAAAAGAATATAAGATCACATATATTCTGATATTCACAACTAGTAGATTGAGCCTTGTTCCGTGAAATGCTTTCTTTCTTGGTGTTCTTTCTTGTGGAAGGGAGAGGGAAGAAAGGAAAGAGAAAAAAAAGGAAGGAAGGGAAGGAAAGAAAGAAAGAAAAAGTGAGTTAAGGTTAGAATTAGGAACTGGGAAGGGGAAAAAAAGATAAGCTCATGTCTTACTGTCAGACTGGCTCAGTCTGCAGGACGATTCCTAAACAGAGGCACCTTTTTTTGCCTGGAACTGAAATTTAGATTATGCCCTGATGTGGACACTGAAGCCAGACTGCGGCATTTCACACTGGTGAATGGATTGTGCAGTCTCCATGTGGCTGCTTTTATGAAATTGCCCATCTAGAACTCGGAATTCCACCTTTAAGGCTTGTGAATCCGAAGTATCCAGGAGCTGACTGCTCCCCATCCACCGTGAGCCACCTCCCAGCCCCGCCTCTCCTGTGACCCTTAGGGAGAAGGTGGCAAGGAAACACCCAGTCCCTGCCCACAAGGAATTTATCTTTGGGTCAAGGGAGACAAAAGCCCAGTGAACACATTTATAAGTAAAATAATTCTGGCTTCTTATAAGTCCTATGAAGGACATGAAATAGCTTAATTATAGCATGACCAGGGTGTGGAAAATTGTTGTGTGTAGCAGTAAAATCCGAGAGGCTGCTCTAAAGAAATAAGGCTTGGGTTGTGAACTGGGGAGGTAAGAGGCAACCCTGGGGCCCCTTGGAAGCGCCCCCACAAAGGTGCATGTGAGTGCCAGGCTTCAGGGAGGATGAGCCCCAAGGGCTGCTTAGCAGTGAGTGCGGGAAGGAGGAAACAGGACCAGAGAAGGCAAGAAGTTCTGCCCCGTGCGGAAGGCCGGAGCCTCGCTCGGGAGTTCGGACTCCACTCCGGGTGGGACGGAGGGTTTCAGCCCGGAGCCTGCAAGGACCTGAGATGCTCTGCAAAGTCGCTTCACAGCTCTGCGAGGTCCGACTTTTGGGAGGCTTCATTTCCAGTCCTGCCAAGGACTTGCGGCGAGTTAGATGAGGTCTGTAGCGGTGAAGAAGGCAGTGGCTGAACTCGAGATGCGGGGGGAAGCAGAGCTGACAGGAGGAGACTGCACGGGTCCAGGAATTTCGGGGCATCGCGGTGAAGGGCGTGGGGAAGGAGAGGCGACTCTCCCAGGCTGGGGCCTGCGTGCTCCTGAGTCGGCACACGCCACAGAGCCCGGGGACACTGACGGCTCCGGGCTGCGTGCCTCTAGGACCTCGGGTCGGAGTCTGTCCTTGGCAGTGAGCGCATCCTTCGACAGCCACGCCTGTGCTGGACACTGTCGCCATTTCCGTGCTGCCTCTGTCTTTTCTGTCTTCTCCCACCATATTCAATACTGGCCTCTTCGGTACGATGTGACAATGGATGACAAAGCGGATGTCCCTGTCTTTCTGTTCCCGGGAGATGGCTTTTCCTCTGCACTACCTTCTTTCACTCTTTTCCCAGCAACTTTCCAAGTTTTCTTATCAACAAATGTACTTGTTGATCTGATCAACATTTGTCAAGCAAAACACAAATACGTATTCTTCTTCAGAGCTAAAAGCTAATTAACAAAGTACTATACTTGTGAGGTGTCACAATGTGGTGACCATTCTCTCTGTCCTGTGACAGCCATCGGGATCCCTTCCGCGGAGGCCACCGTTTCTGTGAAATGCTACAGTCTGCATCCACAATGTCCCCCGAAGCCCGGCAGTAAAGCTCTTGCTCCCAGCTGGGCGTGATTGGGAGGTGATGTGTATTGTAGGGGGGCCCATGGAGAGGTCTTAGGTACTCTTTGGGGTGCGCTTTGAAAGGATTTGTGAGCTTTTGCTCTCTTTCTCTTTTGTTCCTTGGCATGAGGAGATCGAACGGCTTTCCCCCATCCCACCTTGATGCGCTGCCACGTAACAGATCCAGAGAAATTGGTCAACTGACAGTGGGCCGAAATGCAAGCCAAATAAAACTTTCCTGCTTAGGTGTTTGTTGTAGTGATGGAAACCTGACTCACAATTCAGGTTTTTATTTGTCTAAGATATTTTACATATTAAAATCAAGTAATTATTTGTTCTTTTCAATTCTCCAAATGATAATATCCTATATGTGCTGTTCTACACATTGCTTTTACCTTGGAAATTTTTTCAGATTAATGCATATAGAATTATCTCCTAATTTATAGCTACACAGGATGACATAACATGTATCTTTGATACTTTACCAGTTCTCTTATTAAGGACAATCTATTTCCAATTCTTCAGTTACAGTATCAAATAATAAATCAGACATATAGTTACATGAACATATTATTTTATTTGTGAAGAAGGAAAACTAATCAGTACCTGGGTTTTATTTTAAAATGTGAAGAAACACAGTATTTATATAAAAGGAAAAGAAAGCGGGAAGAAGGAAAAAGAAAAACCGTAGATGCATGACCTGCTCTCCTGTCCTTGGTAAGCAGCTCGCAGGGCCCAGGGGGCTGCACCTTGCGGTGGCTGGAGAGGAGGCCACCAGAGAAAACAATTTCCGTTGCCAGGGAGTCTTGGAAAAAGCTTGTGATATTATAAAGTGTACCTGACAGGCTGTTCCTGGAAAATTGCTGTTCGTGTCTGGCTAGACCTTCTATCTCAATCAGCGGCCAGAGCTGCACCATTTCCTCCCCTGGGATTTCTCAGAAACGGCCTTGTGGAGAATAATCTTACACATTCCATTTGACAGGTGAAAAGTGTTATTGTAGCATTGTTGTTCAGGTCTGGAATGGATTTGTGTATCTCAACTTTTAAAACTTCTGCTCTGTAGGACGGGGACCACACGCAATATGTTACCAAATATTCTTCTTAACCTCTGAATCACATGTAATTCTGTTCTTCTGATACAAACTTACTTTGGAACACATGGGACTATTTTCACTTCCACCAAGAAATATGACTGCTTTTTTTCTAAAACATAAATTTTTCTTTAGCATCTGATTTTGCCTTATAATATATGTGATTAAAATAATTTGTCTTTCTTTCTGACTTTACCACAAGGATAACAATCTGAAGCATGTTGATAAATTCATCACCCTAGTCCTGAGCAATGAAGTGGAGGGATGAGGGTGCTGAGGGGTGGGGAGGCACATCTAGCTCTCCCTCACCAACAGCCAACCACTGACTCAACAGAATTGCTATTTTCGGATGTATGTCGAAAATCATACCAACTAAACAAACGGAACTTTTTAATTTACACGGGGAAATCTAAATGAAACAGATCTTCAATGCTTCCTGGTTATGTTCTCTTTCTTTTCTTTTTTTTAATGTGGGTACCGGGAGTCGAACTCAGGACCTCATGCGCCAGCAGGCGCCCATACCGCTGAGCGATATCACCGGCCCTTTTTTCGTATGTGGGTTCCAGGAGTCGAATTCAGTACCTCGCGCTTGCCAGGCAGGCGCTTACGCCCCTGAGCCATCTCACCGGTCCTATGTTTTCTTTCTGAGAAATTCCCAGTGGATGTGCTCGAGTCACATGTATGAGCCACAGTGTATTCGTGGGCCACAGAAGCTGCAGGGGTGTCCCTGTCACGCTGTCCCTGTCAGGGTGGCCAGAGCCCCGTCGTGTCAGTAACCTGGATTGCAAACTGCCTTGTGTGTGTTTTCGGGAGGAGGACACTCGGGGACTTGGGCTTTCTGCTGTGCCACTCTGCACTTGTTGGTGACTACAATGTAAGAAATTCTTGGCAGTCATCACTGTGCCTCAGCTGTAAAGAGCCTTGAGGGTGTGGAATCCGTTTGGAGCTGAACAGTAGAGCACTTTCTGCCTGCAGGGCTCTGTGAGCTGCTGGATGGGGTAATTTCTCAGCTGCCCAGGACCCGCAGCCATTGAGCAGCCCCAGTAGGACCACGGGAAGCCGGGTGATGCCTGGCAGTGGGTAGGGGCTCCCAGGAAGTACGGTTGACTGCAGGCCTCTGCTGCATTTCACAGCCCCCGTGAGCGTCCAGGAACATCCGAACCAGCTGCAGGCGACTCTGCTGTCCACTGCAACCACAGAGGTGCCATGCTGTGAATAAATTCCAACAAGAAAATATACAACATGATGTGAAGCCCACTTACTTTGTCACAAGAAATTTTAACATTTAATTGTTAATGAAAGAAAAGATTTTGGTTCTTTAAATATAATTTCACTGGTAAAGTTTTGAAGGTGAAGATAGATTTTCAAAAATGTTTTATCATTTATTGATTCTAACAAAATAGATCATCAAGAGCTTTCTGACAGCTGGGGTTGTAGCTCAGTGGTAGAGCTCCTGCCTAATATATGTGATGCCCTGATTCAATCCCCAGCTCTATAAAAAAATTAAAATTAAAATTAAAAACATTTGACTTGCTCCACTTCCAATCTGGGCTGGTTCACCCCTCCTTAGGTGACGTGGTGGTCCCCTGCTCCCGGGAGGTCACCAAATGGATGTCCAACCGATTGCGGCCACCCAATCCACAAGTATTCTGCAGCCCAGAACTCCTGACCTCACGTGATCCCCCCCCTTATCTCCCAAGTGCCACCATACCTAGAAAAAGGAATTTGAACATTTCATAAGGCTATCTTTAAATGTCTTGATCAGAATTTCATCTTGACATCTCAGGTATAAAACCTGATATGAATAAGTTATGCCCACAGAAGCAAACAGATTCAGGGCTTTCATTATACATTTTAAAACATTTGATTTTGAAGTTTCATATATTTATTATTTAATTTAGTCCCAAATAATGTTTATTGGTATTCAAATAAAATATGATCAATTGTGTTAACCAAGCCAGACGTAGGCACTCTTTAAACACTCAGTGTTGTCAACCATAATGATGGTCTCTTTGATGCCTTTTGAAATCTGAGGAAGCCTAGCCCTCCCTCCCCCATGACCAGATAGATACCTCTTGCCTCGGAAGGTCATAACTACAGCTGTGACTTTTCCCAGAACAAAGAAGCCCACTTATTTTCCCCATTTAAATTATAGAAATGGGTAGCAAAATTTTCGATTTCTTTTGTTAAAAGAAATCAGAAAATATTTAATCTCACTAAGTAGTGAGCCAGCTTAATTTAAAAAAAGAAAAAAGAACATTTTTATGAGACAAGAATGATTTTGGCCACATTAATGATTCGACAAGGAGGTTGGATGTGTCAAGGGCCAATCTAGTACCAAATGTATCTTAACAGACAAAGCCAAGGTCCTGTCCTAACATGGTTTGTATTTTTTAGAGAAACACTGAACAGATATGTACACGTATAATGTGTTGCCCATTGGCTATGAGTACAATAACCCCGAAGCTGGGTAAATAGGATGGAGCAACCGTGGCTGCTATGTAGGATTATCAGAGGTCTGGCAAAGTTAAGAGTTCAGAGCAAAAATCTAAAAGAGTAAATGAGAAAATCCCGAGTGTGGGAGGAATAATATTTGGGCCTGTAGGACTCCACAGGACATGACACAGCTTTGGGTTTTACCCTGTGTCGTGGATAAAGTTGGAGAACGATTTGCAGTGACCTCACAGATCTTCCTGCGAGACTACTGACGTATTTGGTAATACGGAAGTCAGTAATGACCTAAGGAGGTAAGAAGACCTGAATAGACCATGGCCGAGAGAAAGACGGAAGACAAGAAATTGGGTTAGATGGACAGACAACACTTTAATATGTTTTACTAATAATGACAGAGAGATGGGGGTGGCGGAACACGGGAGAGTTGTGAGGCAAGGATGAGTTTGTTTTAAAATATGGGAGAATTTGTAGTTTGCAGCAATTTCTAAAAAAAAGTGAAATAGAGTTATCTTTGTGTAATTTTATAAGCAGTACATATTTTGGCATGGAAGAATTCAACTAATTTATATACAAATTATTTGTATCATTTTGAAAATAATGTTAATATTCTCCCCTCTTAACAAACGTCCAATAAGGAAAAAGTCTTAACAAAGTTAAAATACGGTGCCTGTATGTCATAAAGATTACTTGATAGTTGTCAAGTTCTTCTGGGTCAATCTTACAACTTTTGAACACTGGTTTAAAAAAAATATTGACCAGCCATAAATGTTGGCAATAATGAATGTTTATTTGGAATATTTACTGACAAAAATGGCAAGACTTTTGATAAACTTAAATTTTGATAAGAAAAAATGAGTTTAAATCATTATACTTATTTATATTAATATGGAATTGTATAAAATGTATTATATAAATGTATCTTCACATAATTTTCATGGTGCAGGAAAAATAGAGTTTATAAATACTGAGTTAACATATGTAATAACCAAAATTGTCAGGAGTGACTGAATGTCTCAGTTTAAACTACCTTCATGGCAAAAAAAAAAAAAAAAAAAAAAAAAGAAAAAGAAAAAGAGAAATATCACCCTTCAAATAAATGATAATTATTATATATGAGTCATGACTACAAGTAAAATCTGTCATAAATATAATATAAGCCATTTTAGGTAGACTTTTTGTAAACTCCTGTAGTAAACTTGTACTTTCTACAAATGTCAAAACTATCATTTCCTTTTTTGGAAAGGACAAACAATTTGTGCAAAATGTTCAGCTAAGTGACATTTTAGGGTTGCTGTCCTCGACACAGCCCAGGTAGGCCCCCGTGGGAGCTCCAAAGATGTCACTGAGCTGTACTGGCCTAAGCATCCCTCCCTCAGGGCTCAAATCCCGCCCAGAGCCAGCAGTGCTGGGAATCACGGCTCCAAGGTTCCTGTAGTAATAAAGACAACGCAATCCACAAAACGCTTAAGAATCAACATGCTGCAAAGGTTTTTCAACCAGCTATTAATGATACAAAATAATATATGGTTTCATGAGGATTTACTCAAAAGATTTTTTAATTTCCAAACTCTCATATTTAAAAGGCATCTTACAACATTCTCATTCTCCTCAATTTGAAAATGAAGAGCCAGAAACTTCAAAGCTTGGTGGAGGCCACACAGCTTGTGTGCAGAAGCATGCGCACACACATATGATCAAAACAACAACAAACAAAAACAAAACAACAACAAAAACCACCAAAACCTACCCAGTTTTTGTGGTTGCTAGTTTAGTGATCCCTACTTTGGCCCGCTCTTACAATCAGCACAGTAATTTTAATTATTCACATTAACAAGGCTGTTGTGGCTTGTATCTAGATGTCCCCCTAAAGCCTCATGCGGCCACAGGCGGGGTTTTTTGGAGGTGGCTGGGTCTCAGGTGTGTGAGGTTGGGATCGAGGATGCTATTCTGGGATTGATTCATGGTGTGACGCCAGGCACTGCACAGAAATATGCGTGTCTCCCCTTCCACGTTACAGAGCTCTTACCTGCGAGCAGCTGCCTCACCGGCGACTACTCCTTACCTTCAGGTAGGGCAATGTGACTAATTCCTCCTAATTAAGAAAAAGAACAGAAAAAATGTGTATCGTTTCCAGGCTACTACTCTAAAGAAGGTTGTCTTTCTCCCACTTTTTCCCTGTCTGAGGAATGCAGAAAAGGAGATGCCAGGAGGTTGTGGACACAGCGAAGAGCCTTAGCTGCTGCACGTCTGTGTGGAACAAAGTGGCCACAGATGGGAACAAGTGCCATTAAGCACCTGCACGAGTGACAGCAAAATGTCCCGTTGCATTATGTGAACAATTCTGTGCCACTGAGCATTTGCACAAATAAGTTACACTCCTTTATTGGGCTAATCCACCAAAGTCTTAGAGCGACTGTGTTAACCTGACCTGATTAAAAAAATGGGGGTGCCCTTCTGAGGTCTCGTCATCCATGTCTCGATTCTGTGAGGTTACTGACCTCGTGGCTGACCCTAGAGCTGTTTTTGTTTGCTGTGTTTGTATTTTTGTTTTTACTTTTTAATGACACTGAAGTGTAATCTACATGACAGCAAGAATTTTTGTCTGCTTTGCCACTGATGTACTCCAAGCAACTTGAGCAAGCATTTGGCATGTAGTAAGCTCTAAAAAACATTTTTAGAATAAATGAATGAGTGAGAAGCAAAACTGATCCAACCGATGCTGGGAGTAGGAGAATGTGAGATAGAAGCAAGAAGTCACAAGTAGTCTAGACTATGACAAAGTTTGATGTTACTTATAGTACCAAAATAAAAGTAATTTCTGAAATTACACAGCATGTTTTCAGAGTTTTTTCAGAATGAAGAATTGCATGTTAAATCTCATTTCTCATATAAATGTTAATTCAGGGGGTCAGGAGGAAAGTGGGAACTTTGATCCAGCAAGACATAGAAAATCTTACAACGACAGGAGTTTGTGTGGGCTTGAAATCAAAAGATGAGGTATTTATGTGTGTTAGGTATCAAAATGAAATAGGAAATGAGTTCTTCGCTTCAGATGAGATCCCCGAAGAGTGGCGTGCTCAGTGGAGGAAGCTGCAGGTGTAATTCTGGGAAACAGCCACAATTCCATGACTTTTACTTTCCTTTATATTAAAGTTGAAGGAGAATCTGGAATTTTAGGGTAATCAAGAAATAAACTTTGTCCAAAGGGAAAACAAAACAATAAAGGCTAATTCTCTAAGCATTATCATCTTGGCTGAAATGGACATCTGGTGTCTACTTGGTCGGGATATTAATATATGCAAATCCCTGGGGAGGCTCATTTACTTGGGCAAAGGAAATAAAATGGTAAATTGAAAATGAGTGAAACTACACAATTGAATGAAATCATGTATAATTTACTAAAGACTTCAGAATAAAATACATACAAAAACCATAATTACTGAAGTACATTTCTGGCATCAATTCTCAACACTCTCTGCTCTCCGTCCCTTTACCCCTAAGCACACGTATAGAAGACTCCTTAAAAATGAGCGGCCCAGCTCTCTCAGCTAAACCTGGCTGTAGGACAAATCTGTCCTCTTCATGTTTGTGTCTTATTAGGTGTTCGCCATCTGGTTTTCAAGTCGTATCTTATGCAGTCGCAAGATACCACATTTTATCTCCTCAGCAGTGAACCGGTAAGAGGAGCACATCAGTATTTCCACTCACGGCTTATTTTTAGGTAGATCTCCTCAGGACTTTGTAGGAAACTTGTACTGCTGTTCTTGTACGCACAGATTCATGTAATTTGCTCTTTCACAAGCTTTCTACCTCAGAAACCCTCTGCTGCCTTCTCATTGCCTTGGGGACACCTGGCCTCTGCCGTGCGTTCTGTCTCGTTTTGTGAACACCCACCTCGCTGTGTCTTCCTGCCGTGACCACAGTGGAAAGAGGAGTTGTATCTCCCTCCTTTTGGTTAGAGAAACAATTCCAGAATGAGTCTGAGGCAAAACTGACTTCCTCATTGCATATTTCACTGATAAAAACATTCTCTTTACAATATTTTTAAACATTGCCTCTTGTTTCAACACAGTTTTGTTACTGAAACATGCATTTAAATGTCTCTCCCTCTCTCTGTCTTGTGGGAACATTATTTCCTTAACAGCAGAGAATTAAGTGTCAGGGCCACGTGGCTTGTGGGGTCGGGTGGGTGCTGGTCACTCTTGTGACAACCCTCAGGGAGGCTGCCCTGTAAAAACCATTATTAGACCCCTCAGCACCCGCAAGCTAGGGAGGTCGCCTTTCTCAGAGTGGGGCCTCGCCTCCCGGCGAGCCACAGGCCTCATCCCTGGTAACGGCTGGGGTGAGGCGCACTGCCCCGTTCTACAGGAGAGCGAAGTTCTAGGCTTCCACTGAACTTGTTTTTAATTCTTTTTTCTTGAAGTTTCCCTAATCCTCACCCACCTCCTTTTGTGTTTCTTTTTGCCTTTTGTTTTCAGTTTCTCTGACCTTTTTATTTTTCTTGGTTGTTCTATATTCCTCACTCTTGCTAAAAAAAAAAAAAAAAAGGCTTTTCTAAATCTACCAGATCAAAATACAGTAACAAGTACAAAAGAACTCATATATTGCTAGTGTTTTATATACACCAATATAATCTTTGTAGTAAATCAGTGATATTAGAAATATATATTTCCCCCATTTTACCAAAGTAAACTAAAAAATTAGAGGAAGAACAACTTGTTCATAGTCTCATAGCTAATGAAAGGCAAGGTGCAAACCTTGTTCCAATTGACTCTACAAGACATAATTTATTGTTCCAATAAAGAATGATTGAGTCTATTGATGTTAGAGACAAACAGTGACAAAAATATGTCTATCACTGACCTCATGGAGCTTACCCTCTTATGGAATGTTAAAGGAAAATTGTACTAAATACGATACATGGGTGAGAAGACTATTCAAGACCATTGTAATATGAGAGCGAGTGTGAACTCGACTACCTAAAACAAAAGTCCGGAGAGAAAGTACTGGGTGATCAAGTGTTAAAGTAGCGGAGAACATTAGGGAACCAATGTGACCCGACCATCCATGTCTGCTAGTTAGCACTTGGGGGCCTGATGGCGTCTTTTTTGATTAGTTACAAAGGAACAGCTTCCTGGTCCTTGGGAAAAAAACTGCTGGCTTGTTGAACTGACAAAAAGCTGAGAGAAGATTTGCATATCAAAAATAATTGCTTTGGGCTGGTGATATGGCTCAGCAGCATAAGTGCCTGCCTGGCAAAGGCAAGGTCCTGAGTTCGACTCCCAGTACCCACATAAAAAGGAAGAAAGGGCCGGTGATATCGCTCAGCAGCACAAGTGCCTGCTGGCAAGCACAAGGTCCTGAGTTCGACCCCCGGTACCCACAAAAAAATAAAAAATAAAAAAAATAATAATTGCTTTAAGAAAAAGGATCAGGCATCTATCAGCAGAAAGAAACCTCACTAAAGTACGGTTAAGCTCAGGAGAGAGAGACAGACAGAGACAGAGACAAAGAGAAGAGACAGAGAGACAGAGAGAGAAAGTTATAGAAAATGTTATACCCCGCCGGACAAATGTGCTGAGCTGGAAAGAGGCTGTATCACGTGATTTACACGATTTATCTTGCTTCAAATGTAGAGTAGAGGTCTCAGTCCTCCCACTCCTGCCTATGGAACAGATAGAATTAGGGGAAAATATCTCCTAAAGCGGTGTCATAACTACTGACCTGGCCTTTCCTGGAAAACTTGATAAACTCGGGCTTCTGGTCCAGCCTGACCTAAGGGCTTTCACAGTCATTGCTTGCAACCCGCGTGATTGATGATAGCTTCACTGGTTTCGGCAAATAGGCTAACACTGATCATCCAGAGCATCTTCTCCCTACCCCTAATTTCTGGATCTTCTAACCCAATACACTTGACTATCTCTTATATAATAATGTTCTCTCATTCTCCTGAGGGACACCTGCAGGGTAACTTCGGAGCTCTCTGCCCTCAGCACTTCAAATCTTAATTATTTGCCTATTAAACCCAAATACACATAGTACAAGTACTTGTTGTTGTTTTAGGTAATGGCATTATTTATGAAATCTCCAAAAGCCAGGGAGGCCACTGCAGCTTCTTGGGAAGTAATTTCCCTCCTCAGGCAATCAAGAGGATTTTCTAGCAGCCTTCTCACCAGCTAAATCAAGTAAAGCACCTAGCCAAAAGAGCAAATTTAATCTCCAGCAGGGCGCGTCTATTCCATTGCACTGTGTCTATTATTTTTATGTTCTCACAAAAATGTTATAAATCCTCTATATTTTATAGATAAGAAGACTGAAACTTAAAAAGTCTTGTTGAAGTCACACTAAGTATTAATTAAGCAAGAGAGCTGGGACAAAGACCTAGGTCATTCCAACGTCAAAGTCTGTGTTCTTTGGAATTTTTGTTTTCATTACTGCATGTTACAAATAATCAAGTTTTATTCCTGGGGAAGGGGAAGTAAAGTCTAAATTTTATGCCTTTCATTTTTCATGGAAAAAAAGGCATCTGTATTGATATCAGAATGGATCATATAAGAAATATTCTGGCCCAGTGTAGATTTTCTCATGGTATTCAATAAATATTAGATTTTTCTATTCAAATGTTCTTTTTGGGATGAGGTCATTAGGGAAAAGGCTAAAATGCTATTGATTATTCATTTTTATTTCAACATGAAGAGGAACAATCTTAATAGCTTATTATTTTCCTTCGTGCCTTTCTAAGCTCAATCCATTTTGTGCTCTTCGGAGATAAATACAGAAAACAGAACACCACAGGGAAAATACCAATTAGCTTGTAGAATATTAACTATTTTATCTTGTTACCTAAGAGGTTTCTCTAATTAAAGCGTTATAATTTAAAATGCAGAAGTAACAAAAATAAAATGTAGAAGGAGAATTTCCTTAGATATTACTTCAAAATCCATTTTTCTTCTCTTTGTGCAATTATACAGGTTGAACTTCCTAATACAAAAATCTAAAATCCAAAATGTACAAAAGTTTGTAACTTTTAAAGCACCAACATGATGCTTCAAAAGGAACATTCCACACTCTGAAACTTTTGTTTTGTTTGGTTTGGTTTTAATATGTGGGTACCGGGAGTCAAACTTAGGACCTTGTGCTTGCCAGGCAGGCACTTATGCCGCTGAGCCATCTCACCGGCCCTGAAACTTTGTTCTATGTACAGTGTTATTAGAAATGTTGTGTAGAATTCCCTTCCAGGTTAGTAGAAGGCGCGTATGAAGCCTACACTGCAGGTCTCCAGAACTGTAAGGGATGCGCATCTGTACCGTGAGTCTTAGGCAACAACGGTCGATGCATCTCTTTGTGAAAACTAATCCGTGCTTCACTTTCTATCTCATTCAGGTACAGCTTCTGTGGAAGATGGGGTTTGCAGGAGGGAAACTCAGGCACCTGTGTGGACACAAGCACACCCAGCTGCATTCACGAAGAGCGGCTGTGGCTGCGTCACTCCGGGGGACATTCTTTCCTTTGGCTGCCCTGAAACTCTGAGGCTGTGCACACTTCTCGTTGTTAAGGACGTGTTCCTGCTCAGATGCGAGGAGAGAGACATGAAATCCTTATGGCGCCCGTGAGAGGGAAAGTCTAAAACTCTCCATCTTGAGAGATATTTAGAAATAGAAACAACCGCATTGCAGCTGTTTGTCTGAATTGGTTGGCTATGAGTTCATCCAGGAATCATAGGTCGACATCACAGAATCATACGTCCTCACGGGGGGAAGGGACATCAAAAGCCACATGGTTCCTTCACTGTTCAACTCCATACTCACTTGAGAGTCACTGAGAGGTTATATATGGACGTGCAGGTTCTTGTATCATATCCTGGTAACCAGAATTCTTTCTGGGTGGCTCCAGCGTCTCTTGGATCATAAAACTCCCTATACATTTCTAAGGTCAGATCTAACTGGATGATGACATGACACAGTGTACTTCTAAGAATCAAAAAATGGACAACAAATAATTCCGAAACGATGGTTTTAATCATAAAAGTCTTGGTGAAACCTACCAGATGCTAACTTTTATAGATTAAAGACCTCTTCTGTTTTCTCATAAGTAGATGGATGGCGAACTGATTTGATTTTGCCTTATGCAGACATTCTGTGGCTTTGTCCCCAGGGAGAGCCAGAAGGACAGGACAGGAGGGTCATTCTAGAGGACAGCTTCTGGGGTGGGGAAGGAGTCCTCACTGCTCTAACTGGAGGCAGATGTCTCACTCTTTCCTTTAGAGTCACTAACCCCTTACCCTTCCAATTCTTGACACGATGCATCTGAAAAGTGAAAGCACCGTTTTGCTCATGAGTCAGTTCAGACCAAATGAAAACCTGACCTTCCCCAAGTCCCAGGTAATTAGTTCAGCCTAATGCGTCTGTCCTAGCATCCGAGCCCAGCAGCAATCGGCGCCACGCTAATGTGCAGATAGCTGGAAAGGGATCGCTTCATTTGGATAATCTCGTTACACCTAGGTCCACCCACTGCTAACAATGACTTAAAACTCTCATTCGTTACTGAGAGTAATAATATCGTGTATGCTGGAGCAATTTTTAGTATTCAAAACACTGCTACAAGCACTGCGAGCAAGCAGGTGCTTCGTGAAGATTGCAGGACTTGATTTCATGGTCTGGACAAGCCTTGAAGGGTCAAAAAAACTTATGGTTCAAATCCAAGCCCAGAGGCTCTCAGTCTAGTTTCTCTTTAAAAGTCATGAGGATGTGTGTAATCAGTTTTTCCAATTCTATGGTTATAAGGAAATTCAAAGCTCTGGTTGTAGTAAGAGTGTTATTTGACTCAAACCCCCATTGGGACTTGTTGAGACCATAAATTCTGTCCTATATCTCAAGTTTAGCTCCTCCTGAAAAAAGCGTCCACTATCTCCTTACTCTGGTTAGAGATCTGGAGAAACTCATTTGATATAGCACTAAAGCTCATTTGATTTATTCCTTTTAATAAGATCATGAGGTAGGGACAGGGCACTGTGCTGAAAACTGGGAGTGAAATCAAGAATGAAAGACGCCACCCTTCTTAGAGCTGAAGTACAGTAGGACGTTAGGAGAGCTACACTTATCATGTGCTGGGTATAAAGGAATAGCGGTATTTCAGGATGAGCGAAGATACATAGCTCATCCATAATGACCTTGTCAGCGAGGGCTTCTCAGCAGAAGAAATCCTAAGCTGATTCCTAAAGGTGGTAAATTGGGGTGCAATGGGCAGTTCCAGGCAGGGGAACAATTCTGTGGGGATCTAGGGAGCCCTGAGAGATCAAACGTTTCTTATTTGTAGAGTCCCTGGTGTAAAGCCACCATAGATCCCCCCACATTTATGTGCACCCTCTCCCCACTCTGAACCTAATCTTGGCTTTGTGACTACAACCTTTTCTTGTCCCCATTCTGCTCCCTGATGCAAATAAATACTTCTCCGCATGTCTGCCCCTTTATTTGCAAATGAGTAAGGCTGTTGTAAGCAGACAATAATTCCTCAAAAGATGGTCATGGCATAATCGGTAGCAGCAGGCCAAAGAGGCAGGGTCCATGTTGCTTATAATTAAAGTTATTAATCAGTTGGTTTTCATGTAGGAAAATGACCTGGGTTATCTGAGTGGGCACAATCTAGTAAAACAAGCTCTGAAAATAATACGGAAGTGACAGAATGGTCTAGAGATGAAAGAAATCCAGACACCACTACAACCTTTGAATATGGAGAAGTAGCCTGTCACAGCCTCATTGGAACCTAATTACCTCTTGAAGATCCCATCTCCAAATAGCATTGCCTCTGTGCTTAGAGCTTTAACATGGGTATTTGGGGGTGACAGAAACTCTCAGTTCACAGCGACCACCTATGTGAGAAGAAAGTTCTTTCCCAGCCCCAAGTGACTTCATAGCTATATTCAACACTAGAAGACCATAAACCACGCTAAAGAGTCCCCTCAAAAGAAGAAAAAATGCAATACTTTTATAGCTATCAAAACTGCCACTCAAATATAAGGGCCACAACCCTACATCTTTTTAGAGACTAAGAACTCGCGGTGCATACAGTTGCCTTCACCACCTTCTCTCTCTTCTTTATTCCTTCCTTCCTTCTTTTTCAGGTAAATTTTTTTGACATTAAAATACAATTATTTATCTTAAACTTGTTTTTTTAATTCTTCCATTATTTACACTTTAACTCTCTTTCCACCATTGCATTTTATTAAAGATTGAGCTCATGTTTAATTACTTCCAAGGTTATTTCTTTGAAAGAAACACAGTGCTTATTTTAGTATTCGTAATTTTGGGGACATTTTGATTGGAATTATATATTGACAAATTCATAAACTACCACACAGCAGTTTTGAGTGACACTTTCTTCTAGGTAGTTATACACTTTGATAGAATTTACGAAATAATTCCACATTTAAGATTCTTTTTGTTCTTTTTTATACTGTAAAATGAATTTAACATGGAAAGATATGCTAAATAGAAACCTCTGGCTAAAAAATAAGTCCCCCAAATAATATTGCTTTTATTTTCTTGATAAACAACACTAGTAAGAACATTTATAAAATTCACTGTGTCGTCTATATAATCTTTTACATTTCTTTCATATTCAGTTACCATTCTCTATGGCCACTTTATTAAAGATACACGTGTGAATTATTAAATGATCGCACACGTTAAAGTACCAGCTGTCCCTAGTAGTGACAAGAACTCCAACTGAAATTATCTGCCAGCAGGTAAAGTGGCAAACATATAAATATACTGATACTTCATTATCTTCCGTGTTAATTTTGATTGCTTCAGGCCCTATGTGTCGACAATGGCTCTAGCAATTTGCAGTATTCTATTTATGACAGGTGCAGGCGATGGTATGTATGAAATGACAGGTTAATAATCACTGAGCGAGCTAATTGGTTTTAATATGATGATTTATGACAGAATTCAAAGTCATCCATATTTAATTTGGGGCAAAGTGAATGTAAAAAGGATTTCTCAAGGCTCTTGCTAGAACATTGGCTAGAAGAACCCCACACGACAACGTTTACAGCTGATTACGGCGGCAGAATGGAAGTTAAAGAGATGGAGGCCGCGCAGCCACTTCGGGAAATTTGTTGACAGCTCATTAAATGGCTAGATGTACACGTGCTGTATATAACCTAGCAGTTTTACTCAGAAGTATTTGCCCGTAGAGCTGAAAGTATAGGTCACAAAAAACCTTTAACAAGGACGTTTATAAAAGCTTAATTTATAATCAGCAAATACAGAAAGCAGATGTTATACATTCATATAATACTCAGTAGTATTTTATTAGCAATAAAAGGGACCAAGCTGGTGACACATGCTGTGACGTAGATGAATTTTTAAAATGTTACATTGAGAGAAGCATAAAATGATTAAATGCAATGTACATATTTACATTTGTATGTAATTCTGACCTGAACAACACTGATAAAGAGATGATAGCACTCAGATCAGGGGACCCAGAAGGGGTACGAGGGAGCTCCCTGGGGTGGGAAAATGATCTTTGCTGGTGTCCAGAGCAGCGACTGCATTTCTCAGACCAACTGGACGATGTGCTTAAATGTGAGCACTTTACTGTGTGCCCAGTGTCCCTCAATAGAAAATACTTCCGAAACAGTAGGATGAGTGTAGATAATAATTCTACACTGTATATTTTGAAACGTTGGAAGGATTGATTTTGAACGCTTTCACCATAAGGAAACGATCAGGGAAGGCATGGCTATGTCTACTTGGATTTAACATTCCTTACACAATGTTTAAATGTATTGAAATGTCACAAAGTACCCCATAAATAGGTACAATGTTTACACTTTTATATATCAGTTGTGTTTTTTTTGTGTGTGTGTGGGTACGAGGGTTTGAACTCAGGACCTTGCGCGCCAGCAGACGCCTGTGCCGCTGAGCGATATCACCGGCCCTTTTTTCATATGTGGGTACTGGGAGTCGAACTCGGGCCCTCGCACTTGCCAGGCAGGCGCTTATGCCACTGAGCTATCTCACCGGCCCGATATATCAGTTTAAAAATGATTTCAAAACTCACTAAAAATTATTCCCCAAAATCCCACTAGATCCTGTTTGTCAGTCAATTTTGAAAACAACACACATGGATGATAACCTCCTATGAATTGAAAGCATTAAAACAGAAAGGCCAAAATATAGTTTATCAGTTCAAATCTAAAGCTATTAATAACTTGAATTTCAAGTTACTTGGTACTTGGTATCCATTTCATTCAAGTTAGGTATGTACAAATAGAGCTGAGATACAAAATTAACTGAACTCACTGGATTGTCTGGAGAATAAATTAATGAAAGATCTCTAAATCAAAGATCTTCACAATAAAAGCAAATTATCCTTTCGTGCTATACAGCTTAACATATAAAATGAAGGTCACTGCTTTTTCATAGCTGTCACTTTAGTGTGAGCTATACTTTACCTTTAGAGAGCTGAGACTATGAATGACTAATGTGAAAGTGTGAACAAGTCATTGCTATTTTGCATAGTGGACATTTCATAAGCCAGAGAACCTTCTTGCAGGTCAATTTGTGTAAATACTATATTGTTTTTGTTTTCATTAATACAAGGTCAATTTTTTTTAGTTAGCTGGAAGGAAGGGAAAAATTGCTTTTGTGAGCCGGTAACAAGTTGACATGAATTACAAGCTTGTGGAATCAAGAGAATATCTGGCTGAATCATTTGCAGGACTAAAGAGAGTGTTGTTTCTAAAGCAATGGTTCTTATTGGGGCATAGAAGAACACAGAGAAAGTTCAAGCAATGGAAAAAAAGCAGAAAGGTAAGAGGACCCAGTATAGTGTTAAAGTACTGCCTCATTTCTTATGAATTATATTCAAGCAAAGCAGAAATATCCAAAGGGAATTGCTCATATAAGCAAATATTTAGAAATAGATATATTTCATCTAGAACAAGTCTGAAAATCACTGCAGTTTTAAAAAAGCTAGGCAAGTATACCAAGAAAGAAATATTTAGGAGGGAGAGTGACATTTAATCTATTCCTATAGTGACATCAAGTCCTTCAGGGGATGCAATACAATTAATCATTAGACACAACACAGTTTCAGAAGTACTTTAAAAATAGATTTATGTAGCAGAACAAAGAAAGATTCTGAGCTGCAGCACCAGTTGAGTTTGTTTTCTTGGGCAAGTTCCTTAAACTTACTGAACCTCAGTAAAATATGGATAATAATAGTTCCTAGTTCATTGGATGTTTGAAAGGATTAATGAAAAATGCTTGCAAAAACATTTAGCACAGTGCTTAGAATGAAGTAAGCTAAAATCTGAGATTTATGTGTATATTCATATATATACATATTTCTACATATTCATGTGTGTACACACATATACATAATATAAACAGTTAGCAAAGTAGGGGCAAATTTGACAGACATGATGTAGATCAAAACCCTGCTTGTTACTTAGAGTGGAGAGGCTGAGGATTGGCCAAGTCTATTCGCCTTTCCTTCTGGCTCCCGCCAGCCCACAGGCCCTAGCCCTCTGCAGGGAGGTGTCGGCGGTGGGAGCTCCTGCCCGGCACGGGTGGGAGGGGGGAGCGCCGCTGCTCCCAGGCCCGGCACGTGCAGCTCTGCCCCGACGTCCCCGCCGCTCTGCTTCTCCCTGCCAGGGAATGAGGGCAGCCTTGCCTGAAGCAGGCGGGACCTGGACCTCTGGCTGCAGGACTGTGTCAGCATCGTCCCGGCCAGCCCAACCCCAACACTTGATTGCCTGAGAATCAAGTGTCTGAATGATAAACTTCTCTCACACGAAGGCCACGGAAACACGGCACTTCGCTGATTGTAGTAAGAGAATCACCTACGGAAACCTCGTAGCGCGTAGACTGAAAGCGGATTCGTGATTTGCTGGACATATTAATAGAATGAAAGTGTGTTATCTAGAATTCTGTTCTGTTCCAAGTAACACAAAACCCGTTGCCAGCAGTTTTAAGATCTAGGTGTTTCTGTCTCTCTCTCTCTATGTATATAGTATACGTATAATGTGAATAGTAACATGTACATACAGCTATGTATTCAAACATAGCTGTATATATTTTATCCTAAACCTAAAAAAATTAGTTTTCTATACAAATTATCAGTCATTTCTAATGAAAATTCTATTAACACAGTATGGTGTGTTTTTATCTTTAGCACAGAAATGAAATGAAAATGAGATAAAATTGCATATTTGGGAAGCAAATGTTTCCACTCACTGTATCAGGGACATATTTTCTTTTTTTGTGGTACTGAGGCTTGAACCGAGGATTTTCACACTAAACTACAGCCTCAGCCCAGTTTTATTTTTTTAATTTTGACCCAGGGTCTCACTAAGCCACTGAGTTGCACTGACTGAGCTTGAACTTTCAATCCCCCTGCCTCAGCCTCCCAGGCTGCGGGGATTACAGATGTGCTGGACCATGCCCATCTATAACTTTCTAATACTTTTTGATGTTAACACTACAATTGGTTTAACCTATTGCTAGATAATTTGTTGTCTTACAAAAGTTTACTGAGGTGAATAATAGGAGGAATGCAGCCATCCTCGTGGCCAGCGTCCTCACTGGAGACAGCGAACTTCACTTCACAAAGGAAAGTAAAGTGAGAGCTGCTGCACGGGAGGAGCGGTGCCTGCCCCAGAGGAGCACAGCTTGCAGCAGCAGTAAGATAGTTTCTAGAACTAAACGATAAAGCAGTACAACAAAGCAAAACTTATGATACACAATGAAAGCAGGCCTAACAAGGAAGTTTAAAGCTGGGAATGCCCACATCACAAAAAACAGAGCAAACCCAAATAAATAACCTAATGATGCACCTTAAGGTCCTAGAAAAACAAGAACAACCCAAAGTCAAAGCTAGCACAATGAAAGAAATTATAAATATCAAACACAAATCAATGAAATTGAGTCCCCCCAAAAAACCACAAAGAATCAGTGAATAGAAGAATTGGTTCTTTGAAAAAAATAAAATAGACAAACTCTTAGCCAACCCAACATAAAAAAGGAGATAAAAAATCCAAATCAATGCAATTGAAATGAAAAAGGTAAAATCACAGCAGACATTGCTGAGATTAAAAAAAAAAAAAAATTAAAACTACTTTGCAAACCTCATGCCAAAAAATTGGAGAATTCAGAACATATGGATAGTTTCCTAGATCATTATGAATCACCAAAAATGAAACAAAAAAATTTAACACCCTGAATAACAGGCAATGAAACTGAAGCATTAATAAATAACTTACCAACTAGGAAAAGTCCAGGTCCGATGGATTCACTGCTGAATTGACAAAAACTTCAGAGAAGTTCTAACACTAATGTTCCTCAAGCTTTTTAATGGAATTGAAAAGGAAGGAGTACTCCCAAAATCATTCCTGGAAGCTACCATTACCTTGATACCAAAGGAGATAAGGATCCAACCAAATAAGGAGCAACAGGCCAATCTCTTTAATGAATATGGATGCAAAAACTCTCAAGAAGATGCTGGCAAACAGAATGTACTAAATCATCAGAAAGATCAAACATCACAATCAAGTAGGCTTCATCCCAGGGATACAAAGATGGTTCAACGTAGGCAAAGCAATGCGTGTAATACACGACATAAACAAAAGCAAGGACAAACACCACGTGGTCACGAGGTCATCTTGATAGATGCAGAAATAGCCTCTGACTAAATCCAACACCCTCTCATGATAAAAATGTGGAAGAGAATAAGTATAGAAAAATTTATCTCACACCGATAAAAGCCATTTATGACAAACCTGCTGCCAGCATCATATCAGATGGGGAAAAACCTGAAAGCTTTCACATTAAAACCAGGAACAAGACAAGGATGTCCACTATCACCACTCCTGTTCAGCGTAGAACCTATAAGATATGGGGAGGAGTGAAGCCCTTTGAAGGGGTTTGTGGGCTCCAGCCCCACCCGCTCTCTTTCATTCCCATGAGTAGTTTTGCTTCACTATGTACTCCCGCTATGACGTGTTGCCTCATTACCGGCCCAAAGCCAGGGCTCCAGCAGGTCATGAAGTAGAACCTTAAAAATTATGAACCAAAATACAAGTTTTCTCTTTGTAAGTTGCCTACCTCAGATATTTTGTTACAGTGACAGAAAGCTGACTAACACATCTTTTGTCACTCAGTAAATTATCAGAATAGCTTCTCCTACATATTACCCAGCTTTCTTGTCACTGAGACATAATACCCCACAGTCACGACTTAAAGGAGGAAAGTTTTAATTTAGCTCATGATTTCCGGAGACGCAGTACGTGGCTGGCAGGTTCCAAGGCAGAAACCTGATGGCAGGAGGATATGGCAGAGCAAAGCTGCTAGTTTATGATGGCCAGGTCGTGTTTGTTACAAGATGCAGAGTTTGTGAAGGGAAGCAAAATTTTGCCTAACGCTTTTGTTTATAAACAGAATTGTGAACCAAGGTATTCCTGTATTCTTAAGAATAGAACATCATTCTTTACCTTAAGTGATCTTCTTATGTATCTCTTAAGTACTTTTCTATTACTTATAAAGAAATGCTAATTAACGTGCCTCTACAATACAGCAATAAATATTCTATATTACAACTTTTAAAAAGTGTACCACGTTTCTCCAAAAATAAGGCCTAACCAGAAAATAAGCACTGGTGGTTACCATGGTGATGGCCAGTGTCATATAGAGGATTACACTTCAGTTTTCTTCTCAGTGGCGACCCATAATGGCAGGTAAGACAAACTGATTGGGACTGGCATTTTTGATCTCTCGTCTTCAAAGCTCATTATCCTCCTGCTAGGACTTATTTCCAGGGAAACACAGTAACACACCTATTGAAGAAGAATAACTCAAGCCGTCAGCAAGTGTAGTATAGAATCAAGTTGGATAAAAACCAAAATATGAAGAATTTTTCCTAATGAAATTGTTTGTAATTTCATTATTGTCATCAGAGACATCTTTATCACTCAGTACAGACAGCTGCGCTAGTCAGGTTCTCATCACTGCAACGAAATGCCCGAGACAAACATCTTACAGGGAGGAAGTATTTATTTTGGCTCATGGTTTCAGGGGTTTCAGTCCATGGCTGCATGGCTCTGTTGCTTTGGCCCTGTGTACGATACAGTACACATCACAGTGGGGTCATTTGATAGAGAAAGCCTATTTACCTCATGGTGGCTAGGAAGCAAAAACAGACAAAGGGAAGGGCTGGGGTCCAATACTCCCTTCAAGGACACACTCCCAGTAGCCTACCTTCCTCCCGGTAGGCCTCCCTGAAAGTCCCACCACCGCCCAACAGCACCGTAGGCTGTGGACCAAAACCTTAACACAGGGGCCTTTGCAAAGGGTCACTTCCAAGCAATAGCAAAAGCACAGCTGAATGTCATTGGCAAAAAATGGAAAATATTCACTGACTTCCTGTGGCACCATAACTGAGAGTTGAAAAGATGCCTCATAAGGAAAATGCCAAAATTAATGTATTTGAAACAAATCTATCAATATTCATTTGAAACTTTTTTCATCTAAGCAATGTTTCCCATGCTTACATCACGATTAGATCATTCTATTTCTGGTTCTCCTGAGAAATCCACACGCAGGGTTGGGAGAGCCGGTTCTGCACAGTTGTTCTGGGACCTGGTCATGCCTCCCTTCCCAGCCGGTTTAAGCCACACCCCAGTTTCCTGTCTCAACCTTGCCTGGGCCAAGAGGTGCCCAGATTAAATATTATTTCTGGGTGTGTCTGTGAGGGCTTTTCCAGGTGAGAGAAGCACTTTAACCCATATATTCAGTAGATTTCTCTCCCCGGTGGGAGCAGGGAATCATCCAAGTTGTTGAGGGTTTGAATTGAACAAAGGTGGAGCGGGGAAGAATTTATTCTCCTGCCTGGAGCATCATTTCCTCCTGCCCTTGAAATAGGACGTACATTACTGGTCCTCAAGCCTTTAGACTTGAACTGGAATTATACCATTGGTTTTCTGTGTCTTCTGCTTGCAGACAAGTAGGTAATGGGACTTAGTCTCCATGATCACATGAGCTAATTGCTCATAATGAATCCCTGCTTTACACATGCTCATGCTCCCCCACCTCTCTCTCTCCTATTGGTTCTGTTTCTCTAGTGGGAAATATGAAAAGGAGATAGATGCCATTAAGAACTCACTACTGTGCCTTCCTAAGGGAGCTGCCCTATATGCTAGGGTGTACTTTGATCTTTGTTTTTATTTTTTAGTTTTAGTTTTATATTTATTTTTCCTCTCTTTTTACTTGGCCTAACTTGCTCTGCAGAGCACTTTTTCCCCTACCCTTCTTTTTATTTTTCCTACCTCTAATAAATATGAAACTGCCACTATTTTTGCTTGTTTCATTCCATTCTTTGGGACAGAAAAGGACCTAGAAACCACCTCCAGAAGGAGACTGTAGCACCCCAACTCCAGTAACAAGCTGACGTGCAGAATTAACCACACATCCCCAGACAGGAAACTCCTGAGAAAGAATTAAAAGTAGCTGTATACTCAGGAGTCTCTGCCCAAATTTAGTTTCTTTCTGTGACTGATGATCATTTAGATATTTCCAATTTTAATAGTTTTTATACCACTTCAGTGGACTGGTAATCTCTTCAAGTTTAAACGAAGTCATGAAAGTGTTGGGCCCTAACTTATTAAGATTTTTGTCTTTGTAAGAAGAGGAAACCCAGACGGACACAGACAGAGAACCCCACATGAGCATGAAGACAGCCCATGTGCAAGCCAAAGGCAGAGCCTTCAGAGGAGCCCACCCTGCTGACACCCGCATCTTGGACTTTCAGCCTCCAGAACTGTGAAAAAATAAACTTCTGCCATTTCCGCTACCCGGTCTGTGGTATTTTGCTTTGGTGACCATAGAAAACTAATATACGTAGTTTTATTTTTGTTTTCTGTTAAGAGAAAGAAGTCTGCGAGGATAAACTAAAAGACACAATCATAAAGTCTGTGTGAGAGGCATTTTCTAAGATAAAACTTCCCTTAACACTGGGGCGTCAGCCCCTTAGAGCACTGCAGAGCTACAACCAGGAGAGCGGCACTAAGAGCAGCAGGGGCAGCTCCTCTAGGTGGGGTTCAGTGCCAGCTTCCGGGAGCCACACTCTCAGACAACATCAGAACCATTTGCAGGCCCCACAGGAGGAGTTCGAGACAAAAGCACCTGCCGTGGCTGAGGGGCCACTCTGGAAACTCTTGGGAATAATTTGGAGCAGCACTGAGAGTAAAGGATGGGACTAGAAGGATACGTCAGAATAATTCACTGCGGGTGAATGGTGTCCATGCCAGGTATGTCAGTATTTACTTATTTTCATGTTAAAGTAATGTTACTGTACTATTACCTCCAGGCTGGGGCAAATGTGCACCAGAATAGATAAAAAAAAAAGGCAGGGGGACTTTGCACTAACAATGGTTACATCAGAGAGGCTTATTCTCTGGGGTCAGTGGATTATTCTGTCTCCAAAATTGAATTTTAATTGAAACAAATTCATCTGAACTAAATCCACCTAGACTTTGTTTGAAATAACATTTTGTCCTTCTGAGATTTGGGTTTATTGAACAGGGAGTTGCAGATCTCCACGTGGATTAAGGACCCAAGCATGCCACCAAAAGTAGCTGGTTAGTTGATTCAGCGCAGTATCCCAGGTAACTGATTCAGCAGAAATTGGTCTTTCATAAAATGGCAGCCACTGACAGAATTTAATAAAAAGAAAAGGCTAATTCAATAATTTCGTATAAGAATGTTGGTATATCTAAAGCATGTTCCTTGATTGAAAAATATTACAGTGTCATACCGTATTTCTTCATTTCTGCCAAAAGACCTCGAATCATGTAGTGTGCCGTTACCTCAGACATTCTGACTTGCATATAACTATCACCGGTGGCTTATTTTAAGGACCCGTGGAACTCTTTTCTTTGGCTTGTTGAAAGATGGGTCAATGCCTGACACCTAAAAGATGTCCGTAATGTGTGTCTGTAGGTAAACCTCAGTTGAAGAATTATAGAGATTATAGGCGAGAAATCACTGAATTAGAGAGAAATCACTGAATTAGTGGAAATGGGGAACAGGAGCACCTGGATGATTCTGCAACCCGATTAAGGGTGCAGGAGCAGCTGACACAAGTCCAACCTTTCCCCCGCTGCGCTGTGCTTTGTTTGCCCCCATCCGGATCCAATGGCCTCCTTGCTGCTTCTCCAGCCCTCACAGGATCTTGTCTAGATGCCCTCGCCTGTCTCTTCCTCTCCCCGAGACGCTCCTTCTCCCAGGCTCTTCTCCGCAGCTCACTCCAGGGACACCTGCTCATATGGTCCTTCCTGGCATCTCACCTAAAACAGAACTCCTTCCCCCACTACTCTACTCATCCTGGCACTATTCCACCTGAATTCAGTAATGCATGTTTGCACTTCCTTATCTAAAACCTTTGAAAACAAATGTGCATCCAAATAATACAAATACATAATACATGTATTTATAATACATATTTTATACATTTTAGAAAAGTAATATGGAGCATTAATTATATATTATGAAACCTTCCCCATACTTCTGATCTGGCCAACTGGCCTATAGTGAAATTCACTGCTATTAATTTTAATTGGGACAAAATAAAGACCACAAATAACTCCATGTCAGTTCTAAACAGCTGTTGCTATCAAAATAAGTTATAAAAAAAATCTGGTTTTCAGAACTTCTTGCATTTTAGAATTGTGGGTAGGAGATTTGGAATGTCCAAACAAGCACACACACATATGAACATATATATGTGCATATATACATCTTGCATATGTGCACAGAAAAAAGAGGAAAAGAAAGTTCTTTGTTTGGTTGGTTATTGCCTACTCGTATGGTTTAGATCAGAATGTCCCTGAAAGGCCTCATGTGTTCAGGGGTTGGGCTTCTGGAAGGTGACTGGACCAGGGGAACACTACAGCTGATGCGCTATTAGGAGACGGGTCTGGTTAGAAGAGATGGGTCACTAGGAATGTGACCCGGAAGGGTATTATCTCCCTTCTTGGCTCCTCCCCTTTCTCTCTGCTTCCTGACCACAGTAACACGAGCAGCCTCCCTCCACCATGCCCGTCCACCATGCCCGTCCACCATGCCGTTTCTGCCTTGGACCCAGCTACCCATGAAGCAAGTAAACTTCTCGTTTAAGCTATGGGGGTTGCGTCTCAGTGATGAGAAAGTGACTAAGAACTGCCTCTCCCATATACTGTAGGTACTCAATGAGCGTTTGAGGACTTAATTCATAAAATCACTTTCCACGTGATGATTTTTTAGTATTATTATCCATAGACACTAATCTGTACTTGCATAAACCCTTCAAATGGATGTGAGGCTTGCCTGAGTGGCACTGGAATCTGACGTACCACAAGCAGTTTTGAAGAGTGAATGAAATGATGAACTTTGGCTCCAAGCTGAACTAACTTGAAAGCATGTTATTGATCTCACCAATTCTAGACAAAGTTCAAAGCACTTAAATTTCCTGATCTGAAAGTGGGCACAATAACACTGTGGATAAGTGAGACCACCAAAGAGACAGAAAGCGGGAGGAGGATCTGCAGTGCTAACCAGAGTTTCTGTCCTTTTCCAAGTGGAATCAAAGTGCTCTGCTGAACATCCCCCTCTAAATTGTAAATTTTCTCTTCTTTCCTGTCTCCAACAAATACCTCCCCTGAGGTAGACAAAAGGATCTAGAAAATTATCCTCTGAGTTTTTAAGATTAAAGATTTGCAAATATTCTGTAATCTAGTAATCAAGACTGTGTGGTACTGAAGATGAACAGCCATTAGATCATTGGAACAGAATAGAGAACCCGAAAACAGATCTACACAAATAGAAAACAATTCAAGAAGGACTGTCTTTTCGATAAATGCTGCCAGAGCAATTTGACATCCACAGCCAAAAGAATGAATCTCATCCTAAACTATTACACTCTACAAAAATTAACTCCAAATACATCATAGGGTTAAGCATGCTACAAAACTTTAGAAAAAATACACAGAAAATAATTTTCGAGACCAAGGGCGAGGTGAAAATTTCTTCATTCTGGCACTAAAAACATTCCCCATAAGAGGAGTAACTGATAAAACAGGATTTTTCGATCTTAGAGAAAAGGAGAAAGAAACCTCATGAAAAACCCTCATTTAGAAGATGGAAAGTCCAGCTACAGGTTGGGTGGAAATATTTGCAACCTGCATGCCTGGAAAAGGCCTTGTATCTAAGAACTCTCAAAACTCAACAAGAAAAAAAACCCAACAGCCTAAATACAAAATGGGCAAAAGACAAAACTATTTTGAAAAGCAAATACAAATCATAAACGAACACATGAAAAAAATGTTCGACAACATTAGCCATCGAGGGAAATACTAATTTAAAACCACAATTGTTAGATATCCCTATATAGCTATCGAAATGGCTAAAAATAATTAATGGTAATGTCACATGCTGTTGAGAATATAAAGAATCTAGATCATTCCTATATTGCTAGCGGTGAGATAAAGGAATATTTCCATTCTGGAAAAGATTTGGGTAATTTCTTATAAAATTAACATTGCAGTTACCAAATGATCCAACAATTTCACTCGGACATTTATTCCATAGCAGCGAAAATTTATGTTCACATAAAAACACTCACACATGTATTCAAAGTAGCCTTGTTGATAGCTACTATATATTAGAAATTACCTAGATGTACTTCAATGGATGATTTTAAAATACCCACATAGTTACCGTTTGGGTCTTGAGTGTCCCTTGAAAGCTCACGTTGAAGACTGGGTTCCCAGCTGATGAGGATGTCGGGAAGTGGTGACATTTTAGGAGGTGGGGCCTCATTGGAGGAAGTCAGGTCATTACAGATGCGCCGGCCAAGGGGACATTATGACGCCAGACCTTTTCTTTCTCTCTTTCTCTTCCTGATGCATGAAGTGAGAAGTCTCACTCCACCTCACATTTCCTGTCCTGGTGCTCTTCCTCACCACATGCCCAAAACAAGCAACCATTGGCTGAAACCTATGAAACCGTGAGCCAAAGTAAAGCTTTCCTCCTTTCAAGAGTTTATCTCACGTAATTTTTTGCAGTGACAGAAAACTAACACACACCCTGGAATACTACTCAACAATAAAACAGAACGAACTAGCGGTACACACAATCTACTCGAATGGCTCATAAGGGAATGAAGCTTTCTAAAAGCCAACATCGTCCAATGTTTGCATACTATGTGATTCCATTCGCTCTTGCTATGACAAAATTATAGAGATGGAAAATATGACTGATTGCTGAGGCCTGGGGGAGCAGGAAGGAAGGGGACAGAGTGGAGGGTAACTGTGAGGTTCATGTGTGTTGACTAACATTGTCATTAAACAAATTAATACCTGTGAAAAGACTGAGTAGAACTGAGAACATGGACAGACACACAGGAATGTCTAAAAATGGTGAGATCTGGATTTGGATTGAATCAGTGTCATTTCTCTTGCAGTGATTCTGTACTACACCGTCCACAGGGAGGATTCCACCACTGGGAGAAACTGAAAGATGCCCAGTTTCTTCTTAACACAAACAGAATTTTAATTTAAACTATATATGCTCATGAACACTTTCTCTTTCATAATGGAACAGTAAATAAGACATATTTTCTGTGATTCTAGATAGTTTTATACTTTTTCAATTCGTTTGGTAGCCTGGAGCTTTTCCCATCACTAGATGATAAATGATTCACAGAAAAGAGTTAGTGAGCCACTGAAATTTATTCATTAAAATTATAAATGTGACCAAGCTTGAAATAGAAACATTTTCTTTTTGTGTCTAGAAAGTTTATCTTTCTACTTCAGCCAGCAATTACCTGTAAAAGTGCATCAGGAACCAGGCGACAGTGAACATACCCAAAATCATGGCACAATACGTCATGATTTCACAGAAGCAGTTTTAGATTGTAGTAACATTAGACACTGCAAATCAGGTTTGTTTATGATTTTCCTGTAAATTCTACAGGCAATGCTAGCTGCAGTCACAACTAATTATTTAAATTCCTGCCCGTCATACAAATATGGTTTTACTCTGCCTTTTCGAAAAAAGAATTTATTCTTTTGAAGCGCACAGGTTCGTGGTAAAATTAAAAGGAAGGACAGGGTCTACCTCGGCCGCCGCACAGCGCGGCCTCTCCACCGCCGGTGTCCCCGCGGAGCAGTGCGCTGGGACAGCTGACAGACCGAAGGTAATGCGCCGTTTCCACCGAGAGGCCGTGGTTTCCACGGGTCCACTGGAGGGTTTGAGGACACGCTTTTCCTGCTGTGTTTTGCCTTTTCTAGAACGCCATCCAGCATATATCCACTGCAGAACGGCCTCTTTCACTTCGTGATCTGCGTTTCATTTTCCTCTGTGCCTCTGCCTCCCCTCTGACTTTCACGGCGTTGTAACACGTTTCCTTTTCAGCACATAGTAATATTCCACTGTCTGGAATGAACCGCGGTTTATGATCTATGCACTCACTAAGGGACATCTTGGCTGCTTCCAAGTTTGAGCAGTTACAAATCTGCTCCAAATACGGGTGCATGTTTTTGCGCAGATGGAAGTTGGCGCTGCCGTGAGCAGGTCCCAAGGAGAGGATTTCTGGCTCACACTGAAGAGTGTTTTGTGAGAAATGGAGAAGCGTCTTCCGAGGTATCGTGCTGTTCGCTTTCCCACCAGCAACCGGCAGAGCTCCCGCGGCCCCACCCGCAGCCCCACCCGCAGCCCCACCCGCGGCCTGACGCCCACGCTCCGCCCCGAGGAGACCCGCTGGGGTGCAGGGCACAGCAAGCACTTCTCGCAGAGGGCAGAACTGCATCCGGATTCAATCAGGGCTTTAGTCCAAAAATGAAAATGGAAACGACTCTTTCGCCACATTTTCTCTGCTTTGCCCTCCCTCCCGACTCCTTAGGGAAGTGTCGCTGTCCCACGTCTGAATTGAAGCTACGCTTTGTTTATTGCAGACTTAGGAGAAATATGCTATTTAACTAAACTTAAATTATTATAATGTGGAATTAAATCACATGTACAGTTATTGACCTGCAAGATTTACTCATGGAAATTGAAAAGTGGATTTGTTTAGAAACACTTTGGCTGAAAAACTTCAAATATTTGTCTTTCTTGTTTTTTTACTGCTTTCTCTCACCGTCTAGTACAAGAGTTATGCTCAAAAATTACAGCGAATGATTAAATTAAAACATTTACGACGGTAAACATCACACGGCCGCTAATCCCCCTGGAAATACCTCCCCTTGCTTTGGACACACGTGTCTGACGGCTCTCGCTGCCCTCCGAGGCCGTCCGGGAAGCCCTCTGTCCCGGTCTTCGGGCGCCCGGCTACCTCGGTGTCCTCAGTGCAGTCAAAACGTTTACCTTCTACGCTCATCTTGACTCAGGGAAGAGCCGGAGGCTTCCCAGCACCAGATCCAGGGGATCAGGCACCCGAGGGCGCAGCTGATGTTTTACAGCCACCTTTCTGCCGGGTGGCATCGGACAGCGGCGTCCTCTGCGGTTTTGATCACACTCCATAGCCACCAGGAAGGAGGATTTCCAGAACTGCTTCCGGAAGTGGGGAGAAGAATGTGACACTGTGTTTGAAGAGGAGGGAAATTTCTGAGGGGGATGAATGGCAATGTGTCTTACACTAATACTGTAATATATTTTTTTTAAATGTCAACATTTGCTGTATAATTTGATCACCTCTTGTGGTTCCCTAAAAGCACTAAAAAAATAGCAGAAGCAGGGCATGGTGCTGCACGCTTGCAATCTAGGTCAACAACAATAAGCTAAAAGGAAGGAAGCCAGGAAGGAGAGAGAGAAGAAAGGAAAAGAAATGTGAGAGAGAGGGAGGGAGGAAGGGAGGGAGGAGGACAGAAGGGGGAGGGAGGAGGACAGAAGGGGGAGGGGGAGAGGGAGGGGAGGGGAAGGGGGGAAGAGGACAGGTGGGAGGAGTAGGGAAGGGAGGGGTGGAGGAGGGAAGGGAAGGGAGAAAAAGGGATGGGAAGGGAAGGGGAGGGGGAGGGGAGGGAAGGGAAGGGGAGGGGAGGGGAGGGAAGAGGAGGTGGGGGGGAGGGGAGGGAAGGGACCAGGACAAGGGAGATCCAAAGAAACAGGCGCAGAGGCTTACACACTGGGTCACGCTTGTTAACAACTTGGGATCTGACTGCTCCAAGCTTCCACGAGCCCCAGCTCAGACACTCTGAACTCTGCCGAGCCCAGGAGGCTTCATCCCTCTCACAACGGTCTCGGTCACCAACAGTCCCCGGGAGAAATCCAAGCAGGCGCGCACCCCAGATCCCTGCAATGTTGGGGAGTTTGGCAGACACAGATGGTGCATTCTGAGGGGTGGGTAAGCACGCGGCTTTCCTCCGGCAGGAAACCGCTCCAGTGAGGCGCAGCGGGGGTCCATGTCAGCATCCGCAGATGTTTGCGGCCCGGGGAATGTGCTCCCCGCTCAGCGCTGATCACCACTTTTAAATGCGTATTTTGTACTGGGGTAAAAATTTTCCTGTTAATATTTTTATTTCTCTTCATTTTTTGTAAGATTTTTTGTTGTTCTGGTCCACAACTAACCTCTGACACTGAAGAGCGACTTTAATGTTTGGAAAAACAGTAGAGCTTTGGTGGGAACTTTTCTGGTTCTATTTGCCCTTTTTCTTAATTGCTTCTTTAAACCCTGCTTATTATCTCAAACTGTTGGTGCAACCTGGAATTCTGTGTGTGCACCCTCTGGTAACGAGGCGTGTACCTTATCTCTAAAGCTAAATGGAAACCTAAGGATTCTGTGGAGACGTCGGTATTAACGGATGCCTTTCACCTTCAGTTTTACAGCTCTGCAGTTCACACAAGACAAAATTCTGAGTACTGGAGAAGGTGCTTAAAATTAGCATTCGCATTCAAGTATCTGGAGTTTCACTCCGATATTCCTCTTCCTTAATCAAAATTTACCAGTGTCAATATTGGGTACCTTAGTATTAAAGTGTAAAAATCATTTTTTCAATACCAAACCACATGCCCAACACTCTTTAATATGTGGCTTATAAAAGATTATTAAAAACACTTTTTCATAGTAAAAAGCAGTCATTACAGTTGGGAAGCTTTTGTATTCCCAGTCCTGCCCGCAGTTAGAGAAAAAACTTTCCACGTTCAATTGTTCAGTTTATTTCTTCTGTTCTTCCTCCTCCTCGTTTGACCATGAAAAATGCCTGTGTCCTTCCACCACGAAATTCTTCAAGCTAAATAGAATAAGGAATAAAGCGGTGTTTCAACCAAAATTCCTTTAGGGGCTGAACAGTTAGAGAACTGCAGGACAGCGAGGAAATGTGGATGTGGATTTAAGAAACCCTTACTCTCGATGATGTTTTGACAGAAATGGATGTGTTAGAGGGAAATAGTATGTGAGATATTTGAGTTTTTACAAAGTGTCCAACAGAAAATGAATTGGGTGTAAGCAGACGCTGTCTTACTTCCACTGTGTTTTCCTGCATCCCCCTGGACCTCCCAGGACTTCAGAATGCCAAGGGTTTTACTTTTACTCTGTGACCCCAGGCCCCTCGCTAAGCCTCATCACTCGCCTTGGAGCACGAAGCCTCCAAATCAGTCAGGGCTGCATTTGGCTTGCATGGTTTTAGAGTCCTGCATAGAAACAAAGAAGAAACCCAGAATTTTTTAAAAAATCTAACGATAAGATTAATTTTTAAATGTGAGTAGTTGATAAAATTTGGTATGGTCTATTGTCCTTGTCTGGGTTTGTACCCCATCCCCCGGCTGTGCCTTCCTGTTTACTTTCTGCCCTCTCTGCTCCTTTCTCCTTCTCCTTCCCCCTCTGCTTACCTCTCCGTTTCTTCTTCACCCGGGTAATTAGGTGCTCACTCCAGTCAGCTATGCTAGATGACGAAGGAAGCATATCAGCCTTCCCTTATTCTCCAGGAATTTGAGTTCTCAATTTTAGAGGATGTCTGAATTTTCTATTACTACACAGCACATTAGTACGTATTTAGGATAAAAAAACATGCCTGTTATCCCGCAGTTCTGTGGATCGAGAGTCCGGGGACAGTATAATGGGGTTCTGTGCTTGGGGTTTCATGGGATGCATTCTCAGGCAAAGACTCTACTGGGGGAAAAATTATGTGTCCGAAATCACTCGAGTTGTTGGCACAACTCCTTCCCTTTTTTGCAGGTGCCTGCTAGGTTTCCACTGCTGTGGTAGTTTGTGTAAAGGCCGCTCTCAGCTCTGGGGGTTTCCCAGGTCCTTGCTGCACGGTCTTCCCAGCGGAGGCCCTCGTTTAGCAGCGCAGCACGGAGCTCCTCCAGCGTGAACCTGCTGCAAGATGGCATACCGCGTGCACCGGAAGCCAGCCATAGGCCCCAAGCACACGCTAGGGCAGGGAATTATACGAAAGAGGTGAGGATAATGGGAATCACACTTTACTCCGTCTACTATAGGGGGGTTAGTAAGAATGACACATAAAATAACAATAAAATATTAATATATAAAAACCCTCCATTGCTTAAAATTTATCTCTGAGAAGGGTTACGGGTTAAAAATAAGCTTAAATGTAAACTAATACGTTGACACATTGTGTGTTGTTTAAATATAACCGATATGCTCAGGACTGACTCTTTCACATCGGGATTCCTTCTAAGGAAGCACATGTGGGAGTACGAGATGGGCTCATTTCCAGCCTCACATCTAGCACAGAACCATTCAGCACTCAGTAGATACAGAGCAAGGTTTATCAGATTTACTCTTATTGAAATTTCGGACTGGATTATTCTTAGTTATGGGGATATCCTGTGCATTCTGGACTTCTGACATCATCCTTGCCCTCTACTTTGATGCCAATAGAATCTCCACAGTCATTAAAAAAAAAAAAGTCACCAAGCATTGCAAGTATTACAGCAACAGGGGCAAAATCAAGCCCACCCTCGAACATTGTATAAGATAACTACCACTACCTTTCCATCCCTAGGTTCCTGAACTTGTGTGGGACGTCATAAGACAAAGCATATATTAAACTTTGTAGGGCATCTCAGCATCCTAGCAGGATTTGTCACCCATCTAGAGAGGTAGCTGAGTCATCATCAGTCATCATCCTCATCAGTCCACTATTTCATCAACTATGGCTTACATGAGCAAACCTGTGAACATCAGGAATGTTGGCCTTCTCCTTACCTGTTTTACTGTGAATTAATTCTTTGGTAAGAATGTTGTGCAGAATACCATAACACACTGGAAAATAATCCATTCCGTGACTCCACAGGTGGTGATACTGAGATAAACATGGCGGAGAGAGAATCCAGACCCATACCAGAGTAGGTGTCTGCTTGACAACAAATCATCACTGGTGCCTCTGTGTCCCCAGCCTACCAGTACTATATTACTGGTTTGTTCTCTGAGCAATGAGGCTGGGAAGAAGGCTGAACTATGTTCTCTATTCTTCAACTGTTGCTTAATAGCCAGATGAGCCTTCATGAAGACCAGATTCTGTTGTCAAGTTTATTCATAACTTCCATCCCTGGCTCCACGCCCTATTAGCCCACTTCATGAGCACTGTGCAGGTTGGGGAGGCCAGCCAACAGGTATCGATGGAAGGAGGCATGTGGTCCATCTGATCCCCGAGAGGCTCCTTCACGGGGTGTACTTTGGAGATGGATTTCTGTGAGGTGCTCACATTCTGTGACCATCAGCATATCCTTCCTAGTCCAAGTCCTAGTCATTCCAAGTCCTTGAGACTCTTACTGGTTCTTTAGGCACTTCTAAAAAGAAATGCTATAAATCCATACTCTGGGATATTTATATTACTAGACAAGTGGAAAACTACTTGAAAATGTGCCCCTTGCGGGATCTTCCTTTCAAAGTCATCTTTGTTGAGCTAAAATGCTGCAGAATTCCAGTTCCACCTAGCACCGAAGTATCAGCTGAGAGGATCTGTAAGCGAAGCAAAGCGTAAGTCTCCTCTTATACAGGAAGGTTTTTGGAAAACTCGCAATGAAGGGAAGCAGAGGCTGTTGGTGTCTGTGTCACCTGATGACGAAGCATCCCTGTGACTTCAGGGCTCGCGGGAGCTCTGTCTGTCCTATCCTTTGGTCATAGGTAAAAGAATGCAAAGGAGCATGGGAGGAAATCTTTGAGATGACAGGAAAGTATGTCTTGATTTGGGTGGATTTTAGAGGTGTTATTTTAACTTGATTGAATGAATGCAGTACCCTGAATATCAACAGAAAAATGAATAAGGTAGAGAGAAGAATATGTCTCATCAAATAGGACCCTAAATCATATTTTGAGAGTGGCAGGAATAGGAGTTTTAACTCCTCATCTTCATTCCAAGGCACTGCTGAGTTAACTCAATCAAACTTTCAAAGATTAGTTTTAAATTCTCACAGTCTTGCACATCCTCTACTCTTAATGTGCATTTAATATAATCCTTACAAATCCGGTCATCATGACCCATTGCTGCACAGTATCTTCCAACTAAAGCACGACACACTAAGAGGAATTTTATCTTCTCTGTAGGATATAATCATCACAAAAACTTTCTTACCAGTAGAAGCTATTCCTTGACTTTACTTTAAAAATGTACCACAATTACAACACCTAAATATAGCAGTATATAGCCAATTAAGCTTACTCTAAATGGAATGTGTGAAGCTTCAGGACACATGCTATTTTGTGTTATTTCAATTACATTTCAGAGCTTGTACCCTGTGATATGACATCTAGTGTTCTACTTATTCTCTGCATTCTTGGCTGGTACAGTAAAAATTTAAATTAAAGCCATTATTTACTTGCTGAGCTATTGTCAGCTCTAATGAAGTAAAATAATTACTTAGTAGAGACTTCTTTTCATCCTAATCATTAATCATATCCACAAATTGAAACACAAGACTGAGGAAAAGATACTTTCAGATGCTGGCCAGACACTTAGTTGGTCAAAGCTTATAGCCTGATTTAAAATATGCTGAATAGAGGCAAACAGAGAGCATAACAGTAATTATACTCTCTAAATCCAAAGCACGGCGAAAGAAACTCTTTTGAACTCAGTGTCAAAAATGGAGCTAGATGGTATCCACGAGTGCTCCCCACTTGGAAGGAAATAGGGGTAGAGGAAAGGGTGACTAGTAAATCATGAAGTCAGGTATGGTACTGCACACTAGTTAATCCCAGCACTCTAAGAGGCTGAGGCAGGAGGATGGAAATTTGGAGCTCAGCCTGGGCAAGTTAGTGACTTATTGAGACTTTCTATCAAAATAAAAACAGGGCTGATGATGTAGGTCACTGTAAAGACCTTGAGTTCAATCCCCAGTACTGCACTCCTTCCTGAAAAAAAGAGGGAACAGAAAATGAAGAGACCTAAAAGGAAAAGATAACTTAGAAATATAATAAAGAAATAGTAATGACCTGATACTCCATAGAATCTAGTGCTAGAAGGTAACTGTCATGGTCGCTAGATGATGTGGAATTAAAAAGCAACCTCGAGTCCCCGTGGTGTGACATAATGTACAAGCTGTAGGCTGCATACCTACAGTGACCAGCAGAGGAATTTTGTTTCAAACATGCAGGCACCCAAGCAGTCACACTATGAATTCCTTACCAAAGTTCCAAATTGCACATCAATTTTTCGGTTTTCCCCAGAAAGTGATACACACTATTGCTGTTGATGTTATTGGCTAAAATGAAAAACACAAGCTCACCTAATTTAAAGAAGGTGGAGAAGGAGTACGCTACAGTATGACTTGCAGGATAATTACAGATATTTGCTCAAGTAACACTAATATACGAGACTGGCAGATAGTGAAGAATACACCACATAAAGCACTGCCCAGTTGACTACCTAGCATCTAAGCCCCCTTGTTCTCCATCAGCAAATATTGTTTTCCAGAAATGTTTCTGAACCAAGGTTGTTTTCACACAGACCGCCAATCATTGAAATGCCGAGTTTTGCGAAGAAAAATGTTTTCATGAGGCAGCCAAGCAAAGGGAAGGAAAAGAAAATCACAAATCTTTCTCAGCGAGGACTGACTTTCAGGTTACTTTTTTTTTTTTTAATTTTAAAGAAAATAAAAACAATGGTACAAAATTTCAAAACAAGATTGTAGGAGAGTAGCAATTAGTACATTGTATATTGTTATCTTCAATGTAGTTGCTCAAGATATAGGCATGAAAAATTGATCAAACAATATAGGCACAAAATTTTCAATGAACTAATAGCAATTAGTAGTATAACTATCTTAATCATCTTGTGTATATATATATTATATATACATTTTTTTTGCAACTTGAGACCATACTCATAAGTGAAATAAATCAGACTCGCATGTGTAAACATCATATTATCTCCCTAGTGTAAGAAACTGAAAGAGTAAGTAAGATCTAAAATGTACAATAGATATTGTGAAATGGGAAGAAACCATTCAAAAGGAAAGAGAAATTGGGATGGGGGAAAGGAGAAAAGAAGGAAGGGGAAAAAAAGGGTTACTTATGAGAGAAAGGAGGAAGTAGGATGCTCTAACTCTCCCCTACACTGGCTGGTGTCCAGTTAGGAACCAGAGGGCAGCAGGCGAGTGGAGACAGGAGCACACCTTCCTCTGCACTCACAGCCACTCTCCTCCTAGTGTCACCGCCTGACCTCCACCTCCTGTCAGATGAGCAGGGCATTAGATTCTCTGAGCCCAGCCCTCCTGCGAACCAGGCAAGCCAGGGATCTAGGTTGAATCATCTGAAAACCATCTCCCCACTCCATCGGTGGAAAAATTATCTTCCACAAAACCAGTCCCTGGTGCCAAAACAGTCGGGGACCCTGCTTTAAGCCATTTTCCCTCTGACACCCAGGAATGGCTCCAATGGTCCCATTTACACTGCTCCCTGTGGTGCAAACTTACTCTTCTCCCCAGGCTCTTAAAACCTCATTTTGCCTTCTAGTCATTCATTTATAAGACAGGTGTGTCAACACATGGATGTTAGGTGGATTTCTAAAGATGGAAATCAGTTCTCAAACAGAAGGGAGATTGGGTAGGCAGATGGAGAGTTCTTTCTCTAGAGCTATCATTGTAGGAATCCCACAATTAAAATGACAATTTATCAGCTTTTGTATATTCAACTTTTTCAAACATGTCTCCAAGATTTTCTCCTTCACTGGGGGTGTAGTTCAGTAATAGAGTGAATCCCTTGCACTACAAAACAAAACAAAATAAAAAACTCCAGCCCCCCAAAGAACAGATTTTCTCCCAATGGCAAAAATACTACCCCCACCCAGTGCTGAGTATAAAATCAGGGCCATACATGTATTAGGCAAGGGCTCTACCACTGAGCTATGATGACTCCAGCCCATTTTTGATAGGTTTGCTTAATAATAATGTTTTACAGGTATTTGATTTATGTAGTGATCATGCTCCTTGACTCGTTATTTTTCTCTTATTGCTGGTCGAGTGCTCCACAGTTCAAATGTTATAGAACGACTGTGTTGAGCCACATTTTCAAGAAACTGAAAAAAATAAAAGGACCAAGAAATAGCTGAGTTCAGGATTTTCCTGGGAGAAAAAAAGAGCAGCTCTGTGCACATCTCTTTCCAATCCCTTAAAATTTTACTTTCTTTGGTATAAGCATGTTATTAGTAAAAATATAAGTTGATTTAAAATTATCTCAGCGAGAGATGGTCCCTATTAGATACATTGGCCCAGATCTTTCTACAAAAGATACTCCATGGAGGTGGAGATCCAAGTATACCAGCTCCAGAAAGAGAAACTTTCTTAAATTAAGTTTTCCGTTTACACTAGAGGCAGACCTTTATTTATTTATGGATGTAGTGTTTTTATTTCTGCATGTAGTGTTCTAATTCTTACCCTTCTACTTAAAACTAACTTAAGATTCTAGAAGAAACTAGAAAATTCTAGAAAAACAGCATGATTTTCAGAATTGTGGTTAAAAAGCATTGTTATCTGGTGCCATGGTTTAGATTTAAATGGTCCCTGCAAAGCCTCATGTGCTCAGAGGTGGGGCTTTTGGAAGGTGATTAAACTATCGAGCTGCTAGAGCAGATCTGCTGTTAGCAGGTAGGGTCTGATCAGAAGAGCTGGGTCGCTGGGGCAGGCATCCTGGAGGAGGTACAATGTCTCCCTTCCTGGCCCCTCTCCTCTTGCTCTGCTTCCTGGCTGCTGTGACATGGAAAGCTTTTCCTCTGCCATGCTGTCCTGCCACGGACTGGCCAACTGTGGACTGTAACAATGAACCCAAGTAAACTTCTCCTCCTTTAAGCTGTGTGTTACACCTTATGTCTAGATGTCCCCCCGAAGCCTCATGAAGTTATGGGGGTGGGTTCAGAGGTTCACAGGTGGTTGGATCTAATGTGTGTAATGCTGGCATCAGGGTGTATGACTACTAAATAAATCTGCTGATTGGTTTGGCATAGTTCTGACTGGGACTAAGGGTATGAGTGCTACACCTGTCCTAGGGTGGGTAGCCTGCATAAAACATAAGGGACAGAAAGAGGGCTAGTGTGCTCTTACCTGCCTGCTTGCCATGGACTGTTTCCCCTCTGCCATGCTACTCTGCCTTCGAGCCAGCTGACTATAGACTGAAACACCTACAAACTTTGAGCCAAGTAAACCTTTCCTTTTTTAACTTTGGGTTGGGTATTTTGTCTCAGCAACAAGAAAAGTAACTAAGATAGTGTGGGTGTGGGGTATTGTGTGTCAGCAATGAGAAAATGACTACGATATCCAGGAATACAGTACAGGCAGAGTGAAACAAAGCAACTTGTACAGGGAAAGCTAATGAAACTGCAAATCAAAGGCAGGCTTTCTGTGAGGAAGCAAGAGCATAAGCCAGCTGCTAGGCTGGGAGTATTTTCTAAAGCTACAGGTAGTAAATTCCACTGTGACAGCAATAGGAGATTAGTTTCAACCCAAAGCATGAATATGTGAATTCAATTTGAATTCAGTCTTCATGTATGGCAGAATAAAACTTTAATGAAATAATTTTAATTAAATGGACCTAGATGGTAACACTTCCAGGCTACTAGTAGAAAATGTACATTGTCTTGTAGAAAGCTGTTTTCATCTTAAGACCTCAAAAAGACTGGACGGAGACAATTTCAAGGGCTGTCAGACACTCATTATAAATCACAAGGCACACAGGAGGGAAGAATGTTACTAAGACAGTGAAGACCCTGGGGTCAAGGTTCCAGGAAAACAGAAGTTCACAATGATGATCCCAGTGTACGGTCCCACTTTCTTCTATATGGCCAAAACCACCAGAAGCTGAGAAAGCTTTTGATAGTCTTCTAAGATTAGGGCCAGGAAGAAAAGCATAGAAATCACTCCAGACTTTTGGTAGAGACCAGGGAGGACTGAGCTGTAAGAATAACTGTGGATTGGAATTAGACAACTGCTTCAAAAGGCACAAGCCCATTCAAAATAGATCAACCCTGTGCTATACTAAATTGCCAACACCTACCTTCATTGTCTGGCACAAGAGAAGGCAGATCTATGGGGGACAGTAGTATCGTCCAGAGGCTCATGAACTCCATGACTTTCAAACAGAATGCGTCACATTCAAAAATAAAATAAAGGGCCAGTGATATACTTCAGCGGCATAAGTGCCTGCCTGGCAAGCATAAGGTCCTGAGTTCGACTCCCAGTACCCGCATATTAAAAAATTAATTAATTAATTAAATAAAAAGTATGCAAAAAGATAAAAATTGTCCAGTGGGGGCCGGTGAGATAGCTCAGTGGCATAAGCACCTGCCTGGCAAGCATGATGTCCTGAGTTCGACTCCCGGTACCCACGTAAAGGAAAAAAAAAAATTGCCCAATGACAAAGAGGAAAACAGTACAACATAAACAGATTCACAAGATACCAAAGGGAGACAATTACAAAAAAATGAAGAGTAGCACAAATAGTAAACATGGGCAAATTTAAGTAAATATCACTGGTTGCTCTGTAGCAGGCCTTCTAACAAACTAACTCTTCATCTTGGGGCAGGAAAAAGTATTTTTCAGGTCTCTATAGGCATGGGAAGAAGAGAACACACACACCATGTCAGAATTTGTGGGCTGGGTTCTTGCAAATTGCTTATTTCAAGCCACAAATAATTCTGTTGTACACTAACACTTAGAACGAACTGTTACAGTATAAAGGGTAGGTAAGGGTAAGCTGTCCCTTTTAATGAATAATATTATTAAAATGACAATAAATGACCACACTTTATTTAAAAAATATCTGCTCTATGCCCCCACACAAGCCAGATGGATCAATGTTTATTTTATCCACTCCAACTGAGAATGTAAACTAGAATGCAACAATAAAGGCAATACTTCCCATCACGGATTAACAACTCTACAGGCCAATTATTCTTAGGCTTAAGTAAAATATCTTAATGTAAATTATATTTTTCTTTTCTGCTTATTATTTAATTGGAAATGATAGCTATCACACCATCTTATATTGATGTTTTAATTTTTTTTTTGTGGGTACCGGGGGTCAACCTCAGGACCTCGCGTGCCAGCAGGCGCCCATGCCGCTGAGCGATATCACCGGCCCTTTTTTCGTTTGTGGGTTCTGGGAGTCGAACTCGGGCCCTCGCGCTTGCCAGGCAGGCGTGTACGCCGCTGAGCCATCTCACCGGCCCTGATGTTTTAAATTTTGAAAAGCAGTATTAACCGTCAGAGTTTTTACATATTTCCCCCTTGCAAGGTACTACACTGAGAACTGGGGCAAAGGACAAAGACACGCAGATTGACTCTTCCCTTCCCGTGCAGTTGCAGCTCTGCCCGGCCTCCATTCAATCAGCGCCTTCCACATCTGTGCCCTACAGTATTTCCTCTAGTAGCATCGTCACTGCAGTGACATATTTAATGCACTGAAACAAGGTTTCTAAATGGCTCAACAATCAGAAAACAAGGAATGCATGAGAATGTTCCTCTCTTGACAAAAGCTCTAGCAAAAAAATCTATAAATACATTTTGAGCCTGCCTAGCAACCGTGAGGTCCTGAGTTCGATTCCTGGTTCCTCCAAAACAGAAATAAATAAAAATAATAAATAAATAAATAAATAAATAAATAAATACGTTTCAACAAATACATCAATTCTAGGACATTCACTTTCAAGTCAGAAATAAGGTAATGATACACATTGTCATTACTACTGCTTTACAGAACTGGTAAGAAAATTAAATGACGTAGAAAGATTTTAGAGGTAAATAATCATTATTTATGATAAACATTTATATTAAAAAAGATAATCAGCAAATTATATGAAATGATAGAAGTGCTAAACATTATGGGTGAAAAATAATGACATTCCTTTATAGCAACAGTAACTGGTTAACAAATGTAATTTAACATGATATACTATTTTAGCAGCAACAGCTCAGCCTCATAAATTAAAGGATAATCAAATATTATCTAAATAGTCTGACATCTGTGGATAATAATACTTATGCTGGTATTGGAACAGTTTCATCAGTGCCCACCACCTGGCCTCCAAGCCAAGGCCGTATAGTTCAGGTATTTTTATGGTAATGACCGATAGACACCGTTACAATGGCATAAAATCTCCAAATCCATATTTTCTACAGGAACAAGTATCTATCACTTGAATGTATTATTTAAGGACTTGAGTTGGCTATGGCTCTCCTGGGCTCTAAGAGGCTCCACACGACCTCTGTTCCAAGACGGAGGCTGAAGGAGGAGCCGCCATCTGAGATCTGCTTCTCTCTTGGCAAATTCAAGGACGCAAATTCAAGAGCCCAGAGCCAAGGCGCACAGAGCTCGTGTAGTTTCACACCCGGCCTTGTGTAAGTTACCTGTGCCCTCGTCTCATTAGCCAAGCCACCCCCACAGGGCAGAGCTGTGTCCTGCACCTACCGGGGACACGGCAGGGCAGCGAAGGGAGATTAAATGTGCACGAGCTGAACAATTTACCACAGGCAGGGATGCGGCAAACACCCAATAAACTTCAGCTCTCATGTTCATTTCACTTTTCTGGATCTCACAATAACCCTGAAGAAAACTGTATCGCAAAATACGAAGTTTCAAAGTAACCAAATAACTTGCCAAGGGCTACATAAATGGAGCACTGGTATTTAAATCCCCGTATCCTAACACCAAGGAAAGAGCAGTGTCCATAACCACAACCCGGTGATCAAACGGAAACTGCTCAGAGAGTGCACAGAGTCCTGGGAGACGGATTTCAATGGTGAGCTGAAAAAGTGACGGTAAGGTAGGTAAGCGAACTGAACAGTCCAGCAATCCTTACCGACAGCTGTATCGACATTTCCATGTTCAGCACTTAGGAATACTGTGTTCCAGGTGAAGTATGACATCTACTATAAAATTATTTAACACAACATTGGAATATTATAGATTTGTCAGTCACAATGGACACTTGTATTCTAATACTGAATAGACATATTTACTGAAATAGATATATTTTTATTCTGATATTTTCTCTACCAATTTTTTAACCATATGAAGTTGTTTTTTTTTTTTTTTTTTTTTGGTGGGTACCGGGGGTCGACCTCAGGACCTCGCGTGCCAACAGGCACCCGTGCCGCTGAGCGATATCACCAGCCCCTTTTTCGTATGTGGGATCCAGGAGTCGAACTCGGGCCCTCGCGCTTGCAAGGCAGGCGCTTACGCCACTGAGCTATCTCATCGGCCCCAACCATATGAAGTTTTAACAAACTTAAGTGTAATAAATTTTTAAATGTATACTGCAGGAATGTTAACTATAGACACGGTGTTACATAGCTACTCTCGAGAATATATTTATATTGGATAACTGAATCCTTACAGTAACTCCCTGTATTTCCCTCCCTGTCGCCCCTGGAAACCACCAGTGTACTCTTTGCTTCTCCAAGTCTATTTTAGGTACTGCATAGTAGTGGAAACTGCACATCTGACTTCCCTGTCGTGACTGGCTGGTCACCTGCTCTGGGCTTTTGCAGCATCTGTCCTACTGTGACTGACTCATTTTACTCAGCATGTCCTTTAGGCTCTTCCACATTGTGGCACAGGGCAGGATTTCCTTCTTTTGAAACCTGAACAGTATCCCATTTTAAGTATTTACCACATTTTTGTCCATACATGCACTGATGAACTCTTAGGTCGCTTCCTTTTCTGGACGACGTAAGTGAGTAATGGTGTGATGTACACAGGATTATGAATTCGTTTTCAGGAACCTTACTTCATTCCTTTCAGATCAATGCCCTGAAATGATATTGCTGGACCACAGGGTAATTCTAGTTTTAATTTTTTGAAGACTTTCCATACTTTCTTCCATAGTGGCTGCACTATTTTACCTTTGTACCACCAGCGTGCAGGGGTTCCAGTTTCTCCACTCTTTATCAACACTTGCTACCTTTGTCTTTTTGACACTAACCATCCTAACAAGTATGAGTGATGTCTCACTGTAGTTCAGATTTGAATTGTCTTGATAATTAACAAAAGATTTTTAATGCACTTTAAAGACATCAGCTTCTTTTTTTTTTTTTTTTTTGTGGGTACCGGGGGGTCGACCTCAGGACCTCGCGCGCCAGCAGGCACCCGTGCCGCTGAGCGATATCACCGGCCCCTTTTTTGTATGTGGGTTCCGGGAGTCGAACTCAGGCCCTCGCGCTTGCAAGGCAGGCGCTTAAACCGCTGAGCCATCTCACCGGCCCCAAGACATCAGCTTCTTGGTGATGAGGTTTTCCTGTAGACTGACTGGTTTTGGCCATCAAGATGTTCATAACAGTGGGACTCTCATATAGACAGCTAAAGATTTAGTACTGCCTTTGCACATTTATCTGTAAGAGGTAGGCACATTTTGGAGATTTTCCAAACAAGGGTAAGAATAGGGGAGAGGATACTAAAGAATGGGGCAGACAGGCCTTTCAGTGTTACATGGTGATCATCGGTCAAGAAAATGGTATAAAGTACGCAAAAGACAGGTTACTAAGACCTCAGCCCCATATAGGAGGTCATTTTAGGTTTTCAGGGAGCATGCAGAGGAACAAAGCTTGCGTGAATTGGACAAGTCCCTGGGCAAAGCTAAACTCTAAGAGATGTACTGTCAGGCACAAGGCATAATGTTCCTAGGGCATAATATTCATCAATTCAACTACAAGTTTCTAATTTTATGAAAAACAAGTTTGAATTGTGCCTTCTGGGAGCCTGGTATGTGCGCAGGAGTAACAGATCATGAATAACCTAGCATCTGTTGCAAGGAAACATGGTCATTTAAAATGTCAACCCTCCATAATAACCAAGGGCAAAACACCAGAATTTAACTCAGTAAAAGCATTTTTGTAGAAGATGTATTGACGTGGGTTATGCATGTAGCATGTATGCATGTATATATGGATTCTAAATTTGATTTTTACCTACAAATGATAGCAGACTTGATTGGTAACTACAAATCACAGCAGAATGATATAAAGTAGTTTACTAGCTTCTTTTATGTAAAACTATGAATATCAGATTTTTTTTAAATTGTTTGCTATATAATCATTAGCTCAAGATCAGACCCTCTTGTAAATACCTACTTTAATCACTGTTTATGGGAAAATGAAGAAATAATAAAGAATATGCAGGCCGGTGAGAGAGCTCAGCAGCATAAGCGCCTGCCTGGCAAGTGCGAGGGCCTGAGTTTGACTCCCGGTCCCCACATACAAAAAAAGGGCCGGTGATATCACTCAGTGGCACGGGCGCCTGCTGGCACACAAGGTCCTGAGTTCGACCCCTGGTACCCACAAAAAAAAAAAAAAAAGAAAGAAAAGAGAATATGCACATTACAAAGGAAAACACTTGCACACACAATACACCAAGTACTATTATTTTAAGTCCTTCACCTATTTGAACCCAAGGAATCCTACAAACAAACCAAGAAAGTGCTGGTACATATTGTTCTTTCTATAGAAAGGTTTACACATTTTCCCAGTGTTACACAACCTCTGAGTGGTGAAATTGGATTTCAAATAAAGGAGGTCTGCCTCTGCATTCTATGCCAATAACAGTTGTGACAATTTCTCCTGAAAAAGAGTCACATGATTTAGCTAGCTTGATTTAAAGTCACACGACAACCAGCTAACCTGACAATCTGTTAAGCTGGTTTAAACGGGGTTTTTTTGTTTTTGTTTTTTTTTTTGTCTGTGCTCAGTGGCTCCTTAGGAATCCGGCTGCACAGCAGGATGCGAGGAGCAGTGGTTGGGTGAGCCAGGGAAGCTTTGTCTGTATTTACAACTTGCATTAGGGCCCAGGCTCCACCTCCCATCAGATCAGCAGAGCACTGGATTCTTGTAGGAGCTCAAACCCTCCTGTGAGCTGCACATGGGAGGAACCTAGGTAGACACTCCTTAGCTCCTTATGAGAATCTAATGTAACAATAATGAAAGGGAAGTGCACAAAGAATGTAATGCACTTGAATCATTCCCAAACCACCCCCTATCCCCACCCCTTCCTCCCATCTGTGGGAAAACTGTCTTCCATGAAAGCAGCGTCTGGTGCCAAAAAGGTTGGGGGCCACTGAATAAATCTCTGAGATGATTATTGCTGGAATCAAGAGAAAAATAAGTTTTTACTCCTAAGTACTGTATATATCGTTAGCAAACTGCTTTTCTCTTTTGTCTATTTATTACTACTGTCAGGTTTTCTTTTATTTTCTATTTAATTCAGCATTTCTTTTTTACCACAAATGGGCAAGGACAATTTCTTTCAGTTTCTATGCCCATTTGATCACCTTTAAAAATTTTATTTGTGCAAAACCTTGTGACATTAACTAGTCTTCACATGGAACAACCATGTGATATAGGTGAATGCAAATAAATTTTGAGATGGTGTTAAATTACATAGCAATCTTGATGACTCAATGTGTGCTTATATTTGTAAATATAAAAATATTTTATAAAAGTGTAAAAACTATAGAATACTCTTGGACCCACTGGAATATTTTCAGAAATTCCCAAACACCGTTTGAGAAATAAATTATGGTAAGAGACATACAGAACAGCCCAGAATTGTTAAAAAAGAAAAAAAAAAACTAAACAGAGAAAGTTTACCTATTTGGGGAGAGATTGCTGAGAATAAACTGAAGGTTTTAGGGCAAAACATCAAGTCCCAATGGCAGTGATGCTGTGTAATTTGTTTGGCCCACAAGGATATATATGTGGCTTACACACAGAGATATACTACAGTGATTTGTCTTATCTGAAAAAATATTAATAAGGATTATTTTATGTTTGTAAGCATAATTTTAATGGATTATGTTATTTACACAAGCATTGGTAATGTTCGCAACTAACAAGTCCATTTCTTGACCTGTAGTTGAATCAGAAATAATTCGCCTGGACCGGTGAGATGGCTCAGCGGCGTAAGCACCTGCCCGGCAAGCGCGAGGGCCCGAGTTCGACTCCCGGAACCCACATACGAAAAAGGGGCCGGTGATATCGCTCAGCGGCACGGGCACCTGCTGGCGCGCGAGGTCCTGAGGTCGACCCCCCGGTACCCACAAAAAAAAAAAAAAAGAAAGAAATAATTCGCCTAGCCCTTTGCTTTGGTAGCTCTGGGGAGGTCTGGAGTAGACTGCTGGAGGAGGTGTAAGAGGAATGGGGCAGCAGCAAAGTCACTTCTCACCCTAGTTCTCTGCCTTCCAGCCTCCCAGCTGTGAGTGGTGGCTGTGTGCACACCACGGACCACATTAGCATGACCCACAGTGCATGCCATGGCCCAGTGACTTGTGCCTCACGACACTGAACGGAGATCGGGACAATTAAAGGGCTTTGGCTTCAATATGAGAGGTTCTTCAAAAACTCAGGTTCTGAATATGCAGAACAGAACTTGGGTTGCTCTAGATCTCCTGAGAGTTGAGCCAGCTTTCCAGAGGCCTGCCATCCAACGGAGAAGGTTCCGTAGGAGCCACAGGGGCTAACCGTCACCCCGACGGCTCCTTACAGCTACGGGCGGCTCGAGTGATAGAAATCCGAACACTTGAATTCTAACTGTGTAAGCAGCTTTTATTGGTAAGAATATTAAAGGTCACTGGAGCCTGGCGTTTCTGAAGATAATATTATACCTAGGCTTTTGTGTTGCTACCAAGAACGCAGGGCAATGACTTGTGGTCCGTCTGGCACAGGACATCGGAAATCCTGCCGAGAACGTTTTTCACATCCTATGATGAAATACTTCATTTTAGAGGAATCTTAGTGCCTTCTTTTCAAATCTGAAGCAATAGCCTGTCAAGAAAGCTCATAAATTTATGAGTAGCATGCAAAAGCAGAAAGAGGGAGACAGCGTGCCCTTCGTGAGTAGGAAATAAGTCAATCAGCATTTATGAAATGGCTGTGTTAGAGCGAGTCTCCATTTGGAAAATGGGTGCTCGGCCAGCACCTACCATTAGGGCTAATGTGATACCCTGTGCTTTCATGAACCCCAAATGGCTCTAACAGGAACTCGATGCCATCGAGGGTTTATTCATGACAGCTTCCCCTCAAGGAATTTAAGTGACCTGGAGTCCCTGTACCTTTCAGTTCTGGTAAGTGTCTATAATGGGAATTCACACAGCTTAATCACAATCTTACTGAAAATATAATGTCCTAAGTGCTGGAGGTGGAACCAACCTAGGGTGCAATATTTCTGGCTGCTACTTCCTGAGGTAATTACTGGTGGTTCCAGTACCTTGCAACAGGTGGTCATGTTCCGTTCCTATGTGCAAGAAAAGGAGGGTGCGCAGTTCACAGTGGCACGCTGGCGGTTCTCTGAATGGCTTGGAATTGATGCCTTGGTATTTGAAAGTGCGTTAAGATTGGTAATTTTCTAGTAAAGTGGCCTGGGAGGATTTTATTGCTTTGATCAGTTTAAAACTAAGAATACTAATTAGTAAGCCTGTACTTCATGTTCTCTTGCTTTTGCTACTTGACAGGCAGTTGGAGGGTGAAAAAAATCTCATCTCAGAGATGAAACATAGTTTTATATAAAGTTATGTAACTTCAAACTTTAGCATTATCATCATTTTTCTAAAATATAAAATAAATCCTTTTATACTTTCTCTTAATACTGGGATAATGAATAAAATCTTTTAACATTAATGGCTTTCTGGCTTTCATTTACTTTATATGGTAAATATATCATCACAAAAGCGAACAGTTGATTGCTGTATCTGACACACGTAGAACAAGAGCACTACGTACTAGGATACACATTTTCTATTTGAAAATAATATGTTCCTGAAACAGGTACCTATAAAGCAAATTATTCTGAGTTAATCAATTGTATTATACAGTTTAAAATATTCTAAAAGTGAATTGATACATCTAAACTAAAAGGGGAAAACAAAATCAGGTAGTAAATGAAAGACATGGTAAAAAAAAAAAATCACAGTTCAGAGTAGTTAATGGTGTGTGCTTTTGGAGTCAAATCTATCTGGTTTAAATGACAACTGGTGAGCATTTAGAAAACTTAACATTTCCAAGCCTCAATTTCTTCATCCTTAAAATTAGGTAATAACTTTTACTTTAGAGGTTTTTATAAAGATTAGGTGAATTTTTAAAAGAATGCAGCTCACAATCTTACATGTAGTATTATTTCAAACATTGGTACCCACTAGATTTACTCGGTCAAAATTAATTGGACAAATATTTATTGAAGCCTATTATGTGCCAGATACTGTTTCCTAGGGATTCAGGAATAAACTAGCAAGCAAAGGAGAAAATAGTCTTAACTTTCTTACAGCTCCTTGGTCTAGTATTATTAATCAAATAATTCAACATATACATTTACAATTATATCTGTGAAAAATACATGATAGTATAAAACCAAATAACAAGGAAATAAAGTTAGCATTTTTTTAGATTTTCTTTGGGAAAGTAATGACTTAACTGGGATATGAAGAGAAAATGGGAATAAAATAATAAAAGACAAAGATTTTGCAGGCAGGATTTATGAAGATTTCCAAACTGAGGAAACAGGGCCCATTATGGAGCCAAGGGCGGGGGTGGAGCCAGGGTGAGGGCGGAGCCAAGGGCGGGGCGGAGCCAAGGGCGAGGGCGGAACTTGGAGCTGTGAGGAAGCTGCGTGGGACAGTGGTTTCCATGGCAAAAGGCTTGGTAAGTTTTAAATAGAGAGCACAGGAACAGGCCTGTGCTTTACAGGTGCCCCCCGGGAAGGCCCAGGTGGACTTGGTAAGCCAGCTAGGAAGCCAGGTTAGTAGTCCGGCTGAGAGACTGCAGTAGTGTGGACTAGAGTAATAGAGGGAATGGAAATGAGGGAATGGGTTAGAGAAAGATTTGTGAGTTGACACGCACAGGGACCTAGCTAGAATTGGATAAGGGCCTTATTCCTAAAGGCCCGTAACACTACAAAACAATCCTTGGTTTCTTTATTCTTTTTGTTTGCTTGCTTGTTTTGTTTTTGAGACAGGGTCTTGCTATGCAGTTCAGGCTGACCTTGAACTCACTACGTAGCCGAGGCTGGCCTGGAACTCATGGTGATCCTTCTGCCTCAGCCTTATTCTTTTTTATAGACGACCGTTTCATATCTTCTATTTTCAACTCCTAGTAACTACCTCCCCACCCGCCCTCTTACCTGAGGAGCGTATTACTGAGTCACTCAGTAAACGGAAGCAGTCAGAAGGGAAGGGTCAGACTCCGAAACTGCTTCTACCTCCTCATCCACCATCACGTGCATCGCCTGTCCTGTCCTTCGCTGCTACTGTGCTCAACTGCGCAAGCTCGACTTAAGCTAGGCCTTCCAGCCCGAGCACCCCGTCCCTCTCTGTCCCTCGCTCCGCTCTCGCTCTTTTTCTCTTTCTCTTGCTTGCATTACCATCATCATCCTCATTGTATGCAAAACTGCTTTTGTTTTCATCTTAGTGCACAACCCACAATCATATTTTGCCCAATATCTACTATTCTATTTTACTTTTTGCTTAGTTTTAAGCAAAATTCTTCAAAAGAAGGTATTTATACCTTTTCTTCAATTCTGACTCCTATTCTTTCTTTATATTCACTGCACCATTTCACAAAACCATAAAATATTACAATCTACAAGGTTTAGTCACGCACAGGTATGTATGGTGGGCCAAGGCAGCATAAGAAAAGATGTAGAAGAAACGTGTAACCTTTAATCACAGTGCGTTACTGTGCCTGCAGCTATTACACGCTAACAGTCTAAACTTCAGCAAAAATTCACGCTGATTTCCTTCCTAGTGAGCTATTTGGTGGGTGGGGTTTGGGGAGAGAAACATTAGTATGAAGGGTTATAGCCTGTTATTGGCCCTGCCCTGTCAGGCTGACTTCAAGCCTCTCTGTGATTCACAGCTATCTCAAAATCTAAGCATTGCCTTTTCAACTAAATTGCATTTAGGTTTATTCGTGAAGGAACCATACATGTTCCCATCTTTATAGGATCACTGCCCATGAAAAGTAATGAAGATGTCATTGTTGATCACCAGAAGAGTAGAATTTAGAAGTCATCTAACAACTGATTTCCTGTAACTATTTGTCTCCATCAGAATGTGTCTCACACTGAAACAGATGCAGGCAGAAAACAGCACAGAACATGAAGTGAAATGAATGAACTAAGTAAGTTTGGAGGTCAGACTTACAAATCTTCCATAAATAAATGGGCTGAAAGAACATAGTTTATCTGGGAAAATAATGAATTTAATAAAATAAGTAAACTGTACAACATCCTCACTTTTCTGACGTTATGGACCTCCTCAGTATTTCCACTTCAATTCTACATTAGGGATTCAAATTCTCTATGCATCTGGCATAAGTCAAAAACTGATGGTTTTGTTGAAGAAATTTTTAGCTGGTATTGCTACTTAAAAAAATGAGTCAATTCATATTATCTTATACCTTGCTTCTGGTGGATTGAAAGCAATATTATTATTTTGGTGTTGAATAATTATAAGGATCTCAGGATAAAGAAACTGACAATGTTTATGTATTATTAAAGTAACGCTTTCACGCAGCAGCTCAGTCAGGGTTAGACATAAACATTACAGTATGAGCTAGAAGAGCCAGGCATGGTGGCACGCTCCTGTGATCCCAGCACTTGGGAGGCTGAGGCAGGAGCATCGCCACAAGTTCGAGGCCAGCCTGGGCTACATAGTGAGTTTAAGGCCAGCCTGAACTGCATTGTGAAACCCTGTCTCAAAAGAACAACAACAACAACAAACACAATATGTGTTAGAAAAAGTTCTGTTAGACACACTTAACAAATTTTATCTCAACTACGTAGATTGACATTCCCAATATCTTCGGGTTTATAAATAACTAAAGTAAGCTGTACACTTAGGGTGATACAGAATGTTTTCCTTTTCTTTTTGCAGATCAAGTAGACTCATAAAAAATATATTGAGAACAATAATGAAAATCACCAAAACTATCAAACTTTAAACTTTCACTTGCCATAGAACGGAGTCCAATAATATTAGTTATAATATACTTGTATGTGCTATAGACCAGATGTTTGAGGGCGGCCTCCCATTCATATATTGCAGCCCTAAGGACATTAGGTGATGGGGTTCTTTAGGAGGTGATGAGATCAGAGCGTAGGTCCCTCTTGAATGACATTAGTGTCCTTGGGAAAGAGGCCCAAGGGAGTTGACTTTTTTTACTACTTGATGATGCAAGATGCAGTCTACAAGCAACAGCTCTGACCAGACACCAGATCTGCCAGTGCCTTAATATGGCTTCATCATAGCCCCAGAACTATGGTAAATTAATGTTTGTTGTTTACAAGCCACCCAGCCTTCAGTTATGACTATTATTTGCAAGATAGTCAGTAGCTATAGGTTTAGGGCTACACCCTCCGATATGGAAACCAGGAACTCAGATGGCTCTTGAAATAGTGCTAATCCAAGCTGAAATGTGCTGAAAGTTTAAAGAATGCATTTTGACAACTTTATTATTTTTTTCAAAATGCAAAATATTTCATTAAGGACTTCTGGTATGCTCTCCAGAATGTAGAGAACAAGAAAGAACATCACTCCCACTTTTAAAACAAAAAATAGCTGGAATAACATCAAATTCATGGTTCTTTATAATTCATCAGAAAGTTGAGTTTGCAAAGCAACCAGTGGGCCGCAGTCTAGTGGCCACACTCAGCCACGGAGAGCAGACCGTGCGCTCACTTAGCAGATGCCTCCAGACACCCATAAGAAGGATCAGCTGCAACAGTGCAGAAATCGGTGAGGGCCCAGGACTGGCCAGCCGGACTGCGCAGAGCCAGGACAGCTGTAGAAATTGGGATGTCCATGCCCTCTTGCAGAATGTCTTTCCATAAATCATATCATGTACTCATATTTGATGAGAGAAGGTGTTGGTTGGCATGTGGACCCAGGGACAGAAGCGCACATGCAGGAGGGCTGAGAACCTCCCTTGACCCCTTTGCCCATCTTCTCGTATGGAACAAAAGCCGACGGAAGGTAGAGAAGAAGGCGCATGCGCCCTCAGAGCACTGGGGAGGGAGGAGAACAGGAAAATGCAGCTCCTAGCAGATGGGTGGGAAGAATGCTGCGACCTCACAGCCAAGAAAGGGGCAGAACTGAGAAGGCCAGAGCCTGACAGCCAGGGCCAAGGTGTCTGCTTAAAGCCCAGGCTGAGAAAGAGTAAATACTGCACCAGTGTCGCTGCCACTGAGCACACAAGCTTCAGTAACAACAGTGCGCCACGAGACCCTCTGTACAGCACAGTTAGACAGAAATCACTAAAGCAGAGGTGTGCAGATATTAATGTCACAAGTCAGTCCCTCTCTAAACACAAATATCTGTATAGAAATTGAAAGGGCCATTGAGTTTAACCACAGTGACAACAAGCCTCAAATCTTGCCCAACTCCTAACCAAAACTGGTATGCTAAATGTCTAGTAAATGCAAAGTTGTACCATTCTCAGTACAAATTTTATATATGAAAAGACACACCCAAGACACAAAATGATTATCACATCCAAATTAAGATAAGGCACAAATGTTGGGACTATGTGACAAAGAATTGAAAGTAACCATGATTAATATGTTCCAGGAGCCAATAGAAATGGAAGACAGCATGAAAGATCAAATGGATAACTTCATCGAAGAGATGAAAACAGAAGTGATCAAATGACATGATTGATTTCCTTTTTAAAAAATAACAAAGGCGAATAATGCTTCTAAAGTGTTCATGAGTACACTCAACGCAGCCAAAGAAGGAATCAGTGAACCTGAAGACATTTCAATAGAAATTACCCAAACTGAAACACACACAAAAAAATGAGAGAGACAAAAATAGAAGATCCACAACACCAGGACAAAAATCAAGCAGCGTACACATACATAACTGGAATCCCAGAAGGAAAGGAGAGATTTTAACAGAAGGGTATTTTTTAAATATGGAGAAAATAATGACAGAAATTTCTGAAATTAATGACACATACCAAACGACATATCCTTAATCTCAAAGAACCTGAAGCAGGAAAATAACAAAAGACAAAACACAAAATGAAACAAACAATCACAGCAGAGAATTGCATACATCAGTATGTCTCATTCAGACTCATGAAATCAAAAGTCAAAGAGAAAATCTTGAAGACAAACATATAAAAGTCACATTACATTGACAAGAACAGAGATAAAATTTACAAATTTCTATTGAGAAACCATGAAAGCATTAAGACAAAAGAATTTCTTTTATGTGGGTACCAGGAGTCGAACTCAGGACCTCGTGCTTGCCAGCAGGCACTTGTGCCGCTGAGCAATATCACCAGCCCAAGACAAAAGAATTTTATCTTTAATGTACTAAAGAATAAAGCAAAGCTGTCAATCTATAATTTTATACTCAGTAAAAATACCTTTTAAAAAGCAGATGTAGAAAAAAACAAATTCATTACCAGTAGGTATACATTATAAGACACACACACACATGTATTATATACATAATGCATATATACTAAATGTTGGGTGCTGGGGATTGAACCCAGGACCTCACACATACTGAGCGCGTGCTCTGAGCTGCACTCCTAGTCCTACCAGATTTATTTAATGAAGTTCTTTCTGGAGAAGAAACGTGACCTGAGACAGAAACTTGCATCTACACAAAAAAATATAGAGGAATAAGTTAGAACGAAGGTTAAATGAATCTTTATTTCTTAGCTCAACAAGTCTAAAAAAAACCAGACAACTTAAAAGATAAGTGATAGCAATATAGTCTGTGTTTACAGCACATGTTCCAGTAAATTAAGTGGCATCAGCAGAACCAAGGACGGGGGAGGAGAGTGAGGCGTGCATTGCTTCTGATCCCTGCGCTGTACGACATTTGAGGGGATTCCTGATTAATTAAAGACATTTGTTGTAAGTTTTAGGACATAAAAATGGCTCAGTAAAGGGAATAAAATAGAATCATTATAAAAAGCCTCATTTCTAAGTAAGACAAAGGAAGTAATACAGAGCAGAGGGTCACGTGGTTAAAGAGTGGCGGGTGAGAGCCTCAGCTGCCCCGGCCACGCCTCAGGCCCAGGCAGGGAGCCAGGCACTGTGCCGCGGAGACACGGGCCGCACTGCGCTGGCCAAATTCCTGATGAAAGGTCGTGAGGCTAACGAGAAATTGTTTTTTAAAGCCATCGTGTGTGTGGGGGGGGGTGGTTTATGACATAGAAATAAATAATTCAAACATTCGGTATTTATTGAATTGCAAGAAACATTCCCACTAACCCAGATAAGAACATGTTCAGGATAAGGACGCAAGAACATCTTAAACGTTTAGCTTTGGAGACCACAGAAAGCTTTCCGTCAGGAGCTCTCGTGGATCGCGATCTGGACCACCTGGATCCTGCATCGTTCGGGGAGGTGGAGTGGACTGTGAGCCCCTTGGAGGTTGTCGTGGACTGAAGTGTGAGAGGATAATGACACAGGATTGATTTACCTGAGGACAAAGCAAAGAGTGACTCAAGGATGCCGAATCAGCACAGCCATTATGAAAAGAGGTGTAGGGGTCAGATTGACCTCATTCAGACCCTCTTCACTCTATTTTCTGGCTGAGACACATATTTTCACCCAGCTAAGTCCAAATCCTCAGATATTCACTTAGGATAATAAAAAATTCACAGATGCTATATCTCTTAAAAATCCAATGAAATAAAGCTTCTAATGTTCCTGGTTCTCAACTAATCTATTACTATTTTTAGGCTGGTTGAGATAACTGGTCAATAAGTTATTCCTTGAGACACAATAATAGTTTGAAGAATAAACTTTGATGAAAGTGATCTGTTACATATGTTGAGTTTGAAACGTTTATGGGATATTTCACTGAAGATAACAGATAACTGAGCATATGGGTTTATAGGGAGTAAAGAAAATGGGCTTGTCTTAGTTTTCTTTTGCTGTGGCAGAATACCTGCTTCTGAATAACAAAGGAAAGAAGACACTTTGGTTTGTGGTTCTGGAAGTCTAAGAATATGACATGGGCCTCTGCTTGGCTTGAAGCCCTCACAGCAGAAGAGCAGAAGGGAAGTGAGCGTTTGTGGAAGAAGTCTCGTGGAGAGAGGGGAAGCCAGAGACTGAGCCCCGGAAGCGGAAATCACTTTGTAACAACCTGGATTCCCGGTAACCCATCCAGTCTTTCCAAAGCAAGAACTGGCTTCACAGAGAAAGATATGAATCCCCTTTAGTGACCTAATCACCTCTTCAAAGGCTCTTCCACCTGTCAGGACTCTAACCTTGGGGATCCCACCCCAGTATGAGTTTTGGGGGGACAAACCATTCAAACCACAGCCAGACTCATATGAGATGAAAGTCAATTGTTGAAGGTGCTCAAATCTGAAACTGAATCATTTGAGATCATCAGAAGACACCAGAAGTTTGAGCAGGAAAATGAATTCTGCAGCTCCCCGGAAATGTTCTATATAGAACGCATTCTTCATAAAACACTAGGAGGTTGAATACTAAGGTATATTTTTAAAGAAAAATCACATTATTAAATTTTTCATTGCTCTACTTGCTTAAATATAAACATTTTTCAATATCAGTAACCAATGGGGAGTGATATATTCCCCCAATGTCAAAGCCATTTGGAAAGTGACAGGTTTTTTGAGAGAGAGAGCGAGAGTGGATGCATACTGTCAAAGCTTTCTAAAAAAGTTATTATTCAAAGAACGTATGGAGACGGATTTTACTTATTATTTGGCACTAGAGATCAGCAAACTAGGGCAATGGATTGACAAAAACATCCTGGTGATTATGCAAATTACCACTGCATTTCCTGGAAGAGCTGCTACCCTGCTCTCTCCTCCAGGGTGAACGCGGTGCACTAACCAGCCAGTCTCACGGTGCCTTTCAGTATATGCAGGGGAGGGTGCCTTATTATTGCTATTCAAAACACGGCTTATGGGAATGTTAAGGACAACTGGCAATTAATTTATAGCTAGATGAAGCACGCAGTAGTCACTTTGGATAAGACTTCAGACTAAGTCTTGGGATGATTTTCTGAAATGAATAAAATTCATTCATGAAATAAATAAGCACAAAGAGGTATTAACAGGCAGGTGGTCAGCTGGTTATCCCATTGCATAATTGCTCGATACAGATGACACTCCAGACAGAGATACTTCTAAATGACATCATTTGAAGAAAGAAAAGTAAGAAAGAGCAGGTTCCTACCATAACAAAGAAGCTTCTGGTAAAGAGAAGAACTTTGGGGCTGCCAGTACAAAGGCACGCTAGATTTCTGAATCTCATGCAGTCAGTGGCCAGAGATCAGGCAGGCTTGGCTAACCACAAACACTAAAAACCCAGTCGAGGAGCAAAAAGTGTCATTTTTCATTCCTAATACCAGAAGTTGTTCATAGAATATTGTTCGTGGCTCTGTCTTTCCATCTGTAGTACCTTCTCTTGGAGGACAATACAGGATAAGATTTATTTATTCATTCTGTTATCATTTTACACATTTATTCTTCAGCAATAGTACTGGATACTGTGCTGGCTACAAGGAATTAAATAACAACCTATAGTTCCTGGATTGGAGCTGTTTTCAGTCTGGGTGAATTCGGGTCCTAGAGAAATGTGTATTAAAAAATACAAGAGAGAAATGAAAGAGCAAAACAATGTTGTGCAGAGTGCTACGGAAATAGTAAAGGTTTAGTGACCAACTAAGCCTAAGTTTAGGGAAGGTAGCTGCAGAACTCAGCAAAAACTTCTGGAAAAGAATCTAAGTGCTATCTGAACGCAGTTACAAAGGAAGGAGTGGAGGCTTATTCAACTTACAGCGGGAAGCTAATTTTAGATTCCAGGAATAGAGGTGTTGGATCAGTTAAAAAGCTTTAGCTATGAGTACCAGAAAATATGACTAAATGGAATTTATATAATAAGGGACTTTTGCTTTTCACACAACAAGAAGATGAAAAGCAAGATACTCCAAGTTAGTTACCTGCACAACTCCATTATGTTCCATGTCCTTCCCGTCTGTATCTTTTGCCCTTTTTAGTAAGTCATCAGTGGCTGTGAATGCTACAAGGGGTATCCATGCAGACGCACCGTGTCGCGGAAGAAAAGGGGCATTTTCTCCCACGGTTTACCTTTATTCATGGAGATCTGCTTTCCCAGCAGCATCAGGTAGACTTTCCTTTAGATTCTATTTGGTAGGCATGGGAAACATATTCCTGCCTAAACCAATTGCTGGCAAAAGGAATTGGAGCCCATAATTGTTTAGACCAGGGGCTGGGCCAAAGCTGCTTCATGAAATTCTACAGGTGAATGTTTTATGATTGAGTAGATAATAGGGAAAAACTAACTCAAAGCCACAATTAAGCAGAAATCTTGCCCATTCCAAAAATTTTGATTTTTCTCATTAGCAAATCTATATTAAAACTGTACTTATTATAATTGCATCTTTTTCAACAGAAATTTATGAAAATTGGTTTTCTCTGCTTTTATTCAAGTACCTACACAAAAGTCCTTAAATTTCTCTCTTGGCCCATAAAACCCAAAATATTTATAATCTAGCCCTTTATAGAGAAAGTATGCTGACTCTAATTTAAATCAGTCGTTACTGATTCCTTTAACTGGGGGGAGTAGTGGCCTTTCCTAAATACATGTCTCCACAAAGTGACTACCGGAGTGAAAGTAAATCTCTGGTGGTAAAATGTGATATAGAAAGTATAGTTGTTGAGATGCAGCTATGCAAGTATGAACCAAGGTGACATATTAATAAAAAAAAAGACTCCTAATTTTCAACAAAGGATTGTGAAGAAATGTATAGAAGACACCATTTAAAAAGCTAATAGTGGGCCGGTGAGATGGCTCAGCGGCGTAAGTCCTGCCTGGCAAGTGCGAGGGCCCGAGTTCGACTCCCGGAACCCACATACGAAAAAGGGGCCGGTGATATCGCTCAGCGGCACGGGCGCCTGCTGGCGCGCGAGGTCCTGAGGTTAATCCCCAGTACCCACAAAAAAAAAAAAAAGCTAATAGTGATCAGATCATAAAAAGCCATGTATACCACATTTCAGAATTTTAATTCCATCCCCAAAGATAACAGACAGCAGGTGAGGGATTTCAACCATGGATGACATGATCAAACTCAAACTTTACGAATCTATTTGGGCACGGTGTGGACTAGGCATTGGGGTGGGCAAGGCTAGAAGATAGATCCAGGAGAAAAGGAGTTACAGTATTCCCGATCAAAGCAAAAGCTGGAGTAGCAGCAGTGGAGATGAAGACAGATGAAGTCTTGAATGAATTTTTATTATAGACAAGAATTCAAGATAACTCTGTGGCGTCAGCTATAGGATGGGTGGCGATACGGCATGCAGTAAATACAGCATCTCAGTTTAGTAAATACAGCATCTCAGTTTAGTAAATACAGCATCTCAGTTTAGTAAATACAGCATCTCAGTTTAGTAAATACAGCATCTCAGTTGAAACATGGAGGATTGGTGATCAGATATCTAAATAATTTCCTCAACTCCTTGAAACCATCACTTCTAACTCCAAACCTCCTTCAAGGTATCTACTTTCAGTGGACAGGTACACTGGAAAATGTCAAATTAATAGAGTATCAATAAATAATAAATGATAATATTAAAGTAGTACTTCAGGGTGTGTTTATTTCAACAGAGGAAACAATAACCTGATGGAATGAATTGCCATTGGTAACGTTTTAGACATCAGTGGCAGAATGAGGCTCAGAAGACTTTTGTAATTGCTGTCACAGGGGGGTTTTAGGCTCCTGAATGTAACACACATGGGGCGATGCCTGTTCTGCTTCAGCATTCTGGCTTGCTCTGCAGAGAAACAGGGGCCAATTCTTTTTTTTTGTTACTATCTAAACCAAAAAAGAGCAACCCTGGCAAAGACAACAATGGGTCTCTAACCAGGTTTTGGCCTGTGGCTCGTTAGCATATGAAGTTTTGTCTGAGCATGAGCAGAATATGGATAAAGGTCCATTCTATTTGTAAAACCATTTCTTTCAGGTGTGCGAGCTCTTATCTTTAGATTCTTGTCACAGTGCAGAGACTCAGGGTAATATAATGCTGGGGACAGAACAATATTTGAGTAACTTTTATCAGTCTTTTCAGCTTGGCACAGCTAGCAGGGTGAGAAATGATAAGGACTAAGGTTTTTTAGCCATCCTGGTCCCAGGTCTAGAATCTCAAATTCATCACTTGCTCCATTACATTAGGATATACCTGGCTTGCTCAGTTCTGTCACCTGCATGCCTAAATTTTATAAAAATTTAAGACATCTTTATTATATAGATTATTTTCCTTAGGTTTCCTTGCAGAGGTGAACCATAGCTTAGGTGTATCTTCATTTAATTTTCTCTCTGGGAATTTGTGAAAGATGAACTATAAACATTATCAACTAAATTAAATTTATTTTACTCCAGCCAATAGGGAGTCCACGATCGTTATAAAAACAATAAGTTAAAACTAATTCACTCCCTTTAGAGAACATAAATACAGCTACTTTGGTGGAACTAATCTAATTGGGACCATTAGGAAAATCTTGCTTATTTAATTCCATTGGCTTTATAGTTTATCATATGCATCATACTTCTCCATGTGAAAAAGTTACATGAAACATAGGACTTCAGATGAGGTAAATTTTTTAAAAAGCATTTTTATCAGAATCTGATTAAACAGCAGTTAATATTAGCATTAGCTAGCATTGGAAGAAAGAGGTTAAAATGTACCTCTGGTTGCTGAATTAGAAATCACTGTTATTCTAAATTATATTATCTCATGACTCAGAAATCTCAGTAACACTGTTTAAAAGCACTGTCGTTCCATTCCATTAATCAATAAATGAGAGGATGGATATTTTATGTACTAAATAACTATTAACATCAAATAGTAGGATTGTTAAAGGTTTGCAAATAAGACATCTATATATTGTTCAAGGATTTATTTAATTTGAACTTATAACAAAAGAAAATTAAATTTTCACAGAAATATATGCTGCTCAAATATTGTACTGTGCTCAGAACTTCTTTTCAACCTAAGGCAGTGAAAAACCTGTTTAACAGTGGTTTTCCAGTGTTAGAGTAAAATAACTGCAGCTACGTAAAACATAAAGTAGGTGTATTAGAACACAGCCCTGAGGCTGAAGTCCAGGACCAGGCGGTCCCTTTTGCTTGGCTTCTGGCAAGGGCCATCCCAGTGGCCTGGGTGTGCACAGAAGCGATCACATGGCGAGACGGAAAATGGAGAGTAGGGAGGACCCTGTCTTTTCCTTTTAGAACAACCATCTTTTAAGAACTAACTGGAGTCCCATGACAGCCACACTAATTCCTTCCAAGGTACATTTCCAATGCCCCGCTGACCTCCCGCTAGGTTCTCTCCTCGAGCCTCCACCTACCTTTACAAGGCCACACTGAGGGCCCAGCTTCCAAGACATAAACTTTGAAAGACAAACCATATTTAAACCACCGCAGTAAATAAACCAGAGACAGGGAAAATTCTGAAATGGTGTAAAGGGAAATTCGCATGACAGAGATTCAGTCCTGAGCCAAGGAAACTCGGGCTCATCAGAGGGCTCTTCCATTGTAGGGATCCTTTCATGAAAAGCAACAGCTCCTGAATGCAATATCAAACTATCACTGATTAAAAATTTCACCCTGCACTGGATTTTGATGATTTTGGTGATTTTTTTAAAAATCACCCTGGACTGGATTTTGAAGTTTAGAGAAAATTTCAATCATTAGAGGTTAGATCGTTCTATCTGACTTCCTAAAATTTTCCTACTTTGATTGCTATGAAGTGATAACTAAACAGAAATAACGAAGCACCACGTGGTGGGTCTCAGGCATCTTGGGTCCTTGGAGTTATCTCCAGTGGCCTGTGGCTCCCTGTGCGCACGGAACATTGCCGGCAGACTGTGCACAACACACACAAATGCGCTATTCTATCTCACGTGTATGACAGTCTGGTTTGATTAATAAAATTCCAGAATGGCACTTTGTAATTAGGCATTTTATCAGTTAACACATACAAAAAGCAAAATTTTATTCCAGTACGGATCAGTTTTTTGGACAACATAAAAGATTCATCACACATGAAATGGACAGAACACGTGCCTTCAAAACTGAATACGTTTTATTATTCTATCACTGGTGACAAGCCGGTTTCAAATAACCTGAGTTGTCAGGCTGTATATCGACACCATTAATCAACCTCAGCTATATTACCCATAATGGCCTGTGATAGCCATAAAAGACAGGGCACTACGAGACACTCAGACCTGGCCCCCGATAATTTCCACCTCTTGACTGTGCCTTTTCTTCCTGCACTCAACAAATCCAAAACTCTCTTTCCTCACAAATCTTTTCCTCTTGGTCCAGTCCAGAGATAAAAATTCAGGTGAATCAGCGGAGAGTTGATAGTGGCTGAGGGAGGGAACTGAGGATAGCTGAGGAATATCAACATTTTAAATTATGACACTGTTTTTTCTCTGACTAAATTCACTAAATCTGTGGCATAATGTTAGAAAATATAGGAAAAAAATGAAGATTGAAAGTTCTGGAACACAGAAATACCCTTTTTACACTTTAAGGAAACCTCACTCTCTCTATGCATAAATATATTCTGTATATTTTAAAAGAGGTAGGATTGTAATATGTGAAAGTAGCTTTCCTTACCTCTTAATACGTGAAAACCATATACCAGGCCAAGTATATAGCTCAGTGGTACAGCGCCTGCCTGGCAAGCGCAAGGTCGTGAGTTCGATTCCCTGTACAAAAAAAAAAAAAAAACATATACCAAGATTTAGGCGTAACATGGATCAAACCACTGCAACTCCTTTCTCCCTGACATGATACTGAGCCTGACGAACCTAAGCTCTGGTTTCCACCTTCACAGAGTGTGAGGTGAGAGGACTAAGCCTAGCTGTGCCCACCGTGAATTGTCAAATTAGTTTCCACTTCAGTGAAGAGGAAAACCACAAATGACTGCCACAGTCCAACAAAACGGAAGGAGATTTGCTGTGGGAATGGCCAGTGAAGGAGACAATAATTAAATATTTGAGGAGTTGTACCTGAAAACTAGAACTCACTATGCAGTACTTCTAGATCTAAACTGTGAATCTGAAGGCACTCCCAAACTGGCAACACCCTGCAGTAACGGGTAGAACAAATAGAAAATCTTCTAGATAAGCACACATGTAGTCTAGGCCATAAAGGATGCCTCAGAATAATTTACCAAGGAACATGAAAGGCTCACAAAATAGTAAAACACACAGAAAAGCAAATATACTGTACAAAGATATCACATTTTAGAATTATCAGATGCAAATTATTAAGTAAAATTTCTCAGTTTATACATAAAGATATGAAAGAAAATAGGCAGAAATACACAGAGATTTGGAGACTAAAAGTTAACTATAAAATTACCTAGCAGATACAAACAAATAGAAATGGAAATACATAATTGCAATTTAAAATTTAAATGATTTTCACACTACAGTATTTTGAAAATGCTGAGGTGAGAATTATAATTTGCAAAATAGAGCAGAAGAAATTATCCAAAATATATCATGGAGACAAAGGATTGCAAACATAAAGGGTTAATGGACATGGAGAAAAGAGTGAAAAGTTGCAAAGTATGTCTCATTGATATCTCAGAAAAAGATATAAGAAAGAATCCCGGAATGTTAAATAGTCGAAAAGACAGTGTTTGAAAGACTCACAGACCTCCGGGGTTCTCACAAATGTCAGTAGTATTCATCCTGAAGCCTTCATCTAGCCACATCACGGAGAAACGGAAGAATACCAGCGGAAGAGTGGGTTTTTAAAGCAGGCAGGAGCGAGGGGAAGACGGGCCATGTGCCTGAAAGTCCGAGCGGCAGCTGTCTGGATGGCCATCATGCTACGCTGAAAAAGTCCCCTCAGTAATGAAAGGAAGTAAGGATATTTAGGGTTTTTTAGACAAACTTCACCACCCTATTAAAGAATATAATTCAAAACTGAAGAAAACGACCTTATGCAGGCAGTCCGAGCTGCAAGAAGGAATGAATGGCAATGATGCTGGTTGCAAATCATTGCAAGCATTGACCATGCAGCAACAATAACTGTATCCTGTGGAGTTTAAAATAAAATTAAAATTCACTAACAAGACAAGGTCACGACAGAGGCCAATGGAGTCAAAGTGTTTTATGTGATCCCAGCATTCTGCAAGGCTGAGGCAGAGGATCCCAAGTTCAAGTCCAGCCTGGGCAACTTAGTGACTGTGAGCCCTGTCTCAGAATTTTAAAAAGGGCTGAGAATGTAGTTCAGTGCAAAGGCCCTGGGTTGGATCCCAACATGAGGTGGAAAGGGAGATGTGCCTTTCCCAAGAAAAGCTTAAAGGTGTCTGACAATGCTACATTTGATAGATTGCAGAGGAACATCTGAAAACACAGGGTGGATGCCAGAGAAGAGCCAGGACACACATAGATTTTGTCTGCTTGTTAGCTGCAGGTTAGAGGGATACGCCATATGCCTGAACGAGACAGGGAGGGGATCATGAAAGGAAGCCCTTCTTCTATCTCTTTGACAAATGTGCTACATTACGATCTAGAATCATCCTCCTCTGCAACTGAGACACAATAGTCTTGATAAAGTACTACAGCTGGTGAAACCCTCTAACACGCTGGAGAGTCAGTACCTCTGGGACATCTTCTGGACCCGTGTGATAGCACCAAAGAAGCAAAACCAAAGATTTTTATTTCAGGAATTAAAAGCTACTGGCTATCTCAGAAAATGTTTTTGCACGATAGTGATATAAATGTTTCACAATTAAAAGCTGAAAGTGCTAAACAGACACTTCATCAAATAGCTAATCCCATCTTGCTGAAGTTTAAGATTCAAATAACAAGAATTTTGAGTCACTAACAAAGAAAAATTTTAGACACTATGAATCACTTTAATGCAATAAAATATTCTTCTAAAATCAAAGTTAATAAAAATAATTTGTCAAAAATAATGATTAAAATATTTTAAAATATCAGTAGGTTTTAAATACTATGTATTGCTTACTTAAAAATATCCAAAAATCAGTGATAAATTGAATAGAAAATTTTAAATATCAAAATGGGTAAGCTATTTCCGTCTGGAGTTCATCTCACTGGGAATTTCCACCATGTTTTGGAAAATATGGTAACTTAAGACAATAACACCTAAAAGCTAAAAACCTATTGCACTAGAAACCTAAATTTTATTTCAATATGCTCATATGAACACTTTAACTATTATATCAAAATTTATTATCAGTGCTTCAGAGGAAATGTACAATAATAAAACATAATAATAAAAAATTCCTTTGGTTTGGATTTCATACAAGCTAGTATAATTTCAATAAAAAGTCTAGTTTTCAGCCAAACTTTTAAGATGCCGTCTCTACATTTTACTTTAGTACTAATTTAAATCTTTAGATGTCACATTAAGAAATTAAACATAGGGCTGGTGAGATGGCTCAGCGGCATAAGCGCCTGCCTGGCAAGTATAAGGTCCTGAGTTCAACTCCTGGTACCCACATAAAAAGGAAAAAAGGGCCGGTGATATCGTTCAGTGGCACAAGCACCTGCTGGCAAGTGCTAGGTCCTGAGTTCGACCCCCAGTACCCACATTGAAAAAAAAAAAAAAGGAAAAGAAATTAAACATAGTTTATGTTCCCTCTAACAATCCAGAACAGTCCCTTTTCCCCACATCTTCGCCATCATTTGTCACTGTCAGATTTTTTTATGATAATCATTCTTTCAGGGGAAGATAGTATCTCAGAATAGTTTTAATTTGCATTTCTCTGATGGCCAGCAATGATGAGCTTTTTAAAATGTATTTATTGGGGCCGGTGAGATAGCTCAGCGGCATAAGCGCCTGCCTGGCAAGCGCGAGGTCCTGAGTTCGACTCCCGGAACCCACATACGAAAAAAGGGCCGGTGATATCGCTCAGCGGCACGGGTGCCTGCTGGCGCGCAAGGTCCTGAGTTCGACCCCCGGTGCCCACAAAAAAAATAAAAAATAAAAAAATAAAATGTATTTATTGGCCATTTATGCTTCTGAGACGTGTCTATTCATTTCATGCAACCAATATAGAAATCGGTGTGGAGTTTACTCTAAAAACCAAAAATAGAAATTCCATTTCACCTAGCTAATCCCCCTTCTAGGTATCTTCCCAAAAGAGTTAAAATCATTATCTTACAGGGATACATGCATACCCAAGTTTATAGCAGCACAATTCATGATAGCTAGATTTTGGAAACAGCATATATGTCCTTTAACAGATGAACAGATAAGGAAAATGTGGTGTTTATACCCAATGGAGTACTAAGCTGCCATAAGGAAAGATAAATTTGAGGCATTCACCGGTAAATGGACACAACTTGAGAACATAATATTAGGTGAAATAAGTCAGACACACAAGCTTAAACACCTCATGGTTTCACTTACGTAAGAAAAAAATATACATGTATGTAAAAATAAAGAGCAAAATAGAAGAGAGATAAATAGGAAGTAGAGAATTTCATAACACTTCCCAAATACATATTCTGTTGTTTCAAAAATATTTTATTATATATGCTAATTTGTTTCATTTATGCTACTAGTTTATCTTAGTTCACTGAAAAGAAAGTTTTGTGTTATTATCTGTTTCTTCTTTGTTAGAATCTTTTTGGTCTATGTCTTGAAGATAATGATACACAGTGTATTAATATTGTCTATTTTGTTACAAAATTTTGTTTTTTATGAAATAAAAAAGAAAGTAAATATGTCACTTTACATTTTTTCTTAATGAACCTTATATTTATTACTATATTGTACAAGAATATCATAGTCAGGTCATATATGAGATGGTATATGAATTTAAATAACTAAAATTGAAAGAATAAATAGTTCTTAAAGGGCTATTTTAATACCATAGTTACAGAAACACTTTGGAAAACACCAAGCTGCTTGCTTTAATAAAAAATGAGAAATGGGAGTAATTTAACATCTTCAAAATGAAAATGCTTTTAAATATTTAGCTTTAATGTGCAATATTATACAGTAATTGGTGTGTCAGTCTTACTTTTCCAAAAAGAAATGTTTCATGTACAAAAGTTGAGAGATCAACTCCACTAATAGTAATTGTAAAATTAAATGATGGACACCATGAAAAAGAAGTGGCAGACAACAGGAAGATAGAACTAGGGTATATCATACCAAAGCAAAACAAAAATAAAGCTTCAATTCCAAGAAAGAACATAGACTACCAAAAATACAATTTAAAAACTCTGCTGTTGGAGAACAAAAGTCAAAAATATAATGAACTTACCCTTTTAAAATCTTTTTGAATCTTGAAACTCAAACAAATGATATTTGCAAAGGTTGAAAGATTAAAGGTAAACAAAAATTATCATACTCAAATCTGGGCATGGTGGTACACACCTGTAATCTCAGCACTTGGGAGGCTGAGGCAAGAAGATCACTGAGTTTGAGGCCAGCCTGGGTTACATAAGCAAGTTCAAGGCCTGCCTGAACCACATAGTGAGAGGGTGTCCGAAAACAAACAAACAAAAAAAAAATTATTATATTCAAGCCAACTCAAACATTAACTCGGTATTTTTTTTTTCTGAAACAGTTAATACGAAAGTCATAGAATGTATAAAAATGTGTAAAGTACTATAATGGAGTGTAATTTTTAAATAAAATAGTTATTATTTTAACAGAAAGTAAGAAAACATTTAGCATCTCAAGCAATATTGTCGATACTATGAGAATTCCTCTCCTTACAGTGCAGTTCTTTTACTCTACACTCATCGAATGAGGAAGTTGTTAGAAGCTAGCCGTGGTCTTCAGCGTGAAGACATGACTCAGAAAGAACACTGCTGATCCGCTAACATTAACACAAAACATGCCAAAACTTTCTAAAAATTTTTAGAATGATTTCACTTAAATTTGTGGTATAATCTAGAATATAGATGGGACATGTCAGTTCAATTTTAGATAAAAGAAGACAGTGAATTTTTAATTTATATGTTACTTAGTATCACTAAACCGTTGGTAATGCTACTCAAGCATAGCTAAATCAAACCATATGAAAGAACACTGATAAGCATATATGTGACAAATGTCTACCACCGTTCTTCACGAAAGTAAAATTTTAAAAAACTTTAAAAAATCATTTGCATGCATCTGGCATCTTCCATTTTCGTACCCCCAAATAAAATACCCGTGGAGGCAAATGTCATAGTGTAAGTACACACAAAAACAGCTCAGTTTCCTTCTATCAATTTCCCTTAAACTATCAGCAACAGAGGCAAGAGCAGACTACAGGCTTCAAGCCCCTTCTGAGTCTTTGAGTCCCTTCTTTGAGTATTTAGTCAAGAGCCCACGCTCAGCAGCTTCCTACGAGGGCCCCTCCCAGTGGTCTTCATCCATCCGAAGGCACGCGCTACAGCGCAAGCGCAGCGGCCCTGAGCCTGGGACTCCAGCACCATCTGCCATTCCTTCCCTGTCCCACCTGCACCCTGTGCATCTGCAGAGCCACGAGCTCCTGAGGCTGATGAAAGCCTCGTCCCAGGCCCCAGGGCTCCAAGAAGGAACGCATTCGAGACCAGTCCTTCTTCCAGTAAAGAAAACGGCATTCAGTGAAGAGATGAGACATTCTATTTATTCATTCCCTTTGCATCTCTTAATTAATGTCCCTGTGACGAATCAACTCCTTACAATTCCGAAGTCCTTTCTTTTTTCATATCTCATTTGTAAAGCATCTCTTAATTTCATCTTCTTTCTAAATTCCTCGATATGTAGTTATATCCATTAACTTAAAAATGCACCTTTAATAGAGGAATACCTCAACATTAGAGACTTGCTTCTTAAGATCAAGATAAGATTGGTTTCGTGCCCTATTTCACCTTTTCTGGAAATTTTCAATGCTGATTTTGGAACACATGCACATTTTGAGGAAGGTCGGATTCCAGCTTCTGACTTCATGAAGTATTTGTTCCTGGCTTTAAGCTCAGTTTCTTGGTTGCCACTGTAACCTAACAAGTCATTGCTTACCGCCTACTTTCCGGAAGGCTTACAGGACATCAGTACAGGAGTCTTAGATTTCAGCAACTAAAACCAAGCAAAATACTGACATTCCCACTTGTGATCTCTTTTTTTAAAAGCTGTAATTTGTCTTTATTATCCCTTGCTCATGTCTTCTTTTGACCTTCCATCTGTTCTCGCTAGTCCTCTGTGAATGCATTATTTTTTGTTAATTAAGATACAACATGCAAATAAACACCTAAGAAAGATTATGGAATGAATCTTCATTTCCTGTCCAAAATTCCCAAGATGATTTTCAGAAGCATCTATAGTTAAACAGCATTTTACTCATTCTTCTGGATATGTTTATCTGTATAAAATATATTTAAATAATATTTGATGAATTGAGATCATACTATGAACAGTTTTACCTACCATTTTTTCATTTAATGTTTATAAAATATCTAATAATCTTCTCAAATTTAAATATTTTGTGTCACCACATTCTTTTTAAAAGATGCAAAAATGCATAATATTTCAATATAAGGCTTCCCATACATTTAGTGAAACAGATTTCTGTTGAATGAAATTTAGATTCTCTCCAATCTTCTGCTATTATCCAAAAATGTGCTTAATGATAACATTGGTATATGCATGAAAAAGAAAAAACCTAGAATTCAAAACAATGGGTCAACAAAATTGTACATTTTAATCTGATGCACATAAACTTGCAAATTTAATTCCAAGGATTTTATTACCATTTACAAATGTTGTCAACAACGCATAAACTTTTGTTTATCAAAATATGCATTATCAAACTTTTGGAAATTTGCTACCCTAATGAGTAAAAATTGCAATTCTGGGGCCGGTGATATAGCTCAGCAACATAAGCGCCTGCCTGGCAAGCGAGAGGTCCTGAGTTCGGTTCCCGGTACCCACATAAAGAAAAAAACAATTGCAATTCTGTGTTTGAGTATGCGTTTCTTTAACAAGGGGTGATTTTTAAATGTCTCTGCCTATATCAGAACAGGTATCTCTACATCTCAGACAATTTGTTAGCCACTGTTAATGGTTTTTACTCTGCCTGCCAGAAGTGGCACAAATATTTTTCCAGTTTACTATCTGCCTTTTGAGTCATCCTGTGGTATTTCCTTCTTGCAATAAAAATTAAGTTGCTCAGTGTTATGATTTATATCTAGATCCCCCCAAAGCCTCATGTGCACATAGGTGGGGCCTTTGGCAGGTGCCAGGACCATGGGTGTGTGATGTTGGATTAGTCCACTGACTGTATTATAGCTGGCTGTGATGTTGGGAGGTAAAGCATGGTGGGAAGAGGTGGTCACTGTGGGCGTGGGCTGAAAGGCTGTATATCTCCCTTCTTCTCCCTTGATGCCTCCCTACTTCCTGCCTACCATGCCATGGACTGTTTCTCCTTGGCCATGCCCTCTGCCATGCCACCCTGCCTTGGAGCTAGCAGACTGTGGACTGAAACCTTTACAAACTGTGAGCCAAAATAAACCACTCCTCCATTATTTTGAGGGTGTCAGGTATTTTGTCCCAGCTGCAAAAAAACAACTAAGACACTCAGTTTCATTTCTTTTTTTTTTTTTTTTTTTTTTTTTTGGTGGGTACCGGGGGTCAGGACCTCGCGTGCCAGCTGGCGCCCATGCCACTGAGCAATATCACTGGCCCTTTTTTCATATGTGGGTACCGGGGTAAAACTCAGGACCTCGTGCTTGCCAGGCAGGCGCTTATGCCACTGAGCCATCTCACCGGCGCTCAGTTTCATTTCTAATTTTCGTTTCTTATATCAAAAAGACTTTGTCACCCTCCGAGTTTTTAATCTAAATAGTCATTTTCTCCTAGTCCTGTTACACTTTTAGTTTTTATATATAAAGAATTGATTCAATTAAAATGTATTTTGACATAAGTAAGATAGCAATTTAATATTATTTTTGCCAAAAATTTAATTTCTTAGAACATGACCTGTCAGGGAAAAACCAGAAGAAAATATCATGCATAAAAAACTGGGCACTGATTTTTCATCCTGTCCCCAGATGAGAATGTAGCTGTGCTTGTTTTAGTTTATTCTGCAAAACATTCTGCTAATATAGGTTGAAACTATTTTCAAATTTCTTAGTTCAATTCTTACTTGTTGTCTCCTTTATTTCCATCCTGTCCTTTAAATATTTGAGTTAATTTAGAAAAATATAGAATATATACATGAGGTAGAAGAAAACACTCATTCCTTAACTATAGACAACAACCTTCAATATTTTGAGGTATATTATTTAACTAATTTTTACACTCAAATAAATTATAAGTAGATGGGATGATGACACAACACAATACTGTAAACAGAAATTTTTCTTTAATAATTAAATAATAAACATTTTGTGTTCAAAATATACGCATCTGTACACACACGCACACTTACATAATGATCATCTCATTTTTGGTTCAAATAATTTTATTCAACCTACAATCTCTACGTGAACAAAGAATTGCTTTCAAAATTTTGCTGTTGTATATTTTTTAAAAATCTAGATCTTCATGCTCAAATTATTGCATTGAAAGAAATAAATTGAAATGCATATTTATTATACATTGAAATAAATAATTGAATAAATTTATGTGTATTTTAATGTGTTTCTCAATTAATAACACGTCATGGAAAATCCTCCAGTTCTTCAGTGAAGCAGAAAGCATATTCTTTTTTTTTTTTTTTTTTTTTTGTGGGTACCGGGGGGTCGACCTCAGGACCTCGCACGCCAACAGGCACCCGAGCCGCTGAGCGATATCACCAGCCCCTTTTTCGTATGTGGGATCCGGGAGTCGAACTCGGGCCCTCGCACTTGCAAGGCAGGCGCTTATGCCGCTGAGCCATCTCACCGGCCCCAGAAAGCATATTCTATTTGATGGCTGCATAATATACCATAGTCCAGCTGTACTACAATTATTTCAATCTTTTTGATGATCATGGATATTAAAGTTGTTTACTTTTTTTGGTTGTATCAAATATTCTCTTGTATATGTAATTTTATATTGTTTGGTTTATTTCCATAAAACACATTCCTAAGAGTGAATTTCTACTTAAAACTATGCAATTATAGAGGCTGGAGATACAGTCCAGTGGTAGAGCTCCTGCCTAGCACTTGCTAGGCACTGGGTTTGAGCCCCAGCACCTTAAAAAAAAAAAATGCAGTTATATTAAATTTAAATAGTAACTTTGTGCTTGATTTCCAAAATGATTATATTAATTGGCATTTCCTTTAGCAAGGCAAGATGTGTGAGCTTTCCTAGTCTCACTAGCACTAAGCACAGACCGTTTTGAAACATTTGTTTGAAGAATAGACATAAAAACTATACAAATCAAAAACATATAGCTGTATTAAATCTAACTATATGAATACACCCAATCAGGAAATAAATTAAAAGCATTACAGAAATCTACCTTTTGGCCTCTTGCAATAAACTACCTTCAGGTAAAAGGAGCCATTATTCTGACTTCCAACAACAAAGAGTCATTTTCACCGTTTATTAATTTCACAAAAAATATTTATAAGCTGGCTATACCAATGAACGTTCCTTTGTGTGTGTTTTGCTAAACATATGCACATACCTCTGCTGATATACATGGAACGGTTTGGTAAGAGGGCCGGAGCATTCATCTATTGCACACGCTGCCAAATAGGTTTTCAAGCGGGATAAACCCGCATGCTCACACTCGGCGTGGAGATTCCAACAGCTCCGATCCTCACCGACACTGGCATTGTCTCCCTTTCACTTTTAGCTACTTGTTGATATGTAGTTGTATCACATTGTTTAAATTTTATTTCATTTATCATTCCTGATGGGAAATCAAGACATGCTCTTAAATTGATAAATCCAGAGATAATAATATTAAAATTACTAGTAGACTTAAAATCAGCATATAAACCCTAGAAACTATCAAAACAATAATGCATACATCACCACCACTACAAACTCAATTACCAAATCAAGAAAGGCATTTATCTAAATGGCCATTTATCTAAAGAAAAAACGAACCCATTTAATGTAGAAAAATAAAGTAAAATTAAGAAGTATACATATGTTCTTGATCAATCAATACAAAAGGAATGAGCTCAATTTTAAAAATTTTACTTACATTACACTAAAATCAATGCCCAACATATGCTGTACAAAAGAAATACACATTTCAAAGAAAAAAATAGATACTCAAGTTTTTAAAAAAGGGGGACGAAGATGTAACAAAGACATGCAAGTTAAATGAAAACAAGATTTGTGATATCATTTCCAAATAAAGTCACATTCAAGGAAAAAATAGAGATTCAACAGCTATGAATTTTTGTGCCAATAACATAACATCAAAATTAATTTTGAAAAATCTTCAAAAATTTCAAATGATACAGATAAAAAAAATCATAAAATGGCCACAGAAACTTTTAAATTACTTCTCTCAATCTCTGACATATATGTAGAGTAAATTATGTAATGGGTCAAAATTATATAATTTGTAATGCTAACTTTTTTAGTCAGGTATTTCTTATGATTTGTCAAATGTTTTTCAAATGTCATAAATGTTTCTTTTTTGTGTTTGTTAGTATAGAGAGAAAATTATAAGCACATTGTTAAAATGTGGTAATAAACCACATTTATTACATTTCTAATGTTGAACCAATCCCGCTGGGTCAGGGTGTGTTTTTTTCAATACATTATGAAGTTTTTACACTGAAGTTTTGTTTAGGCTGTTTTCATCCATGCTCATGAAGGATATTAACCTGTAGTTTGCTTTTAAGGACAACTTCATTTGCATATTTCACCTTTTCCCACCACCACATTTAATTATTGTCAAATCAGAGTGCTATATTTTAACATTACATGCTACAATGGCTACATGAAAATTACCAAAGTCATTTATGTGTAGGGAAAATTACTGGTCCCAGATGAGAGTCCCGAGTCAGAATCTGTGAGAACAGGACCTAAACATAAGCAATCTAAATTACATCAGAGAATATTATAAGCACAAAATTTTGATTGTGTTTGTTCTTTCCTTATCTATATAAATTTAATATATTTAAACACTGTTAGGGCCAGTGATATAGCTCAGCAGCATAAGCACCTGCCTGGCAAGTACGAGGTCCTGAGTTTGGTTCCCGGTACCCACAGACAAGGAAAAAAAAAAAAAACTGTTAGTTTATTTAGCAACCTTTGACAGTGTCTCAGTTGTTATTACAAAAATAAATTAACAAATAAGTATGTGTACAGTTTCCCCCACCTTACCTTATGCCCTCTGCTAATTTTCATTGTCACATATTATTTGTATATTAATAAGACTTTTGCTATTTGTATTCTAGATTTTAATTATAACTTCCATATGTAGAATTATCTCTGTATTTAAAATAATTTAATGTGATATAGTTAGATCTTGCTTTTATATCCACTCTGACAATCTTTGTCTTCTAAATTAAGGTGTTTATTAGACTATTTACATTTAATTCAATAACTAATGAGGTTATATGTACATTATCTTGTTATTTCTTTTCTGTCTTTTCCATTTTGTTGTTGTTGTTGTTGTTGTTCTTTTCTATCTTTGTCACTTACTGGGTTAATTGAATATATTTTATAAATTCATATTATTTCTTGTAATGGATTATGCCTTAATTACTTTCTTGTTGCTGGGACAAAATATACAACACCCACAAGCTAAAGGAGGAAAAGTTCATTTTAGCTCACAATTTACAGGGTTTCGGTCCATAGTTGGCTGGCTCCAAGGCAGGGCAGCACGGTGGAGAGGCATCACTGAGGAGAAACAGTTCATGGAGTTGGCAGGCAGGAGGCAGCAAGACTTTCTTCCTTCTTTCTCTTTTTATTTCATTCAGGGTACAAGCCCATTGGTTGGTGCCATGCACACCTATCTCTATTAACAAAGGATATACTTGTGTACATAGAAAATTTTGTTTATATTGCTATGAAAAACTGTTTCTTATATGGAACATATGTTCTGATAATTAAAGTATTTTGTTAAAATCTACATCAATAGTATGTCTAGACAATTTCCAAATATTTAAAAAATTAATAGCATACTCTCAAATAAGTCAAGTAAGAAATTATAAGTGAAAACTAAAAATATTCTAACTGAAAAAATAGTGAAAATACTACATATCAAAAATTAAGAGGGCCGGTGATATGGCTCAGCAGCATAAGCGCCTGCCTGGCAAGCGCGAGGTCCTGAGTTCGACTCCTGGTACCCACATACGAAAAAAGGGCCAGTGATATCGCTCAGCGGCATGGGCGCCTCCTGGCATGCGAGGTCCTGAGTTCGATCCCCAGTACCCACAAAAAATAAAATAAAAATAAAAAAAATAAGAAAGAATTATATCTGAAAAAGATTTAAAGGAAAAGATAAATCTAAAAGCTTACATTAGGGCCGGTGAGATAGCTCAGCAGCATAAGCGCCTGCCTGGCAAGTGCGAGGTCCTGAGTTCGACTCCTGGTACCCACATACAAAAAAAGGGCCAGTGATATCGCTCAGCGGCACGCGCGCCTGCTGGCATGCGAAGTCCTGAGTTCGACCCCAGGTACCCACAAAAAAATAAATAAATAAATAAAATAAAAGCTTACATTAGAAAAGATATGATAATTGATATAAGACTCAAAGATGAACAATTTGCCAATTAAACCCAAAATAAATAAAGGAAATAATAAAATAATTGCAAAATGAAATGAAATAGAAAATACAAAAACAATAGAGAAAATTACAAACTCCAAAGTCGAATTTGTTAAAAGATTAATAAAGTTGCTAACCTTTGGTAGAAATGATTAAGGAAAAGGGGGAAGGAAACAAAATATGAATGTCAAAGATAAAAGAAATTATATAAACATATTTAAAATTAAATTTTAAAAGCATATTATAATCAATGTAATGGCATAATATTTGACAACTTAAATGAAACAAACACATTCTTTGAAAGACAACATGCCAAAATCAGTCTAAAAGAAAGAAAATATGAACAGACCAATATTTATTACAAATATTGAATTTGTAATATAAAAGAAAATAAAACCTTTACACAAATAAAACTCTGAACCTAGATGATTTCATCAGTAAATTCCATAAGCATTTAAAGAACTTACACTAACATTATGCAAACTCTTTTATAATATAAAATAGGTGGAAACACTACCAAATATGTTTTATTTTATGAAGTCATCATAATACTGATCAACCCAAATTTGACAATTTTGTTTACAAGAAAAAAGTTATATAGACCAATATTCCCTACAAACATAAATACAAAAACTGTCCACAAAATGTTGGCAAAATACTTTGAGAATATATAGAAAAAATTAATGCAGCATAACCACATGAGATTTATATCAGGAATGCAAGGTTGGTTTAATGTTTTTTAAATCAATGTAATTCATAACATTAACAAAACAAAGGAGAAAAACATCATTTTAGGTACAGAAAATTGTTAAAGAAAATTCAAAATCCATTCATGTATTTAAAACAAAACTCAACAATTTAAAAGCAGAAAGTAGCTCCCCTTATCTAATGAAAAGCATCTATAACGTATCCCTCACAGGTATCATACTTAATGCTGAAAGAGTAAACATTCAACTCACATCCCCACAGGTCTGGAAAAACCAAAGATATGTAAAGCCCCATTTCTAGTCATCATTTTACCAGAAGTACCTGCCAGTATAGTAAACCAACAAAACCAAGTATACAGAATCAAGGTTTGGCAGGAAGGATAAAACTACCCTTATTAACAAGAAACGTAACTGTTTACATAGAAAATATTGTAAACTTTGCTAGAGTAAGTAAATGAAGATTTCAAGGTAAAAAATAAACCAATTGTGTACTAGCAATATCTAGTTAGGATATGATATAACAAAGCAATTCTAATTTCAATAGCATAAAATATTTAATAAATTTAACAAAATATATATTAGTTGCACTTAAAAGCATAAATATTATTGAGAAATTAAATAATAACTACAAAGAGATAGATATGTCATGTTCATATATTAGAAGACAATACAGTTAGCCTATCCATTCTCCATAAATTGAACTACAGAGTCAATGTCATTTCAATCATAAGGCTAGTGTTTTTCTACAAAAAATGATAATCTGGCTCTAAAATTTACACAAAAGCACAAAGGCCTGAAAATAGCCAGAATGATAATGTGAAAGATTGCAATGATATTGCAAAATTAGGCAAACAAAACTTGTAAATGTTACCATATGTGGTAAGCAGAAGATCATGGTGCTAACATGCTAAATTGAGTGGATACAATGGTCTAGAAAACATTGTAAACATGTATAGTCAACTGATTTTTAACAAAAATGCTGGTCAACTTAATGTGGGAAAAATAATGTTTTTTAATGATTGATGCAAAATTGCATTAAAATATGAAAAATAAATAAATACAAATATTTATTGAGAAATCACAGATGTAAATTTGAAAGCTAAAATTAAAAAGCTTCTGATAAAAGCATAGAATTATCTTTCCAGCCTTGGAGTAGGCAAAGATGTCTTAGAACACAAAAAAAGTATTAATATTAAAAGAAAAAAGGATAAATTGAACTTGATCAAAATTAAAATCTTTGGGTTCTACCTGGGGAAAACCATATGTAATGCACATTTCTGGGAGGGAATATCCAGACTATTTTGAATATATACAAAGAATTAAAAAGACCTACCAAAAACACACAATCAAACCCAAAGAAAATAGGCAATGAAAGTGAATAATTTCTTCCTAAAAAACATGTCAGTGATGAATAAGCATGTCAAAAGGTTGTCAACATCATTAATCATCAGAGATATGTAAATCAAATGAGATTTGCACCACAGTGGGAAAAATTAAATACACTAACACCACCAAATATCGCAAGAGCGTAGGGCTACTGGATCTCACCTGGTAATTCAATTACCTTGGATTTTCATGAATCACAAGAAAACATATGTGCACAAAAGGATCTGACAAAGAATGTTTATAATCAATTTAAACATAATAGTGAAAAACTTGTAGTAAGTCAAATATCCACCAAGAGAAAAATGGATGAATTTTGGTATTCTCACTTAATTAAATATGACCCAGAAATTTAAAACACCAATTAACAACACACACAACAACCTGGGTGAATCTCCAAATAATTATATTATGTAAAAAATACCAGAGACAAAATGATGGTCTATAATTCCTTTTTTATGAAGTTAATACAGAAAATTAATCTATGATGACAAAAAATTAGAACAATGGTTGCTGCTGGGATGCATGGAGATCAGCTGGAAGTCTACAGGAGGGTTTCTACGAAGTGACAAGAATAGTCTAGATCATGATCGAGGGCAGCAGCCATAATGTTATACACTTGTGAAAACTCAAAGAATTGTGCACCCACATCTAAGCACTTAGCCATAAATTTTATTTTAATTAAAAGATAAAATGGGGGAGGTTGATTTTGAGTCATACAGCTGTCCCATTTCAGCAATGCTATAGAAATTGAGGGAATCTTCCAGTGAGTAACTGCCCATTTGACCAAACTAAGCTAAGCAAACGGGAAAATACTGGGAGTTTTCTGATCTATCTCCTCTGCCATCTTCCCTTCATCCTTTCTCTTCCCTCCACCTCTCTCTTTTCACAGAATATAAGTACTTTCTTTAAAAGACTCTGACACACTCTTTATCCCCAACTGGTGAAAAACAAGAGCCAGTTTTCACAGTAGTTTCTTATACAAGGCTCAATATATTTATCATGTAATTATTTGTTGAAAGAATGAACTCCTAGTTATAAAAATCATTAAATTAAAATGCTTGCTTATACTAGAAAAGTATGAGAATTTGGGGGTGATTTAAACTAAATAGGTTGAGTGTTGGTGTCCTAACCATGAACAATCCCCATCAGAAATTTTTCTGTTTTGGTCAAGAAGACTACTTAGCATAAAATATCCACACTGGTATGAACCCCTTCCTGTCCAGATTCGGACACTGACTTCTATGTCCTCGTTAAGACTCTGCTCCTTTCAGTTTGGCTACGCCCGGGACCCTAGAGCCTCAGCTTAAACATCCCCTGATGCAGACTCATCCCCTGGATTGCCTTGCATTAGGAGGATCGTTCATTTTACACCAGGAGAGTTCTGTGAGGAAGCAGCCGCGTAACTGTCCTTAAGACATGCTTGTGGTGGGCAAAGTGTATTTAGTAAGACTCTTACATTTGTGCTGCTGTATCAAAACACCTAGACTAGGTTATATATGAAAAAGAAAGAAAAGAAAGAAAGAGAAAGAAAGAAAGAAAGAAAGAAAGAAAGAAAGAAAGAAAGAAAGAAAGAAAGAAAGAAGGAAAGAAAGAAAGAAAGAAAGAAAGAAAAGAAAAAAAAGAAGAAGGAAGAAAGAAAGAAAGAGAAAGAAGGAAAGAAAGAAAGTGTGTTGGTTACTTTTCTCTCGCTGCTGAGACTAAATACCTGATGCCCAAAATTAGGAAAGGAAAGGTATATTTAGCTCACAGTTTGTGGAGGTTTCAGTCCATAATCAGCTGGCTCCAAGGCAGGGTGGCGTGGCAGAGAAGCAACAGTTCATGGTGGTGGAAGACAGCAAAAGCAACAAGAGCAAAAAGGGAGGAGCAAGAGAGCAGCAAGAGAGCAGCTTCTTTCCCTTCCTTATGTTGCATGCAGGCTGCCCGCCCCAGGGCGGGTGTAGCACTCACACCCATAATCCCAACATTGGACCATAAATCAATCACAAAGTCTAGAAGCCCACTCCCATGATTGCATGAGACTTTGGGGGACATCTAGACACAAACCATAACAGAAAGAAAGAAAGAGAGAGAGAGAAAGAGGAAGGAAGGAAGGAAAGAAAGAAGGAAGGAATTTGCCATAGTTCTGGAGGCTGGAATGTCCAAGATTAAGATACCAACAGATCCAGTTACCTACTGAAGCCCATTCTCTGATTCCAAGATGGCACCTTATGGTCACCTCCTCCGGAGAGGAAGAACACTATGTCCTCCTGTGCTGGAGATGGAAGGGCGAAAAAGCCAAATGCTGAGTGCTGCGTGAAGCCAGGGCCTTAGTCTCATTCATGAGGGGAGAAGCCCTTATTCCCTGCTTGGCTCTTAAAGCCCCACCCTTTAACACTGTCATATCGTCCATTAAATTTCAACCTGAATTTTGGAGGAGACATATTCAAACTATAGCAGATGGTTAACTATGTTAGTACAAATGATTAGAAGAGTTTACAGAACTCAGGTTTACATTTAAATAAGTTTGGTATAAAAATATACCCCATTCCAAAATGATACTTCCAAAATTCCAAGGCAATTTCCTGATTACATCTACTTAAAAATAGCTATTGGGGCCCATCTTTTAAAACATAAGCCTAATATTTATAAGTATCTATTTTACATTGTATTTTAATAATACAATTATAAATACTATTTATAAGGGCCCTCAAAGACAAGGATTGACTATGTCTAATTTTAGAATTTAAGCTAAATACCAGAAAGTAAAAGTAAAATCCTTATCTTGGATACAAATCAGGTTCGTACAACTGTGCAGCTTTTGAGGTCATCAGCTGCTTATCTATTCATTTGTGAGGTTTTAGGTACCTTTGACAACTACTGAAGCAACTATTTAAATGGGGTTGTCTTTGAAAATAGGAAGTTTTTATTTCCAATAAATTATTGTTCCTGGAAAAATTGGCAGAAACAGTTATTCAGTGCCCACTCTTTCTTATTACTTCAATGAACATAAATTATATTTTCTCCATTCCTCTAGATCTCATTGTTATACCCCTCCTTGTGGTCAAGTCTGATGGGAGCCCAACATTACTGTAGATTATTTTAACTGATGGATTTTGGCTAAGTATGTCCCTTGAATCCTCTCTCTCCCTCCTCAGTTGCATTCTTTAGAGATATTTACATTGACTTCTCTAGCTGTCTGAGCCATAATTAATGTACTTCACTGGCTTCTCAATTCTTCCCTGGTGACAATGTCATAGATAATTCTGACTGAACCACACATGAAATCTATGTATTCAGCCCTTTCTATAAATGCAAATGTCTACCTTTAGTGACCTTCAAAAAAATGATTATCCTGAATAAGCTCCTTATGGATTCTTTTATAGTTAAAATCTACTTTCCTGGAAGATGCTTAATAAAATGAGACAAGCGAATATAGTTTGGACCTTGCAGATCCATATTCAGATCTTGCCTTTAATAGTCTTAGTTTCCTCAATGACTACTTATTGAGTATTAACTTGGTGATATGCGCGGCAAGCCCCTGTGACTCCACAATGGTTACCATGGCTTCTGTCCCCTGCCCTGAAGATGCTTAAAATCTGTTAACAAGAAGTGGAGGAAAAGCGAATGTGTACGGGATAAAATATATAGGTACAGTCTAGGGCTAAATAGCTTTCCCGGTTGTAAAAATATTTTGATCTTCTTATTAGAATTATGAGGAGATGTTGATGAGTTTAAACTGGAAGAATGGTTTGGTAAAATCTGAATTTTTGAAAAATCACTCTGGCTACTGAGTAAAATGCTTTAGGAGATAGCAAGATACAGAAAGACCAACAGGGGAGACAGGAAGATGCTGTACTGATCCATGCCAGACATAACACGGATCTGTGAGACAATCATACCTGGATGATGGAGATAGAAAACAATGCATTAACTCACGAAATATCTAGGAATTAGGACAAAATGAAAGAATTAATTGGGTATGTGGGGAAAAAATACACAAGAGTCAAGGAGACTCCAAAGTATAAGGCCTCCGGGAACTGGTGGATATTAGAACCATGACTGAGACGGGGGTAGGATAGAGTAGGTGTGCGCTAAAATGGCGGGTCCTACCTGAGATACGTTGGATTTGATCCACTGGCGAGACCCAAGTCAACATGTTCCATCAGCTGACAGAGACACAAGACTTGAAATTCAAAAGAAACGTCTGGTTGGAACAGTCGTAAAGTAGGTCCATTTACTCGGGTTCAGGTACAAGCAGGAAGAAGAGCTTGACTAAAATTCACACAATTCCTCGAATTTCCTGAATTCTCTTTATTTAAACATTAAAAGCACTACATAAAATTATTTTTAGTGAATTGACATAGTTAATTGGATCAGGCATATGCTAATGGAATCATTACCCGCATTCCATACTTCACATCCATTCCATACACAGTAGTGTATATATTTCCCACAGTGTCAGACTTCTGCAAGGGGGACAAAATCTTTAACTACAACTTTCTACTAACATCTGAAGGAAAGTAACTGCTGTGTTAAAGACAAAAAGCTTGTTAGTTATGCTAAGTCCAACAACAAAATGAATTCTTCAGTATATTACAGATATACACTTTTATTGATTTCTTAATCTCTCTTCCATTAATTCTATTTCTTATTGTTCATTCTTTTTCAATATCCCAAAACTGCAGTTCGAGACCAATATTTTATATCTAATATGAAAGGAATTTAATAAGAGCTGTACTACAAATATACAAATATTAAATATATCCATCCATAAAATGAAGCACTCCAACTCATAAAATTAATGTGGTAAGTATGTATAATAGTCATGTTGAATTTAACTAAAATGTAAGGAATATATTTGCAAATTCTATCGTATTTACAAAAGCATAACTACAATGAAATTTTTTTAATAGCATCTAATGTAATACAACTATTTTAACATCTCATTTATTTTTCACAAACATAATAGATTTTTAAGCATCTTTGGTTGGGTACTATTGAAATAAAACTTGTATTTGTAAAATCATTAAATAAAAAATACTACAGTACTTATGTTCCACTATTTATAGGTATACAGTTATATATTTCACATTATCCAAAAAATATAATTACTTTGAAAAGAGTTAACTTATGTGAAATTGCTTGAAACAGAACATTTGGAAAATGGATTGAATCCAGTGCTTTGAATATTTTTTACCAGATGGGGCCATTTTATGAAATCACATTTTTATTTATCTTAAAAGGGTCCACTGAAAATGAATTCTAAAGAAAATAACACTGCAAAATACCATAAAGCTGTTATAGCTGTGCGCCTGTGTGAAAAACTGCGCATAAGTAACCACAAAATGTTACAAAATACCATGAAAATTATTATCTAATCTGGTTTCATTTTGAGCTCAAACTTCTCCAACACAAGAATAACAGAAATCACACAGATTTAAAAATTTGTAACAACTTGCAATGTTGCTTATCTATTTATGATACAAATAGTATTCATATAAAGCAAGGAAAATTTAAAATCAGAAATTCAAGAATCATTTATATGTTTGGTAATTCTGAGACTTTCTGCCTTTGATTCTGAGTTTAAAAAAAAAAATCTCACCAAATGCATTTGATTTTAAGAACACTCACTGATTATTAAGAATCTCCCCCGTGATTTGCCAAAATAATAATCACCTGTCAAAGGTCAGTTACTCCCTTGCCCTCGTTAAAGCAGCAGCGTTTACCGAGAGCGCTCTTCAGCACTCATCTGCAGGAAGAACAAGAAAACCGAACCATCACAAGGCAGAGCCCGCCCCGGCTCGCGTCCAGAGGGAGCGAGGCCGCTCATCAAACCCCAGCTGCCCGCAGAGCTGACAAGGGCAAGGCCTCGCTCAGGTTCCCTGCGCACAGGGAAGAGTCAGAAGTATTTCTCTCTGCTTTCACACATCACTCAACCTAATCTGAGCCGCTGTCATTACTCCGTTTTGTCCCTTGTCTTTGAACACAAATACGTTCCCCACTCTGCCAGCCAGTTTTCCAGGAAGGACACCGCAGCGCATCCACTCCGGGGCTCTCCGTCTTCCAAAGGAGAGACCAGCACGCACCTGTGCGCCTTCCTCAACCAGACCAAGGGCTCTGACCAGAATTCACCCTTAGCTTCCCACGCCCCGTCCCTAGACACTGGTGGCCTCCGAGCCATTGTTCTTTACGACGTCCACATTCTTTTTAGCCTTGGACGTCACAGACACCTCCGAGTGGATGGCGTCCAGCCTCTGCTCGCAGCGGAAGGCCGAGAGGAAAGCCTTTCGGTAGTTGCTGTTCATCCAGCCGTACAGGAGGGGATTGGCGAAGGTGGAGCACATGGCGATGATGTGGAACACCGTGAAGATGAGTTTGTACTCCTTCAGGTCCAGTACCTGGCTGTCAATGTCCACGGCCAGCTGGAAGGCGTGGAGGGGCAGCCAGCTGACTGCGAACACCACCACCACAAACACCAGCATCTTGGTGGTCTTCTGCCTTCGCTGATGGTGGTGGTCATTAGCGGCTCCAGGGCTGACGTGGTTCCTCAGTTTACTCCAGATCCGGATATAGGAAATAGATATGATGCCCAGCGGCAAAACATACAGGATCAGCAAGGAGGAAAGGCTGTAGATGGTGCCATAGAAGCCCTTCTCTTCACCCGGCCACTTCTCGGTGCAAGCCACAATCTCAAAGTCTGGAATAATTTCAATCAGCGAGTATTCCCGGAAGATGGCCAGGGGGCTCGCCAGCAGGGCGCTGATGCCCCAGGCCAAGCCGATGATCAGGAAGCTGTTTTGCTTGGAGATCTTGCTGTCCAGGTGGTAGACGATGCACCGATGCCGGTCCAGAGCAATTACTGTCAAGGTGATTGTGGACACTTGCACGGCCAGGCCCTGGGCATAGGGCACCAGGTGGCAGAGGACGGGACCCATTTTCCACTCCCCCATTAAGGTATAGGTGAGAGTGAATGGAAGGCACAGAGTGTTCACCAGAAGATCTGCCACGGCCAGGTTGGCAATAAAGAAGTTGGTAACTGTGCGCATGCTCTTGAATTTGATCACCACGTGGATCACCAAGGAGTTGCCAACCACGCCCAGCAAGATGATGGAGCAATAGGCCAAGATGAGGACAACTCGCACCTCCGTCAGCTTGGTGCTGTCGATCAGCTCAGGCTCCGGGTCAGCAGCCAGCTCCCCCCGGGGAGTAGTGTGCCCCGGCCCGTATGGTTCCACCTTTACTTCTTCCGCTGTCTGGTTCTCATCAGCCTCTGTCCCTATCGGGCCCATTTCCAGTACAGTTCCACTTGGACCACAACTTGCACAAGAATCTACAATTTAAAAATAAAAAGAACAAATATGAAACAAGCAAGGCACAGGTTGGGAAAAAGAAATGTCCCCAGGGGACTGATACAGTAGCAGTTGTGCCTCAATATACCCGCCCTCTGATCTACAAAATTGCATAGGTATAACATCTTGATAAAGTAAGTCTTTAAAAGCCTATTCACAAATAGGGTGAATTACACCTAGTCTTTAAAAATGTGTATAAAGATGGTAAAATGTAGGGTTTTTTTTCCTACCGTAATGGCAAACTTACAGAAATTTCATATCAGAAATTAGAAATCAATTAGTAGCCTCAGCCTAAGCTCCTGCTGCCTGTCACGTAGTTAGACTCAGCTGGCCTTGACCCCCACGCCAGCTATAACTCAGACGGTTTGACTCAGCCTTATCTGACTGCATCCAGCTGCATTGCCTGTTCTTTCTCGCCTATAAACATATTCTGTTTTGCTTGCCTATTCCAGGAACTTTCCACTTAGGACAGAATAACCCAGTCAAGGACATGCTTGCCTGATTTCACCCGCCCACTCAGACAGCCCCCTCTCTAGCACAGCCCGCCCAGAACAAATCTGCCTGACAACACATGCCTTAGCCTATGTAACCAATCATATAATAACCTGCAATCAGCTTTGTATTTCCAGCTTGCAAAAATGTATTTAAGCTAAAGTCCAAGCTGACTCTACGCTAGTGATTTGGACTTGGTTCCCACTGGCCCGCTGGCATGACAATAAAGGTTGCTTCCAACTCCTCAGGTGTGAAGGATACCATTTGGTTTGATATCAGATTTCTGTAACACTATGGTAGAGAAAAAATTCCAATGTGAGAGCTAACAAATAGATACCATTCATTAAAAAAAAAATGAATATTATAACTTTACCAATTTTATAACTGCCTTAAATTCACCAAATTAATTTTAAGAAAGGAAAGTCTCTTTACTGTCCTATTTTATTTAATTTATAAATATACAGCAACAAATTATATAGGAAAAAGAAGTCTTAAAAGCTATGTCTGGTGCCCTCACTTTGAGAGTATAAAGTATGGCAAACTGAGTGGATTCTGTTTCATAGTCATTTTTTCTACCCTATCAGTTGATATTAAAAAATAACTAGCCTATCTAGAACAGTTGCTCACTCAAATCATTTGGAATAAACTTCCCACATAATGTACAGCAGAATCCTATTGTATATGAGAAATACGCCATCTGAACTCCACCTTCCCCTAGACCCTGTATATAACATTTTTAGGACGTAACTCTCTCATTTGCCTCCCATCCCATCCTCAGTTTCTTCTCTTCCCACGTGACCTACTTCAGTCAATATTATTATTGATTAAACCACCTAAGTTGAAAAAACAGGAGCCAGTCTTGGCTTTCTCATCTCTTTCAGTCCCCAAATTTGAGAGAAGCTTCAGACTGATCTCTTGCATACATCTTTCAGCTGTCTCTTCTTACCCGTTCATCGCGTGGGTTCTGTGCCTCTCAACTTTTTACCATAATTACTCTACCAGTCTTATCATTTATTTCCCGCCCTCCTTTGCTTTCATTCATCGATTGATTCATTCACTCACTTCACATATAAACAGCTAAAGCCAGGCACGAATTCACCACAGTGAGCACAAGCAAGCATTCAGCAAGCATTCACCAACAACGCTGTGAACTGGGACGGGCGCTGTGTGGAAGGACAGCAGTGTGGCGCCTCCACCCTAAGGCTCTTACATTTTATGGAACAGAGTTTACTCTGACATTAGTGGTTTTTCTGACCTGACAGTGTTATTTTCTTCAATATATCCAGATTGTTTAAAACGATATAGTTTCTGCTGTAAGATTCCTTTTTTAAATTTGTGAAAACATTCAGAGCCATCCTCCTAGTGCTGATACCTGGCGAATATATTCAGAATCACCAAAGGCTACTGTCATTAACTCAGAACCTCTTGAGACGAATCTGTTATTAATCAAAATAGCATCTACTGCTGTTCCTTGGTGAATCATGGTGATTTGGCCCACAGACAATGCCTGGCTGGACCCTCGTGCCCCCCACTCCTTTTCCCACCTTTCCCTGCTCTGCTTTGTCGGGTGACACAGGAGGACTGAGTCCCACAGAGACATTCGCAGACCCCCAAGTGCTTGGGATTCTGTCTGGGAAACACTCCGTGGGCGGGAGGAAGGACGCAGCCTCTGCAGTCCTTCCCTCCCTCCCTGCTCCAGACCTGCCTCCACGCGCCTCTGTGGCTCTGGTCCCCACAGGCCAGACCTGCAGTGACTCTGCCTCCTGGTTCCTGGGCCTGGGTCACACGGCCTCCACTCCCTGTCCCTCCAGCCAGAGACAGTAACGACCCTCTTCACTTGCTAATCTTTGAGTAGCTCCCAACATCCCCATGTGGCTCTGTCATTAGTACAACCAAGCCTCTGTGTGTCCTTCTCTTACACTCTTGAATAGATTTGGTTTTGCATGTTCTGTTGATGGCATACTTCCATTAATCCGCTTTCCCAGGGAAGGCTCCGGACTCACGCAGGATGAGAACACTGGCCTACAGAGGAAAATCCCGACTCTTCAGTATGGTGCTCATGGTGTGACATCATCCCTGATACCCCTCCAGCCCCCTCTCACCAGACACCCCGAAAAGTAACAGCCTTGACCCCCATGAATGAGCTCCCTAGCAGCTCTCTCATCTCTCCGCTCTCCTCACGCCGAACTGGGAGGCATCTCAGTTACTCCAGCGGCCCCAGCCCGTGTGCACGCCCCATGCTGCACACGGCACTGCCATTGCTTTCCCTCCTTCCCCCACCGGGAGCAACCTCTGAACACAGAAATGGAGTCTTCCTCATCCATGGTTTCATCCTGTCACGCCATCCAGTACACTGAAGCCACTCAATAATTTGGGAAAACAAAGTTAAAGCAAAGAACAAGTTTACTAAAAATTGATGTCAGCTATTTAAAGTGTAACTTTGACCCTTTCCCTTGCTGAAGATAACTATACAGGATTCCTCGCTATGGCATTATGCTCTTCACTATGCCTATTCCCTCCCTATTCCTCCCCTCCAGCCCTCTCTCTCCCTCTCCCTCTTGCTCTTCCTTCTCCCTCTCCATTCCCCACCGCCAAAAGACCTTTACTTCCCAGAGAGACCTGGGAGTTTCCATGTGTTTGCTATGCTGATATATTCCACTTCTCTCTGCATACATTTCAAATATAATGTTCCAAGGAAACTGTGTCCTTTTCCACTGGCCTCCATGCTTTAATAATAGACCAAATGGAAACAAACCATTCAAACCCCAGAGTTACATCTGATAGGCTGTACCACTTCCCTTAGACTAAGAACGAGATTGACTTTACAGGGCGCAATTAGTCAATCCAGACAAGTCATTAACAGAATTAATAAGACTCCAAAGGTCGGCATTTGGAGGATGTAGCAGACTACACTGAGAATAACCATGAAATTGAATGATACTGAACAATATTAGGAAGAGGAATTTTTTTGATTTATTGATGTATTTTGTTGTTTCTTTTCAGTCCTATTTTTCTTCATTGTTGTTGTTCAGAGCTGTTTTATTTATAACTTCTCTGCAGGAGTGGCTATTGATCTATAAGCTATTAGCAGGTGGGCACCACTAGCCGTCCTTAAACACACCACTGGCCTGCGATCAGCTCAAAGTCTCCCAGAGCACAGACTGTCATTTCATGGCAGTCCTTTTGGAAAAGTGGAAGAGAAAAGAAGAGTGCAGAAGTTGTCACATTAGAAACTCAGAAGCACAAAAATTAAACGATAAGCAGACCAAAGCAAAATCCTTGAAATAAGGCAAAAGGACACATTTCTCACAATATTCAAGAAATTTAAGGAGACTTATGAATGGTACGATTTTTTTGAATAGATTTAGAGATTTTGTTTCAGAAACATTGCTTTGCAGAATAGGAATGAGTTTCAGGGTTTCCTTTTTTCTTTTCTTTTTTTCGTTTTTCCAGAGATTCAAAGCACTTCAAATGAGTCAGAGACTGGTTCATGCACTGACTGCAAATTTATATCTAAGGAGATTTTTGGACAGCTCTTTCTGCATCAGTATTGTCCCAGCTTCTTGTTAAAGCTTGACATCTTATCAAACAGAACATCTTCCAGGAATCTTTTCCCACGGAAAAATCCCAGAAATCATGCCACACACATTTTAGTCGCCTTTGCTTCTTGCCCTGGGAGATGGGAAAAGTAAACCGTCAGCAAGGCAACACGCAGAGCCCCACTGTTTGCCTAAGTGGAGCCTCTGAGAGTGTCTGACCTGCTGGCCTATCTCATGTCACCGAGTTTTAAACGATGTGTCCCTCTTTCAAAAAGTCTTAAAGCCTCTACTGTCACCCCTTCCTCTCCGCCATACTTCCTACCAGCGGGTGGCCCTTCCGTGGAAAATGCACGATTCTGAAATGAGCCCGTCTGTTCTCGAGCAATATGACCTCACGCTTCAGACAGGTGTCTAAGTTCTAAAGGGGGAAAAACAGGAAAAACTTATTGTCCTGGGAGATAACGACCCATCTCTCAGAAGGACCGAGGAAATAGCGGAGCATCCTCTGCAGACGAGGGGATTCCACGGAGCTTAGAAAACGGGACGTGACAGCCGCACCCACCTTCCACCTGGACCCCAACCCGGGGCTCCGCTCACCTGAGCTCGTGCGCGCGCGGCGCCCCCTTCCCGGGACCGGGCTCCGCCGGGCGTTCGGGGTCCGCAAGGAGATCCGAGGTGGGGCGCGCGGCCGCGAGGGCAGAGGGCGCGTGCGGGCTGGGGGCCCGGGTCCCCGCCGCCCGCCTCCTTCCCCGGCCGCCGAGGGGACGCAGCCAAGGGGCAGCGCCGCCCGCGCGGGCCACGAAGAGCCCGGCCGCCGGGAGCGGAGCCCGCGCGTGGACGCCGGAGCCCGCGGTCCTGGCAGGGGGCGCGCGCAGCACCCGGCTCCCTTCGCGGGCGTCTGCGGGTCCAGAGCCAAAGCGAAGCCAGGAGCTGCAAAGGGAAAGGAAAGCAGCGGCCCTGGAGTAAACGCGACCGATGCCTCGCTCCCTCCCTCTCCCCACCACCTCCCCCTCCCCGCCCCGCCCCCGCCCCCAGCGGACTTTCGGGCCCCCACGAGGACCGCGCGCTCCGCAGTGACCCGCGGGCGTCCGAGCCCCGCCGCTGCCCGCGCTCTGGGGCTGAGTCCCTGAGCCGCCGCGAAGGCGCGAGCGCAGCAGCCCGGGAAGCCGCAGTGTTTCCTGAGGGTCCCTCCCGAAACTGTCCGCAGCCTCCTTCCCGAAGTTCGCGGCTCTCGTCCTTGGCTCGTTTTTAGAGCGGGCAGCGCAGCCTACCGAGCTAGGAACCAGGAGCCCGGGCTGCAGAGCGCAGCGCCTGCCTCACCACGCTGCGCGAGGTTCGCGCTGCTCACGCTCCCTCTAGGCGTGTTGTTTTGTTCACTGGTTTGCTTTGCTTTCCTTTGCTTTGGATTTTTCCATTTCTGAAATGAAGACAGTCATACTGGTTTGCTTGAAATGTCTCTGAAATACTCAAAAAGATGATTCGATTCAGATTAGATTTCCCTACTCAAAAAACGAGGGATACATTTAGCTGTTAAAAAGTATAATACATAGGCAGGTTTGGTGCTACCTGCCTGTAGTCGCAGCACTCTGGGAGGCTGAGGCAGAAGGATCAAAAGTTCTTTCATCCCGCCCTTGCAATTTAGAGAGTCGCTGTCTCAGAATAAAAAAGGGCTGGAAATGTAGCTTGCTGCAGAAGCCTTTGGTTCAATCCCCATGGCAGCAAAAAAGAAAAAGAAAAAAAGACAGAGAGAGAGAATAAATAATCTCCAAAATATTAATCAATGGCTCCCACAAGAGGGTTATATTTTCAATCCTAGATAGGCTTTCCCACACAGCAATTGTCTTGCCTTTATTTGCAAGACACCTTTCCCCAGTGTAATCTGAAATTAATCTTCAGTTAATGTAGAATTATACCCACGGGGCCATAGGAATTATTTATAAAACAAAGCAGTTCAGGCTTTTCAATTACTGAGATACACAAGTAAAGAGCAATGAATATGCCCAAGATGCTCCACACAGTCCACTTAAAACATTTTTGTGGATTTTTTTTCTTCAGGGAAATATTCTTTGCTCGTGCATGTGTTCTCTACAACAGGTCCCGTTTTGCTTTACGTTTGCATGGATGAAGAGTGAACCATGTCCGATAAATTATAACTTTCAAAAAGTAGCAGTGGGTTGAAACAGCCACAAAACAGATACTGAACCTAAGAGAGCAGATGAGCTTTACCCTGTAGAGTAACTGCTCTGGAAGAGTCAACCGAGTTCTCCGAAAACGACTGCACAAAACGTTCCGCCTTCTTCGGAGCTGCCTTTGAAGCGCTGCCTTTGAAGCGCTGTGAACGCTGGTCTCACTCCCTTTCGCACATGCGCGTGTCTTAGAAGACCCACGGTTCCACGCATGCCTGATCAGAAATCCCGGCGAGAGTAAAGGACCCCTTTGATTAATATTTTTCAATAAAGTACAGAAATGGATAAGAAACAGATTCATCGAAATTAAAGTCACTTTATTGTGTGTCACACTATTGAGGACAGTTTTGACATTTGGCTCGTGGCTCCTTTGTACATTAAGATTTAATTAATATCCTTTACTGTGCACACTATGCAGTACAGGAACAACGAACCGCCCTGATGGATGTCCGCAGAGCGTATCACAACACTTGGCAGAAGTTTGTAGACACAACGGTGAAGTACGGATTAATCCAAACTGAGGTAGGATAGGATTATTGACATCTGATTTCTCTTGTGTCAAATCACTTAGTTCCCTGGGTAATCCCACATCTACCCAAATAGCGCTGGCCGTTCTTAAATTAGAGAGCAGACTTAAACCCAAGTGGCCGGGCACAGCGACAGACTCATAAATGTACCCACAGGCTGGGCCGTAGGAGCCTAGAGAATGGTGGCAGCGGAAACATTTCAGTAAACACGAAAGCGTGTACCTTAGCTGAAGGCAGAGATTCTTTCTCAAATCCCACTGAGCTTCCCTGCAAAAATCTAGATGAAATTTTACCAGAGCTGTATTTTTAAGAGAAGCAAAATTCATGTTCTTAACATATTATTTTGAATTTTAAATGATAAAAATTAAGTTCTTAAAAGTCAAAACTCAAATGGGCAGGCCAAGATAAGGGCTAGATAGGTAGATAAATAGGCAATTGATTGATAAGTAGATAGTAGGTAGGTAGATGACAGATAAATCAGTTCCCTTCCATGCATGGAGAATCTGTTCCAAGACCCCCAGTGGGTGCCTGAGGAATAATGTTAAACCCTAAAATGTGCTGGCTGTTCCTATGTCCAGATACCTCTCACAAAGTTTAATTTTAAAATAGGCACAGTATAAAGTTAACAAAAATAATAATAAATAGAATATTTATGATAGCATTATAAAGGGTGAATATAGTCTCTCTCTAAACATCATATTGTACTGTACTCATCTTTCTCATGATAATATGCACTTTATGGCTTCTCTTTGCCTTTTCTGAATTGCCAGCATCACTACTCTTGCATTTGGGGGTCATTATTAAGTAAAATAAGGGTTGCTTGAATGCAAGCACAGGAATACTTCAGCAGCGCAATAACCAAGATGGCTGCCAGCAATTAATGGGCTGGACATGTCGTGAGTACACTGGACAAAGGCACAATTCACATCCCGGACAGGATAGAGCGAGACAGCAGGATTTTATCATATTCCCCAGAAAGGCATACAATTTAAAGCTCACGAATTGTTTATTTGTGGAACGTCCCATGCACTGGACAGATAACTGAAAGGAAATCCTTGGATAATGGGGAGAATACTGCAAATAGATAGATGATAGATAGATAAACAGAGAGAGACAGACACGGAGAGCCAGGTCCATGTGCCTCCAATTCTGTAGCTTCTGATTTAGAATACGATGTTTGATAAATGTCCTCAAATATCTAAAACATGGCTTAACTACCATTTCTCCTACTCCATCTGCCATTCCTCGATGCACAAAAATATAAAGGACTATCATCAAAGATTGCAAATGTGTTAGCTTCCCGTTAGTGTAACAAATGCCTAAGATAATCAACTGATAAAGTGAAAAGGTTTATTTTGGCTCACAGTTTTAGATATTTCAGCCCGTAGTCAGATGGCGAGACTGTTTTGGGGTCTGGCAGAGAGAAAGCACATAATCATGGAATGCATGTGGAAGAGCAAAGCCTGTTTGCCTCACTCTGGTTTAGCAAAAGAGAGAAAGAAAGAGACGGTGTTCTCTGCTTATATTTTTCTCTTTTTTTTTTTTTGGTTAATATTTCTATTAGTGTGCGTCTGTAATACATAATGCATTCACCTTGGGGAATTGGTACATATGTTTATTGAATCTTCATTATTTTAAATACCCCCATCTTCCTCAGATCCCCTTCCCCCAAACTGATTTTTAAATTTTATTTAATCTTAATTAATTTGCAGATAAAACTAAGTAGCCACACAGGGACAATGTAAGTTGTTGATAATACAGGTCTAAAATTTTATCACCTAGTAAACCATCATCTGCATACTGATGTATAAAATTTCAAGACTTTTAACTTAATTTATAATCTGCTTTTTAAACTTTTTAAGTATAACAATATATCAGAGCTACTTTTCTATTTCTTCAAATGTAAATTTGCATCATTCCTCTGATGGTTGCCTAGTCCTACACTGCACAAGGATATTCTGATTATTTTTCTTACACAAAAAATTGTGATTAATGGGGCTGTGAGATGGCTCAGCGGCAAAAGCACCTGCCTGGCGAGCGCAAGGGCCCGAGTTCGACTCCCAGTACCCACATAGGAAAAAAGGGCCGGTGATATCGCTCAGCAGCACGGGCACCTGCTGGCGCGCGAGGTCCTGAGGTCGACCCCTGGTACCCACAAAAAAAAAAAAAATGTGATTAAAACCCTGCTGTATGTTTGCAGTAATGTGTCCAGTTATCTCCTTCATACAAATTCCAACAGGGAATGAGAGAAAGGCGCTTTGAAATGTTTCCTTAAGCCAAGTTCACACCATCTAACCCTTCATCACAAAGGTTAAACTGAGTACAGAGACAGTCCAGAAGGTTCTTCCATCATGAGGCAAAAACAAGCTGACATGGAGTTTGGAATATCAAAGAGTCCGTGTAAGTTGTTCAGTAGAACTTTCAGTGCCTCGGGTCAAGTACTACAGACGTGGTGACATTTTGACTCTAGGGAAACTAAAGTAAGAGAAAAAAAGCATGCGAGAGTGAGTTTGTTTTGATTCCTGGGAAATGTCACTTTCATTTTACTCTGCCAAAAAAGTAGTTTTGTGGAGGTTTTTCCCTCCCCTAATGTCAAGGTTTCCTGAGAGATTATTGAATAACCTTCAAGCCATGCCAACCTGACTTAAATCAGAGGCAGCACAGTGACGTCCTGCAAATGGAATAGGGCAGCTGATTTCAGAAGGAGAAAAGGAAAGCCCATAAATCAGGATGCCAGCTGAAGGAAGAAATCGGAGGACCTGCACTGGACCAGAGAGAGGGCAGCAGCTCAGATGGAGCCGGTCTCTGACCTCCAGCAATGTAGAAAGAGCTCAGGGGAGCTAAGGAAATAGTGTGTAGCACTTAACTTCTTAGGCCAAACAAAACAAAGCCTAACAGCAAGTCCTCACTCAGGAAATATTAACAATCACACTAGCTGATCGCTTAGGGTGCTTACTACATATGAAAGTGATTCTATTTTGCTTTATTTAAATGTTTAATAAATATTGTGATCATCCATAAATTCATTACACAGAAATTCTTTTTGAAGTTTCTATCATATTCCCTTGTAGCAAAATTATAGAATATAGGTATCCTGATAACCATTTCATTATAATGTAGATTTTTAGTATGTCATAGATGTTTCTTATTGGTTCTGTATTTCCTCCACTTTCAGGAAGAATGCTGAAGTTAATACTTGAATATATATGACAGAGGACTCATCAAACAGACACAAAGAAGTGACCAGTTAATATGTATGCATAATTTTAAAGTAGTCTTCCATTTTAAAAACCTTTTAAAGAAAAACTAGTCAATTTAATAAAATTTGTTCAATGTAAAGGCGATACTTTTGCTTCCTTCTCTGACCTCAATTCCATTCGTTGTGCAGTGAGTGGATGAATAAAGTGTCAATGGGAACAAAATGGTGGCCAAATAGTGAATTTCATAAAGCTGAGAAGCTACATTTTCTTAATTTTTTTTGTGTGAAGTGTATTGCAAAGACAGGTGTTTTATTTAAGAAAAGCAACTAGTCATTCAAAATAAGATGTATGCTAAACCCTAAATTGGACATAAATATCTTTTGCTATGATTTTTGTTTCTACAGATTTGGGATTTTTATTCTTGTTTGAAATTTTAAGTGCAGATTCAAAGTAATTAAGCAGCATTGTAAGCAACATATGCACATTTTGATGAGATTTTTATCTTTTAGGGATCACCCAAATGGTTATGGAGACTGGTAAAAAAAACCACATCTAAAACGGTATTTAAATGCAAATGACTCATGATTCAAATTTTAAGGAAGAACAAAGGAAGAGATATTTTGATGTTGAATTCAGAATTTAATCAATGCGAATTCTCATTTGATTATCTGAAACATGCACGGAGGACCAATGGCTAAAGAGGAAACATGCACCCTTTCAGAAATTTCAATTTTATTTAATAAGTGTTTATCCTTGTAGCATATAGAGATATAATTTGATATATATTTTTTGAATCCTACACTGAAAACAAATTTAAATTTTAATTTTTTCAAATGAGTACAAGTAAAATACAAGCTGTGTCTCATGCTAAATTACAATTGCTATCTCTTGAGAGAAGGGAAGTAAAAGGCAAATATGATTTTCACCTATCATTTTGGCAATGACAAAATGGCTTATTCACAGCAAAAACTTCAAAACACAAAGTGAATAATGCAAATAGGGCTTCATGACTCGCCACTTCTTTATTGTACAAAAAAATCACATAAAATCCATACGAGCATTTTATTACACACAACTCTTTCAAACAAATCTTTATTGTTTATTACAGATGCTACATTAGACAAGGTCCCTGTAAAAATGAATTGTACACAGACCTGCTACTGGTTATCTCCAGTCTACTGTATTTTCCCCAAAATATGACCTAACTGAAAAGTAAGCCCTGGGATGATTTTTCAGGATGCTCGTAAGATAAGCTCTATGCTAAAAATAAGCCCCGGTTAAGATCGTGAGCCAAACAGATGCAATGAGCATGTCCATTGCAACACACAACAGACATATTGGATTGTAAAATAATAATAAGGTATAATTAAGTATAAATAAATAATATTATTAACATTAATACTTAAAATAAATATAAGCTGTAATTAAGTATTTGTAAATACTGAAGTGGGAGCCTCTGGACGCCTGTGTAAACAAACTAATTCAAGGCATTGCTGAATGACCAGCTGGAGAACAGACACATTGCACAAATAACGTGCACACTTACAATGAATAGATGTGGTGTGTCTAATATGAATCTTCATAATTCAATATATCATGTGTAATAACAAACGTAATGTACTTGTGTGAAATAAAGAAGCATTTTCTGAACTATGGTGCCTGCAACTTTTCATTTCTTTTGTGTAGACCGTCATTCTTTTTTTCTTTTTTTTGGTACCAGCAATCAAACTCACAACCTCGTGCTTGCCAGGCAGGCACCGTGGTGCTGAGCTATATCCCCGGCCCCCAGTTGTTCTTAACCGTCATCATTTTTTTCACCACTCCTGTCTCCTAAGTCTTCAATTAACCCTTGATTTAATGGAAACTGTGAAGCCCCACCTGCAAGAGGCCGTGACTTGAGAAGAATGCATGGGATAAAATCGCTGACGGCTGTGTTGCGGACGCACTGAAAGCAGGCTGCGTGGACTGGAAGAGAGTTCTACTGCGGGACATGAGAGATGGGGCCAGTGGGTCCACAGGAAATGGAGTCACAAGAAATTAGAGAGTTATGACGATGCTCCACAAAATGACGTGCCTGTATTTGAATAAATGTAGATTTTTGTACATGAATAAATGTAGATTATTACACATGAAAAAAATAAGACATCCTCTGAAAACAAGCCTTATTGCATCTTTTCAAGCAAAAATTAATATAAGGCCTGGTCTTAATTTCAGGGGAACAACAGTAAAAGGAATTCTATATAAAGAGATACATAAACAAATCGAGATTCCCCGTAGACCATGTCGTAGCGAATTTGGGTCCCTAAGAAGGAAGGGTTGGGTTATTTTGTTTTTTAATGAATGTTTGTGTATGGGGAAAGTCAGGGAAATGCGTTATGGAGGAGATAACCCTGCTCAGTATAAACTTGGACAGAAACCTTTCTTGCCTTTGCACAGCACGGAGATACTGTTTCCAGCTGTGCACATACTTCTCCACAGCATCAAGCAGACATGTCAGTAACTGAGAGAGTGCAGAGCACACAGACTCGGCCGTGCTCCCTGCTCTGACACGCGGCTGTGGCTTTCTCAAGTTAGGATCGCGGGTGCCGACAGACCGTGCACACTTGTTGTGAAGCTTTTCTGCATGTCGTTCAGCACATAGAGTCCTGTACAGTGTTATTCAATCCAGCACGGCTCCAAAGAAAGTGCAGAGCAGCACAGTGGTAAAGAGAAAGTGCAGAGCAGTAACAAAGGTAACAAGAAACTGCAAAGCAAGAAGTGTAAGAATAAAATAACCAGTGACATGAAGAAGGAAATTGTAGAAAAGCCTGAGCGTGGTATTTGTGTGACTGATCTGACTTCTAGAAAGAACCTCAAGAAGTCCCCAGAACCCCAGAACCCAAAAGCAGTACTACATGGATGCATTTTTTAAGAGTAGTATAAATTTAATCATAAATTAATCATAAAATTTAGTAATTTGGGGCGGGTGAGATGGCTCAGCGGCGTAAGCGCCTGCCTTGCAAGCGCGAGGGCCCGAGTTCGACTCCCGGATCCCACATACGAAAAACGGGCCGGTGATATTGCTCAGTGGCACGGGCGCCTGCTGGCGCGCGAGGTCCTGAGGTCGACCTCCCGGTACCCACAAAAAAAAAAAAAAAATTTAGTAATTTGATATTTGATTTGGCCCCACTGTATAAAAGAGCTGTTTATGTATATTTATACTGCTTGATACTTTCAATATGTATGTACCATTTCTACCATGGGTGATGCAAGTGCCTGGTTTGGGGAATCTTCCAAGGAGGGCCCGGGGCCTTTTTCTTTCTCATCTCTATTTCTGGGTAGAAAGCCTTAGGACAAAGGTCAAGGGAGTTGGCTCTGGGGTGTTGCCAGGTTCAGGACAGTGGAGGGGAGTTGTCCCATAGCCGCACTGTACTATCTATATTATTTCCCACTGAAAGACCTGGTCCCCAAAAATCCCTAAAGGCTGCAGAGAGAGGAAGGTTCATCTTCTGCAGTTACTTCTGGCTGAGTAGGGGTGCTGAGTAGTGGCCTCCCATGCAGGACCATGAACCCTCACCCTGCCTGATCCAGGGAGGCTAAGGGAGCCGCACTCTTCTAAGGGTTTCTTGATGAGCCATAGATGCAAAGGCAGGTATTGGTCCCTGGCTCAGGCCATCATCAGTTACTTAATGAGTTAAACAAGAAGGAACAAGTTTGACTAAGTGATTAAGTATGCATCATCCAAATAGTAAGGCTATGAGAAGCATTAATAAAGGATATTGATTTCCAGGCCCACATAAATGAGAGTGAATATTCTTGTCCAGTTTGTTGGAAGACAAAAGTAGTAATTAGTGCAAGTAGGAAGAAAAGTCCCTGAGTCCCAAGTCAGAAAATATTTTCAGTAGTAAACATATGGGTCAGTTGATTGTTTTCATTTTCCCAGATAGATAAAGCCCCTGCCAGTGTAGCAAAAGGCAGTAAAGGCCCATAAGAAGTGTCTGGATTAGCTTCAGGAGTTCTGTTTTCCCAACATATAAAATTTACTTTGGTATCCACTAACATTTGTTCCATTGAGTTTCATAACTGGGCATCAGCAAATGGTCACTGGTTGTGGGCTGAGCGCAATCTTTCCATGGGAATAAAGAAACACAATTGGATGGTCTCCTTTGGCAATATCTTCAACCACTGTTTCTTAACCCTTGTGTGTCCCATCCAGAATGGGGCTGATTTCCCCCTTTATTTAGAGGGGACAAAATAGTTTACTTATCTGACTCTGCAGGTTCATTGGTGCTCTCTTTTCTGAAAAGAAACTTAAGGCCATCCACTGGTTCCTGGGTTACTAGGTTTATGATCTGTGTCCTGGTGTGTTGGACAGCTTGGGTTTTACACTCAAGAGGTGAGTCTAGCAAATATTGAGAGCTCATGTCCATGGGAATAGAAGAGAAGGCATCCTTGAGATCAAGGACAGAGAACCAGTAGTGTTTCCTGGGATCTGTGCAAGAAGGCTGCATGGATCTGCTATTAAGGATAGACAGGCACCACTTCCTCTTCATGATTCTGAAACCTTGTACTAGGTGATATTCTTGCAATGGAAAATGGGTGACTACCAGTAAAATGGGTGTGTTGTACAGGAACTGGCATGGCACCAGCAACCCTGTAGACAGACATTTATCAATAATGGACTTTAGCCCCTGCCTAGCTTCACTTTTAATAGGATACTGCCTTCTGTGAGAGTAGAGATTAGGGTCCTTCAGCAGAATGATTACAGGGATGGCCTTCACAGCCTACCCAGGAGTGCCATCATATCATGCTTGGAGAGTAAGTCCCAGCAGAGAACTCAGCCCTGATGGAGCCAAGATGCCTGGTCCCTGGCAACTAGGACACTGGTTGTGGAGGTCTGAATGACAGAGTGGCTCTGAGTCAGAAGAGTATATCCTTCAAACTACTGATATGGGATATTTTAGTATTACCATGAAGACAGCTTCAAAAAAAAAATCCACCTTGCAGCTCAGAGTGGACATAAAGAACACTGGTTAACTCCCTCAAGGCCCACAACAACTAAGGAATAGGATAAAGCCTCACCCCAATAAGAGGTTAGAGTTTAGTAAGATGCCCCCATATCAAGAAGGCTTAGTTGCTAAGTCGGAGTTACCTAATGTTCCTGCAAGGAGATAATGACTTCCTTTTGGGGTGACCACACAGGCCACCTTGTCAGGCACTCTCCAGGCATTCCTCTCTGGCCACCTGGGTGATGGATGACCTCCTCGTCTTCTGGGAATGAAGGCAGTCCTTCTTCCAGTGTCAAGGGTCTTCAGCCTTGTTTAGACGGGTATGGCAAGGACTCAGCAGCGTTGGAGGGCACTCCTTTCCCCAGTGCCCTGGTCACTTACACTTGAAGCACTCAGACTTGCCCCCATCGCTCTTTGGATTACCTTAGTTCCCCTTAGTTCCATGGGCTTTACCATGAGCCTTATCCATTAGGGCCAGCATGACTTTTGTCTTACTCAACTCCGATTTGTCCTCTTCTTTGTCATGATTGTTAAAGACCGCATTAGCCATATTGACCGATTGACTTATCCCTGCATGTGGGCCATGTTGTTTTTGGAGATTCCTGTTAAGGTCTGCAGATGGCTGGCCAATAAAATACTGTCCCAGTATAATTTGACTTCTTTAGACTCCTGCTTTAAATTAGTGTATGTACTGAAAGCCTCTTCAAGCTAGTGTTGGAAAGCTGCTGGATTATTACCAGAGCCCTGAAATTCCTGATCCTATCATAAGTTACAGGCTTGGGCGTGCCCTTGTGCATACCCGCTAAGATGGCTTGGAGGTGTAACCTCCATTTAGTTTTTCCACCCCCAGTGTTATAATCCCTCCTGGACCCTTCTTGGGGCCCAAATAATGCATCAGTTGGCTGATTACCATCAGATGTAGCCACAAAGACCTCATCATTGCCCTGTCTTACAGCCGTTATAAATCTCTCTCTCTATTGCTGTGCAGAAAGAAATCAGGATGAACTGGCCATTTGCCTGGTCATATCAAAAGCCATTGTCAGGGTATGGAATCTATCAGCAATCTTTTCAAGTTCCTCAGGAAATTTACCAAGTATTTCTTTGCATTGTTGAATATCCATGACTGAAAAGGGACCTGAACTTGGATGGTACCATCTATGCCTACCACTTCTCCAAGGGATAGAATGGTGTCAGGCTTAGATACTGAGTTCCCTGGGTTTGGGTCTTATGGTAGGAAGACCTGGACTTAGTATGGTGTGGGCTCAGAAGGTTGTCATTATCTCCTGGGGGCACTGGCTGTGCAAGTTGGTAAGGAGATAGGCTACCAGGGCAGCTGACAAGGGGAGGTCTTCAGCAGCATCAGCTCGTGAGGAGGGATTAGTTCTGGCTTTGGTAGAGGGCCAGGAAGGCTTGGACCCAAGGTACCTTTGACCATTTTCCCTGTCTCTTCCAAGCAGGGAGTCAAGTGGAATGGATGAGACATTACCTATAATGTGTCTGTGGGCAAGAGGAGTAAGAATTAGTTTGTGGGAATTTTATAAGCCATCCCCTGGGTCAGTCCCCATCTTGCTCAGTACAAGGGCATCACTTGGTAGAGCCAAACTCCTCAGGTTTAGGTCATGGGAACCTTATAGAGTGTTCCCTGTGTCAGTCCCTGACCTGTTCATCCCCAGAGCATCCCCTGGTAGAGCTGAACTCCTTGGGATTCAGAGGACAGACACCTCTGGCCTTGGGTGGGCACCAACACCACTTCCTTTGAACTTTTGCATCTCCCCTTTGGCCACAACCCATCTCCCAGCAGGAGGTCCAGAGCTGGATCCCCTAGTAGCTGGATGCCTCCCAGTAGCTTCATATGCGTGGAGGGGAATGGTCCCATACCCCAACTGCACTGTCTATATTACTATGAATTGTATCAGGAAAAACAAAATTTTCAAATCATGCTAAACCCATGGTTCCCAAATTTTTCACAGAGGCACCATAAACCATCTCAGCAAATTCATACAAGTGCTTGTGAGCTTTTAAAATTTTAGAGGAAAGCATAGTCATGCTTGACACCTGTTGGATACAAATACCTGACATTTAGTAGATAGGACACAAATTAGTTCATGGTGTCAACAGTAAATTGTGCTACTTTCCATTCAATAGCATAGTGATAAAACTTGGCCTGTCCTGGTTGCTATGAAAACAAAACAATTACCATGTAAAAAGTCAGAAGGAGTGGGAAATAGAAGCAGTAGAGCTCAAGTGGATTGCAAGGTGTGAGAAGTTGTGCAGGGCCCTAAAGTGACGTGTGTACCCTATCCATATGAAGCTGTGTTTATTTAACAGTGAAAGAATTTTATATTTTTAGGGTTTTGTATGTATTGTTTCTTGAATGGCTATTATAATTTTAGGACATAAATGTAATTATGTTTTTGCACCTAACTGCTTGATAAATGGTACTACTAGGTACTTCCTCTGGCTTAGACAGCACTATGGAATTTCTACTCTTAGGCTGTGTCCATATGACAGGCTGTGTTCATGTAAGTGTAGTGTTTTGTTCATGTAGGAAAAACCTCTTGAGTTAATCAATCAAGTTCCATAACATATGACCACCCCAAAAGAAGGTTTTTGGTTGAAAGTTACTATTGGGAATCTACTCATGCCCTCCAAGACAGAGGGTTTAATAAAATCCTGTCTGCATGTGCGTACAAGGGTGTGCCTTTATTTTACAGAGTTCTTGGCATTGTTCTACCTCATCCTACTGTAGCAAGAACAGGAAGCTCCTCCTAGTCAGGAAAGAAGCAGGGAAAGAAGGAAGAAATTAGGAAGAAAGTAAGAAAGAAGGAAGAAAGGAAGGGAGAGGAAATAGCCAGGCATGTAAGCGGAGTAGGAAAGGCATACTATAATTTAAATTATGCATACCAGTAGTATTAAAACTCTCATATGTGACCTCTGGTTTATCTAGAAATATACCCTTAAATAATTACTAATTCAAATATTATATAACCATAGAAACTATTATTTAAAAATCCATATTATATTATGAAAAATGTTTAATATAAAATAATACTCATTTGAAATTCAAGACATGAAGTGGTATCTATATTAAAGCCACATATTTGCAAACATGACAGTGAAAAAAGACTGAAAGAAACTATAGTCCCAAATTAACTTATTATATTTATACCATGCAAACTATATTGATTTTTTTTCATCTTTCCTCTTGAATTTTCTTAAATGATCTTTACCATTTGAGTAATGAAAATGTGTATCATACATACATACATAATTTTAGCAGAAATAGTTCTGGAAAAGTGAAGTGTGGATTTCAATCCATTATCTACATAATGCATATCTTTAAATGAATTCGATTCTTACTGTCCAATCCACACAACTCATCCCCCTTTGTACTAGGTGTCTGTGTTAGAATCACACATGGTGCTTTTTTTTTTTAATGTGGGTACTGGGAGTCGACCTCAGGCCCCCATGCTTGCCAGCAAGCACTTGTGCCACTGAGTGATATCACTGGCCCTTTTTTTCCTTTGTATGGGTACCAGGAGTCAAACTCAGTACCTCTCGCTTGCCAGGCAGGTGCTTATGCCACTGAGCCATCTCACTGGCCCACACATGGTGCTTTTTAAATATGCAGATGATAGAATCACTCCAGCACCAGTGATTCTTTTTCAGGAGCTCTGGATGTGACTCAGGTACCCACGTGTGATTCTGTTACTTCACCCTCATCATGCCTAAGATCCTTTTCTCCCCTCCTCAAGTTGGAAGAGGTTTTATTATTTTTGTCTCTTCCCTAATTCAAACTACTCAAATCAGATACACAAAAAATATATAATTCAAATCAAATACTCAAAAGAACACAAACCTTCTTTCTGAACTGTTTTTTCCTCATTCCTGCCATTTTATACTTTTTGAATTCAGTCCATAATTTCAATTCAGTCCTGTTGACTCCATGATGACACCATTTCTATTCAAGTCAGCAATGTTAAAGCTGGGATGTGGCTCAATGGTAGAGGATTTGCCTAGCACATATAACACCCTGGGCTCGACCTATAACACTGCCAAAAAAAAAAAAAAGGTTTTGTTTGCATTTGTCCATTCGCTTCATCATCTTTCTTTCCAACATCCATGATTCTTTGAAAATTTAAAAGTTAAGGTGTGTGCATTTCCCTTACTGTGTTTTGTTCTTCCCTTCTTATCTTCATAACTACTCTCAGGAAAACTTTGGAGATAATTCACACTGGGGTTCCAGGAGCACAGTGGGAAAAGGTAAAGCAGAGAGAACTGTTCTCTCTGGAATGCTACAAACTGATTATTGTGTAAAGAGTGTGCTTCTTGTGTGGGAGACCAGATAGTGAGAATTGAGGCCTAACTGACCTCCTCTGTGAGCACAAAGGAGAAAGGTGGCATGCAGGCGTGATGGCACATTGCAGGTTCTAGAGAAAAGTCAACACAGCTGAGATCCAGTTGCTTACTTGGGCATATACTAATAGATAATGGGAGGCAGATGAATCTCCTGCTACTCTAGTTGTTCATGCCCATGTCTAAGTGAAAAAAAGCAAGGTGAGCCAGACACTCAAGGCTCTCTGCCCACTACAGGCAAGAGCCCCTTGGCCCCCACATTGTAAACTAACTCTGTGTCTTTTTGTCTTTCAACCTCATTCAACCCCAAAAAAAGTGGTCAGGGAACAAACTAGCAGGAGTAGGTTCCTACAAGTGGTGCCCGAACAGGGACCTGATCAGGGCAGATTGGGTCCCTACACTTTTCGTTTAGATTTTATTATAATTTTAGTAGCAGAAACTCTTAACCTTTTGCAAACTACATTACCATGAATGAGTAATGTTTTTTGATTATTGAATTCTTAGAAACAATTGCTAAATCCTTCAATTTTATCATTTAATATCTAGACCATACTTGAATAGAAAATTCATTTGCAAGGATTCATTCTATACTTTCCTTGTGGTAACTCAGTTATTCTCTCAACACTAATGATGAGTAGATGTCACAGAATCTTATAATTTTTTAGCAACTCTGTCCTCTGGAGTCTAATTGTGATTTCTTCTACTCTGTGGCAGTATAAAAAATAGCTATCATAAGGCTTTTGACTGGTTCATTCATCTTGCTCTTGGTCTACCAGCACTCCAAGTCTGATAAAGAAATTGTCTTGTTTGGAGTGCTTGATTACTTAATTAAGTTTAACTAAAATAGTGAAAGCATACAGAAAATGTAAATATTGTCTTTTGATAAGTGCACTATATACTGTATATCATTATATACTATATATCATTAATGTAAATATTAATAAATATAATGATATATTATAATATATAATATATAGATTGTAGCTAAAAAAGCATAATGCAGAAAATATGAATATGGAATGCAATTATATAAACTGGGCTATGTCTAGAAACTGTGGTGTTAAGGTTCCTATCAAAATCCTCTAGGGATCCAGATGCAGATTCCAGGAGGTCACCACTCCCCAAAATATCTCTTGGGGTGAGAGACACAGTCTGCAATTATCAAACTCCCCCAAATAATTTGCATTATCAATACACCTACATTGCACTGTCAATACACCTACAATGATAAAAATTTATGTAGTTGGATATCCTGCTACCACCATGCCAATAAATAATAAAAAGAGAGAGAGAGATCTGAGTTATTCAGATGGGCATTTCATGTTCTCAGAAATCATAGCTGGGGAGTTCTTCACTTTCCACTGCTTATACAGATTTAATGTTAAACTATATTTAGATTCCAAGGATAAAATTCTTTGAGGATACAAATTTTCCTTCTTTGTCCATTTTCTGCAGCTACAGCAAAATACCTGATTAAGTAATTTATAAGGAATAGAAGTTTCTTTAGCTCATGGTTTTGGAGGCTGAGAAGTCTACGAGTACAGCGCCAACATCTGCTCAGCATCTGGTGGCCTCATGCTGGATTGTCACATGCTGGAGGGCATCAGATGGCGAGACAGAGCAAGCATGTCCATTCCGATCTTTTCATCTGCATCACTAGTGCATCTGCATGACTTCACCCAATCCTAACTACCTCCCAGAAGACCCACCTCCAAATGCCTTTAGTGTGTGAGTTAGAGGATTCAGTCTCTAACACATGCAATGTTAAGGGACCTATCCAAACCACAGCACTGGTCAGTGTAAATTCCTGGAAGTATAACTGCTTAATTAACTTATTAGTTAGAAGTCAAAGATTCAGTTCCATAAATACTTTCTTACCCTGCTAAATAATTTCAATCTCCCCAAAAGAGAGCACTATGACACTTGTGGCCTGCCAATTTTATGTCTTTATGCTACTGTTTTATACCTTGATGAACACCTATCTCCCCAGCTAGACCTTGAGACCACGAGGGTCTGTGTTTGTTTCACACAGCATTGGATCATGGACATCTAGCCTGGTACCTTTTACACACAGAGGCCAACACATGTTTCTTGTTAACATGTGTGTGTTAGAGGGCTAAGAAAGGGTAGTTTTCCAGGTATTCCTTCTACTAACTGGTTAACTGATGGATGCAGAAACTATTTGAAGTTTATCTCCCTATCCATTCATCTTAGTGACCAGCTCACTAATCTATCACTGCCTTGCTCAGTTGGACACCAATTCTCTGAGAAACAATACTGAACAGGTCACTCCTTCTCTTTTCACCTCCTTTTGTACTACAAGATGTCCTTCCCAACTGCTATAGAAAATAGAGATCCCTCCAATTCCAGGGTACAAATCCTTTCATTCCTCCATGTATACCATTTGCCAACTCAGCACTTATTTCTGAAGTTAATCCCCGCTTCCACCCTGCATGAATAATGGGTCACACATCTTACGAGGCAGCTGTGTCCTAATGATGAGGTACGAATGGGCTAGAATTGGCCTGTCTGGATTTAAATACACTGTACGCCACTTGTAAACATATCCGGTTTGGAGCAGATTACTTGTGCAAGTTCTCTGGACCTCATATTCCTTATCCGTGGAATATGGTTAATAGTACCAAAGCCAAATAGCAGTGGCGAGGATTGAGATGGGACTAGGACTGAAGAGTGGCACACCTAACCCAGTGAACTTTCAACAAATGATAGTTATAATCATCCAACAGACATATTGCTTTCTGCCCCTGCATGTCAGTTCTCAGCAAAGACTTTTGTCCAGAGTTCCCTGCCATTTCTGTACTCTCAAATTTCTTATATAAATCATTGTGTTCACTTTCTATTCCATTCTTATCTACTGAAAATAGATAACAATGCCTGAAATATATTCTGGTGACTCGAAATCTACAATGGGTTATTATCTATCTTGGGAAAATGCTGGGCGTTTCTCTTCTCTAACACACGCTGTGATGATTTCCCCTCTTTTTTGTCCTCAATTCCAGAGACTAAGTCTAGAAAAGATAAGATGACCCCCAATTAGGAGTTGAGAGTAGTTTATTCATACTAACTTTAGTCCTAAGAATTGCGCTACTCTTGAGATTTAATTAACCCTAAAACATTTCTGAGGGGCGGTGAGATGGCTCAGCGGCTTAAGCGCCTGCCTGGCAAGCGCGAGAGCCCGAGTTCGACTCCCGGAACCCACATACGAAAAAGGGGCCGGTGATAACGCTCAGCGGCACGGGCGCCTGCTGGCGCGCGAGGTCCTGAGGTCGACCCCCCGGTACCCACAAAAAAAAAACAAAAACAACAACAACAAAAAAAAACATTTCTGAGATTCTTGGTTACTCACTGATAGGTATTTGAAATAAAGAGAAAAGAACTCGAAAGCAATTCAACAACTACTTTTGGAATGTTCTTCCTCTAACAATGTGTGTGAGATATTAAATGTATTCTTTTTTAAGAGGAAATTTGTGAAAGGGTGCATAAAATACAGATGAAAATGGATTTTAGAAAATTATCAGAAATATCAAGATCAGGGCCGGTGAGATGGCTCAGCGGCTTAAGCGCCTGCCCGGCAAGCGCAAGGGCCCGAGTTCAACTCCCGGAACCCACATACGAAAAAGGGGCCAGTGATATCTCTCAGTGGCACGGGCGCCTGCTGGCGCGCGAGGTCCTGAGGTCGACCCCCCGGTACCCACAAAAAAAAAAAAAAAAAAAGAAATATCAAGATCAAGAATATTAAACTGAGTGTTACAAATTATCTTAAGCAATGATTGGATGGATGGTCATAAGCAAGTTTCTAGAATGTTTTTCATACTATCTTCACTAATATTTTTCAAAATATCATCACTAAATCAGACAGATGATCACCCTATACACTTCTTCTTATATAATTTCAAATGGAATTGTCATCCTGTAATACGTCCAGCTGGTTTTAAAATATACAAAATGTCAAAATCTGTGTCTTCATAAATACAAAATCACAGGGTCTGTCAACAAATCAGATTATCAAGCAAATGTGTTCGTCCTCAGCAACTATCTTGAATACTGTAATAACACTTGTTTGAAAAACAGTACTTGTCATCCAAAACTACAATTTCATAATTGAGGACAAATAGATTTGAAAGAACATTCATTTTCTTGCCTTATAGAAAAATGCTGTAGGGCCGGTGAGATGGCTCAGCGGCATAAGCGCCTGCCCGGCAAGCGCAAGGGCCCTAGTTCAACTCCCAGAACCCACATACGAAAAAGGGGCCGGTGATATCGCTCAGCGGCACGGGTGCCTGCTGGCGCGCGAGGTCCTGAGGTCAACCCCCCGGTACCCACAAAAAAAAAAATGCTGTAAATATCACTACACAGAAGTGTAAGATTAAAGTTAACAAGTGTCACAAGAACATTCACTCTTTGAATGATGCCTTGCACACAATTGTGCCTACAGTATTGATTTTAAAATTTATCAAGCACAAATGATAACAGGAACTATATTGCCCTAAAATAACAAAATAACTTTTTCCTCAGTAAAATTTTATGCTATATACTGTGCACCAGCCATTTTACCAGTCATTGGACTAAGACTTACATCTTTGCCCCAAAGGGAATAAAATCTGATTAAAGAGCAGATATGTGAAAAATAATTAAGTTGCAGTATTATAAGTGCAACACTATATATCTGCAAGCCACAAATTTGGTCTAGAAAAGTGAGCTGCAGGCCAGTGAGATGGCTCAGCAGCATAACCGCCTGCCTGGCAAGCGCAAGGTCCTGAGTTTGACTCCCAGTACCCACATAGAAAGGAAAAAGGGGCCAGTGATATCGCTCAGTGGCACAAGCACCTGCTGGCAAGCGCAAGGTCCTGAGTTCTCCCCCTGGTACCCACTTTAAAAAAAAAAAAAAAGAAAAGTGAGCTGCATGGCCAATTTTCTCTAAGAAAAATTGAGAACTAGAAGTATCCAAGCAAGGATTTGAAGGGTGAAAAAAAGTTTTCCAGTTAGTCACAAGAAGAGAAAATATAAAACATAAATATAAAACACAAAAATGAAATTTGTTGGGGGTGGACAATGCAGATGTGAAATGTACTTGGACACTTAGATTCATGGTACTTTAATTTGTATTGATATGCATTTATCAGAAGTCTGAAAAATGGCAAAACTGTCACATAAGTTTGAAGAAGAGCAAAGAGATAGAAGTTTTCCAATTAGACGTTATTTCCAACATGTATGGAAATTAAGTTTAGATTGCCAGGTGGGACCTGGCTTGGCTTGGCTAAGGAAGGCCTGAGCTTCCGTAGCTCTTCTTGAGCAAACCTCTATTGGACCAAGGATCTGACATCCTGTGGTCCTTCTTTGCTTCAACTGAAAACCAAATTCAGTGCTGGATCAGTATTAACAAAATAAGGACCCTCTCAGCAAAGTGTTAAAACCTCTGTGGCCTGTTCCCTTTCCCCCCATCTTTCTGGGGATGCATCTTCATTCTCTTCTTTTCTTTCCTCCGCTTACTTATTCCAGAAGTTTCTATAAAACAAGGATCCTGTCTTTCCCACTGGACTGTGTAGTGCATTAGTAAGCTTTCCCTCACAGCAACAAGATGCCTGAGATAATCAGCTTGAAACACAGGGAGTGTATTTTGGCTCACGGTTTTGGAGGCTCCTGTGGGATCCATCATTTTGGGGCAGGTATTGATACAGGAAATCACCCAGGAGCCCATGGTGGACAATGACTCCCACCTCCCACCCCTGGGAGCAAAGACAAAAGTAGAAACAATTGGTGTCCCACAGTTCCTCCCAAGAGCACACCCCGATGAACTAGCCCCCCACTGGCCCCCACTTCTTAAACGTTCCAGAAGCTGGAGGCTAAGCCCTTAACACATGGGCCTTTGCGGGACACTTACCCAAACTAAAGCAAAGTTATCTATCAGCAACAAAATTCTCTGATCACTAAGAGACCACTGTTGCTTCACAAATAAAATTTAAATTCTAAATATGTAATTAAATTCGTGAATTGAAAATATATCATGGAAAATGAAATCAAACAATAATAATTTTAATACTTTTTATATAATATGGAAAGAGCCAATAGAGAAAAAGAAAATAATCAGTTTGATTACTTTTCCCCCAGTGAGAAGCATGATTATTGAGCCACCTAACTTTTCACTGGACTGATGTGGATATAACCTATTATTAAAGCTCCAAAAGAGCACAAAGGTAAATTCCTGATAAATCGCCATTAATATTTGGCAACCCTACTTCAGGTCACTGAATGGATTCTGGTGTTAATTATTTACAATTTTAAAAACATTTTCCTAATTCTTAGTTTATTCTTTTGTAAAGTTTATTTCAATTCTAATTTAAGAACTGCATGGTCCTACCCAAGGAAGGGCAGGAATACATGACAACCATCCTGTTTTGATTTTGTTTTCTCTACCCTTTCCCCACCAATACAGTGTGGGATGTGGGAGCAAGGTAAAAGCCAAAATGAAAGTAAAGTGATAGTGAAATTGTATTGTCTATTTGTTCTTGGTGGTTGATTTTTTTTTAATTCTTTTTTGTGACTACAAAATATTTTTCAATATACTTTTCTTCTTAAAAACTCAAAACTCTAAAGAGCCATGTCCTTGACCCGTCCAAGACAATAATACCAAAACCAACATCGAACTCACCCTTGATTACTAGAGTCATTATTTAATATTCTTAGCATTTGTAGCATTTTCTTACTAATTAGAAGCACCAAAATGTATACTTTTCTATGAATTGGAACGTAGATGTTACTTTTTCAATGTTGCCCATCTAATCCCTGTGTAGTCCTCACATCAGTTTCAGAAACATTCAAGTATCTATTTGTGTATGGGCCTGAGCTGTCTCTTTCTTGGGGATTTAAAAGTCTAAGTATCAGCCCTGACTTATATTTAGAGACAAGTAAGAAGGAAAAAAAAACTTGTTCAAATATATAATTTAATAAGACTAAGTGTAGATGAGCTGTGCTTTGAAGATAACCCAGTATAATTTAAGGGCAAGAAAGACTGCAAAAATAACATTTTGGTCTCAAAAAGATTATTTGCTTTATAAAACATTTACTGAAGAATTCTTAAAAATAATGAAAGTCAATTATATTATTTGATTTATAGAAAACTGAATTAGCAAGAAATAAATGGGTACGACTAGGGCTGAGCAAATGTATTTTTTTATCCGTTCTATATTTCACCACACAACTTTATGACATTAATTTTGCTCTCTACTTAGCTTCTAACAGCACTGCTCTAAGCAAAATTTGAGAAGATTGAGTCTAGGCTGTGCAAAACCCTACAATCTAGTGAGCAAAAGACAAATTCTAAAAATCAATTATGTCACCAGGTGGTAAGTCCTATAATAGATGTGGGATTTATAGAGTGGGTGACATTTTCTTCGTGCCTCAGAGATCCATAGTTTACACATAGAGGAGAGCAATGGAGATGACATGAGGTGCGACTGAGGGAACACACTGCGTGCGCTGAAGATGGCTCTTGTGGTGGGATACGTGATGACGCTGGGAAACGGCACAGGAAACAGGTGGATGAGGGTGCTGTACTCTCCACTAGCTAGTTGCATTTTTTTGTATTGATACTGTGCAATTTAAAGCATGCAAAAAAGTGGTCATTTTTGAGTGACAGTGAGAACATTCTGGTAGCAGTGTAGAAGTTTACCGCAAGGAACTACATGATCGAGAACACTGATCACAATCGAGACAGACAAGCAGGGTAAGGCTGCCCGGCTGGGGTCTCACTGAGGGGCGGCTGGGGGAGAATCGGCTCCTAAGCTCAGATGTCTCAGGAGGACTCCACTCCTCGTGGGTTCTCCGATGGAGACTCGGCCCCCCACTAGCTGTCGCTGGACATGGCCTCTGTCCCTTGTCACACGGGCCTCCCCTCATGGACGGTGAGATCATCGAAGTCAGCCAGGGAGACGGTCTGCTCTCCAGAGGGAAGTTACAGCCTTCTGAGGTAGGAGAGTAGGGCTGCGCAAACCCCATCAAGCAAGTGGCTGTAACCCGTCACAGTTGTGAGACCCGGGGCACATGCATGGGACACAGGGCCCAGGATGACTCCACAGTCCCTGAGCACTGTAAGTGGGACCAATCGGAAAAGTGCCATATTCAACTCTGTTTACATCTGGTGTCGCAACGGCAAGCAGAAACACCAAGAGGACACCCAGGATTTGGAGACAGATTTATTTACGTCAACGGGCACTGATCAGGGTCATTCCCAGAATATCAGGCTCCCATCTCTGGTGGTCTAGCAGGAAGTACAGAGGCAGAACGGCTTGTCAACTGGGGATTGGTTTATACAATCCGCATCACAGTGACCAGCTACACATCACAGTGAGCAGCCGTTTCTAAGAGACAAGAGCAATTAGAACTGGAACAGGAACTATTCCTGGACAACTAAGAAACTGAAATATACTGGCTGGGGGTGGGGGGACATTTTCTGCTACAGCGTGAAACCAAGTGAGTCTTTGAGAAGGCAGTTTAACCCTGGCACCTGTGCCTTATCAGCATGAGAGACAAGCAGTCTAGGAATTCTAGATACAAAAGACTCCCCTCTGCTGTCCCTGTGACCACTGTGTGCCCTTCCTGGCTGCTCTCACACAGCAGGGCTACCTCCTTCCCACCTTCAGCAAATCTACCTCCCGCTCCCTTTCCTGTGTGTTTGGTTCTCTGTTCGATTCTCTCTTCAGTACACCAAAAACCTGGAAAGAATTTCTTCAGGACCCAACACCAGTAACCCTCCCATCACTTTGCTGCCTTCCAGTGTTCAGAAAAGACCCACATCCTCCCAACCCTCAAGGTAGGGATTACGGAGGACTTGACACCATGATGCAGGGACAGCTGGAGACTTTCTTGAGTCTGCCAGCCCCATGCTCAAGTCAGTCTGATGTTAATATCGATGTGAAAACAGAACCAAAGACTTTAAGGTGCAGAAAAATATCCAGGCTTAAGCTCAGAGGGGAGATCTCAAAAACTTTGAGAAATAATACACATAGAATAATGGATGCTTGTGCCAGAGGTAGATGGAGGCAGGGAGGGAAAAACCTAATTATCTGGCTTTGGACTTAGTAATTAGTGAGTGATGCCATTAACCAAAATGAAATAGAGAAAGGTAAATATGGTTTTTTTTAAATGGTAACTTGGATTTAGTTTTAGATCTGTTGTAACTAAGGTGATTATGTCATGTGCTATGAGAAAATATTTACAACACTCAAATGAGGCAAAAAATAAAAACAAAAGTAAGTAACAGAAGAGAAAAAAATGCATGGCAAGTCCTTTCAATGACATACAGTAGCATTAATTTACTGGCCCATGAAGGTTTATTTTACTAACCAGGAAAATATCCTTTATTCAGCTCAGTGTTTACAACTGATTAAAGGTCTCAGATTTAGGGAGTTCCATGTTAACCTGTCTATTTTTGTCCAGTAGATTCACAAAGACTTTTTTTCCAGGGGAAAAGATGACCTAGAGGTGGTGGCCTGTTTTGCTCTAGGAAAGATGGTAAGCGGTCACAGAATTAGCAATCTATTCTTTATCGAACTGACCACAAATGGCCAGGTCCTCAGGTGCTCTCTGTGAATTAACCTTACCGTTTCTTTCATCATTGAATAAGATCAATGACATATTTGATACGCACTGTTTATATTTACATGAGTCACTTTTTACATTTTAATTTTACTTTGAGAAAACTATCCGTTAGAGGTTTGCAGCTGCTGTGAGAGGCCCGAGTAAACTCACTCAGTGGAGTCCATTACACTGCCCTCCTCGAGACCTGTCTCCCTCCGCCCGCCGCAGCGCCTCGTTTCCTGCTGCTAAAGTTAATGTAGTTCAGTGGGGATTGAACTTTACCTTTGTGGACCCGCCTGTCCTCTAGGTTTTATTTCTACTGCACCACTTTTTTGCTTTGTTTCTGGTTCTTTCTTCCTCTGATTCTGGTAACTTGTGACGCCTCAGATGAAAAAGGATTGTGAGTTTGAGGCCAGCCTGGACTACACAGCAAGACCCTGTCCCAAAAAACAAAACGAACAACCATTAAAAAGCGTGTGACTGGTCAGTAATCCCAGCGATGACTAAGAAAGGGGTTTTATGACCTGACCTCGTGATCCCTGCCAAGATGGTAGAGATCTGTTCTCCGCTGCATACGAAATGACGGAGCATTGACTTTCCTATTGTTTCGTGCTTAGCTGTCTACCTGTGCACACAAATGGACTACGGGGTCATTCTGTGCTCACTGGCAAGGACACCGTCTCCTCGAGGGCTGGACTAGTGAGTTCCCGTGTTTCTGCCTTTCCCCATCTTTGAGGTTGGAAAAGGAAGCTGGAGCCGGGGATATAGTTCAGCGGCACAAGCGTCCACCTGGCTAGCGCAAGGTCCTGAGTTCGATCCTTGATACCAGAAAAAAAAAAAAAAGAAGCTGGAAGTTTTGTGCCTGTGTGTCTGTAATTGAAAAAAGCCCTTATCTTTTGTATCAGTATAAAATATTTCCTACTTCCATTAGGTACTAATTAATTAGGTTTCAAAGACTTTCTAATTAAAGCCCCACAGTTGTAATTGGTTTATAAAGGATAAGAAGACTAATGTAAATCTCATATTTCCCCAAATTTGTAGAAAATAAAGCTGAACTTTTCATACTTAATGTGTTAGGCTTTTAAAGGAAAATTTTCCTTTTTACTGATAGCTGAGAATATTTTTATATAAGAATCCAAGATCACACAATCAAGCAAATCCTCGCATAAATCTGATTGACTCAGTAAGTTTGATTTAAAAACAGCTATATTTGAACTCATAGAAATGGAGCAAAAAGGTAGATATCAAAAGCCTAGGAGCACTGTGGGGGTGTTTGTCAAAGAACACACATTTCAAGGAAATAAATTCAAGAGAACCATTGGACAACGTTGTGGTTATAGTTAATAGTAATATATCGAACAATTGAAAATTGTGAAGAGTATATTTTAAATATTCTTATCACATCAAGTGATAAAGTGTCTGAGGTAATGTGAGCATTTGGTAAGTAGCCTGGTTTGCCCATTCTGTGATATGCACATGGATCAAAACATCATTTTGTGCACCATAGCTGCAGGCAATTTTAATTTTTCCATTAAAATATAAATAAGTCAGTACAAATACACTGCTCTAAGACTTTTCCTTGATGTGATTATCAGATTTGTGTTTGTTTCAATACTAGTTGACACTAGTTCCTCTGAAATTCCTACATTTCTTATATTGCTTTACTGATCAGATAAGCTAAAATATTATTTATGACAATGAATAATGTAAAAGCCTTCTGACCAAAGAAACAGTATTCTTTCTTAGTTAAAAAGTTATCCAGGGATCCAAAGAGTATTTATTAACTAGATTTAATATTAGTTCAAGGGGGGCCAGTGAGATAGCTCAGTAGCATAAGCACCTGCCTGGCAAGCGTGAGTTCCTGAGTTCGACTCCCGGTACCCACATAAATATATATATATATTAGTTCAAGGTTGTAAAGTTAAATAAAAACTTGAATATCATCTTTTAAGCTGACACATTAGAAAACGTGATTTCTACTGATATAAAGCAATTCATCAAAACTTGTGATTCAACGTATATTAACACAATTTTACATTATCCATTGTTCTATTTATTAGCTTTTATTTTATTTTATTTTATTTTATTTTTTATTTATTTTATTGTAAGAGATCTCACTGTGTTGCCCAGGTTGGCCAGAAACTCTTGGGCTCAAGTGATCCTCCTGCCTCAGCTTCCTGAGTAACTGGGACAATATTGCACCTGGCAGAAGGCATGCGTTTTAGTACATGTCATTTTGATTCTTAGTTCAATGCATTACAGAGTGAGAGAGGAGCAGATTGGCAGGAATTTGAAACAGCAGCTTGGGAGAAAACAAGCAGACGCCTGCAGCTTTTTGTGATAAGAGGTGGAAAGTAAATCAGCTGCAAGTGAGGAAGCCCCTGTTGTCTTGAGATAAGAAGCTGGGTGCAAGCGAAGATGGCGACAAACCTGACCCCAGGTTGACTCTCAGCTTCCTTGTAGTGCGTTTCCAAACTAAGATTCCCACCCAGAGAGGAGACAACACTATCGAAGCCCATTTTAGACCGTGCAAAATGCACACCCATGCGGTAACTAAAGCTCCACGTTTCCCAGAGACCCCTTCTCCTTTGGGAAAAACCTCATATGTAATTAACGGAATCCTCTGAGTCTCCATGAAGTGCGAGGCGTCCTTTCGTGAGGCCCCGCTGCTGGCGGAGTCCTCCGCCCTCGGTCCACACAGCAGCCAACTCCTGCCTGAGGGCAGCCGGCCCTGCTTCTATCCCATAGTAAGCGCTCTCTGTATTTCTACTGTAAAACCAGTCTGATGGATTTCCACCTAACACGGTGGTGGCCGTGCCGGCAGGTGTGAAGAGGGCTCACCTCTGAGTCTATTCAAGGATCGTGTGCTGCGATTCTTGTCACTTTCCAGAAAGTGAGGTGTGTGGGGGAAATTTATCTCTGCACAAAGTGACTAATGATAAATAATTACCAACCACTCCCCAGTTAAATGGAAGTCAATTGCTTTGTTTAAATACTAGCTTTCTTAGGGTAATTAATACTGCGTCAGGAGCACATATGTGTGCGAGACACATTGTGTTTGAAATATGAGGATCTGTTGTTTTCAGAAGGAAAAGAGAGAAGTTTTGTTCTAAACTGAAATGCAAAATTATTCCAAGATATGAGAACACAGTGAAGGGCAAAATTTGATTTTGTACAGCAAGTTGAAGAAAGTTCAAGGGGAATTAAATTTATTTTCCTTGATTTATATATTTTTTATTTTTTAATTTTTATAAATATTTATAGTATATAATGATTACATTTATCGTGGGGAGTTGGTACATGTACCTAACCTATCTTAATTCTTTTTACTTGGACATAAAAGAATTAAGCATGTTACGACATAGTTCATTCAAGCTGATGAGCTTTTTTAGAAAGCTTTGAGTGCGTGCGTGTGTGTGTGTGTGTGTGTGTGTGTGTGTGGTACTGGGGGTTGAACCCTGGAGCCTTCACAGTAACCTACATCCCTAGCACTTTTTAAAATTAGTTAATTAATTTACTTATATATTAAGACAGGGTCTCCCAACATCAAGTGGCCCAGGCTAGGCTCGAACTCCTGCCTCAGCCCCCCAGACTGCTGGGATTATAGAGGTGTGTGACCACACAGCTCAGAAGGCATTTTTTTTTTAAGGATTTTAAAATTTTTTAGCGAACATCATATTAGCACATCTGGAACACCGTTTTCTCTGGGGCATGTTAGCTTTGCTTTAGTGCATTTAGTCTGCCCTTGTTAAGGGACAGTGCATGTTGGGTTTTTCCTTCTGTGTAATTTACCTAGACTGAATATATTCCTTACGTCACTTGAGGAATTTTTGTTGTTGTTGTTGTTTTGAGACAGGGTCTTGCTATGTAGTCCAGGCTGGCCTTGAATTCACTATGTATCCCAGGCTGGCCTTGAACTTGTGGTGACCCTCCTGCCTCAGCCTCCGGAGTGCTGGGATTATGCACCAGGCGTGCATCACCACACCTGGCTCACTCCAGCACTTTCCTGTCTTTATACTGACTGTCCTCAGGCCCTTGATTATTTAAAACACAAAAGAGGAAAACATTTTACTCGCCTCTGAATAAACCCACATTCCTGATGCTAATGTCACTGTCTTCCACAATTACTTGAAATGTTGTAATTCACACTGATTAAATAAAAGCTACTTATTACTTAACATATATAATCCTCTCAGAATCACTTGACAAAAAACCTTAAAAATTCAGCTGATTTTTGTCATTCTAAGATTAGATTCTTTATTTAGGGGAAAATGGATTTCTTTAATATTTAAAACTAACTGTGAGATTTCGCACAATGGCCCAGAAATATCTCAAAGATTTATTTACTTACATTGTAAAGAGAGAGATCTAGAAGTAACTGTTTCGTAGTAATTCTTTGTTTTGTTGTTAACCTACATATTTTTAATTAGATCAATATGATTGTAAGCACTCCATAGGGAGAGTTCATAAATCAAATGTTAATTTCATTCAGGTAAAATGTTACTACTTAAAGTTTTCAGAAAGAACAGAGTGGATGGGAGACGTTGGAGGTATTTCAGTGCCCTCAGTTATCGTATGTCCATATCAGATCCAGAGAAAACATTAAAGAAATTCTTGTAAGGAATTATTTATTGTAACCAATAGAACGTGCACTCTCCCAGTCCAACGCTGTTTGGTATAACCCTACGTCCACCACGCCAGTCTGCTGCATCTGCCATGAGCTCTATGCCAAGGCTCACAGCCCAGCTACAAACCACACCAGAATTTTTGTCTTCGGCCAAGAAGAGTTCCAGGTCCTCGAGGAGACTGTAACAAACACTCTTAGCAATGCACACTTCCAAGACTGAATCTCCCCACACAGCTCTCCAGGCTGACTGGGTGTGAATATTGTTGAGATCAGTCCAGCGGACTGAGTAGGAGTTTTTAGGGATCTTTTTTGTCCAGAAGTGGATGATTTCATGAAAGCAGAGAGCTGACCAGTGATACAGAGGGACGAGGCTAATTGCACAGAGCCCTGAATAAACAGATAAAAGAACTTTTTTAAAGGTAGAGGGAACTTGGTCGTGCTTGGGAAAGGCTTACAGAAAGTGCAAAAAGGAACGATAAGTGCTCAGACCTTGGATACAATAGAATAAGAGCAAGTCAAGATCCAAGAGGAGCCCATTATCCCTGGGGACACACAGGAAGAAGGCTGACGAACACACACTCAGCGGTGGGAGCGCGGGTGGGGTAAACCGAGGATGAGCCTTCTAGTTGTCTCCTGGTGGAGCAGAGCTTACCGATTTGTTGAGCACGTGGGTTTGTGATTGGTGAGGGGCTGCGAGGGTAAGCACCACTCCCTTATCTGTGGTTTCAGTTACCCACATCAACCGAAGTCCGAAAAATATTAAGTGGAAAATCCTAGAAATAAGCAATAAAGAAGCTTTTAGTTGAACACCATCGTGAGCAGCGTGATAAAATCTCACGCCTCTGTCCAGCCCAGAACAAGAACCATCCACGGCCAGGGTCTCCACCGCACTACTGGGCTCCTGGCTCTTCAGTGGCGTCTCAGTTACCAGATTGACTGCTGTGATATCACACGCTTAGTTATAGGGTACCACACGCAGTTTCAAGCTTCCACTGGGGTACGAGAGGGTATCCCCCTTTCGATAAGGAGGGAGTCCTGGGTAGTATTTCACGGGGCGGTTCTTCACTCCCACTGTTCACACCCTAGCCAGCGAATATTTGGCAGAGCAGGTCATCTTGTCCACCTGATTCCCAAGTGCTGTCTACCTCTGAAAGAGTGTTTCCGTGGAGCACAGACGTCTTCACAGGCTCGACCCTCTGTGGGACAGCCACGGCACCCTCCTCCTGCAGGTCTCCTTATCCTTCCTCTAATCCCGGAGATTCCCCGTGAACGTGTGTAGATCCGTGCCTCCAGCCATCCCACCAGAAAAAGCAGAGAAACCAGCGAGAGCCAGACGTCGCCTCCGAAGTTCTGCCCTACCGAGAGTATTTCTCCCCCGGCTGTCCGGCAGCGCCTCCGCAGCTGGTGAGCGCTATGGCGATTTGTTTCCAGATGGAGCCAGTCTATTACGCAGAATAAACTGGAAACCAAACTCATTTTTCCTCTTCAGACATATGGTCATAGAGAGCTCTCCCTCAAGGTCACAAATGTGCGCTGGGAAAGCAGATGACAGCTTAGCACAGCGGGCTGAGAGCACGGAGGGGCGAGCCAACTGCTCCTGCAGCTCCTGCGCTCCTTACTTGCTCAGCCGGAGAACTGCCTGCGCACCCTCGGCGCTGGAGTGCAACGCCCAAGTTTACGGTTTAGCAGATTAATGAAAACAGCGAGGAGAGATGGAGAGCTCAGGCTGCCCGTTCTCTTGGCGTTTCGGAGTCAGACTGTCAGTTCCTTCAAAGTTCCTATTGAAATCCAAGAGCTGTAATTTAAAACAATGTTTTTTGATCAAGAAATCAAAAGATCTTTAAAACCCAAGGGATCTTTGTCGTGATTCTCTTGTTGGGGCCTGGAACAGGCTCTGCCTAGTACAGGAACTCACAGCACCATTCGATCCACTAGATCTGCTAATCAAAAGAACCGAGCGACATCAGCTTATTCTGCTCTGTGACTCACCCAGAAAAAAATTTCTTTCCCTTGGCATTATTCAAATTTAACAGTTTCTAGATTATTGGAGTATTAGTTGTGGGGATGTGGCCAAATGTTTTCGTTGTTGTCGTTGTTGTTACATCTAAAATCTGAAGATACCAACCAAGGGATGGAGGGGTACGGAGCGTAATTTATCTTATATTCTGAAGTGGGTCTACCTACATTTCTAAGACTACTGGACCCCAGGAGCATAGTGATGTAATCATGCCCATATTCTCTCTTTTCTTTTTTTGAGGGGCTCCAAGGAGTGTGATAGAGCAATGCGGTAGGAGTTATACAATTTAAATTAGACAATAACTCTACTTTCAGTTGTGGACATTACACCGCCCTTGTCTATGGCAGTCATGTTCTCTTTTCTGGTTTCTTCCTTGGTGAATTGCATCATCTCCTTCTAGATCAGTGCTATAGTTTATATCTAGATGTCCCCCCAAAGCCTCATGCACTCATAGGTGGGACTTTGGGGAGGTGGGTGGCTCATGGGTGTGTGATGCTGGATTAGGGTGTGTGATACTAGGATTAAGGGTAGGATTAAGGGTGGGTGATAACTAAATTGGTTTGGCATAGTTCTGGGTGTGGATAATGGGAAGGCCCACCATTGGTGCAGTGGCACCACCCAAACATCTTGTAGTGTGGGTGGGATAAAAGGAAGAGGGAGGTTTGCTGTCGGCTGCTTGCTGCTTACTGCCTTGTGCTTGCCACTCTATGGACTGTTTCTCCTCTGCCATGCCACCCTACCTTGGAGCCCGCTGACTATGGACTGAAATTTCTACCAACTGTAAGCTCCAACGAACCTTTCCTCCTTAACTTTGGGTGTCAGGTATTTGGTCTCAGCAACAAGCGAAGTGGGACACCCAGGGAGCCCATTTTCGTGGCAGTCCTCCGCGTTCATTCCTGCTCTACAGAGGACAGCCCCTCCTGCCTCTCACCAGTGTATTTCCCAGTGTATTGGTGAGACGTCTTAGGCAGTGAAGGCTGCTATAACAAAATGTGCTAAACTAGACAGCTTTAAGAAACAGAAATTAATTTCTCACAGTTCCAAAGGCTGAGAGTCCAAGGTCAAGGTACTAGTAGAATCTGTGTCCGGGCCCATTTCCTGGCTCACACGTGGTGCCTCTAGCTGTGTCATTACACAGTGGAGGGTGCAAACGTCTTTGGAGTCTCTCAGGAGAGCACTCATCCCATTCATGAGACTTTATCGCTCCCATATTCTAATCACCCCTCAAAGACCCAACCTCTTAATGCTATCACATCAGGGTTTGGCTTTTAATAGATGAATGGGAGGGGGCCACAAATATTCAGACCACAGCAAGGGAGCTGTTCTTGATGCTCTTTTAGGAAAGAGACTTCAGCGAATGTGTGAATGGTTGACATATTCTAAACACATGCCAACATTTATTTCTCCCTGACTCTTTGAATACTATTTCATACTGCTGGTGGTAACATCCTAAAGGGTATGCTTTAAAAGCTATGATTTTGGTTTGTTTTGTTCTTTGTTTTTTTAAGCCACAATGATGGGCGAGTTGAGCAGCACCACTGTTTTTTACTGGGTGATTACAAAAGCAGATTCTAGACATTCGAAAGTGTCAGGATGAGTCCTCCCACCAAGAACGTATCCATGTGTCCCAACTTCTGGATGCACCACAGTGCAATTGTGCGTGTGAAAGCCCACGGCCACCCAGAAGACAGCCTGGAAAAAAACTTCATGTCATCTAAGAAGTACAAAGTGTTGTTCACAGTTTTAAAACACTCTGGCTTTTCTAGAAATACAAAGACAAATTCAGAGAATATTATCATCTGTTTATGCTCTTGACTTTACTAAGAATTGCTCACCATTTTGGTAAAACTCTTTAGACTGTTTGTTTGAATAACCAATGAAACAATTTTACCAGTTAAAATTGATAGATTTTTCCTACCACAGAGAATCTACCTATCCATTACACATATCATAATATTTTTCTTGGGGTGAGGGGACAGAATCTCACTGTTGCCCAGACTGGCTGCAAACTAACTGGCCTCAATTGACCCTCCTGCCTCAGCTTCCCCTGTATTTGGAGCTATCGGCATACACCACAAGACCTAGCACATGTATTGTATCTTAAAAATGTCAAATGAAAAGTAAAATGTCAATAATCAAGTGAATATTTACAAATACAAAAAAGAAGGGAACTAAGAGATGGGTGGAGGAGGGAGCAAGGGAAGGGAAAGGGGATGGAAAAGGAATGAAGATGTGTTAGGTACCTGCACCAACTCCTCACAAGGAGTGTAGACATTATGTACTGTGCACAGGTACTAACAAGCTAAAATAAAATACATTTTAAAAACTGGGTTTTATAACTTTGCATGCAAATGGATCATTACCAACATCTTTGCTCTAATACAGGAATTATGGAATCATGAAGCCTAGACTTAGAAAACCTCAATTTTCCTCTGGAATTAAAAAAACTAGTTAGGAGAAGGATTTTCTTGTTTCTTACAAAATAACACAATCACAAAATTTCTAAGACACACAATTCGATAAAAAAAGTTAATATGGGCAGCTGTTTAAGAAGTACATTGATGAAAGCAAATCCAAATAAAATAATTTCATCTATTTCGCTGAGCAATTATATTGTTTCAAGATGAGGAAAGATGTAGAAAAGCATCTGTGTAATGAACCGCATTCAAGAAAATTTTCATAACAAGTGGATGTGAACACAATTTGTGTTAAAAGAAAAATTTTTTCCCTAATTGTGTATGTTAGGTTTGTAAAAAAAAAAATTTCATAGAGAAAATGTTATTTTAAAAATTAGTGATAGGGCTGGTGAGGTAGTTCAGCGGCATAAGTGCCTGCCTGGCAAGCGCGAGGTCCTGAGTTCCCCCGGAACCCACATACGAAAAAAGGGCCGGTGATATCGCTCAGCGGCACGGGCGCCTGCTGGCGCGCGAGGTCCTGAGTTCGACCCCCGGTACCCACACACACACACACAAAAAAAAAAAAAAAATTACTGACAGCAGCATTTCTGCTTCCATGTGGAGGTAACAGCATCTAGAATCACACTTCTGCTGTACACACCTAAATCACACTTCTGCTTTACACAAGTAAATCACACTTCTGCTGTACAACTGGAACTGAACAAATACAGGAAGAAACTATGATTATACATCAGACAACACAAACTACAGGACTGTGGTCCCCAGACAAAGCAACTGATGACGCGAGTGCTAACCCGCAACAGCGTGCTTTTGAGAGGAAAGCTCAGGACTCTGGCAGAAAGTGAAATTCCAAACGCCATTCCTCAGTCTCTCGGAGGTGCAAAGAAAGAAATCAGAGTGTGGGGAGATTAAGGGGCCTAGAACGCATGGGGCGGAGTATCAAATAAGGGGAAACTTCAAGGAAAGAGCCTCACAGGGGTCCCTTTGGGTTTTGACTAAAAACTAATCTGTGTTCTCATAGGATGAGACCTTGTTGGCCAACAAAGGACAAATTCTTTGGAAAGAACAATTATTACCAGGGAAAATAAAGATTAAAACTCCCGAGAGATTACACCAATGACTCCAGGGGCTGAGAATCATTTGAGCTCTCACTAGCTAAAATGGAAAATACTCACCAAACACTCAGGGTATTCAGTAAATATTCTAAAGTGGTCATGTCAGCACAGTTCATAACAGCTAAATCATGGAAACAGCCTGTATGTCCATCAGCAGATGAATGGATAAAGAAAATGTGGTATTTATACACAATGGAGTACTACTCTGCTACAAAGAAGAATAAATTTGAGTCATGCATAGGAAAATGGTTTTACCTTGAGAGCATAATTAAGTGAAGTAACTCAGACACACAAGCTTAAATATCGCATGGTTTCTCTTATACAAAAAACTTAATATAAAAATAAAGTACAGGGCCGGTGAGATGGCTCAGTGGCATAAGTGCCTGCCTGGCAAGCGCGACGTCTTGAGTTCGACTCCCGGCATCCACATATGAAGAAAGGGCCGGTGATATCTCTCAGCGGCACGGGTGCGTGCTGACGTGTGAGGTCCTGAGTTCGACCCCCGGCACCCACACAAAAATAAATAAATAAATAAATAAACAAATAAATAAATAAAGTACAAAATAAAAGACAGGAAAAAGAGAAAGTCATTGAAATCCAGCACAGAAAATGTATCTAAACTTAGTACAATTATCTTAGTATCTTGACTTAGTACAATTGTCTTACTTGTTTTATATGTTTTTTGGCCTGTTAGTCTGGCTTTTAATCTATCTAGCTATCATCCATCTATCTATATCTATCTATCTATCATCTATCTATATTGAACTTTATAAGGTCTTATAACATAAAACCTTATGAATCTGATGCTGGCAAAATTAAAAGCAAGTGGAGGCAAGGAGGGAAATAATTGAAATGTGTTCTGTACATGTACCAGTTCCCTATGGTGAGTGCAATCATTATGTACTGCAAACATGTACAAATAAAAGTTAAAAAAAATGGTCACATCATAGCACGATATAATAAACTCGAAGGTAAGTGATACTCTTCACATCCTTTCAAGGCTTGAAAGCAAGCCTCCTGGGACAAACTGTCTTGTGAGCAAATCAGCTGTTTTCCAGGACAATTTCTAACACTATTCAAAGGGACACAACAAAATCCAATACTAGACAATGGAAATTACACAATATCTAGCATCAACAAATAAATAGACATACAATGAAGCAGTAAAATATGGTCCATATCCAGGAAAATATCATTTAATAGATACAGACACAGAAATTACAGATGTATTAGAATTATCAGAAAAGGACATTAAGACACATAGATGCAAAAATCCTTAATAAGATACTGGTGAACAGAATGCAGTAAATCATCAAGAAGATTTTACACCATGACCAAATAGGATTTATCCCAGGGATGCACAAATCATTCAACATACGCAAATCAATAATGTGACCAAGGACAAAAACCACATGATCTTCTCAATAATTGCAGAAAAAGCATTTGACAAAGTCCAACACCCATTCATGATAAAAAAAAATAAATAAAATAAAACCTTAAAGGAAATTGGAACAGATAGTCTTTACCTCCATCTGATAAAAGCCATCCATGGCAAACCAACAGCCAACATCATACTGAGTGATCAATAACAGAAGCTTTCATTCTAAAATCAGGAACAAGACTAGGATGCCCACTATCACCATTCCCGTTCAATATAGTTCTGGAAATATTAGCCAGAGCAATTAGACAAGAAAAAGAAATAAAAGGAACGTGGGTAGGAAAGGAAGAAGTTAAATTATCATTATTTCCAGATGAGATGAAACTCTACATATAATTCCCCAATAACTCCACAAAAAGACTCCTAGAATTAATAACTAAATTTGGTAGCATAACAGCATACAAAGTCAACACTCAAAAATCCATCACATTCCTATACACGAATAACAAACTCACTGAGAGGAAAATTCGGGAAACACCACCTTTCACAATAGCATCAAGAAAAATGAAATACTCAGGAATCTAATGAAAGAAATGAAAGACCTTTACATTGAAAACTACAGTACTCTGAAAAAGAACATCAGAAAATGGAAAGATATCACCTGTTCTTGGATAGGCAGAACAAATACAGTGAAAATGAACATACTTCCAAAACTGTTATACAGATTTAATGCAATCCCAATCAAAATACCATTAGCATACCTCACAGAAGTTGAGGAAAAAATCCAAAAATGCATTTGAAGCCAGAAGAGACCTAGAATAAAACAATTCTGGGCGGCAAAGGCAAGGCAGGGGGCATCACAATCCCTGATTTGAAATTATACTACAAAGATAACATGATAAAAAGAGCATGGTACTGGCAAAAAAAAAAAAAAAAAAAAGACCCAACAATCAGTAAAACAGTATAGAAGATTCAGAAACAACTCCAAATACACTCAGTCACCTTATCTTTGACAAAGGGGTCAAACACCTTCACTGAAGAAGGACAGCCTTTTTAATAAATGGTGCAGGGAAAACTGGCTTTCCACATACTGAATATTGAACCTAGACCCACATCTCTCACCATTCCCTAAACTAAAATCAAAATGGATCAAAGATCTAAATGTAGAAACAGAAATACTTAATCTGCTGGAAGATAGCATAGGTAAAGCTCTTGAAGCCTTAGGCATAGGCAAAGATTTTATGAATAAAACTTCAATCACACAGGAACTATTACAAAGAACAACTGGGATCACAGCAAATTTAAAAAGTTTTTGCGGGCCGGTGAGATGGCTCAGCGGCGTAAGTGCCTGCCCGTTAAGCGTGAGGGCCCGAGTTCAACTCCTGGAACCCACATAATAAAAAAGGGCCGGTGATATCGCTCAGCAGCATGGGCGCCTGCTGGCGCACTAGGTACTGAGGTTGATCCCCACTACCCACAAAAAAAAAAATGTTTTTGCACAGCAAAAGAAACCACCAACAGAGTGAAGAGACAATCCACAGAATCAGGAAAAAATTCCTGCCATCTGTTCCTCAGACAAAGGACTAATATCTAGAATAAAGAACTCAAAAACTCAGATCCCCCAAATTCAAACACCCAATCCAAAAATGGGCATCTGAAGTGAATAGACACTTCTCAGATAAAGAAGTAGAAACAGCAAATAAATATATGAAAAAATGTTCAACATTTCTGGTCATTGAAGAAATGCAAATTAAAACAACACTGAGATTTGATTGCACTCCAGAATGAATGTCCATCATCAATAAATCAACCAATAACAAATGCTGGCAGGAACCTTTCTCCACTGTTGGTGGGAGTGTAGACTGGTGCAACCATGGTAAAAATCAGTGTGGAGATCCCTCAAAAAACTAAAAGTAGAGTTTCCATTTGACCCAGCTATTCCTTCTTAGTATCTTCACAAAAGAATTAAAAGCATCATACCACAGTGATATATGCTTACCTATGTAGATAGCAGCACAAGCTATAATAGTTAAATCTTGGAAACAACCCAAATGCCCATTAACACATGAATGGATAAAAAAATGTGGTTTTTATATACAATGGAGTACTATTACTCTGTCATAAAGGATAAACCTGAGTCATCTGTAGGTAAATGGATGCACCTTGAGACCATAATTTTAAATTAAATAAATTAGACACACAAGTTTAAATACTGCATTGTTTCTCTTGTGTGAGAATCCCTAAGGGTAAATAAGAAATAAAATGGAGAATAGATATTGGGAAGTAGGAAGAACGTGTTCAAATGGGAAGGGGAACAAGGTAGGAGGCAGAGGGAAGGGAAGGGAAAATGGATTTTTAAAAAGGAACAAAAAAATGGAAACAAAGCTTCTGTAAATGAGGAGGGGAAGAAGGGTTGAAGGGAGGGGAATGGGTAAAAAAAGAAAAATTAAGATATTAAAAAAAAAAAAGTGTAACAAAACAATTTTTAAAGAAAGGCATAACCAGACAGCAAAATTGAGGTTGATTTTAATACAGCAAGTAAATTTAAAATATTTTTATTGTGGTTTAACTAGGGTTCACATAGGTCAATATTATTTTCTCTTCTGCTTTAAAAATTTTTGGATGTCCACTGTCCCCTCTCTTATTCAACATAGTCCTGGAAACTTTAGCCAGAGCAATTAGACAAGAGAAAGAAATAAAAGGAATTATGATTGGAAAGGAAGAAGTTAAATTATCATTATTTGCAGATGACATGATACTCTAAGTAGAAGACCCCAAAAACTCCACTAAAAAATTGCTAGATTTAATAAGCAAATTCAGTAGTGTAGCTGGATACAAAGTCAACATTCAAAAATCAATAGCCTTCCTATACACCAATAACAAACACACTGAGAGAGAAATTAGGGAAACAATATCTTTCAAAATAACATCTAAAAAAAATGAAATACCTAGGAACCAATCTCACAAAGGAAATAAAAGACTTCTACACTGAAAACTACAGTACTCTGAAAAAGGAGATTGAAGAGGATGTCAGAAAATGGAAAGATATCCCTTGCTCCTGGATAGGAAGAACCAATATAGTGAAAATGGCCATACTTCCAAAACTGTTATACAGATTTAATGCAATTCCGATCAAAATTCCAACAACATATCTCACAGAATTAGACAAAATAATCCTAAAATTCATCTGGAACCAAAAGAGACCTAGAATAGCAAAGGCAATTCTGGGCAACAAAAGCAAGGCAGGGGGCATCACAATCCCTGATTTGAAATTATACTATAAAGCTACTGTGATAAAAACAGTGTGGTACTGGCAAAAAAACAGACCTGAAGATCAGTGGAATAGAATAGAAGATGCTGAAACAACTCCAGACATACTAAGCCACCTTATCTTTGACAAAGGTGCCAAACACATTCCCTGGAAGAAAGATAGCCTCTTTAATAAATGGTGCTGGAAAAATTGGCTCTACACATGCCAAAGATTAAAATTAGACCCATATCTTTCACCGTGCACTAAACTAAATTCAAAATGGATCAAAGAACTAAATATTAAAACAGAAACATTAAATCTGCTGGAAAATAGAATAGGTAAAACTCTTGAAGACATTGGTGTAGGCAAAGACTTTATGAATAAAACCCCCATCGCACAGGAAGTATCCCAAAGAATCAATAACTGGGATCTCATCTTATTAAAAAGCTTTTGCACAGCAAGAGAAACCACCAACAGAGTGAAGAGACAACCCACAACGTGGGAAAAAATGTTTGCCAGCTGTTCCTCAGACAAAGGATTACTATCGAGAACATATAAAGAACTCAAAAAAATCAGACCTCCCAAATTTAAAGACCCAATCCAAAAATGGGCATCTGAGATGAATAAACACTTCTCAGATGAAGAAATACAAATGGCAAATAAATATATGCAAAAATGTTCAACATCACTAGTCATTCGAGAGACAGAAATTAAAACAACACTGAGATTCCATCTCACCCCAGAAAGAATGGCTATTATCAAGAAGTCAACTAATAACAAATGCTGGAGGGGCTGTGGGGAAAAAGGAACCCTTCTCCACTGTTGGTGGGAGTGTCGACTGGTGCAGCCACTGTGGAAATCAGTGTGGAGACTCCTCAAAAAACTAGGATTGGAGGTCCCATTTGACCCAGCTATTCCCTTTCTGGGTATCTTCCCAGAAGAATTAAAAACATCGTACCACAGCAATATATGTGCACCCATGTTTATAGCAACACAATTTGTAATAGCTAGATCGTGGAAACAACCCAAATGCTCATTAACCGAGGAATGGATAAAAAAGATGTGGTATTTCTACACAATGGAGTACTACTCAGCCATAAAGAGAGATAAGCTGGAAACTTTTATAGGTAAATAGATGCAACTCAAGAAAATACTCAGAAGCGAAATAAACAGGATGCACATTTGTAAACATCGTATTGTCTCCCTAGTATGAAAATGCAATTTCACTGTGACTATTCCATTCCTTAGTCTTATATTTTTACCTAGCTTTTACATGGCTTAATCTCATACTGAGTAATATTTTTCTCCAAAAGGTATTTGTACATTCTCTAATGCTTGAGTTTGTTAATACATAAGAATGTTTACTTGTTGTCTTTAAAAAAAAATAAAATAAATAAATAAATATTTTAATATATTCAGTTTTCACTTATTACATCTCCCCTGTGTAGTATTTTTTAAAATTGGGGCAGATTATACTCAGTTAGCATCTTTTTCTTTCTTCATACTCCATGCAATACTAATAGGAAAAGGAAACTTTGTTTTTTTGCAAATGATACTTGGGTTGACCAAATTTACCTTAATGATACCCTAAAATTGTTGCTTCACATTTTAGTTATATTCTGTGCAAGACTCTCAAACTGGAAAATTATGATGGACAAACAAGGCAGGTCCTATTGCTTCGAAATGAATTATCTCTTCCCTTTCATGTTGAAGATTAGGATCCAGCTCCATTTTTAAAGATTTAAAATTTTTTCTATTAGAAAATAGTTTCAGAATAATTCAATCTTATTATGTGCAATCTCACGTCCTTGTGATAAAATAGTCATAATGAATAAAATCAGTCATGTTCGAATTTGTGTTGTGGGATAATTTTTGTCATCACAAGTAATTACTTGAATCATCTCAGTGCCTGAATATCAGGAAGTTCACATGCATATTCTTACTTCTCTTGAACTTTCCAAATTGTACTTCCTTGACTCTTTCCAACTTCCTGTACTTAGTCTCAAAAACCTTTTCCATTATGCCTACATCTCGAGGTTATTAGAGATGAAGGGAAATGCCTTCATAAAATAACCCTCTGCAATTTCAGTGCCTAAAACATATTTTTAATTCCAGAATGTTCCTTTTTGATTTATATAATAAAACTTTTCTCCTTAGATTGTGTATCTAATATAATGTTTTGATCCAAAGTTTTAAAATAGATTTAAAAGTGAGGATTTAAAATTGATAGATGGTAGATAGATAGATAGATAGATAGATAGATAGATAGATAGATAGATAGACAGACAGACAGATAGATGATAGATAGGTGGTAGATGATAATAGATTAGATAGATAGATGACAGATTAGGTAGATGATGGATAGATAGATGATAGATAGATAGAAAGATAGATCAGACAGACAGACAGACAGATGATAGATACGTTGTGATACTGTCTTACCTACTTTTCTCGTTGCTGAGACAAAATACCCGAAGCCCGAAGTTAGGGGAGGAAAGGTTTATTTAGCTCACAGTTTGTAGGGGTTTCAGTCCATAACTGGCTGGCTCTAAGGCAGGGTGGCATGGCAGAGGGGCAACAGTTCATGGTGGGCAGAATGTAGCTAAGCAGCGAGGGGCCTTAACAACGTCTTTCTGCCCCTTTTATATTATATCTAGGCGGCCAGAATTGGGCCAGAGCCAAACCAATCAGTGGACTGATTTAGAAACCACACACTCTAGATCCAGCTACCTCTGAAAAGCCCCACCTATGAGCATGTGAGGCTTTGGGGGGACATCGAGACCCAAACCAAAACAAATACATAATAATTACATTCATCTTGGGGAATGTTCTTAATATATATTCTGTAATATTCCAAATTTCCCAATCCAAAAATACAAGTTCTGTCATCCATCTGTGAGGGGAGTTTTTCTTTTTACCTCACCCATGAAATGGAAACAATAACATTTAAGAAATGGTAACAAAATGTTTGTGACAAATAATAAGGTAAATTTAAAATATCTAGCACAGTGCCTGGGATGTGTATTTTAGTTAATCTGTGTCTGGAGCTAACTACTTCCTCAGCACCACTGAGAGCTGGAAATGCACTCCTCCCTGCTACAAGCCTAGAGATTTCTTGCATAAGATCATTAGGAAACTCATATTAGAAAACTCCATTCTCAAATGCTCAAAAAAAGGATGAATGAGCCACATAAACATTTCTTGACATTCAAATAAATGATTAACCTGGATTTATTCTCAAAATGATTTGGACAGTTTAAATATCTGTATATTGAATTTAAAAAATGTACTAAAGGACATGAACACTGGTGTTAGAAAAATATTCACGTTTCCTGGCATGCATTACATGTTTACATTTGATAGGTTTCCAGGAAAATCTGTGTCTATGGTTTAATCTGAATGAATATGGCTCCCAAATATCTACTTCTCTCTTAACCATGAGATTTAAAAAAAAAGAGAGAAAAGGGAATTTCATAACGTACTAAAATTTTGTGGTGTAAGACAGCATGTATCATTAAAGTCATGCTTCTCAAACCCTGCACGCTTGAATCTTCTTGAGTGCTTTAAAAATATATCAACCCCTGAGATTGTCATTTAATTAGTGTCACACGTGACCAAGTATTTATATCGTTCCAAACTTTTCCAAATGGTTCTCACGAGTGCCAGTGAGAAGTAGCAAATGACCATTCCACTGGTTTGAACTGCCCAGGTTCAATGTTCTCTTACACTTGCTGTGCACTCAACCAAACTGAGATTTAGTTTCTACGACACTACATGATTACTGCCTGGCACAATGCGGATCTTTTGTGATGCTATGTATTTATGAAATATTTTCCTAAAATATTTCAAAAATGGTCGTTCCTTCTCTGTGCTTTGTCCATGCTCTGAGTACCAGTGAACAAGCTCAGTCAGGGAAAGGTGACATTAGAGACAGTGGTCATCACTCTGTCACTGATATTTTTGGGCAAAATGAGTGGTGCGCTTGGTAAATTGAGCATTGGACAGCAGCTGTGATCTACTCCACCAAGGCCTCACTTTGTGACATTTGTTTTACATTAGTAGAACTCATAATGGGTTACAAAGCTACTGCTTAGAACTAAAAAGTGCTGTAAAACATGTCATCATTATAAGCAAGTGCTAATGAGATACTGACATTCTCCTTTATCATGGTAGGTGATCAACACATTCCAACACACTTCAGCTCGAACTATGCACATTTTAGGTGCTCGATAGCTACATTCACCTGGTGGCTGCGGTGTGGGCCGAGACAGAAATGCTCTTCCTGCAATCAAATGTGTGGTGTGCTGCTTACTCATCGAGTGACATGAACGAGTTTCTGAACCTCAGCATCTTATCTACCAGATGATGTTTACATGGGATATTCTATGTATATTCCTTAAGACAGTATCCATAAGCTCTCGGTATGTAAGCGATTAATATTTGCATTTTTATTACTATAATTTCTCATTGCTACTTCTGCAGTGCAGTGCAATTGCGGATGCTGAATCAACCCAGCAACTTTCTGACCAACTTTCCACCAGAGGCACGTGCGGTAAATATTGAAATGAAGATTAAAAATCGATATTGAGTACTTACTACTTCTCACTGTAAAGGAGTCCTAATTTCAACAGCAATTCCCCAACTGTGTTCTGGGAAACACCTAAGCCACTTTCTACGATCAAACAACTGTGAGAAGCTTTTCACAGAGTACCTTTACAGTACACAGTGCCATAAAGTTCAGAGAAACCCCAGGTAACAATTTCCAAATGTTATTCTTACATTTCTTGAACACATTTGACTATAAAACCCTTTGTTTTTGTGAAACATTTATTAAAATTCTGCAACAGCCAAGTTCTAAAACTCCCTGTCCTCACGGCTGGTCCCGCAACAGAGGAGAGCCTTATTTCTGTTCAAGCTCAGCAGTGATTTTCCTTTAAAACCAGCGCCACCTCCTTGCTGCCTAATGGATGAGCCGTAGAGATTTGTGAAACCGCTCACCTACCTTGGCATCTGTAGCTCACCTCCTGGATTCTTTTTGATGCTGGACATGATAAGAGCTCGCTCCTCATCATCATGATGGCCAACATGTCACCATATTGCTTTACAGTTGACCTACCACCAACTATTCAAGATAAAAATGCTTAGGGTTGAGTCATTTCACACTTTTTCTTTTACTTTCATTTTAAAAATGTGATTTTAGAATAATAATTCAAAATCATATACTGAAACGAGTTAATGAAAATTTTAATTAATTTAATTAATTTTTAATTAATTTTAAAAATTTGATCTCTGGGCTTAGCTACAGCTTTGATAATGTGAGACTCTACCACTCACATAGGCAATCTCATAACCATTGTGAATACATGAATCAAACGTAGAAATATATATTCTCATTAGCATAATCTAACAAAAGGTAGCTTCAGGGTTGATTTTCTTTTCATCCTGAGAAAACATTTACTACTTATTTCAATAGATATGAATAATATGGAATAAGTATATGAAAAATCTATTAAGAATGTTCTTCCTGTAATACATAAAAAGATTTTCCACTTTCGAAACCCATCATGGAATTTATATTAATTACAGATGCTAACCTTTACCTTAATGGTGGCCATTGACCTCCACTTCTGGGTGCCTCGGTTTAAATCAGACCTCGGGTAGGTATAGATGGGCAAATTATTTAACCATGCGGTAGCCAGAGCTTTTTCACCTGTAAAATAGAGGGAATTAAAGCATTTTTCAAGGAACTGTAGTGAGGAATAAATGAGACAAGCCACGGAAGGCACCAGGGCCTGCTGGAGCGTTCCATTCCGGTGGAGGGGAGCGTGACTTGCTAGGGCCGCAAGTGCAGCAGGATGCGTGTGAGTACACGAGGCACGTGGCCACGCTACCTGAGCACGGCGATCGCCTCGACAGAAGGACCACGGCGCCTGGCTGTCGTGGAGCCTTCCCGGGAGGGAGGCCACGCAGCAAGGAGCTGAGGTGTCTGACAAACAGCCAGCAGCCCGAGAGGGACAGAAGGATGCCAGCCGCCCGTGAGCTTGGAGTCAAATTCCTCCCCAGTTGGTCCTCAGGTGAGACCGTGGTCCTGGCCTGCACCTTGATTCAACCTTTGGAGATCGCTAACCCGAGCCCACACTCGGACACAATACGTGGTTGCTGGTTTACCTTTCTGCCTGTGCTGATATTGTTATGAAGCCAAGGATAGCGTGACATATAAAAAATATTCAAATATAGCTATTACTGTTATGGTCATTATTATGAACATCATTGCAAATTACTGAAATCTTAATTAACAGTATTTAGCTTTGATTATTCTATGGACCATCAAATACTACATTTCTCACTTGACTAAACGTTTTGAAGCTGTCATTTCTCTAGTCTTAAGTTTTCTACCTGTTTCCATGGACAAATGTGCTTCATATTCACCTACTTTCCAAATTATTTTCACAACTGAAATGTGGGAAAGAGATAATTTCAGGAAAAGATTTTCTTCCCTTTCAAATTTCCTGTTTGGAATCCAAATACTTCTGATTAAAGATCCAGCTCGTACTTCCAGGTACACAGCGTACACTCAATGAATGTTATGAAAAAGAAAAGAAAAAAGTGTAAGAAAAATTTGGCAGGAGGAGAATTTTGGAGGTAAAGCCTCTCACTATCTTTTAAGGATTTTTTTTTAGATAGAATTAAAACATGCATTAAAAAAAACAGCACAAGGGCTGGTGAGATGGCTCAGCGGCATAAGCGCCTGCCCGGAAAGCGCAAGGTCCTGAGTTCAACTCCCAGTACCCACGGAAAGGAAAAAAGGGCTGGTGATATCACTCAGCGGCACAAGCGCCTGACGGCAAGCACAAGGTCCTGAGGTTGACTCCCGGTACCTACATTAAAAAAAAAAAAAAAAAAAAAAGCACAAAGCTGGGCTGTATAGTGGCACACACCTGAAATCCCAGCACTCAGGGAGGCTGAGGCAGGAGGATTGCAAGTTTGAGCCCAGCCCAGGTAACTTGGTGACACAGCAAGATCTTTTATCAAAATAAATAAATAAAAATGAAAATAAATGGGGATGTAGCTCAGTGTGAAGGTACTGGGTTTAATCTCCAGTACTGAAAAGAAAGAAAAGAAAAGAAAAGAAAAGAAAAGAAAAGAAAAGAAAAGAAAAGAAAAGAAAAGAGAAAAGAAAAGCACCAATTGTCAGATATACTTTGATGAATTCACGTATGTACAAATACATTCACATAACCACACACCCATGTCTACACAGATAATATTTACTCCAACTGCAAAACTCATTTCCATTACTAAATTTAGCCATGAGCTTGACTACTAATAAGTTTTCCCCTTAGGAAAAAAAACTCTTCTATGTCCAACTCACTCTAATCCCTGCTTCTTCCATCAGGAACTGGGAGAAGAATGCTAAAATCACTACTGAGATTTGAATTTTGATGTGCAACTTTTCCCCTTAGTTTTGCTAAAGTTTGCTTTATAATTTGAGGCCAAATTATCACATATAGGTAAATTAGAAGTTACAGATACCTGATGGATTAGAGCTTTCAATATTATGAAATTCCTATCTTTGATGAAGTGTCTTGATATTACATTTTCCAATTGGAAATTAATGATCAAAGGCTATAATTACAGAGAAAATTTAGGATGCTATTAATTTTCACTGAAGTTGGTATTGAATAGACTCTTAAACGTATGCCCTTTTATTTAATATTTAAATATATTCTATCTCAAAACACAGTAATTCCACACTGAACTGGTGAAATGAGTAAGATCTGAGTGACACAAAAGATATGTTTGATCTTCGCTGTAAAAGTCTTAGCTGTACCCTAAAAGAGGGTTTGCAGAGCAGTAAGCATTGTGCAGTTTTGGTCTAATTAGAGATGACTCGAGGCGAACATTGACATGCCGTAGCTGAAGTGACATATTTGAAGCACTCGGCTTCCGTCACAGGAGCGCGTACACCGCTCCAACGGTGTGATGCAGCTGAACGCTGCCCACAGCCACGGAGACAGCGCCCTTGGAGGCTCTCCTCCCTGAAGCACCCTTCCTCCTTCCCTCATCGCCCACCCCCTGCCGAAAGACAAACCCAAGGAAGTTTCTTTTCTATAAATAATGACAGAGGCACTGCTAATCTTCTCATTTTATAAGGTTTTCTGGTTACCAGGTGGAAATTAAATGGACGTCTCTTTTGGGGAGAATGGACACTTGAGAGTAGCACATCAGTGACCATTTAAAAATATATTTAGCTGGGGGAGCATGCCTGTCATTCAGTACCCTGGAGGCTGAGGCAAGAAGAGTGCAAGTTCATGTCTAGGCAGAGAAATGAACAACTTAACAAGATGCTGTCACTAAATGCATATACATACATACACACACACACACAAACACGCACACACACTGGGATGTAGTTCAGTGCTAAGGCCCTGGGTTCAATCCCCAACATCACAAAAAAGACGCTGTTTATACTGCAGGACCCCTGTTCGGCTCATGGGGCTGAACAAATAAATCCACTATCCACAACTGTCCCTTAGCTGCCCCTTCTCTAGCTGCACTTACTGCAACTTGAGGACAGGGTGGCTGAGGTCCTGTGTGGGTCTTCGCTCTGCCTGACCTGTGGGCACAGATGCACCTTCATGACAAAAGTGGAGCGAAGCAGTGGAGAAGAAGCTGGAGGCAGGAGCACGACCGAGGGCAGAGGGCAGAGGGTCAGCACGAGAGCAAGAGAGGCTGTCACAGGACTCGCTCTCCTTCGAAAGGGAGAAGACCTTAGGAGCTTCCCACGTGTAGATTTAAGAGAAAGTGTGAGGAAACCAGGACTTAAACCTTTCTCCTGCTGGTGTAGTTCCCTCTTCAAAATGTGTAAACATTCCACTTTTGCCTTGCTGCATACTCTAAGTTCAGCTTTTTAAAGACTGAAAAGAATGATGTGGGAAAAAACAAAATGAGTAATCTCATTCAAAGATGGGCCATTTTCTAGTGTTGGAGGGGACACCCTGGCCCATCGCCTCAGTTTAATTAGGGAATTTTAGATAACTGTTTGAGGTCACAGAGTCGGCGAGTGAAGCCCAAGGGTTAGTCTCATATTTAGTTGTTATTCAGACTAAGCACACTCTTATTCAGACTTGCCACTTTCTAAGGGAGAATGACTAAAGTAAAACCGGTAATTTTAAAATCACTTAAATAATAATATATACACAGGATACTCAATAAAAAATAAAACAGCGCTTTGAAATCCAATACTTGCAATGCTCAACCTAAAGAGCATTTTTCTAATTGAATTGGAAATCAGCACTGTTAAGACAAGTATTAAACTGGTCTGAACCACACTGACTAACAATTGATTTTTTTTTTTTTACTCCTTTTGTTGTGTGATTAATTTATCTGTCCTCGGAAAGAAATTTAACTGGAAGATGCTAAACACACATGTAAATGTAGGCACATGATGTAGGCACATGCACACAGAGCCACGACATCATGTACCTTGATGACTGCGTTTTTATGACACGGAGCGAGTGCTTCTAACTTCAGTTTTACTGATTCAAGCAGTATATCATAGCGAGGTCATGGAACCATATAAATTTGGATCTCAAAATATGCCTCCAAAAGAACAAAAAAATATGCCTCCAATTCACCAGTTTAACAGGGTCTGCATACACAGGGAAAATCTGATTTTTAAAAAATTATTAAATTAGTAAATGGGAAAGATTGTTCTTAAGCATACGTCCATGGAATATCTTTAGTTGGATGTGGGAAAATAGGATTTATTATAGAAATATATTGTGTTCTGCTATAATGTTTATTTTTAAAATGTGACTTTGGTCCATTTTTGTTTGCTTATGTACTACATTGGCCAGTAGTTAAATACAAAAGACTATATCCACCTGAGTAAAGATGATATAAACACACACACACAGCTCTCAAACTTCACCAGCTCACTGCATGTGTTATAAGGTGTTGTAACTTCTGCACAATTTCAAATAACCTTCCTTTCATCACTTCAAAATAAATCACAAGCTAAAACCCATCCTACACTCTTTTAAGAAAACAGTTTAAGGTATTTTTCAAGGTAAAGTGCTGAATTTAATATAGTATTTTTTTTAAAGAGAAGAAAAAACAAAACAAAACAAATCAAAAAAGAACAAATTTTCAAAACACCATAATAGCAGGGTAACAATGGTTAATGCATTACGTATTGTTATCTTTAAGTTAGTTATTTGGCACAGACCTTACTCTTCAATGAACTAAGTAAAATTAGTAGCGTATCTATCTTAACCATCTTATATATATATATACAATTTTTTTCCTTTCCCTTCTTTCCTTTCCCTATTCCCCCATCCCAGTCCCTCTTTCCTTTTGACCACTTTCTTTTTGATTCACCATGTCTATTGTACATTTTGGATCTTATTTACTCTTTTAGTTTCTCATATCAGAGAGACAATACGATGCTTACACATGTGCGTCCGGTTTATTTCACTTATGAGTATTTTCTCGAGTTGCATCCATTTACCTATAAAAGTCTCCAGTTTATCCTTCTTTATGGCTGAATAGTATTCCGTTGTATAAAAATACCACATCTTTCTTATCCATTCCTCAGTTGCTGGGCATTTGGGTTGTTTCCAAGATCTGGCAATTACAAATTGTGCTGCTATAAACATGGGTGAACATATATCACTGAGGTACGATGTTTTTAACTCTTCTGGGAAGATACCCAGAAGGGGAATAGCTGGGTCAAATGGGACCTCCAACCCTAGTTTTTTGAGGAATCTCCACACTGATTTCCACAGTGGCTGTACCAGTCAACACTCCCACCAACAGTGAAGAAGGGTTCCTTTTTCCCCACAGCCCCTCCAGCATTTGTTATTACTTGATTTCTTAATAATAGCCATTCTTTCTGGGGTGAGATGGTTTCTCAGTGTTGTTTTAATTTGCATCTCTCGAATGACTAGTGATGTTGCACATTTTTTTGTATATTTATTTGCCATTTGTATTTCTTCATCTGAGAAATGTGTATTCATCTCAGATGCCCATTTTTGGAGTGGGTCTTTAAATTTGGGAGGTCTGATTTTTTTGAGTTCTTTATATGTTCTCGATAGTAATCCTTTGTCTGAGGAACAGCTGGCAAACATTTTTTCCCACATTGTGCGTTGTCTCCTCACTCTGTTGGTGGTTTCTCTTGCTGTGCAAAAGCTTTTTAACAAGATGACATCCCAGTTGTTGATTCTTTGTGATAGTTCCTGTGCGTTTGAGGTTTTATTCATAAAGTCTTTGCCTACACCAATGTCTTCAAGGGTTTTACCTATCCTACCTTCCAGCAGATTTAATGTTTCTGTTTTAATATTTAGATCTCTGATCCATTTTGAATTTAGTTTAGTTTAGTTTAGTTTAGTTTATTGAAAGATATAGGTCTAGTTTTAATCTTCGGCATGTGTAGAGCCAGTTTTTCCAGCACCATTTATTAAAGAGGCTATCTTTCTTCCAGCAAATGTGTTTGGCACCTTTGTCAAAGATAAGGTGGCTTAGCATGTCTGGAGTTGTTTCAGCATCTTCTAATCTGTTCCATTGATCTTCAGGTCTGTTTTTTTGCCAGTACCACACTGTTTTTATCACAGGAGCTTTATAGTATAATTTCAAGTCGGGGATTGTGATGGCTCCTGCCTTGCCTTTGTTGCCCAGAATTGCCTTTACTATTCTAGGTCTCTTCTGATTCCAAATGAATTTTAGGATTGTTTTCTCTAATTCTGTGAGATATGCTGTTGGAATTTTGATTGGCATTGCATTAAATCTGTATAACAATTTTGGAAGTATGGCCATTTTCACTATATCGGTTCTTCCTATCCAGGAGCAAGGGATATCTTTCCATTTTCTGATATCCTCTTCCATCTCCTTTTTCAGAGTACTATAGTTTTCAGTGTAGAGGTTTTTTACATCCTTTGTGAGGTTGATTCCTAGGTATTTCATTTTTTTTAGATGTTATTTTGAAAGATATTGTTTCCCTAATTTCTCTTTCAGTAAGTTTGTTATTTGTGTACAGAAAGGCTATTGATTTTTGAGTGTTGACTATGTATCCAGCTACACTACTGAATTTGCTTATTAAATCTAGCAGTTTTTAGTGGAATTTTTTGGGGGGGTTCTGTGTACAGTGTCATGTCATCTGCAAATAATGATAATTTAACTTCTTCCTTTCCAATCATTTTTCCTTTTATTTCTTGTTCTTGTCTAATTGCTCTGGCTAAAGTTTCCAGGACTATGTTGAATAAGAGTGGGGACAGTGGACATCCTTGTCTTGTTCCTGATTTTAGAGAGAAGGCTTTCAGTTTTCGTCCAGTTAGTATGATATTGGCTGTTGGTTTGTCATAGATAGCTTTTATCAGACTGAGATAAAGACCATCTATTCCAATTTTCTGTAGGGTTTTTATCATGAATGGGTGCTGGACTTTGTCAAAAGCTTTTTCTGCATCTATTGAGATGATCATGTGATTTTTGTCTTTGGTTCTGTTAACATGGTGTATTACATTTACTGATTTACGTATGTTGAACCATCCCTGCATCTCTGGGATGAATCCAACTTGGCCATGTTGTATAATCTTCTTGATTATTTGCTGCATTCTGTTTGCCAGTATCTTATTGAGGATTTTTGCATCAATGTTCATTAGGGAGATTGGCCTATAGTTCTCTTTCTTAGTTGGGTCCTTCTCTGGTTTTGGTATCAGGGTAATGCCTGCTTCCAGGAATGAATTTGGGAGTATTGCTTCCCTTTCAATTTCATTAAAAAATTTGAGAAATATTAGTGTTAGGTCTTCTCTAAATTTCTTGTAGAACTCGGCAGTGAATCCATCAGGGCCTGGGCTTTTCTTTGTTGGGAGGTTTTTAATTACATCTTCGATTTCATTGGTTGATATTGGTTTATTTAAGATTTTTAAATCTTCTTGATTCAGCTTTGGTAATTCATACGTATCTAGGAATCTGTCAATTTCTTCTGCATTTTCCATCTTAGTAGAATATAAATTTTCAAAATAGGTATAGAAGATCTGGATTTCTGCAGGATCCATCGTGATATCCCCCTGTTCATTTTCAATTGCATGGATTTGAGTCTTTTCTTTTCTTTTTTTAATAAGGTTGGATAAGGGTTTGTCAATCTCATTTATTCTTTCAAAGAACCAACTCTTTGATTCATTGATTCTTTGTATTGTTTTTTTAGTCTCCAATACGTTAATTTCTGCTCTGATCTTTATAATTTCCTCCCTTGTACGGGCTTTTGGCTTAACCTGCTCTTCTTTTTCTAGAAGTTCAAGGTTCGCCATTAAGATGTTTATTTGCACTTGCTCTATTTTCCTGATATAGGTATTTAGTGCTATAAATTTCCCTCTTAGGACTGCTTTCATTGTATCCCATAAGTTCCGGTATGTTGTACCGTCATTATCATTCAGTTGTAGAAATTGTCTAATTTCTTCCTTAATTTCATCTGTGACCCATTGGTTGTTCAGGAGGGTGCTGTTTAATTTCCATGTGTTTAGGGAGTTTTTGTGATTTCTTTTGCCATTGATTTCCAATTTCATTGCACTATGGTCTGCTAAGATGCCTGGGATAATTTAAATTCCTTTGCATTTACTTAGGCAGGTTTTATGAGCTTGTATGTGGTCTATTTTGGAGAACATTCCGTGTGTAGCTGAGAAGAATATGTATTCTGACGTTGTGGAGTGGAACACTCTGTAGACATCTACTAAGTCCATTCGATCAAAAGTTTGGTTCAGTTCTACTATTTCATTATTGATTTTTTGTCTAGTTGATCTGTCTTTTTGTGACAGTGGAGTATTGAGATCCCCCACTATAACTGTATTAGTGCTTATTTGATTTTTCATGTCCTTTAATACTTGTTTTATATAGCTGGGTGCACTGGTATTTGATGCATATATATTTATGATCGTTATCTCTTCCTCTTGGATTGTTCCCTTTACAAGGATGTAATGACCGTCTTTATCTCTCTGAATCATTCTTGGCTTGAAATTCACTTTGTCTTCAAAAAGAATAGCTACCCCTGCTTTTTTCTGGGTTCCTGTCACATGGAGTATTGTTTTCCATCCTTTGACTCAGTCTATGAATTTCTTTTTGAATTAAATGTGTTTCTTGTATCCAGCATATTGTTGGATCTTGCTTCTTGATCCATTTTGCCAGTCTGTGCCTTTTGATTGGTGAATTGAGACCATCAACATTGCTGGTTAAAACTGATATGTACTGACTTATCCTTGTCATGTTATTTTCCTGTTGTTGGTTCCCCCTCCTTTTCCCCCTCTCCCTCTGTTTAGTTATCTGCCCTGCCTGGTGGATTCCTTCTGTTGGGGTTCCTATCTCTTTCTAGAATGTCCTTCAGAACATTTCGGAGTGCTGGTTTGGTGATCATAAATTTTCTCAGATGTTCTTTGTCATGAAAGTATTTTATTTCTCCATCAATTTTGAAAGATAGTTTTGCAGGGTACATCCATCTGGGTTGAAAGTTATTTTCCTTTAGAGCTTGAAATATGTCATTCCAAGCTCTTATTGACTTGAGGGTTTGTGCTGAAAAGTCAGCTGTGATTCTGATGGGTTTTCCTTTATAAGTGATTTGTCTCTTGTCCCTAACAGCTTTTAAGATTCTGCCCTTCTGTTGAATTTCTGGGATCTTAACTATGATATGTCTGGCTGAAGTTTTGTTTTTTTTTTTTTTTTTGATCAAGTCTAGTTGGAGTTCTATAAGCCTCATTTATATGAAGATCAAATTCTTTTTCTCTTCCAGGGAAATTCTCCTTGATAATGTCTGTGAACAAGGTCCTAATGTCATTTATGCTATCTCCTGCTTTTTCATTTATTCCAATTATTCTTAAGTTATATATCTTTGAGTCATCTAGCAGCTGTTGAATTGATTTTTCATGGTCCCTTGCTATTTTTAAGAATTCTTTCTTTTCATGATCACTAATTGCAAGCCTGTCTTCTATATCTGAGATCCTGTCCTCACATTGGCTTAATCTGCTAAAAATACTTTCAATGGAATTTTTATTCTCCTGGATATCTGCTTGAATCTGCCTTATGGATTCCATTTCTTTCCTATGCTGAGCATTCATGGTTTCTATAATTTTCTTAAGCTCATCTATTTTTTTGTCTGTATGAGCTATAGTGTCCTTAAGCATGGTCTTCATTGTAGACATTATCTCTGCAGTTATCTGTGAAATTATTTCTGTTTTAATTTTTTCCAGAGCCTCATTCAGTTGCTTTGTTGTTACCATTTCAGATAGGCCAGGTGGGTGGCTTTTGGACTGTCCGACCTCATTGCCCCCTAGGTTTGCCTTTGGTGAATTGGATATGTGGGGTTGCATCTTGTTTAAGTGTCGTCTCATTTTCTTTTCTTTCTTTAGTTTAATTCCTGTGGTGATGTTTGTAAATTACCTATGGTTTGTTACTTTATTGCTAGTGTTCAAGATCCTTAGGAGATGACTACTTCTCAGCAGTATCTTCCAAGTGAAGCTTGTTTTTGGGTTTTGAGCTTTCTGCCAGATCCTACCTCTTCAATTTGTTGAATATGAGAAGTTGCTACCTGTTTGGCCCAGTCCTTGGTTCTTTGGTACTGTGCCACTGTATTTTCTGTGACCCTTAGTCAATCTCAATCATGAAATATCAGGAAGGAAACCTGTTTAGAACAATTACTTCACTTTTGGCTATAATGATACCTAAAGCATCAAACACAGCCTAGAAAATGACAGACTGAGCTAACCAGTTATTTGCCACTTTTAACCATATAAAGTAGAGTAGCAGTTATATAACAAAATCTAAAACACACCAGAAAAATTATATGCAGTATACAAGTCCTTAATATGTCAATTTTGCCCTCAGGAGTTTAAATTTAAAATGAGTTTAGGAGGAAATAGAGTATTGGGAGAATAGGAAGGAATTAGATGTAAGGTTAGAGGACCAAGAGGGATCCCACTAACATTGGGAAACTGGTGCAAAGGACTGCTGGGAAAAAGAGAAGGAAGAGATAAATGGAAGAACAGATCACAACCACAATCACGAAGAGGTTAGAGGCTCTGTTTACACTCATATAAAAACCAGAGAGAATAATGAAGGAAAGAGCAAATAGACAAACAGAAACAAAAGCAAAGACAAAAACAACAAAACAAATAAAACAAAAATAAAACCCCACAAAAAAAAACCCTTCACCAGAACAAAAAACAAATGAGAGAAAAGAAAAAAAAAAAAACATAAAATTTAAAAAAATGATAAAAAAATAAAAATAAATTAAAAGAATCAGTTCCAGGTGTTGACTCTGCTGTAGGCAGGCACCGTGTGGAGACAGAGTCCTGTTCCGTGCAGGTCCATCCCAGTAAGCCAGGAGCGGCCCTTTGGAGAGACAGCGAGCACAAGCCTGCACTCTCAGTTGGAGACCAGGCTCGTTTGCCTGCCGCTGTCAGCGCACTTTCCGCGGGCCTGAGTTCCGAGCGTGAGTCCCAAGCGCTGTGTTTTCGCGCCGCTCTGATTTTCGCCGCACCCCCCACAATGGCGCCCAGCCAATTGCTCGCGTGGGACAGCTGTGGCTGAGAGACACTCACCGCTGGCCAACGCAGTCCTCCGCTGCTCCCCTGCACCACCGCTGTCTCGCGATCCTCCACGGGGGCTCCCGGGGGTGCCGGCTGTCACCGCACCTCTGCAGATTTGAGCTTCTGTCGTGCCGCGGTTCCTGGGACAGGGAGAAGGCACCGCGGTCTCCTTCTTCGTCATTGAAAGTACCCTTCACTGGCACCCTGAGTCCCGAACTGCGCTTCAGGACTTTCCTGGGTCCAGGGGAGGCACCTCCCTCCCTCCTGCGTTCTCCTGGTCACTGTATTCCAGTGGCCCAACGGCAACTTTTAGAGAGTTTCGCTGCCTGCTTCTTACACATCCGCCATCTTTTTTTCTCTCACATAGTATTTTTTTTTATTTAACATAGGTAAAAACCCTGCTGCAATTTTTGTCAAGTTGCTCTCTTTTTATTTTTTTCGTGTTCCTGACAAGGTTTTGAGTACTGTGCTGTTAGTCTACAGTGTGCAGCTATAACAGAATACCTGAGACCAGATATTTGTAAAGAATATAGACTTATTTCTGACTGTTCTGGAGGCCAAACAGTCCAAAGCCAAAGTGTCAGCAGCTGATGAGTCCGTCTTGTTGCCCTCACGTGGTGGAAAGGCAGGAGGTGATCAAAAGCTGTGTGAGGCTTCTTCCATAGGGACCTACCTCTCACTCACGAGAAAGGCACCCTCATGACCTAAGCCCCTCTTAAGGGACCAACTCACTCCTATCATGTTGGCATCACCCAAAGTTTGGAGGAAACACGTTTGAACCACTGCATGCTCCCCATAAGCCTTGTTGTTTTATTATGTGACTTGCACAATGCAGTGAATCTTAGAACATACATGTTTGCTTCTAGCAAAAATGAAGATACTTCGCATAGATACCAATGCTGCTCTCTAGGGCAATGTTATTCATAGTTTTCTGATGCTTTGTTTTTGTCTCTTATGTTCTTGAGTCATATCTGAAGCAGATGTGTGTGTCTATGTCCTCCTCAGAGAAGTCCCTGCTTTATTAACCTAATTTCTGCTTGAGGAGATGATGTTGCACTAGCAACAATCTGGAATACAAAGGTAATGGGATATGCTGGTTTCAGCCTCAAAATGTGAACAGGGAGGCATATTCTACTAGAGGAAGGAAAGGGTATTGGTCTACACAAATGTTAACTACTATGGGCACTAAAGCATGAGTGTGTCCTGACCCAGAATGAGGGCCAAATGTCATTTTGTACCAAGCTTCTGTGAATACTATGACTATCCTGGAATGAATGAGAATAAATGGTCTGTCTTAGTCACTTTTTGTGTTCCTGAGACAAAATACCTGGCACTCAAAGTTAAAGGAGGAAAGCTTTATTTCAGCTCACAGTTTGTAGAGGATTCAGTCCGTGGTCAGCTGGTTCCAAGACAGGGTGGCCTGGCAGAGGGGCACTGCAGAGGAGAAACAGTCCATGGCAGGGCAGGCAGAAAGCAGCAGGCAGCCGGGAGCAAGCCTGCCTTCCCTCTTTCCCTTTATATTCCACCCAAGCTATAAATCTATCGATTTGTGCCACCTACACCCAGAGTAGGGCTTCCATGATCCACCGGCCTAATCCCAGTACCACACCCTTAATCCACATTCATACACCTTAATCCACCACCTTCAAAACTCTCCAGCTATGAGCACATGGGGCTTTGGGGGACATCTAGGTACAAGCCATAACATGGTTCCATTCATTGACAGCATTTCTTCCCCTAAATTCACTTCTTTCCTTTCCTATCCTTTTAATAATTATGAATCTCTTATTAAATCACCAGTATTTCAAATTGCATATTTCCTGCTAAGTAAACTTTATATGTACATATATACATGCTGAGAAGCTCACACTGAAAATGGGAAGATCACATTGCCTGGCAGAACTTGCCTTACTTGCAAGAAAAATAGTTAAAAATCTCATTTTTCACAACATTTAAAGGCTCTCGGTCCAAGTTTTGCTGAGAAACGCAACAACGTCAGGGAGCAGGATGCACATCTTCTTGAGCGCACCACAAGGGCCTACTTTGTAATCAGAGCATTGCATAAACATTACACTAGAGTGAGGAATATTAAAGACTCTTCGATGATGTTTGAGCCTTTCATCTCCCTAGAGGGCTACACAGCTCTGGATCAGAGCAATGCCAGGGCTCAGGGTATCTGTCGCCTGGGAAGCTCTCAGATACTTCTTAGATGGGAAGTTCTTGCTTCCTTGCTGTTGTGAGGAAAGTGAGAGGTTCGGCGGAAATAAGTGCCTTCCCCTAGATGATCGACATACCACTCAAACCCTCAAGCATTTTTGGTGCTGCTTCTAAAATACCGTGCTGCTTTTCTGCCCCTACTGTGTTGTGGTGGAAATCTTGGGCCCTGTCTCATAAAGGAAGACTCTATACAGGCAAGATTAGGATCCCTAAAAAAAATCACCATTTATGTAGGTCTTATGGGTTGAATTGTGGGCCTTCCCCCAAAAAAAGCCATGTGGAAGTCCTCACACCCTGCACCTGTGAAAGTGACCTTATTGGGATACTGGGTCTATACAGAAATATTAAAGTTAAGAAGAGAACCTAGTGCAATATGACTGATTGATGTAGGAGGCTAGTACTGGGGGCTGATCAGGCCCCCTACTTCCTAAAATGAATTACGGCCAAGGCTTAAATAGACAAGTGGTATGGTTTTGGGGAATCCAGGAAGGTCAAAACTCTCTGGGAGTAAAGACCAGGACTCTTCTGGATCACTCGTACTTATTGGGTTTTTACAGATCTGGGAGGAGGGCACACTGGAGGAGAAAGCCCACAAAAAGGACCACAGCCTTGAGAAACAAAGGCAGTAAATCTTGCCAATTAAGAGAACTGTTTGATCTCTAAGGTTGGTGCCTTTATTGTTCTGGAATAGGGGGTGTCAGTAGCCTGTGTCCTCAGCTGCCTCAGCTGTGGTGTCATCTTGACTTCAGAGCACTGTGAATCGGAGCTTTTCCAACACGGCCAGAGGCCCCTTCATGGTCAGCAATTTGACCCTTACACAGCCAGGTCTCTGACAAGCTAGGACATGGCCACATGGCTGGAACAACTGGGCATGACCCACCCATTGAAAAGACTTGTTAAGCATGGGCACAGAGCAGCAGCTGCTAAGCCTGACATCAGACACGCCATTCTGGAGACACAACAAGCCTGCAGCCAGTACCAGTCTGCTGGCATGAAGACACACCGAACCTGGCATCTGACATCATATTCGACACACGGACAAGCCAAACCTGGCGTCTGATGCCCATCTTCTGGCATGAGATCTAGTGGGATGCCTGGACCAGCTATCAAGAAGAAGACAAAAAGACGGCAGCAATTGTCTTTGCCACCCCAGCCTCTTGTTCTTGCAGTTGTTCATTCTGCTTGCAGGATATATCTTCTCTTTTTCCTTCAAAGCACCATTCTCTCCCTGAGCAGTTCTTCTGTGCTTCTTTTCCCTTTCTCTTTCTTCTTCTCACTTCTGCCCTAAAATAAACCTTAATATTTCACGCTCACCAGTTGTCCTTGTTAATTCATTGGATGGGGCTGTAAGAGCCTGGGAACACTGCTGGTCCGCACCACACCCAATAACATGATGTCTCTATAAGAAGAGAAGACCAAGCCACAGGCACAGGCAGCCACGTGCATGGAGACAGAGAGTGGGGTGATCTGTCCACAAGCCAGAGTGCCTAGAATCCCCAGCAAACATCAGAGCTGGGAAAAGGGGGTGAAGGATTCTCACAGGTTTCAGAGGAACATGGCTATGCCAATGCCTTGACTTTAGACTTACAGCTTCTGGAACTGAGATAGTAAATTTCTGTTGCTTTCATGCTCCCAGGTTGTAGCACTGTGTTATGGCAGCCTTGGGAAACCAACATGGCGGGTATTTTTATGTTCAAACAGGGGACCCTGGCACAGGGGGGCTATAGCAGATTGCGGGGTGCCGAGCCCAAACCCGCCCTGCCCATCACTCTCCTGCTCTACCAAGACAGTCCTGATGCTACTCAGATGTTGAACAACTTCCTTGTCTAATGTATGCCTGGCCCAACACACAGGGAAAAACATGAATTAACATAAATCGCTCAGTGCCATCTCTTTTGCCTGTGGGATTCTCTTTTGAGCGGTCTTTTTCACCATCAGCCATCATCGTGTGGAAAGAGTCTCCAGTGTGCAGGAAGCTGCTTCTGCTGGCTTCCATGGTGCCTGGTATTGGAGAGCCAGGTTGCAGCGGTGAAGGGAAAGGCAGGAAGATTCTCAGACCCTCAGCCTGGATCTCTGGGAGCGCTGAGCTATGGACCTACCAGTCCCGGGGCCTTTTACCATGCGGCCTGGTAAATATGCTTGTTTACTTGAATATTTTATCACTTGCTCCTGAAAACATCCTAACAGATGCAAATGTGAAGATGACAGAAAGCCCTGGGTTCTCCGTGTCCTTTTTCTACTGTCCGCAGTCCCATCTCAGTCGGGCTCTGTGTCTGGAAGCTGGCTCTCGTTCTACTCCAAGGTGGCAGTTGGATCAAGATATTGATGTATTACTGCATTTCTGGTTATTATTTACTTTATATAAATATATTTGGCAACACACACTATTTTGCATTGTACTTTCTCCAAACCTCTTTCCAATTCCCCATGTGGTTTCAAAATCTAAATTTTATAAGTCATGAAAGCTCAGGATAATGAAGGATCAAAAACAGATTTGATTCCATTACCCATCTGATATTTCAATTTTTCCTACAGTCACTGAAAAATCACAATGTCTTTTCATCATTCTTCCAGTGACAGGGAACTCACTACCATATGGGGAAACCTACTCACTGTCTCTCTGTCTCTCTGTCTCTCTGTCTGTCTCTCTCTCTGTCTCTCTCTCATAGTAAAGTTAAATTCCTCATCTGTATAATAGCTCTTATTATGTGCAGTCAGCCTCTTAAGTCAACACTTTCTTCCTAGTCCCCTCAATTCTCATTTCCAAAGCACAAACAGACACAGACACACACACACACACATGATTCTAAACCTCCATATCTTCTATTCCTCTCTACAAAGAAAATAACAATACCACATAGACTCCACCCCGGGAATCAGAGGTAATGAGTCCCTGCCCTGGGCCAATCAGATGGAAGTATCTGGTCATATTACTCATAGAATATTGGACCCAATTAGAAGTTTCTCTGTATTCTGGTCGTATTTTTCTAAACGCAAACCAGTTTACAGAAAATTGCATTAAAATTACCTCACACCATAATATAACTACCCTCATACATGTGTGTGTGCACATGTGCACACACGCATGCACACACAAGCACGCACACACACGCTCCAGTATTCTCCTGATAACTGAAATTGATTAGCGCTGTCTCCTTTATCTTACAGCACTTTTAAGTTTGTTACTGAAGTCCACTGAAACTGTCAGTTACTTACATTCTCTGCAGCTAACCGCTCACGCTCTGTTTAAATACTTAGGTCATTCCTGTCTCGTCCCCATTACATTTCACTTGGATGGCCTCAGCCTATTGTTTCAACTATTTATTTGCTTTGTAGATCCTGGGCCAAGCAGCCACATGTTTACCGGGTGACCTGGCTTTATTTTCTTCTTAGATGTGATGCACATTCCTAGGGTGGATGTGATTCACTTTATTGTTTTTATTACTCACCTTGCTCCTTTCTTCCAATTGGAAATAATACTTAGTCTTTGTAAATTTAAGCCTCTGGCTTAAATGATTTCTTCTAAATTCCTGGGAGACTTGAACTATGTCAGGCAGATAGTGGAGGTCAGTATCTGCTGAGGTCACCTGACCATGCTGGATTCTGATGAGTCGGCCTCATGCTTATGGGACTTTGGTCTTTTTATGCAAATCTCATCATATTATTTCTTGTAAAAACACACTAATGATTTCTTGGTGCCAACAATTCAGGAATCATATTTTTGAGAAAATTTGAGGAAAATTGAAAATAGAAAAGCACAAAGACAAAATAATGATACTACTATAAATGCAAAGCACAATAAATTTCCTTAAGTGTGTGTTCTAGAAATCACCTTTAAGAGGATCATGGGTTATACTTCTTTAAACCCAATTTAAAATTAAGAATGAATTGCTGCTTCCTATCACAACTGAACTTCTAAATCTATGCAATCTACACACTCCTCCATACCCAGAGAGTGAGCAAAACAAATTGCACTTAAAATGCATATCTACTGAATATTCATTTCACGAGGGTCAGCTCATCTGAACTGAGAGGTCACTGGGTATGTAGCATCGTATTAAACATTTGACAAGGTAATTCATCACTAGTCCCAAGGAAGTTGAATTCCAAGAGAAAAACATGGAATTGATGAAGATGCATACAAGTTTTCTTCTTGTTTCTCATTCAGAAAGGGAACAAGAACCTTAATACTCCTCCATAAGTACAAAAATTTAAAGTGAATGGATGAACAACAATTTGGTCATGGCCATATTTTACTATTTCGGAACTACGTGATCTAATGTTGATCATGGCTCACCTCTTTCTCTGCCCCCTGAATAATTACCTTTTGGAGCACTGCTAAGCTCCTGGGGGAGAGGACCAGCATTGTCAGGTGGTATTTGCCTCGTCTCCTGGGTGAGCATTTCACTAGGGCCCTTGCCATCTTCAGTCCCGCTGTAGGAAATAGCTACACCTGTGTACCTTCCCATCACTCTATTCTTGTTGCTTCGTTCTCCTTTTTTCCTGATAATTATCTTATACTGTGACATTGATAATTGAAAAGTTTCTTTGCACTCCCTCATGGGTGGTATATTCTCCTTTACAGGGTCAATTTACTCAATATATATGTCTATTATTTCACTGCTATTACTACTATTTTTTGTATATGTGCTGTTAAAGAGAGCACATACGACTTACTTTTGTACTGTATTTGCATTCATTTTAAATACTATTTCCCAGGTTAAAATGTGTTGGGGTTTATATTTAGATGTTCCCCCAAGAACCTCATGTGCTCACAGGCACAGCTTTTGGGAAGTGATTGGTTCGTGGAGTCTATAGCTGATTTGCTGTTAGGAGTGGAGTCTGGTTGGGAAAGGGGGTCACTGGGGGTGGCATAAAGGTTTATCTCTCTCCCCCACTCCTCTCTTTTCCCTCTGTCTCCTGTCCTATCAAAGGAGAGCTGCTCTTCTCCATGATGCCCCTTTGCTGTGCTGGCCTGCCTTGGAGCCAGCCAACTATGAACTGAAACCTCTACACACTGTGAGCTAACATGAACTTCTCTTTCTTTAAACTGTGGGTGTCAAGTATTCTGTCCCAGTGACAAAGAAAGTACCTAAGACAGAATGTTAGTACATCATGTGCCTGACATACATTAGGAGTAAATAAATTTTTCATGAAATAATTAACACAAATTTAATAAGATTATAGAGCTAAGAAAGATGAAGATGAATCATTAATCTGGAAAAAAGGTAGGAAAGAGAGACAAAGAAGGAAGGAAGGAATAGAAGAAAAGAAAGGAAAGAAGAAAAGGAAGAAGGAAGGAAGAAAAGAGAAAGATGTTAAAAGCTCAATTTGTATTTCAGAAAACACTGGGTACCATCTTATATTTTTAAAGCTTAGAATTTTTAGTAGAGAAGTAACATAATCTGTTTTGCTTTTTTTAAGGGCAAATAGAGCTCATCACATTTCTCTTCCCTATTCTCCTCCAGGTATTACCCAGGCGCTGGGGCTTGGGAGGCAACTAAGACGTGGTCTATGGTGCTGATAGCACAATAACAGAGGAAGGCCTCTTAGACAAGGTTACATCAGCTAGCTCATCCTGCTTAAGAAACTGCCCCAAAATTTAGCAGTTCAAACAGTAACCACCCATTAGCTCACAAGGCTATGGGCTGCCTGGTTGGTTCTTGGGGTTTGGGTGGACCCAGATGGCCTCCCCTGAAGCTGTAATATATGCAGGAGGCCAGCTGGACACTTGCTGTTCATAGAGCCTAGCTCTGATTGCTGGGGAACACAGGGTAACAGGGTGAATGTGTCAAGTCATCTAACAGGATAACCGTAACTTCTTCACATGGAGACTGCAGGGACCCAAGATCAGGAGAAGGAGAAACCCTAAGGATAATGAGCTTCCCCTTAAGTCAAGTTTGCTAATGTCTGATTTGCTGAAGGAAGCTACATCCAACTATAGGTCCCAAGGCAATGTAAGAAAGTCCCGCTCCCAAGTCCACGTGAAAAGGTACTACCAAGGGTTGTGCAAACTATGAAGGGATTTCAGTGCCAACTTCAAGATTAATACCCCTCTCACATTCCACACACACACACACACACGCACCCTCTCCCAAGACTACTAAAAGCCTTATAAAATCACAGTGTCTGACATAAAGTCTATGACCTCGTGATCTAAATCAGATGTAGATGGGCATCTCTGTTCAGCTACTCTTGACCAAAACATATATTCTAAAAACATACGTTATCAGACTCCCAATTCCCTCAAAATGTAGTGTTCAGACAGAGACCAAGTCACTGCAATAAATGCTCCTAGTCAAAAAGAGAGAGAACAAAAGAACTGTAGTAATCATTGGTCCATAACAGTTCGGAAATCTGACATCGCAAATGTTTCCTAGAATCCTACACCAAAGATTAAAAAATACTTCCTGATTAGGGCTCTGTCTGCTCACCTCAGCGGAATCTTAGACATTTTCCTCCAGGATCTTGCTGCACTCTCTGGACCATTGGCTTCTCCCTCGGAAGCACCCTTCTTTTTCTGTAAAAAGTAAATGGCTTGGGTTAGCCATTGAATGGATTTTTATGTCTGCTTCCAATAGAAAATTGTTACTCCAGAGGCTTCTATTTCATAGCAACTGTACCAGTTTCTAGCAAGCTCAGTTAGCAGGCCTTTCGCTGACAGAATTCCCTCAAAAAGTCTGTGTTCCCCACAGATCCTTTAGGAATGTTATGCCCACATTTATGTTCAAGGTAGACCTCTCTCAACTTTGGACAGCTTTTGAACTGCTTTGAGGCAATGCTACCAAGAATCTTAGAAGTCCTTTTGTCTAGAGAAGAGAGACCGTGAGGCTTTACCTTAAATTTCTCACATCACAGCAAAGGTTCTGGTAACTACAACCTTGACCTGATCCTGATGCAGAGAACATGTTTTGGTAGGAGCGCTCTGAACTTGGTCAGCACCCCTAACTTTCAGTTTGCTTTGAGTATCTTTCCTGGCTAGAGACACCTCGAATGACAGTTGTATTTCGATCTAATGCATCCTGGCTTCTCTATATGCTGTGTAAATTCTGCTTGCTAACTGATCACTTATTTCTTTAGTTGATATCTTTTTTCTGTAATTTGTCATAGATGACTAAAAGAAGCCAGTGATATGTTAAACAATCTTCGGAAAATTATCTTCTCAAGGCTACATTTTTTTAATCTTCTAAATTATGTCAGGCAGTAGTTTTACCAATTGCTTCATAATACATAACATGTATCATGGTCAGTTTTTCAGTCTCAACCAATAATTTGCTAATTTTCCAAACTTCTCAAAATTCTGGCACCCGAGGGTGTCAACACTCATTCCACACACTTTGTTTTTTTATTACTGATCCAATCTAGATAATATTTGCTCTGTAAGATTTGCTGCAAAATTGATCGCTCTCAAATTAGTCACTCAAAACAACAGTCATCTCTTTGGTTCTAAGAACTAAAAGTTTGGATGGTTCTACCAAACTTGGCTGGTTTGGTTGACCTCTGCTGGTTACCCTCATGTGTTGCACACAGTTGGCAATGTGGCTGGTGCCCATGTTATCACAGATGACTGTCGCGCGCTTCTGCTCGTCCAGCGAGAAGAATCACACAACACAGGTCGGTGAAAGCTTGCTTTAATCGTTCACAGCTCCAGAGCCTCTACAAGCGTCCGCCCTGTGGCGGCTCTGTCCGTGCTCTGCTCTGCTCTGCTCCTAAAGGGCAGCTTTGCATGTTTTTATAAGGATAGGGGCGCCAATAGCAATACAGCAGGAAATGAAAGCTCATAGGCTATACTCATCAGTCTCTAGGCAGACTCACACATTTACAGGGCGCGAGCAGCAATGACCGCAACCAGGAAGCAGGAACCAGGCGCCATCTTGCCCAGGTCGATGGGAGGGGTAATTTAGCGCAGGCTTTGAGTCAGAAATACAGGCCGCGCCCGAGGCCTAACTGTGATGTTGGCCCCCAACATTTCCCCCTTAAAAATCACATAATAAGGCAGACGTAGCCCATCTCGAGTGAATGTATTGGCCTGCACCCCACTATTAGCCCGGTGGTCGTTTGCGCCGGCTGCAGTCCAGCATCGACCATCCTGGGCCTCATCCTTTTTTGTGGGGCTAGGAAGTAACTGGATGGAACCTAGATGCATGCAGGCATGCATTAGGTGTTCCGCCATGAACCCCCCTGCGGAGCACCTCGTGACTTTCCTAGTCACACACTCGACGGTGGTCGCCACGCAATGGGATGGGGCCTGTCTTAGGTTGAGTCAAGGCTGGGGATCCTTGCTCTTACCCGTCTTTGGCTCACCCACCCAGCTAAAAGCGATGTTCTGCGACCCTGAGCAGGTAGGCAGCCGCTGGCCTGGCTGTAGGGCCTCCATCCGCCAACTGCATGGCAGCCATTGCTGTCAAGCGCACCTGTTGTTGAGTCTGCATTAATCTATCCAGCAGGCACTTGATAACAACCAAGACAACAAGAATACCGACTCCGATTGCAACCCAAGTTGCCAGACTGGGCCAGCTAAACCAGGAGGTGACCTTTTCCCACAATTTTGTGATGACAGTTCCCAAACTGGACAGGTCAAAAGTAACAGGCTGTAGTTGTATCTTTTTTACATTATCTAAGCCAATAGAGACCTGCTCTGAGAGATTTTTGAATGAGGGCAAGTATGTATTTTTGAGCCAGTCAGACATCTTGGACAAGGTCCGTGACCTATTAGTCTTAAAGGGTCGGAGGTCTACACATCCTCCTAGGGGGTTGCAAGCTTGATATTGGCTGAAAACCTGGACCCCCCAATTAAGGTAATGGAGCTGGATCTCTCTACATACCATAAAATGCCCCCATACGTCCCCCGATGAACTGCAGTTTTTTATCTTGGTGACATTGGGTGGCCTTACGGGCCCGGTTGTCCATACCCCCCACCCCGAAGGAGAGTTTATCCTAGCGGTGCCATAGCACGAGTGTCAGGTTTGATTAACAAATTCTAAGAAAGGCAGAGAAGAGTTGTTAGGCTGACACTGTGCAGTAACGTTAGCATAAGAAAACACTAAGGTATCTGGAGTAACTGGGAAGCTGGTATTAAAGGCAATGGAAAGGGGCTAAACTGGGTGGATGGTGCCACAAAGCCCACAGGTACTCATCTGTGCCCTCACTCCGACTCTGGAGGGTCAGAGATGACGAGGTGCCGAGCAGGAGCCAGACAATCACCATCGGCGGCGGTGGAATACCCATCTTCCTTGGTGGTCTGGTCTTGGTGGGTTTTTGGTATATTTGCGGTCCTCGTCAGTCTTTCGGGGACCCACACCGGCTCCCGTCCAGGATCCTGTGGGAAGACACAAACCGCACCTCGGACCCAGCTGACCACCGGGTCCAGGCCCATCCACTGCCCCATGATGACATCCTTCCAAGTGACCATCCCCTTATTTTGGGGGGAAGGATTGCAATGTTCCATCGCAGGGGAGCGGTTGTCCGAATTTAAGCTCAAAAAATTGATGGTAAATAGAGCAAGGGAGAGCTTCCTTTTTGATGAGAGGCCACGGCCTATCCCCTCCTTTTGTTTATTTAGAGTATCTTTAAGCGTTCGGTGTGTTCTTTCAATAACAGCCTGGCCCATTGGGTTGTATGGAATGCCATGTTTAAGGACTATTTCCATGGTTGCACAGAAGCTTTTGAAGGCCGCACCTGTATACGCGGGCCCATTATCTGTTTTTAGTATTTTAGGCTTTCCCCATGCAGCCCAAGCCACAAGGCAGTGATTGATAACATTAGATGTCTTTTCTCCCGTTTCTGCCATGGCAAAAACAACTTGAGAACAAGTATCTACTGAGACATGGACATATTTGACAGACCCAAATTCTGGGATGTGTGTTACATCCATTTGCCAGATATGCCACGGTCTGAGTCCTCGCGGGTTAATCCCATCGGACCGCTGGGGGCGCATCACGGCGCAGGTACCGCAATGCCGGACAATGTCTCGAGCCTGGGCCCTGGGGATCTTAAAGTGAGCTGCCAAGGTCTGAGCATTGACATGAAATTTTTTGTGAAACTGTTGGGCTCTCTCAGCCGGGGATGAGAGCGTACATATCCATATTGGGCGCGTGGCTGCATCTACCATTGCATTGCCCTCCGAGAGCGGGCCTGGGAGCTGGGTATGTGCTCTGATATGAGCCACATAAATTTTGTGGGTTCTATTTTGTAATTGTGTCTGGATAGTTTGGAGTATAGTGAACACCGAAGAGGTGGAATTTATCGGGCCCGCGGTTTCCAGAATCTGTAAAGCATTGACTACATATTTGGCTCATGTATATTTTTAAAAAATTTTTGAACTCACCTTAATGCCTCGCGCTTTCAATAAGTCTCGCATCGGCTTGTGCATCGGGGCACTGTCGGAGTTCCCCATTGTGAAAACGAAACTGCTCCAGCGACACCGTCCCCGCCGTGAGCACGCCCGATATATGGGCAACCCCCGCCTCAGCAATTGAGAGCGGAATTTCCCTGAAAGTGCGTCCACCCAGGGCCAGGTTAAGCCTCCCGCTTACCTGAAGGTACGTACCGTCCTGTGACTTGATGCAGCTCCACCAGACCCCGCACGAAGGGTGATCAGTTCCCCGTACGGGCCACCAAATGTCGCGCGCTTCTGCTCGTCCAGCGAGAAGAATCACACAACACGGGTCGGTGAAAGCTTGCTTTAATCGTTCACAGCTCCAGAGCCTCTACAAGCGTCCGCCCTGTGGCGGCTCCGTCCGTGCTCTGCTCTGCTCTGCTCCTAAAGGGCAGCTTTGCATGTTTTTATAAGGATAGGGGCACCAATAGCAATACAGCAGGAAATGAAAGCTCATAGGCTATACTCATCAGTCTCTAGGCAGACTCACACATTTACAGGGCGCGAGCAGCAATGACCGCAACCAGGAAGCAGGAACCAGGCGCCATCTTGCCCAGGTCGATGGGAGGGGTAATTTAGCGCAGGCTTTGAGTCAGAAATACAGGCCGCGCCCGAGGCCTAACTGTGATGTTGGCCCCCAACAGATGACCTTCACGGGTTTAGCAGTTGACTGGGGCATAGCTTTCCACAAATAACAGCAGGTTCCGAAAGCAGGAAGAGAGCCAGCCCTGTTGTGTGAGCATGTGTTTCCATCGAATTTGCTGATGTTCCATCAGCCAGCAAGTCATGCAGGCAAGCAGAGTCAGTACGTGAAGACACTGGCCAAGGGTGTGGGTACAGGATAATAAAGGAGGTAGCCAGTTTTACAAACATCTACCATACACTGGGAAAAGACTGCAAACTGAAAGGAAAGAAGTTGATTGCCTAACAGAGTATGGCCTAATCCAAACCACAAAAGGCTTCAGAGCACACATCCTGTGATTGAAACTCAGAGAAATAAAGAGATACAACATGCACAGTTGTATGATCACTCAGGCTAATGGGCCACAGCCTACAACTCAAGTGCAGGCTGGATCAGAGACACATAGGTCAGAAAGCAGCTCCCTGCCCAGGATACCTTCAGTCTTACGCAGCCAAAAATGCTATTCTTAATTCATCTTAGATACAAGGGTGTCCATTCCAATGGGTCACCGCTTTTATGTGCAGTGCAGGCTCTTAATCTCTGATCTCTTGAGTTGCTTCCACGCGTTAAGTCTACAGTCATGGGATTTCTCCCTTGCTCATCTGAACTCATCTGAAGGAATCGGCTCTCTTGTGCTACCACATCTTTATGTTGCAAAAACAAGCCTTGATGTGAAAGGTCCCTTAGCCTTTGCCTAAGCACTTTGAGAGAATCCCTTCTGGGAGCTTTTGTCAGAATTTCTATTAAGGCATTGATAAACATCATCCTACATCCTATTATGTGTGCCTATAAGCAGCCAACTAGGATAGATAAAGCATATTTTGTAATGTGTAATAATAGGTATTGAATGAAAACAAAAGTAGGAAATGAAAGAATAATACACATTTCTGGGGTCAGGCCTTGTAGCACTTTGAATTGTGAGGCTTCAACCAGAAAAATACAGCAGCAGTGAACTCTAGGAAACACTGGAGAGATGAGGGGCAAAAGCGAGTCCTGGCAGGGTCCTCACAAGAAGCTGCACATACGTCCGTGTAAGTGTACATAAAACTTCCAACCCTCACTAGGTTACTTGTTTAATTAATTAATTTTATTTCTCAAGATTTACTTTTCTATCACCTTAACAACAAAAACTGTTAAAAAAATAATTATTTCTAGATCTTCACGCCATATGTTATATTATTTCTAAATCAAAAGATGACAAATGAGAGAAAATGAGACATACATTTGATGCTTGCACAAATGCAAATTTTGTGAGTTGTCTGCACCTGACGTAATAAGTTTACCAAAAAAAGAGTAGTAGAATTATCAATGCAACAGATATTTATTGTCTGGGTACAAAGATTATGATGACAAATAACATCATCCAAGCCTTGTAGAAGTACATGCTCTAGTTCAAGATTAGACTTGAAAATAGTCTAGAAGTATCCAGAAGTGCTGCATGTTATGGTAGAGACAACCCAGCACATACATAGAATATGTGAGGAAGAACACTTGAGCATGTTAGAATCACCTGGAGAGTTCAACATAAATGTCAAGATCAAGTCCCACCCTGGACTATGGAATCACACTGTCTTGGCATAAGGAATTTTAGAAGTGTCTTTAAAAGATAATATTAGATTATTCTACCATACACTCAGGGCTGAAAATCCCTCCCAGGTGAGAGAACTTGATGCTAGAAAGTGGTAACACCACAGGCAAAACTCTGCAGCTCTAAAAACATACCAAGTATTTTAGCAGCCCCAACTAGGTAAGATGTGCTGGTTAGTTGATTTTGAACAGAAACTGACAGGTGGTGACTCAGATAGGAAGGAGCCAAAGCATAAGGGACCTCTGGTTCTGTGCAGACTTCGGATTTAATCATCTAGCTGCTGAAGACCTTGTGCACGACCCTGAGCGGCGCTTGACGCTGTCCATGCATGTTAAAGCAATGGGAACATGGGTCACATGGAAGCAAGCACGCAGGCAGAAGTTCCCTTGCAGAAGACCATATGGAGACAATGGGCCTGCAACAGGCCAGGAGAAGTAGGAATGGAGAAGAAGGGAGAACAACAAAAGATATTTACAAGAGGAAGCATGGCTTAATAAAAAGAGTAGTCTTTGGAGGCTGTGTGTAAACCACTTCTCCATCTGTAAATAGAACAGCTAATGAAAACACCAAATATGACATAGACCTAAATAATCACCACAGTGCCTGCAAAGCACAAAGACCCAGTGAGCAGTCAGGGTTCATTTGCGGGTATATCAGGCAGAGCTTGGTGACTGCCTGATACAAGAGAGTAGGGGCGAGGAGAAATCAGAGGTGTTTCTGAGAGACGGAGATCCACTCATCCTGCGGATACCAAGCACTGAGGCAAGGATCAGTCAGGAAGCAGGTGGGAGAGGGAGATGATGGCTGGGTAGATGGTGTCAATGGGAAGGTTTAGAAAGAGGGACAGACGTTTGCAAGTGTTTGAGGTCAAGTGGAGTCTCAGGTACCTATGCATCGCCCAGTTGCTGATATCTGGGTGAGTAAATATCTGAAACTAGAGCAACAGTAAATATGTTGTACATACAGACCAAATGTGGGTGCCAGAACCTTGAATATGGCTTTAACATGATCACTGTCATCATCATCATCATCATCGTCACCACCACTGTCACCATCAATGTCAGTAATATATACCTGTGTCAGGCAGCTAACTGAGCCATCTACATATATCATCTAACAGTCATCCAGCAACCTCATAATGGAGACTGTTGAAGATGAAGGCACTGAAACTTTCAGATTTACCCAATTATTCCTACAATTCACACGAGTAATTACCTGAATTTTATAAAATAACTAACTTAAGAATAAAAAGTATATAACTTTGCATTTAAGGTCCACCAGTGGGGAATTTGGGCATTACCCACAGATCCAGGACCTCCTAGGGGACTTAGTATTTGATTGTCTTTCTTCTGGGAAAGATGCCTAAGTTATGCTCTGAATCCATGAGCCCATTTGTAAGCCCAGCAGGTCTCAGAAACAAGCGCTGTGTACAGAGCCAGTGAAGAATTAGAGAAAGTTCTCTCCAAGTTGCCGGTCTCCTGCTGCTTATCAAGTCATGCGATTCCTGATCCTTTCGGAAAATGCCTCCTGTTGAGGAGTTCTTATCTTTGGAAATTTCAATATGAGAATTATGTTTCTTTACTAAAAATGCTGAGATATCTTTATGGAAGAAATATCCACACAAGGCTCCAGTTAATATTAGGATAGTTAATATTTTCACTGCTACATCATAGTGTAGAAGTAGACATCCTCAAAAAAATGTGTATCTAAGAATGAAAAGGATGCAAAAAAACCTCCTCTTCTCCTCACTCCCCCCCCCAATAAAAGGCAAGATGAAAAGAAGCAAGGATGGGAGGATGAGGGCTGAGGAGGGGAAGAGATGGGGGAGGCAGAGAAGGAGGAAAGGCAGGAGAGAAGGGAAGAGGGGAGGTAAAGGACACATAGTGGATTTAGATACATATGTGCATCTATTTATGCTTACACATTCATGAGCCATACAAATTAAAATAAGCCTCCCTAATATATTGTTTTCTAGTGTTTATATTAGTACGCGTCTGCAGTACATGACTTTTACATTCATCTTAGGAAGCAGGTACATCTGTGTATCTTCTTATTCCCCTTCCCCTCGTCCTCCCTCTGTCTCTAGGTCCCCGCCCCCTTTTTCATTTTTATTATTATTGTTCATGTTCACAGCGTATAATGATGGCATCCATTGCGGCTAGGTAGCACATGCACAGGACACATTTTACATCTTTTTACGTCCCCTTCCCCACCCCCACACTCTGCAAACTCCCCCCCCCAGGTCTCTTGGTTCCCTTCCCATCTGCGAAGCATGGATCTCATACAGTCTCCTTTACCAAGCTTGTATTTTGCCTTTTATTTATACTTTGGATTGCTCCTGTGAGAGAAGCCACACAGTATTTAAGCTTGTGTGTCTGATTCATTCAGTGTTGATTAAAATTACATTCAACCCAAAGATCATTCATTTGAATTAGTGTTTAATGTGGAAATATCACTGAGATGTGCTATAGTAAAAAGCTATTGGTCCTAGTGTTTTAGGAGGATAAAGCTTTAGATTAGCCATATTCTTAAAGTTAGGAAATACTATTAGATAATTTACATACTAATAACCATAACATTTAATTTAAATTAAATTTATACTTACTTGCTATTTTATCATCATAAAGTTGAATTTCTAAGTCTGTTTACTTAATAAGACAAAGATTTCCTATAATATTAAGTGCCAAGATAGAAATAGTCCCACAAAATTATAATTTGTGACCCTGATTTATAAATGTTTGTTTCAGAAAATACATTTGTTATTTAGCATTTCTTTGTCATAGAAATATTTTGGGGATCTTTTGTGAACAATGTTTATCACAGGAGATTTATTTTTCTCACTAAATGTATGGTAATTAACATACTAGTGCTGATCTCACATGTTTAATACATCCTACCAGTTGAAAACACAGAGAGGTCCACCTATTACTGGAGGATATGCTAAAGAGAAGGAAATTTTCTTTGAAGCCATTCTGTATGGTCTGTATATTGATTTATTTTAACGATTCCACAGGGCATGCTGTTCAGAGCTTGACTTAGAGTCAAACGGATCAACGACATCGTGTGTAAGTTTGAGTGAAGTACTTACTTTTCTAAGCTGCAATTTTGAGGCAGAGGGTACAGAGAAGAGGCCCCTCGATGGGGAGCTAAAGGGCAGAGGTAAAAGAGAAAGCTAGATCTCCAAATCCCACATGCTGCCAGGTCCAACAGCTGGACCACAGCTGATAAAGACAAGAGGTGATGCACTGTGGGGCTCTGGGGCAGGGGCGATGAGCACTAGATGTCACGAAGAGCCCACCTCTAATACCTAAGCCGTGCCTGGGACCCGCGCTGTGGGGTATCTTAGACACTGGAAAGTGACCCCGACTTAATCAGAATTACTTATAATCTCATCTGCACTGTGATTTTGACAGACCCCCCCCCATGAACTTTAGGCGTCCTTACAAGTCCTGGAAGGTCCAAATAAGGACAAAACTCCCCAACAGAAAGGAGCCCTGCCCCCGATTGGAGCGCATCGCCCTGTCGGTTCAGAGAGCTCCTCCCTCCCTGTGAAAGCCACGGCAGACTCTGACAGCTTCGTTCAGGCTGTGTCTCCTTACTGACCCCGAGGAGGACACCTTTCTTAATACATCTATGCTTTCACTTCTGCTTCTGTGTGTCCCGCTCAGCTCTTTGTTCAGGATACCAAGAACCTAGGACATTCACAACCCTGGACAAGTTAGACCTTTTTTTTTTTTTTTTTTTTTTTTTAACTATTTTAAGGGACAAAGCAAGTAATATCAGAACCGTGACTAACACATGTAGATAAACATATTTAATGACTGAAGTCTGTAAACATGCTTAACATTACACTCAACCTATAAAATTCTCAATAAATGTTTATGTTCTTTTATTCTAATAATCATTTTATTTCCATTTTAAGGTACAGGAAAGATATTTCTTACAACTTTCAAGTTATTTAGGAGCATAGACAAATGGTAACTTTTAGAGTCCGCTCATCGTCTGTGACAGGTGCAACCCCGGGCCACCCTCTCCGGGACCCTCAGGCTGGGCCTCCGTCTCCTTCCTCCGTGCCTGCTCCGCCGTGGCGCGGTGCTCGGCTGTTGTGGAATCTGTCACTGTTTTCAAACTCATTTGTGTGTCTCTCATTTTTCTTCTGAAGCAGACTCCTACCTCAAAGGCAGAACTGTCTCTTTTAGAACACCTACCGAAGTGCTCAGTCTGCACGCACGGGGACAGAAGCGAAACACAGCTCGCTACCTAACCCCAGGGGAGGGTACAGCCTCATGGAAGCGGCGTCTGCAGTTTCTTATTCATCAGCAAAAGGTGGGGATGGAGACTTCGGCATCCTACCTCGAAAGAGGAGGACAGCTGAGGAAAACATTTCAAGCTAATAACTAAGCTCAATAAAAACAAAGATTTTTTTTCCCTAAAGTTTAGGAATTCATGTTTTATATAGACACCTTACTTGCAAATATTTAGTCCAAAATATCCACTTCAAAATCAAGTTGAAAGTCCCACGCTGTGACCACTCGGTTTCCTTTGACAGCAAAGATCCCCCTTCTGCATATGGCGGGTGAGGTGAATGCTCACGGGGCTGTCGCTCCGCTCCAAACGCCGTACCCCGGTTTAGGAGAACAGCACCTCCCCAGAACAGAGCCAGCTTCAGGGAGTGCGCACGCACAGGGCCTCGATCCCCCAGGAAATCGCTGCGCCTTGGAGAGTGCGCTCAGTACCAGCCTCAAGCTCGCCGTTTCACCTGCAGACTTCGCATGTGACTTTCTGAGGGCGAGATGCCGTCTCGGGGTCGCCGCCGAGGCTGGGATGCCCACGTGCTCTGCAGCTCTCCTGTGACTCCAGGTCATGGGACTCATAACTTTATCTCTCACGCAGGGTTCACATTTATTCTCCCGATTTTCCAGTTTCCAAACATTTTGTGATTTTAGCATATTTTATAAAGTATAGAGTTGAAGTTAGGGTTAAGGGTAAGATCTATAGGAGGAGAAACTATGGCAGAATATGGAACAATTCTACAACCTAACTCATCCCGATTCGTTTTCTCCTCTCCTCCATCCCTGCCCAGAATATGCTCTCTGTCATCTGAAACCTTCATTTCCGACACAACTCCTCACTTCCACAAAAAGCACATTGGTAAGGATAACAGGACACCTCCTCACCCCGCCTCGCCCCCTTCTTTTTATATTTATCCTTCTCTATATTGTATTCTCACGGATTCCCCACACTCAACTGTAGCCAGAAGTTGTAAAAAAAAAAAAAATCAGCATTTGAGTCCCCCCCATTCTTGCTTCCCAATATTTTCAGCAAAGAAATGAAGCATCAAGCAAAGGAGTCAAGGAAACAAGCGAACCGTTTGCCCTTTGAATAAATGTCCCTGAGGCTGGCACTGGAAGCAAAACTCAGTCCAAGTATCAGATAATGTGTGTATCCAGGCTCTCTCCAAAACACTGTGCAAATGAAATGAATTCTGTAGTGATGTGTTTAAAAAAAAACAAAATGAGTCTTCCCTTTGATTTTTTGTTTTGATACTGTTTAAAACCCAAGAACCTATTTTCATGTAAAAATATCACTAAATCAAAACAAAATTGTTAGCATTCATTTTCTCTAATTAGTGGCTTCATTTGTAAAGGAAACATTTTATTTCGGTAATTAGTGAAGTAAATAATTAGGACCTAATCGAATTGTGAGGCTGCTTCCAACTTGGGAAGTTTAGATCACTCGAGTATCTGTAATTTCACATTTGGCATGTGGACAATCAGGGCAAGGTGAAAAGCAGGCTCCTTAGTTGTACTGCTTTTTAAAGAATATTTTTAAAGCCGAATTAAAGGTATCCATGGCAACATATTATTTACGCTGAACAGAAAAAAAAAAGTTACAGATCTGTCACTGCGATATTAATATTGGTAATGTTTCCCCCTGGATAGCCGTCTTGGTGATGACACACTTCACAGTTGCTAGCCTCTTTCTTGTGGGGACCTCAAGTATTTTCCCAGCATCTCTATTCGGATTCTTCAGGAGGTGATTTAAATGACCCATATCTTCCTGCCGATATTTTCATTAGCCCTGGGCAAATTGTTTGCAGTAAAATGAAAGAAAGTTGAAGCTCTGGGTAGGAAAGAAGCTCTTGTGAGCAATTTGCAACTTTCACCTTGGGTCTCCTAGTTATGAGCCTTCATCAGGCTAAGGGCGAGGCATCCCTACTTTGTGTTAAAACATCGTGTAGTGGGATGCAGTGGACACCACGTGGACCCTGTTTCTGTCTGAAGCGTCTTTTTTTCACTTGGTGATTTTGATTTGTAATCACATGACTGACAGAAACCAGAAAAAGGGAAGAAGAAAATTAATAGGTGAGGCTGGGTAAGCAGAAAAGAAAGAGATTTATTAAAAGGGGAGGAAAAGGGGACACGGGACAGGAGGGAGAATGGGAAGAAGGAGGAGTGGGAGGAGGAGACTAACGAGGCTGTGCGAGAGAGACTGACCAGTCTGGAAGCGTCTCTGTATTTGACCTTGGCACTCTGCAAAAAGCTGACCAAACCTGTGAATGTGCTCGGCTCTGAAGATGAAATCAGGGGAGCACCGTGTGGGGACCCCTGTGCTGTGGGCAGGCCGTCTTCTGACCTGTGCATTGCCCACACCAAGACCAGGGTCTGCTCTCCCGTTCCACTCCTACAGTGAGGCCCTCAGACAACGCTCTTACTTCTTATTATCTCAACTATATGTGTTTATAAAAAGGCAAAAATTGGGGGTGGAAAAGAGAAAGCTCAAACCCTTTTTAGTAGACACAACATCCTGCAAGTGTTGTCTCTGTATTCTGAGATAATCACTGGTCTCACCCACGTGTGGAGAGGAGGGAGAGGGGAGCCCAGAGGTGTATAACGCTTTCTCAGTGCCGTTTTAAGGCACTTTATCAAATAGGGTGCGAACCCACATCTGCACGACCCCAGGGCACGTACTCAGTCACATACCCCTTTCTCCAGCTAGAAAGTACACCAAGACCTGGGACTCTGAGAGGGCAGGAAGCTGGGGGACTAGAAAATAAAGTGCATTTCAGAAAAGGACCGTAATACTAAAGCCTGAGTTCTCACAAGAACTTTCCAAATCCTGGAACTGTGACCAAAAGAAGTGACCTGCCACAAAATCCATGGGGGAGTGTGGCCAGCCTTTAGTCACAGTTTCACACGGTGTGTGCACGTATGCATGTGAGTGTGTGCTTACACACCCATGATACACACATGCATTACTCTCATGAAAAGTCAGAAATTTAATCAGATGATTTGAATGCAGGGCACTAAATAGGCATTTTGACTTATTTTCAGAGAATCTGACTTTCAGAGAAGCCAGTTTATTTTCTGTTTGAACAAACAGAATCCACTGTGTCTTTAGTGGAGCTTTCATCAGGAGACAGCGTCACCTCGGAGAAGAGTAGACTTCTCTTCGTCACATCCATGTTCCCCGTGTAGGGCTCCGTGGAGCTCGGGCCTTCGTGACCAGCATGAACGGCAAACTCATTCTTGAAAAAACCAGTCTTTTGATTTAGCTGAAAGGAAAATAATATTATTAATAGAAAAGCATGAAGCTAAACACCAGAAATTTTTCTTTTGAAATAATCATAGTGATTTGCAACACCTTGATAAATGCACAGGCTTAAGTTTTAAAGAGATACTTCCTTCTCTTTTTCTTATTAGCAAAAATGATATGGATGTATTTTAAAAATGCAAAAATACAAGATGAAGTTGTGGTTCCCAACTTTCTTTTTCTATGCTAACTTCAAATCTTGCTTATTATTATACTTTGACACACCCTGTTAACTCAGTAAAGTCCGTCAGCATTTTCTTCACTATTTTCATTCTGTTACCTTTATCCACCACCACCCCAAACACACAGACATGCAAGCTCTTCTGCCTTTTCAGAAAAGGTAAATTATCTTGTTCATTTTTCTCTTAGGTCCTATTATTAATTTAATTTACAGCTAAATCTCATCCTCTAAGTGACTATGCTGACAAAATAGAAACATAATAGTCATTCCTCTCACCGCTGCACAAGATAGATTTTTTTGTGGGTTCTTGCCAGTCCTTAAATTTCCATGTCATCATGAATTCCAAGCTTCCTTCCTGTAAAAAAGTAAGTGCACTTTAACTCCAGATTGACAAATTGCTTCTTCACAGGTCGTCGTAATCCTATCAACGAAATCGACAGCACTAGAAATGGACCCTAGGGGCCGGTGAGATGGCTCAGTGGCGTAAGCGCCTGCCTTGCAAGCGCGAGGGCCCGAGTTCGACTCCCGGATCTCACATACGAAAAAGGGGCCGGTGATACCGCTCAGCGGCACGGGTGCCTGTTGGTGCACGAGGTCCTGAGGTCGACCCCCCGGTACCCACAAAAAAAAAAGAAATGGACCCTAATATTGGAGCTGTCATTACTTAACCATTAGTCTCTGCTCTTCAGCGATCATCCAGGCAAGAAAAGCAATCTTTCTGCCTTCAAGGAACAGCTACTCACTTGCTGCTATTGAGATAAATATCATGTGTAGATCTCTCAGGATTTCTGTCCTTTTTTCTTTTCTTTTTCTTGTTTTGTTTTTACAGTGCTGGGGACCGAATCCAGGGACATATGCTCAACCGCTGCGCTACATCCTGAGCCCCACATCCGTGACCTTTTAAAGATACTTCTTGTGAGGTGCAAGATATTCTCTACAAATCTCACAAGCTAGGTTAACTTTATTACTCTATGTTATTGGCATGAACAGTCACACAGCTTGGATTTCCTCTTAACTAGCCAAGGGAAAATATATGCTAAAGCAAGTACTTTCAACATAAGTATTGCACGTATATAAAGCCACCTGTCAATTAGAATAGTTTGTGACTAGGGAAGGATAAAAACTACGTGGCATTCTAGAAGTACAGAATTTTCTACTAAAGTAGTGTTTGGGGCCATTTCTCATCCTCTAAGCTTTAAAATATGTGCTAATGATTGCAATACATCAGTAGATCACGCCTACCTCACTCTCTCTCCCTTGTTTGTCTCTGAAACAGCTTTCAATATTAAGTCAAAACCAGAGAGACTGAGAACATCAGTGGAGAAGCGAGAGGCCTAGACAGCGACACACTTAACCCTCCTACCCCTAAGGAAGCGACTTCCTGGACTAGGCAAAAACATGGCATTTTTGTTGGTGCTTGTTTTGTTCTAACTAAAATTTCAAAAACATTTTCTCCAAATGCACACACGCCAAGGGAACTGGTTTGAGAATTTTAAAATGAAATAGCCGATGTAAGTGATGCCTGCCTGGTCCAGACCCAGAGCTGTTGCCTGCATTACTGCAGGGCTCAGAAAAACACCTCCCGAAGAATTCTCGGGGTGGAGCTGCAGCTCCCGCTCTAGGTTCACAGTCCCCATGGGATGCTGTGAACGAAGTCGTAGAGTCCCAGCTCCTTACCTTACAGCAAGGTGAGCCGTGCGGTGCAATTCCCAGGTGGATCCTTCAGAGCAGGTCAGACCAAGCACGACTTCACGAGACTGAGTCCTGGCTGGCTGCGCTTCTCCCCTCCACAGCCTCTCTCCCTATCTCCTGAGAGCAGCGTCTTGATAACAGACACCTTCTGCGCGATTCCAGTTACAGGGCTCTGCTTCTAGGGCACCTGCTGCATCCATTCTCAGGGAAAAGAGCGCAAACTGTCCTCGTGCTTTCTGATGAAGCGCACATTCTCACGTCCAGGCTAGATTGTTGGCATAAGTCTGTCAGTGCCCTGTGAGACAAGCTTCCTTCATCCATCCTCTCACTGGAGATGTGATGTCTGACTTCTCTGCGCTAGGCATTTGTCGGCTTCTGCAGACACATCTAGTACTAACGCAGAGGCACTCTGCCCTTCTAGAGCTATCCATTTGATCACATTTGCAACATCTCCATCATTGCCAATGCAGCGTCTGTCTCATTTTATAAAATAGAATCAAATCCTGGAGCTTTTACAGAAAGAGGGTGATCGGAGGAGTAAACCTCTAAGCCATCCCAACATCAGCACACTTCACGGTCTTCAAATTTGCAGCACAGCAGTAAATGCACTGAGTAGCTACTATTTCCCCCAGGAACTACCAGAGGAGCTTGTTTGTTTATTTGTTTGTTTGTTTAGGAGTGACTAGGTGGTCTCTAACATGTCCAAACACCCAAAATTTTAGAAACCCTCTTTTCATATTCTGATCCTCTCTAGCAAGTTGTTTTCATTTTTCAAACCTTACCTTTTAATAAAGAAAAATCATAGAAATCCATTCATTTGATTTATAATATTTAATAATTATTGTTTTTAACAGACAAAATACAATATTAATAATAAATCAGTTTTCTGTTAATTCCTTAGTGGTATCAGTTGTTCTAGAGGCACTTCCCGAGGCTGAAGTATAGCTCAGTGGTAGAGCCCTTGCCCCGCCTACACGAGGTCCCAGGTGTAATCCCCAGCACTGTCAAAGACAAAATAATAGCAAATTAAAAAGGAAGACCCTCTTTTAATAACTCAGTCTCAGAGCAGAGATGAAGCAAATTTAAAGGCATAGAACTTATTCATTTACCCATGTTTGCGCTTACGGAGAAGCAGCAGAGAGTTGTGAGAAGAGCATGAATTCTGGATCCAAATACATGGTTTTGCATCCCAGGAACGCCATTTGCCATGGACTTGGGCAAGTAATGCAAAGCTGTGCATCTACACGTCTCCTTTATGCAGTGAGAAAACGACATTACCTCACAAGACACTGAGAGGATGAAATGACTTCAGTCATAGAGTTCTTAGTGGTGATCTGCATGTAATAAATTCTCATATGCTGGCTATTATTATTGTCATTATTATTATCATTAATTAACATTCCTCAAGAAAAAAAATTTGCCTATGATCTGAATTTTTGATAGATGGCTCTCTCCAAGCTATTTAAATAATTTAAAGGAAAAGCAGAATATGACCCCAAACAGTTCAAGATGAAACATTTTACTCTTATTGATGCAAGTACTAAGAAGTTCAGTGACTATTCACTGACAACGAAAGGGTTAAAAAGCAGCAGAACGCCTCCACTAAGTCCATATTGCCCAGCTCATACTGAGCAGTCAGAGGACAATGCAGTGACACTGACCAAAACTACACAAGATAAGAACAAATCTTTTAGATAAGGCCCTTTCGTTCCTCCCAAGGAGCCCTGACTACTTTCACTAAAAGCTACTGTGAAGCTTCTTTATGAAAGAAGCTAATGGTCTTCAGTGAAGCTGGAAGAAATGTCTCGTCCAGTTGCAACATTGAACGTGTAATTTTAGACTCAATGTACGTACTCCCAGAGGAGCTGAAAGGTGCTGGATGATGCAGAGAAAGGCATTCCTTTAGAGAGTGGTACCTGCCGCCTAGAACCCTCATCCACATCCTCAGGCTCTCACAAAGACCCCATCTCTCATCCTGGAAGCACAGCTCCTCTCTCGGACTCGCCCACTGTGCCCCTTCACAGGGCACCCTGACCTGAATAAGCCCAACTGCACTCCCCTCCTTGCCTTGGTGCATTCTTTTTCACTGACTGCATCACCAGTTTCCATATCGGTCTCAGGACAGGAAGGAATCCTGGACAGGTAGAAAGATCCAGCACAAAGCCTCATTTGCAAGAGGACCGGCTGCAAGTCAGCCCCGACCCAGCTGCTTGCTCATGGAATGCAGACTGTGTGGTCCTTCCCACCCTGCTCCAGTGCATTGCAAACAAAATGCAGAAACACCTTCTTCCTCGATATTCCTTACTCTTGACCAATGAAAGGCTGGGATTTGTTGAAAAGACATTTACTCAACCAATCTGAACCACAGGAGAATATAGAGAAAAATGCCATCAAACGTCTGGAAATTAAGTCAGTAAAATACTTAAGTGTATTTTTAAATGAGCCACTGAATTGAATACTGACATCTTGTACCCTGAGTAACTAATTTAAAGATAACAATATATAATGTAGTAACCATTGTTACCCTCCCATTAGGTTGTTTTGAAATTTTGTTCTATTTTTTTCTCTTTAAAATAAAAATTAAATAAATAAATAAATAAATAAGCCACTGATAGTAAGATATTAACTCTAGAATGCAAACAAGATAACCTTTAGAAGAGGTCCACATGTAAATTCCATGGCTCAGTACCAATTTGGTATGACATTTTAAGTAAAATTAATACTGTAAGCTAATTTGTACTGAAAGTTTTAAATATAATTACTGTCCTTAGAAACATTGAAAGGAATAGAAATTATTTTAACTAATATCAGTGTGAAAATATACTACTGAGACTTAAGCCAACTGATGACAAATAAACATAGAAATTCTAGAAAAACAGGAAGAAAATTTAACTACGTACTTCAAGATTGGTTCACTTTTAATACAAACCTAAATTCCAAGTCAATTTATTTTTCTATATTGTATACAATCATGTCATTTTTAAAGACAGGTTTATGATTCTGAAAAAGAATCCTGATCTTTCGTTGTCTTACATATCACATAACTAATAGAGTTAGAATGAATGTGAGTTGTAAAATAATGTTAAATTTAACAATTAAAATTCCCGACTATAGTGAGAAATATGCTATTAATGTACATAAATGTATAAGGGGCTAAAACTATTTAAGATTTTTTTTAAATTTAGTAAGATCCTATTGAAGAACTTTATGTATTTAATGCAATACTTTAATAGACAAACTTTTGAATACTTTTGTAGCTCTCCAAAATTGCAAAATTGGTCTCCCATGGCGAAAGAGCTTCTCAAAATTATTGCTGGAAAAGTACAGGAAATCTTCATTTTCAGAAGAAAGACCAAAATGTAACATTCATTTCAAAAGAAAATTAAATAATAAATTATATAAGCACTGAATCTATTATAAACTAGTATGAAAGCAAATATAACACTATTTCAAGATACTATTATATTCTAAAGGCTGAATTTCTCACTATCATGATCAAAGGTTTTATGTTCAAAAATATATTTTTATTTCCTAGAATTATTTTTCATTTGTAACTGCTATATAATAACTATGCAATTGCTATAATCATATGTAATTTATATAATTATCATATAAATAATAGTCAAAATACATTTTGAGGAGTACTTTATAAAACTTCATAAAAGTACTTTATAAAACTTTCATAATGGAGATATGTGAGCTGCTAGCAGCTCTCTATAACCAATATTTAGCTTCATCAGGAATTGATTGCTTTTTACAGAATAAAACTCATTTACTTTAGTTAAAATTTAAAATGAAAATTCATGTCAGGGGAAATGGATGTTTATGGAAGAAAAGAACTGGGAATAAAGCCAGTCTTTTGTGTGTGTGGTATCGGTGATCAAATCTAGGGCCTCACACATGCTGGGCAAGGGCTCTACCCCTGGAGCACTCCCCAGCCCTGAGCCTTCCTTCGTGAGAACCTGAAACCAGAGCTTGGAGAGCAGTCAACATTCAAATACCCTGGGACTGTTCTGGGCTCTTTCTAGTGCCACATGGTCGCTTACCTCTATTTCACTGAATGCCTGTGTCCTCCTTCTTTCACGGTCCCTTCCAACATTCTCCACTGCCCTCACACGTGAAGGACACGGCCAATGTAGTCAAGAGTGGACATTTGCTAGGTCTTCTTTGTCCCATTTCCAAGTTTCCAAGAAACTAAAGAACAGCTGGGACAGCTTGGCTCTGGCTAAGGGGGCTGGGCAGTGTGATAAGGACCCACTCAACAGGCAGAGCGAAAGCCCACTTCCAGGGCTGCACAGGGGTGGGAGTGCCAGTTGCTCCATCTCTGATCAAGAAGACGTCTTTCCTGTCTCATGTAATAGCGCAGTGCAGTGACCCCACCCTGAACAGGACCAAAGCATTCCAAGCTTCAGCATTCCCAAACCTTTGAGCTCTTTAACTCCTGCCCATCCTGACAACCGTCTTCATTTTCAGAGGAATAATTAGAGTGATGACATAAATAGAGCTCACTTTGTGCAGGGAATCCAAAATTCCTGGAAACCCAGAGACGGTGTCAATGAAAAGTGGTCCTTTGTATGTAACATTATTTTTGAACTTGTGGACCACCTGAAAAGTCTCAAGCCTCCTCCCCGTGGACTATACGTTTTGAAGTGCTGATTTACATCATTTAAATGTCCATATTGATTTATTTTCAAAATAAAAGGAGTTCTCATGGAATCAAAGAGCTGGAAGAGGAAATGAAAAGAGGGTGCAGCATGAAAAAGATTGGTGAACTGAAGCAAGGGCTCACACTAAAGACTTTATTGGTCCTGCCAAACCCCATGAAATTATGGCTGAGTCTATGTGAGCGAGGCTGTGCACAGAATCTGAAGGAGCTCCTTACACAGGGATTTTGCAGGATATGGGAATATTTTGGCCCCATGACAAGGCGTCAAGCTTCAGTGCATGGAGAGTTTTAATATATACAGGGCTACTAGGAACATCAAGAAATAAAACCATGGTACAGACATCACCACTTCAGGGTAGGCACTGCCAAAGGTAGTGGTTGTGCTGTGTCCTCCCGGGGTGTGGAGAGAAGTGGGCATCTGGGAGGTGTCAAGCAGAGCATGAGTTTCATGCATCTGTGGCCTCGTGTGTGACATCGCTAGAGGTTTCCATCAGTAATATCATGAGATCTGAAATGGTGCTAAAGACAACTGTATTACAAGGTCCTGAGGCAGGCTGGTGTCATCTCATCTGTGACAATAGCTAGAAAGAATTATGTGCATGATAATCATCTACTTAGATGTATTTACTCCTTTTCTCAAGAAAAATCTTTAGTTGACGTTACATTGTTTGTCAGTAATTTCAGTGTTAATATTTGCATAGCCTCAGCACATTTTGTCTTAAATAATTGTGATGCTGCACTTTTTTTCTAATTTATAATTAACGAGATTATAGTCTTTTCCATTTAACAGGAAACAAAGCAGAAAATAGACCGTATCCAACTGATTTTTCTCCCTAGAATTTGTTCTTTTAACAAATCTTGAATTGTTCTTTTCGTGGTAGCAGTCACTTGGGTTTCCAGGTATTTTCAAGCACAGCTTGTAAGACTTCAGCACGAGGAAACCACAGGATGCATCAAGCATGCATGAAATGCTAAACTGATGAGTGACTTGTATTCATGGGAGAGCTCTTTTCCTATGGGGAGGAAAAACAATTATCTCTTGGCCTTGGTTTTGTCACCTTCATTGCTGAAACAACGAAAATTGTTTATAACAATTTCCCAAAGCAAGGGAGAAAGTGTGTTTGCAGGGAGATGGGAGGACTGCAGAAGAGGTAATGGACTTGTGTCTGTTCACCTGCGCTCCCTCCTGTCCCCTTCTCTTGACCTGCAGGAATTCACAAAAGCTTCCCCAGGTGGCCAAGGTAGCATGAAGACCTTGGTAAATCTCTAGTAGTCCTTAGGTCACATTTTATGCCAGTTTATCTCAAGCCAGTAACTTTGATATGTATCTTAAGTAATTTCCTTGATGGCCAAGGAATTTACCAGAGTGAACAAGCAGTGGTTATGATTTTGCAATAACTTAATTGTACATATGACAGATGATTTACTGAAGCCATATTTTAAATAAGAAAGAATGTCAAAGCAGTATGTTGTATATTGGTTTACATTAGAATTGTCTAAGAATGTCTAGAAATATACTGCAGTGCCACTGGATCCTAAAACATTCACCAAACCTCTTTTAAATAGACCCTAAGGGTATAAATTTTCATGTCTTCTTTATAAACATAATTGTATTTTAAATATCTATTAACTCAGCTTAGTTTCCGTGATTTGAAAACCTAAGGTTCCAAAGGCCAGTGAAAACAAGTACTGTCCCACACATGAGCAAGGTCAAACTATGCTGTAAAGAAGAATAATTTTGCCCAGGAGCTGATCGTCTGGGGAGGAACATGGGGAAGAGCTAAAGAAAGCTTCTCTCAGAGGTAAACTTCATGCGAGTGTTTGCCTCAAGTGGCCCAAAATAGCAACTTGATAGGCAGAGCGAAAGCCCAGTCTTGAAGGGAAACCGAAGATCATGATAAATAAACAGTAGCAAGCTGTCGGACCAATCACGAAGGCTAACATGAAAGTTCTACAGTGTGCAATTTGGAACACAATGAACGGCTTTTGAAGAAAATGTCTGCGCTTTGTCGGATGCATGACACGGGGCAGGAAGAGTGACCAGGTTCACCATCAGACCAAAATGAGGAGTGAGCGTCTCTAACGTTTAGCTTAAGTCACAGAGCCCTCCATGCTTTATTTTCATTTTTCAAGTTTCTCTAACTCTGTGAAAGAAGTATTTCCTTACACTTCGCAGTTAAGTTCTATTTGGTCAAATGCTATCAAATACCAAAGTCAGTTAAAATTCCAAGATTCCACAGTGAACCCATTTAGAATGGAAAGTGGGTCACCTGGTAGCTGACACATGTTGCTAAGATATTTGTGCCTCTTTTTCAAGTGACTTCAGGAATAGTATTATGAGTTTTCAACTCAATAAACTCAATAATAGCAAATTTATTACACTGAAGAATACTTGCTCATTGTAAAAAAATACTTGCACTATGTTTAGCTTTACATTACATTAATACATAGCATTACTGTATATTTTCATTGGAATTTTTTTCCTTAAAATCATGATCTTGGGCCGGTGACGGTGAGATGGTTCAGCGGCATAAATGCCTGTCTGGCAAGCGCGAGGGCCCAAGTTCAACTCCTGGATCCCACATATGAAAAAAGGGCCAGTGATATCCCTCAGCGGCATGGGCGCCTGCTGGCGCGCGAGGTCCTGAGGTTGACCCCCGGCACCCACAAAAAAAAAAAAAAAAAAATCATGATCTCTACAAAAACCCAAAAAGGATCAGACCACATCAGTCACTAATGTCACAGCCCCTCACGGCACCCCCTTTTGTGGAAACTTTTGGTATTATGGGAGCATGTGCATTCTTTCCTGGAAGAGGGACACTGAAATCGATCCCCTCTTCCCTGGCTCCCCACATAATCACAAATTCGCTTTGTCTGAGAAGATCTTTAATCACGAGCTCTACACATGTCAATTAGAATCTTAAAGGTTAAAAACTAAATTTTCTTCAAGAATAACTTTCTACACATTTTTGAACACATATTTTTCACCGAGTTTTTTAATTCTTTTTTTCAGATTCTAGTCATAGGTCCCTGTTTTCTGTTCAGAACAATGCCAGGTTTTAATAAAATTAAGCATAGGAAGTAGAGCTTCTTCAAATGGGAAGGGGATCAAGAGTTGGAGGGATCAGGGGGTGATAGGAGTGGAAAAGGACAAAAAAAGAATTACGATGTGTTATGCATGTATACCTGTTCCCCATGATAAATGCCATCATTATGTAATATATAATAAAGAAAAAAATACTTAGGCACTGATTGATTTTTTTTACTCTAAGGGTACTTTGGTCAGTGAGGCTGTGTTGGACATATACAGAAACCTCATAATGAATCCTTTCTAACACAAGGTCACTGAGGTCACCACATGAGTGTGTTTCAACTCACTGAGGCAAAACCTACCACCGTGGAGGACTAAGATCCCTCAGCTAATTACATCCTCAAGATATTTCCACAGACTAAGATGACTCGGTAAAAATGTGTATATTTAATCTGTAAAATATGTGGCCCAACTATAAATTATGCGAACACTGTTACTATTCGAAGCATCGGCGCGTCACTTTGAGTCACACACAGCCACTGTGGCAGAAGGACAGGGTGGGTTGTCCTTGCTCACAGAACGACCACACCCTCTGCAGAGCTGCTCTTTGGGTACAGGTGAGGTTTTACTATTGACTTCTAGAAAAACAGGGTTCCTGAGCAAAGCCCCCCACTGCCTTGCCTTCACTGCTGCTGCCCTGCTCTCTTCCTCGTGCCAGGGGCTTCGTGCTCCTCCTCTGCCTCCCTCCATCCCTAGGCAGCCAGTTGCCTCCTTAAAAGTCAGGGCCACACTGTCCAGAAATGCTTGTGTGACGCATGCAGGGACCTGCCCACTAAATCCAGACTTGCAGTTTTGTGGCACGGAGAGGCAAAAAGGAGGGGTACACTGTATACAAAAAGAACCTTTTTATTAGTAGCAACCTGAATGGAGATAAAACCTGAAATACATCGTGTTCAGCTCGGTAACACTGCCCACAAGCAGATTTGGAGGGAAGCAACCCACAAGCAGGATCCGATGGCTTCTTTCAGGACTGGGTGCTAGGTCTACAGACTCTTTCCTGTTCTTTTTCTTCCTTTAATTTTTTTCTTTTTACATTATTTACTATGTTGTCTGTCTTATCGGCTTCTCTCTGGCATATCTTTTAGTGTTGAGAAAAGTTTGCATTCTGTTTTTTCCATATTTTTTACTGATAACTATTATGTGCATTTATGAAGTAAAATGTGACATTCTGACAATATAATAAGGTAATACATATATGTACTTATTTATAGTTTTATCACACTTTTATCTTTTTAAATAATTTTCAGCTTTATGGGTTATATTTGAATTTTTTTGCCTGAAAAGCTTCAATTCATCTTTAGTATCTAAGTTGAACATCATCCACCTTCCCCTAAGTAATCCACCCCTGTGTTCCTCAGATTTGAATATGTGTGTCTGAAATGGGTATTAACAAGTACTCTTGCATCTAGATGGGGCTACATGACTCAGCTTGTTTTAGACTTGCACTTTATGTCATTGGGGTAAAAATTCCTGTCTCCTTTAAGTCTCCAGGGTTCTAAAATTTACCTCTCCCAGAAGCTCATGCGCCTTTAAGAGCTACATGGTTCTAACATTCATCTTGTTGACTGAGCAGCTAATATGTTTCAGGCAGTGAAAACACTCACAGGAACCAGACATGTCAACACCTTGCCTTTCTAAAACTTAGACTGCACAGGACGCTGATCTAGTATATAAACAGACAAACAAGCAAATACACATGGTAAGTGGCATAAAGAAAGCATACGTGAGCTGCTACAGAAATCACTGTGGGAGCATCGCTGGGGCGAGGGGCGAGGGAAGCTTGAGGAGGGGGCGTTTGGCGGAGACAACGCTCTACAGTGAGGAAGTCATTTCCGCCCTTTGCCTGAGTTGCTCTGTAGCAGCTGCGCCCAGCGGGTGTTCACAGATGGATCCAGGAAAACTTAAAATGTCGGTCTGATGGCCAGGCCTGGTGGCGCACGCCTGTAATCCCAGCATGTAGGAGGCTGAAGGCAGCAGGGTCACTGTGGTTTCGAGGCCAGGCCTGGCCTACATAGTGAGTCAAGGCCAGCCTGAACTGCATAGTGAGACCCTGTCTCAAAAAGACCAAAAAACAAAATTAGTCTCATGCCAAAATGCCTTTGTGTAATACATGGGTAAGTGAACAAATGAGTCTTGAAATCTGTATTTGGTAAAAAGTCCCCTTAGGGGCCGGTGATATAGCTCAGCAGCATAAGTGCCTGCCTGGCAAGCACGAGGTCCTGAGTTCAACACCTGGTACCCACATTAAAAAAAAAAAGTCCTCTTAAACTTAAAATGATTACATGTAAATTAGTCCAAATCAAACTTAGTTGAATATGCTATATTTCCTTTTGTCAACTTCATATTTAATTAGGTAATTAACATTTCTGATCATTTTCCAACACTTTTACAGATTGCTCGTTAGAATTGATAAATCAGCATTGTAGTATGAATATTTAATTTTTTGGAACAATGAGAATTACACATTTTATAAAACAATTTGTAGTCACAAAGTGCTTCCAATCATTTTCCTCTCATGAATAGCTGCTATGTTTTGACATTATCTCCTTATAAACTTTTTCCTTAACATTCACTTTGCCTAAAACTTCCCACATGTAACCGCTAGTCATTTCCAGTTCTGAGCCCATTATCTGTGAAGGGGTGTTCCTGTACTGCTCAATTCCATTTCTTTTTGGATATAAAAAGATAAAAGAGATTTAATAAGAAAAATACGGAGCTTCTGGAAAAAGATGGCAGATCTGTAAGAAGCAGGCAGTGAACCTCTCCAAAAGTCGCCATCCGGACACTGGAATATAGTGACTAGAGGAGGACAAGAAAGAGGAAAGTGGCTCCCAGGGACCCAGGAAAGATCTGAAGCGCAGTTTGGGGCCCACGGAGAAAGTCAAGAGAGAAACTCCAACAAAGAAGAAGGAGGTGGCCCTGTGTCGGGAATCCTGGCGCGACAGAAGCGGTTCAAATCTGCAGACACGTGGTGATTCCCGGCGCCCCTGGGGGCCTCCATGGAGGAACGCCAGAAGCAGCGGTGCAGAGAAGCAGCGGCCGTGAAGGACACACTGACTGGCGGTGAGTGCTGATGCCCGGCCGTCCCACGCAAGAGAGCGACTAGCTGGGCGCCATTGTGGGGGGGGCAGCAGCTGAACTTGAAACTCAGGGCGGCCGCCACTCCATCCACGGCTCCAGCAGGGACCTCCGCGGAGGAACGTGAGATGCCGCACTACAGAGAAGCGGAGGCTGTGAAGGACACACTGACTGGCGCTTTTCTTCCTGGTATTCCAAGACTGAGATTGTCTAAGGATCACAGAAAATACTGTGGCACAGAACCAAAGAACCAAGGACTGGGCCAAACAGGCAGCAACTTCTTATCTCCAATAAATTGAAGAGGTAGGATATTACAGTAGGCTCAAAACCCAAAAATAAGTTACACCTGGAAGATACCTCAGAGAAGTAGTCATCTCCTAAGAGTTTGAAATACTAGGAATAAAGCAACCTACCATAGGCAATTTACAAACAGCAACCCGGGAATTAAACTAAAGAAAGAAAAGAAAATGAGATGACACTTAAACCAGATGCAACCCCACACATCCAGCTCACCAAAGGCAAACCCAGGGGGCAGTGAGGTGGGACAAACTGAAAGCCACCCACCTGATATCTCTGAAGTGGTAAAAACAAAGCAGTTGAATGAGGCTCTGGAAAAATTAAATCAGAAATAATTTCTCAGATAACTGCAGAGATAATGTCCACAATGAAGACCATGCTTAAGGATGCTAGAGCAGATACAGACAAAAAAAATAGCTGAGCTTAAGAAAATGATGGAAGCCATGAATGCTCAGCATAGGAAAGAAATGGAATCCATAAAGCAGATTCAAGCAGATATCCAGGAGAACAAAAATTCCATTGAAAGTATTTGTAGCAGATTAAGCCAATGTGAGGACAGGATCTCAGATATAGAAGACAGGCTTGCAATTAGTGATCATGAAAAGAAAGAATTCTTAAAAATAGCAAGGGACAATGAAAATCAATCCAGCAGCTGCTAGATGATGCAAAGAAGAATAACTTAAGATTGATTGGAATAAATGAAAAAGCAGGAGATAGCATAAATGATATCAGAACACTGTTCACAGACATTATAACAGAAAATTTCCCTGGTAGAGAAAAAGAATTTGTTCAGATAAGTGAGGCTTAGAACTCCAATTAGCCATGATCAAACAAAATCTTCAGCCAGGCATATCATAGTCAAAATTCCAGAAATTCAACATAGGAATAGACTATTAAAAGCTGTTAGGGAAAAGAAACAAATCACCTATAAAGGAAAGCCCATCAGAATGACAGCAGACTTTTCAGCACAAACCCTCAAATCAAGAAGAGCTTGGAATGATGTATTTCAAGTTCTAAAGGAAAATAAACTTCAACCCAGATTGATGTACCCTGCAAAATTATCTTTCAAAACTGATGGAGAAATAAAATACTTCCATGACAAAGAACATCTGAGAAAATTTATAACCACCAAACCAGCACTCCAAAATGTTATGAAGGACATTCTAGAAAGGGATAACAAGGACTACAATTCCAGGAACCCCAACAGAAGGAATCCACCAAGCAGAGCAAATGATTAAAGAGAGGGAGGGAAAAAAATAAAAAGAGGGGGAGCCATGACAAGGAAAATAACATGACAAGGATAAGTCAACACATATCAGTTTTAACAATCAATGTTAATGGTCTCAATTCACCAATCAAAAGGCACAGATTGGCAAATTAGATCAAGAAGCAACAATATGCTGTATGCAAGAAACACATTTAATTCAAAAAGAAATTCATAGACTGAAAGTCAAAGGATGGAAAACAATACTCCATGCAAAAGGAACCCAGAAAAAAGCAGGGGTAGCTATTCTTTTTGCAGACAAAGTGAATTTCAAGCCAAGAATGATTGAGAGAGATAAAAAAGGTCACTACATCCTTGTAAAGGGAACAATCCAGGAGGAAGAGATAACAATCATAAATATATATGCAACAAATACCAGTCCACCCAACTCTATAAAACAATTATTAATGGACATGAAAAATCAAATAAGCACTAATACAATTGTATTCAGGGTCTCAATACTCCACTGACAAAAAAAGACAGATCAACTAGATAAAAAATTAACAATGAAATATAAGAACTGAACCAAACTTTGGAACAGATGGACTTACTAGATGTCTACAGAATGTTCCACCCCACAAGATCAGAATACACATTCTTCTCAGTTGCACATGGGACGTTCTCCAAAGTAGACCACATACTAGCTCATAAAACCTGCTTAAGTAAATGCAAAGGAATTGAAATGATCCCACGCATATTATCAGACCATAGTGCAATGAAATTGGAAATCAATGGCAAAAGAAACCACAAGAACTTCCTAAACACATGGAAATTAAATAGCACACTACTGAATAACCAATGGGTCACAGATGAAATTAAAGAAGAAATTAGACACTTTCTACAACTGAATGATAATGACAGTACAATATACCGGAACTTATGGGATACAATGAAAGCAGTCCTAAGAGGGAAATTTATAGCATTAAATTCCTATATCAGGAAAATAGAGCAAGCGCAAATAAACAACTTAATGGCGAACCTCGAACTTCTAGAAAAAGAAGTGCAGGCTAAGCCAAAAGCCCGTACAAGGGAGGAAATTACAAAGATCAGAGCAGAAATTAACGTATTGGAGACTAAATAAACAATACAAAGAATCAATGAAGCAAAGAGTTGGTTCTTTGAAAGAATAAATGAGATTGACAAACCCTTATCCAACCTTACTAAAAAAAGAAAAGAAAGTATTCAAATCCACACAATTAAGAATGAAAAGGGTGATATCGCAAGGGACCCTGCAGAAATCCAGAAGATCATCTATACCTACTTTGAAAACTTGTATTCTAATAAGAGGGAAAATGCAGAAGAAATGGACAGATTCCTAGATACGTATGAATTACCAAAGCTGAATCAAGAAGTTATAAAAATCCTAAATAAACCAATAACAATCACTGAAATCAAAGATGTAATTAAAAACCTCCCAACAAAGAAAAGCCCATGCCCTGATGGATTCACTGCCGAATTCTACAAGAAATTTAGAGAAGACCTAACACCAATACTTCTCAAACTTTTTAATGAAATTGAAAGGGAAGCAATACTCCCAAATTCATTCCTGGAAGCAAGCATTACCCTGATACCAAAACCAGAGAAGGACCCAACGAAGAAAGAAAACTACAGACCAATCTCCCTAATGAACATAGATGCAAAAATCCTCAATAAGATACTGGCACACAGAATCCAGCAAATCATCAAGAAGATTATACACCATGACTAAGTTGGATTCATCCCAGGGATGCAGGGATGGTTCAACATACGTAAATCAATAAATGTAATACACCATATTAACAGAACCAAGGACAAAAATCATATGATCATCTCAACAGATACAGAAAAAGCTTTGAACAAAGTCCAGCACCCATTCATGATAAAAACCCTACAGAAAATTGGAATAGATGGTCTTTATCTCAATCTGATAAAAGCTATCTATGATAAACCAACAGCCAATATCATACTAAATGGACAAAAACTGAAAGCCTTCTCTCTAAAATCAGGAACAAGACAAGGATGTCCACTGTCCCCTCTTATTCAACACAGTCCTGGAAACTTTAGCCAGAGCAATTAGACAAGAGAAAGAAATAAAAGGAATAATGATTGGAAAGGAAGAAGTTAAAATATCATTATTCACAGATGACATGGTACTCTATGTAGAAGACCCCCAAAAACTCCACTAAAAAATTGTTCGATTTAATAAGCAAATTCAGTAGTGTAGCTGGATACAAAGTCAATACTCAAAAATTAATAGCTGTACACGAATAACAAACTCACTGAAAGAGAAATTAGGGAGATAATATCTTTCACAATAACATCCAAAAAATGAAATACCTAGGAATCAATCTCATGAAGGAGGTAAAAGACCTCTACACTGAAAACTTCAGTGCTCTGAAAAAGGAGATTGAAGAGGATACCAGACAATAGAAAGATATCCCTTGCTCTTGGGTAGGAAGAACCAATATAGTGAAAATGGCCATACTTCCAAAGTTGTTATACAGATTTAATGCAATTCCGATCAAAATTCCAACAACATATCTCACAGAATTACAGAAAACAATCCTAAAATTCATCTGGAACCAGAAAAGACCTAGAATAGCAAAGGCAATTCTGGGCAACAAAGGCAAGGCAGGGGGTATCACAATCCCTGATTTGAAATTATACTATAAAGCTACTGTGATAAAAACAGTGTGGTATTGGCAAAAAACAGACTCGAAGATCAATGGAACAGATTAGAAGATGCAGAAACAACTCCAGACATACTAAGCCACCTTATCTTTGACAAAGGTGCCAAACACATTCCCTGGAAGAAAGATAGCCTCTTTAATAAATGGTGCTGGAAAAATTGGCTCTACACATGCCAAAGATTAAAATTAGGCCATATCTTTCACTGCGCACTAAACTAAATTCAAAATGGATCAAAGATCTAAACATTAAAACAGAAACATTAAATCTCCCGGAAAATAGAATAAGTAAAACTCTTGAAGACACTAGTGTAGGCAAAGACTTTATAAATAAAACCCCAATGGCACAGGAAGCATCACAAAGAATCAACAACTGGGATCTCATCTTATTAAAAAGTTTTTGCACAGCAAGAGAAACCACCAACAGAGTAAAGAGACAACCCACAACATGGGAAAAAATGTTTGCCAGCTATTCCTCAGACAAAGGATTACTACCAAGAACATACAAAGAACTCAAAAAAATCAGACCTCCCAAATTTAAAGACCCAATCCAAAAATTGGCATCTGAGATGAATACACACTTCTCAGATGAAGAAATACAAATGGCAAATAAATATATGAAAAAATGTTCAACATCACTAGTCATGCGAGAGATGCAAATGAAAACAACACTGAGATTCCATCTCACCCCAGAAAGAATGGCTATTATCAACAAATCAACTAATAACAAATGCTGGAGGGGCTGTGGGGAAAAAAGAACCCTTCTCCACTGTTGGTGGGAGTGTCGACTGGTACAGCCTCTGTGGAAATCAGTGTGGAGATTCCTCAAAAAAACTAGGATTGGAGGTCCCATTTGATCCAGCTATTCCCCTTCTGGGTATCTTCCCAGAAGAATTAAAGGCATCGTGCCACAGCGATATATGTGCACCCATGTTTATAGCAACACAATTTGTAATAGCTAGATCACGGAAACAACTCAAATGCCCATTAACCGAGGAATAGATAAAAAAGATGTGGTATTTTTATACAATGGAGTACTACTCAGCCATAAAGAAGGACAAACTGGAAACTTTTATAAGTAAATGGATGCAACTCGGGAAAATACTCACAAGTGAAATAAACCAGATGCACATTTGTAAACATTGTATTGTTTCCCTAGTAAGAAAATGCAATTTCACTGTGACTATTCCATTCCTTAGTCTTCTATTTTTACCTAGCTTTTACATGGCTTAATCTTATACTGAGTAATGTTTTTCCCCCAAAGGTATTTGTACATTCTTTAATTCTTGAGTTTGTTAATACATGAGAATGTTTACTTGTTGTCTTTAAAAAAAATTAATTAATTTAAAAATAAATAAATAAATAAATGTTTCTCAACTATAAAAAAAGCTGTTAGAGAAAAGAAACAGATCACCTATGAAAAAAAGCACAATGGAAAAAAAAAGAAAAAAACCCATATTTTCTGACAAATCCAACATGATCTGAAATTTGAACTCCTATTTGGGGTGCTTCCATTTAGAGAATTACCATTACATAAATAGTTATTAAAATTATGTTGGGTTAGAGAATTGCCATTATATAAATGACCACTCATATTATATTTGCATTTAGAACTCATTGATAAAAATACGAAGAGTCTTGTTTTGAAAAGATTATTTAGTAAAAAAATAGCATAAAATAAATACAGAAAACATACTCTACTCAGGGTGAGACAAAGAATAAAATGAATCCGAGATGCTCACTTTTTCCTTTTCCTTGAAAAGCTACCCTTCCCCAGGAAATTGTTTTTAACAGAAAAAGAATAACCCTGGAAAAAAAATAATTAGTAATATGAAATGTCAGTTCTCTAGGTAGGTTTCCTTTGGTAGCACAGTCCGTTAACTGCATATTGGTAATGCCAACATCAACTCTGCATAAAACCATGGATGGAGTTATGAGTGAGAGTGGGATGTGGTCGACTTTTCAATTAATTTGGCCATATCACAGCTGTAAACGTTCTAACACTACCCATCCAGATGACACACATAGCACTAATAACTATAAAACTCCAGAGATCTGGAAATAAAATGTGTTGACCTTTCTTTGTATAATCAATAAATGCACAAACTAAGAAAAAGAATGATCAAAATCCAATTTAGATGGTATCTGAGTCCTTTCGGGCTGCCATGATAACATAACTTAGACTACGTGGCTTATAAACAGCAGAGATTCCTCACGGTTCTGGAAGGTGGCAAGGGCAAGATCTAGGGGCTGCAGACCCGATGTCTGGGGAGAGCCTGCTTCTTTGCTGATAGCTGTGGGGCCTCACACAGCAAAACCAGCAGCATGGCTCTCTTCGACCTCTTGTATAAGTACACCAAGCCCATGCAGGACCTAATCGCCTCATAAAGTCCCACCAACTAATATCATCACCTTGAATGTAGGCATTGGGGGGAACATAAACACTTACAGCAAACAGGAAACTATGAGGAATTACATATGTTTTGCTTTTCTATAACCATTTTTTATACTTTGTGTTTTAACAGATTAGGAGGGTATTTGCTCAGGGAAGGCACATTGTATGTTAGCCAAAAGGCTGGAAATGTAGAAGTAGAGATTTGGAATGAAGAAAATATGTAGGGGAAATAACCAAGGAAAATATCAGATAAAAATCCTGTAAGAATTTTTTAAAAGCTATTTGCATACTTGATCTATAAACTCCTGTTGAAACTACACAAGCTACTATAAAAATCAATTCGAGGCTTGAAGTAAAAGAACAAAAACTCATTTTATTAAAAACCAAGCCTTCACTTTTTGCATGTAATTATTGCTTTTAATGTTTAAAGTGAAAAAAGAACACATTATTCTGCATATTTTTGTTTAATGAAGATGTTTCCATAAGTGCCTGCCTGGCAAGTGCAAGGTCCTGAGTTCAACTCCCGGAACCCACATAAAGGAAAAAAAGGGCCGGTGATATTGCTCAGTGGCACAAGTGCTTGCTGGCAAGCATGAGGTCCTGAGGTCGACTCCTGGTACCCACATTAAAAAAAAAAAATAAGATGTTTCTAGCATGATTTTTCCTTTATTCTTCTGTATATATGGGTAGTTTTGGATATTCAAAAAGATGCTGTCATGTTGACTTTGAAAACTTTTTCCTTTGAAAAATATGTTAAATCTTTGCAGTTCATTACAAAATTATCTCCTAAGAATATAATATGGTGTGTGGAATAAATGGAATTTCACATTTGGGAAGGTTTTGGAATGTATTGCTGTCAAGGAGCTGTTTTCTAAGTTATATATGCAGAATCTGTAATAAAAAATCATAAGAAAAAGACTTTGAATGTCAAAATTGTCTTTTAAAATTTTTAAATGAGTTCACTGTTTGCAGAAAAAATTTCTTTCAAAGAACTGTGTATGATTTGGAGATATTTGCCTTTTCTGTGTGATGCAGCATCCTATCTAGATTAGGCTCTTGTCAAATCTTGGGCTTTCTTGTCACATTTCTCTTCTTGGTAAATTCCTTTGGTTAGGAATATCTGTGATCATGGAGACCTGAGAGAGTCTTGGTAAAATACCATAATTCACCTCTCATTTTAATTCACTTTGCAACCTCAAATTCCTTACAGTGTAATTAAAATGCAAGGATTCCAGCTCTCCTTGAATTGGAAATGATTGCTGGCAGTGTTAGATTCTGACTAAGCCAGGCCCATTACCCTCTTTCCTAGGCAAATATTCTGACTATTTCCTGATCTCCCTTACAATTGTGTGCTGTGACACTGAGTTGTAGCCCACCCAATGTGACATCTTGCCTGTAAAATACCTCAAGTGTGAACCTCCCTGCTCTTTCCCCTGTGCACAGACTTTAAAAGCCACGTGAAAATCATGGAACCACAAAATGCAAAACATTTGGACAAGGATCACCTACTTGGACTTTGATGTGAGGAGAAATCAACTGATATTGAGTCTTTAGAAAAAATGTAAGGGTGCATCAGCTACTGCTAATCAGCATCACCGTAACTAATGGAGACTTGCAAGCAGATACCTTAAACAGTCAGGACCTGAAGGAAGCAGGAAGTAATGAGGTGAACCACACGTAAAGCACACGTAAAAGACATTTTGGAAAAGGCAGCAAAAGCACAGAGGAAGAATGGCAGCCGACCGTGTTTATCCTCGTGTGCTCTGATCTCACAAAGGGAGCTATTTGTGTTGCTCAAGGTTTCTCTTTTCACTGGGTCCCTAGCTCTTAGCCATTTTCCCCTATTTTGAGGATGAGTTAGAGAAGGAACCACAGTTACCATCTGTGTAACTGTTTCTTTGGCATCACCTTCCCCTCTTTCATCTCTCTATTGTAATCCGTGCTGCCGTGCCAGTTATTACTTGGCTAGTATTTGTGCTTGAACAGAACACTCTAGGTTGGACACCACAGTCTGCAAAATGACCTTGGGCAATAGCAGTGAACTAAACAGCAATTTATTTAGTCTCGTACTGCCATGCTCCTTGCACCAACCACAAATTTGGAAAATGAAATGACAAAAATGTTTTGTGTTAGTTTTGTGCCACTAAGCATGTACAACTTAATGTAATCAACTCAGGAAGAAAAAAAGGGTTAGTTTGGCTTATAGTTCTGGAGGTTCAGTCCATGGTCAGTTGATCCATCATGTGGCAGTCACTCCATCATGGCACAGATGAGGGGCAGAAGCTGCTTACCTTATGGGATACAGGAAGTGAAAGAGAAGAGGAAGAGGTCAGGTCCTAATATCCCCCTTCAAAGGCACCCCCCCAATGACCAAACTTTTCCCTGTAGCCCTGCCTCTTAAAGTCCTACCACCTCTCAGCAACACCAACCTGGACCCCTAGAAATGGGCTTTGGGGGAATATTTTATATCCACCTTATAGCACGATTGGAGCAAATACAAAATCCAACCTTTCTACAACAATTTGTAGGTGGGTACAGAGGGAGCAATTTGCAGAAAAAAACCAAACGAAAAGCTATTCAGAGGCCAGAGCATGCCTCAGAACCTTATTTGCTAGGCAAAACATTTATGAACGATAATCATACAGGAATTCCTCAAAGAAGATGGCAATATGTCCCCTTGGAAAACATGCATAGTCCTTAAGTTTGAATAAAAACAAAGCTCTGCTTTGGGCAATTTTCCTTCCTTAGTGAAAGAGAAAATAAAATAACTAATGTACCTACAGAATCTACCTAACGAAATACATTTACATTCCTTTGTCCTTGTTTCTGCTGTTTTATTCTAATCTGTTTTTCAAGTAGTATTATACTTTTTCTTAAATAACATCTTGTTGATGCATACTTTCTTACTTAAAGAGTTACTGTTCTTAACCTCTGTGACCTGAAATTGTACAGTTTGGTTTCTGTTCACTTTAAAAATGTTCTGTTGGATGATAAAGAGAAAAATATGAAAAATATAGAGCATTAGATGCAGATTTGACCCCCATGTTTCATGTTGATATATTTATCTTTGTTCCCTGCTTCAAATGCCTCAGAAAATAAACACTTCAAATATGAAAAGTTCTGAACACCAGCAAACTCAGGGTATTATTACCGGGACAGGTAGTTCCTCTAATGATGATGGTATATTGAGTTTGCTATCCCTACTACCACAGAAAGAAAGGTTCCCTACTGTATACAGCATTGAAGTTCCAGGCTTTGCTTTCTGCCACTTGTTTTCAAGAAAAAAAAAAACATTTGCAAGGTCAGGGAAAACATTTGCAAAGTCTAAGTTTTAAACCTGGCCTCTCTAGCTCCAAATCCATATTCATGACTAATAAATTGCCTCACGTAAATGTAACTGGCTAACTGGTGCTGCCACATGTGATACATGTGTAGTGTTCCATGGTTTTATGGTTAATGTGAGGTGTCACCTTGACTGGTTTAAGGATATTCAAACATCTGGTAAAACATTACGCATTATCAGTGCTTAAGTAGGAAGTGAGCCTATCCCTCTTCTGATAAAAGAAAACACAAGATGATTTTGTTTGTTTTTAGAATGAACTAAAGTGGCACATATCTGCCTTCTCAATGCAATAAAAATTCTTATTGGAGAAAAATAACACCTTCCATGGCCTCAAATTATATCTATAACTTTTGTAGCATTTAATTAAGAATTAGCAGGAGATTAGACAATATGACAAAATAAAAATAAATGTAAAAAGAGAAAAAATAGAGACTCATTCACAGGAGACCATCAGAGATACTCTATAAAGCCATTGTGGTTAAGATGTTCAGTAAATTAGGGGAAAGATGCAGAATTTCAATAGAGAATTGGCAACTATAAAATAAATGCAATTTTTAAAAATACAATTATTGTAACTAAAATACATGAACTCAACAAGTGGCATTAATAACATATTAGATACAGTTGAAGAGAAAGTAAATTAGAATACAAGTGACTACAAAAAGTAGGCACACTGGAAAAATAATTACAAGGGTACAAAATTCAGAAGAGTATAAAAAATATAAAAATAACAGGGAAAAAGGATCTCACCTATTATCTGAGATCCAGAAACAGACAGAGAAAACAATGGCACTGTACCAATAATTTAAAAAGTAATAAGCAAAAGGTTTCAAAATTTTTAAAAGAAATGAATCTATAAATTTAGGAGAAGCTGCCGAGACCAAACAGGGAAAACATAAGGAAACCCAAATAACTTGGCATAACGTGGTGAAACCTCTTATGCACTTACAGACAAAATGCTTAAACAAACAGTAAGAAACTTAATTCATCATTATATAAGAAAGAAAATTTTGTTGTATGACCAAATGTGTTGATTTTAGGAAAAGAACTTTGATATAATGTTTAAAAATTCAACTGACCACTATAGAGGGATATGGGGAGACATCACATGGTTTTCTCAATAGATAACAAAGTCAAGGTAATTGACATAATTCAATAACCATGTGTGATTTTTTTTAAGTCCTAACAAAATAGAAATAAAAGAGAATTTCTTAATCTGATACATCATATCTACCAAAACACAGATTCAAGCACATTCAAGTTAGTGAAATAGTTACACTTTTTTCTTAAGAAGGAGAATGAAACAAAGACAGTTACTATAATTTCTTCTTTTAACACTGTATGTGATGCTCCAGCAAGGTAACAAAGTAAGGAAAAATTAACAGATGTAAGAATTAGGGAGGAAGAAATAAACTCGTCATTACATGCAAATCACATAATTATGCACACTAAAATTCCCAAACATATCTATTTACAGACTATCAGAATTATCAATGTGAATTTCACAAACCTGCTAGATATAAGTTCAATATAGAAATCAGGCGTATATCTGTTATAGTAAACTGAGTTATTTTCTCCATTCTTCAGCCTGCTACTTTCTTACCTTTTCATGTTTCTCCATGGATGAACTATACTTCCACACACCTTGACTCTGAATTGGATCATTCAATAGAGTTTAACCAAAGGTATGTTAGAGGAATGATGCAACCCAAAGCTTAAAAAATGCTAGCATGGCTAACCTTGCTCTCTTTTGCTTCCACCGATGTTATCATGTACAGTGGATTGGTTGTTCTGCAAACGCCATGGAATGAAGTTGCAAACCCAAGGAGGAAGGAGGAAGTTAGAAGACAGAACAGCACCTCAATTTACAGGAGGGGTACCAAATGGTTGCCCACATGGCCCCTCAATCTAGTGCCATGTATAGGTAAGCAAGGCACAAGAATTGCTTAATCTTTTAGTGGTTACCTATTGTGGATGACTCTGTGAAGTTTTAAAAAATGACCAATTAGAACTTAGACTCTGTGTTCATTTTCTTCACAAGTGTTTACAGTAAATCAGATCTTGAAAAAAACTGGTTATTTTGCATTAAAATTTTCTCAGAATTCAGGAACTTACTAGGAGGTGGCTGTGTCTCCCACTTAGAAGGGAGGGGCCACATTCCGTGTAGCCTGAGGAATGTTCATTCCTGGTACAAAGTCCTGGTTAACTTATTTAAATTTTCTCTAGTGTCTCTGACCACCCAGCCCTTCCTCTTCATCAGCTGCCTCACTCATAAGCTAACTATATAAACTATCTTTTACATTTTCTCCACTCTGAAGAAGTATCCTCAACTACCATCAAGGGAAAATGGGTGAAGACTGAATCTAGCTATTTTATGCTGAAAGAAGTCGATGTAGGGGAAATGGTAGTCAGGAACTTTTTCCAGAAAACTAATCTAAAAGGCCTTTGACAAATACTGGGGTTCAGCAGTTGTGGACTCTCTTCAGAAGGTCAGTACACTGGTCAACTCCTGTCCTCTGGAGTCTAACAATCTCTCTGCTCAGGAGATTGCATGACTCACCAGAGTTGTAGACTCTTATAAAGTGGTTCCCTTATACCCTTGGTCCTTGTTGACCTTGAAAGGCTAGGACCAAACTATTGGCTGTCCTCTTAGCCCAGTTATCTTTTCTAGCTATGGTCTCTAAGCCTCAGTTGTTGAAAACCCAGGAGATTATTATACCAGTGTTGCAGTATAAGCAGTAGTTTAACTATCTTAACTAGATATTAAGCACCTTGAAATATAAAGTATGACCAGAGAACTATTATTTTAACCAATCATGGCTGTCTTAGAAGTCAAATTCCTATAGATTATCAACAGACAACTATTGCAAAGCCTTATAGGGAAAATCTGAGACCAAGAGTGACACAACATTTTAGAATAACAATCATGATGACATTATTATATGAACCATTAGGTTTTTATCTCTAAAAATATATTTAAATTTCCATTTTAATATAAAATAATCTTTTAATCAGTTACCTTTATCCAATTCAAAATGTGAAATGACATAAACCCTTATTTAAATGTATTATCTCTTAATAAGGTACAATTTAAGTACAGCATACTTGTATATAGATGTACTTTACAGGTTATTAATGGCTAACCTCTAATCATTAGAGTGATATGGTCTGGCTACAGTTGTCAGGTATCTTTAATTGTTACAACACAATCATTAAACATAAACATGAAGAAGTATCTTCATCATCTGACTTTCTCATATTGGATGGGCATGCATGTTTCACCACAAGTAAGAGGAACATAAGTAAGGGAAAGCCAGGTGCCTGAGCTTAAAAAAGTTTATCACAATAATCAATTTTAATCTGGAAGTCACCAGTATGATAAAAAAATTTTTTTCTTTTAGATTTGCATCTCTAAAGACCTGTGTACTTGGGAAACACAAATATATTTAATATACCATGGGGTTAGCAATAATTAGCATCACAGCTGTATAGAAATCTTTGTATACATTTTCTTAGTTTTAATTTTAGGACAAAATTTAGACTCCTTTAACAGGTTTTATAAGGCGTTGCTATACTGACAAAAAGTAAGGACATCTTTAGCACTCTTAAAAATTCAGGGAACAGTGCTAATGACCACAAATAGATTTATTACCAATAGACAAGTGTATCTCATTGATACAATAACAAAAAAGTTTGTCTAATCAAAGCAAATAGATGTATATCAAGTTTTAGATAGCAGGACCAAATTTAAAAGGAAGCCAAAGTTTGATCATCTAGATGTATATTGTATAAAACAGAGAACCTATTAGTTGCTTTGCATGTATGAAACTTACGTAGTCTTAATTCTATAAACTTAACTTTAAAGCATAGACTCATAGCATATCTTGTTTTTAGATGTACCTCTAGTCCCAGATATATAGTGTATTATACATTAAGATAATAGTTGTTCATTTAACCAATGATAAACTGATTATTGAAAACATTTTATAAGACAAAACTTAAGTAACCTTTAACTCTTTTTTTTGTGTGTGTGGGTACCTGGGGGTTGACCTCAGGACCTCGCACGCCAGCAGGCACCCGTGCCACTGAGCAATATCACCAGCCCCTTTTTCGTATGTGGGTTCCGGGAGTCGAATTCGGGCCCTCGAACTTGCCGGGCAGGCGCTTAAGCCGCTGAGCCATCTCACCGGCCCCCAACCTTTAACTCTTAAAACTCAATTTTTAGTAACCAAAAGGCTAACAATGAATAACACAAGAAATTATCCCAGTAAAATATAGATCCTTTACCTTTTAATCTAGCATCGTAAGTTTAACCAAGAGCATCTTAATATCTTAAGAAAACCTCATTGTTTTAGACACAGAATGCTTGACCTTTCAGTTACAGCCAACTTAAATATATTAATCATTAATTTTAAAATGTTTGTGGGGATGTGACACCCTAAATCTCTGGGGGAAAAACTGCAGAATTCACCCATCTATTGAAAAATTTAACAAATTGCTTCAGGCACAGAAGGAGTTTTGTCCAAAAGTTCTCAAGGCTAGAGGTGCCCACTTAGTTATCTTAACAATTGCTTCTGATGACTCAGCATAACAAATAATACTTTTTTTAAAATACAAAATCTTTAACCAAAGAAATACCCTTAAGTTACTGTACACAGACAACAGTAAACATTCTATTTCTAAAACCATTTTTTTTATAAATATTATCTTGATTAGCTAACAACCTGGGTGGAAACATGTCACCAATTTTTTTTTTTTTTTTTTGTGGGTACCGGGGGGTCGACCTCAGGACCTCGCGCACCAACAGGCACCCGTGCCGCTGAGCGATATCACCTGCCCCTTTTTCGTATATGGGATCCGGGAGTCGAACTCGGGCCCTTGCGCTTGCAAGGCAGGCACTTACGCCGCTGAGCCATCTCACCGGCCCCATGTCACCAATTTTAAAAAATATCTTTACTCTTACCAACCAATTAAAATTACTCTACTATTAAGCTACATGAACAGTAAGCATTTGGGCTAATATTATGAGTGCCTATTCATCTGTAAGCCAACATAAGTAGAACTTTTGGAGGAATATATATACCTGAAAGTTAAAATATATATTAACATATATCATGTATAACATTTATGTTACTAAAATATAAATTCTATCAACTCCATAATGATTTTGATTTTGGCTATCTTGAAAACCTACATAACTGGTTTTCCACAGAAAGCCCAAAAGACAAGTCTATAAAGTCAAAAGAGAAAACAGAAAAATTTTCGAGCTCAAAAAATATTTAATGAAGTACTTTAATCAGTTGTTAACACAGATTAAATAGACAGACAAACAAGAGACACATACAAAACGACTGCTTTTAAATCAGAGTGCACTCTTAGATGTATTGGCCAAGTTGAACTGCAATAACTCTTTCACAGTTTTAGGTTTATAACTATAAATAAATAAAACTTTTACCAGTTATCAATTAGCACTTTTTAGGTGAATCATAAAAGAGATCACCAACAAGAATCAGAAGGGGAAAAAATCATCTCAACTACAGCAAAGGGGCTGTGAGAAATATCTCACTATAGGTTTTCCAGTGACACTTATGAGAGCTGTGTTGACTGAGGGGGCAGCCCAGGATCGGAGAGGAGAACAGAAATAGCAGGTCTTGAATTGAAAAGATCAATATCCCCAACCCCAGATGGTGGCCACTGGTGCAGCTGCCTATTTCTGATCTCATTATTTTCTCCTTGGCCTCCTCCCCATGTTGGCTCATTTGACTGGGAATTCTAAAGAGTGATCAGGCTAGAAATTTCTTCTTAATAATTATCTGTCCTTACAGATGAGAGAGGGCATGGTGGTGAACACCTGTAATCTCAGCACTTGGGAGGCTGAGACAGGAGGATCACCAGAAGTTCAAGGCAATCCTGGGCTATGTAGTGAGTTCAAGGCCAGCCTGAACTATATAATGAGACCCTGTCTCAAAAAACCAAAGATATTTATCTGTCTTTTTATGGAGTCTGAGGATAAGAGGATAAATTTAGTTAAAGCCTCTTGGAGTCTTTGTAAAAAGACAAGAGATGCACTGCCCTGACAGCTTAGAACAATTAAGATGCTTAGAATGATCCCTCAGCTCTTTCAGGATCCAGGCCTGGAAATGTTGCTGTGTCTTCTCTTCCTCACGATCCGCAGGGTCCCAACCGGGCTCCTCTCTCGGGATGGCCTGACTCCCTGTGGAAAATGTCTTTCTTTGGCTGTAGCTCCTCAGGCCTTTCATAATTAATCATATGCAATTTATCTCCAAGGACCTCAGCTGCACATAAGGTTGCTTTCTTTTCGCTAGGGGTTGATATTTGATTTAAAAGGAGCATAGTATCCTTCCATGGTAAATCAAAGATTGAGCTAAACTTTGAAATGTTTCTACAGACTTATCAGGATCATCAGAAAACCTTTCTAAATCCTGTTTGCTCTGTCTAAGTCTGTCACGGAAAGGGCACATGGACTCGGAGAACACCAGATTCTCCCCCACTCAGCTCATGCAGATGACAGTCCCCTTGTGGAGGCTCGTTTTGGCCTGGGTGACAGCTTGGGTTTTCGGGGTGGAATAGAAGGCTTAGATGGAGGCGTCTGCGACTCAGAGGGGCCTTGTGAGCCCACAAGTCACCTGGCCTCCTGCCTACATTGTTAGGCCAACTTGGAGTTGGCTCTTCAAGCCAAAAAAAAAAAAAAAAATCCCTGGACAAAGGATACATCTGACCACTTTCCCTCTCATACAACACTGATCTAATGAGTTCCATTGAGTTAGTACACAGTTGAAAGGTGTGTTGGAAACCGCTGAGTTCTGTTTTGCACTCTGAAAAGCATGCAGGAAAAGGCCTCCCTTCACCCACCTGTTCTAGCCAATAGCTTGCGGCATCCCCCAGCTCCAACCAGGTCCCTCCAGGGATAGCAGCAGCCACTGCAGGGGCCCACAGGAAGTGGCAGGGCTGGAATATCTCACTTACTGATGCAGACATGCCCACTTCCCATGCGACATGGGGTGGGAGGTGGCTAAAACTCGCTGGGAAAGGAAGCATGACAAGACCCCAGAACACATGCCCAGAACCATTCCCAGAGCCCTGCAAGTGGACTTCTCATGAGAACTCGAGCAGGCTTTCCATAGGATGGCCTGGAGCAGACATCAGCCTGAGGAGTGAATGATACAGAAAGGACAGCCCACATTCAATTTCTTTGTTTTGTTATTGAGACAAGGTCTTGCTTTGTAGTTCAGGCTGGCTTTGAACTCACTATGTCAGCAAGGCCTCAAACTCACAGCAATCCTTCTGCCTCAGCCTCCCAAGGGCTAGGATTACAGACATGCCCCAGCACGCCTGGTTAGTCTGCACTGAGTTTTGGCCACTGTGTTCTCTCTTCCGTGGTGGTCCACGCTCACGCTGTAGGGTGTGCTTCTTTTCCCACTTTTACTCAGCCCAAACTTGCTCTGCAGAGCCTGTTTCTTTTCCTACCTTTAATAAAACTTTGCTGCCCTTTGCATTTGTCTTGACCAATTCTTACTCAGGACAGAAAGAACTTAAAAATCACCTCCAGAAGGAGACTCCAGCACCCCAAAACATGGAAACACTCATGGTCCTTTGGCTCATACTAACTGCTATGGAAAGTCCAGCCCTCATTTAGCATTTGTGACGTGCTCCAGAGAGGAATCCTGGTGAGAAAGGGGCTGTTCCAAGCTCCCTTAATGTCCACTCTGACTGAAGCTGCCATCTACCCATGTGAATATTTAAGAAGTTACTTTCAGATCTGCTGGGATGGCCATACTTTAGGAAACCTATAAATCCACCCTGCCCAGGCCAGAAAATGGGAGAAGGACAGGGTGCAGATATTTCCTAGTTCCCAGCCCTTGGTTAAGGGCAGGAAGGCATGTGAGTTGAGACAAAAATCCTTTTTGGGGTGGGTTTCTCTGGTCTTTAGTAAAAGGATGCCTCCAAAAGAAAGAAAATAAAATAAGCACCAGGAGAAAGATGGAGTTAAGAGCCTTTAACAGTCAGTCTTGAAAGACTGAGAAAGGGAGCCTCAAGAGCTAAGATTGCCCTCTCACTAGCAGAGGATCAAACCGGAAAGAAAACAGAGGCAGAGCAGGCTCAATATTCCCTTCCATGAGTGCGGAAGGGGGATCAGGCCAGACCATCCCACCTTGCAGACTTGAAAACACCAGTGACACTTGTCACCTTTACATGGCCAAGGAGCCTGTGTTTTGGTACAAGGCTTATTGCTTTCCGTGTCTACTCTACCAACAGGAAAATGACAGAAGAGACATAAGCCTATAAGGCTGTGCAGTAAAAAACAGAGAATGCAAATCTCTATCACCTAAACTGAATCACAGTTAACAGGAGCATGCATGTTGCTAAAAGAAAAGAACAACAGAAACTCCTCATTTGGGGCTTACCTCCTACTAATCACAGATCTCAGCTGTCCCCTATGTTACCATGCATACCAGGCTTGTGTGTCCACAAATGCCAAGAAATTAAGTTGCAAACCAGAGGAGGAAGTTAGAAGAGTTTCTTTTTTTATTAGAAATAAGGAGAAAGAGAATAGCTTCTAGATTTCTAGGAGGGGCTCTGAATGGTTGTCCACATGGTTCCTCAGTTCAGAGTCACTTACAGGTAAGCAGAGCACAGGGTTTGCTTGATCTTTTATTGGTCCTGTTACCAGGTTTTGGGGTGCTGGTGTCTCCTTCTGGAGGTGGTTTCTAGATTCTTTCTGTCCCGAACAAAAATTGGTCAAGACGAGCACAAATGGTAGCAAAGTTTTATTAAAGGAAAGAACAGAACAGCTCTGCTGAGTGAGTTTGGACCAAGGAAAAGCAGTACACCACACAGTGTGACGGCGGCCACTATGGATGTAGGATGGCAGGTCACTGGTGTCCTGCCTGTTTGTTTTGGGAAATTACTTGTTCACAAGAGTGGCTATCTGTGCTATAGGCATCAGACAGGCAGGATTAAGAGGACTGCAAGTTTGTAATAACCTCGGAGGTGTCTGGGAGCAGGGTTTGATACTTGGTAACCCATTCCCCTGCTAACCACAAGTAATCTTGGGTCTCAAGCCTCACTCTGATCTCATAGGGAGTCAGAACTTCTAATTTCTGTCCTAAAATTAGTTTTGCAGCTTCTTGTTAGCATAGCTGCACTCCTCTCAGGTAAGGTGGCCATCCAGCAGCCACTCCATCTAACTTTTTAAAAAGTATGGCAGTGGGTGGAAATCTTGTCTTAGCTGTTGGGTCAAGACACCCAAAGCGGTTCCTCTCTTTTCTGATGTGTAGAGGAAGAAGGGTTTCCTTAAGTCGAATATTCCACTATGCCACAGAGCAGGATCTACCTGTTGGCTAATTTGGTCAGAGAGACCTAGTGCAGTTCAAACACATAAAATCCATTTTGGCCTTTGAGGGAATTTGAGAATTCCCCCAATTTTGCTAGTAAATCTCTTCCTGGAGAGGGAGCAGGGCACTGTGAGATAATTAGAAACTCATGATTAAACATTTGTCCTTCAAAGTGACACATTCGTCCTTCCAAGTGTCCTTCAAAGAGCAATAGTAAAGAAATCTCCAACTAGGATTCCCCTCAACCCCAACTATAACTGTAGATCTAGAGGAGGGTTCTTCAGAGAAGTAAGTCAGAACAGAATGAAATAATTCAATTGGCTCACCTGTGACATCCCATGTTACCCAGGGTTCTGCATAGGAGATGGTAATATCCATGCACAGGGGTATTCCATTTCCCTCGGGCCTCTTCACAGCAGAAGATGAGGGTTTTGGCTGGCCTAGCCCATCTCTGGGAGCAGGGATAGTTAACCTCCCAGCGCTGTGAGTCAGGCACATTTGCCGCCCGCAGTGGGAGCAGGGCACAGGCAGTGGCTCGGTGCAGTGGCCTGGTGCAGTGGCATGCCCAGTGTTCAGACTTCTTGCACTCAATCATCCTTGGGTTTCCCCTTAGATGCCCCTGGTGACTTTAAAGCACCAATTGCCACAGCTATAATTCTAACTTTTCTCTTTTGAGCCTCCTCCAGATCCAGATTGTTGAACACAGAAAAAGCCATGGCCAGCAACTGGGTCATAGGTGTTTGTGGACCCATCTGAAGTTTCTTCATTACACAGATGGGAAAGACCCACATCCCTCCAAGAGACAGCTGGGGATCCGAGGACAGGATCGTCAAAGATATCTGTCTGTTCCTCAAGGCCACCTTAAATACCATAGTTTCTGGGCTTTTCCTGAGATAAGGGGTCACAAAAGCCTGAACATAAAGGATTTCACTTCACCTTCTAATGTAAGCAGAAACAATTTAATTGAAAAACAGTTTCATAGTTTAAACTGTCATTCTGTACCCATCTTTTACCATTTCCTAGTTCATATTGAACCCAAACATATTGCAAGAGTAGACAAGCTATTTTTTTAATTCACAGCATCAAACGTTTCCCACTGATCAAGGATATGGCCTAGTGGCAAAGTCAGTGAAATCTGTGGAGTGTGGTTCATGCAGTTTCCCATGGCTCATCTTGGGGCCCATAGAGAGAGACAACTAGGTCTTGAGTCCTTCAGATGGTATCCCATGCAGAAGCAGGAGATCCAATGAGCCCACAAAGCATCCCTTGTGAGGTTCGAGTATTTATGAGAAGATGTCTCTGTCCGCATCTAGAATGATGCTAATGTCTTTCAGAGAAACACAGAAGAAAGCCATATTAAGGGCTTCTTGTCTCTGCATGGGACCCACTAACTCCTTAGGAAGAGGGGTGGTGAACCACTTGATGGCTCTACCTAGCCCTTTGAAACTCAGGCTCAGAGTCCCTCTCCACCAGGACTCCCTTAGCCACAGGGTGGGGACCCTTGAGAAGCAGTATCTCTTGCATTTACCCTCTAAGGGTACTATAAGTACTTTGTTTAAAGCAGTAGTGATGGAAACCTCTTTTTTTTTTTCAAGAAAAAAACTTTAAAAATCCTAAGAATGACTCATAGTCACTTGAGTTAAGCTTTACGGGCTGTTCTTTTGTTCTGCTCAGGCCATCAGGCATGTTTCTAAATTACCTGCATTTTGTTAGAAGAAACAAGGGAGAGAAATAGAAACAAACATGGCAGTGGCTGACTCAAAATGGCACCCAGCCACATGACAAGACAAGATGGTGGCCAGACATGGGACAAGACAGGATGGTGGCCCTGATGAAGATAGCATCCTGAGAGAGGAAAGACCATCTAGGGGAATAGCACAGATGAGACTCTGAGGACAGAAAGGAGTAAACTGGGGTAGGCAGCTACTCTGGCAAGCTACCAAATTACCAACAGCTAGTTTTCCCCCAAAAGAGTAAGAAAGCTGAGCAAAAAATCATGGAGAACAGACATGCAGTGACAAAAGGGCATAATAATAAGCCCTCTGGCTATTTAACTCATACCTGCAGAGTGACCACGAAAGAGAAAAAGAAAGAAAGGGGGAGAGAATCTTGAAGTGGGTCTGCGCGTCTGCCATGGATGGGAGAGAAACACAGAGGTGGTGCATTCCCTGCACTCCACATGCTGGGAGACACAGGAAGCATTTCCTGGAGCCATGAGGAGACTCCTGGGTTCCCAGCCCAGGGGATAGGGAGGAAAGAGAGAAACAAACAAAAAAATGTGCCAAAGGGCTTTACCTGCTCTCCTGGCTGGCTCGCTAAATGCAGGTTTCGGGGTGCTGGAGTCTCCTTCTGTGGGTGGTTTCTAGGTTCTTTCTGTCCTGAGCAAAAATTGATCAAGACGAGTGCAAAGGGTAGCAAAGTTTTATTAAAGTTGGAAAAGAAACCGGCTCTCAGAACAAGTTTGGGCCAAGTAAAAATAGGAAAAGAAGCGCACCCTACGGCACGAAGGAGGCCACCACGCAAGAGAGAACGCCGTGGCGAAAACTCAGTGTGAACTGTCCTTTTTATATCACCTACTCCTCAGGCAGGCGTCAGCTCTGAGTCATCCTAGTAAAAACCTGCTCAAGCTCTTGCAAGAAGTCCACAGGGCTTTGGAAACTACTGCATGCCTGTGCTCCAGGATCTTGTCACGCCTCCTGTCCCAGCCAGCTTTAGCCATGCCTTACCCTCCTGCTCAGTCACTTAGCAAGGATGGCTCTGTGAAGTTAAAGGAAGGACCAACTGGAGCTCAAGCTCTCTATCCCAGCTTCTTCATATAGTGTTTGCAGTAAACTGGCATCCTAAGAAAAAAACTGGTTATTTTGTATTATAATTTTCTCAGAATTCAGGAACTTACTTGGCTGTGTCTCCCATTTGGGAGGGAGGGGCCACATTCCACATTGCCTGAGGAATGTTCATTTCTGGTCCAAAGTTCTAGTTTGCTTATTCTTATTCAAATCTTCATTAGTATGGCTGACCACCCAACTTTATCTCAGCCCTTCCTCTTTGCTAGCTGCCTCTCTCATGAGCTAACTAAACAACCTTTTACACCATGACAATGTGAGTTCCTTAATTTAGGAACCAACAACTCTTGGCCCTAAACTCAGAAGGACCGTGTGTTTCACGTAGCTCTCCCAAACAAGCATAGTGGTGTCTGCCCCAGAAGCAGAGCTGCCCACCTGAGATGAGCTGTCCTACTAACTGCTAAATCCATGAGAATAAATCCATGAAAATAAAGTATTTTTAAGCAACTAAGTGTTGTTGTGTTTTACTATGAAGAATTATTGTGTTGCTATCTCATTGGTACCTCTATATAACAATTTTAGCATATGTGCTGCCAAAAAGAGCACAAGTAACAATTTTAAAAAGACATAAAAAGATAACACTTATAATAGCATCAGAAAACATTCACTATCAAGCAACACTCTTTTAAAATGGAAATGACCACTATATTCAACTGGCAAAACATTGGAAGAAGAGAAAGAAGTTCTAAATAATGGAAGGATGTCATATTTATATAGGTTAGAAAACTCAATATTTCAAAGATGTTAATTATTTACAAATGGGTTCGTAGGCTCAATAAAATCTTAATTAAAAGCCCACCAGGGTTTGATTTTGTTTGCTTGTCTATTATTTGTTGGTGGAAGCCAACAAACTGACTCCAAAACTTCGAGTGAAATGTAATAGGCCAAAAATAGTCAAAAATCATCAGAAGAACAAAAGTGATTTTATTACTTAATGTTAAAATTTACATAAATTCATAAGTAGTACTGACACAGGGATAGAAAAGTAGACCAATTGATCATACACATATGGACACAATTTATAACAAATTGTGTTTTAAATCAGTAAGGAAAAATACTGTATTTCCAAAAAATAAGGCTGTACTAATTTGATTTCCTAATGAAAAAAAAGTTAATCTTGACTCTACCACACAGAAAAACTAATTTCAGGTAGAATGTTTGTCTAAATGTAAAAGGTAAAATCAGAAATCTTTTAGAAAGCAACATTTGAAAATAAACTCCTTGAAGATAAAGGAAATAAAGACCTGGAAGAAGGCAAAATACTCAAAAAAATAAGACTCCAGAAAGTACTAACTGTAGAAATATATTAATAAATTTTTCTAGAGGCCGGGGATATAGCTCAGGAGCACGGAGCCTGCCTGGCAAGCACAAGGTCCTGAGTTCGATTCCCGGTTCCAAAATAAATAAACAAATAAATTTTTCTAGATCAAAATTAAGAACTTCTCTCCAAAAGATAAAATTGTAGTAATTAAAAGGTAAGACACAGAGTGGGGAAAGCTGTTCATATTGCAAATATCAAAAGATTAAATTCATAATTATAAATAACTGCTGTTGTGGCTTGTGTCTAGATGTCCCCCCAGAGCCCCATGTGGTCACAGGTGGGGATTTTCAGAGGTGGCTGGATCTAGAGTGTGTGATGCTGGGGTCAAGTGTGTGTGATTACTAAATCGATCCACTGATTGGTTTGGCATGGTTCTGGGTGTAGATAATAGGAAGTCCCACCTCTGAAGGTGTGCAGCCTGGATAGAGTGTAAGGGGCAGAAAGAGGGCTGCTGTCATCACTTTCTGCTTCGCTACTTCGCAGTTTGCTGGTTTCTGCCTGCCGTGGACTGTTTCTCCTCTGCTGTGCCACCCTGCCTTGGAGCCAGCCAACGATGAAATGAAACCTCTACAAACTGTGAGCTACAATAAAGCTTTCCTCCTTTAACTTTGGATGTCAGTTATTTTGTCTCAGCAACAAGAAAAACAACTAAGACAACTGCTTAAAATTAGAAAGAAAAAAACAATACATTTTAATGGGTAAAAGTCATCAATAGAGGTTTTGCAAAGAAGAACTTACAAATGGTCCCAAAATATACAAGAAAGTGCTAGAGATCATTAATTATCAAATAAATGTAACTTAATACCACAAAGTGATACCACTGAGGCTTAAAAAACTTGAAACCAAAACACTGAAAATACTGCTGGAACCTCTTACATGATTGGTAAGATTCTAATTCATACAATTTCTGTGGAAAACTTTTCTTTTTTATTTACCACACTAAGCACACATGTACCATGCTCAGCAGTTCTAATTTTAATATTATTATCCAACAGAGTGGTGCACAAGCATGCCATAAAAGATGTATAAAAAACAATTCAGGGCTGGTGTGATGGCTCAGCGGTGTAAGCGCCTGCCTTGCAAGCGCGAGGGCCCGAGTTCGACTCCCGGATCCCACATAAAAAGGGCCGGTGATATCGCTCAGCGGCACGGGCGCCTGTTGGCGCGCGAGGTCCTGAGGTTGACCCCCCGGTACCCACAAAAAAAAAAAAAATTCATAGCAGTATCATTCACAATAACCAGATATTGGAAAGAGTTAAAACAAATTAGGTGTAAAGTTTCCTCTGTATCTTAAGTCCACATAGAGCCAACTGCAATCTAACCTAGTATGGAAATAAATTGCAACCAAGCACATTATAACAAATAGCTGAATCCAAGTCAATCACTGCAAACAAACGTCAGCCAACCACAGGCTGCCAACTGTCACATCACATCTACTTAGCCAGGGAACTGATCTTCAACTTCAATTCCAATAATTAAGAGTATTAAATTTAAACAGCCAGGCATTATGGTACACACCTGTAATCCCAGCACTCAGGAAGCTGAGGCAGGAGGATCACCAGGAGTTGGAGACCAGCCTGGGCTACATAGCAAAACACGGTCTCAAAAAACAAAAACAAAAAATTAAAATTTCAGAAAAGACTAAATTCATTGCAGTGATGGAAGTCATGCTACTGTCTTTGGGAGACTGGCGGGGTACTTATTCAAAGAAAATGCAGAGAAGGCTTATACACATTTATAGATAATTAGTCATATTAGATAAATATAATTAGTCATCAAATAAATGCAATTTAATATATAGTTTTTAAAAACTAAGCTGGAAACATGGGATATGGAAAGTTCATAAGCACAAAAGTTAATGACTAAAATAATACATCTGTTAGCATAAAAGACAATGAAAGTTATTAACAAATCCCAGCTGAGTTAGGTGGAGTCCCTGCTATAAGTCCTAGACTATTCCTAGTGTATATGACTGAAGTCGGACTAAGAAAAGTAAAACCAGCTTGGGGTTCGTCACCGGTGCTGGGGAGAGAGCTGGCAGGAACGCTTACCGAGCGTGGACAGTCAGGCTCCCGCCCAGGCACATATTTTCCCGCAGAACGCGGAGTCTCTGTAAAGAGGAGCTACAGCCCTTCGCTAACTGTTTGGAAAGACGACTGCACATGAGCTTATCAGTCACAGCCACACCCTGGATAACATAGACCAGCTCTGCATCCGGACATGAAGGCTGCGTAGGTTTGCACACACAGGGATACGGTTATTTACAGCGCTGTTCTCTTCCTCCTTTTCAAAACTGGTAAGAGTGGCCCAGAGAAGTGCATACTCTTTGCGAAGCTTGATTATTTCATTGTCAAATCATATTTGTGCTGGAAGCCCTTCCACGGATTGTACTTTCTTAGCTCTTCACAGTCCTATGGCGCTGTTCTGGGAGCCGTTTCCTCCTTTATCTTTCCATCTAGAAATTAAGGAAAGTAGGGTTTTTGTCCTCCTCTAATGAAGTTGATAAATTTTGTAAATATTTATTGTTCCATATACCATGAATACTGTATTTGTATTGACGTAAGCAAAATATCTTTTGTTTCAGTTTACCAAGTTTCAGAGTATGCCTATTATGTATTAGATAAAATTAGCATTAGATAAGGGTTTTAGAGAATTAGAGAATGTACTTAATTTATTTACACATCACTGAGATGCTCCCTAAGACTTCAATGCCTGCTGAACTTGTGTAGCTGTACGCTGTTTCTACTGTGAACAAACTGATCTTTTAAGTCTACGCAGAGCTTATTTCAAATGCAACAATCACAGCAGAAGGCAATCTAAACCTTTGATACTTTTGTTTCAGAAAGACACATTTCTTTAAAGGTCATAAAAACTGTTGGCTCACCATAATTTGTTGTCCAATTTTCTATCCCCTTGAAGTGAAGGCACGAAAACATCAGGGTTGTTCTCAGACGTCTTCGCCAGCATCTTATCGTGGAACCACCTCACCAAGAACTGCTACTCATCAGAAATGTGACTGTGCTTGCAGCTTAACAAGTTAGCGTGCCACAGCTCGTTAGCAGTTCCCGGGTGCTGGTAGGAGACCGGATTTCTGGGCCCGAGACAAGCGACTTTATTACTCATAGCACACAAAACAGCGTGAGCACCGGCGTATACCTACTTTTCCCCTTGGTCCTGCATCTAGAAGGATGATATCAGTAGACCAAGCCAGGTAACTACACTAGTGGTTTGCATTAAATGAGGAAATGTAATCTCTTATAACTGCAAGTATTTATGCTCTGTTAGAGGTAGCGCTACAGCAAACAGAAACACCTTAACTACATCCAGGATTTAGAGGCAGATTTGTTTATGTGGATGGGAACCGATTGGGATCACTCCCAAAACATCAGGCCCTGATCTCTGGTGGTCTAGGGCTTAGATGGAGTTTGCAAGCGGGAAGTACACAGAAGCAGAGTACTTGGCTGTCTGGTTTTCACAGTGTGCATCATAGTGGCCAGCCATGTATCACAGTGAGCAGCCGTTTCTAAGAAACAGAAGCAACAGGAACTGTTACCTGGGCAACTAACGGAACCTGAAGTACGCTGGCTGGGGGGGCATTTTCCGCTACAGTAGACTATCTGCTTTTTCTTTTTTTCACTAGACAGGGAGCACGCCTGCTCTTTGCTTTGGAGAAAGACTACCTTCTCAAGGCTCTTTGCTCTGCAAACACTAAAACGTCGTTTTTAGTAAGAGTGATTGCTGCCAATTATAGCTATAATCTCAGCTACTCAAGAGGCTGAGGCAGGAGGATCACAAGGCCAGCCTGGTCAATTTAATGAGAAAAATTCAATGTATAAATGGAAAAAAAATGATTGCTTTGTATTTGATAGCTCTTTGTTTTCTTTCTTTCTTTCTTTCTTTCTTTCTTTCTTTCTTTCTTTCTTTCTTTGTAGTGCTGGCTGGCCTTGAACTCACTATGTAGCCCTGGCTGGCCTCAAACTCAAGGTGACCCTCCTGCTTCAGCCTCCTGAGTGCTGGGATTACAGGTGTGTTCCACCATGCCTGGCAGCTCTTTGCTTTCATTGGGTGATTCCATGAATACTATACCTAGAAATTTATGCATTGAATACAACCTTCTCTAGGATAAAGATAAAAGTTGGTGAATACAAACTCAGCTTCCTCTCCACCCCTTCTTGCTGCCCTTCCCCCTAACCTTTCAGACAAAGTAGCACAACAAAAATACACTACACAGTGGGTACTTAACAGACACTGTGGAGCGAAGCCAAATGAGGATTTGTCAGACCAAAAGATATTTGCTCAAGGACATGAGGATCATACTGAATACCTGTGCAAACAATAGAGGCCAGTTCTAATCCCTGAAAGCTACAGGGTCAAGTGCAAAGAAGAGTCTTGGAGTCTGACAGGTCTAGTTTGAGTCTTTATGAAGGTGTTGTGTTATGAGAGTAAATCTTTGAGATTGAAATCCTCAAACTCAGCCTAGCAGGAAAAGCATCCCTTACCATCCAGTTCCCCATGCCAGTGCAGAGGGAGTGTGGGGTGGGCTCAGAGGAGCAGCCTGAGGTCAGACACCTCGAGGTTAAACTCTCTGTGACATGGGTGGCTTTAAATAAACTTTTAAATGCTCAGCTTTCTTGTGTGTAAAGAGATATCCGTACTATTTAGCTGATAGTTGCAAAGACTGAAGGAGATAAAAGACTACGCCAGAGGCCTACAGACAGCAGGTGCTAAATTTCCATTTCCTTGGTTCCTCTGTGACTGCACAGATGCTGAGCCCCGAACAAGCTCTCCTGTTCTGCTACGGGGACACTGAGCTTGAACACGCACTCATTCTGTGACTGAGTTTTGCATTTCAGACTTTGCTCCTCTTTTCTCCACCCCATTTTCCCTCTTTCCCTTCAGCCTGAAATTCCAAGTTGTGTCTTTCAACTAGGGCTGAGCAGCTGCCCTGGGCAATTGTGTAACCTCTGGCTCCAACAGCTGAGCTGTATTTTTATTTTTTGCTATCTTCCTGTGCTCTCCACAGGCCTGACTAAATCCTTCTTTCTGAACATCTTCATGAAGCAGTGGCCCAGATTAAGTCATTGATGTGCTCCATTTTAATTATGTTATTCACAGAAACACGAAGCACTTTGCAGAGTGCGGCAGGGCTCATTTTTTAAAAACTGTGATACCCTGGGTTATGTGAAAAGGCTGTAAATGAGGCAGATAGGAGGCTGCCTGACCTGCTTTCCTCTAACACCAGGAGACTGAGCTTAAAGTTGCTTTTTAAGAAGGCCTCCTATATACGGAGAGAACTGTGTTATCCTGTTTTTGTTTTTTGGGGTTTTTTTGGGGGGGGGTTTTCCTTCTTCTTCTTCTCCTCCTCCTCCTCCTCCTTCTTCTTCCACATCTCCAATCACAGAGAATGTGTTTAAGGCACTGCTTGTGGATCTGAGTGAGAAACAGAGGGATGGAAATGAAGACGAAGACAGGGAGAAAGAGTTATAGAAATAGAGAGGAAGAGGTAGATAAAGGAGGGTGGGAGAGAACAAGAGAGAAAGACTGGAATTCAAGAGGAAATTCAGAGGAAGTATTAAAAAAACAGATGTCTTAGCAAAATGGACTCTGAACTCACAGAAGAAATGCCAGAGAATGCTAGAGATTGGAGGTAACCTTGAAAGGACTTCGTTCAACTTCTTTATTTTACAAATGAAGAACTAAAAGGCCAAGGTCACAGAAGGCCATAGAGGGCAGAGTTTGGAGTACAGCACAATCGGGGGACTACCTGGTCCACATGATTTCCACTTTAATGTGGGCAGTGGTAGGGCAGGTAAGCCAGGAGTGGAACACTGGCTTTTTTGAGTTCTAAAGGAAGCTGTTGTTTGCTAAATCATCTTCCCTCCCCACCCTTTCTCCAGCTGTCATTTTATTCTAACACTGTGATAAACAGGAGCTCGGGAATTTCCAAGTCTTCAGCTATTACCTCTGCTCCCCTGGGGACAGACAAGAGGACTCTAGGAAAGGATTTCCATCCATATGGGGAAACAAATATGTATTAATAAGTAAGCTGTTAATGGTTTATATCCAGAAGTCCCCTGACAGCCCCATGTGCGGCTGATTGAGTTATGAAAGGTGATCGGATTGCAGAGCACTGCAGCTCACTTGCTGTTAGGAGTGGGGCGTGGCTATAGGCAGGACACTAGGCACGAGCTGACAGGGCGCGTCTCCTTCTCCAGATCTGCCCTGCTCTCTCTGCTTCCTGGCCACCATGAGGTGAGCAGCTTTTCCTCCCCCATGTCCCTCATCTTCAGAGTCTGCCGACCATGGCCTGAAACATGAGCCAAAAGAAACCTCTCCTCCTTGAAGCCATGGGTATTGGGTATTTTGTCCCAGCAACCAGGAAAGTGACTAAGACATGAGCTAGTATTTCATACTGCCGAAGGAGGATCTTTTGGTGGAGGCCGAGTTAGAAAAGTGTCTCTGACTTGAAACAAAGCAGAACTCTGTTCTTCTGAAAATAAATGGGTGCTGGCAGGGCTAGGACCAAAGGATAAAGAATCTTCTCTAATGTCTCTTGATATGTTCAGAAGAAATGGAAAAGGAGAGAACAACCTAGAGGAGCGGATGAGAGGGCCACACAAAAGTGCCAACCACTGCACCTCCAGTAACCTCCCATTGGGATGCAATATGTGTTCAGAGCTTTGCCCAATCTAGTCGATAGTCGTCTCTCTCTGGGGCAGGACCTAGAAAGGAGGTGGTCAGAGGAGAAGAAGAGGCCTTAGAAAACAGACACTTTCTCCCCAGCAGTGAGTCTACAGTACCAACCCATGTAGGATACAGAGTTCGAAGAGGAGGTACGCATCCTCTTTATTTGGTGAGACAACCCTGAACATATTTAATTAATGGAAAGCGGTAAAGCCATTAAGTACCCTCATTATCCACAAATGTAAGTATCCACTGGCATTAGAACCAAACACTTATTTTATAATTTGAGTGAATGGAAGACCCAATGGGAAGCTGCCTAGACCAAAAGCAGCATTTTAAATTCTTAAGCCCAGTGCCTTCAGTGTTTGTGCCACTTCCTTTCCTCTCCACTCACTCCGAGCATACTGTTGTCTAAATTAAACTTTGCTGCTCTTCGCTTACACTTGTGTGCTGCATCCAGTTCTTTCTTCATCACACACAAGAATCTAGAAACCTGTCCAGGACCCTACTACCCATGGTAACAAACTGGTTGAATTCAGTCCAGGCAGAAAACATAAAATCCAACTAAAAAGAAAAAAAAAAAAATCTCTTGGAAAAACTAGTTCTTCAACCAGCCCCAGAAATCTCTCCCTAGATTTCTACTCTGCCAGCTGAAAAGACGCAGGTCACAGACCTCCAGGCACCCACTCAGGCAGGAAGGTGGTGAGACCCTGGGTTCTAGCCTTCCATCTCCACATCTTTACCTTTATGCAGCATGGCCTTAGAATACAGGACTGAAAGCAAAAACACTTCTCATTGTTCAAATCGCCTACATTAAGGCCCACTGCAAATATGCAGAATCTGGTCTGCCCAGAAACGCAAATGAATGATCAACTGGTCACAGTCACGACCTTTAGTTTGTGAGCTCGTCACTGCATTTCAAAACAACTTTCCTTCTAATGATCCTCGGAGCCTTCTCTCGCTGCCATTTGAAAACAAGGATAGCCAAACCAAGCGCGTGTTAAATTACCACATTCAGGATCTGTGCAATCCCGCAGCCACCAGAAGTCAGTGAACGCGCTTCACTACACTTTCTAAATTCCGGTACCGATGTTAAGGAGACATCTGCCAGCCATCCTAATGGTGCATTCAGAAGTGCTCTGGCAACCTCTAATCAGAGAAAGCTGAAATCAAATCAAATCTTTTCTCCTCTTCCCTCTTGCCATTTCACTGTGCATAGTACAGACGTGAAAGACGGACCCCACCTGATTAAAAGATGCATTCTAATTTAAAGAAGCTGTCAAGATGGGCACACTCGTCAGAGCTCTTCCAGGCAGCATCTGCTCCACAACCAGATTCCTGAGAGATGCACTGAGCCACAGGCCTGAGCTGGAGGGGAGTGGACCCCACACTAACTGTTCTTTTTCACAAAAATCCAATCAGTAGAACCTGTTTAGATGTCTACTTAAAGTGGGGCTTAGCTTCCTCAGTCACAAAAATGAGAGCCGTCTCTCTGAGATGCTCTATTTGCATCTGGACAGCAGGCTTCCAAAGACACAAGAGAGTAATTAGTGGCTCACAGTACATGAATCATCTGAGTTCTAGGGCCACACCAAACCTGAATTAGAATCTCTAGGGGTAGGGCTGATATTTTTTAATAACAAGTTTATGAAGATCTAATGCACATACTGTACTTTTTCTTTTTTTTTTTTTTTTTGCTATTCTCCATCCTTCAAATGTGTATATGAATTTTAGGATCAATTGTCGTCACTTTAAAGTATACGGTTCAGTAGTATTTATTCACAGAATCGTGCAATCGACATTACAATCTAATTGCAGAATCTTTCCATCATCCTAAAAGAGAAACCCTGCTCACAAGGTAGTCACCCCACCTCCCCTCCTTCCCGCCCTGGGCACCAGGCAAACACTAACTTACATTTTGTAAATTCCTCTGATTCACAATGATTCATGTAAGTAGACTATAACTCATATAATAGCCCTTTTGTGTCTGGTTTATTTTGTGTAGCATAATGCTGTCAAGGTTTATGTATGTTGTATTGTCTATCGATAACTTGTTTATTCCTTTTAGTTGAATAATATCCCAGTTTATTTATTCCTTTTAGTTGAATACTATCCCATTGTACGGATATACTACATTTTATGTATTTGTCAATTGATGAGCTTTTGGATTGTTTCTACTTTTCCACAATTATGAATGCTGCTTTTATGAATATTGGTATACAGGCTTTTGTGGGGGTTATATTTTCATTTCTTTGTGGTACATGTGGCCAAGAGTAGACTTCCTGGGCCATGTGGTCACTCTGTGATCAACCTCTGGAGGAACTGCCAGCTGTTCCCCGCAGTGTCTGTACCGTCTCATGTTCCTGCTGCGGTGACCCCTCCTCCCCAACACCTGCCATCTTGTATTTTAACCGTCCCGGCCAGCGTAAGATGGCATCTCGTTGTGATTTCAATTTGCATTCCCTAACAGCATTGGGCATCTCGTGTGCTTTCTTTATCCCACTAGCAATTTGTCTCTTTTCTGTGGAGAAAACCTTACTCAAATTATTGTCCACTTCTAAAGTTGAGTAATTATTATTAAATTGTAATAATTTTTTATGCCTTCTAGATACTACATCTTTATCAGATATTTAATGTGCAAATAATTTTTCCATTTCTGTGAGTTACCTTTTCACTTTCTTGACAATGTTCTTCAAAGCAGAAAGTTTTAATTTTGATGAAATCTAATATTTTTCTTTGGTTTCTTATCCTTTTGTTATAAAAGCCAAGAAACCACTGCATAATCCAAGATCACAAAGATTTGTCCCATGTTTCCTTTTAACAATTTTGTAGTATTCGCTCCTACATGTGTACAAGATTGGGTGAAATACCCGCAGATCTTAACTTATGCTCCTTGTCACAAACTTTAACCTCACTCACTTAAATCTTTGATCTGTTTTGAGTTAATTTTTGCATAGTGTGTGAGGCAGGAGTACAAGTTCACTGTCTTGTTCGTAAATATCTAGTTGTTGTGGTATCATTATCAAAAAACGATTGGCAGCAGGGCATGGTGACACATACCTATAATCTCAGTACTCTGGGAGGCTGAGGCAGGAGAATCATAGGATTATAAATTGGAGCTCAGTGTGGGTAATTTGACAACTTAGCAAGACCCTATCTTAAAGTTTAAAAAAAATTTTTTTTTAAAGCCAGAGATGTAGCTCACCATGAAGATCCTGGGTTCAATCCCCAGTGTTATCAAAAACAAAAAGCAAACAATCAATTGACCATAAATGCGAGGATTTATTTTCTAGTCTAAATTCTAGTCCACTGATCTATATGTCTATCTGTACACCAGTACCATCCAATCTTTGTAGCAAGTTTTGAAATTGTGAAGTGAGTCCTCACACCTTGCCCTTTTGGGTCAATTTCTTTTCTTTTTTCTTTCCTTCTTTCTTTCTTTCTTTCTTTTTTTTTTCTATTCTGGGCCCCTTGAATTTGTATATGAATATATATATATGTATATATATAATATGAATTTTAGAATCAACTGTTAATTTCTGTTTTTTGTTTTTTGTTTTTTTTTTCATGTGGGTACAGGGAGTCGACCTCAGGACCTTGCGCTTGCCAGGCAGGCGTTTATGCCACTGAGCATAATCACCGACCCCCTAATCTCTGTTCTTTAAAAAGCCACTTAAGATTCTGATAGGTATTGCACTGAATCTGAATTTGAAAGTATTGCCATCTTAACAATACTGAATCAATGTACCAGCAATGGATGTCTTTCCACTTTACTGCTTTCATTTTCTAAATGGTGTTTTGTAGTTTTTTTGTGTAGAAATGTTTCATTTCTTGTGTTAAATTTATTCCTACTACTTTTATTCTTTTGAATGCTTTGTTTTAATTTCATTTTTGGATTGTTCACTACCAGTATGTAGAAATTCAGCTGATTTGCTAATACACAGATCTTATATACTATACAAATTTACCTAATTAGTTCTAATAGTTTTCTAGTGGATTCATTAGGATTTTATATACAAAATGTCATGTCATCTGCAAATAAAGGTAGCTTTATTTTTTCCTTTTCTAGGAGAATTTTTTATTTCTTTTGCATGACTATTCGTTCTGCTTAGTACTTCCAGCACAATATTTAATAAAAATAATAAAAGTGGAATTCTTGTCTTGTTCCTGATCTTTGAAAGGCTTCAGTCTTTTACTGGTAAGTACAATGTGACTGTGATTTTTGTATAGATATCTTTTATTAGGTTGAGGAAATTCTCTTTTATTTCTAGTGTGTTGGGTGCTCTTATCAAAAAAAAATCTTGTATGTCATCAAATGCTTTTTCTGCATCTACTGAAGTGATCATGTGAGCTTTCCTTTCTCTAATATGATATACCACATACTGATTTTTGTATTTGTGGACCCATCTTCATTATTGTGTAAATCTGTCTTGTTTGTAATACATACATGTACATACATATATAGTGGCCCCGAAAAAGATACACCTGAGTCCTAACACCTAGTACCTGTGAATGTGATTTTATTTAGAAACACTATCCTTCCACGTATGACTTAAAGAACCTGAAATGAGACCGTCCTAGCCTACCCTAAATTTAGAGCGGACCCTGCATACAATGACTGGTGTCTTTCTTGGAGAAAGGAGAGGGAGATCTGAGACGTGAAGGCAAAGGGAAAAAGATTACGTAAAGGCAGAGGCGCTCGGTGACCTGTTCCCATAAGCTGAGGAAGGCCTGGAGCCACTAGAAGGCGCAAGAGGCAAATATTCTCCGGAGCAGGGAGGGTGGTGCTCAAGCTTTCCCACAGTGTGCGTGCTGACTACCTGATTTTGGACTCTGTCTCCAAGAAATCTAAGTAACTACTGGTTGTCTAAAGCCACCAAATGTGTAGCAGTTGTTACAACACGCCCATGGGATTAAAAGTCTCTTCTATTTGCTGGAAGCCTCTGTGAAGGACTGATGTTGTGCTCCTTAAAGCTTTGACAAAGGTCACCATTTTTTTTTTTTTTTTTTTTCTGGGTAGCAGGGGTGGACCTCAGGACCTCGCGTGCCAGGAGGCGCCCCTGCCGCTGAGCGATATCACCGGCCCCTTTTTCGTATGTGGGTTCTGGGAGTCGAACTCGGGCCCTCACGCTTGCCGGGCAGGCCCTTACGCCCCTGAGCCATCTCACCAGCCTGACAAAGGTCACCTTAAAGTCACCTGGATCTGAGCTTTACTTTGTGAAGAGATTAGTTTGTATTGATTCCATCACTTTATTTGTTACAAGTCTATTCAAATTTCCTATTTCTTCCTGAGTCCCCTTCAGTCACTTGTGTTTTCCTAGGAATTCGCTCACTTTATCTGGATTATCGATGGTGGCATTCAAGTCTACGCTGCATTATTGCATAGTCTGTTGTGGTTTTGATTTAAAACATCTCCCCAAATTCTCCCGAGTAGGGAGGGTGATTGGGTCAAGGGGCGCTGCGCTCTCCAGCGACTCGTCCAGGGGTGAGGTCAGGGCTGACTGCCGTGGGCGGTGGGCCCTGGCAGGAGGAGGTCCCTGGGGCAGGGCCCGAGCATGGTCCTTGTTCCCAGCGCCTCCCTTCGCCCTGCTTCCGGTCACCACGGGCTGAGCGCTTTTCCTTCTGCCAGGCCCCTCTGCCATCCAGCTTCTGCCCTGGAACCAGCTGGCCAGGGACTGAATGAGCCGCAAGCCAAAATAAACCTCTCCTCCTGTAAGTTACAGGTCCTGGGTACTGTGTCTCAGCCATGGAAAAGTGGCTAAGACAGGGTCTTTTATTTTTATAAGATCAGTAGTAACGTCCTGTCATCTTTCATTCCTGACTTTCCCTTTCTCTCTCTCTCCCTCTCTCTCTCTCTCTCTCTCTCTCTCTCTCTCTGCCCCCAGTCTATCAACTGTGCCAGTCTTTTCATAGAACTAACTTTTGGTTCTGTTGATTTTATCTATTTCATCTAAAAATATCCTTTAAATTTTTTCTATTTATTTATTTATTTTAACTAATTTTTATTAAGACCTTGCTTCCGCTTGGTTTGAGATTAATCATCCCTTCCTATATTCTTTAGGTAGAGTTAAGTTATGGATTGGAGATCTTTATTCTTTTTTAATGCGAGCATTTACAGCTATACAGTTTGCTGCAAAACTTCCCATATGTTTTGGTCTGGTGCTTGGATCTTGACTGCCTCCAAGTCCCTTGTGTTCCACGCTTGGTCTCCAGGGAGGTGCTGCTGGGAGGTGGTGGAATCGAGATGGGGTGAGTCTTTAGGTCATTTGAGGCCGTACCCTTCAAGGGGTCATGGGACCCAGCGCCCTCGCTCTCTCTATGTCCAGGCTCGTAAGGTGAGAAGTTTTCCTCTACCTCGTGTTCCTGGCGATGTGCTACTTCCCCACAGCCTCGCATCAGTGTGGTCAGCCAATCCCAGGCTCACCCCTGCGCACCTGCGCGCTGAATGAGGCCACACAGTTCCTTTCTCTCTCTAAGCTGATTATCGCAGATTTGCTTTGAGGGAGATGGAAAGTGACTAATGCCTTCCCCATAATTTCTTCTTTCACCTATTGATTATTTAAGAGTGTGTTGTTCAAATTCCACATACTTTACTTATAAATTTTTCAAATTTCTTTTTGTAGTTTATCTCTAATCTTGGGCCATTGTATTTAGACAGTATATATATATTTGGGGGGATACCGGGAATCAAACTCAGGACCTCATGCTTGCCAGGTAGAAAGTATATATTTGATAATATCAATTTTTTTAAGTCTGAGGGGAAGTGAACCTAATTACCCTGAAAATATAATCCCTATAAATGATAATTTTTAAAAGAACAAATTTTGTTGAAATTTTTGCCATAACTGAATAAATCTGATGCATTTATTCATGAAGCAAAAAGACTCATGAATCTTTTTCTTTATTTTAAAGAGAAGACTCATGAATCTTATACTGCAAATTATTAAAAGATAATATGCAAAGAGAACAAAACTAAAATGTTTTCTTTTTCTTCAAAATTAAAAAGGTTTTTGTACCAACATAGCAGATGTTCTTTTCAGTACCAAAAAATTTTGTTACACTATGTCTCCTGATGGATTTTTAAATCATTTTGACAAAATTTCCTAATGATCATTGTAATTTACTTTCTGAAAGATAGCTTCCTGCAACTATTTATTCTTTTAAATAATTGTGACTTAGTCATATCTTGGCTCTAAAAATTCTTCTTGATGTTACATTTATCTAATTTCCCAATTTCAATTTTTGAAAATGTTAAGATATTTTAATGAATAAAATAATTTTTGTTTCTCTAACTGACCATTAGTAGCACAAAAATCTATTTTTATTTTATGAAAAGAAGATAATAGGAATAATTATCTTTGATTAGACTCTCCAAATTCCACTTACCTCAACACTATTGAGACCAACTTTAGTATTAAAAATAACCTAAAAAATTGAAAGAGAAGTTCAGAGTTCCTAGCTTAATTATAACTAAAATGAAGTAATAAAATATGTTTCAATAATTGTTTATTTTTCCAGTTTAAAACAGAAAACAGATTTTTGTTTAAAGACTAATGAAATATTGTCTATGAAAAGATTTGTTTCGAGTTGAAGATGTTTATCTGTCACTCATTAACATAACATTAAAAAATTAAAGGCCTTGAAAATTTATTAATGATCTCTGTATTCACAGTATCCTCTTACTTTCCTGATAGTATCTAATTAATAAAAAACTCAGATTGTGTGCTGTAACTCAACAAAGTATCTCGCTCTCCTCTGTTCTCGTAATTATGATCGCCATGGTGAATGTCCAGTGCCGTTCAGTCGTGTCCTCCACAGGTACGGATTCGCCTTTCCAAAACAGCCACCTCCTCGTGTTCTCCACCTTCAACCAAAAGATCAGGTCCTGTGACAGCACCGTGGGAGAAGAAACACCCGTGACTCTTGCTGGAGAAAGCCCAGTAAAGGATGGATTTTTAGATTAATACTTTTAGGCCAAAACATTACCTGTTCTCTAACTCTAAAAATTCAAAAATGACACTATTAGGAACCATAAGCTGAAATTCTCAGAGAATTTCCGGAAACAAAGAGTACAAAGAATTAAAGAGTTATTAAATACCAAGCCCCAAGTTTTCAAAACAAGTGATGAACTGCCAGAGGTAGAGTATTTCGAGACTACTGAAAAAAGATTACCCCCGCCAAATTTTGGCAGTCTCTAATCATCATGCATATTTTTATATTTTTTGTGTTCATCTTAGATATTTTTACCTTCTTTTTTGGTTTAAATTTTAATTTTCTTCATAAATAACCTTGCCCTTTAATCTTGTTACTGTTCACACCACGCCCCTGATAATCATGAATAAAGGATTAAGTTTTGGACATTGTAAAGATAAACAATCCAGGGGCTGGTGAGATGGCTCAGCGGCATAAGCGCCTGCCTGGCAAGCGCGAGGTCCTGAGTTCGACTCCCGGAACCCACATACGAAAAAAGGGCCGGTGATATCGCTCAGCGGCACGGGCGCCTACTGGCGCGCGAGGTCCTGAGGTGGACCCGCGGTACCCGCAAAAAAAAAAAAAAAAAAAGATAAACAATCCAAATTAAAGCAAATGAACATGGGTATCAAAGGAAGATGCAACTAGCACACCACATGGGACATATTTCAAGTTTTCACGTTCATATCTTTGTGTTTGTTAAAGTTGCCACCTGTGTTGACTCCAGCCTGAAATGCACAGCCCCTCACACGTGATCATTGGACAAATGATCAGCAGCGAACAAAAAGCGGCTTGATGTTCACAGAGGGCAGGGTGACGGCAGGCGCGAACACAGGGCTTAATCCTGACCCGCGGAAGCGCGTGCTGATTGTGCCACCGCAAGGTCGTAATCCGCCCTTCAGTTTAGTGATTCATGGTGTTGTTCACGTGTTCTGCACACGTACTGACCACCTGTCCCCTCACACTGTCAATTACGGACAGAAAAGTGTTAAATCTCTAATGGTACGTGTGGGTTGGTCCATTTCTCCCTTCAATTTTTTTTTTTTTTTTTTGCGTTACATATATCATTGCTTTGTTTTAGGTGCACATGAACTTAGAATTTTTGTGCCTTCTCGTAAAGTGTCATATAGACTGCTTGCTCTTATCTCTGAGAATATTCTCCACTGGAAAGCCTACTTTATCTAAAATTGATGTCATCAGTTCTGCTGTGTTATAAATAGTGTTTACGTGGTACATCTTCATCTTAGCCTCTCTGTTTCTTTATGTTTTGTGTCCTATAGATATAATTTATTGAGTTGTGCTTTTTTATTCAATATGATACTGTCCCTTCTTTTGGAGTAGTCAGCCAGTATAAATTTTAACAGGATTATTTGTTAACAGGATTGACTACTTACTGATCTATCTGTGATGGTTAACTTCATGTGTCAACTTGACTAAGCTCCCAGATATTTGATCAAATAGTGCCCTAAATGTCTCTATAAAGATATACTTGGGCCAGTGAGATAGCTCAGGGGCATAAGCGCCTGCCTGGCAAGCGCAAGGTCCCGAGTTCAACTCCCAGTACAAAAAAAAAAAAGATATACTTAAGATAAAATTAATCTTTAACCATAAAGTTTAAGTAAAACAGATTACCCTCCAAAATATGGGTGGCCTTACTCAATCACTTGAAGGCCTCAAGAGAAAACAGACTAAGATCTCCCAGATGGAATCCTTCTCCAGACTTACCATGGACTTGACCTACAACATCAGTGCTTTGAGTCTTTGAATTTCCAGTTTGACAGCCTGCTCTGCTGGGTTTGGACTCGCTAGCCCTACAATCAAATGAACGAGTTGCTTAGAATAAATCAGTCTCTCTCTCTCTCTCTGTCTCTCCCTCTCTCTCTCTCTCTCTCTCTCCCCCCTTCCTCCCTCCTTTCCTTCTTTCCTCCCTCCCTCTATTGACTCTGTTTCTTTGGAAAACCCTCACTAATATGCCACCATTTTATAATTTTTTTTTCTATTTGTCTCATTTATTCTTGTACCTCCTTTACTCTTTGCCTGCTTTTTCTTTTCAGTTTTTATTTTTTTCTACTAGTGCGTGTCTGCAGCACATAATGATTACATTCTTCATGGAGAGTTGGTTCATGTGCGTAACACATCTTAATGCTTTTTCATGCCCTTCTCTTCCCCCGCCTCCATTTCTTGGTCCGCTTCCTTCCCTTTTGCAAAAGATTTATCTCCCTATTTCCTATTATCTACCTTTTATTTTGCTCTTTATTTATATTTTGGGTTCCTCATATGAGAGAAACCATGTGATATTAAAGCTTGTGTGTCTGATTTATTTCACTAAACGTTATGGTCTCAAGGTGTACCTATTTTTCTACAAACGACTCAAGCCTGCTTTTTTAAAAAGTGGTGGCACTTTTTTATTTACTCATTTTTGTCATTATTAGCCTTTTAGTTAGTTCTATAGCTTCATTTTCTTTCCTTCTTTTTTTTTTTTGTTGTTGTTGTTGTTTTTTACCATTTGATGCCAGGTTATAATACAACCCTTAATTTAACATGGTCTAGCTTTAAATAACTTCATGTAAACAACATATTATTGAAGAACTTCTACGGTCATATACTTCCATTTCCCTGTTCTATTGTGGTCACATATTTTATTTCAAAGGATGCTAAATATTATAAAATCAAATTTTACTATTTTCCCTAAATAGCTATTTATTTTAAAATATTTAAACTGCATGAATGCTTTTAATACCTCTGTTTTTCCCTAGGTACGGACCTTGCACAGAAGGACTTCCCGCTCTCCTGGCTTCTGTTTCCATTTTTGTTCAGTCATGGAAAATGCAGTAGCTCTGGACTGCCCCTCTCTGCCCAGTAAGTAGGCAGGGACTATGTGGGGTCCCTGTGGGGTCTTGGCCAGTGTTCCTTTGTGTGTTTCTCTTTGCATGCTTTCTGATGGTCTTTTTGTATGTGCATTTTGTTTATGGAAGGCCTTACCCTTCAGACTCATCTATTTTTTTCCTTCTTTCACGAACCACTTGATTTTGCTTGTTTTTCATTTTCTTGTGGTAGTCCAAACAGTATCCATAGTGTACAAGGCACAATTTAAAATTTCCATTTTGAGGTATGGTTACAAGTTCAGCTTCCAGGGTGCATACAGCTCAATTTTAAACAATGTTTTAATACTTCAAAAATATTTTAAATGTCTTGTATTTCCCCCATGATTGCCTTCCCATTGAAATACATTTCTTTAGCAAATGCAAGGCTCCACCTTGCATCATCTTCTTCCAGTCTAAGAAAGTTTTTTAACATTGCATATAATGTGAATCAGCTAAGAAAAAAATCCTGTAAGTATTTATTAATGCGAAAATGCCTTTAATTCACATTTACTTTTAAGTATTATTTTTGCTTGGAAAAAATCTAAAATGAGCATTTTTTTCTTTCAATACTTTAAAGGGTTAACTTGTCTTTTGATTTATACATTTTCTTGGGATTAATGGGCAGTTATTTACATTTCTTACTTTTCCTCTGACTACTTTTAATGTTCTCTTTATTACTCATTTCCAAAAATTTGATTACGGTATGACTTTTTGTGTTTTGTTTTTCTTTTGTTTAACCTGTTTGTGGTTAATTGAGATTTTTGGAATTATGAATTGTAACTTTTCCTCAAACCTGGAAAGATTTTGGCCACTTTGTCTTCAAATATATTATTCCCATCATAAAATTTTTTGATAATTTCACAGGTCATTCCGTCTTTAAATCTCATTTATCTGCATGATTCACTTTTGATACTGTGTATTTCTACATCTTCAAGTATGCGGTACTTTCTTCTACAGTCTCTATGACTGTCCCAACTCGACAAGGCTCTTGGTTATGGTTTTTCTGCTATGGCCCAGTAACTTCTTTCAGGACGAAATCTGGGACAATCAAAGGACAGGCCTCGTCTTGTTTGTTTCCTTTCTCTCAGGAATCACAGCCATACGCTCGCGTTTGTCTGACGTCTTGAAAAGAGATGTTATATGTAAAGAGACAGATGTATGTTTTCAGTTGTTTTGATGAAAATATCATTTTACAAATCTTTGTACTCCTTCGTAACCAAGAGTAGAATCCAAAAAACTTTTTAGACAGGATTTTCACAGCCATGGATTTCAAAACCTAGATTTCTGCACCTCAAGGAAAATAGTAACAGAGTACTTTCCAAGTCAGGACATCGGGAATAGTTCATGATTTACCGCATCAGATGGCTCTGCAAATACGACTCTAAACAGCACAGGTGTCAATTCCATGATAATGTAGCTTAAAAAATGAAAAGAAAGTCTTGTTTCACTTCCTGCAACCTCCACCAATCCTGGCCCATCTTTTCTACATGCTGATGTTCACTCTTTTGACATTTTATTGCCAAACAGAGATAAGGAGCAGCTTTCTCCACACAGATCACTAAGTTCTAAACGCTATCAGCCTCTCTAAAATTGCATGGAAACTATGTTCTGTCAAGAAATCTTTTATTTTATTGCAGGTGACAGCTATTTGATTTTATGCTATTTTTCTTTGCTCAGTAAATAATTTTTGAAAAGCGAAAATGGGTTACTGCCACATCAAAACAGCAAAATATTCAAGGCCCAGGATGAAGGCAAGGTAATGTGGCACCTTTTCATTCAATGCACTTTCTTATTTGCCTAGGTAATAATTCCTGTTCCACAGCTGGTCACTGTGATGTACATTGTATAAACCAATCCCCAATTGACAAGCCATTCTGCCTCTGTATCTCCTGCTTGCTTATCCCATATAAGCCCTAGACCACCAGAGATCAGGGCCTGATATTCTGGGAATGATCCCGATCAGTGCCCCTCGATGTAAATAAATCTGCCTCCAAACCCTGGGTTTCGGTGTTTCTGCTTGCTGTTGCACTAGGACGGGGTGAGCGAGGCAGCATTCGTGACTGTAAGTTGCACTGAGGTTCACTTTGGCATCCATTATCACCAGGCACTCGGAGACTGTAAGGTCCTCCCGAATTTGTCTACTTTTCACTAAGGCAAGAAGCAGCATATCCAGAGATTGGAGGCTACCCAGGGCAAAGGCTGGGCTGCAATTCCCGAGAAAGGAGATGAGTCCAGAGAGAAAGAAAAAGAAATGGCACTACTAACTACTGGCAATATTGAAATAAGGAAGGGTAAGAAAAAAGACAAAAAATGAAGGCACAACACACAGAACAGGAATCCACCTGTATACATATTTACATCATGTTGATGGATGAAAAACCTCAACATTAAAAGATATCGATTTTTATCCATCAGCTTATAAACTGCATTCAGTCGTAATTTGAACCGAAACAATGAGTTTTATAAAATATGAAACGAGGATTTAAAATTTTATGGCATAATAATGGTCTAAGAATATACAAGGCAAATCAACAAAAAGAGATCTACCTTCACCTATAATAATATTTACTTTAAAGGTACAATAAGATAATTTGGTATTAATACAGGAGTAAACAAATAGATCAATAGAATGAAGAAGTCATATGTTTAGAATTGTTTATATAATAGTGCTACCATTACAAATCAATGAGCTTTTTTTTCAGTAAATGCCATTGGAACACTAAGCTTCCTGTATGGAATAAGATAATATTAAATCCTTATAACATACCACACAAAAATAAATGCTACATTAAAATCATATTGGAGGGGCTGGGATGTAGCACAGTGGTTCAGCTTCTTTAGAGAAGAGCCAAACTGAGTTGGGGACCTAACTTTTGTCTTCCCACATAAACCAGTAACTGCATACAAAGATTTCTTTGCAGAGAGAACTGAATCTTGAGCAAGACAGCTCCCTTTGGCTGAGTGTACTCTTAATTTTGAGTGAGAGACAGTTGTAGGCTTCCAGAGGAGGATTCCAGCAGCTGGGAGTATGTCCGTCAGGGAGAATCTGGGCCATATGTCACGGCATCCCTATGTGAAGATAAAATCCTATACGATAAATGGAGGCAGAGAGAGAGAGAGAGGGGAAATGAGATAGATGAGAATACCTTTATGACGTGGCGTACTGAGGAATTTCTTAAGGGACTGAAAAGTTGCAATGGTAAAGAAAAAAATTGATAGGTTAAACTGTATCAAAGTGGAAAATAGAGAAAGGAGATGATGAGTAACAAAGATGAACAACAGAGATGAGTAATATGGAACAGACTTGAAAAAATACACGCGCAGAGTGTTTTACAAAGGCATCATATACGGAACATTCAAGAAACCGATGTACATCATTTAGTAAACAAACAATATAAAGGTTAAAAATATGCAAAATATATTGAAAGCAATTTACACATGGGTCAATGTATTGGCCAATAAACAAATAACTAAATTTTTAATATTACAAATTAGGAAAAAAGTGAAATTAAAGCAAAGTGAAATAAAACTCCATTTTGCTTCAAGCTGAGTGGCAAAAACTAGATGTTATCTAGAGTCGGCAGTGGTGTAAGAAAACAAAAACTGTTTCCAAGCGTGTTAATGCCTGCGTAGGTGGGGAGAGGCAGATAGACACTTTGGAATCAATACATCAGTGCTTATGGAAGTGTGCATAACAAAAAAGTCCCATTATATTTTAGGCTTATATCATAGGGAATCTATGCAAATGTAAGAAAAACTGTAAAAGATTTTTCTTAGCATTATTTTCAATAATAAAAACAGATAGATGAAAAATGCTTAATGGTTATCTATTAAGAAATAAGTAAAATGTGGTGTAAGCACACAGTGGAATGCGCTCCAGCAGTTCCCCCCCATCACCTGGGTTTACGTGCATTGGGAGAGGTAGATCTTACCAGTACTCCCTCTGACCTAGTCAAGAGGAAGCCCCGAGGTTCTGCCTGCTCCAGGTGAGACCCCACGCGCACTCCCACGTCCTCCTCCCACATTTCGCTCTCAAGCAGCACCCTGGCCCTGCCTCACGCTGTCCCTTGACGCCCTCAGAGCTCATGCCATTGTGCCCAGATCTGCCTGGCCTCGTCCTCTGCATGCCCTCCTTCCACATATTTTCTCTGTGTAATATTCTCAGCATCTGACACAATACACATTTATCTTTGTGTCTGTCTCTGATTAACGTATGAACACCACGAAGGGAGGTTACTTTTTACTTCTTGTCAACCTGTAGCCTCAGCACTACACAAGTATGCAGAGCGCCGTAGACAGAAGTGCAGCTGCCCCTCGGTATTCGCGGGGACTGGTCCCGGGACCTGCCTCCCACACAAAACTTGAGGATGCTCAAGTCTGCTGCATAAAACGGCACAATATTTGCATTTAACTTATCCACATTCACTTGTATACTTTCAATCATCAGTAAATTACTTAGAATACCTAATCCAGTGTGCGTGCTATGTAAATAGTTGTTATACTGTATTGTTTAGGGAATAGTAACAAGGAAAGAAGTATGCATGGATTTAGTACAGATGCGAAGACTGCAGATGTAATTACATTTTCCACCAGGAGTCAGCTGACCCTACAGATGTGGAGGATCCACTGCACATACTGAATGAATGAATAAAGGAGAATTTTAAAAACAAGTTGTAAAATACAACAAAAAATATAATGCAGCTCATGTAAAACTTTAAAAACATTCAGAACAACACTACCTATAAGTAGTTTAAACATTTTTCAAATGGACTGGAAAAAATGTATTATAATTTCCTGGTAGTGATTATCTTTGAGCAGAAAATGATTATAATGGTTTTGAGGAAGGAAAATAGCACTTCAACATTATCACTAATATGGATTTTTTCTGTTTAAAAACTCATAAATAATTACTGCAAAACTTTTAGTTTAAAATTTTATGCATGAGTGAGAAAATTATAATTTGCTAGCATTTGTAGGGAGATTGGGCTAATATTCAACATTTCATATGTCATAGGCGGTATGCTGATTCTCAGTGGAGCTTCATCAGGATTCAGCTTCGTAACCCTGTTCACTTTAAAATCAAACATGCTGGGGCAGGGGATACAGCTCAGTAGCACAGCGCCTGCCTGGCAAGCTCAAGGTCGTGAGTTTGATTCCCGGTACCAAAAACTAAAATAAAATAAATAAAATAAAATAAAACATACAATGCTTTGGTTTATTCTACTTAAATAAATGAAGAGAATTCTTCTCAATTTAAATTGATTTCTCTCCAGTGAACTACAATAAAAACTGAGCTTAAAGGTTTGCAAGAGATGAACATGGTCCCAGCTGTCTTTGGCTGAAGCCTGAAGGCTATGCAGTGGGCATGCTAGACACAAGTTAGTCTGCTTGGCATTGCCAGGTGCCGAGGGAAGGCCACACACGAGCAGCCAATGGTGCCCGCTGGGCCCTCGGGGCACAGAAGTTAGACTGCTCAGAGCCACAAGCCGGGACTGGACGTCCTACAGAGGCCACGGGGCCTCGCCCCTCAGCCCGCTCAGCACCAGCAGTGGCAAGGCTTGCGCAGGCCGCCGTGTCGCAGGAGGCTGCGTCCAAGGCCAGGCTGATATATTAACAGCTCTCTGCAGCTGCCAGAGCTCTGGGGCTTCACTGTGGCCAGATCCTAGGAACAACACGACCCGCGCGTCACCAAAGCAGCAAACGAATCCCAAATAAAAATCTCTTCATGTGGACCCTGTGGTTTGCGATGCTCTCTGTATGGACTGTACACTTCGAAAGGCATGACTGTCAAGAAACTTGAAAAGAAAAAATCGTTTTTAAATATTCTATTGGCCAAAGGATAAAACTAAAATATAGGGCCGGTGAGATGGCTCAGCGGCATAAGCTGCCTGGCAAGCACGAGGGCCCGAGTTCGACTCCCGGATCCCACATAGGGAAAGAGGGCCGGTGATATCGCTCAGCGGCACGGGCGCCTGCTGGTCAACCCCCGGTACCCACAAAAAAAAAGAAAACTAAAATATATAAATGACATGAAATGAATGAGAGATACTGATGCTACACTAGCTGCCCTGATACTTCAGTCCTCGCATCTCCCTGATAGAAATAACTGTATGCTTTGCTCTGGGCTTTTGAAGACCCTGAGCGTAGCTCCAGGACCCTAGCACTACCCTCGAGAATCTCACTTCTCCATTGTTGGTGGGAATGTAGAGTAGTGCAACCACTATGGAAATCAGTGTGGAGATTTCTCAAAAACCTAAAACGAGAAATTCCATTTGACCCAGTTATGCCTCTCCTAGGTATCTTCCCAGAAGAGTTAATACCAACCTACTACAGTGATACATCCATTCCCATCTTTATAGCAGCACTATTCACAACAGCTAAATCATGGGAACAGCCTAGATGCCTATCAACAGACGAATGGAGAAAGAAAATGTGGGCCATATGCACCATGGAGTAGTACTCAGCCATAAGGGATAAATGTGAGTCATTTGTAGGAAAATGGGTGGATCTGGATAATGCTGAGTGAAATAAGTCAGTCACAATAGGTTAAACATGGCATGGTGTCTCTCATATGAAAGACCCAAAACATAAACAATTTAAAGGGCAAAATAAAGAGCCATGTCAAGAAACAGGGAGGTACTCTGTAGAGATGGGAAGGGTATCTCAGAAGGAAGGAGAGGCAAGGGGAGAGGACGAGGGGAGCAAAAGCAATCCCCAGATGCAATGTGCATATGTATTAAACCCCCAAGTTGAATGTAAACACTATGTATTGCAATAGGTACTAATAAAATAAATAAATAAATAGAATCTCGCTGACCTAAAACTTACTTATCTAAATTTTATTTTTACTTTGAGGTTAAAATCAAACCTGGGACAGGGAAAGTTAGAGTAAAAGTTTCCCTGTTTTTACTTCTTTCCAATGTTGGACTTTGAAAGTCTTGAAATCCAATTGCTCCCTTACTTCTTAGGGTGTCAGAGCACGTATTATGAAACCATCTCCATCAGTGTTGAAAAAGGATTATGTATTTGCATAGCATTCATCAAGAAGAGTTGCATGAACATAAGTGGAACCAGAAAACATTTTAAGTGAAATAAGTCAGGCACAGAAGGACAAACACCACATGTTCTCACTTCTATGTGGAAACGGAAAAAATTGTTTTCATAGTAGAGAATAGAATAGTAGGCACTGGAGGAGGGGAAAGGGGAAACGGAGAGGTTGGCTAATATCTACCAAACACAGCTAAGAAGAGGGAACAAGTTCCAGGGCTCTACAGCACAGTAGAGTGCATGTAGCTTATAGTGATCCATTCTGTATTTTATAAATAATTAAAAGTCCGAGGGCTCCCAATAGAAAGGATGATAAATATGTAAGGAGATGAAAATGCTAACTACCCAGATTTGGTCATTATACATAGTATATACATGTATCAAATTATCATGCCATACCTCTTCACTATGTACAAGGATTCTGCCATTAAAATACTGAGGGAGCCGGGCGTGATGGTGCATGCCTGTAATCCCAGCACTCGGGACACAGGAGGATTGCCATGAGTTCGAGGCCAGCCTGGGCTACATAGTGAGTTTAAGGCCAGGCTGAACTACACAGCAAGACCCTGTCTCAAAAAAAATAATAAATTAAAAATTTAAAAAAATAAAAGAATGAGGAAGATTGAGTTTCATAACCCTGGACAGCAGGGAGAGGGGACAGAGAGTGTTGCCCTGCGTCCAACCCATTCACAGTGCTGTTTCTTTCTAGTACGCATGAAGACCGTAAAAGAGCATTATGACTTTTCTGTGCAGAGATATGCTCTGGGAACGGAAAGCAAAATGATAATGAGAGGGCAAATTGTCAAGCTCTTTGGGCCACATAAAAACAAATTTAATAAATGTTGCTTGGAAAGTGCACATGAATAATCATTCCAGCTGTTTGTGTCTGCCTGGCTCTGACAATCCATGCCCCTTTTAGGATTCTTCTTGATCTGTAGAATTGTCGTACTAAGTTGATTTTAAAAATTATTTCACAGATAATCCAAGCACTATGCCTTGACTCAATAATCAAACCACAATATGCATCATGGAATGAGTATTATAAATTAAATAAATAATGCTACTAGAAGCCCACCTGACTCATAGAAAGTAACCAAGCACATATTTATACTTAATAAGCAGTAATCAGACAAGCTTAAAAAATGCTGAGTGTTTTCTTCCTCATTGCACAGGCGGTTAAAGTGTCAGTTTTTGAAAAAACTAGCATGAGTGTAGGTAAGCCATCTCCAGCAACAGACTTAATCATGAAGACATGAATCATGAATTTACAGGTTTTATGGTGGACACCAACATGATAATATTTCAGTTAGCGGAGGCTTCGTCATTACTTTCTCTCACCCCTAGCCTTCAAAAGAACTTAAGCAGTCCATACTCTAATAACATTTGTAATGCTTAAAAAGATTAAATTTCATAGATAGATATTAACCAAAATATTGCCAACTGTAACATATGCGGTTTGAATCTCCTCGTATCATGGTTGTAAATTTTTATGGGCCCACAGGCACACTCCCTGCTGAACAGTGTTTGATGTTTTCAGGGTGGCTAAATGAGGCAGAAGATGCAGGATGTATAAAGCAATTTTGTTCACCATGGGATGAGAACTTAAATGTGTCTGGACTGAATGGGACAACACTAACCATATGAAGCTCACTGGGTAGATTGTAGAAAAGCCAACGGAGTTTTCAATCCATCTTCACCCAGTTTTTGTGTGCATAAATTCATTAAAAACTTCAAAGACCCTTTTAATTGCATAGCAACGTGTTTAATTCAGGTTCACACATGATCCTATGCAGGAAATCCTTCCTAGGGGCTGGCAGAGAAAAGCCATAACAGAGGATCGACCATTTAGACAAGCCATAATTGACTTATAACAGTGACAAGTGTTATGACCAATACAATGTGTTGAACTAAGGCAGACGATCCTTTTCTCAAAGCTTTTGCTGCCTATTAAGGCAAAGAGACATTAATTAATTAAATAAGCAATACATATTAAAAGCTATGCTAAGAACTTTGTAGAAGATGTACGGGGAGCTATAAGAGCTTTAGTAAGATCTGCCTTGGTGATGTCAGAGAAAGCCTCCTTCAAGCAAGTGAACTTTGATCCAAGATCTAAAGAAGAGGCTGGATTCATTGTTAAACAAGAAGGTAAAATATGTGCAAAGGCCCTGAAGGAGGTGGAGGATAGTATATTTGAAGAGTGAAGAAAGATGCTAATTTCAATTTTGGATATTAATGGACAAATGACCCTAAGACAAGAAGGCAGATACATGGGTCATCATCCTCTAATCTTATGCCCAGTACTCCTGGAACGCCACACTAACACAGACAACCAAAGCTGGCTCTTCGGTGATTGCGAACACGCAGAGAGCCAGAGAATACATGATACGAAGCATGTATATGAATGTGTGCCTTTGTTTGCCTGTGTGTGCATATGGTGTTCCCGGTGAACATACAGGAGTCATTTTTAGATTTCCCTCTTCTTTACCTTGGTGGGTACCAGCTCCATTCTGCAGATGCAGGAAGAATTCTCCATACAGAGCATAACTCTGGCCTCTGTCTGGGAGAAAGAAGGCAGCACCTTATCGAGCAGAGCTGCGGCTTGGGGAGGCTGCTTCATGCTACAGCATCTATAAGACAAACAAATGTTTGTCTCTGTTTTGGCCAATTTTCTGGGGCAAGTTTCTTTCTTCTTAGGATTTTGTTCCATCAGAATGCTTTTGCCACACAGACTTATCAGCGCCATGAAGATTGGACACCCACTTTTACTCGTGTTCCTTTGCAGCACTACACCTGTGCTACAGCTCTACGCGATGAGATGGCGGGAAATTAGTAACAGGCTTTGAGGATTACAGTAAGAAGAGTCAGTGATAAAGATCTGTTACATGAGAGAGAATGCTTGTCCAGCAGGGCCCCAGCTCCTCGGACCCCAGAAACCGTGTCATTCTTCCATGCTGGGTCCAGGGACTACTTATTCCCCCTTCTCCTCCCTCCGCTGCAGACAGCTATCGGAAGGGACTGGAGCAGATGGAACTGTCCACCGCGACAACGCAGTGCATCGGCTACCCCTTTAACTGCAGCCCCACAACCATGAATCTAAATTAGAAACTGGGGGAAGAGGTCCAGACCAGGATACAGGAAGAAACCAGCTGCATAGAGCTGTATTAGAATCAAATGAAGGGGCCTCCAGATAAAAACCAGATCAGCCTCCGGATAAAAACTACCCTCACCTGTCAGAGATGAAGCCAGCGGTCTTTCTGAGTGGCTGCTTCCATGCCTCGTTGCGCTCACTTGGGGGTGAGCCAGCAGTGGTCACCAAGGCTGAGCGCTGCCTCACACCATCAGATCCCCATGCTGCCTTTTCCGTCACAGAGGACTCTGCCCTCAAGGGCTGTCATTTCACAGCTCCCATTGCCATTTCTCAAGCTATATGTGGTCATCTCATCAGAGACATCACAGTGAAAAAATAATCTTTCCAATATGTTCTTTTAATTCTGCAAAGACCAAAAGCAGAGAAATGTTTTGGAAGAAAATTGGCTACTACTGGAGGCCCCAGCTCTCTTTGCAAGTAGATTAATTCATCTACCTCCCAAAATAAGGCTTTCCTAAATCTGCTGGAAGCTATAAAGGAAAAATCACATTGCAATCCAAGTCCAGTATAAAGGAAAGTGAAGTATTTTTTAAGAGGTCACAAATATGACTTGTTCAGTGAACTGGTACAACTGAGCCAACAAGGGCGATGGCTTTCCATACCCTTCGGAGAGCTGAATACCGAGTGAAGGAACTGCACAGTTCTCCATAACACAAGCGAAGAATCCCCAATTCCTACAGAGTGAGCCATCCATTTAACACCTACCGTGTGCTGGACCCTGTGTTAAATGCTAGTCATTGTCCTTGTACCCAAATGTTTCGCCCTCAGAACCATGATATCTGCTCTCAGTGATGGAGAATAACACAGAAGAACAGAAGGTTGGTGCTAGGACCAGGGAAAGGCCGCAGGAGGCCAGCCACAGGAACGATCACTGTGAAATGAGTACCCAGAGCAGCTTCCTGGACTACGTGGGTCTTAAAGACAGTGAATGTCAACCAAGTGCGAACCACGTCACCAATAAGCGGTGGCCAGAGTAGGGCATGGAAATGGGCACAGACACTGGCTATGGGTTTCAGGAGAAAATAAACCGGGATGAGCACACTTTCCTTCGGGAGTGCTGGAGGCTAATGGGGAGGAGCGAAATGGAACCAGGTTATTTACTCATTTAATAATGAAGCAGTCCATCGTTGGTGTCAATAGAAACCAACACAAACCTGAATTCCTGGAGTTGGTTCGGTGCTAAAACCCATTCAGGCCAAAAACAAAAAACACTTTTTTAAATATCGCTAGTTTGGATCTTAGCACTCTACAAAGGATTTAATAATCCAGGTCTGCAGGGCTTTAAAAGTGTTATTACTCCGTGATAAACAGATAAAGATGATTTAAGCATTTTTTGATTTGACAACTGTTGAATATCAGCCATTATCTTGGACTGGCCGCTATGTTCTGCCAGGAAACCCTAAGGTTGATTTTATATTTCCAAATTACAAACATATGGCCCAGCAAGATTAAGTAATTTTATCGAAGGCACGCAGTTAGTGGGTGGGGTGCCTACTGATCACCCCATGGTGACCCTGAATTCCTGTTCCCTGCATGCTGGAGCCCCCTAGTGACGACGCCCAGCCCCTGAATCCCTTATCCACACCACGCAGGGGATCGCACATCCATTGTGTCCATGGAGAACTTTTGAAATAAAAATGTGAAAAGCAATTTCAAAATCCTGAGCAACGTTTGTTCATTCAACACTGTTGTCCTTAAGTGTCGTCTGGAGCACCCAGTCTGACAGTACCTAGATGAATCCTCTTGCTTCATATATTCCAGAAACAGGATGGCCTTGAAATGTGCCAGGCACTGCCCTAGGCTCAGGACACAGCCCCGAGCAGTGCAGTGACCCTGCCCTCTCTGTGGACCTCCCCATGTAGAATAAGTAAGTAATGGAAATTAGGGTGAATTGGTTGACTCAGTATGTAACAAACTATGAGCAATTATTATTTAAACGTATCATGTTCCCTTGAGATAAAAATGCTAACAATTTGCATAAATAAAACAGATATGGTACAGCCTTATAGTAAATAAGAGTTTTAATTTCTAAGGTATTCATAAAATGTGACATTAGCTTATAGGAGCATCATTGTCCTTTTCTTTTTTAGGGCTTTTCTTGCTTCTGCATCCTTTGCTGATCTATTCCTGCAGTGTATAGGACAGGACAGAAAGCGGCATCTTGAAGACCACTCAGCCTGGGCCATGTTCATTAGACACAGAGACTTTACCACCACCGGCCCTTAATGCACTCGATTCTCTGTCCCAGCACCTGCAGGATCAGGTTCGAGGCCAGGCAGGCTTCCCTCACCTTCTCCGGGCAGCTGCGAACGTCTGCTGGGGGCTGGTGGCTGCCGTCCTCTCTCTCCACCAGAGATCAAGTAGTGAACCCTGTGGGGAAGGAGAAGGACAGAATTCTTTAATTTTCACTTTGCTTTGAAAGAAAAAAGTGGGGATTTTTTAAAGGGCTATTCCTCATATGGATTTTTCCATGACATCAGGTAGCTATTATTCTCCTCTTCCTCCCCAAAACTCTGTCATTTCTCCTCCTCACACACCCTTCCACATCATCTACACCATACTAAGACTCTGCGTTCTTAGAAACCCTTACTCCTCAAGTGATGGTTGCCAAAAGCTGTTCGGTTCATCTGACTAAAGCAGAGAACTTAACACGCCATGTGCAATGCGGCTTTTGTTTAACTTTTCTATAGATTCTGTTAATTATGTAACTTTAAAATATTCAAAAAACACTTTTGAAATTAAAATGTGGCAAACAATTTGAAAATTCTTAGCAAAGTATCTTTCTTAAAATGAGAAACAAATTGTGTGGCTTTTAACAGAACCCTATTTTTGCTCATATTGCATTTTTTTACTTTATTGGTGTACAACAAACCTTTTGTTTATGTAGCACTGTGCAAACCAGCATGTGAAAAGTTCTTCATAATACATTATGCTCTTACATTTTCACCATATGTCTTGTTTCAAAATCTATAGCAGAGGGCTGGTGAGATGGCTCAGCGGCATACGCGCCTGCCTGGCAAGCGCGAGGGCCCGAGTTCGACTCCTGGAACCCACATACAAAAAAAGGGCCGGTGATATCGCTCAGCGGCATGGGCACCTGCTGGCGCACGAGGTCCTGAGGTCAACCCCCGGTACCCACAAAAAAAAAAAAAATCTAGGGGCCGGTGAGATGGCTCAGCGGCTTAAGCGCCTGCGCGGCAAGCGCGAGGGCCCGAGTTCGACTCCCGGAACCCACATACGAAAAAGGGGCCGGTGATATCGCTCAGCGGCACGGGCGCCTGCTGGCGCGCGAGGTCCTGAGGTCGACCCCCCGGTACCCACAAAAAAAAAAAAAAAAAAAAAAATCTATAGCAGAGTAAGCTCAAGGCAGAAATAGTGGCAAAGCTCTATAGGCATAAATAGTGACAAAAACTATACCTTGCAACCCAAAATTCTCCCCATGTGCTAACCACTCACCACCTTTCACAGCAGTTTCTCCAGGAGGAAGAGGCTAACACATGTGCCAGGGCAGAAAAGGGCACATTAGATTTAGGAACGGTAGCCGAGACTGGTGATGGACAAGGTCAGGAACCTACCTCAGTTTAAATGCAAGGTTTATAATCTGCCCAGGTATAAAACTGCCTTGTTATGCTTCAAATTTCAACGACCAGCAACTTTATAAGTTGAGAGGGTTATATTTGAATGATGCATTTGAAAATATTATTTATGAAGGCTTTTTCTGCTGTAAATTCCATTTCCATTTAAATGGAAAGCAGAAGCAGACAAATTGCTTCCACGATGCTCTTCCTATTTGAGCGTCTATGGAAATGGATTCTTGATTAAGAAGGGGAAAGCTAAATTCAAAGCCTCCTAAGCAGGCAGAGCATAACTGATGATGTTTCATCAAGCAGTTGGTCAGATTTCATCCGTTACCCGGTAACATAATGTTAAAGAACCCCAAACATACAGAAATAAACACCCTATATCCACTTCGCCTTTCCCGGAGATTTTCGGCCCCGTGACAGACCCCAGCCAGGGTCTGTCAAACACAGGACATGAAGAACCCCAGGCATATGGATCTTCATGACTCAACACAATGTCCTGCCTGGGTCTTTTTAAATATTTCTCTCTTATTGGTTCCCAAAATATGATGTTTTCCCTAACATATGCATTTAAGAGCAATGGAAACTTTCTAGGATATTAAGAAAATGCAGACTAAAAAGAGAAATAGATAAAAAGCTGAATTAGTAGTAACTGAGAATCATTTTCACCTTTCTATCCCAATCAAATCTTAGTAAGCCACATTTGAATTAAAAATCAGTCATTGAAACTGTCCTATTTTGTGAAAAATTGCCACATAAGACCTATAATTAAAAGTTTCTATTACACGAACTATGCTGTCAGCTGCTACAAATTTCCACATCCTTTTGACTTCTTAAAGGCCAAGATTTCTGCCAAAAGTTCTAGTACAGTCTCTATTACGAGGAATTTTGCATTAGGAGCAACACGGGAACAAATTACATTCATTTTGTGTGTGTGTGTGTCAGCATTAAGTGTTAGAGAATTGCACATACTATATATTTATAAAACAAAATAGAAAACTCTTGGTCTAAAACAAGTCCACATAGCTATATAGAATATTAAACAATAATTCAACAAGAATGCATCAAAATCTACCATAAAAATTTAGATGGTAATACTGGTGCTATTTTCTTCACTATTTGGCATGAAAGCTGTGTGGAACATTATATATGGACGGACTACCTCTAAACTTCTGGGTCAGCCTAAGAATGAATTTGCATTCCTGTGTAGCTTGCCTGAAATCTCCCTCATATCCCCACTTCAAACGCCCTCCTAGGTTCCCCAGACCAGAAACTGAAGGGCTGGCATTTAACAAGAATAGAGTAGTTAGTTAAAGGGAACTTATAATTTCTTTTAAGTGCATCATGACTATAAAACAGTAATATCACAGCATTTTTCACTGTGATAAACAAAAGAAGAAAGAGTGAGGGGGAGGGAAAGAAAAAAGAAAGGAATGGAAAGAGAAGGGAAAGGAGGAAGGGGTGGCAATGAGGAGGAAAGGGAATGTTGTATCTGGAGATCACTAAGCCAATCACTATTTCAGAATGAAAAAAATGTGAAAGTAACCAGAAAGCACATTGGAAATCGTTAGTAACTTAATACTGATCAATTACCCCTTCATGCACTGATCGTATAAAACATAGGAACAGAAAGAAGGGAACGAGCGTATCTTCAGCACATACCATTCACCTCTGTTCTGCTGATGACCCAACAGCAGGCATCCGCCAGCCCTGCTGTGACTCGGTCTCCTCAGATATTGGCTTAGAATAAGTCAGGCGCGGTGGGTTAGGACGAGAGAAGGAAAGCCAGCATACCTGCATAAATATATGCCACGAGAACAGCCACATTAACATTTGGGACCATTTATCTATTTATACAGTTTAGATCTTTTACTAGAATAAAATAATAAATAGATGAAATGCCCATTGCTTTTGTCTTAGTCATTAGGGGAAATAAATATTCAGTAGGCTAAAAAAGCATCACTTAACCTGAAAACTCTTCAGAAATCCCTGATTCAACTTTTCTCAGGAGCCGACTCTTTCTCTATCCCTGATTCAACTTTTCTCAGGAGCCGACTCTTTCTCTATCTTCTTTTATCTCAGTGGTGTATGACACAGTTATCATAAGCTGCTGACCATATGTGTCAGGTAAGCCAAACCTTGTAAATATAAACAAAACAAAACAAACTAATAAAAAAGAACCCTGAATTTTATAATGTGAAAAGAGAGAGGAGCGGGAGAGAGGAAGCAAAGAATCTATTACAGAAAATTAGAGACCACTTTCCCTTTGAAACGTGTCATAACGATTCGTATCCTTATCTCAAGGTAAAATAATGCTAAAACTGTAGGTTCCTGTCCTCCTATGAGCCCTGTCTGTGTCTTCCCTGGACATGTTCCCACGCAATCCCATGAACCCCTCCAGATTCCTTCCCAAGCTGGTCTCCCAGGACGAGTTTGGGTCTAGAAGAAGTGGTGCCAACCAGAGAGGACAAGGGGAAAATGGTAGCGGTGAGTGGGATGTGGTGTGGTGAGGTATAGGCCAGGCACGGGGTGACCGGTTAGCAAAGGCATGTTCTGTGAAGGGGCCCAGTGGCCACGGATCCCCTCTGGGTCCACATGGGCATTCCCTGCAGAGAGGGCAGCAAAAGGAGGTGGGGAAGTTCTGGAAGGGTTTGCTCCCCGTGAAATGGCAGAGTAGAGAAAACACGAGGTGACTGTTACCTTTGTTGAAAGCAGGTGCTAAAAGGATGATAAAGTCAGCTGATCCAGTTTAATGGAATAATTATTGTAAAGCAAGAATTAAAGTTCCCATTCATTCTCCATAACAGGTTAATTACTTGTGGGTCTGTTCTTTACCTTGTATGAAGAGGAAGTATTGAATAATAACTGATATTCATTAAGCATAAGGCAAATAAAAGGATAGAGTGCATGAGAGGACAGTGATAAATGTACACAATAGTGCTTTCAGCTCTAATCCACAGGTGGGAAAATGCACCTCGACGCTTCCCTTCCCCAGTAAATAGGGCAGTGACTCCGCACCAGCAAATCCCTTACTCGGCCATGCTGAGCGGTACACAAGAAAACCCAGGAGAGAAGCTGAGAGCTTGGGTAGGGAGGCAGGGAAGAGGAAAGAAATGAGCACTAATGACACATTTTCTAACTTTCTTATTTCACAGTGCCTGTAGTGTTGTATTACAGTTTTTCATGTCCTCAACACCCAGGCCAAAAAGACATATCTAAGAGTTATTTAAAAATGAAACACTGAATAAGTTCCTGTGTGTCCTGAGAGCTTAGTAACAGTTTAGGAAATAATATACATAACTTGAAAGATAAAGATGTAACTTTATTAATATTTACAGTACCATGACTTATAATTACATGTATGCACCTGGTGAGCACCGGGCACCTTCTCAACGCCCAGAAGCAAGATGCACATTCAAACCCTCATTGTCCGTTTCACATTAATTTTCATGTGGCTCTTGTTATTTGTTCTTTTTTTTTATTTATTTTAAAGAGAAGAAAAAAACAAAACAAATCAAAAAAGAACAAATTTTCAAAACAACATAATATGAGGGTAACAATGGTAAATGCATTACATATTATTATCTGTAAGTTAGTTATTCAGGATACCAGAAATTAGCATTCAATTGTCCAAACATTATTGCCTCAAAACTTACTCTTCAATGAACTAAGTAAAATTGGTAGTGTATCTATCTTAACCATCTTATATATATATATACAATTTTTTTCCCTTTCCCTTCTTTCTTTTCACTATTCCAGTCTCTCTTTCCTTTTGACCAGTTTCTTTTTGATTCACCGTGTCTATTGTACATTTTGTATCTTATTTACTCTTTCAGTTTCTCATACTAGAGAGACAATATGATGCTTACACATGTGCATCCGGTTTATTTCACTTATGAGTATTTTCTCGAGTTGCATCCATTTACCTATAAAAGTCTCCAGTTTATCCTTCTTTATGGCTGAATAGTACTCCATTGTATAAAAAGACCACATCTTTCTTATCCATTCCTCAGTTGATGGGCATTTGGGTTGTTTCCAAGATCTGGTGATTACAAATTGTGCTGCTATAAACATGGGTGCACATATATCACTGTGGTACGATGTTTTTAATTCTTCTGGGAAGATGCCCAGAAAGGGAATAGCTGGGTCAAATGGGACCTCCAACCCTAGTTTTTTGAGGAATCTCCACACTGACTTCCACAGTGGCTGTACCAGTCGACACTCCCACCAACAGTGGAGAAGGGTTCCTTTTTCCCCACAGCCCCTCCAGCATTTGTTATTAGTTGATTTCTTTATAGTAGCCATTCTTTCTGGGGTGAGATGGTATCTCAGTGTTGTTTTAATCTGCATCTCTCGAATGACTAGTGATGTTGCACATTTTTTTGTATATTTATTTGCCATTAGTATTTCTTCATCTGAGAAATGTGTATTCATCTCAGATGCCCATTTTTGGAGTGGGTCTTTAAATTTGGGAGGTCTGATTTTTTTGAGTTCTTTATATGTTCTCGATAGTAATCCTTTGTCTGAAGAACAGCTGGCAAACATTTTTTCCCACGTTGTGGGTTGTCTTTTCACTCTGTTGGTGGTTTCTCTTGCTGTGCAAAACCTTTTTAATAAGATGAGATCCCAGTTATTGATTCTTTGGGATAGTTCCCGTGTGGTTGAGTTTTTATTCATAAAGTCTTTGCCTACACCAATGTCTTCAAGGGATTTACCTATCCTACCTTCCAGCAGATTTAATGTTTCTGTTTTAATATTTAGATCTCTGATCCATTTTGAATTTAGTTTAGTGCATGGTGAAAAATATGGGTCTAGTTTTAATCTTCGGCATGTGTAGAGCCAGTTTTTCCAGCACCATTTATTAAAGAGGCTATCTTTCTTCCACTGAATGTGTTTGGCACCTTTGTCAAAGATAAGGTGGCTTAGTATGTCTGGGGTTGTTTCAGCATCTTCTAAGCTGTTCCATTGATCTTCAGGTCTGTTTCTTTGCCAGTACCACACTGTTTTAATCACAGTAGCTTTATAGTATAATTTCAAGTCAGGGATTGTGATGCCCCCTGCCTTGCCTTTGTTGCCCAGAATTGCCTTTGCTATTCTAGGTCTCTTCGGATTCCAAATGAATTTTAGGATTGTTTTCTCTAATTCTGTGAGATATGCTGTTGGAATTTTGATTGGAATTGCATTAAATCTGTATAACAGTTTTGGAAGTATGGCCATTTTCACTATATTGGTTCTTCCTATCCAGGAGCAAGGGATATCTTTCCATTTTCTGATGTCCTCTTCAATCTCCTTTTTCACAGTACTGTAGTTTTCAGTGTATAGGTCTTTTACATCCTTTGTGAGGTTGATTCCTAGGTATTTCATTTTTTTGGATGTTATTGTGAAAGGTATTGTTTCCCTAATTTCTCTTTCAGTAAGTTTGTTATTTGTGTACAGGAAGGCTATTGACTTTTGAGTATTGACTTTGTATCCAGCTACACTACTGAATTTGCTTATTAAATCTAGCAGTTTTTTAGTGGAGTTTTTGGGGTCTTCTGTGTAGAGTATCATGTCATCTGCAAATAATGATAATTTAACTTCTTCCTTTCCAATCATTATTCCCTTTATTTCTTTCTCTTGTCTAATTGCTCTGGCTAAAGTTTCCAGAACTATGTTGAATAAGAGTGGGGACAGTGGACATCCTTGTCTTGCTCCTGATTTTAGAGGGAAGGCTTTCAGTTTTTGGCCATTTAGTATAAAATTGGCTGTTGGTTTGTCATAGATAGCTTTTACCAGGTTGAGATAAAGACCCTCTATTCCAATTTTCTGTAGGGTTTTTATCATGAAAAGGTGCTGGACTTTGTCAAAAGCTTTTTCTGCATCTATTGAGATGATCATGTGATTTTTGTCTTTGGTTCTGTTAATATGGTGTATTACATTGATTGATTTACGTATGTTGAACCATCCCTGCATCCCAGGGATGAATCCAACTTGGTCATGGTGTATAATCTTCTTGATGATTTGTTGGATTCTGTTTGCCAGTATCTTATTAAGGATGTTTGCATCTATGTTCATTAGGGAGATTGGCCTATAGTTCTCTTTCTTAGTTGGGTCCTTCTCTGGTTTTGGTATCAGGGTAATGCTTGCTTCCAGGAATGAATTTGGGAGTATTGCTTCCCTTTCAATTTTATTAAAAAGTTTGAGAAGTAGTGGCATTAGGTCTTCTCTAAACTTCTTGTAGAATTCGGAAGTGAATCCATCAGGGCCTGGGCTTTTCTTTGTTGGGAGGTTTTTAATTACATCTTCGATTTCATTGGTTGATATTGGTTTATTTAGGATTTTTAAATCTTCTTGATTCAGCTTTGGTAATTCATACGAATCTAGGAATCTGTCCATTTCTTCTGCATTTTCCATCTTAGTAGAATATAGATTTTTAAAATAGGTATAGATGATCTTCTGGATTTCTGCAGGGTCCGTCATGCTATCACCCTTTTCATTTTCAATTGCATGAATTTGAGTCTTTTCTTTTCTTTTTTTAATAAGGTTGGATAAGAGTTTGTCAATCTTATTTATTCTTTCAAAGAACCAACTTTTTGCTGCATTGATTCTTTGTATTGATTTTTTAGTCTCCAATACATTAATTTCTGCTCTGATCTTTATAATTTCCTTCCTTGTAGGGGCTTTTGGCTTAACCTGCTCTTCTTTTTCTAGAAGTTCGAGGTTCGCCATTAAGTTGTTTATTTGTGCTTGCTCTATTTTCCTAATATAAGTATTTAATGCTATAAATTTCCCTCTTAGGACTGCTTTCATTGTATCCCATAAGTTCCAGTATGTTGTACTGTCGTTATCATTCAGTTGTAGAAATTGTCTAATTTCTTCTTTAATTTCATCTATGACCCATTGGTTGTTCAGGAGGGTGCTGTTTAATTTCCATGTGTTTAGGGAGTTTTTGTGATTTCTTTTGCCATTGATTTCTAATTTTATTGCACTATGGTCTGATAATATGCATGGGATAATTTCAATTCCTTTGCATTTACTTAAGCAGGTTTTATGAGCTAGTATGTGGTCTATTTTGGAGAACATCCCATGTGCAGCTGAGAAGAATGTGTATTCTGATGTTGTGGGGTGGGACACTCTGTAGACATCTACTAAGTCCATTTGTTCAAAAGTTTGGTTCAGTTCTATTATTTCATTATTGATTTTCTGTCCAGTTGATCTGTCTTTTTGTGACAGTGGAGTACTGAGATCCCCTAATATAATTGTATTAGTGCTTATTTGATTTTTCATGTCCTTTAGTACTTGTTTTATATAGTTGGGTGCATTGGTATTTGACGCATATATATTTATGATCATTATCTCTTCCTCTTGGATTGTTCCCTTTACAAGGATGTAATGACCGTCTTTATCTCTCTGAATCATTCTTGGCTTGAAATTCACTTTGTCTGCAAAAAGAATAGCTACCCCTGCTTTTTTCTGGGTTCCTGTTGCATGGAGTATTGTTTTCCATCCTTTGACTTTCAGTCTATGAATTTCTTTCTGAATTAAATGTGTTTCTTGTATACAACATATTGTTGGATCTTGCTTCTTGATCCATTTTGCCAGTCTGTGCCTTTTGATTGGTGAATTGAGACCGTTAACATTGATGGTTAAAACTGATATGTATTGACTTATACTTGTCAGGATATTTTCCTGTTGTTGGTTCCCACTCTTTGTTTGTTTTTCCCCTTTCCTGCTATTTAATTATCTGCCCTGCCTGGTGGATTCCTTCTGTTGGGGTTCCTATCTCTTTCTAGAATGTCCTTCAGAACATTTTGGAGTGCTGGTTTGGTGGTCATAAATTTTCTCAGATGTTCTTTGTCATGGAAGTATTTTATTTCTCCATCAATTTTGAAAGATAGTTTTGCGGGGTACATCAATCTGGGTTGAAAATTATTTTCCTATAGAACTTGAAATACATCATTCCAAGCTCTTCTTGACTTGAGGGTTTGTTCTGAAAAGTCAGCTGTGATTCTGATGGGTTTTCCTTTATAGGTGATTTGTCTCTTCTCCCTAACAGCTTTTAAGATTCTGCCCTTCTGTTGAATTTCTGGGATCTTGACTATGATATGTCTGGCTGAAGGTTTTTTTGGTCATGTCTAGTTGGTGTTCTGAAAGCTTCCTTTATGTTGGGGTCAAATTCTTTTTCTCTTCCAGGAAAGTTCTCTGTAATAATGTCTTTGAACAAGGTTTTAATGTCATTGATGCTATCTCCTGCTTTTTCATTTATTGCAATTATTCTTAAGTTGTTTATCTTTGAGTCATCTAGCAGCTGCTGAATTGATTTTTCATGGTCCCTTGCTGTTTTTAAGAATTCTTTCTTTTCATGATCACTAATTGTAAGCCTGTCTTCTATATCTGAGATCCTGTCCTCACATTGGCTTAATCTGCTAGAAATACTTTCAATGGAATTTTTGTTCTCTTGGATGTCTGCTTGAATCTGCCTTATGGATTCCATTTCTTTCCTATGCTGAGCATTCATGGTTTCTATAGTTTTCTTAAGCTCATCTATTTTTTTGTCTGTATCAGCTATAGTGTCCTTAAGCATGGTCTTCATTGTGGACATTATCTCTGCAGTTATCTGTGAAATTATTTCTGTTTTAATTTTTTCCAGAGCCTCATTCAGTTGTTTTGTTGTTACCCCTTCAGATAGGCCACGTGGGTGGCTTTCGGATTGTCCCACCTCATTGCCCCCTGGGTTTGCCTTTGGTGAATTGGATGTGTGGGGCTGCATCTTGTTTAAGTGTCGTCTCATTTTTTCTTTCTTTAATTCCTGGGGTGATGTTTGTAAATTACCTATGATAGGTTACTTTATTGCTAGTGTTCAAGATCCTTAGAAGATGACTACTTCTCTGCAGTATCTCCCAAGTGGAGCTTGCTTTTGCGTTTTGAGCTTTCTGCCAGATCCTACCTCTTCAATTCGTTGGATGTGAGAAGTTGCTACCTGTTTGGCCCAGTCCTTGATTCTTTGGTACTGTGCCACTGTATTTTCTGTGTCCCTTAGTCAATATCAATCATGAAATATCAGGAAGGAAAGCTATTTAGAACAATTATTTTACATTTTGCTATAATGGTAACTGAAGCATCAAACACAGCCTAGAAAATGACAGACTGAGCTAACCAGTTATTTACCACTTTTAGCTGTATAAAGTAGAGTTGCGGTTATACAACAAAATCTGAAACACACCAGAAAAATTATATGCAGTATACAAGTCCTTAGTGTGTCAATTTTTCCCCTCAGGATTTTAAATTTGAAATGAGTTAAGGAGGAAATAGAGTATTGGGAGAAGAGGAAGGAATTAGATGTAAGGTTAGAGGACCAAGAGGTATCCCACTAACATTGGGACACTGGTGCAGAGGACTGGTGGGAAAAAGAGAAGGAAAGGATAAAAGGAAGAACAGATCACAACCACAATCACAAAGAGGTTAGAGGCACTGTTTACACTCATGTAAAAACCAGAGAGAATAATGAAGGGAAGAGCAAATAGACAAACAGAAACAAAAATGGAGACAAAAACAACAAAGCAAACAGACAAAACAGAAATAAAACCCCACGAAAGAAAACAAAAACAAAAACAAAAACCTTCACCAGAACAAAAAACTAATGAGAGAGGAAAAAAAAATAAAAGAAAAGAAAAGAAAAAAAAAAAATAAAGAGAATCAGTTCCAGGTGTTGACTCTGCTGTAGGCAGGCACCGTGTGATGAGAGTCCTGTTCCGTGCAGGTCCGTCCCAGCGAGCCAGGAGCGCCCTCTGGCGGGCAGTGAGCAGAGCGTGGACGTTCAGGCGGAGACCGGTCTCCTTCCCCTGCCGCTGTCAGCGCACTGCTTTCCCGCCGCTCTGACTTTCGCCACGCCCCCCACAATGGCGCCGGGCCAGTCGCTCTCTGGCGTGGGACAGGTGTGGCTGAGAGACCAGTCTCGTTCACCCGCCACCCTCAGCGCACTTTCGTGGGGCTGAGAGGCACCGCGCTGCCCTGTCCGGAGCACAAGTTCCCAGCGCTGTTTTCGCACCGCTCTGATTTTCACTGCACCCCCCACAATGGCGCCCGGCCAGTCGCTCTCTGGCGCGGGACAGCTGTGGCTGAGAGACACTCACTCACCGCCGGCCAGCGCCATTCTCCGCTGCTCCCCCGCCTCGCCGCTGTCTCGCGATCCTCCGTGGGGGCTCCCTGGGCGCCAGCTGTCACCCTGTGTCCGCAGCTTTGAGCTTCTGTTGCGCCGTGATTCCTGGGATGGTAGAAGGTGCACGCCGGGTCTGCTTCTTCTTTGTTGGAAATCACCCTTCACTGGTGCTGGGGGTCCCAAGCTGCGCTTCAGAACTTTTCTGGGTCCCGGGGAGGCATCTCCCCCCCTCCTGTGCTCTCCTGGTCACTATATTCCCCTAGTCCAATGGCAACTTTTAGAGTTTCGCTGCGTGCTTCTTACTCATCCGCCATCTTTTTTCCTTATTTGTTCTTTTGTAGCAACTGTTAAATCCCAGCTTCATGGAGATACAGCAGCACTGGAAAGAATGTAGCATCTAATGTGAAACCATGAATTATACCAAGCCAGAGGCTTACATGGTGTCCACAGATGTTGCTGTACTTACCTCAAAAACTTTACACACCCTGCAGTGCCCTCTGCGAATTGTCGGTGGTAACCAAAATACCTAGGTGCACAAATTGAGAACCATGCGCAAAAATACTTCTTAGACATCATGAGGAAAACGGGGTACTGATAAAGTACATGTGTAAAATATAAGTGGAGAAGAGAGTGTTTTATACAGGAGAAAATAGCATAAACAGAAGTTTAGAAGGCTGAGAACACGTGTGACGGCAAGAATGGCAAGTTATTATTAACTCTCTTCTGGGTTTCCACAGAGTCTGTTGTGATTTCACCTTTTTCATTTCTAATTGCACTGATGTAAGTCTTTCTTTCTCTTGGTGAGTCTAGCTAAGGGCTTACCTATTTTGTTCATTCTTTTGATGAACCAGCTCTTCAATTCATTGATTTTTTTTTACAGTTGGGTTTTTTTTTTTTTTTGCTTTTTTTTGTTTTTTGTCTCAATTTCATTGATTTCTGCTCTTGTCTTTATAATTTCCCTCCTTAATTTTGGTTTGGGGCTGGATTGTTGTTTCTCAAATATTTTAGGATTTCTTATAAGGTTATCTATTTGAACTTCCTAATGTGAGCATTGATTGTGATGAATTTTCCTCTTAAAACTGTTTTATAGTGTCCCAGAGGTTTCGTTGACTTCTAAGTATTTGTTGTTAACTTCCAAAATTTTTTTAATTTCTTCTGTGACCCACTGGTTGTTAAGGAGTATGTTGTTAGTTTTCCAGTAGCTTTTGCCTTTTCTATCGTTGATTTTTATTTTCATTGCACAGTGGTCTGAAAGTATGCTGTGTACAGAACCTAATAACCCCAATTAATGTAAACACCATATGCCATAACATGAGCTAAGACAAACAATACCAACAAGTATGAAAAAGGGGTTGTGATACTGGCAGGGGGCAAGGAAAGGGTGGAAAAATAAACAAGCTGTAATATGTACATGTAACCACACCCAAGATAATTGTAAACTGCCCAGATTGTGAATATGTATTAATAAAATTAAATAAAAAAGGACAGCAAGTAATAAATAAAAGCACAGATGTATTGGTTCCCTACTATGTGCAGGTGCTGTTTAGTAATGGAGATGCCAAAATGAACAGAACTAACAGTATCACTGCCTTTAAAAGAAAAAGATAAAACAATTTAGCAAGCAAATTACAATACAGTGGGATAAGGATCAGGATGGGTAAAAAAGGAAATAATCTTCTCAGCAAATGACATCGAAAAGAAAATCTTGAAGATTAATAGTGGTGAACCAGATGGAGGAGAGCTTAAGGAGGAATATTTCAGATGGATGGTGTTAACGGACAATCCCAGAGGTCTGTTCAATTATTCATTTATTCAGTAAAAATGCACTGAGTATAAGCTAGGTACCAGACACTGTTCTAGGTTCTCTAAATACAGCAATAAATAAAACAAAGTCACTGAGCCCCTGGAGCTGCATTATAGTCAGGAAAGTAGAAAACGGGAAAGACAAATGATACATAATGCACAAAACTAAGACAGGATGAAGAGTTATACAGAGAATGACGAAGTTCCGTGAAAGAGATCCTTAAAATGCAAATTGCTGAAGGTCACTCTGCGTAACTGGAACTCAGAATGGAAGGATGGATCTAGAGGTGGTCGGAGGCCAATGGCAGGATGCAAGGCTAAAGAAGATCCCTGGTCTTGGGAATTCCAAGGAATGTGGCCTTATCTCAGAGAGTAGGGATGGACTTTCCCACTTTAATATTCACGAGAGAGAGAGAGACAGAGAGACAGAGAGAGGAAAAAATAACAGTATCAAAAAATGGTTTTAAGGGCAGGTGAGATGGCTCAGTGGCATAAGCGCCTGTCTGGCAAGCGCAAGGTCCTGAGTTTGACCCCTGGTACCCAAACACACACACTCACACAAAATTGTTTTAATCAAAAATATAATCACTTCACACAGTAAAGATGCAACCCAATCAGAGGCTCAAAAAGGTCCTTGTTCTGTGAGAGCTGAGGGTTTGTCTCCAGAGCTGAGGTGGAGTACAACCTGAGGTGCAGCAATCCTACCTAAGTCAATGTCCCGCACACTCCCGGGGCCGCCCAGGAGCCGTGACCCTTAACATAACCAGCTCTTGTGCTGCAGGGACATTCTGATGCAGCTTTAAAAGAATTAAATTTTTAGAAAATTTTTTAATTCAACAAAGCTTTGTTGTTTGTGCAGATTATGACAATGAGTCATTTATTCTAAAAGCTTCCTTTATACAAAAATTATTCAAAATGTTAACAGTTATAAAAAGCATATGTGCAAATATTCTTAAGGAAAGCAAAAATCACTCATAATCCAATATTTTAGAGTAGAAACTTCGAGGGATTTTGTTATGATTTCACAGGAATACAGGAACCGATGTCACCCTACTAGCTTGGTATCCCTTAGCTTTCAGGTAAGCAACTCACCCTAACACTTACGCTAGTTTATTGAGGCTTTAAATCTAATGGTCTCCTCTTGAACTGAATTATTTCTGTAAAATTTCAAGTTTCTTTTGCAAATTTTCCAATAAATATTTTTTTCAATTTGCCCCAGCCTAATCCAGGCATCAAAGTCATTTCCTTCATATTAGATGAGTGCCAAATTTTACAGACAGTTTGGAAACATGGAGAATTATATTATTAAAAATTTCAGATCTGAAAAAAAGATGGCAGATGTGTAAGAAGCAGGCAGCGAAACTCTCTAAAAGTTGCCGTTGGGCCACTGGAATATAGTGACCAGGAGAGCACAGGAGGAAGGGAGGTGGCTCCCCTGGACCCAGGAAAGTCCTGAAGCGCAGTTCGAGACCCACGGAGTGAGTGAAGAGTGGTTTCGAGGAAGAGGAAGGAGGAGACTGAGGGCGACTTCTCCCTGTGCCAGGAACCACAGCGTGACAGTTCAAATCTGCGGACACACGGTGACAGTCGGCACCCCCGGGGGCCCCCGCAGAGGATCGGGAGACAGCGGCGGTGCAGGGGAGCACTGAAGGACTGCGCTGGCGGGCGGTGAGTGTCTCTGAGGCGCAGCTGTCCCGCGCCAGAGAGCGATTGGCCGGGCGCCATTGTGGGGGGTGCGGCAAAACTCAGTGCAGTGCGAAAACACAGCGCTCGGGACTCTCAGGCCCGTGGAAAGTGCGCTGACGGTGGCAGGCGAATGGGACTGGTCTCCACCTGAGAGTGCACGCTTCTGCTCACCGCTCCGCCAAAGGGCTGATCCTGGGATGGACCTGCACGGAACAGGACTCTGTCACCACACGGTGCCTGCCTACAGCAGAGTCAACACCTGGAACTATTCCTTTTTTTTTTTTTTTTTTTCTCTTTTTCTCTCATTTGTTTTTTGTTCTGGTGAAGGCGTTCTTTTTTGTGGGTGGGTGGGTGGGTGGGTTTTTTTGTTGTTGTTTCTTTGTTTCTTTGCTTGTTTTTGTCTTTGTTTTTGTCTGTTTGCTCTTTCCTTCATTATTCTCTCTGGTTTTTATATGAGTGTAAACAATGCCTCTAACCTCCTTGTGGTTGTGGTTCTGATCTCTTCTTCCTTTTATCCCTTCCGTCTCTTTTTCCCACCAGTCCTCTGCACCAGTTTCCCAATGTTAATGGGATCCCTCTTGGTCCTCCTGCCATACATCTAATTCCTTCCTCTTCTCCCAATTCTCTATTTCCTCCTTAACTCATTTTAAATTTAAACTCCTGAGGGCAGAATTGACATATTAAGGACTTACATACTGCATATAATTTTTCTGGTGTGTTTTAGATTTTGTTATATAACCGCAACTCTACTTCACATGGTTAAAAGTGGCAAATAACTGGTTAGCTCAGACTGTCATTTTCTAGGCTGTGTTTGATGCTTTAGGTACCATTATAGTCAAAAGTGAAATAATTGTTCTAAACAGCTTTTCTTTCTGGTATTCCATGACTGAGATTGACTAAGGGACACAGAAAATACAGTGGCACAGTACCGAAGAACCAAGGACTGGGCCAAACACTCAGCAACTTCTCATACCCAACGAATTGAAGAGGTAAGATCTTGCAGCAGGCTCAAAACCCAAAAATAAACTATGCCTGGAAGATACCACAGAGAAGTAGTCATCTCCTAAGGATTTTAAACACTAGCAATAAAGCAACCTACCATAGGTAACTTAAAAACATCACCCCAGGAACTAAACTAAAGAAAGAAAAGAAAATGAGATGACACTTAAACAAGATGTAACCCCACACATCCAGTTCACCAAAGGCAAACCCAGGGGGCAATGAGGTGTGACAAACTGAAAGCCACCCACCTGGCATCTCTAAAGTGGTAACAACAAAGCAGTTGAATGAGGCTCTGGAAAAATTTAAATCAGAAATAATTTCTCAGGTAACTGCAGAGATAATGTCCACAATAAAGACCATGCTTAAGGATGCTAGAGCAGACACAGACCAAAAAAAATAGATGAGATTAAGAAAATGATGGAAACCATGAATGCTCAGCATAGGAAAGAAATGGAATCCATAAAGAAGATTCAAGCAGATATCCAGGAGAACAAAAATTCCACTGAAAGTATTCACAGCAGATTAAGCCAATGTGAGGACAGGATCTCAGATATAGAAGACAGGCTTACAAGTAGTGATCATGAAAAGAAAGAATTCTTAAAAATAACAAGGGACCATGAAAAGTCAATCCAGCAGCTGCTAGATGACACAAAGAGAAATAACTTAAGATTAATTGGAATCAATGGAAAAGCAGGAGATAGCATAAAGGACATCAGGACCCTCTTCACAGACATTATCACAGAGAATTTCCCTGGTAGAGAAAAAGAATTTGATCTTCATATAAATGAGGCTTATAGAACTCCAACTAGACACGATCAAAAAAAATCTTCAGCCAGACATGTCATAGTCAAGATCCCAGAAATTCAACAGAAGAGCAGAATCTTAAAAGCTATTAGGGAAAAGAGACAAATCACCTATAAAGGAAAGCCCATCAGAATCACAGCTGACTTTTCAGCACAAATCCTCAAGTCAAGAAGAGCTTGCAATGATGTATTTCAAGCTCTAAAGGAAAATAACTTTCAAGCCAGATCGATGTACCCCACAAAACTATCTTTCAAAATTGATGGAGAAATAAAATACTCCCAGGACAATGAACATCTGAGAAAATTTATGACCACCAAACCAGCACTCCAAAATGTTCTGAAGGACATTCTAGAAGGAGATATCAAGGACTATAACTCCAGGAACCCCAACAGAAGGAATCCACCAGGCAGGGCAGATAACTAAACGGAGGGGGGGGAAGGAGGAGGAACCAACAATAGGAAAATAACATGAAAAGGATAAGTCAATACATATCAGTTTTAACCATCAATGTTAACGGTCTCAATTCACCAATCAAAAGGCACAGACTGGCAAAATGGATCAAGAAGCAAGATCCAACAATATGCTGTATACAAGAAACACATTTAATTCAGAAAGAAATTCATAGACTGAAAGTCAAAGGATGGAAAACAATACTCCATGCAAAAGGAACCCTGAAAAAAGCAGGGGTAGCTATTCTTTTTGAGACAAAGTGAATTTCAAGCCAAGAATGATTCAGAGAGATAAAGACAGTCATTACATCCTTGAAAAGGGAACAATCCAAGAGGAGGAGATAACAATCATAAATATATATGCGTCAAATACCAATGCACCCAACTATATAAAACAAGTACTAAAGGACATGAAAAATCAAATAAGCACTAATACAATTATAGTGGGAGATCTCAATACTCCACTGTCACAGAAAGACAGATCAACTGGACAGAAAATCAATAATGAAATAATAGAACTGAACCAAACTTTTGAACAAATGGACTTAGTAGATGTCTACAGAGTGTTCCACCCCACAACATCAGAATACACATTCTTCTCAGCTGCACATGGGACGTTCTCCAAAATAGACCACATACTAGCTCATAAAACCTGCTTAAGTAAATGCAAAGGAATTGAAATTATCCCATGCATATTATCAGACCATAGTGCAATGAAATTGGAAATCAATGGCAAAAGAAATCACAATAACTTCCTAAACACATGGAAATTAAACAGCACCCTCCTGAACAACCAATGGGTCACAGATGAAATTAAAGAAGAAAATAGACACTTTCTACAAATGAATGATAATGACAGCATAACATACCTGAACTTATGGGATACAATGAAAGCAGTCCTAAGAGGGAAATTTACATCATTAAATTCCTATATCAGGAAAATAGAGCAAACGCAAATAAACAACTTAATGGTGAACCTCAAACTTCTAGAAAAAGAAGAGCAGGCTAAGCCAAAAGTTCCTACAAGGGAAGAAATTATAAAGATCAGAGCACAAATTAACGAATTGGAGACTAAAAAAAATACAAAGAATCAATGAAGCAAAGAGTTGGTTCTTTGAAAGAATAAATAAGATTGACAAAACCTTATCCAACCTAATTTAAAAAGAAAAGAAAAGACTCAAATCCATGCAATTGAAAATTAAAAGGGTGATATCACGACAGACCCTGCAGAAATCCAGAAGATCATCTATACCTATTTTGAAAATTTATATTCTAATAAGATAGAAAATGCAGAAGAAATGGACAGATTCCTAGATACGTATGAATTACCAAAACCGAATCAAGAAGATATAAAAATCCTAAATAAACCAATATCAACCAATGAAATCAAAGATGTAATTAAAAACCTCCCAACAAAGAAAAGCCCACGCCCTGATGGATTCACTGCAGAATTCTACAAGAAATTTAGAGAAGACCTAACACCAATATTTCTCAAACTTTTTAATGAAATTGAAAGGGAAGCAATACTCCCAAATTCATTCCTGGAAGCAAGCATTACCCTGATACCAAAACCAGAGAAGGACCCAACGAAGAAAGAGAACTACAGACCAATCTCCCTAATGAACATAGATGCAGAAATCCTCAATAAGATACTGGCAAACAGAATCCAGCAAATAATCAAGAAGATTATACACCATGACCAAGTTGGATTCATCCCAGGGATGCAGGGATGGTTCAATATACATAAATCAATCAATGTAATACACCATATTAACAGAACCAAAGACAAAAATCATATGACCATCTCAATAGATGCAGAAAAAGCTTTTGACAAAGTCCAGCACCAATTCATGATAAAAGCCCTACAGAAAATTGGAATAGAGGGTCTTTATCTCAACCTGGTAAAAGCTACCTATGACAAACCAACAGCCAATATTATACTAAATGGCCAAAAATAGAAAGCCTTCCCTCTAAAATCAGGAGCAAGACAAGGATGTCCACTGTCCCCACTCTTATTCAACATAGTTTGGGAAACTTTAGCCAGAGCAATTAGACAAGAGAAAGAAATAAAAGGAATAATGATTGGAAAGGAAGAAGTTAAATTATCATTATTTGCAGATGACATGATACTCTACACAGAAGACCCCAAAAGCTCCACTAAAAAACTGCTAGATTTAATAAGCAAATTCAGTAGTGTAGCTGGATACAAAGTCAATACTCAAAAGTCAATAGCCTTCCTGTACACAAATAACAAACTTACTGAAAGAGAAATTAGGGAAACAATACCTTTCACAATAATATCCAAAAAAATGAAATACCTAGGAATCAACCTCACAAAGGATGTAAAAGACCTCTACACTAAAAACTGAAGTATTCTGAAAAAGGAGATTGAAAAGGATATCAGAAAATGGAAAGATATCCCTTGCACCTGGATAGGAAGAACCAATATAGTGAAAATGGCCATACTTCTGAAATTGTTATACAGATTTAATGCAATTCCTATCAAAATTTCATATCTCACAGAATTAGAGAAAACAATCCTAAAATTCATTTGGAATCCGAAGAGACCTAGAATAGCAAAGGCAATTCTGGGCAACAAAGGCAAGGCAGGGGTCATCACAATCCCTGACTTGAAATTATACTATAAAGCTACTGTGATAAAAGCAGTGTGGTATTGGCAAAAAAAAAAAAAAAAAAAAAAACAGACCCAAAGATCAATGGAACAGATTAGAAGATGCTGAAACAACTCCAGACATACTAAGCCACCTTATATTTGACAAAGGTGCCAAACACATTCCCTGGAAGAAAGATAGCCTCTTTAATAAATGGTGCTGGATAAACTGGCTCTGCACATGCCGAAGATTAAATCTAGACCCATATCTTTTACCATGCACTAAACTAAATTCAAAATGGATCAGAGATCTAAATATTAAAACACAAACATTAAATCTTAGGTAAAACCCTTGAAGACATTGGTGTAGGCAAAAACTTTATGAATAAAACCTCAACCCCACAGGAACTATCACAAAGAATCAACAACTGGGATCTCATCTTATTAAAAAGCTTTTGTACAGCAAGAGAAACCACCAAAAGAGTGAAGAGACAACCCACAACGTGGGAAAAAAGTTTGCCAGCTGTTCCTCAGACATTATCTCAGATTACTATCGAGAACATACAAAGAACTCAAAAAAAATCAGACCTCCCACATTTAAAGACCCAATCCAAAAATGGGCATCTGAGATGAATACACATTTCTCAGATGAAGAAATACAAATGGCAAATAAATATACAAAAAATATGCATCATCACTAGTCATGCGAAAGGTGCAAATTAAAACAACACTGAGATACCATCTCACCCCAGAAAGAATGGCTATTATCAAGAAATCAACTAATAACAAATGCTGGATGGGCTGTGGGGAAAAAGGAACCCTTCTTCACTGTTGCTGGGAGTGTCGACTGGTACAGCCACTGTGGAAATCAGTATGGAGATTCCTTTAAAAACTAGGATTGGAGGTCCCATTTGACCCAGCTATTCCCCTTTTGGGTATCTTCCCAGAAGATTAAAAACATAGTACCACAGCAATATATGTGCACCTATGTTTATAGCATCACAATTTGTGATAGCCAGATATTGGGAGCAACCCAAATGCCCATCAACCGAGGAATGAATAAAAAAGATGTGGTATTTTTATACAATGGAGTACTACTCAGCCATAAAGAAGGATAAACTGGAGACTTTTATAGGTAAATGAATGCAACTCGAGAAAATACTCATAAGTGAAATTAACCGGATGCACATATGCAAACACCGTATTGTCTCCCTAGTGTGAGAAACTGAAAGAGTAAATAAGATCCAAAATGTACAATAGATATGATGAATCAGAAAGAAACTGGTCAAAAGGAAAGAGAGTATGGGATGGGGAATGGGGAAAAGAAAGAAGGGAAAAGAAAAAAATTGTATTTATATATAAGATGGTTAAGTTCATTGAAGAGAAAGGTTTATGCCAGTAATGTTTAGACAATTGAATGCTGATATCTTGTACCCTGAGTAACTAATTTAAAGATAACAATTCATAATGTATTAACCATTGTTACCCTTCTATTATGTTGTTTTGAAATTTTGTTCTTTTTTGTTTTATTTTGTTTTTTTTTTTTCCTTCTCTTTAAAATAAAAAAAATTCAAATTAAATATTATTATCTCTTGGGAAAAATCAGTAAATGGGCAAAAAAATTATGTGGTATCCTCTTGGTGGGAAGATGGCCATTTAGCAGCCGTTTCCAGGATTCATCTGATTCTTTAGGAGTGTGCACTTCTGACTGTCTTTCTACTCATCAAGCTATGTAAAGATTCTGTGGGAGGAAGTAAAAATTAAGACACAGAAAACAGTGAGGAATGCAAATAATTCTTGCTCATGGAGACATAAAAACTCTACCCAGTAGAAAGCAAATTACTTTCATCATGCAGAAAAATGACCCCAAACATTATAATATATTGCATATATTTTACTGCCCCATAAGATATTAACCAGGCTTGGGTCTCTTAGCAAAATCATTTCAGCTTTCCTCATTGCCTGTATGTATGTGTGTGTGTTCTTCAAAAGTTTACATCTTACTGACTTGCTTTTTGAAGTTATTTTGTGTGATATGTTTATTTAATATTCATATAAAACATGATTTTACTTATAACACATCCTTATTCTTGATAGTCACCACCTAAACTGCTAGAATGCTCTCACCCTTCTCCAAAGCTTTCAACCTCTAACAATGTTCTTTAGCCGCCTTCCCTTCTTCTCTGATTTATGCCACTTTCATGTTCACAGATTCCTTTCCCTTCCTATGCAGAGAACTTCATTCTATTGTTTCCTCAGCTCCTTGTGAATCAAAGCTTTAGATGTAGCCTAATCTGCCCCCAGCCCCTCACAGTTCACACGTGGACTGAAATAGAGATTTCATCCCCCATCTGAATTCTGCAGCCAGTCTGTTAAAATTATACAGCTGTATCTTTAATCTACTTTTGGTATGAGCAAGAGTTGTAGGGGAGAGTAACTCTAGTGGAAAGAAAGCATGCAAATAATAGTCTTGAGAAAGAAGCTCATTTAATTCTAGATATAAGGACAATGTGCCTAGGCTTTGGAAGTACAGATAAACACCAATTGGTTAGAAATTTGGTTCTAGAATAAAACTCTGCATTATTAATGTATTAGTCAGCTTTCTGGTCACTGTCACTGACACACAATTTAAAGGAGAGGTTTAATTCAGCTAATGGTTTCAAGGTATTCAGTCCCTGATTGCCTGGATCCATAGCAGAAACATCATGCCCAGAGGATACAGCAGAGTCAAGCTGCTTAGCTGATAGTAGCCCTGAAGCAGAGCAGGGGGACCATGAAAGAGAGGAAGAGGCCAGGGACCAGATACAATACCCAAGGTGTAGCCTGCATGACTCAACCAGAAATGCTCTAGAATGTTCTCCACCAATCCCCTGGGTGGCTCGCAAGGCAATCAAGTTGATGCAGTCAAGTTTAATCATCACATCCCACCACCTGTCAATTTAACAATCAAAAACCATACTTAATCCCCAAATAAAAACAGTCTAGTTCTACCTAACACTCTCTTGCATACCACCAAAAATGAAATAATCCCTTCCCCAAAATCTCAATAATTCCAAATTTTTCAAAATCTAAGTCCAAGTCTCTTCTGAAACTCAAGGCAAGCTCCACTATGAATTTCTGTAAAAATCAAAAATAATATATAATCTTAAGGTACAGTGGCACAGGGTAAACATTCCCATTCCAAAAGAGAGAAATACAGGAAAGAAAAGAATTGGACTAAAATAAGACCAAAGCCCACCAAGGTAAACATTTAGTCCTGTAATTCCATATCCAGCGTGCAGGGCACATGATAGTGAAACATGAGTTTTAGAGGGCTTGTGCAGCACCATCTCATTATGGCATTGCTGGTTCTGCCCCACATGGTCTCTCTTGGGCTATCTCGACTCATGGCCTGCAGCCTTCCTGAACAAACACTCTGTGTTCCTGGCAGCTCTGACTTCCTGGGATCACAACTACACCTTTGACTTCATCCTCACAGGTTCATGCACTGCCCTCTGATGGGCTCCTTGCCTGGCCTCCCAAATTGTGCTTTGAAATCAGGGTGGAAGTCTCCCTGACCCCACAACTCTTGCAGTCTGCATGCCAATAAAACAAGCACCGTGTGGAAGATACCAAGGTCTGCCACCAGCTGGAGCAGTAGCCAGGTCCCATTGATCCATAGCTGCTATGGCCTCTGCATCTTGGAAGAATGAGCATGAAATGAACCCCAAGGAACCAATTCCCTAGGAGGCCCATCTTGACCAAGGGTCCTAGGGACTCTCTCCTCAACTGAAAGGTTTACACTTTTGCATCCTTGAAGCTGCAATTGGTGAAATCTTGCTGATTTCTGAGATGACCTCAAGGCAATTTTCTTCTGGTCCCTGAACAAATTACTTGGTTTCTTTTTAACAGCACTAATCTCCTCAGCAACCATACCTCCTTTGGCCCCAGCTTTTCATGTGGTTCTTTGGGGGCCAAAATATAAGTTTTCAAAAATTTTTGCTCTGCCTTTTGCCCTCAATATTCACTACAAATCTGCCCACAGTACCCATACAACACCCTGAATGCGGAGTTCCCTTGAAATTCCCTCCAGCAAATCAATTATTCTACTGCCCTTAATCTCAATCTCCCATTAAGTCTCAGGACATGAGCAAAAAGTAGATAAATTTTTTGCCACAATGTAACACATATGATCTTTTGTTCAATTGCCAGTGAAGTACTTATTCCCAACTGAAACCTCCTACACTTGTCCTATACTGTTCACATTCCTATCAACCTTTTGGTCTTCTGAGCTCTGACCAGAACCACTCATCACACTCAGCTTATAATGTTCTAAAGTTCTAATATTCTAAAGTTATAATGCCCACATCTCTAAACCTTTCCAAACTCCTGCCACAAACCAGTTTCTAAAGCTTCTAAACCACATGCTTAGGTATAATCACAGCAATAAGCCTAACTCACTGGTTGTAACTTTCCATATTAGGCTCCTTTCCTAGGGTTGAGATAAAATACTGGACACTCACAACTTGAAGGAGGAGAGGTTTGATATGGCTCAAGATTTTAGGGGATTCAGTCTGTGGTTGAATGGCTCCAAGGCAAAAGCATCATGGCAGAAGGGAATGGTAGAGCAAAGATGCTTATTTCATAGTGGATGGGAAACAAAGCAGGGAATAGAAACCTGAGAAGAAAGAACAAGAGCAGAGATTTAGACTCCAAGGTAATCCTTCTATGACCCACCCAGAACACCCCGAATTGTGCTCCACCAATTCCCTGTGTGGCTCAAAAGCCAATCAACTTGACAAAATCAAGCTTAAGCACCACGTTTAAATTAGTGCAATCGTGTCCTAAATTAGAGATTTTAATTAATTTGTTAGTATAAAATAGTAATATATATTCTCTATTTCCCATACTTTTACCATTACTTCCTCTAAGGGATAAAGTATGAAAATGTGCACCCCAAAATTCTGTCCTATCATCCTGAAATGCCTGAAATTAGATCATCCTGCCACAGGTGTGGGCATGTGAACTATCTTACCTGTGCTGTTTCCAAGGTAGTCATCACCCTCCTTACTGCTAAGTTTTCTCTAGGTGATGATAGTCTAGCATACAGGACAGCCCTTATGCCAGCTGTCTTTCCTGTGTGTGTTTTCCTGCCCTTGTTTATATGCCATTAGTTCATCAAACTATGGATATGTTTCAGCTTATCAGATTACCAAAAGTGACCTAAAAACTTCAAAATTTCTTCCCCTACGTACACAGGGTAAGTTTTCCCTCCACATCTCTGGTTAGACTCATAAAAGGAGACAACTTCTGACCAACTTCCCCCTGCTGGAGGAGTGCTCCAGAAGTCTTTGGTGTATCTCTGCATCCCAGTGTTGACTCTGAAATCAAAGCAGCTGAGTTGAGCAGACTGATATTAAGCAAGATAACTAGTTTAGGAAAATAGATAACTACTAATGAAACATTAATTGAAATGACTTTTTCCTGACTCATTTCCTTATGAGCTATTCATCGTTCTCAATTTTGGCATTTCCAGCTGTAATGTGCATCTTTAAAAGATAAAGGCTGCTTCCTCGTGCACTCCCTATCTTCTCATCTCTCTACTAATGACAGGCTTTTAAATGAGTAATGAGAAACACTATGGGAGCTCAGCATGCCTGCTCTCAAGAGTCCCAGGGGCCCACATGGCCAAGAGAGCAAAAGGCTGAGTAGTCAGCTGTCGACAATCACATAACATTTGCAAGACTGTTTGTTCCTTGTGTTCTTCCGAGGCCATGCAACAACTGGGCCATTTCTAAAACAAATCTTGTCCATTTTGTCCTTTGAGAAAATGTCACGATTTCCTGTTTTCCCTCTATCTTTTCAAATGTTTAATATTTCAGGAGAGTAAAAGCAACAGGATTTCCTGCCCAGCCAAATCCTGCCCATCTCCAGGCCAGCTAGCCTCCTATCCTCACACCGCATCAAGGGCTATGCCCCACATCAGCCTGCTACTTCTCCAGAACCTGTACTACTCATGAGCTACTGTTCCCAATGGCACTTAGTTAGCAAGAACAATAATTTCTCTGTTGGACTAGTTGGACTGGGAGTCTCAACACACTGGAATTGTGGGGATTTTATTTTAAAACAACTGTCAGCAGCTGTGCTCTATCTGCTCCCAACTTCCTGCTGATAGGTGGACTGTATGATATCTCAATCTATCACTTTCTTTTTGGTGGTGACAACTGCACTTGGTTACTAAGACCTGGTCCCCAAACTTCAGTCTCACCTCTGCCTCCTTTGCTTCCCCCGAGAGAATTAGGTTTGGAGGAGGGAGAGCAGGCATAGAAACTATCTGCTCTTTCATGGTTCTCTTTCTTGTATTTATCACTTTGTCGTTGGAGGGGAGATTAGAAAAGGTGCTTCTTCCCTTGTCAGTTGACTTTCTTGGATTGACTCTTTTTCTTTGTTAGTCGCAAGCAATGTTGCTCTCATGGTGGTCAGTTGTGGTACTCATTCTTTTCATCTTCACCACAGATCTGGGTTGTTTTCCCCACACTTGGGTGGGTGAGTAGAGGCCCCAAAAGCACCTGCCCATGTGGTGCTCAATCCCAAACTCCTCCCACGGACCCAGTGAACCCTTGCAAGGTCCAAATCTGTTTTCCAAGCCAGTAGCCTCATGCCAAGCTCCTCTAGCCTTCAAACATTGCACCACACTTCATTTGGTTCCAGTGAACTTTTACCTCTTAGTTTCATCCTTGTATTGTTGCTGCATCTCCAGGGCCATGGGAGCAGGAAGGTTTCCTAATCTGTATTGTTCGGGAACTAGGAATGTGAGTGGGAAGCTTCTGCCTGACCATGCTATTTTCTTCAGGTCTGGGAGCAGGTGAGCAAGCCAGTAAGACCCCCTCACTAAGTAAATATCCAACATGGCAATAGGACGTAGTGGCAGAGAGAACAACAGCTCTCCAAATGTGCCCACATCCCTATCTCCAGAACTTGTGCCTATGTCACAGACTATGGTGATAGGAATTTTGCAGATGTGATTAAATTAAGGATTTGGGGGAGATTATCTAGGATTATACTGGGGGGGCAATGTAGCCACAGAGATCCCTAAAAGGGGGAGGTACATCCTCTCCTAGTCAGAGCTGTGAAAGGAGAGAGGATGATGGAAGCACAGGCTGGATTGAGGCGCTCTGAGGACAGAGGAAAAGGCCGGGAGCTGGGTCATGCAGGTGGCCTCTACATTCTGGTGAAGTAATGCAAAGTGTGGCCTCTTCCTAGATTCCCCAGAAGGAATTCAGTCCTGCCAGCCCCTTAGATTTAGTCCCTGATGTCCATTTTGGACAGAACCATAAGACATGATGTTCTGGTAAGATCATGTGACTCTCTTTGCCCACAAAGCCTGTGGTATTTGCTTACAGCAGTAATAGGAAACTAATAGTGATGTCAATCACACCTTCTTTCTAACATCCACAAAATTTACAAGTCAGTAAGTGTCTTTCACCCAGTTCATTCCTGCCACGACAAGCAGTAAGAGGGAGAGATAGCTGCTGTGGCGTTACTTGCACTGCCAAACTGGTTTTGAAACATCCGTTCACAAGATTGCAAATGTTCTGTTTACAAAATTCCACTGGAGAAATTCCTCTCATCTGTACTAATTGCGTTTTCCTTTTTTGTTTTGTTTTGTTTTGTTTTTCACTGATGGCTGAAATTATTAGGACAACCTGGTGGGTCACCATTAGCAAAGCAATAGGACCTTACTGTACGCATTTTGAGCAATTTTGTTTTTCAGGGCTAGGAATCAGACCCAGGACCTGTACACACTGGGCAAGTGCTCAGCACTGAGCTGCACCTCATCCCCAGCACACACTTTTGTCACCTGACCTCGCCCTCATTTTTATTGCTTCCACCCTACTCCTCTCCAATGTACTGCTTGAAATTGCAGCCAGAGCAATTAGAGAAAAGGAACAAATAAAAGGGTGCAAATAAGAAAGGAAGATGTCAAGTTATTCTTATTTGCAGATGATTTGGTCCTGCACTTAGAAAACCCTAAGGAGTCTACCGAAAGACTTTTAGGTCTGATAAAAAAAAATTCAGCAAAGAAGCAGGATATAAAATCAACTGTGGAAATGATGGTTATTTTACCATGGTTTCTTTAAAGACCACATTGCAGCTGAGTGATAAGCCTGTAGCAGAACATGAGCTTTCCACCTTGTAAACCACACAAAAACTATGCATATATCACTAGATGTTCTAACCACTTGACATGTCTTAAAAAATACCATTTCCTCCCCATCCTAATACAATAGCAAAAGTCCCATTCAAGTACAAATGTATACTACATATTTGTTAATCAATTTTACCTGGAGGGGCTGTTTCCAACCATGCCAAGAGTACTGGACACTGTCAAGCAAACACATTACATCCGTGTGCAAACAACACCTAACTATCTTTAGAACTGAGTGTGATGGACAATAGAACCACCATGATCTGAAAAAAGCATCCTTAGGATGATGTGTCCAGGCCCTCTTCTCACCTTAATATCAAATACAAAGGTCCCTGCTTTCTCCATGGTTGTGCATTCCTCTGTTGAAACTCGCCTGTTGTTCTGTTGCAGTGTAGTAGCAATAAACTCTTGAATTTCTATATTCCTTGGCTACTAGTAAACTCTTTCACCACATTCAGCACTGACCTTTCACATGCCACACCTCACTTGGCATCAACATTAAAAAATAAATAGCTTTTCTCTATGCCAACAATGTGAACTAGCTGATAAAGAAATCAGGAAAACAATTCCATTCACAATAGCTTCAAAAAAAAAAAAAAAAACCTTAAGACAATCTCACTAAGGAGATAAAAGAAACTGTAGAAGACAGCAGAAAATGGAAAGTCACCCCATGTTCATGCGTCAGCAGAAGTAATATTGTGAAAATGCTCTTATCACTGAAATCGATCTATAGATTAAATGAAATTCCTATTAAAATACCAATGACATTCTTCACAGAACAAAAGATATTTCTAAAATTCAAATGGAAGCAGAAAAGACCCAGAATAACCAAAGCAATCCTCAGCAAAAAGAGCAAACCTGTAGATGTCACAATACTTTATTACAAATACCACAAAGCCATACCCCCCCCAAAAAAAAATGGTACTGGCACAAAAATAGATCCATATAACAATAGAATAGAGGTCAAAGAAACAAAGCCACAACATACATTCAAGAAAAGTCAGCTTCTATCGAACGGTGGTGGGAAAACTGGATATCCATATGTAAAAGATTGAAATTAGATCCCTATCTCTCACCCTGTATAAAAATCAATTCAAAGTGGTTCAAAGACCTAGTATAAGACCTGAACTTTTGAAAATGCTAGAATAAAACAAAGGAGAAATGCTTGAAACCATAGACACGGGCAAAGGCATCCTAAATAGAACTCCAATAGACAGGAAATAATAGAAGGAATCAGCAAATTGGACTACATCACATTAAAATGTCTACACAGCCAAGGAAACAACCAACAGAGTGAAGAGAGAGACTACAAAATGGGAGAAATCTTCTCAAGTACTCTTCCGACAGACGATTAATATTTAGAATACATAAAGAGCTAAAATATTTTAACATCAGAATAACAAGTAATCTAATCAATACATGGGCAAATGAACTGAATAGATACTTCTCCAAAAAAAGTACAAGTGACCAAAAAATATATGAAAAAATGTTCAACATCTTTAGGAAAATGCAAATCAAAACTACCTTGAGATTCTATCTCACCCCGGTCAGAATCCCTATTACCAAGAACACACACACAAAATAAATAAATAAATAAATAAATAAATAAATAAATAAATAATAAATGCATCATGCTGGTGAGATGCAAGAAGTAACCTACACCGCTGGTGGGAATGTAAATTTATACACCCACTATGGAAATCAGTATGGGGAATCCTCAAAAATCTAAAAATGGAACTATCATAAGACCCAGCTGTTCCTCTCCTCAGTATATGCCCAAAGGGATTAAGGTCAGCACACCGTGGGGAGACCTGCACACCATGTTTACTGCAGCAAATTCACAGCAGCTGTTACTGCTTGTGTCTAAATGTCCCCCCCAAAGCCTCGTGCGCTCAGAGTTAGGGCTTTTTGGAGGTGGCTGGATCTAGAGTGTGTGATGCTGGGATTAAGGGTGTGTGGTAACTAACAGATTTAGCACAGTTCTGAGCGTGGATAACAGAAGTCCCATCCTGGGTGTTGGTGGCACCAATCAATAGGCTTAAAGCCTGGATGGAGTATAAGGGAAGAGAGGGAAGGCAGGCTCGCTGCTGCTGCTTCACTCTCTCCTGCCTGGTCTACCATGGACTTTTTCTCCTCTGCTCTGCCTCCTTGCCTTGGAACTAACTATGGATTAAAACCCCCACAAACTATGAGCTGAAATAAATCTTTCCTCCTTTAACTTATGGGTGTTGGGTATTTTGTCTTGCAACAAGAAAAGTAAGACAACAGCTAAGATATGGGACCAGTCTAGGTGCCATCAACGGATGAGTGCATAGAGAAAATGCGATCTATTGTTATTCATGGTAAAGAAGAACAAGGAAAATGGGTAGAACTGGAAATTATCAAATTAAGGAAAATAAACCAGACTCAGAAAGATAAGTATCATAATTTTTAGCCAATATGCATAATCTAAAAGAAACAAAATAAAATGGCAGGAAACTAGAAATTCATAGTTAGACAAAAGAAGGGAAAAAGGATAGGAGGAAGGGACTGTAAGTGTGGTAATGGGGAATGGATGTAATCAAAATATATCATATGCATGGGTGAAAATACCACAGTAAAACCCAATATTTTGTCAAATTAAAATATATTTTTAAAAAGACAAATGTTCCCATCATCAAAGTAAAAAAATAATAGCATGAAAGGTTAAGTCTTCCTTTGATGAGAATTAGCTCTGCTTTAAAATAAAACCTGCTAGTAATTACTACTAGGTGTATCATTTTGTTTAATTTCAGAGTGTCACATAGTAAGAAGCCCTTCGACTTTGGGTTATTTTTCTTTGACTCACTGAGGATCTAGCTCTTGTATGGGTTTGTATTAGTCCCCTATGAAATAGACTTCTGGGGCATAATTTAGAAAAGAGAGATATTGATACAACTGCTGCTCAAAGAAAAGATATTTGTAAGAACTGTGATTATTTCATGGTGTCAAGAAAAAGTGACACAGATAATTCTCAGGTGCCAAAGTGACACTCAACTCCTGATCCCCATTGAACTTCAGCTACCACACTGGAACTCCTTTCACGGCCTACAGCGGTGACTAAATCAGTGCCGGCCTCCGGTCCTCTCCTGCCCTGGTAATAAACAAGAGGTCCTTGACCAACCAAAGGCCAACCCTTCCTCGCATACTCTAACTCCTACTTACTCTGTCTCCCGGGGGTCTCACACCAGCCAGTGTCTTCAGCTTCCCCAGCACCACTGACTCCTTCACACCCTGCCTTTGCTCTATTTCAAACAAAAGCAACAGCGAAGAAACTACTTCCCCCTCTCTTGGCTGCCTTCGTCTGCTCTATAGACGACCTAAGCTACCCAGTCTCAGACACCCACAAAGTGGCGGTTACCTCTGTCCCTGCGTCCCCTTTACCCTCACGCTCCTGCGGTCATCTCCGCCTGCACAGCTCACAGCAATCCCGGGCTTCTCCAAAGCTGTCCGTGGGGTCTTTGCCCTGCTGTCACACCTCCCTTGTCCCCTACCTCCAGAAATTATGACACCTGTATGGAAACCAGAGGCCTGGAGTGTATTTTTGTTATGGCCTTCTCTATCCCCTCGGCCTTCAAAAGCTGACACACCGTTGTACACTTACAGTCGGTTCTCCCCGTTCTCATCTCTAGGGTTCAAAAGGGTGGCCAAGCCCCCCCGCACCCGAATCTCCTCAGTAGCCTTGCACAGATGCTGTGCGCAACTTCTTTCTTGCCTTAGCAACAACTGAGATCCAAAGCTGAGGACTTAAAGACGTAAATTACCCCTCCTGATAGAAATAGCCAAAATAATTGAAGACCAGAAGCCCTCACGAGTTATTAAGTGAAATCTGAATTGATTGGTCTAATCCCAAACATTATCCCCATCTAAATAAGTCAAAGACTAGAGAATAGGGGCAGAGAATTTCTCAGGAGACGGTGAGTCTACAGGAAATGAGCGAGGCTTGTTCCCTTTCTCTCCACCAGGGAAGAAAATTCTTCTTCCCAGGGCTCCATAATGAAATAATTGTGGATCCTAGAAAACCCAGACATTAGGGAGGGCAGCAAAAAGAAGTGTGCACATCTAAATTCAACAGCAGAAGATGGGAAACAATCTAGTTAGTTTAATGAGATAGAGAAATTGCAGATAAAGAAATGGTTTATTGAATCATTGTTAGAGCCAGTGAAAAATTATTTCAGGTATACCCAGGGCCTCCTGCCTTAGTAAAAGATGCCCATTATAAACCCGTTCCTTCAGGAAATATCTGTGGGGCGCCTGCTTGTGCAGCTATGGACAGTCAGCACAGTCCCTTCCCGCAGGAAGCTCTCCCTCTAGGAGGAGCCTAAGCTGCCTATGAAGGGACCGTGCACAGGTTACCATGGAGTGCAATGGGAGAGGACCACCCGGGGTTAGGGTGGAACAGGAGCGATGCGAAGTCTCCTTGGAGATGACGCTACCCGTGCCACCTGTGCGAGGAGGAGTCTCAGGTGACAGAGTGAATGGGGAATGGAAGGAGCAGCGAGGATGTTTTGGTTTGGCCTACAGTAAAAGCAGGCAAAGCCGCTCCACGGAATGTGATGAGTGGCTAAACCTAAGATGGAAAACTACCAGGTCCTCAGCGGACAGACCAGGACTAAGGCATCTAAATTCTATTCAAATAATAAGAGAGATTCACTGAAAAGTTTTAAGCAATTCAAAAAGACTAATGCATGATTTGGAAAAAGCACTGCTGTTTGAATAGATGGAATGGGGCAAAATAAGGACAAAAGGATGGAGAAGAATCAAGAGATTTGAGAGATGCTGCGTGAGACGATGTGCTGACTGAAATCAGTGCATGAGCAAAAAGGAGAACTCAAAAGTGACTTTGGACTCTCAGTACATGCCCATCCTAACTGACAAGAGGGCAGAACGTGAGCTGGGACTTATAAGACTTAGTGCTATGGTTCCAGATGTTCTTCATTTTTATTTTAAAATTTCTTCTGTGTCTTACTGCTAAGCTTGGTAAACTGATTTGAACTTCAGATGCACTGTGTCCTCAAGTACCACAAGGGAATGAATTACATGACTTTGGGATAGATTGCATTTTCATCGCAATGTATTATATGTTCCCAAATAATTTGGAGTGCTTTATATCTCTGGCATAAACCACAGTCTACTCTGCCAGTTCAGGTTTCTGTTGTATAAGAATCAAAAAATCTTGACTTGCAGCTCTGACTTAAACATCACAAAGAACTCTTAACAGACGCCTAAAGCATATGGGCTGGGGTTCAATTCCCAAAATAAGTCTTGTTTAAAAGTTTCTCTGCATTGATTTTACTCTTTACTACTTCATTTTTCCGCTCTGCTCCTTTGCTTTTCGTAGTATATGTATCTACCAGAAGAAAGAACAATATACAGTCAAGATGGACGTGAGCTCACCCTTGCTTCTTTAATGAATAAACTGTTTAAATACAAATTATTCTTTATGCTAGTATGTTTTTCCTACACCTAGTGTTTTAGTTACCTTCTCAAGGCTGGGACAAAATACCTGACATCCACAAGTTAAAGGAGGAAAAGTTTGTTTTGGCTCCCAGTCTGTAGAGGTTTCAGTCCACAGCCATCTGGCTGCAAGGCAGGGCAGCATGGCAAAGGGGCATCACAGAGGAGAAAGAGCTCGTGGCGTGGCAGGGTGGAATCAGCGAGACTTCTGTTTTCTTTCCCTTTTTATTCCATCCAGGCTACAAGTCAATTGGTTGGTGCAGCCCGCACCAGAGCGGGTCTTCCCTCTTCAGTAAATCTGCCATCCACACCCAGAATCATGCTAAACCAATCAGTGGACTGATCCAGGATCACACACCCATGACCCAGTCACTCCCAAAATCCCCAAGTATAAGTGCATGAGGCTTTGGGGGACATCGAATTATATAAGCCATGGCACCTAAAAAATTTATTGTTTGATTTCAGTTACTGAATTTACATATTTTATTCCACAAGACTCTAAAATTTTTGTGATTTCTGAAATTGCTAGATCCTGATGCTTTAGATCATGTATCTTATTTCATGGAAAGTACACTTCATTTTTCATACATACAAATATACCAAAGTCCGACCCGTACTGGCAGCCTCTGTCTTCCTCCTGGGGTTTTATGTATGTAACAGTAGTTTATTAAATATACTAGCAGTCATTCTCCACTTTTCTTCACTGTCTGGAGAGATAAAGGGTCCCATCCAAATCTCGCACTGTTTCAAGCAAGAGTTTGCAATTTGGCTGGTAAAGTAATGCAAGGAGAACCAGTTCAGCCAGGGACTTGAGTTGAGAGAGAAGAGGGCAAACACGTAGGCAAGCACTGCCCAGTAGTGACAGGCAGTGAGCTCCCTGCATGGGACAGATGCATGCCAGGCATGAGTTATTAAGTCAGATGGGAATTATATCGGCACAGTGGGAGATGGTACAGTTAAAAGTGAGTGTATCCAGTTATGCTACTGAATTTGGTTATTAAATCTAGAATCTTTTGGTAGAGTTTTTGGGGACTTCTATGTAGAGTATCATGTTGTCTGCAAATAATGATAATTTAACTTATTTCTTTCCTATCATTCCTTTTATTTCTTTCTCTCATCTAATTGCTCTGGCTAATGTTTACAGAACTATATTTAACAGGAATGCTAACAGTGGACATTCTTGTCTTCTACCTGATTTTAGGCTCAAAAATCAATAGCATTTCTGGACACAAATACAAACTCACTGAGAGAGAAACTAGGGAAACCACGCCTTTCATGATAACATCAAAAAAAGTGAAATACTTAGGAATCAATCTAATGAAGGAAGTAAAAGACCTCTACATTGAAAACTATAGTTCTCTGAAAAAAAGCAGACCAAGAGGACACCAGAAAATGGAAAGATATCCCTTGCTTTTGGGTAGGAAGAACCAATGTAATGAAAATGGCCATAATTCCAGAACTCTTATTCAGATTTAATGCAATCCCAATCAAAATACCAATAGCATACCTCACAGAACTACAGAAAACAATCCTAAAATTCATTTGGAACCAGAAGAGGCCTAGAAAAGCAAAAGCCATTCTTGGCAACAAAGGCAAGGCAGGGGGCATCATAATCCCTGACTTGAAATTATACTACAGCATGGTACTGGCAAAAGAAAAAAAAAAATAGACCTGAGGATCAGCGGAACAGATTAGAAGATGCAGAAACAACTGCAAACACACTGGGCCACCTTATCTTTGACAAAAGTGCCAGACACCTTCACTGAAATAAAGATAGCCTCAATAAAATGGTGCTGGGAAAACTGGCTTTTCACATGCTGAAAATTAAGCCTAGACCCATATCTCTCACCATGCACTAAACTAAAGTTGAAATGGATCAAAGATCTAAATATTAAAACAGAAACATTAAATCTGCTGGAAGATAAAATAGGTAGAACTCTTAAAGACGTAAGTGGAGGTAAAGACTTTATGAAGAAAACGCCAGTAACACAGGAAATATTACAAAGAATCAATAACTGGGATCTCATCATATTAAAAAGCTTTTGCACAGTGAACAAAATCACCAGCAGATTGAAGAGATAACCTATGGAGTGGGAAAAAAATTTTACCATCTGTTCCTCAGACAAAGGACTAATATCTAGAATAAATAAAGAACTCAAAAAAATCAGACCTGTCACACTTAAAGACTCAATCCAAAATGGGCATCTGAAATGAATAGGCACCTCTCAGATGAAGTAGAAAGGGCAAATAAATATATGAAAAAATGTTCAACATCATTGGCCATTCAAGAAATGCAAATTGAAACAGTGCTGAGATTCCATCTCAGTCCAGAAAGAATGGCTATCATCAAGAAATCAACCCAATAATCAATGCTGGTGAGGCTGTGGGGAAAAAGGAACCCTTCTCCACTGTTGGTGGGAGTGCAGACTGGGGCAACCACTGTGGAAATCAGTGTGGAGATTCCTCAAAAAACTAAAACTCAAGGTGTTGTTTGATCCAGCTATTCCCCTTCTAGGTGTCTTCCCAAAAGAATTAAAACCATCATACCACAGTGATATATGCACACCCATGTTTATAGCACCACAATTTGTAATAGCTAAATCTTGGAAACAGCCCAAACGTCCATCAATGAATAAGTGATAAAGAAGATGAGGGTTTTTTTACACAGTGGAGTACTGCTCTGCCAAAAAGAAGGATAAGCTTGAGACATTTCTAGGTAAATGGATGCACCTTGAGACCATATTTTTAAGTGAAATAAATAGGACACACATGTTTAAATATCACATTGTTTCTCTGGTGTGAGAAAAAGAAAGGGTAAATAAAGACCAAAATGTATAATCAATATTGGGAAACAGGAAGAAAATGTTCAAATGGGAAAGAGAACAAGGAAGGAGGAGGGGGAAAGGTAGGAAGGGAAAAGAAAAAAAAGAGAACAGAAGAGAAAAATGGGAACAAACATTTTGTAAATAAAGAGGGAAAGTGGTTGAAGGGAGGGGAGAGGACTAGAGAAAAAAGAAGAATCAAGATGTATTATGTACATGTATGAATCCTCTATGATGAATATGATCATTATGTATACTTAAAGCGTACCAATAAAATTATTTTTAAAAAATTCATTGTAGTGAATATCTAAGTATAAAAATAACTTTCATTTGGAACCCACCAGGACTCCCTAAAACTAATCCAACCACATTGCAGCTATTGATTTTTTTAGTGGAAAATGAGTCTTTGCCCCATTTCCTGCTGGTTTTGTTCAGTTCTGGCCATTTGCCTAGGGACCAAAATGTTAAACGCTTCATGCCAGAAACACTTAATAGCTTCAAATGCTGGAAAGTACTTTCTGCAACCCTATTTTTGGAGTCTTGTCAAAATATTATCTTTGACTATAAGCCAAAAACTAATGTTATATATTTTTTCCAAATAAGTCTTAAATTTACAAAAAGTCTATTACAATATTATTGGTAACTTAAAAAACATTCTTATGTATCCAATCAAATAAGCATATTGCCAATTAATATGATATTTTATTAAACACAACCCAGAAAAGAAAATATATATATACTTCAGGAAAAGAAAAGTAGTGCGATGTTTTTTCAACAGACAGTGTTACCCTCATATGAGGGACCCTGAAAGATGTCCTATATTGCAGGAAACCCACTGCAATGCCAGCCCTTAGGGAAGAAATTGAAAATGCTTGTGCAGCAATCTCAATGACCAAGATCACCCAAGCAGCAGTTTGCTGTACTAATAAATATCTGGCAGCTAATGGCCACCACTTTGAGCACGTCTTGTAGTTGTAGAGGCCAAGGGTAACTTGTATTAATCTCATGATGTCTCAATAAACTTAGTATTAAAATAGTTATACAAGTTTTTTCTTTCCCTGAAGTGTGTATATATTTTAGTGGAATGTATATAAGAATGTATATGAAGATAGATGGATATATGATAGATAGATGATAGGTAGATAGATATAAATATATAGATAGATGATAGATGATATAGATAGATAGATAGATAGATAGATAGATAGATAGATAGATATAGATAGATAGATAGATAGATAGATAGATAGATAGATAGATAGATGATAGATAGATATGACAAGTGGCCTCTGGGCATGTGTTGCCCATTTTGCACCATTTTGAATTTGAATTTTGTAGATTTAATATCAAGAATATTCCCCAAAATGGAATGTCATTAAGAATATTTTCTTGCTCATAGAATTGAATCCTTATGGAGTACATTTTACAGGATTGAATAGAACTCTTCTTATTTTCTCAGGTTTTTGTTGAAGTCCCAAACTTGAGAACAACAGACAACAATTTCCCACATATTCGTGACAAAAAAAGAGCTAGAACCATCTATGCATAAGATATTAAATATATCTTTTTAACTGCCATTCCTAATAACCTGCATAAATAGAAAATTAGAGTTTAGTAAAGGAGCAAATTTAATTGAGGAAGTGTCTGTGAATAATGGGTGCTTTAGTTTCTCTTTCCTCACTGAAGGAAATCACCCAAAATCAACAATAATGATAAGGATATTCCAAGAACAGGGCACAGGAGAAAGGGATTTGGCCCTAATAATATCCTGGCCTAGGAGATCTCTTTGTCCCCTTGGGCCTGGAATCTCTCTTCTCAACCAAAATATACTGTGCACCCAGTCTACAGAATCCACTGCCAAATCTTTCGATAGCAGGGACAGGAGGCAGCTACAGCAGCACAAAATAAACCCAAAGTCACCCAAATATAACAGGGAATGGGAATGGCTATGACAATTAACCTGCCATTGGAATCACAGGGCACAAAAATAGTTCAGGACCTGAGTGCAAAATCTAAACAGAGTGATTGCTTACTAAAATAAAAGACTGAAATATGCCCAAGAGTCTCCAGCATAATAAAGTGCCCAGGATGTAACTGAAAACACATCCATCATGCTCAGAACAAAGGAAATCACAACTCAAATAGGAAGAGATAAACACCTAATGCTAACTCTAAGATGATTCAAATGTTGAAATGATCTGACAAGAAATTTTAAAGCAGCTGCCAAATATGCTTCAATAGATGATTACAAATTCTTTTCGGGAAAATGAAAGAACTATATACCTCAGCAAAGAAATAGAAGTTATTAAAAAGATCCAAGGATATGACAGAACCAAAAAATAAATAGCTGAAGCAAAAACTCGGTGAGTGGGCTCAGTAGTAGAATGGAAGTTGCAGAAGTTATAATCAGTGAACTTGAGGATAAAACAGTATAATTTATCCAACCTCAAAACAGACATGAAAGAAATGAACAAAGTTTCAGGGACCTGAGCAGCAGTTAACAAAAGACTTGGTGCTAGTTTCTTGAGGCTGGGGAAATCTTCCTTTGTCCTTCAGCATTGCTTCTAATCTCTTTTTCTTTTTTCATTTCTCTATTTTTTTTCTCTTCTCCCTTTTAAATTTTTGCCCCTTAGGGTGATATTGAGTGGACATTTACTGTATATAATTTTCTGATTTGTCTTAGATTTTGTTACATAACTATAAATCTTGTACCTAGGGTTAAAGGTGACAAATTATTAGTTATTACAGTTTGTCATTTTTTAGTCTGTGTCTGATGCTATTGTTATTACTGACTGTACTACTTTATCCAAGGTGACATGGTTGTTGTGATCAATTAATCTTCCTTGTATACCAATATCTAGATTGTCTGGGGTCAGAAACAATATTACAGTCCACTACTAAAGAACTAGGTGCTAGGCCAAATAGATTGCAACCTTCCATCCCTAGTAAACAGAATAGGCAGGATCCTGGGACAGACTCAAAGACCAAAAGCTAGCTATTCCTAGAAGACATTTCTGAAAAGTACTCATTTCCTTCAGAGTTCTCAATACTAGTAATAAGACCACCCTACCATCAGCAATTTACAAGCTTCAATCCAAAAGACAAATTTAAAAAAAACAGAAAATGAGAAAACATGGAAGCAAGATGCAACCCAATACCCACAAGCCACCCAAGGCAAATCCAGGGGACATTGAGGTAGAAGAAATAAAAGCTACCCAGCTGAATTTTCTGAAATGGCCGCAGCAGAAATAATAAAGATGATGAATAAGTCTCTTGACAAAAACAAAACAGAATAATTACACAGATAGTTAAAGAGATGATGACCATAATGAAGGAAATGGTTAGTGAATCTAGAGTAGATACAGATTTTTAAAAAAGAACTTATGAAAGACATGGAAACCATGAATGCCCAACATAGGAAAGAACTGGATTGCATATAACAGACTCAAATAGAAATCCAGGAGATTGAAAATTGTGTTGAAAGTACATACAGCAGAGTCAACAACTGCAAAGACAGAATGTCAGATGTAGAAGACAGGGTTTGGGTGGGCAATCATCAAATGAAAGACTTCTTGAAAATAGTAAGGGACCATGAAAAATCAATCCAATGGCTGCTAGGCAATGCAGAGAAGACTAATACAAGATTAACTGGGATCAGTGAAAAATCAGAAGATAGCACAAAAGACATTAAAAAACCTGTTCTCAAAGTAATAGCAGAAAATTTCCAAGCATGGAAAAAGAAATTGACATACAGATAAGTGAGGCATATAGAATTCCCAATAGCCGTGATCAGAAAAAAAGTCTACACTGAGGCATATAAAAGTCAGGACTACAGAAATTCAACACAAGAACAGAATATCAGAAGTTGTTAGGGAACAGAAACCAACCATCCATAAAGGAAAACCCACCAGAATCACAGCAGACTTCCCAACACAAACACTTAAGTAAAGGAGAGCTTGGAGTGAGGTATTTCAAGCCCTAAACATAAACAATTTCCAGCTCAGACTGATGTATCCTGCAAAGTTATCTTTCAAAATTGAGGGAGAAATAATATTTCCCCATGATAAAGAACAGTTGAAGAAATTCATGACCATAAACCAGCACTCCGAAAAGTTCTCAAGGATGTCCTAGGAAAAGACAATCAAGACAACAATTCAAGAACCCCAATAGAATGAATCCACCAGGCAAGGCAACCAATTAAATAAAGGGAAATAAAAGAAACCAGCAACAGGAAAATAATACAATGACAAAGATAAGTCAATATCTACCAGTTATAGCCATTAATGTAAATAGTTTCAATTCACCAATCAAAAGAAACAGATTGCCAGAATGGCTCAAGAAACAAGATCCAACAAGAAGCACATTTAACTCACAAGAAGCACATTTAACTCACAAAGAAATTCATACACTGAAAGTCAAAGCATAGAAAACAATACTCCACGCAACAGGAACCTGGAAAAAAGCAGGGTTAGCTACTATTTGCAGACAAAGTGGACTTCAAGCCTAGACTGATCAGAAGAGACAAAGGAAGTCACTACATACTGCTAAAGGAAAAAATCCAACAGATAAGATAACAATCATAAATACATACACACCAAATACTGGTTCACACAACTACATAAAACAAACATTAGTGGATATGAAAAATCAGATAAGCACTAATACAATCATAATGGGGGAACCTCTAAATTTCAGTGTCACAAATAGATCAGCTAGACAAAAGAATCAACAAGGAAATATCATAGCGGAATCAAACCTTTGAATAAATAGACTTAATAGACATCTGTATAGTGTTCCATCCAACTACAACAGATTATACATTCTTCTCAGCAGCACATGGGACTTTCTCCAAAATAGAGCACTTTTGATCCAATAAAGCATACTTAAGTAAATGCAAAAGAATCAAGATTATCCAAAGCATACTATTAGACCATAGTGCACAGAAATTAGAAATCAATGAAAAAGACACCACAGAAAGTATTAAAATACATGGAAATTAAATAACACCCTCTTGAATAATCAATGGGTCACAAACGAAATTAATGAAGGAATTAGACATTTCCAGAATTAAATGATAATGCTAGTATGACATACCAGAACCTATGGAATGCAATGAAAGCAACCCTATGAGGGAAGTGTATACCAGTGAATTCCCAAATCAAAAACCAGAGTGAGCTCAAGTAAATAATCTAATGTTGAACCTCAAGGTTCTGGAAAAGAAGAGCAATCTAAACCCAAAGCTTGCATGAAGAAGGAAATTATAAAGATCAGAGCAGAAATTAATGCAATTGAGACTAAGAAAATGGCAGAATCAATGAATCAAAGAGTTGGTTCTTTGAAAGATTAAATAAGATAAACAAATCCCTAGCCAACCTAATCAAAACATGAAAAGAAAAGACCCAAATTCATGCAATAAGGAATGAAAAGGAAAAAATCACAATGAGTTCTGCAAATCCCAAAGATCATTTGTACACACTTTGAGAATTCATACTCTAAAAAATGGAAAATTTAAAAGAAATGGAAAGATTCCTAGATACATATGGATTACCAAAGCTGAATCAATAAGGTATAAAAATTCTAAATAATTCAAATCAATCAATGAAATTGAAGATGTAATTTAAAAACTATCAACAAAGAAAAGACCAGGTCCTGAAGAATTCACTGCTGAATTATACAAAAACTTTTCACAAGGTCTAATGCCACCACTTCTCAAACTCTTTAATGAAATCAAAAGGGAAACAATACTCCCGAAGTCATTCCTGGAAGGAAGCATTACCTTGATACCAAAATCAGAAAAGGACCCAACCAAAAAAGAGAAATATAGGCCAATCTCTTTAATGATCATAGATGCAAAAATCCTCAGTAAGATACTGGCAAATAGAATGCAACAAACCACCAACAAGATAATACATTGTGACCAAGTAGGATTCTTCCCAGGGATTCAGGGAAGGTTCAACATACACAAATCAATAAATGTAATACACTATACAAATGGAACCAAGGACAAAAACCACATGGTCATCTCAATAGGTTCAGTAAAAGCATTTGACAAAATCCAACTCCCATTCATGATTAAAAAATATATATATAGTAAATTGGAATAGATGGTCTTTATCTTAATCTGATAAAAGCCATCTATCACAAACCAATAGCCAACATCATACTAAACAGAGAGAAGATGAAATCTTTCCCCTTAAAATGAAGAAGAAGACAAAGATCCCCACTATCACCACTGCTGTTCAATACATTTCTGAAATGTAGCCAGAGCAATTAGACAAGGGGAAGAAATAAAAGAAATATGGATAGGAAAGGAAGAAGTTATATTAACATTTTGTGCTGATGATGTGATCCTTTACATAGAAGACCCTCAAAACTCCACCAACAGACTCCTAGAATTAATATCCTAATTCAGCAGTGTGGCAGAATACAAAGCCAATACTCAAAAATCAATAGCCTTCCTGTACACCAATAACAAACTCACTGAGAGATAAATTAAGGAAACAACACCTCACACAATAGCATTAAGAAAAAATGAAATACGTAGGAATCAATCTAATGAAGGAAGTGAAAGGCCTCTATATTGAAAACTACAATACTCTGAAAAAAGAGACTCAAGAGGATATCCCCTGTTCTTGAATATGCAGAGCAAATATTGTCAAAATGGCCATAGTCCAAAACTGTTATACAGATTTAATGCAATCGCAATCAAAATACCAGTAGCATACCTCAAAGAATTACAGAAAACAATCCTAAAATTCATTTGGAACCAGAAGAGACCTAGAATAGCAAAAGCCATTCTGGGCACCAAAGGCAAGGCAGAGGGCATCACAATCCCTGACCTGAAATTATAGTGCAAAGCTACAGTGATGAAAACAGCATGGTGTTGGAAAAAAAAAAAAAAAAAGACATGGGATTTAGGGATCAGTGAAACAAAACAGAAGAGGCAGAAACAACTCTAAGCATACTCAGCTACCTTATCTTTGACAAAGGACCCAAACACCTTCACTGGAAGAAAGATAACCTCTTTAATAAATGGTGCTGTGAAAACTGGCTTACAAATGCTGAAGATTAAACCTAGATGCATATCTCTCCCCATGCACTAAGATAAAACTGAAATGGATCAAAGATCTAAATACGAAAAGCAAAACACTTAATCTGCTAGAAGATGGACTAGATAAAATTCTTAAAAGATAGGTGTAGGCAAAGACTATGAACAAAACACTGATTGCCCAGGAAATACTGCAAAAATCAACAAATGAGACCACATCAAATTAAAAAGCTTTTGCACGGCAGAGGAAACCACCAACAGAGTGAACAATCAACCCACAAATTGGGAAAACAGTTTTACCAGCTTCTCAGAGGACTAATATCTATAATATATAAGAAACTCAAAAAAAAAAAAAAAAAAAAAAACAAATTTGAAAACCCAACCCAAAAATGGGCATCTGGGAATAGACACTTCTCAGATGAAGTAGAAATGGCCAATAAATATATGAAAAAATGTTCAGTGTTACTGATCATTCAAGAAATGCAAATTAAAACAGCACTGAGATTCCATCTTACCCCAGAAAGAATGGCTATCATCAAAAAAATCAATGAATAACAAATGCTGGTGAGGCTGTGGGGAAAAAGGAACCCTTCTCCACTGTTGGTGGGAGTGTAGACTGGTGCAGCCACTGTGGTTATCAGTGTGGAGATTCCTCAAAAAGCTAAAACTAGAGGTTCCATTTGACCCAGCTATTCCCCTTCTAGGAATCTTCCCAAAAGAATTATAAGCATCATACCACAGCAATATATGCACACCCATGTTTATAGCAGCACAGTTTGTAATAGCTAAATCTTGGAAACAACCCAAATGCCCATCAACTGATGAATGGATGAAGAAGATGTGGGGATTTTTTATATAGTGGAGTACTACTCTTCCATAAAGAAGGACAAACTTAAGACATTTTTAGGCAATTGATGCACCTTGAGACCATATTTTTAAGTGAAATAAATTGGACACGCAAGTTTAAATATCACACCGTTTCTCTTGTGTGAGAAAGCAGAAGTGCAACTAAGGACCAAAATGGATGATAGACATTGAGAAGTAGAAAGAAAACATTCAAATGAGAAGGGGATCAAGAGAGAGAGAAAAAGGAAAGGAAGGAAAGGAAAAGAGGAAAAAAGAAACTAGAAGGAAAAAATGGAAACAAAGCTTTTGTAAATAAGGAGAGGAAGAAGGGTGGAAGGGAGGGGAGGGGAATGGGGAAAAAAGGAAAAATCAAAATATATTATGTGCAGGTACAAATTCCCTATGGTGAGTGTGATCATTATGTATGTCAAAAGTATACCAATAAAATTAATTTTTAAAAATAAATAAAGTAAAAAAGAGACAAAGGAAAAAATGGAAACAGAGCTTTCATAAATCAGGAAGGAAAGAAGAGTTGAAGGGAGGGGAGGGGAATGGGAAAAATGAATTAAGATATATTATGTACAAGTACAAATTCCCCATGATGAAACTTTTGTACTAATGTATGGAAATATGTACTAATATATGTACTTACGTATGGGAACATATACTAATAAAAAAAATAACTTTTTAAAAAATAAAATTCCAGGCCAGGGATATAGCTCAGCGGCACAGCGCCTGCCTGGCAAGCACGAGTTCATGAGTTCAATTCCCGGAACCAAAAATAAAATAAAATAAAATTCCAATGCTATAGGAATTATTATATTTGCATTATATAGATGAGTAAACAAGTATAATAAATGCAATCTAGGCAAGTAAAAAAATAAAAACATAAGTTAAATACTTCCAACATACACTAGTATAAAGTAAACATTCCCACTGCAAAACAGGGAAACAGGGCAATTGAAAGGAATCAGACCAAAGCAAGACCAAAATCCAGCACGTTAAGCAATAACTCCTGTAATTCCATGTCCAGCACATGAGGCAGGTTGTAGTGAGATGTGAGCTCCAAAGTGCTAGGGCAGCCCTGCCCTATGTTACTGCTGGTTGCAGCCCTGATTGTCTTTCTCTTAAGGTGCTCTCTGCTCACTGCCTGTGGCTTTCTTCAGCAGATGTTCCACATTCCTGGCATCTCCAAATTCCTAAGGTCTCTGCTGCACTTTCGGCTTCTTTGTCACAGCTTCACTCACTGCCCTCCTAGGGGCACAATGCCTGGGCTGCCAGGCCTTCCTCTGAAATCTGGTTGGAAGCTCTCATCTCCCTGTAACTCTTGCATTCTATATGCATGTAAAACCAGCACCATGTGGATAATGCCAGAGTCTGCCACCAGCTTTAGCAGTAGCCATGACCCCTTGGATCATGCCTGCAGAGGCTTCTGAGTGCCTGGACAGCTGAGCACTGTTAATCAAACCTTGCGGGACCATTCTCTAGGCAGCAGTATAGAACAGTCAGGAAGTAGAATGAAATTTTCTAAATATATTTATAAAATGGAAAGATCTTAATAAAAATATAAATTTATTAAACAATCACTCAAAGACAAGATGACAAAATACAGAATGAAATTGCAGTAAATTGTCAATCTCATGAAATAAATTGATAACCACAGAGTGAGCATCGTAGCACTTCTAAACAAATGTGAACAGCAAGGGACAAAAGAGGCATTGCCATCAATCCTGCTAATGACAAGGTATATTGGGGCTCCACAGATATATTTTCCCAATTCTTCTTCATATTCCCCACGCACTCTTGGCTTGGAGCTGCCTGAGTCTTTATCATAGCAGCCCACAACTGCCTCAAACAGATTGTAGGAAAGATACGGGAAGAAAGAGAACATACATCCAGAAGAGGTATCAAAACCAAACTGAAACGCAGTTTTTTAATTATGTGTGTCATGTACTCTGCAAATTTTATTTCATTTAATTTTTACGGTAAGAGTTGATTTATTATAATCAGCCTGATTTTACTTCTGTGATGAGAACTAGTTAATGGATCACAGGGCTATGTGGCTTCCAGAGTCATAAAACTAGGAATTGGGCCAGGCAGTAGGAATTCAATAACCATGGGCTGAACGACAAAGCTACAGCACCTCAGTTTGGGGCAGAGCAGTCAAACAAAGGCCTTTGCATCCTTAATGTGAGTTTGAGGGAAAGAAAAAATCCACCATGGCTTTCCACTTATGATGAAGGCGGGATTAGGATTGGGACACCACTACAAATCATGGGAAAGATTATCCCCTAATCAGGGTCCTAACCTCAAATTTCAGGTCCAGTGACTCTCAGGTCTGACAAAGCTAATGCAGTTCCACTAGGAATGTAGAACCACTATGGACACTTTCTAACACTAATGAACAATGGGACGCATCCAGTGGCCCTGTTTGCAGGGAGTCGTGACGAGTGGGCAGACCTGGGTAGCAGTAGGTACTGTGCCAGCTAGAAGTCAGCAGATGTGAGCTGAGTCCCCTCCGTGAGGACACTGCCCCTGTGGAGTTCTTACGGTTCTGCTCTCTGGAGCCTGCTCATCACTGAAAGGACAGTAAATAACGAAATGATTCATTAAAGGCAAACACGTGAGGAAGACTGTCAGTTCTTTAAGCACATTAGGAGGGAATGGATTCATCTAGAAGACAGAGGATGAAATGTGAAAAATGTGTGTTCAGCCAGTCCTAATTTGGAGAGTAGGTAAAAAACATTTCAGAGGCCCTTGGGACTTTTTAAAACATGACTTCAAAGGTGTGACAGTTATGAAATTGAAATGTGCTGTATTTGTGCGTGCCGTTTATCTGCCACGGCTGCTATTTCCTTTAACGTTCAAATGCTTTTATTAAAGCAAATCTTGACAGAATTTCTGTAGTCCTTGTGCCAGCAATACTCATGGCACAAAGGCCTGGGTTACTCGATTTTTGTATTATCATCTCTATTCCAAAAAAAGCCAGGAAAATTCCCCACTGGACGTCCCAGGACACAGGCACCCATTCCTCACACTGCGACACCTAATGTGGCACAGGAAAGTGCATGGGAAGGGGAGAAGAGCAGAGGGGGAGAAAACATAGACCGTTCTGTACCTCTCCCTCCATGAAGTGTGTTCGCTAATCATGTCCATTAATGGTGCAAAAATAGGGTATTTTGCAGACTTGGATTCCAGCGCATGGGGAACACGTGCACCATTGTCCCCGGCCTTTACTTCACTTCCCCCTCTGCCTGCTCCCAGGATCTTGGCTCCTTCCTGCAACTGACCTTGGTGGCCAAGTCTAGGATAAGTCTGTCCTCGTCCAGTGCAGGAAGTGCAGAAGGTGACAGATACATGATCAATACATGATCTCACTGAAAGGACCCCTGTTTCCATCAAAACTGAGGACAAGAAGAAAGGAAAGGGTGAAGGGACAGAGCCTCCCATTGGGCCACTCAATCAGGAGCAGCAACAGCCAAGCGACGCCCCCATGACACCACAGCCCCCGGGGTCCTGCCATAGCATTTTCAGGTGGCCCCTGGTGAGGGATTCGGCCCCGCCACACCTCCATCCGGCTTTCCAGGTGCAGCAAGGGCCAGGCGCAGCCTCTGCTCCTGGTCATCTCTGCTCTAGCCGATGGGCAGACTCAAAGGGGAAGGCCACCCTCGAGGACAGCAGCTGTCCACTGTTGAGCTGCCCCTGACTGACCATGGCTCCTCGCGGAGGCTGGGGGTGGGGGTCGTCTTTCTCAATTCCAAGGAAAGGCTGAGGGCTGCGGACGTCGTGGCTTAAGTTTCCTTCCTCTCAAGGCCAATTTCCAGACCTCCCCTGCTGACCGGCAGCCCACGCGCTCTCCAATCTGCTCTCCTTGGGACCAGACGGGAGTAGCTAAGTGACTTCCTGACCTGCAGCTGCGGGAGGAAGGAGGCTGCTTCAAACTGAGGGATTACTTGTCCCAGTCCAGTTTAGTAACAAATTCCAACAGCAGTCTAGATGATATTTTCTTCCTACAATGAGGAGTTGGTAATTATTTTAGCAAAAATGTCCCCCATAATAAACCAAGCCTACACACGCCTTTGGAGGGCAGAGTAATCACCAAGACCAGCAACGTGGAAGCGTCTGAAGCAGCAGCAAGGAGCCAGCAGCAGGGCTCCAGAGAACTCCACCAACAGAAGACCAGTCCCGGCCCCCATATCCAGAGGCCAAGACCAGCTCCATACCCAGCGCAATTCCCATGGCAAACGTGGCTGGAGTACACAGCACATTTCTGGGATCTGACATGGACACTATCACAGAACTGTGAACACCAGAGATATTTTACTACTTTTATTCTTCCTTGTTTGTCTGATTGGCTACCCCTTTCCTGTCTGGTTGGATGTCATCTCGTTTTGTTTTGTATTTTGTGGTTATTTTTGTTTTGGGGATTTTTTTTTTTCTTTTCCTCCTCTTTTTCTCTGGTCTTCTTTTTTACTTTGTTTTCTTCTTTTGTTTTTCATTCTCCTCTTTCTTCCTTCTTTTTTTCACTGTTTAGGTTTCTTACCTTTCTTTTTGATTTTCTTCAATTGGTCCTCTTTCTCTCATTTCTCAACTACTTCTTGAATTCAAATTTCGAGTGAGTAAACATTGTCTCTTCCCTTTCTGATTACTCTGCATTCTATTTCATTCTTTCGCTTCTGTGTCCTCTGTATCATCCTTTGACCTCCAGCCTTGACTCTACTATATTTGATCCCATTCATCACTTTATCCTGTCCCTTACCCGTTTTAACCCCCCACCCCACGCAAAAGGGTAAAACCACTCCACTAAGGGGAAAATTACTGCATACAAGCACACAGTATATGTTTGATTATGTTATATAACTTCAGAGTTTGCTCCTGTGGTTAGAGGTAGCAGGTTAATGGTTACCATAGTTTGTCAGTAACTAAGCTATACTTGAAACTATTGTTATTACTAACTGTACTACTTTAGCCAGGATGTCATACATGTTATAATCAGTTTTTCTCCCCTGTGTGATAACACTGTGATTGTATGGGGTCATAATCATCACCACAGCCTGGTACCAAATGATTGGGTGCTAAGTCAAATAGTAACTTTGCATCCTTTGCAAATTGGGAAGGTAGGTTCTTGGGATAGCTATAAAGAACCACCTACATCTAGAGGACATCCCTGAAGAACAGACATCTCCTAGGGAAGCCTCAATACTGGTGATAAAGCTATCTATCATAAGAAACAGGCAAGCATCAACATAGAAAACAAAATAAAATAAAAAAAAGAGAAAATAGAAAATGATAAGACACAGAAGCAAAATGCAACCCCAGACCCCCAGCCCACCCAGGACAAGCCCGGAACTCAATGAGACAGATGAAATTGGAAGTCAAACACTGGAACTTTCTGAAATGATAGCAACAGAAGTGAAAAAACAAGTGGAAAAAGCTATAGAGAAAATAATCTCTCAGGTACAAAAAGAAATGGTGCTTAAAATCAAATATATTAGAGAAGGCACAGATGAAAGAATAGATGAGCTTAGAAAAATGATGGAGGGCTGGGGATATAGCTCAGCGGCACAAGTGCCTGCCTGGCAAGACAAGGTCCTGAGTTTGATTCCTGGTACCAAAAAAAAAAAAGAAAAGAAAAAAGAAAAATGATGGGAAAAAAATGCCCAATATAGGAAAAAAATGGAATCCATAAAACAGATCCAAACAGAAATCCAAGAGATTAAAAATTCCATTGAAAGCATATGCAACAGATTGAATGAAGGAGAGGACAGAATTTCAGATCTTGAAGACAGAATTGCAGCTACTGATCATGAAAAGAAAAATATCTTAAAAATAGCAAGAGACCATGAAAAATCAACCCAACAGCTACAAGATGACACAAAGAAGAATAACATAAGATTGATTGGGGTTAATGAGAAAGCTGGAGACAGCCCAAATGCCATAAAAAACCTCTTCACAGAAATAAGGGTAGAAAACTTTCCAAGTGTGGATAAAGAATTTGACATACAATAAAGGAAGCATATAGAACTCCAAACAGCCATGACCAAAATAAAACTACACCAAGACATATAATAATCAAGATTCCAGATATTCAGCACAAGAACAGAATATTAAAAGCTGTTAGAGAAAAGAAACAGATCACCTATAAAGGAAAGCCCATCAGAATCATGGCAGACTTCTCAACACAAACCCTCAAGTCAGGAAGAGTTTGGAGTGAAGTATTTCAAGTCCTGAAAGGAAACAACTTCCAACACAGTCTGACATACCCTGCAAAACTATCTTTCAAAATTAATGGAGAGGGGCCGGGGGGATAGCTCCGCAGCATAAGCACCTGCCTGGCAAGCGCGAGGTCCTGAGTTCGACTCCTGGTACCCACATACGACAAAAGGGCCGGTGATATTGCTCAGCAGCATGGGTGCCTGCTGGCACGCAAGGTCCTGAGGTCAACCCCCGGTATCCACAAAAAAAAAAAAAAAATTAATGGAAAAATAAGATACTTCCATGACAAAGAAAAACTGAAGAAATTCACAACCAGCAAACCAACCCTACAAAGAATACTGAAAGATATTCTAGAAGAGATAAAAATGACCACAACTCCAAGAACAACATCAGAAAGAAACCACCAGGCAGAGCAAGCAATTAAGCAGAGGGGAAAAGCAGGGAATCAATGGCAGGAAAATATCATGACAAAGATAAGCCAATACATATCAGTTATAACCATCAATGTAAATGGCCTCAATTCACCAATCAAAAAAAAATACACTGGCGGGATGGATAAAGAAACAAGATCCAAAAATATACTGTATATAAGAAACACATTTAAGATGGCTCAGCGGCATACACGCCTGCCTGGCAAGTGCGAGGGCCCAAGTTCGACTCCCAGAACCCACATATGAAAAAAGGGCCGGTGATATCGCTCAGTGGCACGGGTGCCTGCTGGTGCGCGAGGTCCTGAGGTCGACCCCCGGTACCCACAAAAAAAAAAAAGAAACACATTCAACTCAAAAAGAAACTCATAGACTGAAAGTCAAAGGGTGGAAAACAATCTTCCATGCAACAGGAACCCAGAAAAAAGCAGGTGTAGCTATTCTGTTTGCAATGTGAACTTCAAACCAAGAATGATCAAAAGAGATAAAGAAGGTCACTACATACTTATCACGGAAGACTTCAAGAGGAGGAGATAACAATCATAAATGTGTATGCGCCAAATATGGGAGCATCCAACTATATAAGGCAATGATCAATAGACATGAAAAATCAAATAAGCAATAACACAAATGTAACAGGGGACCTTAATATCCCACTGCCACAAAGAGATAGATCAATGAGACAAAAATAGCAAAACTGAAATATCAGAACTGAACCAAACCTGTGAACAAATGGACTTAGTAGATATTTTCAGAGTATTCCACCCAACATCATCAGAATACACATTCTTCTCAGCTGCACATGGGATATTCTCTAAAATAGATCATATACTAGCCCACAGAACATGCCTAAGTAAATGCAAAGGAATTGAAATTATCCCATGCATATTATCTGACCATAGTGCAATGAAATTGGAAATTAATGGCAAAAGAAACTGCAAAAACTCCATAAACACATGGAAATTAAATAACACCCTCCTAAACAATCAATGGGTCACAGATGAAATTAAGGAAGAAATTAAACAATACCTACAACTAAACGAGAATGCAGATAAACATACCAGAACTTATGGGATGCAGTTAAAGCAGTCCTAAAAGGGAAATTTATATTAGTGAACTCTCACATCAGGAAAACAGAACAAGCACAAATAACCTAATATTGCACCTCAAGTTTCTAGAAGAAGAAGAGCAAAACAAGCCCAAAGCCCATACAAAGGAGGAAATTATAAAGATCAGAGCAGAAATTAACACAATGGAGACTAAGAAAACAATTCAAAGAATTAATGAATCAAAGAGCTGGTTCTTTGAAAGAATAAATAAAATTTATAAACTTGTAGCCTACCTTATCAAAAAAATGAAAGAAAAGATTCAAATTCATGCATTAAAGAATGAAAAGGGTGAAATCACTACAAATCCTGTGGAAATTCAGAAGATCATCAATACCTAATTCAAAAATCTTTACTCTTATAGGATGGAAAACACAGAAGAAATGGACGGATTGCTAGATATGTATGAATTACCAAAGTTGAATCAAGAAGATATAAAAATTCTGAATAACCCAATATCAGTTAATGAGATTGAAAATGTAGTTACAAATCTACCAGTGATGAAAAGCCCAGGTCCTGATGGATTTGCTGCTGAATTCTACAAGAAATTTAGAGAAGATTTAATGCCAATACTCCTCAAACTCTTCAATGAAATTTAAAGAGAAGCAATACCCCCTAACTCATTCCAAGAGGCAAATATTACCCTGATACCAAAACCAGAGAAAGACCCAACCAAAAATGAGAACTATCTCTTTTTTGGCCAATCTCCCCAATGAACATAGATGTAAAAATCATCAATAAGATACTAGCAAACAGAATGCAGCAAATCATCAAGAAGATTATACACCATGACCAAGTGGGATTCATCCCAGGAATGCAGGGATGGTTCAACACACACAAATCAATAAATGTAAAACACTATATCAACAAAGCGAAAGACAAAAATCACATGATCATCTCAATAGATGCAAAAAAAGCTTTTGACAAAGTCCAACACTCATTCATGATAAAAGCCCTACAGAAAATTGGAATAGACGGTCTTTACCTTAATCTGATAAAAGCCATCTATGACAAACCAACAGCCAACTTCATACTAAATGGACAAAAACCAAAAGCTTTCACTCTAAAATCGGGAATAAGACAAGGATGCCCACTATCACCACTCCTATTCAATATAGTTCTGGAAACATTAGCCAGAGCAATTAGACAAGAGAGAGAAATAAAAGGAATAAGGATAAGAAAGAAAGAAGTTAAATTATCATTATTCACAATGAAATGATACTCTACATAGAAGACCCCAAAAACTCCACCAAAAGACTTCTAGATTTAATAACCAAATTCAGTAGTGTAGCTGGATACAAAGTCAACACTCAAAAATCAATAGCATTCCTGTACACAAACAACAAACTCACTGAGAGAGAAATTAGGGAAGCCACACCCTTCACAATAGCATCCAAAAAAATGAAATATTTAGGAATCAATCTAACAAAGGAAGTAAAAGATCTATATATTGAAAATTACAGTACTCTGAAAAAGGAGATCAAAGAAGATATCAGAAAATGGAAAGATATCCCTTGCTCATGGATAGGAAGAACCAATATAGTGAAAATGGCCATACTCCCAAAATTGTTATGCAGATTTAATGCAATCCTGATCAAAATGCCAATAGCATACCTCATAGAATTAGAGAAAACAATACTAAAATTCATTTGGAACCAGAAGAGACCTAGAATAGCAAAGGCAATCCTGGGCAACAACGGCAAGGCAGGAGGCATCACAATCCCTGACTTGAAATTATACTACAAAGCTACTATGATAAAATCAGCATGGTACAGGCAATAAAACAGACCTGAGGACCGGTGGAACAGATTAGAAGATGCAGACACAACTACAAACCCACTCAGCCACCATATTTTTGACAAAAGGGCCAAATATATTTACTGGAAGAAAGATAGCCTCTTTAATAAATGGGGCTGGAAAAACTGGTGATCTACATGCTGAAGACTAAAACTAGACCCATGTCTATCACCATGCACTAAAGTAAAGTCAAAATGGGTCAAAGATCTAAATATTAAAACAGAAACACTGAATCTACTGGAAGAGAAAGTAGGTAGAAATCTTGAAGACATAGGTGTAGGCAGAGACTTCATGAACGAAACCCAAATTGCATGGGAAATACTTCAAAGAATCAACAACTGGGATCTCATCTTATTAAAAAGCTTTTACACATCAAAAGAAATCACCAACCGAGTAAAAAGACAACCCACAGATTGGGAGAAAATTTTAGCCAACTGTCCCTCAGACAAAGGACTTCTATCTAGAACATATAAAGAATTGAAAAAGATCAGAAGCCCAAAATTCAAAGACCCAATCCAAAAATGGGCATCTGAGATGAATACACACTTCTCAGATGAAGAAATACAAACAGCAAATAAATATATGAAAAATGTTTGACATCACTGGTCATTTGAGAGATGCAGATTAAAACATTGAGATTCCATCTCACGCCAGAAAGAATGGCTATCATCAAGAAATCAACCAATGACAAATGCTGGAGGGGCTAGGAGGAAAAAGGAACCCTTCTCCACTGGTGGTGGGAGTGTAGACTGGTGCAACCACTGTGGAAATCAGTGTGGAGATTCCTCATTAAACTAGGATTAGAGGTCCCATTCCACCCAGCTATTACCCCTCTGGGTATTTTACCAGAAGAATTTAAAACATCATACCACAGCCATATATGTGCACCCATGTTTATACCAGCACAATTTATAATAGCTAAATCTTGGAAACAACCCAAATGCCCCTCAACCAAGGAATGGATAAAAATGATGTGGTATTTTTTTTACAATGGAGTACTACTCAGCTACAAAGAAGGATAAACTTGAGACTTTTATGGGTAAATGGATGCAATTTGAGACCATACTCATAAGTGAAATAAATCAGACTCGCATGTGTAAACATCGTGTTGTCTCCCTAGTGTGAGAAGCTGAAAGAGTAAATAAGATCCAAAATGTACAATAAATATTGTGAAAGGGGAAGAAACTGTTCAAAAGGAAAGAGAAACTTGGATGGGGGAAAGGTGAAAAGAAGGAAGGGAAAAGGAAAATTATATATATACATATATATATATATATATATATGATAGTTATACTACTAATTTCTATTAGTTCATTGAAATGAAAGGTTTGTGCCTATATTGTTTGATCAATTTTTCATGCCTATATCTTGTAATATAAGCAACTACTTTGAAGTTAACAATATGCGAAGTATTGACCATTGTTACTCTCCTACTGTCTTGTTTTGACATTTTGTATCACTGTTTTTATTGCTTTTTCTCTTTAAAATAAAAAACATGAAAAAAATAAACCAAGCTATTTCTTAAAACAAAATATTAATAAAAGGAACACAGAGTAGTAGCCACTCACATTGCTGTATTTCCAAATATTTATGTCGATCATTTCCTGGGAAAATAATCATTCTCTTGAAATTGTACTTCCTCTTTCTTTCTCTCTGTGTCCTTGAGGAAAGGTATGCTTAGTCACAAAGAACTTAGCACGTATCCATATAGATACAAACACCTTGTCACACCTGCCTCGCTGAAATCTCTGGCCAAGAAAACCCTGATAAAATTTTGAAGGTATTTACCGATTGCAGTCTTGCTATCTCCACACAGAAATATATTCTAATACATCAAAGCATAAAGGTGGTTACATTTCCTTATTTTGCAACAAATCAACTCAGCTCTACATGAGCTTTTGGTATCACGACCCCAGCAGACTGCACCCCAGCGAAATACTCAGAGGTCTGAAAGCAAACAAGTCCCAGATTAAATGATTTGACCTTTATTGCTTGAAAAGCCAAGAAATAATATCCAGATATTATTTCGGTGTTTAGCAGTCTCCCTCATCACACCAATGCTCTCAAGATTGTGTCTCAACAAAAACACTTCTCAGTTCTACTCTAGGCAGTTGTTTGGCTGACGTTTTAAGGTTGTTGCTTTCTTGGTTCTACCAAGGGTCTAATTGTTTTGGTAGATGTTGCACCAAAGGTTAGTTAGAAGAAAGAAATTTACTGAGGAAGACAGGATGATTCACTGCACCTATCTCTTGCCTATGTCACTTGCCACGTGACATAGATGATTCTCAAAACCCAGTTCATCTAGGATGCTTGGAATGAGTCATGGTTTATCATCCATTCACCTCACCTTTTCTTCTTCTTTTTTTTTTTTTTTATATACGGGTACCGGGAGTCGAACTCACATATACTTGTCGCAATGCTGTTTGTATGTTCTGACATATAGTACATATTCGTGCCTCTACAATATCTTACACGTAATAAGTCTGAAGATTAAATTCAGTTGAATTCACCACCAAAATATATAAGTGGGGAATACAACAAATCCCCTCCTTTCCAAAAGTCTACTTGAAGTTTAGAATGAGAATAAAATATTAAGCTGAAATCAAGAAAGTCATCTTCTCAGTATTCTTGCTTAGATGATAAATCCTATGTTCCTGCAAATTATTCAGAAAGAAAAAAAAACAGTTTTGTACTACTCCTATTCAGAGCTCATGTATTTCCCATTCTGTTATCATGGTACAGTCCTGACTTTCTCTGCATCAATAAATTGTGCCTGCCTCTATGTAAAGTGAGATTTAGATAGCTCGATTTTATAAACATTCCCTCATCTACATCTGCCTCACAAACAAGCGTCATCACCACCCTGAGTACTGCATTAAGATTAATACTTTCCAAAATCAGAAAATAAGTTCAATGAAACAATTTATGCTTTCCTATTTAACATTGTTTTTCTCCAAAACCAAAATATCTATCAATGTTAGTGACGTCACTTAGTTTTTCCTCGTGATCTATACTTCTGCTCAACAAATATTACTAATAAATGCACAAGAAATAACCCATCATGGGGAAAAGAGGGATATATCTTGTCCTAATTGACTTAGCACAACCCTGTCTGATATAGTGATTTATGTTTCTGCTAACCCATTCCCATATTTGTTTAGAGAAATGACAGTAACAGTTTTAAATACCCTTTGTGTAGTGCGTCCTAGCAAAACACAGTTCACCCTACAAATGTTGCCTCATAATTAGAGCTTTAAGATGTGGCCTTTGGTGCCACAGCAAATGCTTTCTGGAAAGATAGAGTCACAGCCTCCCCCCAGACCAATGGATCTGAATCCACATTTTACCCCTCTAGCCTCTGTTGCAGCTCCGGTCCATGGCTGTGCTCCCCTCCGCTTCTAGTCGAAGTTCCTTTTACAAAAGTAGGGACACAGCTTTTTTACTTATCCACAGCCGTTTGTTGCAGAATGCCTAACAGAGTTCAACAAACAGCTGTGCTGCATCCAGAAATAAGTCAAACTTGATCTGGAAACATAGCTCTTTGTGCACGTATTATTTCAATAGTCACTGTTAAGACAGGTTTGATGATGATGGGGTTCTATCTTGATGGAAAAATACCAATAATGTTAACGTTCTAACTGACGTCTTAAGTGGACCAATATCCTTTTGTCCTACGAAACATAAAACAGCATGAAAATCATCTAATATTTATTAGTGTGCATTTGCTAGCTAAACTAGAAGTAGTAAAGTACAGGGGAGTGTAGTGCAGCAGGTAAGAGCAAATTTACCAGTTAGGGGAATTTTCTGTCCTGCAGTTTCTTATTATTTAGCATAATACTTATCTCATAGTATATGCATAAATTAACATATGTGAAGCCTGCTGTACCAAAAGCCTTTGGTAAATGTTAGCTGCTATTATTATCCTTTATCATACTAAACATTTCACTTGCAAAAACTGAGCTCGCCTTCATTCTCTCCAATGGTAGTTTTCCTCTAATTTTCATGGCTCCTCGTCTGCTTCTACCTACACCCACCACTGATCTCACTCCATTTCTCTTTTTTAATTTTTTAGTCAGCACATATTTACTGGCACTTAAAATGTGTCACACTTGCTATTTGTTTCTCCTGGGTTTCAGTTCCGCTTGCCTGCATTCCTTTCCTCCCTGGCTCACTCCTGTGACCAGGAAAAATACCCAGTGTATTTCTCTTCCCAAGTCCACATCCCCCGACTCCTTCACAGTGCTGGGATTTGACGGTAGCCAGGTCTACCATCTGGGAGCTTTAGTTAGCAAGAATTGGCTCATTTTATCCTTAAAACTACTCTAGAATAATTACTACTCACCCCATCTAACGAGGGTCAGAGAAGTTAGTGATTCAGTTAAGTCATGTCACTGGCAAAGGAGCCAAACCAAGAATAGAACAGATAGCAAAACTGAGGTTTCTCACACCACATTAAACAGAAAAGCATGTAAAATCTGCATACTAGAAACTGAACTTCCTGCTACCACTGACTTCTCCATCACTAATAGAGGAAATTTTTCCAGTCTGCCACACTCACAAGCTGTCTCCTACTTTGCATGTTTCTTTCTGACTTGCATTATATATGCCATCAGATAAAAAGTTCTGGACAATTTCACTCTGGGCTGCCTCCTGGACTCAGTATTCTCCAGCCATCTGGTACCCAGGACCAGTGTTTCTTACATCTGAGATGCATTCTAGAAGCAACCTCTTAACAGCTCTCTTTACCTGCAACCTCTAGGCAGCCAACCGTGCTATAGCTTTTATCCAGCTGTCTCCAAAGTCTCATGCGGTCTTAGGCAGGGCTTTTGGAAGTGCCCGGATCACGAGTGTGTGACACTGGATCATGGGTGGTGTGCGCTGATTAGTCCACTGATTGGTTTAACGTAGTCTGGGTGTGGATAATGGCCTAACTAAAGAGGGAAGACCCCCCTCGGGGTGTGGGTGGCACCAACCAATAGACTTGTGGCCTAGGAAAAGAAGGAAGTCTCATTGCCTCCTGCCTGCAACACCATGAACTGTTTCTCCTCTGCGATACCCCTCTCCATGCCACCCTGCCTGGGAACCAGCTGTCTATGGACTGAAACCTCAACAAACTGTGAGCTGAAATAAACCTCTCCTCTTTTAACTTGTGGGTCTTGGGTATTTTGTCCCAGCAACAAGGAAGTAACTAAGGATATATCATGTACAGGTACAAATTCCCTATGATGAATGTGATCATTATGTATATCTAAAATGTACCAATAAAATTAATTTTTTAAAAAAAGAAAGTAACTAAGACACAGGGTGATATTATTTTTTAAAGTATATCCAAAGAATTTACAATACCTAATTTCAGACTGCATCAAAGTCAGTTAGTAAGAAGTAGTACAGGTCTAATTTCTTTTCATAGCTTATATTCCCACATTATTTGAATTTTCCTACAGGGAGAGTGATTGTTCACTCAATAAAAAAATCAAGGATGAAAAACAGCAAGGGTCTGAGTGAGTGCCAAGGAAAATGACTTAGCATCCGAGCACCCTGCACAGAGGGCGTGTGGTCTCCGGGTGGGTATCAACGCGAACACTGCTTTCTCCTCACAGAAAAGACAACCAGGTTCTGACCATCGCCGGCAGATATTCCAGGGTTTAGAAAGAGAAAAAGCTAACAGTTATAACTCCCTAGGTAGATGTTTAGATATTTTTATTTGGGTCTTCTCGGAGCAAAGCCTGAGACAAGGACTTGGCGGCAGGTAGTTTATGTGAGGAGCCCTGCGAAGAAGAAAGAAGCAGCTGAAGAGGGTGAAGAGAGCAGACAGAGAAGGAGGAAAGGCCACAGGGAGGGTGTACAGGCTCCACAGGCCCTCCAGGAGAGGGGACTGTCACCCTGTCACCAGTACTAGCCAAGGATTTCCAGGAACACTGATTTCCCTGCACTTAGAGGCCCCACTTCCAGGCAAGAGTCCATCTGTCTCCCCTGGCTTTGAAGAGAGCTCTGAGGCTAAGAAAGAGGAAATATTGACTAACTTGATTCTATCAGGCAGGTTATGAGGTACCCACATCTCACACAAAATATAACTGTATACCATAAAATGTGGAAACATTTGTAATATCTTGTTTTTGAAATTATCAATTTTGACATTGCCATTTTTCTTTTTTTCATTTTATTTACTATTAATTGACAGTCATGTATGTTTAGGGGTACAAAGTGATGTTTTGATTTATGTATATGTTGAGATATTATTTAACCAAGTTAATTAACATAATCATCACCAACTTAATCATCTTTTTGTGGTGAGAATATTAAAAATCTATTCCTTTAGCAATTTTGAAATATATATTATTATTAACTGGTCAATTTTGATACTGTAGTATTTGTTTTATGTTTTTAAGTTTTTAAATTATTCTTTAAGTTTTCAAGTATTTTTGCCAAACCAATGAAGCAAATCTAATCCCCTCAAAAACTGTTCAAGAGGAACAAGTAGCTACAACTCTTCTTGATATCCTGCTTTCTAAACAGCTGCAGATGATTCTGAGAATTGAAGTTCTCTGAAATTGTAATACGCGGCCACAAACATTCCCTGTGCAAATAGGTGTGAAAGGAGGAGGCAGGGCAAGAAGTAAATGATCAGAGAGAACAAAGGCAGAAGAGGAGAGAGAGCAGGCAAGGAAAAAAAGACTTCTACCAATTTCTCCTAGGGAAGACTCAGCAATTTCCTGGTAAAATGAAATTATAAATTAGCATCAGAACCATAGACAACTGATGTAATTATCATAATCCACTTAGATATTTCATTAATCTTAAAATTCTGGTTCCAAAATGTGGATTTGTATCTCCAAATTAATCTTTGGGTTTTCTTTATAAATTCCAAGTCAAGAACCCATCTGGCACTGATAAAGAAAACCAGTGATTTTAAGAGTATTCTCCAAAGGAAATGAGTAAGACAAGTAATCAGGCCAGTTCATTATTATTTTCACTTAAGAATGCATAGCTTACCGTGTCAGTTCATTTTTCTTTTAAGTACATTTGTGCCTTGCTTATTGATGGCGACATATTCTGAAAAGTGCATAATTAGGCTGTTTCATCCTTGTGGGTACATCCATTATAGTTTAGATCTAGAATATTCTCCAAAAGCCTCATGAGTTCAGAGGTGGAGCTTTTCAAATGTGATTGGATCATGGGGGTGCTATATTCCTCCACTAACACACTGATGAACACAGAGCTCAGTGTGCTGTTAGATGTGAGGTCTGTCAGAGATGCGGTTCACCAGGGTCATGACCCGGAAGGGCTTCTCCCTCCCTGGCTCCTCCCTCTCTCTGCTTCTTGGCCCCTGTAATGTGAGCAGCTGTCCTCCACCAGGCCCTCCACCAGCCCTTCCTGCCTTGGAACTAGCCTCCTATGGGCCCCCCTTTAAGTTGTGGGTGTTGGGTATGTTGTCCCAGTGACAGAAAAGTGGCTGAACAACATCATAGAACGCGCTTGCGCAAACCTAGATGGTAGAAGTCAATTACTGGTCACGGCCACTCCATCCAACCAAAGACACGCAGTCACTGGGGATGTAGCTCAGTGGTAGAGCACTTGTCTAGCCTATGTAAGGCCATGGATTCAAGTCCCAGCACCACAAAAGGAAAAAAATACAGATTCCAATGCAGCAAACACAAGATGCTGAGACTGCTGCGAGCACCACAGGACATACTGATTCCTTTTCATTTGTTTTAATAAGTAGAAGGCGTACACTCAAAAATAATGATAACTAGTATAGTACAGTAAAAATATAAACCAGTACTATGGTCATTTATTATTATCAAGTATTAGCACTCAATATAATGTTATATGCTACACTTCCAGATGACTGAAAGCGTAGTGGGTTTGTTTACACCAAGGTTACCGCAAACAAGCGAGTGATACACTACACTGCTCAGAAAGCTGTGACGTCACTGCATGGTAGGAATTGTTCAGCTCTGTTCTAATCTCATAAGGCCACCATCATACATGCAGTTCATCCTTGACTAAAACAAAATTTTCCAGTGCATGACAGTAGTAAAAAACACAGATGAAACAATCTGAGGGTATAATCCATTTGGTTTTTTGAAATTATTTTGCTCCCAAACCTGTTGCAAATTTGTCTTAGTTACTTTCTTCATAACTAGGACACAATACCCGACACCCACAACTTAAAGGAAGAAAGTTTTATTTTGGCTCACGTTTTAGTATTTGCAACTGCTTGTCATTAGCCTGCAAATTTTTATTAATAGTCTTAAAGAAAATCAATATAAAATCTAATTTCATCTGAATTATTTATAAAGCATCAATATTCAAAGTTATTTATCAATACATATTGTATTTTTACTGGTCACTATTGCTACAATAAAAAAAAAAGGAGTCAGTTATTTTCTTCAAGATGTCCACAGAGCAATGGCAGGAATAGACCAGTAAAGAGGGAATTTTAATTCAACATAATACAGCATAAAATCAGGAAGCCATGCAAACACAAGGAAAGTGTTCTTTCCTCTCCCAACAGATGGTTTTCAATGGCATGGACTCTTTAGAAATCTCTAATCTGTAAGAAGGTAAGATTTTTAGCCAAGAACTTCCAGAGATCTTAAGCTAGCATTTTATGCAAATAGGAAGTGTGCTGTTTGGATCTTTATGTCCATGGAGGCCCATGTGTTGAAGGCACGATCACCAGCCACTTGGGGGTGGTGCTGTTGGAGGTGGTGGAACCTTTAGGAGGCAGGGCCTAGTGGGAGGAAGTCAGGGTCTTTGGGGGCATGGCCTTGAAGGAGGTGCTGGGACCCTACCCTCTTCCCAGTTCTTTCTTTTGCTTCTTGACCACCATGAGGTGAGTGGCTCTGCTTAGCTCCACAGTCCCTGCTGCAGTGCACTGCCTCACTGCAGGCCCAACACAAATGAAGCCAACCAATCATGGACTGAAACTTCTGAAACCGTGAGCAAAATAAACCTTCCTCTCTCTTATGTTGATTTTCTCGGGCTTTTTGGCAAAGTAGTGAAAATCTAACTAACTCACAAAGCATAATGTCAGGCCACAAAATGGAAACTCAGTTTGACTAGCCTGTCAATCATATTTCAAATTCTTACAGGTTTCAGGAGGCAACTTACTTGCTTTGCTTGTTTTTTCTGAGAACTTAAAGAAATAATAGAGCCCATCCCTTCCACTCTTTCCAGCAACACTTGGGTTGCATTGTGTACACTCCCTGTCTCCAGTCAGCCTCTGGGAAACAGGTTGAAACTTGTGTGCATGATGGTCCTTGGACTGTGGCTCAGGAACAGTATCCACTGGATAGAGGAAGAGGATATGCTGCAAAGTGGTTCACAGGAGGGCTCGGCCAATCTGGCGGGCATGCTGGAACTGGGGTGATCCCTTTGAAGTGCCCCATACTCAGACATGAATCTTCTCTCTGATCTTCAGTCAGCACTGAATGTAGGATGTCTCAGGGACATGGCATAATGTTGGTAGTTCCTTAACCTTAGAGCAGTTTTCCAAGAGCAATGGAGCTATGAGCTGTCAGCAGCAAACCTTCTGGAGGTTGAACATATAAGGATTTGTCCCTAATAAGAAGCTGGTGTCACACTATACCATCCACTACACTCCACTATGTGTTTTCAATAACCATTTTAAGATTTGTTGTATCTTGATGATATCACTGGGAATCAAAGTCAACAAAAAAGACTAATGCTTTTTTTAAATTCCTTCCTGAGAATTCTGAGTCAAATAACTCATGGGGAAAATGTGACAGCTAACTATGAGAAAAAGAGACGTCTTTCTTATCTCTACCGAAACCCCTGCAGAGGGTTCAGGCCTCCCACCCAGCAATATGGCACACAAAATAAAGACAAAGAGAGAAAATTCTGCAGATGAGGAGCTCTGAGATGACCAATGTTCTCTGTGGAACAAAAGGCCTAATGTCCAAAAACTCATGGCTTTTATTGGTTTCAATCAGGGAGGTGGGTGGGGGTTCTGGCAGAGTGCTAAGGAAAAGAGACTTTCCAAGCATTGGCTGTAATGAGAAACAGTAATTTTGTGCCAGGCACAAAGGCCTCCAATTAGCAATACAATGGATAGTTTGGTGTATGCAAGGGTGGCACCTTTACTGCCAGAAAGGTATAATTCTTATTGAGTCCCGTGGCCTCAGCTGAGATGTTACCTCATGTCTTAGCCCTGGAATCTCATAGGCTCCTGCTGGAGCCCCCACTCCAGCCGTCAGTTGGGGGGCAATTGTCGCCCACGTGCTATGATGAGACAAGTTGGCATCTTGGCCAGACTCAATCACATTCTTTTAGCCAATTAAGGGAACATCTGGTTCAAAATAGCCAGCTCTGCATATCTCAGTGAATAGGGTTGAAAGAGAGATCAGGGAAAGATGGAGGCAAGGGGTTTCATTTCTCAGGAGAGTGCAGCATGGTGGTCTCCCACAATCTCTACAATTGAACTATTCATAATTTAAACAATAAAAATTCTTATTTTAAATGCATAGTCATCTCTTAGTATTGTGGGGAATTGATTCCAGGACATCTCCCTGATGCCAAAATCTAAATCTGCCTAAGCCCTTCATATAAAATGACATAGTATTTGCATACAACCTAAGCCCATCTATCAGTATACTTTAAATCATCCTTGGATTACTTATAATATCTTACATAATGTAAATGCTATGTAAATAGTTGTTGTTTTGCATTGTTTAGGGAATGACCCCAAAACAGTAGGTACATGTTTTGTAGAGATGCAATATTTTCCCAAATATCTTTGACCAGTGGTTGGTTGAATACACAGAGGCAGAACCCATGGGTGCAGAGGACCCAAGGTACCACATAGCCATGACCCTGAGAGCTAGGACAGATGCACTCTTCCCTCACTTAGGAATGTCTTTCTCATGCTTCCTGCTGGGAATTCACTACAAGATGTTGCCAACTTATGAGGTAACAACTAAAAATCCTATAGTAAGGACTTAGAAAGTACCTTCCCATTGAAGAATTAAAATTCAGTTATGAGAGTTTGAGGCTGCTTTATTCTACTGCCCCAAACCCAGAATGTGATTTCAGACATTTTTGAATGAAGGTAAAGTTCAAATCTGCCAGTCCTTTGAAACAATTTTTGAGTTCACTCAGATATTTTGACAACTTGAAACCTCAAATTTTTACATCCTATAACAGAAGAAAGCATTTGGGCTTAGGAATTTTATGGGCAAATTTTTCTATTTTACTGCCCCAAATTCAAAAACTCTAGTGTGACTTCAGTGCCCCTCAAACATTGCTCTTGTAGTTCCACCAAAAGTAGGCCAGGCTTCCAAGACCCACACCAAGGGGTAGAATGAACTGATCCAAATTTAAGGGTGTTCGATAGTTCTCACAAGTATACCAAAATTTTCCAAAGGTAAATTTTTATTTTGGTATACTAATATCAAGTAGTGTTGATCCTTGGCCGTCATCTTTGACAATAATTAGCCACTCAATTTGACTAATAGGAAGACTCTGTTTTTCAAAAAGTGGTTTTGTTTTGTTTTGGGGTTTTTTTGGTGGGTACCGGCAGTTGAACTCAGGACCTCGCACTTGTCAGGCAGGCACTTATGCCGCTGAGCTATCTCACCAGCCGGTATTTATTTTCTTAGCATAAAATAAGATACCCAACTGCAGTACATTGAAGACAAACATCCAACTTTTTCTGGAAAGGAAGACATTGAAGAATTGAAGTCTTACAGATCAAATACTAGTACACCAGGCTGGAGAAATGTTCCAAGCAGAGAAAACCAGAGAAAAGGAGGAAGAAAGCTCTGTTTAGACAGTTACAAGTAGATCTATACCACTGGCAAAGATGAGTGTTGAAATCCTAACACCTACTTTGATGGCATTAGGATGTGAAGCTTCTGAGAAGTAATTACGTAGTTCCAGAGGGAAGAGATCTCGTGATGGGACTACATCCTTTCATGGTTTAGATATAAAACGTCCTCCAAAATCTCATGTGCTCAGAGATGGGGCTTTTGGAATCATGGGGGCGCTCATTGATGGACTGATCCATTGGTGAATTCATAGCTAAATGTGCTATTCAATGATAGGGCCTGGTCGCCACTGACATGCGCTTCTGAGCAGTATGTCTCTCTCCTTGGCTCCTCCCCTCTCTTTCTGCTTCCTAGCCACCACAAGGTGAGCAGCTTTCCTCTGCCAAGCCTTTCCACCATGCCATTTCTACCTTGGAACCAGCCAACTACGGACTGAATTCCTCAAAACCATGACCCAAATGAAATCTCTCCTCCTTTAAGTTGTGGGTGTTGAGTTTTGTGTCTCAGATATGGGAAAGATGAGTAACACAGTGTCCTTGTGAATGGAAGCTTGTCTCTTCCCTGCCCCATCTGCAAACCAGTAAGTAGACAGACTCCTCATAGCCTAATCACTCTTAAAAGCCCTACCTCATAATACTGTTGCACAGGAGTAAGTTTCACCATGAACTTGGTACACAAACATTCAAGCCATGACAGGTGGCATGGAGTTTTAATGACAGAAGACTAAAGGACAATTTAGAAAAAGTATAGATTTCCTGCCATCATTACACATTATATACATGCATCAAATTATCACACTGTACTCCATTAATATGCACAATAGAAATAATAATTAATTTTTTAATAAATTTTAAAGTATAAATTTTTCTTTTTAGGAGTGGGACTCATTGACATTTGAACCTATAATAAAAGAAATATGCCAAAAAAAGAAAAATTATATAAAGTAGGAAAAATTTTGCTGGTATACACTAATCAAGAAAATTTTGATTACAAAGGACTTTTGCAATCCCTTTGATTCCCTTGTTTTACTACCTAATGCACAGCAATTATGCTTCTGACAACTAAAGATCTGATTTTCTGTTCCTGAGAGGCGTCTAGGACCAGGCTGGGACAATGACAGGTGGCTTCCTCAGGACACAATGTGCTTCTTAGTCATCACTGCTCCAAAGCTCTGGGGATACAAGGTATCTTATCTGCCTTTCAGTGGTAATGAGGGTGACTCTAGCTGTGCCACAGTCAAGACATTGGCATTTTATTTCTCATTTTGTCTTTGGGAACAAATCAAGTCTCTTCACGGCCCATTACAGAGAGGCAGGCATATCAGAGACAGTCCCTGGGTGGTAAATGTAATGAATGTATTTCTAGAGCCAAAAATATGAAAAGAAGTAAGTAGGCTGTGAAGCTATGTTTTCTCAAAATGTAGATACATCAGAATCATCTGTGGGGCATGATCAAAACAGACACTCTTGCGTCCTGAGAGCCTGTGTTTCAGCATATGCCATGAGGTACTTATTACCCACCAGAGGCTTAAGAACCACTGACAAAAGAGGGTGCAAAAAGAATACAAGCCTTGTATGCAACATGACAGAACGTGTGCTTTCTAATACATACGAGATGTAGAAAATCGCCATGCTAATAAGATGTAGTAAGTCACCCTGGCAGGGGAGAGATGGAGCCAGCAAAGCCAGTAAAGAAATTGCCATATCAGGCTAAGTGAAAGGTGATACAGACAGTGACAAGGTCAGTGGTAATGAGGGTAGGAAAGAAAGCACGTGCAAAGAAACATAGGAGGTAAAATCAGCTGGATATTGTAAGAAATTGGAGGAAAAGAAAAATAAAGGCTGCAGTGAGAAATAAGTACCAGATAAGTGTATTATGTCCTTTAAGTCTAATCTGATTACAGAACCTACTAAAACTTGTCCATGGCAATCTGTTATTCATTCACTCACCTGACAAACATTTCTGGAGCTGGTGCCACCAATATAAGCACTGAGGTCACATGCACATGCAGAGAGCGGCACCTGAATCTATACCATGGCGCTCCTGTCTGCGGGCCGGAGAGCATTAATCACCCGAAGTAGTGAGCACACAGTGACCTCGGTAGCAGCAGTAAAAGAGTTAGACAGGCCTGGGAGAGTGTGCAGCAAAGGCTCCGATGTAATCCGATGTCAAGGAAAGACAACTTGAAAAATGAAAAGACACCTCTTTGAAGAGACAGGTTGAAGTACATATGAAAAACAGGAAGAAAAATGTTGGCAGAGGTAACCAATAAAAGCAAAGACCCCGAGGCAACAGAAAGCACAGGATGTTCCAGGAATTGAAAAGACCCAGTGGCTAAGTGCGGAAGGCAAGAGCGAGGTAAGAGAGGCAATGAAAGACATGGGAAGGGTCCAGATCAAGTGGGGACTTGGGGAGCAGCCGCTGAGATTTTTTAAAGCTTCCTGAGTGATTCTAATATGCAACAAGTTTCCAGAACCAGTAGGAGTTGCTCTATTATTAGATCACATGTTTTTCTTTTCAACCCAGTTAGCATTTATCAACTTAGTCTATACCTTTACATTTGCAATAGAGTATTCTCCATTGCCTTAGTTCATTTTCTGTTGCTGTATCAAGATGCCACAGAATGAGTAATTTATAAAGGCACAAAGTTTATTTAGGTTCACAATTTTGGAGGCTAGGGTGCCCAAAGTCACCTGGTGAGTGTGTCATCACGTAGTGGAAGATAAGACTCAAGAAAGAATTGGGGAGCCAGGTGTGGTGGTGCATGCCTGTAATCCAAGCACTCGGGAGGCTGAGGCAGGAGGATCACCACAAGTTTGAGGCCAGCCTGGGCTACATAGTGACTTCAAGGCCAGCCTGTACTACATAATGAGATCCTGTCTCAGAAAGAGAGAAAGAAAGAAAGAAAGAAAGAAAGAAAGAAAGAAAGAAAGAAAGAAAGAAAGAAAGAAAGAAAGAAAGGAGAAAGAAAGAAAAGAGAGAAAGGCAGACAGACAGGAAGGCAAGCAAGCATGGGGGAGCTCTCTTAACAACCCCTTTGTATTAGCTTTTTCATCCTTGAGACACAACATCTGACACTCAAAACTTAAAGGTAGGGTTTGATTTGGCTTATGGTTTGGGGTGACTCAGTCTATGGTTGGCTGGTTCCAAGGAAGAGGCAGCAAGGTGGGGAAGCCATGGCAGAGGAAAGCCGCTCACCTCATGGTTGCCAGGAAGCAGTGAGAGAAGGAAAGAGCCAGGGAGGGAGAAACATCCCCCAAAGGATCCCCCACACACCTCTTCTGACTAGGCCCCGCTTCCTAATGGCGCATTCAGCTATGAACTCATCAGCAGATTAACCCATTGATGAGTGGAGCCCCCTCTTGATCAAATCGCCTCCCTAGGCCCCACCACTAAAGATGTGAGACACTAAGGAGAGCATTCTAGATCTAGACCATAATATCTCTCCTCTGAGAATTAACCCACTTGCACGAGAAAGGCATTGATTCTTCTTCATGAGACCTGATTACCCCTTAAAGGTTCCCCCCCAACACTCCCGCAATGCCAGTCAAAGTTCACATGAGTTATGGAGGGGACAAACCATACTCCAATGACAGCAGACACAATTTCTGGCTGACGGGGTACCAAGTTACCTATGGACTTTGTAAAAATAGTATGCTTGGCTAGAAAAGAAAATATCTTTACATTAAATCCTTAATAAGAAGAAAGTGAAAGTTTTAAGACTATTTTGCTTTCTAAAGTTTTGCACCCACCAAAAATTGTGTACATTTTTGCATGTAACTACTTATGTATCTTCATTCTATCTTCAATACGCAACATTTGTAACAGGACCTTGCAGATGATAAGCATACAAAAGAGATGTATTATTTGAATGAATGAACAGGGAATTCATTTTAGTTATTCCCTTGAAATGTCTGTTCTTTATGGAGTTTTATGCCTGATTTTTTTTTTGATTAGTTAGCTTTATCATCACAGAGACCTAATTCCCAATGCCCACAATGTAAAGGAAGACAGATTTAATTCGCTCACGGTTTCCGTCCATGCTTTGCTAGCTCCAAGACACAGACATCATGGCAGAAGGGCACGGTGGAACAAAGCTGCTTACTTCATGGAGACCAGGAAGCAGAGCAGGGAAAGAGTGCCAGAGAGGAACAGGAGAGGGACCAGACACGGACCACAAGTTTCGGTCTCCATGACCCATCTAGACAGACTTAGAAGTGTGCTCCACCGATCTCCAGGGCAGATCCCAAAGCTGGTCAGCGTGAAACTCCACCCTTTGTGCCACATTTATCATTTTGTGCTCAGCATCTGATCCGTGTATATTTTCCACAAGATAGGACACAGTGCTGGCTCTAATATCACCTCCGTATTAACCACCTACGGAAACAAATCTAGACCCCGGGCACGTGGAAATAAAGACAAATTAATTCTGACTTCATAGAGCTTTCATTCCAATGGGTAAGACAGATAAATAAATAAGTCACTACATCAAATAATGTCAATAAGAGATCTTTTTTAAAAAGCAAAACCCTCTATGGCTTTAAGGGTATTAATAACTCCTTCTGGATAACATTTACTTTAAAAGACATATTTAGAGACTGGAGAAATCAATTAATCAGCAAGAGCCAGGATAAAGGATGCAAATAGTGAAATCGAGAAGGTGAGGCTTGTTCAGAGATAGTTCCCACTACAGAATACTACTTCAAGTAGGGTTACCAGACCTAGCATCAGAGGCCCGAGGAGGGTGAGGGGCCAGAGCCTGTGAGCCTCTGCGAAAAGGCATCCAAGGCACCAGCAATACCAGGTACAAAGATAACAGGAGGGGAGCAGCTTTGCACTTTGAAAGAATATCAAGCAAACCCATGTAGATGAAGGAGATGAGACTAGAGAGGTCACCAGACATCAGATTATTTAAAGATGTGCCCCATAAAAAAACTTCCATTTCGTCACGGAAGATTGAAAAGATCGACAAACCCAGCCTCTCATTTTCTTAAGCACCGCACTGGCTGTGGCTGCCACTTCTCAGTTGGACTTTAGAAATCCCCAGAGAGGAAATGAGGAGAACAGTGAAAATGCTATTGCAGTCCTCAGGCAAGAGATAAAGATGGTCTAGAATTGTTCCACAGCAATGTAGATGGCGAGACACAGCTTCGCGTAGAGACAAAGGGCTGTCTGGATGCTGAGTATGAGAGAAAGAGAGGATCTGCGAATGACACCGATATGTGGAGAGTGAAACTCTTACCACTGACAGATGGGGATTCTGGGGAAGGTGCAGTATGCTAATTGGATGATAAGTGAAGAATTCATTTGAGGACTTGTTGATACCATTATAAAAGGGCTTGGTGGAGGGAGCTTGAGCTCTCTTGCTTTTCCACCCAACCCTAACCCTAAAGTACAAGGTGTGATCAGAAAATATGATGTTTTAAACTTTAAAAGAAGTATTACAGTAAAAGGCACATTTCCATTAATCCCCCTCAAAGTACTCCCCATTGCTTCTGACACACTTATCCCATCATTCTGGCACTTTTTGCAGCAATTCTGGAAGTGCTCTTTTATGAGCGTTTTTAGTTGCACTGTTGTGTCCTGAACCAATTCAGAATGTTTACATTTCACCATCACTTTGGCTTTAGGGAAGGGCCAGAAGTTGCATAATAACAGAGCTGGTGAGTGAGGTGGGTGAGGACATCCCACGATACCTTTACCACCCTGCCTTTCTGTTGGAGACTCTCACAGCAGCGTTCATTGTATCTTTATCAGACCTCATAATGATTCTCACGAAAGATTTCCTGATGTGCTTCAGAGAGTGGCAAGAAGGAGGCGATAAGAGCAATGGAAGCAAGGGAAGTGTTCAGGGAGATTAAAGGCAATGTGTCTTTTGCTTTCATAAATTTTTAAAAATTTGAACACACATCTATTTTCTGATCACCCCTTAAATCCTCAGCATGAAAGGTGCAAAGGATGCAAATGCTATTAAGAGCACAATTGAGGGGACTGTGAATTGACCCCTGGAATGGTCCTATGTTAAGAGCTTTTTGTCCTGGAGTGAAGGGCTAAATATGTTTTCTTTGCTCTCCACTTTTGCTTTGGTTACAATTCCAAACACTTTTGCTTTTGGTTACAATTCTAATAGAGAATTTTAGACTTTAGTGTGCTTATTTCAAATGCTTATGCTGGAGACAAAGAATTAGAATATAGAAAAGAGAATTTATATTCTATAAGCAAGCTCTGATCACAGTGACTACTCAATTTCAAATCAACAGAATCCTTTAATAATTCTTTTAAGATGCTAAAGATTTAGAAATCAGAGCCAGCTTTTATTTTCCCATTGTTCTCTAGTATTACCAGAAAGCATTATCTTCGCTATGAGACTGAGAAGTTAAAAAAGTAAATAAATAATGAAGAAAAATCAATACTCAACCTACTTGATAAATTTTTTGGCAAAACTTATCAGAACGATACATTTGTAAACTTTAAGAAGCAATTAATTAAAGTTTCTATTTCAAAGAAATATTAAACTACAAGCCAAGCAGTATAGTTTACAATATAATACATATCTTTATCTTCATGGTTACTTACATTTTTAAAGGAAACTCTCTATAGCATTATGATAGACCTAGAATAATATAGGAATTAGATACTTTTGATGTAATTGAATATGTACCATATAATTTAGATTATATTCTTAAATAATTGTCTTAGTTACTTTTCTCTCATTGCTGAGACAAAATACCCAACACCCAAAGCTAAATGAGGAAAGATTTATTTAGCTCACAGTTTGTAGAGGTTTCAGTCCGTAGTCAGCTGGCTCTAAAGCAGGATGGTGTGGCAGAGGGGCAACTGTTCATGGTGGCAGAAGATACCAAAAGCAACAAGAGAGGAGGAAAGAGAGCAAACCCCTTTCCATCCCTTATATTGTATGCAGGCTACCCACCATAGGGTGAGTGTAGCACTCACACCCATAATCCCAGTATTGGACCATGAATCAATCACAAACAATAGAAGCCCACCCCTATGACTGCATGAGGCTTTCGGGGGACATCTAGACACAAACCATAACATTCCACCCCTGGCCCCACAAAGACATGTACAATTCTTTACGCAAAAGGCATTTAGTCCATCTCTAAGAGTTACCAAAGTCCTAACAGTTTCAGCATTGCTGAAAAGTCCAACTCCCAAATCTCCTATGAGATATAAGGCAAACCCTTAGCTGTGAGTCCCTGTACAAATGAAAAGAAAGTTAAACACTTCCAACAGTCAATGGCACAAGATACACATTTCCAATCCAAAAGTTACAAACAGGGGGATACAAAGGAATGGGACCAAAGCAAGTCCAAAATCCAGCAGAACAAACATTAAGTCCTGTAGTTCCATGTGCAGCAGATTGTGAGGCACTCTGTGGCAAGATGTGAGCTCCAAAAGCCTTGGGTGGCTTTGTCCCATGTCACTTTCAGTAGCTGTAGCTCCCATGGCTTCTCTCTTGGGCTGGCTTTGTTCCCTCCTTGCAATTTTCCTCAGGTGGTCCACACTCCTAGCTTCTCCAAACTTCTGGGGTCTCCACTGCACCTTTGGCTTCACACTCACAACTTCATGCACTGACCTCTCAGGGGCAACTACCTGGCCTCTCAGCCTTCTGAAATCTAAGTGGAAGCCTTCCTAAACCCTCAACTCTTCCATTCTGCATGTGCCTAAGACCAACACCACATGGATGATGCCAAGGTCTGCTGCCAGCTGGAGCAGTAGCCAGGCTTCCCTCTCTTTTGGCTGTAGGGGTTGAGTGCCTGGATTGCTGGGAACTCTGAATCCAATTCTGAGGAAAAAATTCTCTATGCCACTACCATCCTGGAACATGGTATTCTGTGGCTTTCTTCTCAAAGCAAAGTCTTTCACTTTTGCAATTTTGAGGCTGCAAAAGGTGGAGTCCTGTTGCTTCTTATGATGTCCTCGGGCAATATTTTCCATTCTCCCGTTCCTTCTCAGTAACCAAGATCTTCTCTTCTCTATGTTTGCAGTCTAAAGCTTTACTGGAGCTTCCTTTCTGGCCAAATTCACAATGTTTTAAATCATTCTTCTGGGCTCTTTTCTCTTGATTCTCAACATAGATCTGGCTGAAAGCCCCCAGCCATAACCATGCCGCCGCCTTAACATTCGACTGCCTTGAAATTTCTTCAGCCAGATTAATTACTCTGCTGCCCTTAATTTCAGTCTCAGGTAAAGTCTCTGACATGAGCAAAATGCAGACAAACTTTCTGCCTAGCCATAACACACATCATCTGGAGTCCAACAGCCAATGCAGTTCTTCTTCCCAGGAGAAACCCCCCCAAGCGTGGTCTTTACTGGAAGGATTTCTATCAGCCTTCTGGTCTTCTGAGCTCTGACCAGGATCTCCCATACGGAACAGCCTAAGGCATTCCAGCTTGGTGTTTTTGTGTGAAAACACCAAAAGCAACAAGAAAGGAGGGAGGCGGGAAAGATGGTGTCTTCAGCTGCCATGAATGGTCACCCTCTGCCATGTGCCACCCTGCCTTGGAGCCAGCTGATTATGGACTGAAACCTCTGCAAACTGTGAGCTAAATAAACCTTTCCTCCTTGAACCTTGGGTGTCAGGTATTTTGTCTCAGCAATGAGAAAAGTAACTAAGACAGTAATGCATAACAACTTTAGCACCACTTCAACTTTTTTCTGTTTTTATTAGTATAATATGTGAAACAAAAATAATGAAGTGCAAATGCAGTCGACCCCCGGTACCCACACACACACACAAAAATGAAACTCTTAGCAGGCCACGGTGAAACACATTTTAATCCCAGCATAGTGGGAGGCTGCAACAGGAGTGTGGAAGCCCCAGGTGCAATCCCTAGTACTGCAAAAAAAGTAACTCACAGCTTATCCAGTTTGCCATTGCTACCAGCTTCCTACTGCATGTAATGTTTCATCTAGATGCAATAGTCCCTCCAAATGAATTTTAAACTTGAGAGGTTGGTATCATTCATGGCTTTATTCAATGGTGAAACAGCACTTGACAGACATGTGTAGTCAACATATATATTTAGTTTAAACAAATAGAATATTATCTGAGCAGGTTATCAGCCTTTTAAAAACCTGTGATGAAATTTTATAGGGCCCATGTAGGTAAAGTGTAAATCACGAATTTATTCCAGCCTTTAAGGGTGATTTTCACTGTGTCTAACACCATGGGGTCGACCTCAGGACCTCGTGCTTGCCAGGCAGGCTCTTATGCCGCTGAGCTATCTCACCGGCCCAAGAGTTTCACTTTTAAAGCTACATACATCATATTTTTGAAGATATCATAGTTACAAAAGCAAAGAGAAAAGGTACAAAAATTCCAGAATCCAAATTGCCCTTCTAGTGGGAGTTGACATTACTAGTCATTTCTTTCCCTGGAGCACTTGTCAAATCTTAGTAAGAGATGGCTATTGGTCTGATTTAGGCAGAGGACTGGGCTATGGAAAATAAAAGAGTTTTTGAGAGAGGTGTAGGCTGGTGTGACAGATGGGAATTTGAAGCACATTTAAAAAGTGCTTCAAACACATGTTCTGTTTTTATCCACAGAACATCTGCTGAGCTTCGGGTAGTAGGGAGGTTGAGATGCTGGTCCTGAAAGTGAAAGTGAAGTAGCATTGGCCTCCTGATGCTTAGGCCATGTGCCAGACAGTCCAAGGCAGCTCTGATGAGCCCCGTTTTTGATATTCATGCTCTTCGTTGGTTCTCCTTAAGTGTAGGTGGGAACTTCAACTTGCTTCTAGAATATGGCAAAGATGATAGGATGTCATGCCATGATTTTGTTACATAAGACCATAACACTTCTCTTGCTAAGACACTCTCCCTTGCTGACTCTGAAGCAGCAAATAGGCACACTGAGGAGGACCGTGTGACAAGGAAATGTGGGTGGCCCTTTCACAACTAGCTGGGAAGGGAATGTAACTTCTGGCTGCCATTCCTCTAAGAAATTAGCACCCTCAATCCTTCACCCGAGTGGTCCTAACGTCTAAGGAAACTCCCCTGTGACTGAAAGTGCATCCTTCCCCCGAAGAGCCTTGCGATGGTAACCCACATTTGGGCCAAGATTGATCATCAACTTGCAGAGGAGCCAGCCATGCCATGGACAGACTCCAGACTCAGACTATGCAGTAATAAACGTGTGTTGATTTAAGCTGCTAAATTTGTAGTAACTTGTTATGCAGCAACAGAAAACTAGTCCAGGAAATAAAGTAAGACAGAGAAAGAGATCCTGCTGTAAGGAAAAGAAACTGGAGGAAGCAAAGACAGCCTAATCAAAACATCAACCAGGAACCAACCCAGGCTGTGGTGGATTAACTAACAGTCACCTTGGAACACCCAGCTGAACTGAGTCAGCGGTGCTGGGTGTGGAGGGCCCGAGGATTGATGCCAACAGCCTAAAAAAGAGAACTGGAGGGGAGGATGGTGCGCTGTTAATTCTCCTGGAGAAGCTTGTTGCGCTGGTTTTTTTCCTGATATGAACTCGGCTCTTCTCACTGTTGGAGAGCTCAAGTCCTCGTTGTCACTGAGGATGGCTGCGGTTCACTGTGGGGGAGCTCTGGTCCTTACCTTGAGCATTGCTTCCTGGCTCCAGTGCAGATCCCTCAGCTGCTGGCACAGATCCTTCATCCCCCTGGCGCGGACTTTCTAGCTTCCTCCACTGACCTTGGGCCTTCCCAGAGCAGATCCTTGACACAGACTTGCATGAGACATTGCCATGGGCTCTGGGCCTCCAGCTGGACTCATGGGGGACATTGACATGGGCTCTAGGTCTTCAGCTGAGTTCTTTAGGTCTCGTGTGTGTGGATAGATCTCCAACACTCTTTTGCATTTGACTCTTTGGATGAATATTATAAAAATAATCCTATAAATTATGTGTCCTGTATTAAATCTATTCCCTAAAAACCCTGACTACAACACAGGTCAGTCCCTAATTGCACTGACATCACTGGCTCGTCTTACAATCTGCCTAACAAAACAAAGAGCAGAATGTGTCTGAGAGACAATGAAATCACCTTGATCATCTGTCAGTTCTTTTATTTAAAATCCCCTGGAGGCCAGCCATGGTGGTGCATGCCTGTAATCCCAGCAGGCTGAGGCAGGAGGATTGCCATGAGTTGAGGCCAGCCTGGGCCACACAGTGAGGTCAAGACCAGCCTGGACTACACAGTAAGACCCTATCTCAAAAAACGAAACAATAAATAAAAACTGGAGTCTGGCAACATGGGTCAGTGGTAGAGTACTTGCTAGTATTCATGAGGTCCTAAACTGGATATTTAGCATAAATACATAGATAGATGATAGATAGATGATAGATAGATAGATAGATAGATAGATAGATGATAGATAGATAGAGAGATAGATAGATAGATGATAGATAGATAAGCAAGGAAGCCTGATGTGGTAGTACATACCCATAATCCCAGCAGCTAAGAGGCTGAAGCAGGAGGATTGTGAGCTCCAGGCCAGCCCGGACTTCTACATAAAGAGATCCTGTCTCAAATAAATAAATAAATAAATAAAATAAAAGCTTTTTAAAGTTCTAGTATGTAGTAAAATATAAAGCAGACAAAGAGTTTGGAAAATGTGGCCAATAATCAAGAACAAAATAAACAGTAAGACATGCCTGTTTGTTTTGTTTTGTTTTTTACGTTACTCAGTGGTTAGCTGTCCTCGTATTTGCAATATACATTTATAATGAACTCAAGGTCACTTCACTGTAGCACTACTATTTCACAGGTAGTACAAGTACCACATAATAACATTATATTCCTAATTCCTTTCTTGTGCCCTTTGTGTCATTGTTGCCATTAATTTCATTTATGCATAAGCTCTCTCTCTGTATATAAAATATGTGTGCTGGGCCGGTGAGATAGCTCAGCGGCACAAGGGCCTGCCTGGCAAGCGCAAGGTCCTGAGTTTGACTCCCAGTACACGCATACGAAAAAGGGGCCGGTGATATCGCTCAGCGGAACAAGCACTTGCTGCCAAGCGCGAGGTCCTGAGGTCGACTCCTGGTAACCACGTAAAAAAAAAAAAAAAAAATATATATATATATATATATATATATATATATATATATATGTGTGTGTGTGTGTGTGTGTGTGTGTGTGCTTCTGGATATGTGTACGCATATATATTTGAGTGCACTGTTTTTATGATTATTTTGAACAAACTATTATCTGTCACACCAATTCAGAATGAGAAAACACAGTTTTTATCTTTGCTTATTCCTTATCTGATGCTCTTCCTGTCCTTATGTAGACCTAAGTTTCTGTCCTATATCATTTTCCCTCTCTCCAAAGAACTTCTTTTAACATTTCTTTGAATCCTAGTCTACTAAGAACAAATGCCATTAATTTGTGCTTGAAATAGTCATTTTTTCTTCTTCACTCTCAAGGACAGCTTCACAAAGCACAAAATTCTAGGTCACAGGGCTTTCTTGGGACATTTTAAATATTTCTCTCCATTCTCACCCTCCATAGCTCCAAGGACAAGTCAACTGTAATTCTTAACCTTACTCCTCTATGCATATTCCCCCAGCCCTGGATTTTTTTCAAGATTTTTTCTTCAGCTTGACTTTCTAAAGTTTGAATTTAACATGCCTAGTGGTGGTTTGGCTTTATTCTTGTTTTTAAAAATGTTTCACTTTGTCTTTTTTGGCATTTGCCTTGCTTGGTGTTCTATGAGATTCTTAGATCTATGGTTTTGTGCCTGACATTAATTTGGAGAGTTTATCAGCTTCAAATACTGCTTCTGTTTCTTTTTCTCTTTCCTCTCTTTCTGGATTCTGATTACAGGTATGTTATACTTTTTGTAGTTGTCCCACATTCTCGGATGTTCTGTTTTGTGAATGGGTTTTATTAGTCATTTTTCTCTTTGCTTTTTAATTTTGGAATGTTTGTTTGTTGCTTGTTGAGACAAGCGTCTCACTGTGTAACCCATGTGTAACCCATGCTGGCGTTGAACTCACTGCGATCCTCCCGCCTCAGCATCCCAAGTCCTGGGATTATAGATATTTACCACCATGCCCAGCTTAGTTTTGGAAATCCTATTTTCATATCCCCAAGCTCAGAGAGTCTTCTCTTAGCCATGTCTGCTCTAATGAGCACCTCAAAGGTATTCTTTCTTTTTGGAATTTTTTTTATCTCTAACATTTCATTTTTATTCTTTCTTGGAATTTCCATCTCTCTGCTACATCCTTCCATCTGTCTTACATTTGTTTGCCTTTTCCATCAACCCTTGGCATATTAATGTTATAAATTTTGTGGTCTGCTACATACTGCCATATGAGTCTCTGGTGCTGACGCTTGCTCAACCTTGACGTTTTTGGTTAAAAGCAGGCATAATGTCTTGGATAAAAGGAATTGCCTTTAATAGGCCTTTAACACATAGCTGTGAAGTTCGGGGATGGAGGAACGTCCTCTAAGCCTATGATCAAGTCTCAGTCTTTTGGTGAAACCATGCCCTAAACTGCAAACTTCATACGTGTCTTTTATCCTCTCTGTCTCCTTCCTCCTCCCTATTCTCCCTGCTCTTCTCTCTCCCTGGCTCCCCCCCCCCACACCCTTCCCATGACAAGATGGTTAAAAGGGCTTGGAACTAAACATTCCTTTTCCCTCGGGTGGGTAAGGCTCTGATTGAACCCATCAGGGAGGCTCTGACAAGAAGTTCCACATGGAGCAGGCCTGTGAAGAACAGAGTGATCTCGTGTGCTTCTAAGGGGTTCTTTATCCCCTCCCCTTGCAGGAAGCACAGTTCTCCGTGTGAACTGCGAAAGGCAGGTTGAATTCCTAAAGGTAAAAGTCACAAAAGTGTGGCTAAGTGTTTGATAAGTGAAGTTTCTAACTCTCCACTCATCCATACAGAACCTCCAGCAGTTCATTACAGTTCAGGCTTTCCTGCCCTGGTACTGGTCCCTGTGGAGGTTTCTCACTGTTTTGAGCCAGTCAGTTGTGACTGTGCCGATGCACTTGTAGTCTCTTTGGTTTTGGAGACACTAACTGGCCTTGTTGAGGCAGGAGATTAGGGCACGGTAAGGCTGGGCAATTGGGCTAACCTGCCAGCCATGGAAACGTGTTAGTCACGGCCACAACGCATGCGCAGTACAGCTTCAGTGCCCTGCATAGGCCCTCCCGGATCTGACGTCAGAACGGGGGAATAAAAGATGGCAGCCGTTGACCCCGCAGTCTCTGTCTTCTTTCTCTGGCAGTGGCTGGCGTTCTGTAAAGGGTGTATTTTCTTTTCCCATGCTTCTTTTCTTTAGAGCACTTCTTTCTCTTTATACACTTCTCTATTCTTTTCTCCCTACTTTTCCCTTAAATAATGTAAAATCGCTTCATTCTTCAGTTGTCCAATTCTTTGAACAAGATGAGAGCTCAGAAGGGACCCTTGGGCACTCCTGCATCCCATATTGTGACTTTACTTCTCTGCTGGATCTAAGAAGATTGGTTGAGTTTTCAGTTTGTTCACATTTTTATTTCTTTTTAGAATGGAGTGTTCACTGCAAAGGTCCTTACATGCTGCGCTAGAAACTAGAAGACCTGAGTTAGCAATTTAAATACAACATTACTTTTCATTGTGCAGTATCCATAGTAATATCCAATCTGCCAATCTCAAGTTCTTATGAAACATTTTCAATGAGAACCAAATGCTGTATAAATATAAAGCAAGTGTTGTTTAAATTAATAACAGCTCGAGCTTATCATAATTTTAACATATTGTATAGTGTATGTAAAGACCTTGGGCAAAATTATTTCATTAAAATATGAGGTCACGCCTAATTTCTTAATTTCCCTTCACTTTGCAAAACAAATTAGTTTCCAAACCAAACAATATAATTGACTGGTAAAACAATATTTCCTGGGTACCCCAGGATATTGGATATTTCTGGGACCAATAAATCATTTACCTTAAAAAATGCTTTGAAGAGTAAGCAATTTAAAACTTTTATCTTTTTAGCTAAGTAAAAACTAACACTCAACCAGGTGTGGTGGCACACGCCTGTAATCCCAGCACTCGAGAGGCTGAGGCAGGAGGATCGCTGTGAGTTTGAGGCCAGCCTGGGCTATATAGTGAACTCAAGGGCAGCCTGAAGTACACAGTGAGACCCTCTCTCAAAAGAAAAAAGAAAAAAGAAAAAAATCCACTAACACTCAAAAGCAAAGATCACTACCCATAAAAAGAATTTAAATTCAATGTTTTAAAACTGAATTTAGGGCGGGTGAGATGGCTTAGCGGAGTAAGCGCCTGCCTGGCAATCGCGAGGGTCCAAGTTCCACTCCCAGATCCCACATACGAAAAAAGGGCCGATGATATCGCTCAGCAGCACGGGCACCTGCTGGCCCAGGAGGTCCTGAGGTCGACCCTCAGTACCCACAAAAAAAAAAAAAAAAAAACTGAATTTAACCCAAAGAAGATCATCTAGTCTTAGTACCAATGGATTTTTTTCTTTTTGTGGGTACCAGGGGGTCGACCTCTTGACCTCGCAAGCCAGTAGGCGCCCATGCCGCTGAGCAATATCACCGGCCCTTTTTCGTATGTGGGTTCCAGGAGTCGACCTCGGGCTCTCGCACTTGCCAGGCAGGCGCTTACGCCACTGAGCCATCTCACCGGCCCAGTACCAATGGATTCTAAGCTGAGCCCTGATAACAAAGCCTCATGGTAAGACATTTTAGAGAAAAACAAGTAATGGTAAAACTCCAATAAGTGAAATGAAAAGGAAATTTCATAAACAAAAGTTTCATGAAACTTGGAGACTAGAACAGGTGTTCCCCTCAAATGTATTAATTCCGCTGATTTCTTAGAAGCTATTTTCCTAAATGCTTTTGTAACATTAGCTACTTCAAATTTTTATGCGCCATCGAAGAAGACATGGGGTGTAACTTGTTTACTGTCTACCTTATCCAAAAGCATTGAGCAGAACTTTCCATTCCCCTATTTTGAATCTTTGCTTTAAAAGACAAGGGTGAGAATACTTGTATCTCTGGCTTTCTAAGTCCCTTTAACAAAGCAGAGATAATAATCTTCCAAGTGCTTGAGTACTGTAGGAGACACACTGTCTACTAAGGTTTACAATGTGCAAGGATTCAAACTTCCTTTACGAGCTTTCTGAGTGCTATGGGGAACACACTCATGGCAGGTTTCATAAGGTAAAGGGCTGGCACCTACTTCCAAGCTGTTTTGATGGGCTATGCTGAGGTTGTCCTTGTCAGCACCTGATTTATTGTGCCAGAAAACTTGGCCAAAAATTTTGAAGTGGGTTACTAAGTCTAAAAACCTCAATACTGAAATAGTACACTCCAAGGAAGGTTTTACTTGGCAAAATTCCTGAGACTTGCCATTCGGCTACTGGGTGTAAAAAAGGTCTTAGTGATGAATTTTTAAATCTAGAAATTAAGTGACATTTAATGTCCAATGGCAAATGCACTCAAAACAGTGACATCTTGGGAGTGCTTTCAGTTTATTGTCATAATTATGATCAGTTCAACTCCACTTTTCAGGACTGAAGATAAAAGGCTGGAAGGCAGAGCCAACTATAATAAAAGAAAATAGAAAAAAATTGTAGAAATCATAGACAACATCATTTTTTAGAACAGCAAGCCATTTTAGTTGATTTTATAAAACAGGGAGTAAAAAGCCAGCCAGGTCTCCTGATTCCTGGTCCACTTTCTGTGTTTTAAAGCAGAATGAAATTGAAAACAGTGAGTTTATGGAAGGAAATAATAAATCACATCAGAACCTGAAACACCACTTGAAACACCAGAGTGAAACTGGTGATAGTGGGAAACAAATAGAGCTGAGCGACTGCTAAGGACAGCAATGGGAATGCAATCAGGGACAAAAGGTATGCAGCTTCCAAATCAAAGAGAGAAGTGCTCAAAGGTTACTGGCGCTGTGGAAACTTATTCTCCACTAACAAAAGTTACGGGGAGAGATTAATACGTGGGACATTCAAGCTACTTCTTCTGCCATTAGACACAAAGTGATATTGTAACAGGTCATATTTTATTTTATTTTCCAAGGATGCTTTTTTTTATTTTTATATTTTTTTATTTTAAAGGGAAGAAAAAACAAAACAAATCAAAAAAAGAACAAATTTTCAAAACAACATAATATGAGGGTAACAATGGTCAATGCATTACGTATTATTATCTTTAAGTTAGTTATTCAGGATACCAGACATTAGCATTCAATTGTCTAAACATTATTGGCTCAAACCTTACTCTTCAATGAACTAAGTAAAATTGGTAGTGTATCTATCTTAACCATCATATATATATATATATATATATATATATATATATATACACAATATTTTTTCCCTTTCCCTTCTTTCTTTTCCCTATTCCAGTCTCTCTTTCCTATTGACCAGTTTATTTTTGATTCACCGTGTCTATTGTACATTTTGGATCTTATTTACTCCTTCAGTTTCTCATACTAGAGAGACAATACGATGCTTACACATGTGTGTCCGGTTTATTTCACTTACGAGTATTTTCTCAAGTTGCATCCATTTACCTATAAAAGTCTCCAGTTTATCCTTCTTTATGGCTGAATAGTACTCCATTGTATAAAAAGACATCTTTCTTCTTCATTCCTCAGTTGATGGGCATTTGGGTTGTTTCCAAGATCTGGCTATTACAAATTGTGCTGCTATAAACATGGGTGCACATATATCACTGTGGTACGATGTTTTTAATTCTTCTGGGAAGATGCCCAGAAGGGGAATAGCTGGGTCAAATGGGACCTCCAACCCTAGTTTTTAGAGGAATCTCCACACTGACTTCCATAGTGGCTGTACCAGTCGACACTCCCACCAACAGTGAAGAAGGGTTCCTCTTTCCCCACAGCCCCTCCAGCATTTGTTATTAGTTGATTTCTTTATAGTAGCCATTCTTTCTGGGGTGAGATGGTATCTCAGTGTTGTTTTAATTTGCATCTCTCGAATGACTAGTATTGTTGCACATTTTTTGTATATTTATTTGCCATTAGTATTTCTTCATCTGAGAAATGTGTATTCATCTCAGATGCCCATTTTTGGAGTGGGTCTTTAAATTTGGGAGGTCTGATTTTTTTGAGTTCTTTATATGTTCTCGATAGTAATCCTTTGTCTGAAGAACAGCTGGCAAATATTTTTTCCACGTTGTGGGTTGTCTTTTCACTCTGTTGGTGGTTTCTCTTGCTGTGCAAAAGCTTTTTAATAAGATGAGAGCCCAGTTATTGATTCTTTGTGATAGTTCCTGTGCAGTTGGGGTTTTATTCATAAAGTCTTTGCCTACACCAATGTCTCCAAGGGTTTTACCTATCCTACCTTCCAGCAGATTTAATGTTTCTGTTTTAATATTTAGATCTCTGATCCATTTTGAATTTAGTTTAGTGCATGGTGAAAGATATGGGTCTAGTTTTAATCTTCGGCATGTGTAGAGCCAGTTTTTCCAGCACCGTTTATTAAAGAGGCTATCTTTGTTCCAGCGAATGTGTTTGGCACCTTTGTCAAAGATAAGGTGGTTTTGGGTCGGCGAGATGGCTCAGCAGCTTAAGCGCCTGCCCGGCAAGCGCGAGGGCCCGAGTTCGACTCCCGGAACCCACATACGAAAAAGGGGCCGGTGATATCGCTCAGCAGCACGGGCGCCTGCTGGCGCGCGAGGTCCTGAGGTTGACCCCCCGGTACCCACAAAAAAAAAAAAAAAAGATAAGGTGGCTTAGTATGTCTGGGGTTGTTTCAGCATCTTCTAATCTGTTCCATTGATCTTCAGGTCTGTTTTTTTGCCAGTACCACACTGTTTTATCACAGTAGCTTTATAGTATAATTTCAAGTCAGGGATTGTGATGCCCCCTGCCTTGCCTTTGTTGCCCAGAATTGCCTTTGCTATTCTAGGTCTCTTCAGATTCCAAATGAATTTTAGGATTGTTTTCTCTAATTCTGTGAGATATGCTGTTGGAATTTTGATTGGAATTGCATTAAATCTGTATAACAATTTTGGAAGTATGGCCATTTTCACTATATTGGTTCTTCCTATCCAGGAGCAAGGGATATCTTTCCATTTTCTGATATCCTCTTCAATCTACTTTTTCAGAGTACTGTACTTTTCAGTATAGAGGTCTTTTACATCCTTTGTGAGGTTGATTCCTAGATATTTCATTTTTTTGGATGTTACTGTGAAAGGTATTGTTTCCCTAATTTCTCTTTCAGTAAGTTTGTTATTTTTGTACAGGAAGGCTATTGACTTTTGAGTACTGACTTTGTATCCAGCTACACTACTGAATTTGCTTATTACATCTAGCAGTTTTTTAGTGGAGTTTTTGGGTCTTCTGTGTAGAGTATCATGTCATCTGCAAATAATGATAATTTAACTTCTTCCTTTCCAATCATTATTCCCTTTATTTCTTTCTCTTGTCTAATTACTCTGGCTAAAGTTTCCAGAACTACGTTGAATAAGAGTGGGGACAGTGGACATCCTTGTCTTGTTCCTGATTTTAGAGGGAAGGCTTTCAGTTTTTGGCCATTTAGTATAATATTGGCTGTTGGTTTGTCATAGATAGCTTTTACCAGGTTGAGATAAAGACCCTCTATTCCAATTTTCTGTAGGGTTTTTATCATGAAAAGGTGCTGGACTTTGTCAAAAGCCTTTTCTGCATCTATTGAGATGATCATATGATTTTTGTCTTTGGTTCTGTTAATATGGTGTATTACATTTATTGATTTACGTATGTTGAACCATCCTTGCATCCCTGGGATGAATCCAACTTGGTCATGGTGTATAATCTTCTTGATGATTTGTTGGATTCTGTTTGCCAGTATCTTATTAAGGATTTTTGCATCTATGTTCATTAGGGAAATTGGCCTGTAGTTCTCTTTCTTAGTTGGGTCCTTCTCTGCTTTTGGTATCAGGGTAATACTTGCTTCCAGGAATGAATTTGGGAGTATTGCTTCCCTTTCAATTTCATTAAAATGTTTGAGAAGTAGTGGCATTAGGTCTTCTCTAAATTTCTTGTAGAATTCGGCAGTGAATCCATCAGAGCCTGGGCTTTTCTTTGTTGGGAGGTTTTTAATTACATCTTCAATTTCATTGGTTGATACTGGTTTATTTAGGATTTTTAAATCTTCTTGATTCAGCTTTGGTAATTCATACGAATCTAGGAATCTGTCCATTTCTTCTGCATTTTCCATCTTAGTAGAATATAGACTTTTAAAATAGGTATAGATGATCTTCTGGATTTCTGCAGGGTCTGTCGTGATATCACCGTTTTCATTTTCAATTGCATGGATTTGAGTCTTTTCTTTTCTTTTTTTAATAAGGTTGGATAAGGTTTGTCAATCTTATTTATTCTTTCAAAGAACCAACTTTTTGCTTCATTGATTCTTTGTATTGTTTTTTTAGTCTCCAATACATTAATTTCTGCTCTGATCTTTATAATTTCCTTCCCTGTACGGGCTTTTGGCTTAACCTGCTCTTCTTTTTCTAGAAGTTCGAGGTTCGCCATTAAGTTGTTTATTTGCGCTTGCTCTATTTTCCTAATATAAGTATTTAATGCTATAAATTTCCCTCTTAGGACTGCTTTCATTGTATCCCATAAGTTCCAGTATGTTGTACAGTCATTACCATTCAGTTGTAGAAATTGTCTAATTTCTTCCTTAATTTCATCTGTGACCCATTGGTTGTTCAGGAGGGTGCTGTTTAATTTCCATGTGTTTAGGGAGTTTTTGTGATTTCTTTTGCCATTGATTTCCAATTTCATTGCACTATGGTCTGATAATATGCATGGGACAATTTCAATTCCTTTGCATTTACTTAAGCATGTTTTTTGTTTTTTTTTTTTTGTTTTTTTTTTTTGTGGGTACCAGGGGGTCGACCTCAGGACCTCGCGCGCCAGCAGGCGCCCGTGCCACTGAGCGATATCACCGGCCCCTTTTTCGTATGTGGGTTCCGGGAGTCGAACTCGGGCCCTCGTGCTTGCCGGGCAGGCGCTTAAGCCACTGAGCCATCTCACCGGCCCTACTTAAGCATGTTTTATGAGCTAGTATGTGGTCTATTTTGGAGAACGTCCCATGTGCAGCTGAGAAGAATGTGTATTCTGATGTTGTGGGGTGGAACACTCTGTAGACATCTACTAAGTCCATTTGTTCAAAAGTTTGGTTCAGTTCTATTATTTCATTATTGATTTTCTGTCCAGTTGATCTGTCTTTTTGTGACAGTGGAGTATTAAGATCTCCCAATATAATTGTATTAGTGCTTATTTGATTTTTCATGTCCTTTAGTACTTGTTTTATATAGTTGGGTGCATTGGTATTTGACGCATATATATTTATGATCATTATCTCTTCCTCTTGGATTGTTCCCTTTACAAGGATGTAATGACTGTCTTTATCTCTCTGAATCATTCTTGGCTTGAAATTCACTTTGTCTGCAAAAAGAATAGCTACCCCTGCTTTTTTCTGGGTTCCTGTTGCATGGAGTATTGTTTTCCATCCTTTGACTTTCATTCCATGAATTTCTTTCTGAATTAAATGTGTTTCTTGTATACAGCATATTGTTGGATCTTGCTTCTTGATCCATTTTGCCAGTCTGTGCCTTTTGATTGGTGAATTGAGACCGTTAACATTGATGGTTAAAACTGATATGTATTGACTTATACTTGTCAGGATATTTTCCTGTTGTTGGTTCCCACTCTTTGTTTGTTTTTCCCCTTTCCTGCTATTTAATTATCTGCCCTGCCTGGTGGATCCCTTCTGTTGGGGTTCCTATCTCTTTCTAGAATGTCCTTCAAAACATTTTGGAGTGCTGGTTTGGTGGTCATAAATTTTCTCAGATGTTCTTTGTCATGGAAGTATATTATTTCTCCATCAATTTTGAAAGATAGTTTTGCGGGGTACATCAATCTGGGTTGAAAATTATTTTCCTTTAGAGCTTGAAATACATCGTTCCAAGCTCTTCTTGACTTGAGGGTTTGTGCTGAAAAGTCAGCTGTGATTCTGATGGGTTTTCCTTTATAGGTGATTTGTCTCTTCTCCCTAACAGCTTTTAAGATTCTGCCCTTCTGTTGAATTTCTGAGATCTTGACTATGATATGTCTGGCTGAAGTTTTTTTTTTGGTCATGTCTAGTTGGTGTTCTAAAAGCTTCCTTTATGTTGGAGTCAAATTCTTTTTCTCTTCCAGGGAAGTTCTCCATAATAATGTCTTTGAACAAGGTTTTAATGTCCTTGATGCTATCTCCTGCTTTTTCATTTATTCCAATTATTCTTAAGTTGTTTATCTTTGAGTCATCTAGCAGCTGCTGAATTGATTATTCATGGTCTCTTGCTGTTTTTAAGAATTCTTTCTTTTCATGATCACTAATTGCAAGCCTGTCTTCTATATCTGAGATCCTGTCCTCACATCGGCTTAATCTGCTACAAATACTTTCAATGGAATTTTTGTTCTCTTGGATATCTGCTTGAATCTGCCTTATGGATTCCATTTCTTTCCTATGCTGAGCATTCATGGTTTCTATAGTCTTCTTAAGCTCATCTATTTTTTTGTCTGTGTCAGCTATAGTGTCCTTAAGCATGGTCTTCATTGTGGACATTATCTCTGCAGTTATCTGTGAAATTATTTCTGTTTTAAATTTTTCCAGAGCCTCATTCAGTTGTTTTGTTGTTACCCCTTCAGATAGGCCAGATGGGTGGCTTTTGGATTGTCCCACCTCGTTGCCCCCTAGGTTTGCCTTTGGTGAATTGGATGTGTGGGGTTGCATCTTGTTTAAGTGTCGTCTCATTTTTTCTTTCTTTAATTCCTGGGGTGATGTTTGTAAATTACCTGTGATAGGTTCCTTTATTGCTAGTGTTCAAGATCCTTAGGAGATGACTACTTCTCTGCAGTATCTTCCAAGTGGAGCTTGCTTTTGGGTTTTGAGCTTTCTGCCAGATCCTACCTGTTCAATTCGTTGGATGTGAGAAGTTGCTACCTGTTTGGCCCAGTCCTTGATTCTTTGGTACTGTGCCACTGTATTTTCTGTGTCCCTTAGTCAATATCAATCATGAAATATCAGGAAGGAAAGCTGTTTAGAACAATTATTTAACATTTGGCTATAATGGTAACTGAAGCATCAAACACAGCCTAGAAAATGACAGACTGAGCTAACCAGTTATTTACCACTTTTAGCCATATAAAGTAGAGTTGCGGTTATATAGCAAAATCTAAAACACACCAGAAAAATTATATGCAGTATACAAGTCCTTAGTATGTCAATTTTTCCCCTCAGGAGTTTAAATTTAAAATGAGTTAAGGAGGAAATAGAGTATTGAGAGAAGAGGAAGGAATTAGATGTAAGGTTAGAGGACCAAGAGGGATCCCACTAACATTGGGACACTGGTACAGAGGACTAGTTGGAAAAAGAGAAGGAAGGGATAAAAGGAAGAACAGATCACAACCACAATCACAAAGAGGTTAGAGGCACTGCTTACACTCATATAAAAACCAGAGAGAATAATGAAGGAAAGAGCAAATAGACAAACAGAAACAAAAATGAAGACAAAAACAACAAAGCAAACAGACAAAACAGAAATATAACCCCACAAAAGAAAAAAATAAAAATAAAAAAATAAAAAACCTTCACCAGGACAAAAAAACTAATGAGAGAGAAAAAAAATAAATAAAATAAAATAAAATAAAAAGAATCAGTTCCAGGTGTTGACTCTGCTGTAGGCAGGCACCGTGTGATGACAGAGTCTTGTTCCGTGCAGGTCCGTCCCAGTGAGCCAAGAGCAGCCCTCTGGCGGGGCGGTGAGCAGAGCGTGGACTTTCAGGTGGAGACCGGTCTCCTTCGCCCACCGCTGTCAGCACACTGCTTTGGCGCTGCTCTGATTTTCGCCACACCCCCCACAATGGCGCCAGGCCAGTCACTCTCTGGCATGGGACAGGTGTGGCTGAGAGACCAGTCTCGTTCACCCGCCGCCCTCAGCACACCTCCGCGGGTCTGAGAGGTGCCACGCCGCCCTGTCTGGAGCACGAGTTCCCAGCGCTGTTTTCGCTCCGCTCTGATTTTCGCCGCACCCCCCACAATGGCGCCCGGCCAGTCGCTCTCTGGCGCGGGATAGCTGTGGCTGAGAGACACTCACTGCCGGCCAGCGCCGTTCTCCGTCACTCCCCTGCCCTGCCGCTGTCTCGCGATCCTCCGTGGTGGCTCCCTGGGCGCTAGCTGTCACCATGTGTCCGCAGCTTTGAGCTTCTGTCGCGCGGCGATTCCTGGGATGGTAGAAGGTGCGCACGCGGGGTCTGCTCCTTCTTTGTTGGAAATCACCCTTCACTGGTGCCGGGGGTCCCAAGCTGCGCTTCAGAACTTTTCTGGGTCCTGGGGAGGCATCTCCCCCCCTCCTGCGCTCTCCCGGTCACTATATTCCTGTAGTCCAATGGCAACTTTTAGAGAGTTTCGCTGCATGCTTCTTACTCATCCGCCATCTTTTTTCCTCCCCCCCAGGTCATATTTTATAAAACAAAATAATATTTCATCTTTAACCCAATTTAGCGTATCGTCAACTTTCACCACACTGTTAAGGAAACGGTACGCATCTCAGAGTTCTCTTCTAAAATCATTTGCGTCGAAGGATGAAGTATGTCTGTTAGAATGGCAGGCTCTTAGCACCCTCACTGGGTCCCCGAAAGCAGGATCTGCACCTCGGCTGACTTCGTGCTGTGCTGCGAAGTCTGAGTCAACGAAAGCAACTTTGCACTTCCCGCTTACCTTTAAATGCTGCCACAAATGCTATAATTTCTTTCAAATGTGGCACTAAATGAACATTTTAAATGCATCAAAATTACTTCAAGCACCTACCTTTTTTTAACTGAATAGTTTTGACAGCTTACTTTCTTAGCTCTTAGCGCCATGGTAATGTTTTAAGTGTTTTATTTCTGCTTGAGCCAAGATGATGATAGTGTAGAATAAATGTGTTCAAGCCATATATAGGGTGAGTGGAATAATAGCTGAAGTTTACAATGTGTCAGGTATTATTTTAACTGCCTCATATATAGTAACCCAATCTTCAAAACAACCTCCATGGTAAGATTTATTATCACTGATGACATCATCCCCATTTTCTGCTTGTTGAAACTGAACTATAAAAAGGTTAAATGAGTTTTCCAGAATGAAGAAGTATTAAGTGGAAGAAACAGGATTCAAACCAGAGCCTGACTGTCACTATTATAAACCACTACCCTACTGCCTCTCTGTGGAAGTTCAAGACTTAGTAACTAATTGTATGTGAATTACAGTATTAAAGGTGACCCCATAAATATGTACAATTTTATGCATCAATTGAAATAAATAAATAAATTTTTAAAAGACTGCTAGTAGAATAGAGCATAAATCACAGCCTGGTAGAAAATAATTGCAACTCGTATATTTGATAAAAATGTACAGAAGATTTAAAAATTTTTAAAACTCAACAACATGGAAGCAAAAACTCATTAATGATGGGCCAATAATCTGGATAGACATTTTACAAAAGACGGTAAGTGGACAGCAAGTAAGCATGTAAAAATATTTTCATTGTCCATTAGTCATCAGGGAATGAAAATCGAAAGCTCAGTGAGATATCACTATATATCTAGAATAGGGAAGGAAGGAAAACCCTGACAATACCAACATCAAGCACTGGAAAGGCTGCAAAGCAACTAGAACTCTCACCCACTGTGAGAATACAAGTGGCACAGCCGGGACAGAAACCCTATAGTGTTCCTTATAAAGTAAAGCATACCCTTACCTTGTGATCATATCAGATTAAAAATCTTCTGCACAGCAAAGGAAACAACCAACAAAGTAAAGAGATAACCTACAGAGTAGAAAAGTATTTTTGCTAGCTCTTCTTAGAGGACTGAAATCTAGAATATATAAAGAACTGAAAAAACTAGACACCTCAAAATAAAAGACTCAATCAGAAATAGAGGAAGTAAAATTAATAGATACTTCTCAGAAGAAGTACAAATGTCCAATAAATGCATGAAAAAAATATTCAACATATGTGGCCATTAGAGAAATGCAAATTAAAACAACACTGAGATTACACTTTCTCCAGAAAGAATGGCTATCATCAAGAAATCAATAATACCAAATGCTGGGCAGGCTGTGGGGAAAAAGGAACCCTCCTACATTGTTGGTGGAAATGTAAACTAGTACAACCATTATGGAAATCAGTGTGGAGATTCCTCAAAAAACTAAAACTAGAAATGTCATGCAATGCAGCTGTTCCTCTCCTAGATATCTTCTCAGAAGGGTTAAAGACATCATTTTACAGCGATACATGCATACCCATATTTATAGCAGCACAACTCGTAATAGCCTAATCTTGGAAATGGCCTCTATGCCCATCAATAGATAAATAGATAAAGAAAATGCTGCATTTATGCACAATGGAGTACTACTCTGCCATAAAAAGGATAAATCTGACTCATTTATAAGAAAATGGATGCACCTTGAGATCATAACATTAAGTGACATAAATTAGATGCACAAGCAATATTGCATGATTTCTCTTATCTGAGAAACCCGAAGTATAACTAAATTATAGAGCAAAATAAAAGATAATAGGAGACAGGGAGATGGATCTTTTGCAAAAGGAAAGGGGACCAACAGTTGGAGGAAAGGTACAGGAAAGCAAGGGAATCAGAAGAAAAAATCTTACATGGCCTTTCTCAGAAATGCAGCCTCTTCCCAATCAAATCCTTCTCACTCTGTGTTCCCAAGAAATCTGTACTCCCAGCTTCATGCTACCTTGTTCTCACCCCAGGCTCAGGAACTGAGTAAGTTTCCTAACACCACAAAAGCTAATTTCTTCTGTCGCTCAGGTCCTGCTCCTACCTAGTTGTCTCCCGGAACTTGCCAGCATCTTCCTCTCACCCTCTCCTGTCACGTTCCCCCAAACCCCCTTTAATCTACGGCTGGAGGCTGCCGATGTACCTGACCGACATTGTCAGGACAGTTTTACCCCAGAGATGTACAGGGCTCTCTTTAATTCCAAAACTTAACACCTAGCAATCATCCGTTCTGAACAGATGCCCAGAAACAATGTGATAATATTAGAAAGAAACCACCAGCAGGCCGTAGTAGACTCGGTTAATTCAAATTATTTTCTTTCAAGTTTGGATTTAGACACAAAAAGACTAGAGGAGAAAACAGCTAGGGAAGAAGGTAACAATAGTGAAATGAGAGGAGGACGGAGTCAATGTTTTTACAAATAAAAATCTTAACAACCATACTTCTCAGGTTTTGCAGTACAGAGCTGTTATTTTCCCTTAATGGCTTTGGAAATGGTGGAATATTTTGAAGTCCTCTGAATTCTGTTCAGAGATTAAGCTGTGTTTTTGAAGTAGCCAATATACTTCACATCAAACTATACTGTTTTATTAATTCACTTAAATGCTGATTGTTCACTTTGTTGACTTTCGATGCATAGCAGGCTGTCAAATCCTGGCTGGATCTAGCAATACTAGAAAATCACTTCGTGAAGGAAACTGTTTGAATATGATAACCTCTGGGATGGTTCTCAAAATTATGATCCCAAATTCACCTATCTGCTTTGGATCATACTAGACGATGGTAAATTCTCAGAAAACAAAATTGTTGAAATAGAATGAATACTGACAAGGTTGACCTAAAAATACATACATTACAAAGACTAGCATCACATCACCAGGAAAACCTTCTACTCACCGGCACTGTGAAAAACATCAGTCTGTGAACCTTATCCAGAAAAATATGGGGATCACTGATAGCTAAATTCAGCAACATAGTGAACTAAGACAGGGTGTGACCTTGGACAAAGCACATAAACTGCCTGGGCTTTATTTCCTGGTTTTGTTGAAATAAGATGATTGGCATGAGTGAATTTAACAGTCTCATTCCACTCCAAGATCCTGTTCTATATTTATTCATCTTTTTTTTTTTAATGTGGGTTCCAGGAGTCGAACTCAGGACCTTGCGCTTGCCAGGCAGGCACTTATGCCACTGAGCTATCTCACCGGCCCCCCTGTTCTATATTTGACTGAAAGGATTCCAAGAAAGATTGTCCATGGTGGCCACTGTGTCCTCTTCCACGTGGTGGCCACCCTCATGCTGCAGGGTAGATTTCTTGTCCTGCTTTTACTTTTACTTGCTCTGCAGAGCCGTTTCTTTTCCCACTTTTAATAAGACTTTGCTTCTGTTAAAAAAAAAAATTGCTCATCATTCCTTCCTATTTTTCCCTCCTTCCTGATCAGTAATTTTTAAATCCTTAAAAATATTTTGGTGTGTACTTAGTAATCATTTCCATCTATGCCAAAAAAAAATTAAATTCTGTGCATCTTATGGAATAGATATTTTAAAGCAATAAAAAATAATGGGAATTAAAATATATCCTAACAGATATTAAAAAAAGAAATGCAGTTATAACTTTTCTTTTAATTGAAGGCTTTTTTCTGAAGGAAAAAAAAAAGGCCCAGAGAGAGCTACCAAAATATTGTGTCTCATTATGTATGGTGAGAGTGTGGGCGACTTGGAGTTTTTCTTTGTTCTGTTTAAATTACTTTCCGTATCTATGGTTTCCATCATCAGAAAAATTAAAATGTATTTCTTTATAAAGAAAAGGAAAAGAAAACTTATTTTGTATATCACCCATAAAGTATTCATTTTCATATAGAATATTAGTTGAAATTTTATTTGCATAAGTAACCTGGTTCACGTCCATTATGTAATATATTCCATTTCTTAAAACGATTTCCTCCGTTTTAAGAAAAATTGAGGTAAATCATGCTTAAACTGACACTGGGAGATAAAAGAGAGCATCCAACCTTCCAATAACTTGGTGCTGTCAGAGTTTGGTAAACATCACGAGTCAGGACAAACTATCTTCAAGTTACTGGGCCCGAGCGCGGAAGGGGATTTGCTGGAGTAATGGGTTCTCGCATTAATTTAGGGAGAGCAAAAAGGTCAGCGGGTCAGGGAGGGGAGCTGGAAGTGTCCAGCACAGCAAGGACCCTTGGGTCAGTGCTGTGGGGCTCTGAAGGCCTCTTCCTGAGCTAAAGGTGAGATGCGACAGCTCGAGACACAGGAGAGGGAGGCGGATGGAGAAGCAAGTTATCTTCCGAATGCAGAGGCCTCTGGGACCCTTCAAGGGCTCGCTGTTTTCCAGCCAGGCAGTTAAATTACTGAAATAAAGCTTATACCTCTATGGCTTTCAAAATACCTCAGGTAGAGTAAAAATAATTAAACGTAATAGCTGTTAGCTAACATGAGCGATTACAACGTCAGGCATTATTCTACCTGCTCTGCACGCGTTAACTCATGCGGTCCTCTCTCAGCACCGTGAAGCAAGTGCTTTACAGATAAGAAAATGGCATAGAGAATTCAGTAACTGCTCGGAGGCGCAGAGCCAGCAGCGCTGGGGGCAGCGTCCGAGCAGGCCCAGCTCTAGACTGGCGTCTGGGATTGCTCCACTAGGCTGCCTGTCTCAGCTCTGATGACGGAAGCAAGGTGGGGAATCAAACAGCTTATCATGCAGAGAGTTTATTCCTAGTGGGAATAAAATCAGTGAGGGAAGGGGGTCAGCAAAATAGAACCCTAGTAATCCACAAGGGGTAGAGAGAGGAGGAATCTATTTAAAGTGTAGATTCCTGTTGTCAGAAATGAAAGCCATTTTATCAGTCTCCTACATCCCTAACTCTAGGATGTTTGAAAGGTAAGATAATCAATAAGGAAATTACTCAAGAAGCTTCACGATATATATCCATTCCACTGAAAGGAGATTGTACCCCTAGCAGCAATACCAAATAATACGTTACTGGAATAAAAATCTCATTTCTCAATAATTCTCCACTCAAATTGAAATCTGCATCTGGAGGGTAGATTGGATATGTAGAATCGCAGACAGTAGATAAACTATGATTCTATAGTTTCACCACAAATGATATTTGTGCTAAATTCTCGCCTGCAAATACTCTTCAAGTTAGGCAAAAGCAAGAGTAACAAACAACACTTATAGAATATATATATATAATATATAAAATCTGTATAATTTATATCTACTACATATACTCAGAGAGTATATTATGTACTGTATACGCTCTGTGCATAAGTCTGAAATATACATGCAAGAATTCTCTACTTGGAAGTTGTGTGCGTGTGTGTGTTGTGGTGTGTGTGTGTGTGTTATCAGCATATTTGGACTTCCTGCAGTACCAGCTGTGAGGAGAGAATGCAGCCTCCCCCTTCCAGCCCAAAAGACCACATCTTTTCTGAGAGATAAAAACCTAACTTAGGAAAGCAGAATTTAACTCAGCCTTGACCGGGTGGCATCATTTCAGAGAGCTTGACACTTGACTAGGAAAACAGACCTTAGCTCAACCTATCGGGCAACGCTGCTTTGTCCCTTCAGCCCAGGCACCCTCACCCATGTCTCCTAGACCCAGAGCCCCCTGGACAGAACCTGACACCCCTGCCCAGGCGGACTCATGTCCACGCCCCAGGGGTACGGCCACCCTCACTCTACATTTCTCCAGCTGGTTATTTCGTGGTTTCGCTACAGGTCTTGTTTGGCCTAACACCAGCGACAGCCTGAGAATAGGATTTTGGTGAAAGGTCTGAAAGAGTCCTCCTGGGAGGAACCTTAACAAAGTGAGCAAAGTAACTGAGGCAGGAGAGGAAAGATGAGCAAGGATGTGGTCACCACTGTGGACCAGAGGACGAGCGCTATTCCCTAAGGCGAGAAGCAGTCTTTGTGCCCCTGGGAGTCAGTCGCTGCCCCTCATGTGCTGTGCAGCGGGGCACGAAGACACAGGGCCACTTGTTAAGCTGACGCCCTGGTGGCCAAGTAACCACCTGGAGAGGGGGCCGCAGATGCAGCAGCTAGGGTGAGGGCTCTGATCTGGTAAAAGTGAGGCACGAAAGCATCTGATGCAACGCGCTGCTTTTGAAACCATTGAATTCCATCCACGAATAAAAGATAAGATAAATCAAAACCAGTACATACAAATATATATATATATATATATATATATGTTCAAAATATTTTTTAAAACTACAACCACTGGGACTCACCACTCACATTATAGTTTTAAGTAGTTTATGCCAGGTCTTAGCAGACCAATTTTTATTCATCAAGATTATTTTAAATTTTGTTCTTGAGCAATTTAAATGTGTTCCCTAAGATTATATTTATACAAAAAACAAAAGTCCAAAGTTCAAATCAGAGCAAGTGAAATGATCCCAAGTGGAGAACTGCTTAAAATAGTTTTAGTGGATTTCTGCTATATATTCTGACATTCACAGAGATTAAATTTGGTTTTTGTTTCTTTTTTCTCTTACTCTTCTGGTTACCACAAAGTACAATGACAATTTATTGCATCCTAACTCAATCAGTGTTGTGATAGCAACATTTTTGGTGTCTTAACTTTCCATTCCACAGTGATAAGAGTAAACCTACCTATTTATCCTTCAAGAAAGTTAGGAGAATAAAAGAGATATTTAGGGAAGCATTTTGCCTTAATCAAAGGAAAAAGGAGTGTGATATAAATAAGAGAGTATGTTTAGTGGTTGGCAAAATATTTAGTTCTGTGTTATTCTAATATAAATCTTATTTCATATATTATAACATAGGCACTCTTCAGGAATAATATAACATTTAATAAGATTTAAACAGAGACAGTTGTCTAAAATCAATGGCTTCTAACAGAATGCCAACATGGAATAAATCCATGCATAAAAAATGCATAAACAGCTTTATTATGATATAATTTAAACTTCATGTTTATTTCCAATTCTCCATGAAACCCACATATTTACTGTCTGCTGTGGATATGTTAGCAATACACATCTATATTATTGCTTTACAAAATCAGTGCCTTCATCTTGCATAAAGGAGTAACTTCATTTCTTCAGCAGTGTTCTGCAAATTTGAGACAAATCAAAACACAGACTGTAAGAGAATTTGTAGGATAAATCCCATTATATAAATGTGATTTACATAAAAATGGAGACTCATTTGTAGAAAGAGGGAAAAGACCTTTGTTAAAATTGTTTTTTTCCCATTAGAAATAAAAATTGAAGTGGAAAAATGCTCTTTACTTTTCCTTCTCGCTTCTCAATTGAAGAGATTTTCTTTATTAACAATGAAAAATCATATGTTTTTCTTTTCACTGGAAGGGGAAATGAAAAGCTTCTCTAGATCCAGAATTACAAGGTGAGTGGCTACACTCGGCCAGAGTCCTTGCCAGGTCATGGTCCACTTGGCGAGTCCAGTAAGTTCCGTAAGTATATTTTAATAAGAAGTGAGGAAAAGAAAAGAAGGAAAGGAGAGAGGAAGAGAGGGGACAGGGGAGGGAGGGAAGGAGGCATGGAGGGAGGGAAGAGAGGGAGGCTCTCAAATAAGAGACCCTGGTCCAGTCAGGGCACATGGTTCACTCACATTCTACTTTTAGTAGATCATTATTAATCATTTCCAAAAACAGCTGTGTGACATCAGCAAGTTGGGAGATTCCCACACAAACATCAGTTTGGAGAACAAATGCATAAAAGTACCTTCACAAGTGTTAAATAACCCAGGTGAAAGTTTAGACAGCTGAGTAGGACGCAGAAATAAGCGCACAATGAGGCTGGGAAGCAGTTTCACATTACCCAAGTCAGCCCTCCCCCAAGTCCACACAGCCCAGTGCAGAGACAGAACCCTCCGCGAGGTGCAGGGAGAGCAAGAGAGCTCCTGACCTCACCGTGGACACCAGCCAGGCCTCTCAGTAACCCTGGGGCCAGCTCAGCCCCATAGACCCGGGTTCCAGGCCTGCCCCAGGATCAAGCCAGACCGTGTGGCCCCAGCTCCAGGACCATTCCAGCCTCTAGCCCAGGCCCTGGAGACCCAGGCTCCAGAATTCCCTCAGTGCCAGGTTATGGGACTGGGCACCAGATGACCCCCATGGGCCAGCCTTTGTGTGCCCCGGTCCAGGCCCACCCCACAGAGCCACTCATCAGGTTCACACCGTGGCCCCCAGGGTCAGGCCAACCCTGCAGACTCAGGATCCAGGACCACAGCATCAGACGAGGCTCCAAGCCCACAGTCACAGACCCAGACACCACACCCACTCAAGAACTCTAGCAGAAAGCCTGCCCATGAAACCCAGCCACCGGCCCCCCTAGAATTCCCAGACAGGCTCACCGATGGAAAGAATTCTCTGCTGAAACCTAAGACTGTAAGAGGTGCCTGCTTCTTCAAATGCACTGATACCAACAAAACGACCACGAGGATCATGAATAATCAGAGAAATATGATACTGTCAAAGGAACAAAATAAAACACCAAGAAATGACCCTAAAGAAGTGGAAATCTACAAATTGCCTGAAAAGAATTAAGAGTGATTTTCTTAAACCAGTGAATGACAAAAAAACACAAATATGTAACTAAACTAAATCAAGGAAACAATAAATGAACAAAAAGATGGGTTCCAATAAAGAGATAAAACTCATAGAAAAGGAACCAAACAATTCTGGAGCAAAAGAACAGAATAACTGAAGTGAAGAGTCCCAGAGACAGCTTCAGCAGCACCTTCAATCCATCAGAAGAATTAGTGGTTCGGAGAGGTCATTTATAGTTCCTCATCAGCAGAACACAAGGAAAAGAGTGAAGAAACCATACAGGACTTCTGGGATGCCATCAAGTGAACCAGTACATGCATTTTGGCATCCAGAAGGAGAGAAGAAAGAGGAAAGGGAGGTAAAGTGCTTGCGTATCATGCATGCAGCTCTGGGCTTGACCCTCAGCATTGCAAAGAAAAAGAAACAATGATGCAAAATATCTCAAAAATGGAGATTTAAATGAAAACCCAGATCCATGAATTGCAAAGAACTCTAAATACGTTTCGTTTACTTGATAAAGATTAAATGTACAAAGGCTTCTGCACCAAAGTACATTATAGTCACATTTTTAGCAGTAAAAAAACAAGCAGAGAATTTTGAAAGGAGTAAGGGAAAAGTAACTTGACATACACAAGTGAACCCCTATATAAGACCATCTGGAAAATATTTTAACAAGACAGGAGAAAACAAGATGATATATTCAAAGTGTTGGTAAAGTAAATAAATAAAATAGCCAAAAAATAATAATATACCCATCAAAGCTGTTCTTCAGAAATGAATGAGAGATATTTTCCCATACAAACAAAAGCTAAGGCAGCCAATTATCACTTCAGCAGCTTCACAAGAAATGCCAAAGATGTTCTTTAAACGAAGGGGTGCTAACAATGTGAAAACTCATAAAATTCACTATAGAAGTAAGAAATACCAAATTTAGAATATTCTAGTTCTGTAATGGTAGTGTTTAAATCGTTTCCAGCATTGTGCCGCATGCCTGTAATTCCCAGCTCTCAGGAGGCTGAGGCTGCAAGGATCACCCAGAGTTCAAGACCATCCTGAACTACATAGCAAGACCCTGTCTCAAAGAAACAAATAAAGAACACTCATAACTCTAGTGTCAAAGTCAGAAGACAGTACAAATTTTATGGTTTCTATTAAAAATAACTATAGTTATAATTTGTTAATGAATATAAAATATGCAAAGATGGAAGCTGTGACACCAATATTATAAAATGGAGAGGACTATTTAGAGGGTAGAATGTGTACATATAGTCAAAGTTAAGCTTTACGGCCTTGAAATAGGCTGTTATAATTATATTTTATGTAAGCTTCATGGTACTTGTGGTACATACATAGGAGACAGAGAAAAAAATCAAGGCATCTGTGTAAAAAATAATTAAATCATATAGGAAGACAGAAACAAAGAAAATGCAAAACCATCAGGAAACAACCCCATGGCAAGAATAAATCCATATGAATCAATAATCACTTTACATATAAATGGATTAACCTCTCTAATCAAAATACAGAGTGGATGGACAGACAAAAAAAAGAGACCCAAGCTATAAGAGACTCACTTCAGCTTTGAAAACACACAGAGGCTGAAGCTGAAAAAAGTAGAAAGAGATATTCCATGCAAACGCTAACAAAAAGAGGTCGCTCTCTTCGGTAGCTATAATTGGGGTGGATACGCTTCCATGAGGTGGAATAGACTCACTCAAACAAGGTAAAAAGAGACAAGACCGTCCAAAAGCAAGGGGTCAGTTCATCAAGGACAGAACAACTCTAAATATGTGTGTACTCAACACTGGAGCACCTAAAATAGACAGCAAATAGGAGATGTGAGGGAAGAGGCGGACTGCAGTGCAGTCGTGGCGGGGACTTCAGTCCACTCGCAGCAGCAGACAGATCATTTGGGTAGAAAATCAATTAGAAAACTTTAGAGTAAACCAGAACTACACTTTACCAAACGCACCTGGGAGACACACATGAACGCTCCATCCAAAGCAGTAGAATACATGTTCTTCTCAAATGCACATGGAATATTCACCAGGATAGGTTATATATTAAGCCATAAAACAAGTGTTAACAAATTTAAGAAGATTAAAATTATATCAAGAGAAAAGAAGGAAAACATGGAAACAATGCTTTTGTAAATGAGGAGGGGAGGAGGAGTTGAAGGGAGGGTAGGGAAATGGGAAAAAAAAGAAGCAAGTTATATCATGTACAGGTATAAATTCTCTACGATGAATGTGATCACTATGTATATTGAAAATGTACCAATAAAATCTGATAAAAAATAAAATAAAATAAAATTATATCAAGTATTTTTTCTAACCATAATGGTACAAAATTAGAAATCAACAAAAGGACAGAAAAACTCATAAATATATGGAAATCACCACATGTTCTTGAACAACCAATGGGTTGAAAAAGAAATCAAAAGGAACATTTGAAAAAAATCTCGAGACAAATGCAAATGGAAACACAACAAATTGATACTACAGGGCGCAGCAAAAACAGTACTTAGAGGAAGGTTTAAAACATACAATGACAAGAAAAAAGAGTCCAAATAAACAACCTAATATTATACTGCATGGAAAAGAGAATAAGCCCAAAATTAGAAAAAAGTACTGCAAACATATACAAATAAAAATGAAAATTTTTAAAATTAAAAAATATAAAAATCATTTAAAAATCAGCGAGAGGAAGAAAAGATAAACATTAGAGCAGAAATAAATGAAATCGAGACTACAAAAACAGAAAATATCATTTAAACAGTTGGTTTTTGAAAGGGCAAAAATATTGACAAAATTTTAGCAAGGAGAGAGACACACAGAGAGGACTCAAAGAAAATTACAAGTGAAAGAGAGGACAGTACAACAGTACCACAGAAATACAAAGAAGCCCACTCGCACCACTTTTACTCAGTGTAGTACTTGAGGTCTCAGCCAGGGCAACTGGCAAGAAAAAGAAACATTATCCAAATTGAAAAAGAAAAAAGTAAAATTATCTGTTTGCAGATAACATGATCTTATATATTAAAAAACTCCTAGACTCCAAAACAATTCTTGGAAATAATGAACAAATTTTTACATAAAGCTGCAGTATACAAAATAAGCATACAAAAATCGGTCTTACTTCTGTACACTAACAATGAATTACCTGAAAAAGAAATTAAGTCTCACTTATAATAAGAAATAAATTTAATCAAAGAAGTGGAAGATGTATATACTGAAAACCATAAAATATCGATGAACAAAACTGATGACGCAAATAGATAAAAATATATTTTGTGTTCATGGATTGAAAGAAGTAATTTAATTAAAATGCCTATAATACCCAAAGTGATGTATAGTTTCAATTCAATCCCTATCAAAATTCCAATGACATTTATAAGAGAAAATTTTTAAAAATCTTCAAATTCATATGGAACCACAAAAGACCCCAAATAGAACAAAAAGAACAGAGCTGGAAATTTAACGCTACTTAATGTTAAAATCTACTACAACGCCATAGTGATCAAAATACCATGGCAGTGCCATACAAATAGACACAGATGGAAGTAAGAAAAAAAAAAAAAAAAACAGAAATAAACATAGTATTAGATTGACCTTTGAGAAAGTGCCAAGAGGATATGATAGGAAAAAGAGTAATCCCTTCGTAAATCCTCTGGGGAAACTGGATATCCATGTGCAGAAAAATTAAGTGGAATTTATATCACATCATATGCAAAGGATCAGCTCAGATTAAAGACTTAATTAAACATAAGATATGAAATCGTAAAGCTATGAGAAAAAACAAAAGCAGGGAAAATCCTTTTGGCATTGTTCTGGGTAATGATTTTGGGGGATCACCCCCAAAAGTACAGGCAACAAAACCAGTAATAGACAAATGGGATTGCATCAAAATAAAAAGCACCTTCACAACTAAGGAAATAATCAGTAGAGTCAAGAGGTAACCTGTGAAATAGGAGAACATATTTGCAAAACTCCTATCTGGTAAGAGGTTCATATCCAAAATATATAATGAACTGAAACACCTCAATAACAAGAAAACAGCTTAATTTTAAAAAAGGGCAAAAGACCTGCACAGGCATTTCTCAAAAGAAGACATAATGGAAAGGTATATTAACAATGTTCAATGTTACTAATCATCAGAGACATGCAAATTAAACCTATAAAAAATAAACCTATAATGAAATACCATCTAACACCACCTAGAATGGGTCCTATCCCAAAGACAAGCCACAATTCTTATTAAGGATGTGGAGAAAAAAGGCACGCTTGCTCACTGTTGGGTATGTAAATTGTTATAGCCATCATGAAAAACAGTATGAAGTTCCTCAAAAAGGTAAAAAGAGAACTACCATATGAGCCAACAATTTCACTTCTATTTTTCCAAAGAAAAAGGAATCAATATATCAAAAAAAAAAAAAAAAAGAAAATATAGGCACTTCCATGTTCGCTACGGCATTATTCACAATAGGAAGCTATCATGTTAACTGAAGTGTCCCTCAGTAGATGAATGGATAAAGAAAAAGTGGCCCATATATACAGTGGATAATATTCAGCCTTACCAAGGAGGAAGTCCTGCCGTTTGTGAAAGCATGGGTGAGCCTGGAGGACATTATGCTAAACCAGCCGGATGTAGAAAAGACCAACTGTGCACGATCTCATTCGTACGTGGAATCTGAAGATGTCAAACTCATAGAAGTAGAAAACAGAAAAGTGGTTCCAGAGACTTGGGGTTGGGGAAATTGGAAATACACTGGTCAAGGCACACACAGTTTTAATTAGGCAGCATGAATAACTGCCAGAGATCTAATGCACAGTATGGTGATTATGCTCAATAATACTGTATTTTATACTTGAATTTTCCTAAGAGACTATGTCTTCAACGTTCTCATCACAACAAAGTAAAAATGGTAACTGTGAGGTGATGGATATTTTCATTAGCTTGACAGTGACAACTTTTCACAAAGTATATTTATATCACAACATCACATTGAACACCTTAAATATCTACGATACCTGTCCATCATTCCTCAATACAACTCGAGGAATTAAATAGCTATGTATCTGTTGGATGTAGTTTTCTTTTCACTTTTCCTTCAACCCCCTCAAATACACAAAGTTCTTATATGGGTTATCAATTGATTTGTTCTGTGTACTTCTGAAAACTTACTGTATCTAACTAAGATCCTTACTACTTTTAAATTTGCCCAAATCTATAAAATTGTGTGAATAGCACGTTTAGGTCTGCCAACCAAACATATGCAGAAAGTTTATCGACCCCAAGAATCAACAGCTGCAGAGGGCAGAGGAATTATATTTGGGCAGAGTGTGTTGTAGGCGAACTGCAATGTGGTCACATTAGACCTCAGGTGTTCCCGACGGAAACGCTGGGGCTGGGACCACTCCTGAGGCTGACCTCAAACTGAGGCAAGGAATGAAACCCTCATGTCCCAGTCGTTAAACTCAGGCTGCCCGGGGATGGATAGGCTGAGACTCTGGGCCCGGCTGCTTTCTTCAGTCAAAAGAAACCCTTGAGAGGGACTCCATGGAAAGCATTCAGCTGCCCGCTCCTCAGGGGCCATGAAAATGAGCACTGAGAACTGGTTTAGGCCAGGGAACCATCCCAAGTCCTGTCTTTAATACCCAGTGATGGCCCATCAGATGAGGGCCCTGGTGAACAGCAGCCAGGTGCAGGGAATTGTTTGGACCAACCCTTACCTGGGACAGTCCCTCTCCTGGGAAGGGGACGCAGACACTGCCTGAAGAGCTCTGTGTAAATATGAACTAAGTACTATAAAGGAATTTTAAAAACAAATCTACAAAAATTGACAGGAATATGACTGTCTAAATGGTTGACAACAAAGAAGACGTTTTAAGTTCAATCAGAATAAAATCCTAAGTGGGAAAACACTTTAGTTTTCCCAACAGGGAAAGACATTCACTTAGAAGAAACAAGTAAAAAAGTAATTATCTAAATGAAAGTAAATATAAGCCATTTCATAATGAAATTCTCCTTTTTCCACAGTGAATTAGTTACCCTTCCTGAAGTAAGAAGTCAGAGCCAGGTGTGGTGGCGCACACCTATAATCCCAGCACTCAGGAGGCTGAGGCAGGAGGATCACAAGTTCAAGGCCAGCCTGGGCTACATAAGTGAGTTCAAGGGCAGCCTGAACTGCACAGTGAGACCCTGTCTCGGAAAAAAAAAAAAAAAAGCAAGAGATCAAACATTTATTTGCTTTACAGAGAGAAATTAGTGCCTTTTTATAGACCATGAATGCGCACCCTCTGAGTTTCAAGTTGATCTGAACAGGGAAGAGATATTTTGAACCAGCTCCATCCATTTCTTTTGAGTTTTCTAATGGTGGAGTGTTTTGTTCTCTACACTATCAGAAATGAAGACAGCCGACGGGCACTGTGGCTACAAGGACTCACTGGGCCCCTATTTTAAAGAATATTGGAAGGTAAGAGGATATGGATGCGGAAAGGCCACTGGCTCGTAACATTATATATAATTTTTTTTTTTTTGTGGGTACCGGGGGGTCAACCTCAGGACCTCGCGCGCCAGCAGGCGCCTGTGCCGCTGAGCGATATCACCGGCCCCTTTTTCATATGTGGGTTCCGGGAGTCGAACTTGGGCCCTCGCGCTTGCTGGGCAGGCGCTTAAGCCACTGAGCCATCTCACCGGCCCCATTATATATAATTTAGAAATTATAGTGGATCAAGGTTCCTGTTTTCAGAAAACGCTTTTCAAAATAATATTTATCTAGTAATAAATATTGGAATAAACATTGAAAAAATATCCTGTCCATGTTTTTCAATCTTCAAAATACATTTATTATTTCCAGTGACACAGCGTTGTTTTCATGATTTAGAAATTCAACCCAGGATGTAATTTTCAAAATCTTCTGTAAGCCCTCGAAAGCCCTTGATGTTTGTCCTTAGCGGGCACCTCGGGAACACAGAGCTGATGTCCAAGTGCACAAGCACGGGCACAGAGCGGTGCCAGCAAAGCCACTCGGTGTGCTGAACTGAACTTGAAAACCTGTGTAATATCAAAGGGGACAGATGCTATAGAATAGATCATCTTCTTCCAAACAACATAGTATTTGCTCTTAAGTTCAGTGCTTTCCAAACAAGCCTTCAGGCACATCTGGGAGGAAAATACACTGTTGTCAAGATAACAGTGGAATGTAGCCTGATCTATGGAAGCCATTCAAAGCCAGTATCATAGAAAAATTTAAACTGATAGCATCACAGTGAGAGTCTCCTAACGCGCCCCTCACTTCCATCTGTATTGCACAGTCACGGGTGAGCCAGTCTGAGAACTTGGTGGGCCGTCAGATATCTCTTCCACTCCTTTTTCAATAACTTGACTAGTATGTCATAAACTGTGGCTCATAAACTGTTGAAGAACTGGAAAAAAAGAAGGGGACTTGCACAGATTCCTGATCTAATCTATGTGATCTTAAGCAAGTCAACTTATCTCTCTAGGACTCAGTTTCCTCTTTTGTAAAATGAAAATAACGCCATGTTGTAGAACCCTTGTAAAGATCATGGATAATATTTGAAAAATGCTTGACAAACCTCAGGCTCCCAGCCAAAAGCAGTTGTTCTTAAGAATCATCCCAGAGTCCTCAAATATCGTGCTGGCCCAGGAATTAAATGTTGTCCTCAGGAAGTCATGGAGTTTAAAGGGAATGCTGGAGTTGCACTTCACAAAAATGTTTTTGGCTACGCCCAGGCGCGGAGGGTGTTCAGTTACTTACATCAGTCAGGAAAAGCACTCCAACCAAGCAGAAATCCTTTTGATTACTGTATCTGCCCCCGCCTGACGTCTCCTGTCCTCTGAGAGGCGTACTGACTGTTCTGCCCCAGCTCCTAGGCCCCATTTTCCCTATTGTTAGTGAGAACTAAAGATCTATACTCAGGTCACAGTTATTTCTGGGTATCCCTGCGTTGGAGCCACAGTTTTAGAGACCTGGGTCCTCCCTTTAACCCAGTCCTTGTCAGATGCCCACTATCCCCGTATAACTGAACACCATCGTAATTAACCCTAGGCCACCCAATCTCGAGTGGCCATCCAGTCAGGATCGTATCACGCCTGGGGACCAAAGCCCTGGCACTGACGCCGTCCTAAGCAGGGGCCGTGCTGTGTTGGCCGGGGATGGATGCCTCTCACATCTCCCTCAGAAAAGAAGTTCCTGGAAAGAAAATGAAGAAAATCCATGGCACACCACCAGGGAGATATAGACAATCTGAATTTAAATGTAGTCAGTTCCGTGTTTGCTTTTGAATCTGTCAATCTATAGTATATAATTTAAATTGTATATTTATAGATTATACATAGATTTTTTTACTTAGTATGCTATCATTAGCACATTCAAACTAGGCCATTGATTTATTTAATATATTTTACACAATATGGTCAGACTATAATTTACTAAGCAATCTTCCTATGGTTTATTTTTAAGTTATTTCCAATTTTCCCAGTAAAAAGTTTGCAGTACAATACCACAAAAAAAAAAAAAAAGAGAGAAGAGGAGGAGGAGGAAGGGGAGGAGGAGGAGAACAAGGAGAAGAAGAAAAGGAGGAGGAGGAGGACAGGAAAGGGGAAAAAGAGGCGGAAGAAAAGAACTTGCTCATTTTCCGGGACTGCGGAGTGCAGGCGACAGAGCGCCTCCAGCGGCAGTGCGCTTGGGATCCACTTTGGCTGGAGAATCGCAAGCCACGATGCAGGTCTGACCAAGCCCAGACACCCCAAAAGAGAACTGGAGCGAAGGCCGCTCATTTGAGGAGACTCCTGATGAGCAGACGTGGCAGCCAGCAGCCCCACAGTGCTCAGCTGTTCCCTAGAGTCTGGGCTTTGCTGCCCCTACTCCAACGCCCGCGTCCAGAGCGGCCCACTGCCACAACCCACTGGCCACTCGCTTCCTCCAGGCGGTGGCCCCGGTACTGCCTGTGTCTGGGCAGAGGCTGATGCACCTCGCTTCAGGATGGGAGAAACAGCCCTGCTGTAGCGTTTCCTGCCTGTGCTTCGGCTGTCCCTCCAAGAGGCGCCTTTCCTCATCCTAAAAGCCTGGACCCCAAGGATCCGCATTTCTTTTTCCAGAATAAGATTTTTAACGATAGCATCAACAATAATAATACTTACCTATATGCAAAACAATAAAACTTTCAACATATTTTTATAACCAATGCAGTCATTGTACTTACTGTACTTTTAACCTAAGCAAATTCAATTATACATATTATGCAGGAAAAGTGAAAGAAGACAACTTACATAGCCTGGCAATTCTCCTGCGATACTATAAAATAAAACTGTACTTATGAGCGTCTGAAGCAATCAAGGCTGAAACAGTAACTATACGTTCCACAAAACTGTAGAAAGAATGCACTAATAATTTTAGGATTTCTGACCAATAACAGGGAAACTGAAGACTTAGTCTAGATTTCCGGATGAGTGCACAGAGTTGATTTCATCTGAGGAAGAAATTGAAAAATTAATATAACTTTCAGAACTAATAAAATCATAGGCAATGAACAGGAACACAAATTACCAATAAGTCAGAACAGCATAAAGTACAACTCTTGTCTGATTTAATTTCTGAGTGTGATTCTTTCAAAGAATCGTGTGCTATACGTTAAATTATACTTTATATATTTCTGGATAAACTGTATGGTACCACTTTGTATCTACAAAGCATGACTATTACCCTTGATGGGTGAATTAATACGATTTTCAAGATTGTTTTAAGCATATATTATTTTTACTTCATATTCCAGTGTGACAATATGATCCTCATACAAGAGGTAACCCACAGCTCCGTCACACCATGACATTGCTGGGGCACATGAAAAGGAAGCTAAATTGAGTTGATATCTGTAAGAATTGACAAGCGAACATCTTATCATTTTGATTCCTTTGCAATTTCCTCACAACACTCTAAAAGAAAGGACATTTTCTTGAGCATATACTCAAGCTAAAATATTATCTTATGTAACTGTTACCAAACCCTATTAGACATTATTATCCCAATATTTTACATAAGGGAAATGAGATTCAGAAAGTTTGGGTAATTCACACTACTAATGAGTGAAACAAACGTTCATAGGCACACGGTCACAGAGCAAAGATTCCGGCGTCTCTCCGAGCTCAGTGATGTCCCAGCTGTCCATCCCGAATCCTGGAAGCTTCCTGCAAGAGCACTTCCGTGATTGGTGCAATGACATTCTTTTTCTCTTCAGTACATGTTTGCAGTACATGCAGTTTACAATCATCTTGGGAGTGGGCACTTGTATGTAATACGGCTGGGTTCTTTTTTTTTAATCCCCTTCCCTCCGAACTCCTTCCTTCCTCTCCCAAATTCCCTTTCCCCATTTTCATTCTTGTGGTTTTTATTATTCTTAGTTCATATTATGACACATGGTGTTTACATTCATTGAGGTTATCAGGTTCCTATACATGGCACATCTTTATTCTACTTATTTCTCCTCCGCCTCCCCCCTTCTCTCATCCTCTGTCTCCAGGACTCCTTTGCATTTGCAAGAGATCTCTCTGTACCTTTGTCTCTTTCTATCCAAACTTGATTGTGCTTTTTGTTTGTACCCAGCCTTACTCAAATGAGAGACACTATACAATATTTAAGTTTGTGTATCCAACTTACTTCACTCAACCTATTTTCCATTTCCTATCAATGTCTTGAATTTGCCCTTCTTTATAGCCAAGTAGTATTCCATTATGTATAGATACCACATTTTCTCTATCCGATTGTCTGTTGATGGGCATACAGGCTGCTTGCAGGATTTAGCTATTATGAATTGTGCTGCTACATACATTAGTGTGCCTGTGTCCATGTAGTATGAGGTGTTTAGCTCTTTGGGGAAGATATCTAGAAGGGCAATAGCTGGGTCAAATGGAATTTCTAATTTCAGTTCTTTGAGGAATTTACATACTGATTTCCATAATGGTTTCCATTCCCACCAACAAGGTAAGGGAGTTCCTTTTCACTGCAGCCACACCATGTTTGTTTGTTGTTGTTGTTGTTTATTTGTTTTACTTCTTAATGATTTCCATTCTTTCTGGTGTAAGATGGAATCTTGGCATTGTCTTAACTTGCATTTCTGTAATGACCAGAGATGTTGAACATTTTTTCATATATCTCCTGGCCATTTGTACTTCTTCCTCTGAGAAGTGTCTTTTCATTTCATCTGACCATTTCTTGATTGGGTTTTTTTTTATTTTAAGTGGTCTAATTTTGTTGTTGTTGTTGTTGTTCACATATTCTAGATAGTAGTTCTCTGTCTAAGGAATAGCTGGCAAACATTTTTCCCATTCTGTAGGTTGTCTCACTTTACTAATTGATTCCTTCACTGTGCAGAAGCTTTTTGATTTGATGCAACCCCATTTGCTGAGTCTTGTAGCGACATTCTGATGGGCTCATCCAACTCCCCTGTAGGAGTAAATGACAAAGTCCTCAGTGAAATCGGGCAGCTCTGAACCTGGAGCAGCCTCCCTTTTATGAGGGTGGCTTGCTTCCTGTGTCCGACTCTGGAATTCTGGTGCGCCAGTTCTGCAAAGTTAAAATTAAATTAAAATTTAAAATAGGCATTAAAATAGGTGTGCAAAATTGCGATCGAACAGTCAGCTCTCAGTAGAAGTCAGAGGTCTTTTCTCCCTAACCATTTTCTTTTCCATTTCTCCTTGGCACTCTCCAGGAGGTATAACTGGGGCGCACCTGCTCTGCAGATGACACCCCATTTCCTCCATGCCTCTCCAAGTGCTCTGGACCCCAGCCAACAGCAGACCCGAGCCACGCACTCTCTAAGGGATGCTTGAGGGTGACTGGGGGACAGATCAGGAAAGGTTTCCTCTTCTTAGGTTTTGTGTGTGTCATGGTCTCATCTCCTGAACCAAATTCACCCCTAAAAACTCCTGAGGAAAATTTTTAAATTGTTTTTTCTTTATAATATTTGTATGCTGTTGTTCATAAATCCAATGAATGGATTGATAAATTTACTGAATTTGATCACAGGCCCCCAAAAAAGTTGTTCCTACAAACTATAAAATGTAGAAAAGCTCACTAACCAATGCATTTGAGGGAGTAAAGTTCTGCTGTTTTTTGTGTCAAATAATTCATGAATAATTAAGCGGCTCAAGTTTTCACCTGGCACAATGCGTGGTGATTAGAAATTAGCAACTAAGTGAAATAATGGGCCTGGACTTTCCCGCTGACGAACTTCTAAATGAAAAGGTTTTATTCTATGAAACTAGGATGTGCTTTCTTCTTGTGAGCTACGCACCTCTGGTCATTAATCCAAATCTCAGTTAGGTTCATACCTCCCCCCAGCAGGAAAATCTATTCATATAACGATATAAACACCTGAAGCAAAAAAAAAAATAGGAGGTGGCCATGGGATAGCTACGATACCCAACCCTGCGGATTTCTGGCAGCTGTCCGGCAAATTGACGACTGGAATTAGAACAAAATGTAACAGAAGTAAAAGGAAAAAGACACCGGGAAAATTTATTACCAACAGCAGCTCTAAAGTGGAGTGACTCACGACCTCGGCGGGACCAGTGGAGACGCTCGCGACGGCTGAAGACGCGGAGCCCTGGCCTCGGCCGTGCGGACAGCTCGGCGCCAGCAGCAGTAACGCGAAAGGAGGACGGATGGTGCCGCAAGAAACGCAGCTAACCAGCGGGTCGGTCACCTCCAGATCACTGCCGGACAGGCGCCGGGGTGCGGTGTATACAGGACGGTCTGTTCTTCTCACTGCGCTGAAACTAGGATTAAAACAACAAGCAGAAAGGAAGCCTGCAGTCGCGCCTTTGCCCCTTTGCCCCCTTCATGGGCTGGCGTTTGCAGAGCTCGCAGAGTTCACAGTTGACACAGACCGTCCAGTGCCCACTCGACCCTTTCCGCCTTGAGTTTTCCAGGGAGAAGCCCGGTGCAATTTTAATAAATACCTCCCAGCCCGAAGTGTTAGCGAGCAGTAAATCTGACTTCTGTGAATCTTTTCCCACGACAATAAGTCCGATATGCAGGGCCGGTGAGATGGCTCAGCGGCGTAAGCGCCTGCCGGGGAAGCGCGAGGTCCTGAGTTCGACTCCGATCCTCACAATACTGAGTCCGATATGTAAAGATACATGAATCAAAAAGTGCATTGCAGGGCCGGTGAGACGGCTCAGTGGCTTAAGCGCCTGCCTTGCAAGCGCGAAGGCCCGAGTTCGACTCCCGGAACCCACATACGAAAAAGGGGCCGGTGATATCGCTCAGCGGCACGGGTGCCTGTTGGTGCGCGAGGTCCTGAGGTCGTCCCCCCGGTACCCACAAAAAAAAAAAAAAAAAAAAAAAAAAAAAAGTGCATTGCAGCTTTGTTTATAGCGGAAGAAGCTAGAAACAGAAGAAATAGTCATCAGTGCGAGAAGGAATGAACACTGGTTTTCTATGATGTGAAATGGTGTGAGGCATTTTAAAAGAATTAATTCAGTCCGTTCCAGTTAATTCGAAGGAATTTCCACAACGTATGGTAGGCTTTAAAGGTCATAAAGAGATGTATGTATAAGGCATCCCACTTTGGTAAAGTGTTTTTTGGGTTTTTTTAAGTATGCGGGTACTGGGAGTCAAACTCAAGACCTCGCACTTACCAGGAAGACGCTTATGCCGCTGAGCCATCTCGCCAGCCCTAAAATGAGTCTTGAAATGTGACATATTGTGTGTTCACACATACATAGAACACACGTGGAAGGATGCACGTCAGGTGCAAATCGTGACGGGGGTGGAAGACATAGAAGAGATCTAAGACGTCATGTGTGTGTAAATGTGAAATTCCCAGCACATGCTATGTAGCCACAGAATGTTACTGGTAGCTATCACGGGTGGTAGGATTATATCACGGGTGGCAGGATAGATAACTTTCATTTTCTCCCCTCATTTTCCTCCTTAAATATTTTTTTTAACTTTACAATATTTTTAAATGTTCAACTACAACTTTTAGTAATTTTTCTAAAAATTTTTTTTTAATTTTTATTTTTTTAAAAATTTTACCAGAAGTAAGTCACCAGGCCACGGGTGAAACTTGCCTCTCTGACCCTAAGGTTGCAAAGGCCTAATACTGGGGTGCTTTCCATATCTCCCTCCGACAGGAAGATGTGGGCTGATAATGTTAAGGCTGATACTGATCTGATACTGCAATGCTGCACTACCTTCCACACCGTATTCAGATCTCCTCCTACGCTTTATTTGGACTCGATTTCACTCTAGAGGAGCCAGTACATCTGTTAGATTTGATGCGAGTGGTACTCACAAATACCAGAAGGCACCCTGCACCATGTGATTGCTTTCTTGGACCTTGCTGACACTGGGTCAGTTCTACCAAGAACTAGCAATGTATGTGCGTCTACAACTCTTACCCAGCACGTAACAGGACCGTGTGCAAGAGATGAAACAATGTAATGATAACTTGCATCTTTTAGGCAGCCAAATAAACTCCCGAAGTCCAAGGCTTCTGGAGGCAGGTTTCCGGGAATTTGTAATGCCCAATGAATCCCCAGAAGCTGCACTAGAAATAAGAAGGAGGTTTTCAGTCAAACACAACTGTATGTCTCCCACATAGCCAAATGCAGACAGCGTAAAACTCACAGACAATGTGGCCTCCAAGGTGGAGCAACCCGTGTGAATTAACAAATTAATTTATGTGGGCTGCTTTATAGCTTTCATGACACTTCTGCATACATCATCCTCTAGCTTTAAAACATTGGGTATTTTCTAACTACTTTACCTTCAGAACAACTCTATTTTATGGATCAGGAATCCAAAGCAAACAGATTTTTAAATTTACCTAATAAAAACAACTCATTGATAAATGAGCATTTGTCTCTTTTTCACCTTCACAGAACATCTAGAATCCCAGGAGGGCATGGCTGCTTTTGTTGTAGCCACCTATATCTCTGGTGCTTCGCCACTCGCAGGCACGAGGGAGATGTGCAGTGAGGCTCTGCTGGATGGACGAGGGGCTCCAGCCACTAGAGGATTCTCCTTTATATGCTGTTCAGAATCCGAGAGGTTATCTACACAGAACATCCAGAGCCTGCATAGGGAAACAGAGCAGATCTATTTTTTATGCCAAATATTTTACATCTAAATATTTCCTGCAGGTTACAAGACAGCATTGTAAAAAATGTAATTACTCATTCCTTCTTTTTTGAGGGGGGTGTTGAGATAGGGTCTCGCCATGTAGTTCAGGCTGGCCTTGAACTTGCAGTGATCCTCCTGCCTCAGCCTCCCAAGCGCTGAGTACACGCCACACACCCAGCCCTACACATTATTTTTAATAAGAACTTTTATCTGTTCTTCAGCCCATATCTATAAGAATTTCCATAATGAAACACTGCAGGGAGTCCCACAGCAACGGGTCCTATGCACTGAGAAGAAAAGGCATGGTTTCCATCATTTTATCATTCAATTTATCCAAGAAGCAGGGAAGAGGAAGAGACAAAAAGAAAATGCAGGAAGACAAGGAAAATCATGATCTCAGTGAATCTTTAACATTTTCGAGGTGGATGAAATTAATTAGTGGGTAGGGAGGTCTGGTGTATCTGCTAGTCTCCCACAGTTTATTAACGGTTCCCCCATTCTCCACAAACACAGCCGGCACTGCCTTTCTCCCCAGAAGCTTCTGACACCATCACACACAGTGCCATCCATAGTGCCATGCAGCACAAGGCTGCGTGCGTGGGTGTCTTTGGCTTCTCTCTCTGAACTGCCCTTATTGCCCACCCAGCTCTGACCACTGTTCCCCCTCCCCTCCAATGCCATCCTCCCCCAAGGTCCCTTCACAGGCACCCCACATACACACTGGGTGATCCCACCCTTGCCACCAACACTTCTGCCTTTGCAACTCTGGATCTCTGCCTCAGCTCGCTAAAGGATCGTGACATCTCTCAAAAGGGAAGATCCGAGCTCAAATGTTGCAGAAATGGGGCCAGGGGTTTGCAACTAAATAGGTCACTGCGGATGTGCAGAAGGGCGTCTTTGTCAGGTGTCGAGAGAAGCCATATTAGGGAGAATGTATGGTACACCCAGCCAGAAAGAAAAACTTGCTTAATTTCTAATCTTCCGTACTTTGACATCTCCTTTTCTACTCAGCCCAGTTTTCGTTGGGCTCCTTGTTAACACAGAAGTCTGCTCTACCTCTTATTTTCTTTCTTACCTTCTGTACTCCTCTAGCCTAGATTTCATATATTCTCCAAGGCTTAGTTTAAATCGCATTTCCTTATATCCTGAATTACTGGGCTTAGTGGATCATACTGTATGACTGCTCTTTAATAAACCCTAATCCATTCCTCTTTGGTTGTGAATTGAACCCAATTCAATATGGTCATACACAATTCTTAGGATGAGTAACTTTTTCAGATAATCCTAATCTCCAAAGTTCTAATGTAGTTGAGAGTTAGCACGCCTTCTACAGCCTCTCTAGGGAGCTATTAGAGGGAAGCCTTGGGCCAGTTCAGTCACATAAATATACTTATTAAACAAATGTACAATTGCAAGCAAGGACACAAACGATCATGTAATCTCTTACAAGTTTCATGAATTCCAGCTTTCAGAGCTTTTTGTGTTCCAAATACCACCATACACAAAATGTTTAACCAGGACAAAACAAAATATTACAGGGGCAGGATTCTGTTTCCTTTCAGTTGGCATCAGGGAACGAGAATTCGCTGACCCGGTGGCTGAACCCAGGATAATTAAGGACTAAGTCTTGACTCTACTGGCCTTACAAGGGTAGAAATGTGGGCAGTGTCTCTCTTAGGTTCACTGACCCACACAATTTGAATACCTGTAGTTTCATCAGTCACAACCCAATTTTGAACTTAAAGTGTTAAGTAAAACATCTGGTGTTGAATTGATTTTGTTTAAAAAATGCACATGTAGCCTGTAATATGTGGCAGATACTGCTATGCAGATATTAATTCCATTAATCCTCAGTGGTCTATGAGGTAGGCACTAATAAAATGCCCATTTTCTTACTCAGAAACTGACATACAGGTAAGTTCTGGTATTGTAACTAGTAAGTAGCAGGGCCGAGACTCACACTGAGGCTATCTGGTTTCCAGGCCTGGTGGTCTTCACAAGCCCTCTGCCCTTCGGGATCACAGAAGTTGCCTCTGGAATACAGTCTTCCTGATAAGAATACTTAGCTGACGCAGTTGCAGTACTAGGAACATTTAGGTTTAGTTTAACATGACTAATAATGACGGTCACACTACTCCACTCTCCATATTCAAGCATTTAAAGTAAATAATACAGCATTGGTTAAACCTGTGCTTTAGTAGTGTGTCCATGCAGAATACTGGGTTTTATAAAAACCTGTTTACTAACTGTCCAGTCTTGTAGATCTGTAGATCTCCACTTTCACTGTTTCGCTCTTGAGCTAGTAAACTTTCTGGTATTCCTTCGGTATACACGGAATTGTAATCTCAACTGGAGGACTCGGAGCTGAACTAGACTGACTTCCCTTGTGAACGCAATTCCCTGCTACATTATTTCCACCAGATGACTGATTTACAGCTTTTGCTTGAACAATACCAACTTGGAGATTCTCGATCTCTTGAGACAGCCGTCTTGTTGGTAGACATTTTCAGCTGTCAGAAAGTTCTTCCTTATATTAAGTAAGGATGTTTTTCTTAAAACACTCACTGAGTTGGTCATAGTTCTGTATGATGATTAAGGAGTAGAACATGCAGATATACCAGACAAATCAGCAACAAAGCGATGGCGTTTCCAAGCATTGTACACGGCCCTCATGGAAGATAATGCGCCACTGCAGAAGAGTTCCTGGTGGCGGAGGTGAAACTCAGTGAGTCCACAGCGGTGCGGGAGTACGAGAGGAGAGGTCGGTAAGACCTGCAGCCATAGCGGAGGCCATACCACAACGACCAGGCTCCCAGGAGGCAAATGATAAATGCTGCTGACAGATGGACTGAACCCGTGTTAGACAACTCGCTGTGCAAACACAGTTCCATTTATCAGAACACCTGATTCCTGCCTCTGATTGATCATGGCTCAGAATCCAGCTGTGGAAAATGCCCCAAAGTGGCTAGTTGGTATTTTTTGCAATTTGTGGCAGAAACACAGAATCAGCAAGCCTTGGGTGACTGTGTCGCACTTCTCTGTCTACCCCAGAGAGCTGCTGATTTTGAATTGCAAGTTACTGATTGCTAAGTGGTTCACACTGATCCAGGGCACTGTGCATAACTGGACAAGATGGGAATACCAAATTACAGATTTGTGCAAGTTAGAAAATCCCCATCTTCGTGGTGATAAATAATAGAGAGAATAAGCAGTAGTTCCCAAATGTAAATGCTGAATACTCAGATTCACATGGCAACCTTTGCAGGAATAGGGATTCACAGAAGTGTGACACTGCAAAAAGCAAATGTTGCTAAATAATTATATTTGATACCAGAGTTCAGATATTCAGACACCCCACTTAGACAGTAGGTCTGGCACTAAAACGTGAAAAAAAATTTGTTCTGTACACTTAATATCTACCCGGTTCACTATGTATAAATTGTATCTCAATTGTAAAAGGATGCTTTAGCAGTAGCCAGAAGCAGATGATCGAGCCAGTTACAAAAGGAATCGTAAATGGAAGAAGGACGTGCAGAGCAACTCCTCTCGGCTCGACCACGTGGCCAGTGCTCTGTCCATCCTCTCTCTCACTGGCCTCTCCTGTACGACAGGATCTGAATCTCACAGATAAAGAATTTGAGGCTCCAAGAGATCGCTTACCTTCATGGGAGATCTAAGATACCAAACCAAGTATCAATCCATGTTTCCAGGGCATCCTTTAGGGTCTCAGAACACGTCCTCTAGGCTGAGGATGGCCACAGCCAGCTGTTGGTGTCCACGTGGAGGTATGTGGACATTCAGGCTAGGGAAAGGTGACGCACGCCAGTCAGGTGCCTTGCAGGGTGCAGGAAGCCAGGAGCAGAAAGAGGAGCTGGGCTGCAGTAAGCAGCAGCTTTCCCTTCAATGCCATGCTTCTGTGTGGGGCTCCAAGAGGGTCTTGAAATCCAAAATTCAAATCTGGCCACACAGGTCTATTATCAAGGCAGGAGGTATACCTACCAAGTTAAATGTTATTTAACTAAGTCTGTCTCGTGCACAAATGTCAAATCTCTAGCTATGTGGCACCTGGGCTTCATTCTCACCTTGGGCCCTATGAATGTTAGGGATGCCAGCACCTATGGGAGTTTGACCAGCATTTATTGAAATGTTCTTTCTCTCACAAGAAACTCCCAGTAAGATGTGAACAGGAGAGGGCAGGACCATTAAGCCAGCTCTGTGCTTAAAGAAGAGTAGACACCTAATAATTATTCACCCCAAAAGAACTGAGAGGATAAATCTCAAGGACCAGTCAGCGCCCTGAGTCACCTCTAGGAGTGAGCGAGAAGACAAGACGGGGTGGAAGAACCGAGGCTGGGTGCCCTGTGCCCGGATTTTTCTCAGAATATTTGACTCCCGCTAAAAGTGGAGGAAGAAGTATAAGAAGTTATAAACCCTAAACCCTAATCACAAGTGAAATCATCATACAGCAACTGTATCTCATACAGAGGTTAAATCGCTTTCCCAAAAACTTAACAAATGCAATACAGGGATAACTTTCCGTAAGAGATCATCTAGCAGTCAGTTTTCTGTGTAGGTGGGTGCCAAGATGCTAGAAGACATCTCCTCTGCTAACTCCTCCCTCCAGTACCTTTAGGCCAAGCCGGAAGTATGCTCCACCCCAACCTCCTCACAGGCAACCCTAAAGATACACAAAGTAGGGAGAAATTCCAGGAGACCAGAACATTTCTAGCACGCTACTTCACATTAAAGGAATATCAAATTTCCCCCTTTTCTTCTGCATCTCAAAATAACTCTTTTTTTCCACAAGTATTTATGAAGCAACTATAATTTATGAAGCAACTAATAATAGAGCTCTAGTCTGTGCTTAGGACATTTAAAGAACTGACACGAACCCTGTCTCCACAAAGCTTACGTTCTTATGCGTGATGTCAGTCTTGGATATACGTGCAACAGGCTTAGAGTGCATATCGAGGCTGGAAATTTTCGAAGAGACGGGGTGAGTCTAGTGTACATCCAGGCTTAAGACTCACTGGCCTAGTTGAAGATGCAGATTAGTCACTCATTTAAAAAAAAAAACGTGAAAATGTTACAATGGAAATCAGGGAATGGAGGTGGTAGCTAGACAGGGCTTTAGTTCAGAAGAGTATTTCAAAGACTGTTTTCAGGTCTTACGGTTGATGGTTAATATCCAGCTATCCCCCAGGAGCCTCAGGCACTCAGAGGCGGGACTTTTGGCAGAGGACGGGATTACGCGGGAAGCGCGCCTCCCTTGCGGCCAGTGGGCGGGGTCTGGTCAGAGGAGACCGGAAGGGCGTGGCTCTCTCCCTGGCTGCCCTTGCTGTTTCCTGGCAACCATGACGTGAGCAGCTCTTCCTCTGCCATGCCCCTCTGCCATGCTGCTGCTTCTTTGGAAAATCACTTACAAACTTGAATATTCACAAATGTATACCATCTCTAGAGAGAAATACAACCAATAATAACTTTTCAATGGTAGAGTTAAAATATACATCCTTTTTGGAGCTGTCTAACCATGCGCTGAAATACAACCCAACATGGGTGTCAGATATTGTCTCAGCGATGAGATAGTGACTAAGATACCAGGCACATTTGAAACAGGAAAAGTTTGATCAAGTAGAGAAGCTGGTGGTGCGTGAGAGAAGAGGCGAGTCTACAGGAACTGAGTCCTTCCCAAGGTGGGAGGGAATGAGCGCCAGAGCACAAAGGCAAGGTTGGCCTTAAACAGGTGCTGGGATGTTTTCGCTCACTGGACCAGAAAGCGCAGACTACAAGACGCACCAGAGTCGGAAGAACCGGCGGATGCAAACCTGGGAGTTCTCCTCTGGTCGTCCTCCTTTTCTCTATGAACCCAAGATTACGAGCTAAGATCAAGCAGGCGTCCCATCTACCTAGACGGAGCGGGACAGACGAGGAAGGACTTTGATTCCAAGTTTGCCGGGAAAAAGCCCCTGGAGGACCAAGAGGAAAAGGCACGGGGAAGTTTGGTACTTTCTTTGCAGTTAAAAGACTAAAAGGATAACAGGATTCTTGGGTTGTCTCTCCCAGCTGGGAACCCCAGATTTAACCAGTAGAAGTCTTTGATCTGGTAACCCTGCGTCCCAGCTCCTCAGGACACGAAGGAGATGTGAACTGAGAGTCCAGGCCCCGGCTGGGCCTGAAGAATACGAGCGGGCCCAGTGTCTCAGAGGCTGGGCTTCTTTCTCATGAACCGATGGCCTGCGCACGATGAGTGTCTAGCCTGCTTCCTGTCCTCACCCACTCCACTGTGACGGGGACGCAGCAAGGGTGCGAAGCTGTCCTGGCCCATTACCCCAGCTCTGCAGCAGCCTCCGCGGCCCCCAGTAGGAAGAAGGAGAAAACCACATCGCACCTGCTGCCACATTTATTTCCTCTGAGTTTGAGTCCATGTTGCAACCCCTCCTGCCTCCCTCAACCCGAGCCCCTTGCTACTTCAGTAAGCCAGTTGATACGCCAAATGCTCAGGCCCAGGGCTGGGGACAGCGCTTGGAGCGAGACAGGCTGGATACTCACTCAGCAGACAGAACAGGCACGTACTCCACACTATCGCTTAACCCTCTCTCCGGGTTAAATGGTGTCCTTTTCACTTCACAGAGAGGGAAGCTGAGACTTCATGAATTGAAGAAACTTGCCTAAGATCTCAGCCAGACCGTGGTAGAGCCAGGAATAAAATCCAGGTCTGTGTGACTCCAAAGCCTTGCTTCTAATCACTACATTTTATCACTCTTGGATTTGAACTCTAGCCTTACCACTTAGTTGTGCAACATGGGGTTCAGTAATTTCTCTGGGTCTCAGTTGCCTCATCTGTAAAGAGGAAAGAATATTACCCAATTATGTAAAGAGCCTGGCACTTGAGTGTCATTTAAAATGGCAGTGAGCACGTTTATCACTACTGGCCGTGCCGTTGGTTATGTTCTGTGCTGTCCCTGGCAAGGAGCAGAAGTGATGTGAGGAAGGCGGCTCAGAGCCTGGTGTGGTAGCACGGGCCTGTAATCCCGGCTACTGGGGAGGATGTTACAGCAGGAAATTACTGAAGCCCTGGAGACTGAGACCAATCTAGGCAACACGGTGAGGAAAGTTGTGATAAAGAAATGGTAGTTGGAAATCAACATTTTAGTCATTCCTGATGTATTGACCCAATTAGATTTTTCTGCTTTGTCTTTTTGCTTATACAAAACAACACACTTGAGTAATTCTCACATATCCAGACTTATATTCATGTCCATTATAAAGTATTTACCTTGATATGATACAGAACTAAAGTCCATGGACACAGATTTCAAGGAAGTTGATTTCACTACTAAGAAAATAGAACAACATATGTTCATTTTAGAAATAAAATACCTGCAACCAACTTTACAAATCATTCATGCCAAAAATGAACAGTACCATTAAAAAGCAATCCATTCCTGGTATGTAGCCAAAGGAATAGAAAAAATACATCAGAGCAAAAACTTGAATATGAATGTTCATAATAGCATTATTTATAACAGAAAGATGTGGAAACAACTTATGTGTCCACCAACTGATGAAGTGATAACACAGTCCACACAATGGATTATTATTCGTTTGTCAAAAGAAAAAGTTCTGGTGCAACCTATAACATGGGTGAACTTTGAAAACATGCTAAGTGAAGGAAGCTGGAAACAGAGGACCACATTATGTAACCCCCATGTACGTCCAGAAGAGGCCACGCTTTAAAGGTGGAAAGACTAGTGGTTGCCAGCAGCAGGGGAGGGGAAGGAGATGACCTGATTGGTAATGGATATAAGGTTTCTTTTTGGAGTGATGAGTGTGTTCTGGAATTAGGTCATGATGGTGGGTGTACAATTCTATGAATATTATGAAAACTCAGAACTGTGCCCTTAAAAGGGTGATTTATATCTTAGCTCTACCATTTAAAAATTATTATCTGTTGTATTTCTCTCTAGAGATGGTATACATTTGTAAATATTTAAGTATATAAGTGATTTGGAGAGAAAAGAAGTTTCAGAACAAACATAAATCTCACACCTGAACTCCAACACAATATTTCTAAGGTTATTAATAAAGACAACTAGGAAATTATATGGAGGTATTAAGATTTCTGTTCTGTTTAATGTTCTTATTTCTAAAGAAGACTCAACACTGAATATGACCAAAGATTCTAAGGTTATACATGAATCCAATTTTTTTTAAAACTCAATCTTTGATCACTGGAGAAATAAACAGTAGGGTTAACACAGAAAACTCTGCCTATGGAGTTAAGAGCCCCGCAGCCTCTGGGACACTTTCACCAAAAGGCAAGAAGGAAGTAGAAATTCACCCTCCGCTTGCAGAGCTGTGACCGGGTCATGCTGCCCTGCAGAAGGAGATGGAATTGGGTGCTTTAATAAAATGTTTGTCCTTTCTAAAATTTCACTCCAACTTCTCAGATAGAGCTGTCAAACTGCGGAGCAACTCTCCATTTAACTGAAACATCTAATCTTCAGAAAATTGCTCATTATCCTCAGTTCTGCCCAGAACAATGAAGAAGACGTTAGAAAGAGCATCCCGTATCTGACCGAGTACATGTGGTACCAGTCCATCTTTAGAACCAAAAGGAGAAATCCATCTTTTAAAGGATCTTTCCTTTATCAGTGCTTTAAAAATCCCATTTTGCACTGAAATAATATAGTGCAAATATAGAGTTATAATATACTTTAATATAGTCTTTTACTAAAAAAAAAAAAACAGGACCTTCATTTCTCTAACAGAGAGGTTTACACAACCGATTATTTAACAGCCCAACCCTAGCACATTTGTGTATTTGTCGTCAATTAAGTAACACCTCAGAAATAAGTGTAAGCATACCACATGTGATTTCTTGCTTTACTGACCTAGACCAACAATTGTTTTCATCACAAAATAACAGAAAGCCCAGTGTAAGTGGAATCACTGTTGCTCTGTGACCTTGAGCCAATCACTTACCATCTCTCAGTCTCAGTTTGTTTCACCAAAAAATAATGGGCATTAATTGGATGGTAAAAGATTCTTTTGATGGTCACAACACCGTGATTTAATTCTGTATTTTATCTTCTTGGGTGCACATATTGGTTGCAAGCATGTGACCTGTGGCCTGCAGGAGGGCTGGGTTTTTGTGCTGTTTTAGTTGCTTGTGCTTTTGCTCTGCTGTGCCCCTTTCAAGGAGTATAATCATCATGGCAGTCATCAAAAGGAGCAGACCAAAACATAAAAGTTCTGCACACTTTTGCACACTTTCTCTTCTGTTGCCTACAGAGCAGGTGAGAGATTTATTTGCTTGCACTTCAAGATGAAAGCCTTAGCTGGCCTCTGTAAAGAGAGACAAGGTGGATATGAGATGGTTTCCATCTCCGGAGGTGGATGAAATTTAATTGAGCAACTTGAAGAGTTGTTACAGTGAATTTGAAGCCCCAAGGATGCAGATCTAATGTGTCTTCACAAACATGGTCTTCCATAGGCGGTTTAAAATAGACAATTTAACCTAACTGAAAGGTTGGCATTACAAAAGAGACTGCAGTGAGTGGAGAGGGGCTAGGACGTCAGACCCGGACACACGTTGCACTGACCTTGTGATCCCTTAGCGGTTGTTCTGGATGACCATGATCGGTGATCAGGCAAAAGCAGGTTCATCAGAGGAACACGCGGCAAACAGGACTTGGTTGCACAGGTTCCAGGGACAGAGCAAGAGGAAACGCTTCGTTCTGTCTCCTTGATCATTGCTACAGTGAGGGACAAAGGAATTGTCTGTGAAGGATGAATGGAAGTGTTTACCAACGAGAAAAGAGAGATTGCTCCGAGAGCAAGCGATGAGGAAAAAGGCCGATGATTTCTTTAGGCAGAAATATGGAGTAGTCAGGACAAGGCTAATGTGGTTTTTGGCAAACAGAGGGTTTTCATTCCTCTGGGGTAAATTATAGAGTTTGAGTGAATATTTTTCCAATTTTTACTTCCAAAGTAGTAAGCCAGTAGTCCTTGAAACTATCAAAAGAAACCTTTCATTATTTTAGAAAGACTTTCAACCCTTTATAGTAAAAGATTTTAGACAAAAAAAAGATCAATTTTATGATGGCACCATATTAAAAAAAAAAGTATATTTTTGTGGTAATGAGTATGTAAAAATGCACTACTCTTCTCCATTTGCATCTAACAAGATTACAGCTAGCTAGGGTTTTCCTCCTCAGGAGCCAGTGTCCAAATTATTCCCCTTCCCTTCAAGCTTCCTGGCTCAATTACTCATTAAGGCTGCTTCCAGTTACTTTTTAAAGCCAGAGCTGAAGTAAAGATCACAGGACTTAAAATAGTTCTTTCCTGTGCTCACTTAAAATGCGGACAGTGGGGCCCTAACACAGCAGACTCTGATGCACTAAGTCCCGGAGGAGGCCTGGAAATTTTATCTGCATCTCCCGCAAATTTCCCTTCTAATGAAGCTGACTTTCCTCGGGACCACACTTTGAGAAACATCATTTAGATTCGTAAAATCGGAAGTTCTAGGTACCTAAAGAGATACTGGCTTGTTTTACAAATGATGAAACCAAAGTTCAGAGGGAAACAGTGATTGCCAAGGAGTGGTCCCCTTAGGACCAATGTCCTAACTCCAAGGCCAGAGTTTCCCTGTGGGGCTCCTTTCTACCCAGGGCCTGGGGCTCCGAGGTATGTGTAATGGTTGATACATTGTGTCAATTTGAGAAGTTTAGAAGTTTAACTAAGTGACTAGGCAGGGGGCCAGGGTCCTCACTTTGTGAACATCCTGAGCCTGTGCAAGGGGAGGGCAGGGAGAGGGTGTGAGTGCTGCATCCGCCCTAGGGTTAGTGGCCTGTTTACAATGTAAGGGAGGGAAAGAGGTTTGCTCTCCCCCACTTTTGCTCTTGCTGCTTTTGCTGTCTTCTGCTGCCATGAGCTGTTGCCTTCACCATGCCACCCTGCCTTGGAGCTAGCTGATTATGGACTGAAACCTCCACAAACCGTGAGCTAAATAAACCTTTCCTTCCTTAATTTTGGGCATTGGGTATTTTGTCTCAGTAACGACAAAAGTAACCAAGACAATATGAAAACAAAATGGGAACCTATATTTGACCAACAGGGCCTCCAGAGGAAGTCATGTGAGAACTTTAGCAACCCCCACAGACAGGCCACAATTTTAGCCATAGTTCATAATAATACATCCAGACTTTTAAAATATAATAAACTCTTTTGTACAAAAATGTGTATTTCACAAATTACCTTCTTTGAGTCTCCCAAAAGCTCCATGAGATAGTGAGAAACTATTTTTCCCATTGTATACACGAAGAAAATAAAAACTCAGATAAATTTAAGATATACATGAGTCCTAGGGGGATACCTCATATTTAAACCACAGCACTAAGTTTTTCAGAGGGAACACCCATTATATTCATGAAAGGAAAACTTTTTTAAATGAAGAAAATGGAAGCATACCTTCGTTGTGGGGTTCATCTAATACTGACAGAGGACTGCACGGTGGAAATAAAACCGAAGGAGCAGAATGTTGGAAAAGAGCACTAATTTGAGTCACCTCGTATATGGTTCTGGACAAACCTAATAAGCAATTACTCATTGTATCAGCTTTCCATCACCAGGACAAAACCCCTGACACACTCAGCTTAAATGAGAAAAAGGTTATTTTGGCTCATGGTTTCAGAGGATTCAGTCTATATTTGGCTGGCTTCAAGGCAGAATCATAATTACAGCAAAAAAGCCCAGTAGAGGAAAACTGGCACCTCATGGCAGCTGTGAGCTCATCGGTGATTAGCCCATCGATGAGGCTAGGGTCCCCATGATCTAATCCCTGAATTTCCAGAAGCCCTTGAACACATGAAACTTGGGGAACAGTTTTTATCTGAACCATAACTCCCACTTGATTCTACACAGGGGAAAGTGGATTCAGCTCTTGCCTGATCATTGCCGCAAGGAATGGGAGTGAAAATTAGAGATAAAAAAAATTTTGGAGAGAAGGACGTGCTCAGAGAAAGAGAGCTGTGCAGCGCAGAGACCTCCTGCGCCTGGCTGTGGCGGCTTTCCGCCACAAGAGTCCAGAGTGGTTCGTCCCATCCAGAGAGGCACTGGGAGGAGAGAGGCTGAATGGAGCAGGTCTTGAGGGAGACAGTAACTGCCGAAGGTAAGGATGTTCCCCAGAGGCCACCGGGAGGGCTGCCTCTCTCCTTCCTGCTTTTCAGGCTCTCATAATTTCAATTTAGTCAAAAGCTTTCTGAATAACTTCCTTGCTAGGTCTAATTTGCTGTTGAGACTATCCAATGAGTTCTCTGTGTGTGTGTGTGTGTGTGTGTGTGTGCACGCATGCATGCTGGCGATCAAAACCCTAGTGAATTCTTAATCATAATTATATTGCTGTTATTTCTAATTTATAATTGGTTCTTGTTTGGTTTTTTCTGAGTATAATTTGCTATCTAATGTTTCCCTTGAGTCTCACTTATGGTGTCATACTTCCTTGTGTATTCTGTGTTTTGTCCTTTTGCTTTGTTCTTCAAGGGAATGGCATGAACTAATCCATCTTGTATGCCACCAAAAAGAAATGTGGTGGGCTGGTGAAATGGCTCAGTGGCATAAGCGCCTGCCTGGCAAGCGCGAGGGCCCGAGTTCAACTCCCGGAACCCACATAAGAAAAAAGGGCCGGTGATATCGCTCAGCGGCCCAGGAGCCTGCTGACGCGCGAGGTCCTGAGGTCGACCCCCGGTACCCACAAAAAAAATAAAAAAAGAAATGTGTTTGTTTCTGCTCTATACCTAAGGCCATACCAGCCTGGGACCATTTTGATTTCTATCTTGAAATTTTCATATTACTCAGGTAGTATGAATTTGAATTCAAATCCATAAAAAGGTCAATGGTATATTGTTTTACTTTCAGCCGCCATCTTTGTTTGAGACATGCAAATCTTTCCCACCTTAATTCAAAGAGAGTTGTGCGTGCAAAGTAGCCATTCCTACTGACAGCCTAACTACATATTGGTTAGTATGTGAGAATTACTGCAAGAAAATGCAAAAGCAAGAAAAAGTAAGGATTTTGTTTCTTTTTGCATTTAGATTGTGGCATGCATCAAGGAACTGGAGTTTGCTTAAAATGAAAATATCTGCACCTGTGCAGATAGAGTTTTAAAATCCCACTGAAATAGCACCATATGAATCACTGTACTTCACTTTCCTGACTATTCAACTACATCACTGCAGCAAAGAAAAGATCTGTAAATAGTACTGCCAAGCTGATGCATATTTTTACTGGAATTGAACAGCCTTCTATTCCTGGAATTGCTTTTAAAAATTGGTAGCATATTACCTTAAAGTAAAGCAAGGGAAAGATCACCACTAGTAAAGTAACAAAGAATAAAAATTCATGTATGACTCAGCATCAGAGATAGAGAAAGCTGGACAAACAAAAGCAGGTAGTAAATTACCATACATGAGTTCACTGGAAAGCTTTCTGCCTGAAGTTTCTATGATCTTGCCTGTTCATTGTCATTTTGACAAATATTATTTAGCACTTAGTATTTTTCAGACAGTGTGCCAGGCTTTCAGCGTATCAGGAACCTCACAGACAAATGAGGCCGAGGATACATAAATGTAATATAGTGCTAAATAAAGGCATGCATTGTTCTTTGTCCCTATCTTCTAAATAAATTATAAAATTGTATTCAATTAATACTGTTTAATTATAACCAGTGCTCATAAGCAAATATTTAATTTCCCAACTGGCACCCAATGCTAAATCTGAAGTTATCTGATACCAAAAAAAAAAAAAAAAAAGAAGAAGAAGAAAGAAAATTTGGGCTTTGAGGGTTTCTGCCGTCACAGGAGGTTGGTTAATCTGAATAAGGGGCTCTAAGTTGCCTCCAGTCACTTACTTCTGACATAAAAGGAACATTACATGCTCCATTGTGCTGCCAATCTGAGGCCTCAAGGGGGAGAGAGAGAGAACGGAGGCGGAGAGAGAGGCAGAGACACGAAGCTGGCACTAGAAAGAAGTCTGAGATGGAAGCACAGTCACATTTCCACAAGACAATGGTCCTCATCAGAATGTGAAGTCGTTTGGTTCAGGCGTCCGCCACAGGGCCCGTGGGAGGGCTGGTGGAGAACGCTGTCCGCGGGAGGGCGCCCTCCGGGGGGCGTCGGGCCTGACTCCCTTTCTCCTTTGCTTCCCGCCGCCAGGAGCCGGCGCTGTGCTCGACGACACATGGCAGACCCTGAGGTTCTGCCTCGCCACGGGCTCAAAACCACAGCGCTGACGACTCTGGACCGAAGGCTCTGAGTTTCAAGGAGTCAAAATATCTTCCTTCTTGCAAGCTGATTTTCTCAAGAATTTCGTCACAGAGATGGAAATGTGACTTCAGTCTTTTGCAGAATGCTTGAAATCCCTGGTGCTGTGAAACAAACGCAGTTGTTACAAGAAACAGAAAGACCGAAAAGCCAGACAGTGGCGCGGGGCTGCGCCGACTGAGCCGGGGAGGGGAGGCGCCGCGCGCTCCGCCTTCCCGGCCCAGCAAGCCCGGCCCGCGGCTGCTGGGTCACAGAAGTTCGCGGAGACGCCCCGGAGCCGCACGCGGTCCAGCAGCCTGGGCCAACGAGGAGGCCCGCGGAGACGGGCAGCGCTCCTGAGTCTAAGGGCACCTCCAATGCAAAGTAAAAAACTCACATTTCTCTTGTCAGCTGCTTGAGAAAAAACTGAAATTCGCCCTTAGAGCATTGGTTATGAAAATAAAACTTGAGTTGACCGCCATTGTCCTGGGGGATGACGGGTCTGACAGCACTTCCGACTTAGAGGGTGACGTCACCAGGGGCCTATTTTACATATGCTAATTGACAAAGTGTCTAAGCAACAGGGAGTCATAGGAAAGAGAAAGGGAAGACAGGAGAAGAAGCCAGTGGAGAGGTTTTTAAATTTTCTTTTGGTTTTATGCTTCATATTTTTCCTGGGAATAGAAGTCTAGGTTGATAGGTGTTTTCTTCAGTATATAAAAATTCTTCTCCATTGACACCTCCATTGTTTATTTCTGATTTGAATTCTGCTGCCACACAATTTATAATAGCTAGATCTTGGAAACAACCCAAATGCCCATCAACCAAGGAATGGATAAAAAAGATGTGGTATTTTTATATAATGGAGTACTACTCAGCCATAAAGAAGGATAAAATGGAGACTTTTATAGGTAAATGGATGCAACTCCAGACCATACTTATAAGTGAAATAAACCAGATGCACATGTGTAAACATCATATTGTCTCCCTATATGAGAGGCTGAAAGAGTAAATAAGATCCAAAATGTACAACAGATACTGTAAAACAGGAAGAAACTGTTCAAAAAGAAAGAGAAACTGGGATGGGGGAATGGAGAAAAGGAAGGGAAAAGAAAAATATATATAAGACAGTTAATATAGATACACTACTAATTTCTCTTAGTTCATTGAAAAGAAAGGTTTGTGCTAATATTGTTTGGACAATTGAATGCTGATATCTTGTACCCTGAGTAACTAATTTAAAGATAACAATACAGAATGTATTAACCATTGTTACCCTCCTATTATGTTGTGTTGAATTTTTATTCTATTGTTTCTCTTTAAAATAAAAATTAAGAAAAGAGAAATCTACTGCCATCCTTATCTTTTTTCCTTTGTGCATAAGACATTTTTTTTCTGGCTGCTTATATGATTTTCTCTTAGTCCCCAGTTTTGAACAGTTTGATTACATCATGCCTTCGTGTAATTTTCTCTGTTTAGGGTTTGTTGAACTTGGACATGTGGGTTGCCAACAAAATTTGAAGTTTTTCAGCTATTATTTTTTTGAATGTATTTTATGAATTCCTTTCCTTTCTTTTCAGGACTCTAATTATACATTAGACCAACTGATATTTTGCAGTGATAAGGTTTTTGTTTTATATGCTCTTTTTCTCTGTGCGTTTCCTTTTGGACAGCTTTTCATGCTGTTTTCAAGTTCACTAACTTTCCCCAGGCCTAATAACACCATACCATATTAAACTAGCTGAGAAACATCCAGAAGACCAGATTGTAGGCTCTTAAGAAGTCTATCCTAATACTCACATCCCCAGGAAGTTGGTAATATTGATGATCTATCAGAGGCATCTAAAAGCAGACTCAAAGGATGTCTGCTTTGAAATTCTGATAACATTAGTAAAAATAGATATATCTCTACTTTATGCATGATAAAGAACCCTGTATGGAATTAGATAAACTAAAGAATCCCTGCTACAGGTTGGGGACCAGCTGATGACAGCCCTCCCACATGACGGAGGTAAATCCTCCCTGCTCCCTTCTATCCCTGAAGATGATGAGCTAGCCCAACAGGACAGGAGGAGGCGGCAGTCTTGCCAGTACTGTGTGGGATTATGATCTAAGACACAGGTCCTGCTATTTCTTCTTCTTAGGTAAACCAGGAATGAGAAGTAGCAGCACATGTTTCCTGTCTGTCTAAGTGGTATGTGGAGAGGTTGTGCCCTGTGTAACTGGTGCACGTGTAAACGTGTCGGTGGAGAACTGGGCCCACTGAATTAGAACTCATCCCACAGTGCTCTCCAGGATTTCTGGATCTCAAAGGGGATGCTGCGCTTACTGAGTTTTTAAGAATGCAACATGCAGTGATAACCTAGAAGAGTTTCTTTAAAAGCATATGGCAGATATTTCTTTTGTATTACACTAAGGCAATCCATCTAAACTCCCCTAGTCACATGGACATATTCCTAATGCAAAGAAGAACCATTGAATTGACATGAGCATGGCCTTTGTGTGTGTGTTTTTGATTAAATTATTTTATCAGTGTGGTCATCTCTTTTGTTTTGTTTTGTTTTGTTTTGTTTTGTTTTTCTGTTTTTCATTTTTAACCCCCCCAAAAAAAAAAAATATATATATATATATCATCCTGAAAAGTTAATTGTTACCATGTTCTGGTTCTTAATATAATTCCCTGCTAACATTTCCATTTTTAAAAAGTTGCTATGTCATATTTCTTATATATTTATAGCAGTATGCTATAAATCCCACGAGTATGTGTAAGACTCATATAAAAGAATAAACAGATACAAAGACAGAGATGGAAATAGATATGTTTCTAACTGCAAAGATGAAAAAGCATTTTGAAAGTCTTATCTAATCCCTACAGTAACACTCAATCAAGAGAGTGCCTGTTGTTCCCAGACAATAAGAATTCTAACTTTTATTGAGATGGAATTCTAGCACTGTCGGGCTGAAATAGTCAAATTTGATCTTCACAATACATAGGCAGCTATCACAGGCTATTTTAAGGTTAATAAAAACAGAAAACTCTAAATGTCAAGTAAATTATAGTTTTTTCCTTCCCCTACTATGACTTCTAAAGGTGTTAATTCAGTGAATTAACAGTTAATTCAATACCCCTCTTACAAGGTGGGACTAATTTTAAGAGAATAAGCAGTACAGACATCAGAGCTCTTAGCACATCTGTACCGAAGAACAATAATTTTGTAATCATAATCTTGAAACAAAAGTTATGAACAATTATAAAAGCAGCGGAAGAGACAGTGATGACTGAGGATTCCCCACACTGTACTCTGGTAAAAGATTTCACCTGAAATGCTGGCATTATCTCACATAATTTTCACACCTACATACTTTAGATATACTGCAACAGCAAGCAGACACACTGAAACAACACCCAGGATTTGGAGGCAAATTTACTTACGCCAATGGGCACTGATTGGGATCATTCCCAAAATATGAGGCCTTGATCTCTGGTGGTGTGGGGCTTATATGAGATAAGCAAGCAGGAAGTACAGAGGCAGCGTAGCTTGTCAATTGGGGATTGGTTTATACAATGTGCATCATAGTGACCAGCCGTTTTTAAGAGACAGGAGCAACCAGATCTGAAAAAGGAACTATTATTACCTGGGCAACTAACAAACTGAAGTATACTGGTTGTTGGGGGCATTGTTTGCTATATTTCCCCATGTTTTAGTTTTCCTGGCAAATCTTTGCTGGGCATATTACATGTGATCTTCTGAGACAAGGCCCAACTAGAATTTAGGCCTCTCTGTTCTGTAATATTAGTCTGGCAATGTAGTGAGGGAGTTAATCTGATCTAGGAGAGTGTCCAATATGCCTTGGATGCTCATCAAATCTTGGTTATTTAATTGATTGTTTTATTCTTTTGGGGCAACCATTCATAGAGTTTAAGGCAAAAGAACACAGCTAGCAGGGGGCGGGGAAGCAAGGACAGGGGTAAGCAGCCTGAAAAGACCCAAAAATTAAGGAGACTAGGTATGGAGCAGTCCTGTGAACGATGTCCTGAGGCTTTAGTCATGAATGGCATTGTCTTTTCAGAGTGAGCCTCGGAGGAGCTGTTCAGGTAAATTTTTTAGTAGATTTAAGGCTGGATTTTTGAAACTTGTAGAGGTAGTTAATATGTACCTGGGTTATATGTGTGTGCAGGAAAGTTGAAAGATATAGCTGGTCTTTTAACTGGTTACAAGCTGTATGTAGTTTTTATTTTAGTTTTTGAGTTACCTTTGCTATAGATACAGGCCTGTTGTCGCTGCCAATGATCAGGGGTAGGCCATATCTAGGGGTGATTTTGTACAGCAGGACCCTATAGACTTTTACAGGTAGGGAATGGAAGGTTGGGGCAAGTGTCACAGATGCTGAAGCCTGAGCTGGCTGCAGGGGTACAGGTGCCAGCGCAGCGGCTTCAGCTTGCAGAACATATGGTGGGGGCAGGTCTGGTTCTGCATCATTGCTGGCAGGTTTCCAAACAGCAGCAGGAAGCAGTAGCAGGAAAGCTTTGGCCAAAATAATTTTGTCCAAGGTGACCATAGCATTTCTAGCCTGTCTTAACAGAGCTATTTCCATCCATAAACAGGGTGTATTCAGCATCTGTTAGGGGGTCCGGTTTTTAGAACAGTTTATCTCAGTACAGCATGTGGCACCTGGATAGTTAGATCTTGGTCTAAGATGAGCTTGTCAGCTTTTTTGATTAGAAGGACAGTGGCCAAGTATTTGCACAGGTAGGCCACTGGGCGCTTCCAGGGACTGACAGTCTGAGTAAGCATCATTGTTTTTGTGAACTTAAGGATTCGGATTTTATAGAAGCCAACAGCTTTAAGAAATTTGTAGAGTTTTCTGTAACCAGGTTTTGCCAGATACTGTAGCAGAGCTTTTGTGTCTTTCCCGCAGGCAGCTTGGGTGTCATTCTGGGAAACTAGCGAGGTCAGCTGTGTGTGCTTCTTCAAAGAAGGTAAACAAGTTGTTTTTGTTTTTTTGTGTGGGTACCGGGGGTTGAACTCAGGACCTCACACACCAGCAGGCGCCCATGCCACTGAGCAATATCACCGGCCCTTTTTTCGTATGTGGGTACCGGGAGTCGAACTCAGGACCTCGTGCTTGCCAGGCAGGCGCTTATGCCACTGAGCCATCTCACCAGCCCTAAACAAGTTTTTTTAGCCTTTGGGAGGTTGAGTCCAGGTCAGTTGCGAAGACGGGCTGGTTCACAGGAGCCAAAGGCAGAAGACGGCATTTTTAGGTCCAGGCAGGTGTACCAGCAGGCTGTGGGTGGCAGAAGACTGAGGCAATGTATACAAAGGGCAGTTGCAGCAGCATTGGCAGCTTGGAGATCTTGAACTGGCTTTACAGGCAGGGGCAGTGTATTGTTTGATGCAGGTCGGGGTTGCCTTGGGACAGATCTTCATCACCAAAGGGGCATAATTGATAGCAAGCCCTGGGGGTGAGTCCTTTGTTCATATTTCTGGAAATGAGTTTTTTAAAATTTCGGGGTTATGATTATCAGGCATTTCAGGCTGATGTAGGTGCTATATTTCCTCCTGGGGTACAGTTAGAGTCAATATTAAGTCCAGGACAATGGACCCGAGTGTGAGGGAGGCTGGTCATGTGCCAGGAGAGGTTTAGGGTGCTTAAGCATGTAGAGGAATTTTTGTTTGATAAAGTGCCCATCAATTTTACAGGATTTGCTTTGACAGAATTTTTTGTAGTGGGGTCTTCAGTGAATAGCTTCAATAACTTTAGCCATGTTTATTGGCTTCTTGCCTCCCTCTTTGAGGTCTGCCAGGAGAGCAGTGCAGTACTGATTTGAGCTTTATGGCCGTCTGTTGCATTACAGTCCCAGTTTGGATGTGCTTGGGGGAGGACTGTGTTTACCCAAGCATTAGGATTAACCATAGCAGTGGGGACTTTTGAGTTTAATCAGGCTTGGGCCCCATCTAAAATGTGGTGGCGTTCTTCAGTATTAAACAGAGTCAGAAGGCGTTGCTGACAGCTGTCCCATGTTGGCAGATGGGTACACAGGTGCAGAGCCAAGATGAAAGAGTTCTTAACCCCTTATGGCATTTGAGTGTAAGTGAATTAATCTGGGAGAGCAGGAGGCTGTGGTGCAGGAGACAGAACTGGCAGTGGTGGCATCACGGCTGGCTGAGCAGCATGGGGTTGATGAATGTAAGGAGGAGGCAGGTTGGACTTGGGGTTCTTGGGCAGAACAGGATAAAGCTTTTCTGGCTTGGGCTGAATCTGAGAGCCTTTCAGATGGCCTTGTGGGTTTGTTTTGATGACTAGGATGGCTTTTTTGTTGTGCAGGACACAGGTGCGGAGCCAAGGTGGGTGGGAGTTTTTAATGCCTTGTGGCAACTGAGTCCAAGTAAGCTGACCTTTTATCTTTTTATCATTGCTGAGACAAAATATGTAACCCCCAAAGTTAAAGGAGGAAAGGTTTATTTAGCTCACAGTTGGTAGAGGTTCAGTCCATAATCGGTTGGCTCCAAGGCAGGGTGGCATGGCAGAGGGGCAACAGTTCATGGCAGGTAGAAGGCAGCAAAAGCAGCAAGCAGCAGCAACCACAGCAGCCCTCTTTCTGTTCCTTATATCATATGCAGGCTATGTGCCCTTAGGCTGAGTAGCACTCACACCAAGTGTGGGCCTTCTCATTATTCACTCCCAGAATTATGGCAAATCAATCAGTGGACTAATTTAGTAATCACACATCTGCAATACACACTCTAGATCCATCCACTTCTGAAAAGCCCCACCTAAAGCTGCATGAGGCTTTGGGGGACATCTAGACACAGCCATAACAAAGGCCTTCGCCAGAATCCTGATCAGCCAGCACTTTGATCTTGGACTTTCATATTCCCCACAGCCTCTAGAACTGTGGAGAAGATAATTTTGCTGTTTAAGCTATCCAGTCTATGACTTTTGTTATAGCAGCCCAAGAAGTCCAATACATCTTCTTTAGGCATGGCCATGTGAATGAATTCCATTTAACAGAACATGAGCAGAAGTGATGTGTATTATTTTCAGAACTGTCAAAAAATTACTTTTACCTTATCTTCATGCTCTTTTCTCTTCTAATGGTCCAGTGAAGACCTCAAAAGCCAACTGCTAAAGATGGCAAAGTCATATGATGGAAGATGGCTGAGTGTCCAAATCACTGCTGGCAGAGAGTGGCCCACTGACCAGGAAATCCTTGTGGGCCATATGTGTGCAAGCAATAACTTTCCCTGCAGCAAGCCAGTAACATTTTGAAAGAGCATCCAGTTGCTGTGGTGGATGCTCTTTCAAAATCTTAACCATAGAAATACCATTAGCTGACATGGGGGAAAAAGGGACAAAAGTTTTTGGGGGGAGTTGGGAGAGGATATACTACTTCCGTATTTTTAATGTCCAGCAGGCAGTTGGAAATTCTGATCAGATATTCAGAGAAAACCAAATGAGAAGGTGTCCAAGGGCACAAACACAAGGAATACTTGTATTTAAAGGGTTAGAAAACTAGAAGGACATAAACAAAGAGTTTGAGAAGGAACAGAGAGCTGAGGAAAACACTGGCACTGGGAGCTGCAGCTGGAGGGGAAGCTTCACGAGGGTGCCTTTCTCACCCTCACTTATCAGGGTAGGAGAGACTTGGGCATATTTATTTATCAGAAAGAAGGAATTTCTGGTGGAGAGCGGGAAACATGTATTATGAGAGAGAAAAGGATTAAGAGAAAAAGCCAAAATCTCGGAATAAAAATTACTGGAAAATAATTCAATGATGGGAATAAGTCAGTGCCTCTCAGTAGTAACTCTCAAAGTGAATGGTCTCAATTCCCCAACCAAAAGGCCCAGACTGGCAGAATGAATCAAGAAAGAAAACCCAACAACATGTAGTGTACAAGAAACATGTTTAATTCAAAAAATACTCACAGATTAAAAATCAATAGATGGAAAATAAAATTCCATGCAACGGGAACCTGGAAAAAAGCAGGAGTTGGTATCCTAATTTCGGACCAAGTGGATTTGAAGCTAAGACTGATCAGAAGAGATAGCTTTTGGCCCCTCCCTAAAATGGCATCCAACCAAGCACTCTCCCCAGAGGAAGTGGCAGCCCGTGGACTGGAGTCACTCACAGCTGTCGTAGTGCACAGCATCCACTGGTCTATTCCACTGATGCCTTTCTCCCTGAAGACCTCCGGAGTCACCCACTTCCACTATGTCTATTTAGATTTGATATTCTGTTCTCATGAGCCTTGAGCCAGGAACTGGGGAGAAAGTACAGATTGCCCCTTCCTTTTTCTGTGTTGTTGTCTGTCTCTTCAGCTTCTCTGTCAGCTCCAACTTTCCCACCAGATCCTTCCTGGGTTCCAGGCATCCACCTCCCACCTTTGCTTCCCCAAGTTGTTATCTTCCAGTATCTGGATTCCAAATCTTGGAGAGACTGATTTGTTACTGCTTACTGCTCCATCTTCCTGGAAGTCTGTATCGATTAATCTTTATGATGCGGCCTTGCTCAAGCACCTTTAGAATCCAGTCTTATTCACACTCTCCCGGCTCCTGCCCGTTGACGCTGACTGCCTTGCAGCACTTCTGAGGCACATGCCCTTTCCTCCTCCCTTCTCAGCTCAGCCCTTCCCAGCTGGTTATACTGAGATAACATCCTAGGTCTAGGCCTCAAATCCAGGAGGGCAGAGAGGGAAGGTCATGAAGGGGAGGAGGATTGTGTGGTCCTTGAAAAGAGGAGCCTCTGCTTTTTATTTCACCATGGAGAGGAAATATGAGCTCTTAAAAGAAAAGCAGGGGGAGAAGATGGCAGACTGTTGAGAAGCAGACAGCGAGCCTCTCTGAGAGTCACTGTCCAGACACTGGGATTTAGTGGTTTGGGGAGGACAAGAAAGAGGGAAGTTGTTCCCCTGGACCCAGGAAGGATCTGAAGCTCAGTTCAGGGCACACGGAGAGAATGAAGGGGGAAACTTCAACAAAGAAGAAGGAGGTGGCCCCCAGCGCCTTCTCCCTGGGTCACAAAGAGGTTACAGTCGCAAAGAGGTTAGAGGCTCTCTTTACATTCATATAAAAACAAGACCAAACAACGAAGGAAAGAACAAACAGACAAACAAAAACCAAAACAAAGACAAAAAAATTGCAACAGAAGAGGTTCAAACCTGCGGACACGGTGACTGCCAGTGCGCCCGGGGCCTCCGCAGAGGGATGCGAGACGCGGTGGTGCGGAGAAGCAGCGGCCAGGAGGGACTCAACTGGGTGGCAGTGAGTGCTGAAGTTCAGCCTCCTGCACAGGACAGCGATTGGCCGGACGACATTGTTGGGGGGGTGCAGATGAACACAGAACTCGGCAGCCGCTGCTCCATCCACAGCTCCATCCACGGCGCCAGCCGGGCTCAGGCCGCGGAACGTGCGCTGACGGCAGCAGGTGAATGAGTCTGGTCTCCGCCAGAAAGCGCTGAGATTATCCGCTAACCCGCCGAAAGCTGCAGGCTCCTCGGGACAGATCTGCACTGAGGGGACTCTGCCTCCACACGGTGTCCACAGCAAGAGACAACCCTGAGAGCCAACTGTTTTTTTCTTCTCTTTTCCTCTCTCATTTGTTTTCTGTTCTGGTGGTGGTGTTTTTTTGGTTTGTTTGGGGGTTTTTTTGTCTTTTTTTTTTTTTTTGTGGGTACCGGGGGTCGAACTCAGGACCTCATGCTTGCCAGGCAGGCACTTACGCCGCTGAGCCATCTCACCGGCCCTGTCTTTGTTCTTGTTTTTGTTTGTCTGTTTATTCTTTCCTTCATTGTTTGATCTTGTTTTTATATGAGTGTAAACAGAGCTTCTAACCTCTTTGTGATTATGGTTCTGATCTGTTCTTCCTTTTATCCCTTCCTACTCTTTTTCCCACCTGTCTTCTGCACCAGTTTCCCAGTGTTAGCAGGATCCCTTTTGGTCCTCCAGCCTTACATCTAATTCCTTCCTCTTCTTGCAATTCTCTACTTCCTCCTTAACTCATTTTCAATTTAAACTCCTGAGGGAAAAATTGACATATTAAGGACTTGTATACTGCATATAATTTTCTGGATTGTTTTACATTTTGTTATGTAACCACAAATCTAGTTTATATGGTTAAAAGTGGCAAATAACTGGTTAGCTCAGTCTGTCATTTTCTAGGCTGTGTTTGATGCTTTTGGTACCACTATAGCCAAAAGTGACATAATTGTTCTAAACAGCTTTCCTTCCTGGTATTCCATGACTGAGATTGACTAAGGGTCACAGAAAATACTGTGGCACAGTGCCAAAGAACCAAGGACTGGGCCAAACAGGCATCAGCTTCTCATGTCCAACAAATTGAAGCTGTAGGATCTTGCAGCAGGCTCAAAACCCAAAAATAAGCTACACCTGGAAGATACCTCAGCGAAGTAGTCATCTCCTAAGGGTTTTAAATACTAGCAATAAAGCAACCTACCATAGGCAATTTACAAACATCACCCCAGGAATTAAACTAAAGAAAGAAAAGAAAGTGAGACGACACTTAAACGAGATGCAACCCTACACATCCAGGTTACCAAAGGCAAACCAAGGGGGCAATGAGGTGAGACAATCCAAAAGCCACCCACTTGGCATCTCTGGAATGGTAACAACAAAGCAACTGAATGAGGCTCTGGAAAAAATTAAATCAGAAATAATTTCACAGATAAGTGCAGAGATGATGTCCACAATGAAGACCATGCTTAAGGACACTAGAGCAGATACAGACAAAAAAATAGAGGAGCTTAAGGAAATGATGGAAGCCATGAATGCTCAGCATAGGAAAGAAATGGAATCCATAAGGTGGATTCAAGCAGATATCCAGGAGAACAAAAATTCCATTGAAACTATTTGTAGCAGATTAAGCCAATGTGAAGACAGGATCTCAGATATAGAAGACAGGCTTGTGGTTAGTGATCATGAAAAGAAAGAATTCTTAAAAATAGCAAGGGACAATGAAAAATCAATCCAGCAGCTGCAGGACAAGGCAAAGAAAAATAACTTTAGATTAACTGGAGTCAATGAAAAAGCAGGAGATAGCATAAATGAAATCAGAACACTGTTCAAAGACATCATAATAGAGAATTTCATTGGTAGAGAAAAAGAATTTGACGTACAGATAAGTTAGGCTTACAGAACTCCAATGAGCCACGATCAAAACAATCTTCAGCCAGACATATCATAGGCAAGATTCCAGAAATTCAACACAAGAGTAGAATCTTACAGAGACAAATCACCTCTAAAGGAAAGCCCAACAGAATCACAGCTGACTTTTCAGCACAAACCCTCAAGTCAAGAAGAGCTTGGGATGACATATTACAAGTCCTAAAAGAAAATAACTTTCAACCCAGATTGATGTACCCCGCAAAATTGTCTTTCAAAACTGATGGAGAAATAAAATACTTCCATGACAAAGAACAACTGAGAAAATTTATGACCACCAAACCAGCACTCCAAAATGATTTGAAGGACATTCTAGAAAGGGATAACAAGGACTACAACTCCAGGAACCCCAACAGAAGGAATCCACCAGGCAGGGCAAACAATTAAACAGAGGGAGGGGAAAAAAAAGAGGGGGAGCCAACAACAGAAAAATAACATAACAAAGATAAGTCAGTACATATCAGTTTTAACCATCAATGTTAATGGTCTCAATTCACCAATCAAAAGGCACAGACTGGCAAAATGGATCAAGAAGCAAGATCCGGGCCGGTGAGATGGCTCAGCGGCGTAAGTGCCTGCCTTGCAAGCGCGAGGGCCCGAGTTCGACTCCCGGATCCCACATACGAAAAAGGGGCCGGTGCCAAGAATGATTCAAAGATAAAGAAGGTCACTACATCCTTGTAAAGGGAACAATCCAAGAGAAAGATATAACAATCATAAATATATATGCAACAAATACCAGTGCACCCAACTATATAAAACCAATATTAAAGGACATGAAAAATCAAATAAGCACTAATACAATTGTATTGGGGGATCTCAATACTCCACTGTCACAAAAAGACAGATCAACTAGACAAAAAATCAACAATGAAATATTAGAACTGCACCAAACTTTTGAACAAATGGACTTAGTAGATGTCTATAGAGTGTTCCACCCCACAACATCAGAATACACATTCTTCTCAGCTGCACATGGGACATTCTACAAAATAGACCACATATTAGCTCATAAAACCTGCTTAAGTAAATGCAAAGGAATTGAAATGATCCCACACATATTATCAGACCACAGTGCAATGAAATTGGAAATCAATGGCAAAAGAAACCACAAGAACTTCCTAAACACATGGAAATTAAACAGCACCCTCCTGAACAACCAATGGGTCATAGGTGAAATTAAAGAAGAAATTAGAAAGTTTTTAAAACTGAATGATAACGACAGTACAATATATTGGAACTTATGGGATACAATGAAAGCAGTCCTAAGAGGGAAATTTATAGCATTAAATACCTATATCAGGAAAACAGAGCAAGCACAAATAAACAACTTAATGGTGAACCTCAAACTTCTAGAAAAAGAAGAGCAGGCTAAGCCAAAAGCTTCTAAAAGGGAGGAAATTATAAAGATCAGAGCAGAAATTAATGTATTGGAGACTACAAAAAAAATACAAAGAATCAACGAATCAAAGAGTTTGTTCTTTGAAAGATTAAATAAAATTGATAAACCCTTATCTGACCTTATTAAAAAAAGAAAAGAAAAGACTCAAATCCATGCAATTAAGAATGAAAAGGATGATATCACGATGGACCCTGCAGAAATCCAGAAGATCATCTATACCTATTTTGAAAATTTGTATTCTAATAAGATAGAAAATGCAGAAGAAATGGACAGATTCCTAGTTACGTATAAATTACCAAAGCTGAATCAAGAAGATATAAAAATTCTAAATAAACCAATAGCAACCAATGAAATCAAAGATGTAATTAAAAACCTCCCAACAAAGAAAAGCCCAGGCCCTGATGGATTCACTGCAGAATTCTACAAGAAATTTAGGGAAGACCTAATACCACTACTTCTCAAACTTTTTAGTGAAATGGAAAGGGAAGCAATACTCCCAAATTCATTCCTGGAAGCAAGCATTACCCTGATACCAAAACCAGAGAAGGACCCAACTAAGAAAGAGAACTACAGGCCAATCTCCCTAATGAACATAGATGTAAAAATCCTCAATAAGATACTGGCAAACAGAATCCAGCAAATAATCAAGAAGATTATACACCATGACCAAGTTGGATTCATCCCAGGGATGCAGGGATGTTTCAATATACGTAAATCAATAAACGTAATACACCATATTAACAGAACCAAAGACAAAAATCATATGATCATCTCAATAGATGCAGAAAAAGCTTTTGACAAAGTCCAGCACCTATTCATGATAAAAAACCCTACAGAAAATTAGAATAGAAGGTCCTTATCTCAATCTGATAAAAGCTATCTATGACAAACCAACAGCCAATATCATACTAACTGGACAAAAACTGAAAGCCTTCCCTCTAAAATCAGGAGCAAGACAAGGATGTCCACTGTCCCCACTCTTATTCAACATAGTCCTGGAAACTTTAGCCAGAGCAATTAGACAAGAACAAGAAATAAAAAGAATAATGATTGGAAAGGAAGAAGTTAAATTATCATTATTTGCAGATGATATGATACTCTACATAGAAGACCCCAAAAACTCCACTAAAATATTGCTAGATTTAATAAGGAAATTCAGTAGTGTAGCTGGATACAAAGTCAACACTCAAAATCAATAGAATTTCTATACACAAATAACAAACTTACTGAAAGAGAAATTAGGGAAACAACTTTCACAATAACATCCCAAAAAATGAAATACCTAGGAATCAATCTCACAAAGGATGTAAAATACCTCTACACTGAAAACTACAGTACTCTGAAAAAGGAGATTGAAGAGGATATCAGAAAATGGAAAGATATCCCTTGCTCCTGGATAGGAAGAACCAATATAATGAAAATGGTCATACTTCCAAAATTGTTATACAGATTTAATGCAATTCCAATCAAAATTCCAACAGCATATCTCACAGAATTTGAGAAAACAATCCTAAAATTCATTTGGAATCAGAAGAGACTTAGAATAGCAAAGGCAATTCTGGGCAACAAAGGCAAGGCAGGGGGCATCACAATCGCTGACTTGAAATTATACTATAAAGCTACTGTGATAAAAACAGACCTGAAGATCAATGGAACAGATTAGAAGATGCTGAAACAACCCCAGACATACTAAGCCACCTTATCTTTGACAAAGGTGCCAAACACATTCACTGGAAGAAAGATACCCTCTTTAATAAATGGTGCTGGAAAAACTGGCTCTACACATGCCAAAGATTAAAACTAGACCCATATCTTTCACCATGCACTAAACTAAATTCAAAATGGATCAAAGAGGCCAGTGAGATGGCTCAGTGGCGTAAGCACCTGCCTGGCAAGCGCGAGGGCCCGAGTTCGACTCCCGGAACCCACATACGAAAAAGGGGCCGGTGATATCGTTCAGCGGCACGGGCGCCTGCTGGCGTGCGAGGTCCTGAGGTCGATCCCCCAGTACCCACAAAAAAAAAATGGATCAAAGAACTAAATATTAAAACAGAAACATTAAATCTGCTGGAAGGTAGGATAAGTAAAACTCTTGAAGATATTGGTGTAGGCAAAGACTTTATGAATAAAACCCGAACTGCACAGGAACTATCACAAAGAATCAACAACTGAGATCTCATCTTATTAAAAAGCTTTTGCACAGCAAGAGAAACCACCAACAGAGTGAAAAGACAACCCACAACGTGGGAAAAAATGTTTGCCAGCTGTTCCTCAGACAAAGGATTACTATCGAGAACATACAAAGAACTAAAAAAAATCAGACCTCCCAAATTTAAAGACCCATCCAAAAATGGGCATCTGAGATGAATAAACACTTCTCAGATGAAGAAATACAAATGGCAAATAAATATATGAAAAAATGTTCAACATCACTAGTCATTCGAGAGATGCAAATTAAAACAACACTGAGATTCCACCTCACCCCAGAAAGAATGGGTATTATCAAGAAGTCAACTAATAACAAATGCTGGAGGGGCTGTGGGAAAAAAGGAACCCTCCTCCACTGTTGGTGGGAGTGTCAACTGGTACAGCCACTGTGGAAATCAGTGTGGAGATTCCTCAAAAAACTAGGGTTGGAGGTCCCATTCGACCCAGCTATTCCCCTTCTGGGTATCTTCCCAGAAGAATTAAAAACATCATACCACAGTGATATATGTGCACCCATGTTTATAGCAGCACAATTTGTAATAGCCAGATCTTGGAAACAACCCAAATGCCCATCAACCGAGGAATGGATAAAAAAGATGTGGTCTTTTTATACAATGGAGTACTATTCAGCCATAAAGAAGGATAAACTGGAGACTTTTATAGGTAAATGGATGCAACTCGTGAAAATACTGTGAAATAAAGCAGACGCACATGTGTAAACATCATATTGTCTCCCTAGTGTGAGAAACTGAAAGAGTAAATAAGATCAAAAATGCACAATAGAATGGTAAAACAGGAAGAAACTGGTCAAAAGGAGAGAGAAACTGGGATGGGGGAATGGGGAAAAGAAAGAAGGGAAAAGAAAAAATTAGATAGATAGATAGATAGATAGATAGATAGATAGATAGATAGATAGATAGATATGATAGTTAAGATAGATACACTACTAATTTTGTGTAGTTCATTGAAAAGAAAGGTTTGTGCTGGGGCCGGTGAGACAGCACAGCGGCATAAGCACCTGCCTGGCAAGCGTGAGGGCCCGAGTTCGACTCCCGGAACCCACATACGAAAAAAGGGCCGGTGATATCGCTCAGTGGCACGGGCGCCTGCTGGCGCGCGAGGTCCTGAGGTCGACCCCCGGTACCCACACCAAAAAAAAAAAAAAGAAAGGTTTGTGCCAATAATGTTTGGACCATTGAATGCTGATATCTTGTACCCTGAGTAACTAATTTAAAGATAACAATACGTAATATATTAACCATTTTTACCCTCCTATTATTTTGAAATTTTGTTCTATTTTTTTCTTTTCTTTAAAATAAAATTTAAAAAAAAAAAGAAAGAAAAGCGTTGTGGTTTGGATCTGAAATGTCTCCCCAAAGCTCATGCACTCAGAGGTGGGGCTTTTGGAAAGTGATTGGATCGTGGGGGGACTGTATTCATCCATGGGTTAATCCACAGATGTTTTCAGGGCTGTGTGTGCTATTAGGAGATGGAGCCCGGTAGGAAGAGGCGGGTCACCTGGGGTGTGACCTGGAAGGGTTTAACTCCTTCCCTGGTTCCTTCCTTCTTCCTCTGCTTCCTGGCCAGCATGATGTGAGCAGCTTTCCTCTGCCAGTCCCTTCCACCATGCCACTTTTGCATTTGAGCCTGCCAACCATGGACTAAAAATATGAAACAAAATAAATTTCTCCTCCTTTAAGTTGCAGACATTGGGTTTTGTGTCCCAACAACACGAAAATCACCAAGAGAGAAGGAAAGAGCTAATTTAGGCTCAGAGAGTTTAGGGGAATCTGGGGACATAAGATTGGGGGATGGGAAGATCCACCTAGATGACACCAACCTATGTGTCATGGTCCCATTCTTTCTGAACCACAGCTCTAACATTTATACAGCCATCTACCTCGGATAGGAGGTTTTGGTTTGGTTTGGTTTGGTTTGGTTTGGTTTGGTTTGGTTTGGTTTGGCTTGGTTTGGTGTGGTATGGTGTGGTGTGCTGTGGTGTGCTGTGGTGTGGTGTGCTGTGACGTGGCATGGTTTGGTTTCATTTGTGGTACCAGGGATGGAACCCTGGATGAGCCTCAAGCATGTTAAGCACATTCTATGCCACTAAACTCCACTCCCAGCCCATGGGTGGGAGTTTAATCCTTTGTGGAGCCGAGCTGCTCTTACAGTTAAGTCCTTGGAAGATCTTCAGTGATCTCTGACCTCCCCCTTCAAAAGATGAGAACCTCTTTGTAGGATATCTATAACCTCCAGTTTTCATACTTGGTTTTCATTGCCAATAAAATGCTCTCTGCCTTTTATTGCCATTTTTCAAAGCATTTGTCAAACTTACCTGCAGCCATAAAATACCATTTTTGTTAAAGTTACTATTTCTTCTCAACTTTTTTTCTTTTTTGGTGCTGAGATCAGAACTCAGGGCACCATGGTGTACATTTCAGCAACTGCAGTATCCACAAGTATCAGGAACTCTCTGCCCCCCATCTGCCAGATGTAGGGTCTGGGTTGACATCTGGGCAGCAAGAGATCTAGCTCCAAAATCTCATCTTCTCTCTTGCTTTCTCTGCAGACTCTCAGCACCAACAGTCACAGGTAGGTCTCTACGGACTTTACTCCCTGGTGGAGTTTAGGGTTTAGTATATTTATTAAGGAATACTCTTAGGATCCAAACTGATGAAAGAAAAGAAGCAGGGAACTGCATGGAGAGAGAGGTTCATCCCTGTAGCTCAATTCTCCTTGGCCAACTCCACAGGAAGCTCTAACGCCAGTGGCCCCTAGGTATTGTCCTTTAGGCTGCAATACTGTTCTTTCATGCCCCTGCTTTGATCAAAGTCTGGATCTCAGTACTGCCTCATTTAACCACTGTATCAGTCAGGGTTTTACTAGAGAAACGAATATAATGCAAGATATACAAATGTATAAGAAGTTACAAGACTGGCTTACGATGGTCAGATGCAGAGTTGGATGAGGAAGTGTGCAGAGGGTGTCTGCACACTGGAGACTGAAGGATTCAGTCTCGGGTCTGGAGTTCAGTGCAGTGCTCCGTGCAAGTCCGTATCAGGAGGCCGATGGGTCTGCGATGGAATACTGAAGAGTCTATGCCGGAAGGCTGAAAGATCCACGGTGGGGGCCGAAGAGTCTGCGTTGAAGGCGAAGACTAGAGCTCCTCTGAAGAACTGGAACCAGCAGACCTCCGTCCTTCCTTATTTCCTTTTATAGCATCCAGGTGATGAGCCACCCTAGGGTGTGTCCTCTACACCCTAGGGTGTAGAATTGCTGAGCCGATTTACTTAAGCTTCTAAACTTCTCAAGTTGACACAATAAGTCAACCACTACAACCACCTTCTTTTTTTTTTTTTTTTTGTGGGTACCGGGGGGTCGACCTCAGGACCTCGCGCGCCAGCAGGCGCCCGTGCCGCTGAGCGATATCACCAGCCCCTTTTTCGTATGTGGGATCCGGGAGTCGAACTCGGGCCGTCGCGCTTGCTGGGCAGGCGCTTAAGCCGCTGAGCCATCTCACTGGCCCTACAACCACCTTCTTTGATGCTACCCTCCCTCCTGTATAGAATGGCTTTTCACTCACTTTCCTTTGTCCCTTCTTTCTTCATACTGCTTGCCTTACATTATGTTTTTATGGTTTTTAAATATATGCCTCCATTCAGGCTCCGGGGAGTATCAGTGGCAGGTGGAGAGAATGCAAATAAAACAAGAAACAGGGCCGGTGAGATGGCTCAGCGGTGTAAGCGCCTGCCTTGCAAGCGCGAGGGCCCGAGTTCGACTCCCGGAACCCACATACGAAAAAGGGGCTGGTGATATCGCTCAGAGGCACGGATGCCTGTTGGCGCGCGAGGTCCTGAGGTCGACCCCCCGGTACCCACAAAAAAAAAAAAAAAAAAAAACAAGAAACATTTGGAAGGAAAAGGGGAGGCTTTGTTACAGACTTTGTGATTGATGAGAGTGACAAGATCAAGATTTTTAAATACAATGGCCTGAATAATGAAGGTAATTCTGGACTTCCAGGAAGATGGCAAAGTGGTGAGCAACAACAAATCAGCCTTTCCAAGATTTGGAGTCCGGACACTGGAATATAGCAACATGGGGAAGAGAAGGAGAGAAGTGGGTCCCCAGGACCCAGAAAGGATCTGAAGCAATAATTGAAGGCTACAGGGAGAGGAAAGAGAGGACCTCAATGCAGAAGACAGAGGTGGCAAATAGCACTTTCTCCCTGAATCCCAGCTCACAGCGGGAGAGAGAAGGCTTAAACATACAGAGACATGGTGACGACCACTGGTGACCCCAGAGGCCTCCAGAGAGAAATGCACCAGTGGAATGGAGCAGCAGATGCTGCAGACTGCAATGGCTGGCTCATGATTCCAGTTCAGATGTTCCCAGGAGAGGGCGATTTACCAGTTGCCATTTTGGAAAGGGGCCAACTGAACTCAGGACTTAGAGCAGCCATAGGTTGGCTCCACCTCGGGGCTCCTAGTGTCAGAGTGAGGCATGGCCCTGGTAGGTAACCTGGGCGAGGGAGTCAAGTTCAAGCTGGTAAGTCCCACCTGGAGGGCTGTGAGCTGAACAACTTCAATCCCAGCCTCACAGCCAGAAACCAGAATCAGCCTGAACTTCAGTGGAGTTGAAAACTCAGGCTTGCCTGGATTATCCACCACCTCACTGTAATTCTACTGCAGGCTTGCTGGGATCAATCGACATGGATCTGGGCTCTGTCTGCCCTCTTTGTCCACCAGTGATAGCAGAGACACACCCTAAAATGGACTTTTCTTTCTTCCTTTCTTTGCTTTTTTCCCTTTTCAGTTTTCTTCTCTTTTTCTTTTCTATTTATTTTTTCTTCCTTTCTTTATTGTTTGGTCTTTTTTTCAGTTGACTGTGAACATTTTTTCTGCTTTTTTGTTGTTTTCTTCTGTTCTTGTTTCTGTTTCTTCCTTCTTTCCTTCCCTCCTGTCTCTTTCAACAGTTTCCCAAAGCTTGCATAATCTTCATTTGTCCTTCAGGCTTGCTTCTAATCTCTTTCTCTTCTTGTATTTTTCTATTTTTTCCTCTTACTCCTTTTAAATTTTCTCCCATGAGGCTAAAATCAATCTATTGAGAGGATATTTACTGTATACAACTTTCTGGTTTGTTTTAGATTTTGTTAATTACAATTCTTGTTCACACTGTTAAAGGTGGCAAATTAATATTTACCACAGTTTGTCATTTTCTAGGCTGTGTTTGATGCTATTGTTATTATTGATTTACTACTTTAGCTAAGATCACAGAGTTGTTCTAATCAGTTGTTCTCATGTGTATGCCAAGACCAAGATTGCTGGAGGATCATAAACAACACCATAGGTCAGTACCAAAGAACCAGGGGCTAGGCTAAATATGCAGCAACTTCTCATCCCCAATAAATTGAAAAGGTAGGATTCTTTCAATAGACTCAAAAGCCAAAAGCCAACTACACCTAGATGACATCTCTGAAAAGTAGTCATTCCATAAGTTCTCAATATTAGCAATAAAGCTGCCTACTGGAAGCAATTTATAAGCATCAACACAAAAACTAAACTAAAAACAAATAGAAAATGAGAAGACATGGAAGCAAGATGCAACCCAGGACTTCCAGCTCACCCAAGGCAAACCCAGGGGACAGTGACATGGAAAAATTTGAAAGCCACCCACCTGAACTCTCTAAAAGTGTAACAATGGAAGTAACAAAGTAGATGAGTGAGACTCCAGGAAAAATGAAATCAGAAATGATTTATCAGATAAATAAAGAGATGATGACCATAATGAAGGACATGGTTAGTGAATCTACAGTAGGTACAGATTTAAAAAACATAGAGGAGCTTATGAAAATGATAGAAACCATGAACACTCAACATAGGAAAGAAATGGAATTTATAAAACAGATTCAAATAGATATCCAAGAGATTAAAGATTCTATTGAAAGTATATGCAACAGAATGAGTCAATGTGGGGACAGAATATCAGATCTAGAAGATAGGTTGGCAGTTAGAAACAATGAAAAGAAAGATTTCTTAAAAATAGTAAGGGACAACAAAAAATCAATACAACAGCTGCTAGATGATGCAAAGAAGAATAACATAACATTGATCAGAATCAATAAAAAGCAGGAGATTGTGCAAATGACATTTAAAAACCTGTTCACAGAAGTAATGGCAGAAAACCTCCCAAGCATGGAAAAAAGATAACTGGGACATATACAACTTCAATTAGCCAGGATCAAAAAAAAAAAAAAATCGGGCCGGTGAGATGGCTCAGCGGCGTAAGCGCCTGCCTTGCAAGCGCGAGGGCCCGAGTTCGACTCCCGGATCCCACATACAAAAAAGGGGCCGGTGATATCGCTCAGCGGCACGGGTGCCTGTTGGTGCGCGAGGTCCTGAGGTCGACCCCCCGGTACCCACAAAAAAAAAAAAAAAAAAATCTACACCAAGGCATATAATAGTCAAGATTCCAGAAATTCAACACAAGAACAGAATATTAAAAGCTGTTAGAGAAAAGAAACAAATCATCTATAAAGGAAAGCTCATCAGTATCACAGTAGATTTCTCAACACAAACTTTTAAGTCAAGGAGAGCTTAGAGTGAAGTACATGAAGCCTTAAAAGAAAACCTCCAACCCAGATTGAGGTACCCTGCAAAGCTATCTTTCAAAATTGATGGAGAAATGACACTTCCATGATGTGGTGGATTAACTAATGGTCAACTTGTAACACCCAGCTGAACTAAATCAGTGTGGTTCTGGGTGTGGATGACCCACCTGAGGATTGTTGCCAACAGCATAAAAACAGAACTGGAAGGGAAGATGGTGCTGTTGATTCTCCTAGAGAAGCTTGACCTGCTGGCTTTCCTAATATGAACATGTTTTCATCATTGGAGGAGCTTGGGTCCTTGCTATCACTGATGGCTGCAGTTCTCTTTGGGGGAACTCTGGTCCTTACTTTGAGCATCACTTCCTGGCTCCAGTGAAGATCCCTCAGCCTGCTGGCACAGATCCTTCATCCTTCTGGTGCAGACTTTCTAGCTTCCACCACTGACCTTTGGGCCTTCCCAGTGCAGGTCCTTGATACAGATCTGCGTGAGACATTGTCGTGAGCTCGAGGCCTCCAGTTGGACTCATGGAGGACGTTGCCATGGGCTCTAGGTCTTCAGCTGGCATCATGCAGGACATTGCTGTGGGATCCAGGCCCTCAGCTGTGTTCTTTGGGTCTCTTGTGTATGGGCAGATCTCTTGCACTCTTTTGCATTTGACTCTTTGGGCGAATGTTATAAAATAATCCTATAAAGTATGTGTCCTGCATTAAATCTTTTCCCTTGTAAACCCTGACTACAACACATGACAAAGAACACCTGATTAAATTCATGAACACAAAACCAGCACTCCAAAATGTTCTGAAGGATATTCTAGAAAAAGAAATAAAGACTACTATGCTATAAACCCCAATAGAAGGAATCCACCAGGCAAGGCAAGCAATTTAAGAGGGGGAAAAGAAAGGGAATGAATAACAGGAAAATTACATGACAAGAATAAGTCAATACATATAAGTTATAAGCATCAATGTAAATGGTCTAAATTCACTAATCAAAAGAAACGGATTGGCATAATTGACCAAGAAACAAGATCCACTTCCAGGAAGATGGCAGAGTGATGAGCAGCAGAGAAAGAGCCTCTCCAAGATTTAGTGTCCAGACAATAGAATATAGCAATGTGAGGAAGAGAAGGAGAGAAGTGGAGCCCCAGGACCCAGGAAGGATCTGAAATAAGAATTGAAGCCCACAGGGAGAGCAAAAAGAGAAACTTCAACAAAGAAGGAGGCGGCAGGTGGTACTTTCTCCCTGAGCCCAAAATCACTACATGGGAGGGGTGGCTCAAACCTGCAGATGCATAGTGACTGCTGGGGACCCCAAAAGCCTCCAGAGAAGCACATCAGTGGAGCAGAGCTGTACACACAGCAGACTGCAATGCCTGGTGACTTATTCTGGTTCAGACACCCTGTAGGAGAAGGTGATTAGCCGGGAGCCATCTGGGAAAGAGGCCAACTGAGTCTGGGACTTGGAGCAGCTGCTGGCTCCAAATAGTGGCTCCCAGTCAAGTTTGAGCCTGCAGGGGGTGCATGGACTGCTGCAGGCAGGATGGGTTTGGTTCCAGCCTTACAGCCAGAAGCCAGCCTGAACTTCAGTGGGAATAGGGGTGCAGGCTCACTGGGATTATCAGCTCCCCACCATGGAGCTGCTGCTGGCTTGCTGGGATTGATCAGTGCAGATCTGGACTCAGTCTGCCCACTTTGTCTACCAGTAACAGCAGAGACACACCTTGAAGCGATGGCCATTTTCATTATATTGGTTCTTCATTCCCAAGAGCAAGGGATATCCTCGCTGATCTCCTTTTACAGAGTGCTGTAGTTTTCAATGGTGAGACGGGCTGGAGCTCAAATAAATAATCTAATCTTGAACCTCAAGGTGCTAGAAAAAGAAGAGTAATCTAAACCCAAAGCTTGCATGAGGAAGGAAATTATAAAGATCAGAGCAGAAATTAATGCAATTGAGACTAAGAAAACAATACAATGAATCAATGAATCAAAGAATTGGTTCTTTGAAAGATTAAATAAAATAGACAAACCCCTAGCCAACCTTATTTAAAAAAGGAAAGAAAAGATTCAAATCCATGCAGTTAGGAATGAAAAGGGTGAAATCACAACAGATCCTGCAGAAATCCAGAAGATCATCAATACCTACTTCAAGAACCTGTATTCTAATGAGATGAAAAATGCAGAAGAAATGGACAGATTCCTAGATACATATGAATTACCAAAACTGAATCAAGAATATATAAAAATTCTAAATAAACTAATATCAGTCAATGAAATTGAAGAACTAATTAAAAAGCTACCAATAAAGAAAAGACCAGGTCCTGCCAGATTCACTGCTGAATTCTACAAGAAATTTAGAGAAGATCTAATACCGCTACTCCTCAAACTCTTTAATGAAATGAAAAAGGAAGCGATACTCCCACATTCATTCCTGGAACCAAGCATTACCCTGATAACAAAACCAGAGAAGGATTCAACCGAAAAAGAGAACTACAGGCCAATCTCCCTAAAGACCATAGATGCAAAAATCCTCAATAAGATACTGGTAAACAGAATGCAGCAAATGATTGAGAAGATTATATACCAAGACCAAGTAGGATTCATCCCAGGGATTCAGGGATGGTTCAACATATGCAAATCAATAAATGTAATACATCATATTAACAGAACCAAGGACAAAAACTATATGATCATCTCAATAGATGCAGGAAAAGCTTTGACAAAGTCCAACACCTATTCATGATAAAAAAAAAAACCTACATAAAATTGGAATACATGACTTTATCTCAATCTGATAAAAGCCATCAATGACAAACCAATAACCAACATCATACTAAATGGTCAAAAACTGAAAGCTTTCACTCTAACAGTAACAAGAAAAGGATATCCACTCCCACCACTCCTATTCAATGTAGTTCTGGAAACATTAGCTAGAGCAATTAGACAAGATAAAGAAATAAGGATAGGAAAGGAAGAGATTAAATTATCATTATTTGCAGATGACATGATTCTCTACATAGAAGACCCCAAAAACTCCAACAAAAACCTTCTAAATTTAATAACCAAATTCAGCATTGTAGCTGGATCAAAGTCAACACTCAAAAATCAATAGCATTCCTGAACCCAAATAACAAACTCACTGTGAGAGAAATTAGGGAAACAACACCTTTCACAACAGCATCCAAATAAATGAAATACTTAGGAATTAATCTTACAAAGAAAGTAAAAGACCTTTACATTGAAAACTACAGTACTCTGAAAAAAGAAATCGAAGAGCATATCAGAAAATGAAAAAATATCCCTTGTTCTTGGGTAGGAAGAACCAACATAGTGAAAATGGCCATACTCCCAAAATTAGTACACAGATTTAATGCAATCCCCATCAAAATACCAATAGCATACTTCACAGAATTAGAGAAAACATTCCTAAAATTCATTTGGAACCAGAAGAAACCTAGAATAGCAAAAGCCATTCTGAGCAATGAAGGCAAAGCAGGGGGTATTATAAACCCTGACTTGAAATTATACTACAAAGCTATCATGATAAAAACAGCATGAAAATGGCAAAAAAAAAAAGACACAAGTGTCAATGGAACAGATTAGAAGATCCAGAAACAACTCCAAACACGTTCAGCGATCTTATCTTTGACAAAGGAGCCAAATACACTCACTGGAAGAAAGATAGCCTCTTTAATAAATGGTGCTGGGGAAACTGGCTTTCCACATGCCAAAGATTAAAATTAGACCCATATCTCTCACCATGCACTAAACTAAAATTGAAATGGATCAAGGATCTAAATATTAAAACAGAAACACTAAATCTGCTGGAAGATAGAATAGGTAGAACTCTTAAAGACATAGGCGTAGGCAGATGTTATGAACAAACCCCAATCACACAGGAAATATTACAAAGAATAGACAACTGGGATCTCATTAAAAAGCTTTTCAATAGCAAGAGAAACCACCAACAGAATGACAAGGAAACCCATAGAGAGATAAAAAAATTTTCCACCTGTTCCTCAAAGGACTAATATCAAGAATATGTAAAGTACTCAAGAAAACCATACCTCCAAATTTAAAGACCCAATTCAAAATGGGCATCTGAAATGAATAGACATTTCTCAGATGAAGAAATACAAACAGCAAATAAATACATAAAAAAATGTTCAACATCACTGGTCATTCAAGAGATGCAAATTACAACAACACTGAGATTCCATCTCACTCCAGAAAGAATGGCTATTATCAAGAAATCAACCAATAACAAATGCTGGTGAGGCTGTGGGGAAAAAGAAACCCTTCTCCACTGTTCGTGGGAGTGGAGACTGGTACAACCACTGTGGAAATCAGTGTGAAGATTCCTCAAAAAACTAAACCTAGAGGTTCTATTTGACCCAGCTATTCCTCTTCTAGGTATCTTCCCAAAAGAATTAAAAGCATAATACCACAATGATATATATACATCCATGTTTATAGTGGCACAGTTAGTAACAGCTAAATCTTGGAAACAACCCAAATGCCCATCAACAGATCAGTGGATAAAAAAAGATGTGGGTTTTTTTATACAATGGAGTACTACTCTCCCATAAAGAAGGATAAACTTGAAATATTTCTAGGTAAATGGATGCACCTTGAGACCATCTATTAAGCAAAAGAAATCAGACACAAAATCACTTCATTTCTCTGATATGAAAATCCAAAAGGGCAAATAAGGTCCAAAATGTATAATAGATGTTGGGAAAGAGGAAGAAAATGGTCAAATAGGAAGGGAAACAAGGGAAGGGGGAGGGAGAAAGGAAGAAAGGGAAAATAAAAAATGAGAAAAGAAGGAAAAAATGGAAACAAAGCTTTTGTAAATAAGGATGGGAAGAGGGGTCAAGTGAAGGGAGAGGGTTGGGGTAAAAAGAAGAATCAAGATATATCACATACAGGTACAAATTCCCTATGAAGAATGTGATCATTATGTATAGCTAAAATGTACCAATAAAATTTTTTTTATGTGGGTACCAGGAGTCAAACTCAGGTCCTCGCGCTTACCAGCAGGCGCTTGTGCTGCTGAGTGATATCACTGGCCCTTTTTCTCCTTTATGTGGGTACAGGGAGTTGAAATCAGGACCTTGCACTTGCCAGACAGGCACTTATGCCACTGAGCTATCTCACCAGCCCTAAAATTAATTTTTAAAAATGAAGGCAATTCTGTGTTAATATAGATGGCTGGAAAAATAATGATTGGCTTAGGAGCTAAAAGACATGGTTAGCAGGTGTTTTGATTTAAATATCAAGTGGCAGGGCTTGTGAGATGGCTCAGCGGTGTAAGCGCCTGCCCAGCAAGTGCGAGGGCCTGAGTTCGACTCCCTGAACCCACATACGAAAAAAGGGCCGGTGATATCGCTCAATGGCACGGGCGCCTGCTGGCGAGCGAGGTCCTGAGGTCGACCCCCGGTACCCACAAAAATAAATAAATAAATAAATATCAAGTGGCCCCCAATAGACTCATGTATTGAAGGCTTGATCCCTAATGCAGAAATGTTCAGAGTCAGGACTCAGAGAATTAACTGGATCAGGGCCGGTGATATAGCTCAGCGGCATAAGCATCTGCCTGGCAAGCGTGAGGTCCTGAATTTGGTTCCCGGTACCCACATAAAGGAAAAAAAAAAAAAGAATTAACTGGATCATGAGGGCAGCAACCTTGTCAATGGATTAACCCAGTGTTGAGCTCATAAGTGAGTGAGCCCGGTTAGAGGAAGGAGGTCACTGGGTAAACGCCTCCAAAGGGAGTGTCATGCCCTGGCCGCTTCTCTCTGGTATTTCCTTCTCTTTGCTTTCTGGTTACCTTGAGATGAACCATGTTCTTCCTCGTCTTTCCACCATGATGTGCTGTTTCACCGCAGGCCCAGAAACAATGAAGCCAATCACGAACTAAAATCTCTCTTAAATCATGAGCCAAAATAACTCCTTCCTCCTTTAAATTGTTTATGTCAGGTATTTTGTCACAGGAAAACTGATGAACATAGAAAGCCAAGTTATGGACATGTTTAATTTTAGATACTCAGGAGACATTTTCTTCATCCCATGAAGAAAATATTCTAAATAATAGCAATGATAATAAAACCTTAGGTAACACACTGCTGTGTGAGGAGAAAGAAAAGATCCTTACCAATTCAGTTTCCCTATGGCTCAGCCTCGCCGAATTGCTCCATTCGAGGGTACGAATGATTAAAGAAAACAGTACATGTGGAGTTATTTTGTGAATGAAACATACATAAAGCCTTCTAAAATGCTATCCAATAGTTCAGGAAACTTAAAGGGCCTAGGATCTGTAAAGTCTCTGAGTGTGAGCATTAGGGAGCTGAGGGCCAGCTGAAATGTCATAAAAAGTTTAACAGTGACCTTTTTAGTCTCAAAGATAAAATAAGAAGATAAAATCTATCTACTTATCTTTCTGAAAAATATACCTTAAAATTCAGATTGATATTCTTTAAATGCTTTATTGCCAAACATTAACTTCGTCCACTTTGAATTCAAAGTGAAAACAAACCAAAACAAAAATACATCGCACTATTCACTTTTCTCTCCCTAGCACATAGGACAGCGCCTCACACTGCAAAGGAGTCAGTAAATTTTGACTGATGGAACTGATGAAGGAATGGGCTGTTTCCATTTTCTTCCTTTCTGAATATCTCATTTATTTCTATAGCCATTCCCTCTTATCCTTGTAGCGTTTTTCTAGCTGTGCAGATGTGCCAACAAATTCCAATAGGAACTAGTTTCATTCTTGGATGAAGAAGAGTAACAAAACCTGTGTGTGCTGTAAATAGTACACAGTGGTCAGCTAGGAGTTAAGATAACATATGTTCTTCTAAAGTCCCTCTTTATTATTAAAAATATGTGAGGACAGAGCCTTCACCCAAGGCAAATAGAATAGGAATCAAGCACACGCGTGTTGCAACTTTTATTTTTAAAGAGCAAGTTTCAGTTTTTTGCCTCATAAATTGGAGGATGTTTCCCCCTGCAGGAAGAGGGAGGTCATTCCACAAGCTATTGCAGAAAGACTCTTCTGAACCAGTCATTATTCTTGCTGACAGAGAATATCAGTCCCACCCCTGTCCAGGCTTCTGAGAGAAGGCCAGTTTGGGGAAGAGGTCACCAAGATACACTTTTGCATACGTTTTGACAAATGTGGATTCATGTTTCCCAAACATTTCAAGCAAAAAGAAACATGAGGGCCAGTGATATGCCGCTTATGCCAGGCAGCATAAGCACCTGCCTGGCAAGCGCAAGGTCCTGAGTTCAACTCCCGGTACCCTCATATAAAATAAATAAATAAATAAATAAATAAATAAATAAGAAAAAGAAACATGAGCCATGCAATTTCCTCCTTCCTGACTGCCCTCAGAGCAACTGTGGATCCGATTATATATGAGTCACAGGGAGGGAGTACCTGAGGAGATGTTTGAGAAGGTAGGCTAGCATGTGACTATTTCCTGTTATCTATGACAATTTGAGGCTCATTTTATGTCCAGGATTATTTTCCCATCTCTGAATGCATGCTTATGCAATTTTTTAAATTTTGTTAGCACATGTTTGCAATTCATGCATTTTAAAATCATCTTGGGGGTGGTTACATGTACATATTACAGCTTGCTTTTTTTAATCCCCTTCCTCTTCCTTTCCCCTCCCCCCTCTGCCTCGGGTTCCCTGATCCCCTTTATCATATGTGTTGATATTATTTGTCTTGGCTCGTGTCATGGCATACAGTGTTTACATTAACTGGGGTTATTAGGTTCCTGCACTTGGCACATCTTTATCCCGCTCATTTCCCCTTCCCCTCCTCCTCACCCCTCTCCTTGTTCCCTTGGACCACTTCCCTATTGCAAGAGATCCATGCTCTTTCCTTTTCTACCCATCCTTTGTCATTTCTTTGTTTGTACTTTGCCTTGCTCAATGAGAGATACCATACAGTACTTAAGCTTGTGTGCCTGGTTTATTTCACTCAACATTGTATTTTCCAGGTGCATCCATTTTCCTACAAATGTCTCAAATGTGTCATTCTTTATAGCCTAGTAGTATTCTATTATATATAGATACTACATTTTCTTTTATCCAATCATCTGTTGATGGGTATACAGGCTGCTTCCAGAATTTAGCTATTATGAATTGTAGGCACTTCATTTTTAACATTTTATTCACTAGTCCACCAGAGTCTTTTGATGTATCATGCAAGGTAAGGATCTGATAGTGTTTATTTCCTAAATTTTTAAGAATTTTTCAAGATACATTTGACATTTCACTTACATAGACCTACACAGGTTTCAGTCTTCCAGCTTACTTCTCCACAAAGACTAAAATTTCAGATACTTGGAGAATAAACACAACCAGCGACTTAGTAGAGAAGGCTGTCCCATGCCTAAAACAACAATGTATATGTGTCCCAACCCTGTCAGGTACACTTCAGTGCAGGAAAAACATTTCATCGTTGGCAAATATTTTAAGGAGCCCTTCTGTAATGGGTACATAATCAAAGCTGAAGTATTTTACCTTAGCATCTTAGCTTATGTAAGATTTCATGCAACCTAGATGTTCACCTTATTTACTGACGAATGGGCATTGGTGTGGTCATACAGTTCTATTAATATCTGTTATCAAGAAACATAGAAGCATCCTGGGGGGCTGAGGCAGGAGGTTGGCAAGTTCAAGCCCAGCCTGGGTAATTAAGCCACTTAGTGAATTTAAAAAAATACATATTTAAAAGACTAAGAATATAGCTCAGTGTGCAGACCCTGGGCTTGACCCCCAATATCAGAAGGGAGGGATGGAAGAAAAGCAGCTTTGATTTGGAGGGGGCTTTTACATATTGCTTAGTGGGCTCCCCCAAGTAAAGAAGTTCCGAGTACATGCATCACTATATATCCACACTAATTACAATAGACATATAGTCGCCCTACAGTAAATACCAGCCAAAGGAGTACAGGACATCTACAGACTGAACACAGGAGCTCCCCGAGGACAAGACTTTTCAAATTAGGGGTGAGAAGTGACTTGTAGCCTTCTATTCTTGTTTCCTATGATTTGTTCCTATTGCTTTTCTTGGAATCACTGGTACTGTGGTATGAAAGAGGATCATGAAGAATGTAAATGTGGAGGCTTAGCTTATATAAATATTTAAAACTTTATTCTGCTATATCTTGTCATTTACATGAATGACTTACTGGGAAAGGGAGCCATATTAGATGGTTAGACATTAGACAACTCACTTCTGTGTTATCAAAAGTCCTGACTTCGGCGTTCACTGATGCTTTCTTCTGGCTGGCCAAGTTGGATGTTGATCAACTCTACTGAATTTTTCAATTCAGTTATTTTACTTTTCAGCTCCAACACTTTTTACTTGGTTCTTTTTCGTAGTTGCTATCTCATTACTGATATTTCCTTTCTATTCATAGTTTTCCTGATGTCATCATCTTGTCTGTGTTCACTGTGTGTTCACTTTTAATTCCTTGAGCATCTTTACAATATATATTGTTAATTATTTGTCTGACAAATTTCCTATCTCTCCATTCCACGGAGGGTTTTTGGAGCATTTATTTGTTCATTTAAATGTGCTGTACTTCTCAGTTTCTTTGTTGTTGGAATTTCACCACTTGAAGAATTAGCCAACTCTCTCCGACTTTGTAATCTGGTTGCATACAGAGTGGACTGTCTCCCTTCACTCTAGCTAGACAGCCTGGAGATTCCTCAAGCCTTTTCTGGGGATGTTTTTTCTTATCCTGTGTGTAATCTCCTAGTCAATGTTCACCAGTTTCTACTCAGGACCAGACCCAAGGCACCCCTTCTCTCCACAGAGGCTGAAGGAAAGGACTCGGTAAAAATTAGCTGCTAGAATGTGAGGTGTATTTTTACATATACTGGTATATAACATGAAAACTGCAGTGTCCTTTTTATGCTGACGGTATGGATCACAGGTGGTTTACTTTTGTATTGGCTCTGTGTCTACAGGCTGTGTAAACAGATTTGGATTGTGGTGACTACCATCACCCTTAAGACACTAAGTTCTGGATTTTTCTCCCTTAGCCACCTGATCTTAGGAACCCTTCATGATGTAACAGGAGTAAGAAAGGGCAGAATGACAAGAAGCCAGGTCTGGACCATCACCACACGTTCCTTTCACTTCACAGTGCTGTCAGCCACACTCAAATTTATGAACTTGCTGATCAAGCAACACCCAATTCATGATTGACAGCTCAATTTAACTGGTATCCCATAGTCTCTATGAAGGCCTAATCACTAGTTAAGAACTAGTTCTGAAAACTATTCTTTATCTAAAAGAACATGGCTTTGCTCCAAATCCTAGGGACCTTCAATGTGATTTCCCTACCAGAGGTTAACATACTTCATACCCATACGTGTAGTACTTAGCGACAGGCTTTTCAGGTCCATGGGAACCCTGAATCAAAAGCAGTGATGTGCACGAAGCTTGTGCTGTTTGCCTCCTACAGAGCCTTATTTTGTCCTGGGTTTCTACTTAGAACCCACTGACTTCTGGTCAAATACATAGGCAGCTTTCGCTAATGTGTTTATGTTCAGATTTCACTAGAAGACCTTCCCTTTTATTCCAGAGAAGAATTGTATTTAAAATCATTGCAGGGTCTAGAAGTAAAAGAGATTTCTATGGAGTGTCTCATCTACTTCTCTTGTAACTACAGTGGTGCCTTGGTTCACGAACTTGATTCTTTACATGATTCTGGTCGCAAACCAAATCAGACGAAAACCCAAATTTCTGCACAAGGTCAACATTGAACCTGATCATTGAATTTGATCCAGTTCTTGTCCAATTCGGTTTGCAACCAGAATCATGGAAAGAATTACATTTGTGAACCAAGGCACCACTGTACTTGGTTTTTCGTGTATTATTCCTGTTTGATATGCAAATTTAAGCATATCTGCTCATTCCTTCTTTACCCAGAAGTAGCATTCAGTTTTATAGACACTGACACTCCTACTTTTTTTAACACCACCTTTTGGAATAAAAGAGGGAATAAAGGTCTTGCATCCTTTTTTTGTACAGCTTCTTGGAGTGTACTGATAAATACACTCTTTAAGCAGTCTCATAATGAATAGCGTTTGGCATGTGTCATTAGACACACAACTATGAGTGCTAATCAAAAGATGTATTTGTGAGTTTGAACAGAAGCTGCCAAGCTGCCCTCTGTGAATTAAGCCAATTTGGGGCCGGGGATTTAGCTCAGCGGTGCAGCTCCTGCCTGGCAATCGTGAGGTCCCGAGTTTGATTCCCAGTACCCAAAAATAAACACGAATGAATCCAATTTATAATTCCATGGACAATGTATGAGAACAATCATTTAAGGGCTCACCTAAAGTTTACTGAACTTCTGAGTTTCTCTGTCTGAACTTTTAATTTGCATTTCTATTATTAGTAAGATAAAGCATCTTTTTAAAATATGTTTAAGGATATTTGTCACCTATCCATCCATATATTTTATCCATTTTTCTATTGTGTCACTGGCTTTTTTCTTTATTGGCACCTAGAAACTAATGCAAATACTGTTCCAGTTTATCATCTGTCTTTTGACATAACCTGTAGTACTTTTTGCTATGCAGGCTCTTTTTACAAAATTAGATTTATCAACCTTTTCTATTACGGCTTCTAGATTTTCAGTCATTGCAACAGAAGTCTTACCCACTCTTAACATAAAAAACAGACTAGAGGCCAGTTGTGGTGGCACATGCCTATAATCCCAACACTTGGGAGGCTGAGGCAGGAGGAACACGAGTTCAAGGCCAGCCTGGACTGCCTAACAAGACCGTCTCCAAAAAAGAAGAGAAAGAAAGAAAAAGAGAGAGAGAGGAAGGAAGGAAAAGAGAGAGGGGGGAAAGCAAAAAAGAGAAAAAAGGAGACAGGAAGGAAAGAAGGAGATAGGTTCATTAGGCTTTCTGTGTATCTTTCTTGCAAGAAGTTTTAAAGCAGAGCATGGCTTCATAGTAGGCCACAGTACCACATCTCAGTCAATACTCTGTAAAAAGGTGCTCGAAAATTCGACAAACGCTGTCTTCACAATCGTCTTCTGCCCGGTGAGCTACATCACTGCTAATATTTATCAACAGCTTCTGTGATCAACTGACTAGGGGAGCCCTCGCTTGGAGCAATGACCTTATACGACCTATAAAAATTAAGACAGTAAATAATAGCTACGTCACAAGTCCAATAAAACCATGCAATATGAGTAAGGTTAACGGCTCAGCCACAGCCTCACAGAAGGGAACAGCGTTTCACATACAGGTACTCATTTTGCGTTTCCATTTGGAGGGAGAAAGGAATGAACGCGACACCCTTCACAGAAATACAGGAGTAGGGCCGGTGAGATGGCTCAGCGGCGTAAGCGCCTGCCTGGCAAGCGCGAGGGCCCAAGTTCGACTCCCGGATCCCACATATGAAAAAGGGGCCGGTGATATCGCTCAGCGGCACGGGTGCCTGCTGGCGCGCAAGGTCCTGAGGTAGACCCCCCGGTACCCACAAAAAAAAAAAAAAAGAAATACAGGAGTAATACCGGCTGCCATGTGAGTGACGTCTACCGGACTCGCCATGTTATTTCAATAGCAATGTGTTCTAATATTATACCTTTAAGAAATGTGGCACCATTTTACAGAAGTGAAAAGTATGACTCATATTAAAGTGTCCAAGTGTACAAAGCTGTTATGTGGCAGAAGTGGTAATCGAATCTGAAACCAAAACATACCCATGTCCCACTGTTACCATGGATCTCCATGTAGTTTGTGTGGTTGGGAAACTCTCAACTGTCAACTGTTTTGAAATTTTCTTTCCAAAGTGGAAAAGCCATGTGGAGACTTGTAATTATTTTGATTTGTGCAAATGAGTGCATTTCTATGAAAAACCAACTATGTCTGCTTCCCTCTGGCTTGGCTTCAGTCACTTGTGTATCCCAGGGGCAAAAGAGCACCAAAATAAACACTGTACTTTTGCTCAGTGAGTGAGGTGAACCTGAGCCATGTACAGGGCAAATACACAGCAATTAAACTGCAATACCTGAGCGGGGTGGTGGTGCGCATCTGTAATCCAGCCCTTGAGAGGCTGAGGAAGATGGCATTTCTGAGGACAGCTTCTATTAAGGTAACCAGGCAACAATGATGCACAGCCACCCTGTTACTGCATACTGAATCTTAGCCGAAAAGAGTTTAAATCACACCCTCAGGACAACAATTACAGTTTTATGATGTCCTTTACAGCCAAATCCTAAATACAAGCTTCACAAGGAGTTGATCAACAAAAGTGACATTTGATATCTCATTTATGTCTGCTGTCAATTATGAAAACCATCATTATCCATGTAAACTACTAATGAACAGTCAACATGACATGGATTCATTAACTAGTCATAAGGGGGAAACATCAGTGGATCTATCAATAACTATTTCTATTGGCCCCTGAAAATGATGTTGCTGTTTTATAAAATTGACAATTTTCAGCCTGCACCATCCCAAGCTTCATTTCTCAAGAAGACAATGAATCTGTCAGCCTATGACCATGCACCTAGTGAGAAAAGCTTCTCGAAGGTCAGTGACTGTGACAGGTGTGTGTGTGCATGCGCAGTCTAATAAAAACAAAACACACATAGTAGAAGCATATTTTAATGTCAGAAAGTTCAAATTCAAGTACAAAAATTAAACAACACATGATTTCAACACTAAAAACCATTAACACTTATTATTCAAATACGATGAATATCAAAAACATAAATGAAGCATAACTATAAAATCCTTAAATATGTAACAGCAAAATTAGAATTTATTTCTGTAACAAATAATTATTAACTAAAATATTTATAGCTATTTTCAAGGACCACAATGGTAGATTGTGTTGTCTTCAGGACTGCATAAAATTAGCACCTTAATCTTTTTGTCTCATCATTTCTTTCTACCTAATATATAACTGCTCCAATCTCCAATACAGATAGTGATCCTTGGTTATCATATTTAGTTATAACTATTATTTTCAAGTGGCTTAATATTTGTGAAAATTTTGCAAAGCAGTTACACAAAAAAATGAACTACTGGGATCTATTGCCCACTCAGGAATTACAAGAAAATTCCGCAAGTTTAAAAAGAAGAGCAGTTTGCAAACCACTGAATAACTTTTCAAACATTGCATTTTTATAAATTCTATAATTCTGTTATTCTGAATTATAGCTGATGTTTAGTATGTTGGAATATATTATTTTTAAAGCCAAATGTGCAAACCCAATTCTAAAATAAAACAGTATTTTACTTTGCATGCTTTACACAAAGTAATTTTCGCACTAATGTTTACAGATTTTCTTCAGAAGAATGAGGCCTGATTGGAGATATATAGTCGTTGTCCAACATGGCTGCCATTAACAAGTGATATTGTTGGTGACAAGGGATAGCTTGGATAAGAATAAGGCCTTGAAGTATAAGGAAGCACGCTGGGAATCCCAGAAGAGAGGGTAGCACTAACAGGGGAAAGACTATTTATTGAGCTGCGACGGAAACTGCAGTCTGTAAATAAATACATGAACAATTACACTGCACATCTTTATGGACACAAATTTAATTCAAAGAGACAGAGCATTAAAACTATAATCACATTTTAACATAATGTTCTAACATTCAAAATCCTGATGATACTATATCAGTGGTAAAGATTACTTCCAAGTTCACTTCAATGCAAATCCTAATAGTTTTACCAAGTCAGAATTTAATGCTTTCCTTCACTGATGCAATGCTTCACAGATCTTAATAGAATGCATTCTTGGATTTTTTTAACATAGAAACAGAAAATCTCTGATTTGGCTTGCTCCATGAAGAAGCTTCTTTTAAATTTGGTCTAGCAATAAGGGGTAATTCATGAAGAAAAGATAAAATACAACAATTCATAGTTGCTTTCTTAAAAAACTATATTAAGTATCAAACCAGCAGAAATATTACCCCTGCACTTTAGAAACATTTGGCATAAACTAACTTCCAATATTTCATTATTTAAATGCTAATAGAAACATTTGTAAAACTCCACATACCAATTTAATAGAGTCCTACTGGTACCACAAAACAGTAAAATAAATCATCTTTATAAAATAAACTTTAAGAAACCATTATCAACTTATAGTATAGAAAAATATCCAAAAATTAAACCAAATTATTAAAAAACAATTATATTTGAAATATTATTGTTCCACAGTATACATTCATCATATGTACCAATAATTTCCTGCTTCATTAATAATTATGTGTGTATTAAAGACCAAATTGGTAAATCTTGTACTTTCCAAAAACTCAACTATGTTCTTTAGTCAAAGGCATGACAGTAACTGTATAATGGGTATTTATAAGTCACGGTGTTTCTAGGAATACGAGAGGAGTTAAGTCATTTAATGTACAGGTAGAGAGTTATTTTCTCTGCAATGCGGTCCTGGTATCATGAATGAGACCTATAACACATGCGCATTAACTTAGTGTTGTCATGGAACTTATGTTTAGCCAACAGGAATGAGATCAACTGCAGGAGAATAAGCTCAAGCAACATCAGAAAGGACCTAGTTAAGAAAAAATAAAAATCAGTTAAATATAGGTTTAGTTTCTAGCACTGTAACACTATTAGAATAATTTTATAACCTTTTTAATTTTTATAACTGTACCTTACCTAAAGCAGTTTTAGAAAAACATAAAATAGCCAGTAAAATATTTTCAGTGTTTTGGAACTGGATGAGAAATTACTTTGATACTATTTGCTTTTCAAACATCCAAAGTAGGGTGACCCCACAGATCACAGAAAGTTTTTCTTCTCTGAAAGACTCGGCTTTGCCTGGGGTTAAAGACCGAGTATGAACTGAACTATTAACGGCCTATGCATCACTGCATGGCTGCACTGCAGAACAGCCCAGACTTCTTCCCTCCCGAAGGTTATTACACAAATACAGCGGCACCTCGGCTCACAAATGCTTTTGTTTGCACACAATTTGGTTCACAAACAGAAGCATTTGGCAAAATTTTGTTTCGTTTGCAAACTGCATCAGGTGGCCACCAGGAACACAGCCACCTTGCTCACACAACACGAACACGGCCATCGTTTCCAGAATCACAGAAGGAATCAAAGCTACCACACAGTCAATCTGTCATCACTTGTCATGCACCTCTGACACACCTGGCTCTTTAAGATTCTGTCAGTGTGGTCCTTTTCAACACAGTTCATAAGAGCAGGTATCTCCAGACAGGGAAACACAGTTTTCAGAAAGAAATTGCTGTGTTTTGAGTTTACATCCATTCAAAAAGTAATGGAGCCTATTCATGAAATGTGGATACAGAAAAAACCTCAGGAAGACCAGAAAGAAGCCAGACAAACTGCTGGCTGTGAGTATCAGGCTTAGCACATCTGCATATCTGACAGTCCCCTCTTTAAACCTTTAATTTAAACAAACACTAATCACCACAGAATTCTCATATTTTAAGGAGAGTAAATAAAATACAAAATTAAAAGCTGATTGTGATTACTTTATTCATATGTAGGATAAATCAAGAAAAAAATTTCCCCCCAATATTACAAAGATCATGCATAACAAAAAGCTTCAGATGTTTGTAAGATTTTATAAGCACTTCAAAAATAAATTGTATTCCTAAAATCACTAAGAATCTAAATATATTCAGAAAAACATCTGGATGATTAGAAAATAAAACATAAGATGGAATGTAAACTGCAAATAAGTAGTAAAATAGGTCTATAAATAGAATCATGTTTTCCTTAGAGATAATATATAATTTATGTATTACAGGAAGCAGCAGGAATCATTATCGACGTTTACACCAGTGAAACACGAGACCTCCAGCTAGTTACTGCACATCCTCGCTAACATCTGGTTCGCCGACGTTTTTAATCACAGCCAGACCAGTGCACGTGAAATTTTATCTCACTGTGGTTTCCATTTTGACTTCCCTATGACTAACAATGTGGTCACTGCCCTTTCGAATGTCTCTGGTAAAGCATCTCTTCAACCCTTTGGATCATTTTCATTTGTTTCATCTTTTTATTTCAGAAAATTACATTTCTTCACCAAATTCTCTAATTTAAAATCAAATACCAGGAACAGGCTGAGACTCTTACAAGTCTCCAATTCAAATGACCTCTTTTGTATGAATGAAGAGGCTGATTATGTAATTGATCCATATACACACACAGCTGAACAGAAAAAGAAAAAGTGAAAAAATGAGCCTCAGCCAGGCGTGCTGGTGTGCTGGGCCAAGCTACTCAGGAGGCTAAGGGGCGGATCAGTTGAGAGCAGCAGCTTAAGACCAGTCTTGGCCAACACGCAATTGCTCTAAAGGGGGGAAGGGGGAGGAGCCTTCCTAATTTGTAGGAAGCTTCCATTTCCATTCAGTCAGCTTTTTCACACTGGCAATCTTCTCAAACAGAATTCTGAAAGTGTCTCAGAAGGTTATTATAGCAGAAGACAGGAGTGAACCGTGCTCCTCTAAGCTACCTGGATTTTACTGACACCTATCCATTGCCACGCCTCTCATTTCAACCCAGGCAGCTCTGTGTTTCCTTATTTTAGATGCTCAACTTTTTGTAATATTTCATTTGTAGAAAAAACTCACTTTACAAAAAAAAGGTGTGAGAACTGCTCTAATGGATTATTAGATACAGCATTTTTCTACATTTCAAATTTCAATTTTTCTAGAGCTTCATATTTATACTTTGAATACAGGCATTTGCAAAGAACAAATTTGATCTATATAAATAATAGCAGATAGGGTTAAACTGCAGTTTTTTGTTTTTTGGTTTTTTTGTGTGTGGGTACCGGGGGTTGAACTCAGGACCTCGCGTGCCAGCAGGTGCCCATGCTGCTGAGCGATATCATCAGCCCTTCTTTCCCTTTATGTGGGTTCCGGGAGTCGAACTCAGGACCTCGTGCTTGCCGGGCAGGCGCTTATGCCGCTGAGCTATCTCACCCGCCCTGTAGTTTCAATAAGACAGCAATGGCTAATAGGCACCCTGGGTTCAGAACCTCAGATGGTGTACCTGGAATGAGCAGGGACATAGTGACACCCGAGAGGGGAGCAGGACATGTATTGTACACCTCTTATGTGGCCACTGTCTTTCCCTGCTCACCATCTGGGAGTGATTATCACCAAAATGTTTTCAGTGAAAACACGACCAATGGACACAGTGATATATTCAAATTGTTTCTCACTTTGCTTCCAATTTTTTTTTTTTTTTTTTTTTTTTGTGGGTACCGGGGGTCGACCCCAGGACCTTGCGTGCCAGCAGGCGCCCGTGCCGCTGAGCGATATCGCCGGCCCTTTTTTCGTATGTGGGTTCCGGGAGTCGAACTCGGGCCCTCGCGCTTGCCAGGCAGGCGCCTGCGCCACTGAGCCATCTCACCGGCCCCAGCCCTCCAAATTTCATCTGACACATTCTGACCAAACTCTGCTAATTTTAAAGCTGTTGTCTTGCAGGCAAATAAGAAAACTTTCATTAGTTTACTTTAGAACTTTAACATGAGTTCTGTCCAAGTATCTTCTCATATTAATTTTGGCCTTTTCTTTTACTTTACTTCTAACCCAATACTCTTTATACTAATTTTTCCATTAAAAAATATATCCTTGAGTTTGACTCCTGGCACCAAAAAAAAAAAAAAAAAAAATATATATATATATATATATATATATCCTTCATGATAGGCTTCTTTCTTATTAGCTATGTATGAGTTCTACCACCACATCTATACCTTTTGTCACGTGCCACAGGTGTGAATTCCATGGTTTTAAGTATTCACAGAGTTGTACAACACCAATCTATAATTCTAGAATATTTTTATTCTCTTAAACAGAAATTCGGTACCCTTAGCAGTCATACATTGTCCCCTCTTCCCTCTACCATGGCAAACACTAATCTTTTTGTTAACATAAACTTGCCTGTTCTTGTATTTTCATGTAAACTCATGTAGAATCACACAATTTACATGGCCAATAAATTTATAAATACACAAACAAAATCCAAGTGTTTCTTTGGGTTAGTCTGAATATTTCCCAAACTACATCCCCTACAACTCAAGTGTAAGCATACCTGTAACAACAATTCCTTAGCAAAACAAGCCTTGGAAAAGTTTAGGAGAGGTAAATTTAACATAAAAACAGGTTCGATTATTTAATATGCTAATATGCATTTTGATTTTCAAAGGGGAGTATACAGTACAAAGTTTTTCCAAACCTGGGTGACCTCAGAAACAGTTATCTCACTGAACTACTGTGAAAATCAGTTTGGGAGGAACTCTAATGGGGTAAATGCATAATGGGAAAACACAAAAAACAAAACAGATAAAAATCTTCAAATGTTAAAACAATAACTACAAACACAAATGACTACAGAGGCCAAGAATTAACACACAAATTAAAAAAAAAAAAAGTGGACCACTATAAAGCAATTCAGTTCCTATTTTTACTGAAATTAAGTCTAGTTGCTTTCCTTTCAAAGAACTAGGAGACCAAACCTTATCTAGAGTTTCTAGTTTTGTACCTTTGTACAAGAGAAAATTACGTCAAATCCTTTTAGTGCTACTTTCCAAACCCGGAGGAAAGTAATAGAACAGCAGCCTCCTCTAAGAGGAAAAAATGTTACTGGAGATGTAATACAGGCTTCAGAACAGATGAAAAACTGTGGTTCACTCAACAAATTAACTGGGCAAAAGTGACCAGAACATAAAGTCTTAGAAAAGATAGCAATTCTGCAAGTTTCATTTCTGTCAGTAAATCAGTCCTCATAACTCAAATTTTAAACTGTAAAAAGTTGTTTAAAAAAAGGTAGTTCTGAGAAGAGTATCGCAAACAGCATTTGAAATTTTATGCTGTAGATTTGAGATCCATAAAAAGTTACAAATCTCAAGTATAATAAATATATTTCTCCTTATATCTGAAGGACAGGTTAAATTACCAACAGCTAACATTTATTGAGCACTTATTAGATGCCAAAAACCACAAGATCAGTATATGTGCATTCTTACAAAGGCCTGATAAGTATTCTTATCCCCTTTGACAAGGAGGAAACTGAAGCACAAAAACGTGAAGTAATTTACTCAAGGATATGAAAGGGTATGTGGATTACTTCCCAGGAACCACAGTGTTTTCTTTGCCTCTATGCAAAAAGCAGTTTGGATAGCAACAATATTCACTCAGATCACAAACTACCTTTAATTTCCTACTACAGCTTATTTTTCTCAGTACCTTGGTGAAAAAACTAAGCAGTGAGACCTAGTAAATATTACTTTTATTCCGAATTGTTCCAATAAGATTGTGGTTGAGTGCGATTGAAAATAAATTAGCTTCCCATTTTCAGATTAGTTTGAGGAATACCAGAAAACCTAAATATAACACACTCACTCCAACTGTATCTAACTTGTAAGTCTGTTAGCATCTCATGATTCAGTGTACACCAGTAGCGTGTTCAAAGTTCTGAGAATACCTAAATGTGGAGACCAGCTGGACTTTTTCCTTTTATTAGATTTTATTAAATAAGTCTAAACATTTCTTCTTAAAGCCTTAAGAATAATTTATGATGGGCTGTCTGTAAATTACATATATGACAATATTCCTAAGAAACTCTTTCTTACCTGCTTATTTTCTCCAAGTTCTTCTACACAGGTCCAGGCTGAAGAGACTGTACTCCCTGTCTGCAAGCAGTAGAGACAGAAGAGGATTGAGAATTCAGACTGAGGCCGGCCCTATCTCGGAAGTGCATGGAATCCTTGATAAATCTGGTTAAGTATCTTTTGAACATTAAATAGGAAAACTTAGAGACAAAGAAACAGCAGCAAACAGTTATCATTTCTCAAGTTCTCCGAAGATGAACAAAGAGAACAGCATTTTGATATTTAAATTAGAATTATGAGCTAATACATCAGAGAAAACATTTATCTTCCTAAGCCAATTAAGTTATTAGTTGGTCATTCAAAGAAATACTACCCTACCAAAAAAAAATTTTTCAAAAATAAATGAAACAGCCCAATTTCTGAAAACCAAAGAAGCTACACAAATTTGTAAAACATAAATGTTGTACAACATTGAATTATTTTACATATGAAATATTTCATCCCTGATGGATAGCCAAAATAATATTAAAAAATTTTATTTTCCAACAGCTAATTTAATTTGAAATCTAATTTAGCCATTACATAGTACTCCGTGAGTACCCATCCATTTTAATAATGGTTTCTTCATGTGCCTTGAAAATTTCAGGTAAGAATGTACATCCAACTCTATCCTAAGCTTATCCTAACCATGCATAAGCCAGGGGTGGTGGTGCACATCTGTGATCCCAGCCCTCAGGAGGCTGAGGCAAGAGGATCACTGTGAGTTCAAGCTATAAAGTGAGTTCAAGGCCAGCCTGAACTGCATACTGAGACCTTGTCTCAAAAAGACAAAAGACAGGGTCAGTGAGATAGCTCAGTGGCATATGCGCCTGACTGGCAAGCGCAAGGTCCTGAGTTTGATTCCCGGTACCCACATACAACAAAAGGGCCGGTGATATCGCTCAGCAGCATGGGCGCCTACTGGCACACGAGGTCCTGAGTTTGACCCCCGGTACCCACACACACACAAAAAAAAAGTCCTTGATCATCTACAAAAAGCATAGATTTTTTAAATAATCATTTACAGATTTAATTCAGTAGAGAAAAGTCACTATATCTTGTTTTCACATGATAAACTAGGTAAACAAGGTAACAATCAACTTTAAGCGGTAAAAACAAAAACATCTTTCTCAAAGCACTGAAAACAGCCAAGACAGTGACAAATCATAAGGTCATGGTCTCAGACAAGAAGAAAACCCAAGGAGGCAGTACTCCTTTTGGGGGATTTATTTCCCTACAAGGGCTGGCGAATTCCCAAGACAGAGAGAAGCAAAGGAGGTGACAAGAGACTGACAAATTTCTTAAGCTAAGAGGACCAAAATATAGCTGAGGTGCTACTAATGAAGCATGACTGGAACCCTAAGCAACAGTGAACCAGAAACAGACCAGCTTTAACAAAAGCTAAATTCAACTGTGACTCTTGATTCCTGCCTATATTAAAGCAATCTGGGGCTGCCAGTCCTATGGCCACCTTTCTGATGCCAAAATAAATCTTTTCTGAATAAAGACATGACATTAGTCTTCCAATGATCTCTACAATTTTTCATACATAATATCTAGCATTCAATCAAAAATGATGAGTCATACCAGGAGATAAAATAGTATTACCTAAAGCCAAGAGAAACAACAGTGACAGATGTTTCAGAACCAGGTATTAAAATAACTACACCTAAAATATTCAAGGAAATACAAGACGAAATTTTTTAGAAGAAAATGGAAATCTTAAAGAAAAGTCAAATGAAAAAATTCTAGAAATGAGAAATAAATCCAAATGGTTTTATTAACATGTTAGACACAGTGAAGAAGAAAAAAGAATTCATGAACCAAAATTCAGGTAAGAGGAAAATATTCAAACTGAACATACAAAAGGAGAAGGAAGGGAAAAGGAAAAATATATATATATATATATTTATATATATATAATATATATTATAATATAATAATACATATTATAATATAATATATATTATAATATAATATAATAAATTATATATATTATATATATATAAACACAAGACAGCTAAGATTCAACTGGTTTCTCTTGGTTCACTGAGGGGAAAGTTTTGTGCTAGTGATTTTCTAGACAATGCTTCATGCCTACATTTTGCACTCTGAACAATTACTGTGAATACAATATGCAATGTGTTGATTGTTATTCTCCTACTAGTCTGTTTTGAAACTGTTTTATTGTTATGTCTTACTTCTTTCTGTTTAAAATTTATAAAAAGGATAGAAAAATATTCCATGTGTGGAATACAGAAAATAGGTACAATACAGGTGTAACCAGAGTATCATAAAGGAGACAGGAAACAGAACAGAGGGATATTTGAAAGCAGGATAATTAGACCTTTCTGAAACAAACGTATTAAAAAAGATGGCGAACCTAGCAAAAATAACCTCTCAAATATATCAGGTGTATCAAAAATATATGCAGAACAACAAAAACAGATAATCTGCTTGCACGTATCCATACAAGAGTAAATATGAGTTAAGTATTCTCTAGGCAGAATAAATAGTCCTGGCACAAGCCTGGAAACGTAGGAAGAAATAAAGGGTAAAGGAAATGATAAATATGTAATATAAATGTTGTACTAAGTCTAAAAACTATAGGTATCACAGGGTTTAAAATATGAACAATTCAAAGTACATAAAAATACTAATGACAAATTTGAATTAGAAGAAAGGAACTAACATGTGCTAAGTTCTTTGTACTGCCCAGAATGTGATAAAGTACTGATATTACACTTCAGTAAGAAGGCAGGTCATAGTCTATCAAACAATCACTAAAGGAATAGTGCATGGCTGGGCATGGTGGCGCACGCCTGTAATCCCAGCACCTGGGAGGCTGAGGCAGGAGAATCACCAAGAGTTCAAGGCCAGCCTGGGCTCTGTAAGTGAGTTCAAGGCCAGCCTGCACTACATAGACCCTGTCTCAAAAAAACAAAAAAGTAAAACAAAATGAAAAAGAATAGTGCAGATTATAGGACTACTATAGCTAAAGACGAGAAAAAAAAACAAAAGCAGCCACCTGAGAGCAAGCAAAAAGTGAAACAGGAAGAAAAAATACAAAACAGACGGCAAAACAAGATCTTAATTCCAAACCTAGCAGTAAGTACATTAAATGCAAGCTGACCAAACACTACAAAGACAGACTTTGAACAAAAATAACACAAAACAGTAACAATACATTAGGCTCACCTTGAGTCTAAGAAACAAGAAAAGGAAGTAAACAGATGGGACAATATATAGAAACTCTACAAAGGAAAACGTAAGTTTACACTAATACAATGATGGAAAAAGCAGCCTTAGAGGCAGAAATGCATCACAGAGAAAGAGCGGCAATGAATAACAAAAGGTTCCCTTCACCAGAAGAAACAAAACAGTTCTAAATTCCTCTGCAAAAGCAAAAACTGATAGGACTAAAGCAGAAAGGGTAAACCCATACTCACAACGCACGATTCTCGTAGCTTCTCTGAGTGAGTGACAGGATCGACGTGGGTTGGTGACATCGTTACAGAGAAACGTGACAACATGAACAGCAAGCCCAGCCTAACTGGCACATGAGGTTGCTATGGGCTGAACTATGTCCCCCAAAGTCTGAACCCAACAAACCTCAGAATATAGCCCCCTTAGAAGATCACTGCAGTGTCATTAATTAGGATGCGGCCATACTGGAGTAGGGCGGACACTTGAGCTACTGTGATGACTGCTATCCTTGTAAGAGGAGAGAGAACACCATGAACAAAGCAAAGACAAATACGGAAAGGACACCCATGTTACGACAAAGGCAGAGACTGGATGACGTATACACAAAGAACCTCAAGGATTACTGGCAAATACTGTAAGATACAAAAGGCAAAGGACTGTCCCTGACAGATTTCAGAAGGAACAAGGCCCTGCCAACACCCCGATTTATGACAACTAGCCTCTAGAATGCAAGACATAAATTTCTGGTGCTTTGCCACAGTGGCCCTTGACAACTAATATACTGAAATTAACAACTCTAAACACATTTTTTAAGTAGGCATGCAATATTTTCTTTAATTGGGTCAGTTAAAAAAAAGAACTGAAATCACACAGAATATACCTTGTAGTTACAGAAGAACAAACAAAAATATGACTGTAAAAATTTCTATAGGTTTAAAAATTATACCAATAGTTCCAGAAGAAATCAAAGCAGAGAGTAGAAAACATTTTTCAACAAATAATGATAAAACACATCGAAGTACATAGGAATAACTATAACTATATTGAAAGAGAAATGGGAAGCCTTAAAATGCATATAGTATAATAAAGGCTGAAAAACTCTAAACTCAGATGGCTTTTTAAATATTTCATATATATTCAAAAAATATTGCACCAATCTTATTTTTCTAGGGAACAACCAAAGAAAACATTTCATGAACATTTTTATGATGAAAACATACAGCCAATCTCATTAATAAACATAGCTGTAAAACTCCTAAGGAAATTATCAAAATTAAAATTTAGCAAATATACAAAGATAATGCACCATGACCAAATTGGGTTTATGTCAGAAATGCAAAGTTGATGTAATTTTCAGGCATCAATGCAATCTGCCACCTTAAAGCAAGAAAAGATAAAAATGATGTGATTAAATAGGTACAGAAAAGTATTTGACAAAATTAATCATCCATTCATGATGAAAACTCTAGAAATATAAGGGATAAAGTGACAAAGAGCTTCTACAAATAAAATCTGTAACAAACATCCTACCTTAATGGAGAAATACTCAAAGTTTACACGGATGTCTTCTATCATCATTTGTGTGCAATGATGATCAAGCAGATCTAGCCAGTGCAACAAAGCAAGAGGAAAAAAGCATAAGGATGTAAAAGAAGGAAAAACTCATTACATGTAGTTGACAAGAGTATATATACAGAAAAAGTACTGTAGAGTCAAACCATTAGAATCAAGTAAGTAGTTTTATCCACTATATTAAAAATAAATTATATATACATAAAATAGGAACAATCAAATAAAAATGAAAAGAAAACACCTTTTACAATTGCACTGAAAAACATTAAACACAAAGAATAAAGCTAATGAAAGAGTAAGATATTTACAAAATAAATTCCTAAGAGGAACTAAAGAAGGCCTCAAGAGACATATCATGTTCATGAATCAGAAGGCCTGACAGTATAAAAATGCTATTAATTCCCAAACTGATCTATAGATTTAATTCAATTCCAGTCAAAATCACATTATATTTTTTCATATAAATATACTGAGATACAAGGGCTGAAAAGAGGTAATTTTGAAAAAAGCACAGGTAGGAAGATATTCTCTACCAAATAGCAAGACTCTTTATACAGTTATGTAATTAAAATAATGTAGTATTGGGCAAACGAAAAGAGTTCAATAAAATGGAACATCCAGAATAAGGCACGTACGTACACATGCACATAAGGAGGTACGTGTGTGTGTGCACGTACTTGACTTTTGTAAAGTGGTCCTGCAGACCCTTGAGAAATGACAGTCGAATAAATGCTGCTGGGCAAGTGAAAACCCACACTGGTGAAGGGAAAGGGGAGAAGCCTGTTCTCATATTCACTAAATTTAAGAGATTAAAACAAGTCTTTGAAAGATAATACAGAATACTTCATGACCTTGAGATAAGTAAGAATTTCTCGCAGGACACAAATGGTGGTAACTTCAACAGATCAATCAATTGAATCATATTAAAATTAGTAACTTTTTTATCAAGATATACCACAAAGATAGTAAAAAGAAGTCACATACTGGAAAAAGGTATTTGTAAACTATATATCCAACAGCTTACATGTTAATAAAAAGAACAAACCGGACTAACAATCAGAATAAACGGACAAGAGACTTAAACAAAACTCTCCAAGAGGACAGCCTGGAGCCCTCCAATCCTACTAAATGGTGCTCGGTATCGCCAGTGATGTAAAAATGATGATCTCAATGAGAAAGCACTATATTCTGGTCAAACTGTCCAAAATTGAAAATATGGATACCTAAGTCCTGGTAAGAATACACAACCGGAACACTCACATATACTGCTACCAGAGTGTAAACTGGTACAACCACAGGAAAACTGGCACTATCTACTAACATTTAAAACTAGGGCCCACCACCTGAATCCAACGTAACTGCATTCACATGAGCACCAAAAATACACCGTGTCCAAGAATCTCCATAGCATCGTTATTTGAGTGGCCCCAAAGAGAAAGTGCTTCGTATTTTCATGAACAGAAAAGCAAACTAAATTGTATCATTTCAACAGAATTCCTGCACAACATTAGAGCAAATGAAAAGAACTGCTACAGCAAGCAACATGGATCATCCTCATAAACATAATGTTCAAAGGAGCCAGACAAGAGTGTGTACAATTTATAAGTTTCAAAAACACAAAGAATAAGTCAGAAGAGAGGCTTCCTTAGGGAAGGCTGAAGGGCAGTGTCTGGAGGGAAACGCAGGAACGCACTCTGGAGTTCCAGCATCTTATGGGTTAGGGCTGCACAGATGTGTCCCTCACAGTCCTTCCCTGAGCAGATACCGGACTTGAGTTCACAGGTAATGCTGCAATTTAAGAAGTTTTTTAAAAACGGGGACTATAACACCTGCCAGTGAAATAAAGAAAGTTGATAACCTGTAATTCCGACAAAATATATAATCAATGATAACACAGCTACTATTAAAACGGAACATATAAAATGACAATGATTCAAACTAATTTAAAACTGTAACAGTGATTTTCAGTACAGACGCTAAATGGAAAAACTATTAAACAGGAAACAAATCTTCTCTACATAATGCCTTCACTATCTACCACCTGGAGTTTTATAATTAGTTTTCCATTAATCTTTAATTTGGAAGAAAGTTTAACAGGGAACAATGAGCTGCGTGTGATGGTGCACACCTGTCATCCTAGCGCTCTGGGAAGCTGAGGCAGGATTCCAAGTTCAGACCCATCTCGGGCAACCTGGCACCTCAGCAAGACCCTGTCTCAAAATTAAAAAATAAAGAAGAGCTGGGGATGCAGCTCAGTGTCAAGGCCCTGGGTTCAACCCTTGGTGTTACAAAAATCAGAGAACAATATTGGATTTAAATTATCAAACTATTACAAATGAATTTCTGTTAATACAGAGGAGATGGTACTAATGCTCAGAGCAGAAGTGTATGCTTCTGTCTGTGTTTCAAGCTTTTCTTTTTCTTTCTTTATTTCTATCTTTTTTAAGACAGGGTCTCACTATATAGTTCAGCCAGGCCTCGAACTCGCAGCAATCCTCCTGCCTCAGCCTCCCAAGTGCTGGTATTACAGGCATGTGCCACCATGCCCGGTAAGCTTTTCTACAGGCATTCCATAAGCATTTTGAAAATTACACACTGGTCATTTCTACCTCACTGAAGGAGACATACGCCTCATCCCATTAGCCACCACTGCTAAGTGTTCCTATGTCTCTGCCAATTCCACCTCAGAAATTTCTTTTCCAATCCTTTCTTCTGCTGCTCAAAGCACAGCCAAAATTTATCTTCCTTCGTACTCTATTTTTAGCCTTACAGTACGCAGATCATTTTAAAATATTTGTAAAGCACTGACAAAGGAGGCACTACTCACATATATAATACAGAGCATAACAAATTATACACATGCAAAGTCCTTTGGCTTTGTAAATCTTGATGGATAAAATATCACATAACACCGGGAGGCCAAGGAAGGAGGAGAGGACTGCTGTGAGTGCAAGGCCAGCCTGAACTAGACAGCGAAACCCGGTCTCAAAAACCAACTATGTAACAGTAAATAAAGAGTAACAGGGCCGGTGAGATGGCTCAGCGGCGTACACGCCTGCCTGGCAAGCGCGAGGGCCCAAGTTCGACTCCCGGAGCCCACATACGAAAAAGGGGCCGGTGATATCGCTCAGCGGCACGGGCGCCTGCTGGCGCGCGAGGTCCTGAGGTCGACCCCCGGTATCCACAAAAAAAAAAAAAAGAGTAACATAAAATGACTAAATTGTTGAGTAATACAGAGGTGAGTCCACAAAGGCCAACAGAAGGTTCTAAGCACAGGGAGCTGCATCAGGCCAGGCTTCTCTGAAAGTAGGGGGCACACGTCCATTCACGGCCAGGCGAGCGGGGCCAAGCAACCATGCGTTCTGAGAAGGAAAGGGGCATTCAGCGCTTGAGTATACCACAAAAGCAAGCTACTGCAGGTTTCGCAGCAAAGAAATAGCACGGAGAAAACAGAGAAACTGAGTGGGCTTGCATGGCTGAACACGTACAGAGAGTAAACAGAGCGTCAAGCAACCGGGGACGAGGAAACCTGTGAATGCACCGCCCGTTTGAACTCTGTCCACCATCCGGATGAAGGAAAAACACATTATCATCCACGGCCCTGAAATATATGCCACTGGGTGGTAATGTGCATCCTACACAAACCTTAAAATCCCGAAACCATCTCGTACGCAAGACAGGCACACAAAACCTTTCCTCCTTGGGACGACTTGCTTAACATTCAGCCAGCACAGCATCTGAGCCTAGAATGTGGATGGGCTTGCAGGACTTTTCTCTGAAAAGCAGGTAACGCAAGAAAAGCCCCTCTCATTGTATTTTAATTTTTAGAAAAATCATGTGTCAATAATATTCCACAAGTCCACAGTTCTCACTGTGGCCGTGTGGAAAGTTTCGAAGAACATTTAGCTGACTGGGACCCTGGGCGAATCATTCAACCAAGTGGCGCCTGTTTCTTCACTTGTTAAAAGAAAAAAAGAGAAAAGGTGGGCCGGTGAGATGGCTCAGCGGCTTAAGCGCCTGCCCGGCAAGCGCGAGGGCCCGAGTTCGACTCCCGGAACCCACATACGAAAAAGGGGCCGGTGATATCGCTCAGTGGCACGGGCGCCTCCTGGCGCGCGAGTTCCTGAGGTCATCCCCCCGGTACCCACAAAAAAAAAAAAAAAAAGAGAAAAGGTGCCAACACTAAAGTAAAATCTACCTCCACCAATTGTGAGAATAACGTATTACGTAAGGTATTTAAGGGAACACCTAATATATAGTAAGCGTTAAAGCATTTTAACTATTTTTATTGCTAGTATTTCTTACTACATATGATTGGAAACTCCAGTGCCAGGATTTCTTATTAGTTACAAATATAAATGTAAAGTTTAAATATAAACTTATAAAACAGAAATATAAATTGTGAATGCAAGATATAAATGAGTAGTTTTCACTCATTTTACACTTATAATTACCCTGTAAGATAAATACTGTTATGGTCACTGCCACTTACAGATGAGGGAGCTGAAGTACAGCGAAGTAACTTTTCCGAGTCAGCGACGTAGCTGGGATGTGAGCCCAGGAGATGTAGCTCCAAATGTCCTGCTCTTCAATTTTCTATTCTCTTTGCCTACTGTTTACACTACGTTTTAAGTACTGGATTTCCTTTTGCTGAAATCCTTCCTAAAATGCAGTGCTCTGTTTCCTGACCCTCTCATCCCACAGCAGGTTAGGTTAACCAAACCCATATTCTTGTGTCCTGTACCGCTCAGAACATCTGTCAGAACCTCAACTGAGAACAGCCCCTCGTTAGAACAGCAGCCCTCTGAGAGCACCAGCTGTATCTTCACAACAGCGACCTTCACATAAAGCACAGCGTTCAGTAAGTATACGCCGGATGATCATATTTTAACAAGCATTAACCCAGTTACCAGGTGACACTGAAAATGAGAACGGAGTGAGAGGTGATAAACAAAAGAGGCATTCATGTAAGAAGAACGAGGATGCCCAAATCAGACCTTCACAGATCACAGGGCAGATTTGCAAAGGGCAGATTTTTAAAGGATTTCAAAATGGCAAGGGAAGTGGTGTTATTCTGAGTTACAATGATCTAGTAAAAACTCTCCTTTTCCCCCATGCATTTATTTAACTATACAGATTTGAAATAAATTTCAAAAAAATTAGAGGTTTGGGGTTCGGGGCTTGATTTTTGCTGAGGCATATAGAGTTCTTAGTGGTTTAAAGGACACTCTGGGGTATATGGTCATAATCTTCCTCCCTAAACATTCTGTTATCTGACTTGCTTCCATCTACTGGCACTTCAAAGGGAAATCTTAGGGTCTTTTTTTCCCCATGTGTCACCTCTTCAGATATCTGAAGATGGTAGTCTTATTCCTCTATATAAATAATGGTATTTATAGACTAAACAGCCTGGATATTTCAGCTGTTCAATGCTCTAACTGCATACTTTTCCAGGCTTCCCCCAGTGGTCAGGGTTTAGTTAAACTGTGCTACCCAAAGGCAGACATCCCAGATAGTCTGAGCAGAATAAACTTCGTCTGGATACTATGTAAGTTTCTTCTTTTTCCTTGAATTATATCAATTTGACTCTTGTTCTGGTTTTAATAATACAAATTCTTATTCCTGACTGGTTAGCTTTCATTTTTGGCTACTTTATTGAATAATAAAAATATACAGACTGAGGAATATATAAAGATAGCTTACATAATATAAAAAATAAAAAATATGTACTCACTGCCTACATTTAGAAATAGAAAATTAACAAGGCCTTAGAAATTTGCATTCTTTCCAAATTCTCCCTCTTAATCAATGATCCTAATTTTTAAGTGTTAACAATTCCCTTGCTTTTTAAAAATGGTTTTACCATATATTCATATATCCCTAAATAATGTATCATTTAGCTTTGCTTGGCTTTATTTTCCTAATCATAATTTCCCATCACCTGAAATCCTTCAATTTAAAAACTGCATCTTTTTGTATTTTACATATTTTTAATAAGCCACCTCAGGGCTGGGAATATACATCAGCGGCACAAGCACCTGCCTGGCAAGCGCAAGGTCCTGAGTTCAATTTCTGGTACCCCCCCAAAAAAAGCCACTTCAAATCTTTTATGGAATGAAACAGCAATGAAAATGAATAATCCGGGCCAGTGAGATGGCTCAGCAGTGTAAGCGCCTGCCCAGCAAGCACGAGGGGCCCAAGTTCAACTCCCAGAACCCACATACGAAAAAAGGGCCGGTGATATTGCTCCGCGGCACGGGTGCCTGCTGGCACGCGAGGTCCTGAGATTGATCCCCGGTACCCACAAAAAAAAAAAAAAAGAAAGAAAAAAAAAGAAAGAAAGTGAATAATCCACCCACTACCAGTTAAAAAGACAGAGAAAAGGCAGAGAGCAGATTAATATTCTACATAGGTTGCTGTGCTTCATCAATATGAGAGAATGTCATCTGTCCCCAATAAGAAACTGGGATGATGGGAAAGTGAACATTATAACAGAGTTTCTAAATTTGTAATTTTCTTAAATTAAAATACCATATTATTAGAGAGCATCCATGGCAAACATAGTTAAGGAATCCAATTATATTTGGGTTATTTACTTTTAATGTAAGTATTCACATTTCAGATCTAAATATACATACTTGGGAGGTGACTACAGAAATGTTCCTTGTCTTTTTTTTTTTTTTATGTGGGTACCGGGAGTCGAACTCAGGACCTCACGCTTGCCAGCAAGCGCTTGTACCACTGAGCGATATCACCGGCCCTCCTTGTCTTCCATATATCATTAACATAGAAATTCAAATTAAAAGAACTGAAAATAAAAATCATTATCACATAAAAATTCTGATAAAATGTTCAGGCAACGAAATAATTTCTCAATTCAAAGAAAGAGTACCTGACATCACTAAGCTACTTCTCAGGCCCCAAAAGACTAGTGAAAAGATCGGCTGCCCCTCCCCAAGCCACGGAGCTGTGGAGCAACTCCCCACTCACGCGCAAACCCTGAGAAAAACACAAACGGTGAGGTAAATCAAAATGTAAACACTTCTAAAAATCAAGTGAGTGTGTTAGTGCTGGTATATAAATAAGGGTCACAGAGACCAGTAATATTTCAATTCAAGAAAATAAAAATATTAAATCTACTAAGTAAATCACAGGGAAAAAGTTAAGAAATAAACAAGGAAACACTCATATTTGTAAATCCCCCTCAGAAGCTAAGTGAGTGTTTTGCACAGTTTAAGTAATTGCATTTTTGCTTATAACCTCTTTCCCTCTAATTCTTAAGAAAAAAAAATACTTTTCCAATGTTCTGGTATCATCTCTATTTCTGTATTTGGTATGTCTAAATTTTATACCAAGACTCCTTCTGGGATTTATCAATCTCTCAATGAAAGACATGTAGACACATGATGTACAGACATGAAACTCCTTTAAATTAAAGAACATTTCTACTTTTACTACTCTTTTGTTATTTTGTACAAACAAAAAAAAGTGGAAGATACAAATTTAAACTTGTGTCTAAAGGTTCATAATGGCTCGGCTAAAACCTTATAAAGTCTGTGCTTCAAATAATCCAAATAAACCCATAACTACAGATCTGGTCACCTTTGAAACAAAAAGTAGAATAAAAAAGTAAGCCATGCACACAGGCATACATGCAGCTAATTTTATGGACACTGATTACCCCACAGTCTGGCCAGTAAACAAGCAGACTGGAACAAGTATTGCTGAAACAAACTTAACAAAAGAAAATTAAATTAGTTAAGCTTGTAGTCGTATAGCAATACACAAAACAGGATTGCAAAAAAAGCTGAGAGGAAAATAGCTCTAGTAATAACACCTTTTGAAAACACAGGACAATTAAAATGTGTAAGAGAAAAAGTGAAGAAAAGGTCAACATATCTATTCTGGAAAAGTAGTTGTAATTTTATATGTTGGTTTACATATTTTATTAATTCTCATTTATTTATTCAAGTATCAATCCCTTGAATTACTCTGAGTACAAATATCAAGTTACACTGTTTAAACAACTAACAAATGGTGCTAGAGTACACTCATCAAATTATCAGGCAATACAATCACAACGGGTTGACGTTTTATGACTATGGTCCACCGTCACCGAGCTGCACCCCAAACAAGGCACAGAAGTATGGCAGAATTCATTATAGTATCAGTGTGGTATAAAGACTACTGTTTACGTGATCAAAGCTATGCAGAAATAAACTAAGTTTAGTTACCAAACAAATTATTTTCCTAAAATGTAAACTGCAGTGTATATAAAAATTCATAAATGGGTCGTTTTCATAGCTCAAGTAACATCTACTGAGAAAAATAATGGCCCATATGTAATTAATACATTTCTACCCAAATGCCATCAATTTAAGGAGCAAGAAAATATAAGTAGTTATTAATACTCTGGTGGCTTAAAACTTCCAAATGGTTGAGGAAACTAAGATTTTATATTTTGTTTTCACTTGAAAACCCACAGGGAAGTGTACCATTCTTGGAAGTAATGTAGCACCAGGTCTTGGACACAGTTTACACTGGCCTAGCGTATAATACAGGGTGAATTTCTCTAGAATTGATGATGTATCAGGTGTTAACTAATAAGAGAATCTGATTTTAAACAAAAGGTCTGGAGGTAACTAACCCAGAATAATTTTCAAGTGATTAAAATTACAAAATAAAGGGTGAGGGATGAGGAGGGGAAGAGAAAATAAGAATAAAGATATGGCATATTAGGAACCTAATAACCCCAATTAATGTAAACATTATATACCATAACTTAAGCTAAGACAAATAACAAGAATGAAAAATGGGATAGGGGAACGGGGGAGGAGTGGAGGGAAGGGAATTAAAAAGAAAGAAACATGCTGTGATATGCACATGTGACCACTCCCCAAGACAACTGTGAACTACACTAACTGCAAACGCGCACTAATAAAACTTTAAATCTTTTAGAAAGATCTTTAGGTAACACTGAGGGACACATCTGAGATGGGCGATGAATAAACACAGCAGCCCCTTCCACTGAAGAGGCGTACTTTCTGTTGACCCTTGAAATTAAAAAAATTGTATGAGAAAAAAATGAAGTCACAAAATCAATTCATGACAGTGAAACCACTAAAGTAAAGTATCTGGCCCCGTTCTCTAGTGCACTCACTACGCCACACTGCTAGGCACAAACTGCCCGCTGTCCGCTGAGCGCTACCTAGGAGGCAGCGAGGTGAGACACGGGGGGGCGGGGACTGACTATAGTTTCTCATACTGTCTTTTCTGGTTTAAACAAAAACAAGGTAAGAAACAAAGTAGCTGAAAATCAACATAACATTAAAATTCCTTTTAAAGCCACATTAAAAAATATTTAGGCGACACCATGTGGCAAAATTATGAATTGTTGCTTACATCTAAGAATGGAACATAATTTATTGTAGCATTTGATATGAGGGAAAATTTTTAAAAACATTTTTGAAAAATATGATTTAGATGACAAAATTAGGTATTAAGTTTATTAACACAGAAGTAGCTGTTAAAAGTAACGAATTAGGGCCGGTGAGATGGCTCAGTGGCATAAGCGCCTGCCCGGCAAGCGCGAGGGCCCGAGTTCGACTCCCGGAACCCACATACGAAAAAAGGGCCGGTGATATCGCTCAGCAGCACGGGTGCCTGTTGGCGCGCGAGGTCCTGAGGTCGACCCCCCGGTACCCACAAAAAAAGAAAAGAAAAAAAAAGTAATGTATTAGAAAAATTATTTTAGGAATGTATTAACCAAGGATACTAAGAAATTCTAGGGTAAAGGATCAAGCTTTACTAAATAAATGTATAAGGTTAAAAAATTCATACAGGTCATAATCATGATAATTAACAATATTCTTAAGGTTAATTATAATTATTTAACCAGTTAATAAATTTAACTATGGAACAAATACTGGCCACTTATGTTTTAATATGTTTATCATTATTTTCCCCGACCCCCTATTACAAGAAAAAGACTAGTTTCTAATCTTTTAATAACTTGTTTTACAAACTCCTAGAGTCTTCATTTGCCTGTAATTAATGGGAAAATTCAAAGAAAAAAAGCAAGTTATGTGGCAAAAACAAAACAGTTGGCTGCCTAAAACTTTCACTTTTTATCCTGTGAAAAACACAAAAGCATTGATTTCTAGAGAAAGGGACAAGCTAATTAAGGGTTAATCCTTAGAAAACCAGCTCTTGATTTTAAGTTATTTGAACTTAATATATTTTGCAGACATAAAATATTTTGAAGTATTATTCTCTGTCCTACGCCAGATTTTTGAACACACTTTAAATAAATCCATATACTTTTTCAATGAAAGACTCTAGAGTTCACCAAATAGATCCTAGTATTTTAGAGGCACAGGCACTGAGGTCCATGGAGACCAAATGACTCATTTGCCACTCCAAAGTCACATGGTTTGCTGGTGGCTGAAACCTCAGGATTTTTGCATTTTAGTAGTAACTGTTCTATTAAGCTGCTTCTCTCACAGTACTAACTCCGTAATATTTATGATTCATTAATACAAAAGTTATTAAGATGACAATTATGAATACTACATGACTGTTCAACAGATCTCATGGAAAAAAAAATTTCACAAGGAGTACATAAATATATGTTCATGAGGACTGGTCCCTCAAACACACATAGTTGAGTTAATGGAATTGTGGTCTCACCATTTGGTCATATGAAAACAAATGTGTAAAATGCTGATGCTGATGCCTACTTCTCATTAAGTGAATTTTAAAGCAAATTCAACAAATTACTTTTAATCTTCAAAACATCAGTGTGAGATGGTATCATCAAAGTTAGGATACATAATTAAAACTAGAAAAAGTACCTTTGTGAAAGTATTTTCTTCTAAGTATAATTTAAAATTCCATTACAATGTATTATATTAGCTTAAATGTCTACTAAATTACTCCTTAAATTTCAAAACTGTAGAAGTTTCTCTTTATTTCAGAGCAATTTATTTGCAACTTTTTTAATCTAAAATTCTATTTTTTTTATTTTTGCATTTCTGCCCATCAATCTGGAAATAATAGCTCATAAGAAAAAAAGCACCAATTATTTTTATATTAAAACTCAGAATAGCATACTTTCACTTTGCTATTTTATAATTTTATTTCTTTATTATTTTTTTTTTGTGGGTACCGGGGGGTCGACCTCAGGACCTCACGCGCCAACAGGCACCCGTGCCGCTGAGCGATATCACCGGCCCCTTTTCTGTATGTGGGATCCGGGAGTCGAACTCGGGCCCTCGCACTTGCAAGGCAGGCGCTTATGCCGCTGAGCCATCTCACCGGCCCCTATTTTATAATTTTAACAGTTAAAAATTATGACAGAAATCAAAACCTAATTTAAATGATATTAAGGGAATAGCAAACATGATTATGCACACACATGCAGGCACAGTCTCACAATACCATTCAATGACCAAAAAAAGACTGCCATTTCAAATATGAAAAGGAATACACAAGTCAGCCACAAGGTGAATACTGAAAAAAAATATAGAAGATGGTAAAAAGATGAATATTCACACATAAAATGGTCCACAAATAAGGACAGCTTAATCTAGAAAAATTACTTGCTCAGAAGACAAGCCAAGTGCAGCCAACATATGGTAGCTCTAACTAAAAAGTATACCTACAAAGTTAAAGAGAGTGATTAATGGAAGTTTTATTAACTAAAGTCCACATCTAAACTTCTCTAATTCTGAAAATGCGACTGGAACCACCAAAGCAAACACTATTCAAAACTGCCTGTCATTAACCCACCTCCACCGTAAGCTTCTACCAGGAGTTTGGCCTGCTGGCCTCTCTGCTTATAAACTCTCCTCAAGGTTAACCAAGGTAACCTGAGGTTAACCTCAGGTGGGAGGTGTAACATTCCTTACAGAGTACTCCCAAAATAACTTACGCACAGAATTTGTATATTTGCCTTCTTCATCAGACTGAAAAAACAGTAAGACAATGTTCTCTTTACCTTTAGCTCCCAAATGCATAGGAAAGCATACTTAGCACATAAGAGTCATTCAAAAAGATGTGCTGAAAAATGTTTAATTAAAACTTCAGTCATGGCCAGAATGACAGTACACAAATTGGATGAAATTAAATCACTAACACAAACTAGTCTGTGACACAAAGGTTCTCATCCATGTTTTTTAAAAATGTACTAGTTCTTAAACACTTTAGGTTATCATACACCAAAAAAACTACCACTAGCATTAGTGGGCATTACACTTGGAAACAAGAAAAGAAATACCTTACCTACAATTATTTGCTAGTAAATTACTTAATAAGGTCGATTCACACCAAAACACATGAAGACTGCCCTTGCCCTTCCACTAAGCATCCTCCAAGACTTTTCTCTTCAAAATTATAACTCCCTAGGACTTTTCCTAGATGTCCTTGATTCTGCTTATTCTATTCCTACCCAGGAAATAATCGTTCAGAGAAAACCAGTGACAATGTTGAAATAACAAAATCCAAAATAGAGTCACACTTTTCAGAAAAGCAGGGTTATTCACACTGATATTCTGATGTATACTAGACAGATGCAAAATTATAAAATGAAAGACATATTTAACAGAAATGACACCGACTGATCCCAGATGCTTTCATGCACCACACATCTGGAATAGGAGCTACCTAGCCCAGTGATGGTGAACCTTTCAGAGCTTCCAGTGATCACCAAGAGCTGCCGCAGCACACATGCCACAGGTTCGCCATCACTGACCTAGCCTGACCCCCGAGTCTGTGTTTTACCCATTAAACTCACTGACCATCCTGTTCATTACAGGTCTCTAAAAAGAATCAGGTGAACACATAATATTTTATCTTGCTGGTTGGCTGACTGGTTCCCAGTGAGATGAGGGAGGTTATTCTGTGACATTATGAAAATGGAGATCATCTCTAATTTTAAAGTAAAAATAAAGAAGGTTCAATTTTGCCATTAATCTCAGCTTTCAGCCTTTCTCCTACTAAAGGTATTTTGCTTAAAATAAAGCTTGCTTTAAGCAGGGCAATATCTATATATTTTTAAATTAATTTTAAGGTACTTTAAAACAAGAACTTTTGGGATTCTGGCACTAAATGGCCATCAGAAATAAATTCCCTGATTTGTAATACTCATTTAAGTGCCTGTAATTCCTAAAAATATATTTTTTTCTTAATACCAATGATGGTCATTTTGCCTAAATGACATGTCTAATCTGTTTTCCTCTTTTAGTTTTCAAACTTGAATAATGGTGATGGTAATTCCAAAAGTATGTGTATAGTAGAAGTACATTCTTAAAGAGATCAGAAATAAAAAGGTTAAGTGATTGTTCATATCACATACAACAGACAAAGATCATCAAGGTAAGATTGGATAAATAGTGGCTTAAAAAAAAGCAACAAACTTCCTGAAAAAGTTCATGTAAGACTATCCAGGCAAATTTTTTAAATTACTATATCTAAAGAAAATATCTTCAAAATAGTGGTTAAATGCACTATCTAGAAAATTAAGATTCCTCAAATTCTTTAGTAGAGCCAAAAGATGATAGAATACATGAAGAGCTCATTTGAGGGAACCCAAGAAGTAGTAACAGAATCTCAAGAGCTCAGAAAAGTCAATCATTTATAAATATCTAGTAGGACATTAACAACACCATTATTCACCAACTAATCTCAACCATTCACTATTTAATGAAATGCTACAACTTTATCTAAAGGAAAATGCATCTTAAAAAGCATCAACAGCTTGGGCCGGTGAGATAGCTCAGCGGCATAAGCACCTGCCTGGCAAGCGCAAGGTCCTGAGTTCGATTCCCGGAACCCACATAAAGGAAAAAAGGCTGGTGATATCGCTCAGCGACTCAAGCACTTGCTGGCAAGCGTGAGGTCCTGAGGTTGACTCCAGGTACCCACATTAAAAGACAAGAAAAAAAAAAAGCATCAACACCTTGAAGATCTATAATTAAAAGCTTTAATATTATTAGAGAGGGAAAAAGTGAGCTAGATGTTACCACAGGAATACTCATCTTCTCTTAGCCTGTCACACAGAGAACACTCTCAGCTGTCTATGTAGCTCCTGACCCTGTCCTTAAGGACCTCTGAAGATCTGCCATGTGTTTGCCGATCAAAGTGTCTGATGTTGCTGATCTCTGGCTTGGATGCTTCCCTGGCTTCTTTTTCTCCTGTTCTTCAGTTGCCTAATTACAGACATTCCTTGTTTAACAATGGAGTTCAGTTCCTGAGACTAGGGGTTAACTGAATTGGTGGCTAAACGAGGAATTGTATATAGTGTGTACGTTACAATACTCAGAACAAAGAAATGGTCAAAAGAAACTCCTCCTTGACGACTTTGCTCTTATTTGCGTAATTCTTACGTGCAGTACTGTAATGTATAACAACATAAAGCTACAGAACTGTACTGTACAGTACAACCAGCATCAATCACAGTACTGTACACAGAAGCCGCCATAAGGCCGCACTGCCGCTCGCATCCCTGTGTTGTAAGTCAGGACTAGCAGGCCCTAAGTCCAAACAGCTCTCCTCAGCCCTAAGTCTGAACAGTCATTAAACAAGGAATATCTGTATAACATCCCCTATGTCTCACTCAACAACTTTCACTTATACTTCTATTCAAGCACAGCAAGGATTTTTGTGTTACTGTCCCTAGTTAAGACCTCAGACCTTATGCACTATGCCTAGATAGGAACTAAAGTTTAAATTTTTAATGTATTGTTTACCTTTTATTAGTTATTATCCCTGATGATGAACAGACACTGAGGAAATACTTAAAGTGTTCGACTTTTTATTAAAAGCAGTTTTTTAAACAAGGTTGATAAAACCTGAGATAAGCAAACTGAGGAATTTGCTTATCTCAAAAGACTGAATTTTGGGCCAGTGATATAGCTCAGCAGCATAAGCACTTGCCTGGCAAGTGCAAGGTCCTGAGTTCGGTTCCTGGTACCCACAAAAGGAAAAAAAAAAAAAAGACTGAATTTTGAGATAAAGACTGAATTTATTAAAGCTAATTTTATCCATAATTAACCCAAATCAAACTGGGAATACTATTTCTGATCAGAGGTTTTCTTAGGGAACTACAGGGCAGTAATAGTTAACTATGAATCAAATTAAAAGCATCCTAGTAAGGGAGTTAGAAGCTAATGAGAGGCCTCTGGTTCCACATAGAATCAAATCTTTATAGGGTAGCCAGGTAGGCAACCATGTCTACAAAAAAGTCTTCCTTGAAACAGACTAAGACAGCTATGTTGTAAGACTCATAGGCATTTAAGTTAAAATCGAAGGGAATGAGTGGGAATAGAAAGAAAAAATGTTTCACAATTACCACGGTAGATCAGATAGAAGTGTTTTGGGAAAAACCTTGATCAGCATCTAATGACCCTTATGTCCCACTCAAACATTTTGACTCATTCTCTTCTAAGAACTCTAATTTGAATTTATTTGTGATCCATCTAATTTTATCTTTAACACAGAGAGGGTGCCTTAAAAGAAAATGGAAGTCTCCTATTTTGTATATCAAAAGAAATCATATCTAAGAATTTATTAACTTAGATGATTGTTAAATTTCAAATATCTCCAAATTAATAACAGATAATACTACTGAAGCTTCTTTGAAGGGAATTCTGCCCTTTAAGCCTTAAAATTTTGTTGATACCTCCAAATAAGAATCTCCTTAAAATACTCATACTACGGGAGAGGCTGTGATAAAGAAGTGATAGAGTATATTAACTCTCTCTTTTGACAGTGTTTTTCCTTTGTGACTACTTCTCTTGAACAAATCTGAGAATAAGAATTTTAAATAGGTATGTTTCACTAGTATAGTCTAAAACTATACTACTGAAAATGTGAAAATCAATTTTAAGCTATGACTTTGACAATTATATTCAAAAATCAATAATCATAATTCTAAGTAGGAGTCTTTTCCCTTTTATTGTTAACTCTGAAAAACACCACTACTATTCTAGTAAATATTGTTTTGGGCTCAGAGTAATCACCAACTAAAATCCACAGGTCCATAAAAAATGACACAAACTGGTGGGGGGGAGAAGCTAACATAACAGTTAAAAAAAAAAAGTAAGTAGGACAACACCAGAATGTCTCTTTTTTTACAATGCCAAATATTTAGTTAGCATAGAGCCTTCTTAATTAACTCTCATTTTAGAGAACATTTACTTTTTCAAAAAAGCATGAGAGAATGATACTAAATATCTTTTAATGATGCTTTTTGTCTTTCTTGAGTAATGAGAAATTTCCAGATTGGTGAGTGTAAGGCTATGTCTACACGTGACCCATATGAAATGCTTCTGATTTTACCAAGACCCTATCTCTACTCCCAAAAAAAATCATCGTGCAGACTTCACCAATGATGTGGGGGCAATCTTATTAATTGGTTTAGCAACAAGTGCTATAATTTATGTAGAAATTTTTATCAAATGAGGATTAGTCATTGCAAAAAAAAAGTAATGAAACAGGATCTAAACTCTATAGTAAATCGAATTTTCCTCTATGTAAATAATGCTTAAAAAGATAAATGGGGGAAGATTATACATGAGGTGTCATGAATTCATAAAACTAAGATAAAATTCACATTAAATATTCATCACTTATGTTGAGTTCAAAATAAATGACTTTATAATTTATTATTTCATATTATAGGATATCAAAGTATTTTTAAACTCACCCAAATGAAGTAATGTAAACTGGGCTGCCAGTTCCTTTGCATCTTCTATCGTAGTGCAGAGTTTGTCTGGCATGAAGTAACTCTGGGATCCATTTGCAATAGCAGGAATGACTATTTTGTATACCAGGAGTACTTTCCCATCCTGACTGGTTGTTGAATATAAGTAATATTCTGGTGGTGCCCAATTATTTTTGTTGCAGTAATAATCCAAGTGCATTACTGCAGAATTAAAATGACTGGATTTTAAAGAATACATACTAATTGGAATAAGCTTTGTCCCAGGAAAGAAAGGATAAGTGCATCTTTCAATTTCAGGGGGGCCTGGGCTGTGCTGCCCATTGAGACGAGCAGGAAGAGTTGGTGGCTTGCCTAGAGTTTTGGGGTGGCTCTCTTCTTTGTTAGCATACACAAGCAGGTTTTCAGGACTGGGGCTAATCTGACCATTAAGATGCTGCCGCCAAGTGTTTTCTTTATTTACTGGTTTTGCAAGTGTTACCTCAATACTTGCTCCATCAACGCATTTCCCACTCATAACAGACATAGCAGCCACTGCATCTTCTCGGTTGAAAAAGTGAACAAAAGCATAATCTCTAAGTTTTTTTACTCGTTCAACTGCACCAGGTTTGAATTTATTGAATTCTGCTTTAATTGTTTCCTCTGTAGTTGAGATCATTAAATTTCTTACAAAGAGAACTTTAACTCTTTGCATAGTTTCCTCATCAACTTCTTTCTCTGGATCAGCCCAATCCACCTGAATGGTATGGCCCCACAGTTGGAATGTACCTATAAAAAAAGAACATATTAATTTGAAAGTTTAAAATGTCAATATGTTTCTCCAAAGAAGCAGAAACTCAAGCTATCAATGTATCTGGTAATTCATACAGAAGTTTTTACTATGGAAATTTATAATCAGAACTTAAGGTGGGATTTAAGAGTCAAGACAACAAATATAATTTAAGGGTAGAGCTTTACTGAATTAAGTAAAATGCCCTTTGGATTTTTATTAAACAATAATTAACAATGCAAAGTATACCCATTTGGTAACTGGTAAATATTCATAAATATGACTCAGAGGAAGAATTTGTCTATAAGAATGACTTATTTTACTTCCTCACTCATTTCTTTATTCTTCAAGTGACATTACATATTTTGTTAATAATAGCCTAACCACTGAGATAACTATTGATACTTTTCCATATTTATAAGATTAGTATGGAAAAATTATTTCTTTAATTTTTGGAAAAATTATCTTTAAAAGGACCAATGTACCTGGAATTAATTTTCTCCTAGCCATAGCAGCAGCTCTGTGAGACTCATACTTAACAAAAGCAAAACCACGATTTTTGGTCTTATCAGTTGCACTTGGATAAACAATGACATCTACAACTCCTTCTGTAACTTTCTTCATTTCATCCAAAATTTCTTCTTTCTTCTTTTCCTTGGGAATAGCTCCAATAAATAATCTGCAATTATCCAAGCTCACACAAACCCCAATAAACTTCCCTGGTCGAATCTCATAATTATTAAGAATCCTGATAGCCAACTGGGCTTCTTCTTTTGTAGTGTACATCACAAAAGCATAACCTCTATTTTCACCACTAAATTCCATCATAAGTCGAAATTCATATATCTTCCCAGCTCTTTCAAATACAGGAACTAACTCATCTTCATACATATCGCGAGGTATTTTTCCTACAAAAACTTCACAGCCTCTAGGTGGAGGTGGACCTTCCCAACCTGAAAGACAAAAATGATTAGATATAAAAATATTCTATAAGATACACTTATTATTGAAACATTTATTCATTCAACAAATTTGCCACGCACTATTCTAGGTGTTGGGATCAAAGCCCCTTACCTTATGAAGCTTATATTCAACAGAGAAGGGAGACAGTAAGTCACTGGTAAGTGCTACCATGAAGAAAAATCTAGCTACGTAAGGGATAATGTTTTCAGTAAGGCAGTCAAGTACAGCTCTGAGCACAGGAGGTTTAAGATGAGACCTGAATGAAATGAGGGAATGGTCTACTAAGGTCATCTGGGAAAAGACCATTTAGGAAAAGGAAAAAGCAAGAGGTTTACCCCTCAGAGCAAAACTGAGGCTGGAGATCTGTATGGCTCAAGCATATTCAAGAATGGAGCAAAGTAATAAAATGATGTAATAACCACTGAGGTAATTAGAAGCTAGAACTCAGTGTAACAAGTCAACTGGAGGGTTCTGAGCAAAAGAATTATACTGCCTACTGGCAGAAATCCAAAAACGTTTTACCAGGTTACCTGTTTGAATCCGGTTTTCTCATGTAACTACCACTCCTCTGCTCATTGATCTTTCAACATCCTCTCCAAATGCCCTCCCCTTTAATACCAAGAGTATACTTAGGACCATGCCCTAATCCTGGCTTCTTTCTCAACCCAACTTCATCTCCATCTGCTTCTTAAGCCAAGAGCAGGATTGCAAAATTATAAGGGTAACATTTATAATCTACCTCAAAATGATTGCTTAAACCAGTTACAAGAAGAGAGTTATTTTTTAAGACACTTGTAGGGTATACACCTAATCCAAATGACCGCTTTGAAAATTTAATTTAAAAGAAGATAAATTCGTACCTGGAGGAGGACCACCAAATTTCCTTTGTCCATTTTCTTGAACCATGTTGTAACCAGTCTTTTCCATCAAAGCAAGCAATGCTGCTTCATTCTGAATACCAGTTCGGACTTTACTGCATCCATTTGTTCCATCCATATTTTCTTCATTCATGACTGCAGTTCCTACAACAAAGTTAAATAATTGTAAGCTTATGATACAGCACCAGGAATCTATGAAATAACTGTAAGCTTATGATACAGCACCAGGAATCTATGAAATAACTGTAAGCTTATGACACAGCACCAGGAATCTAGAAATAATTGTAAGCTTATGACACAGCACCAGGAATTTATGAAATAACTGTAAGCTTATCACATAGCACCAGGAATCCATGAAGCATTTCTCTGGGTTGCTCTTCCTCACAGAAGAAACCAGAAACTGCCCTTAAGTTTACTGACCAATTAAGCAGTACCTTTAGGAGGCCTAAGTTACAAGAAAGGGAGACAAAAGTGGAAAAGAAAAAGGAACAAAGACAACGGGAAGAAAGAAGTAAGTGAAAGGGAAGAAAAAAGGAATAACAAAACACATTGCCACCAAAGAATATATGATCACTGCCAAGGTTCAAATTATCATATCATATAGGCCAAGTGAACTTTTGTGTGACTTATACTCATCAGCTGCATGTACCTAATGCCAATACTGCTCATTTTGTCATCAATCCTTAAGAACTTCAATAGTTTCCAGAAACTGGACAGATACCTGGAAAAAGTAAATAGAACTTCAAATTAGCCCCTTTTCCTACGTACCAGAAATTACTAAGGAGAGCAATGAATACAATTACTGATCATCTGAACAGAAATAGGAGCAACTACGATTTCCATCTAGCAGCATCTTAAGAAACTTTTGGTTGGTTGTCTGTTTGAGACAGGGTCTTGCTATGTAGTTCAGGCTGGCCTTGAACTCACTATGTAGCCCAGGCTACCCTGGAGCTCTAGGCAATCCTCCTGCCTCTGCCTCCTGAGTGTTGGGATTACAGGCATACACTACTACCACAGCTGGCTAGAAACTTTTATCAGTGGGTGGGCAATAGCTGAAGCAAAAGCAAAAGCCCTAAGACCTCTCCTGATCACTGTATATAAAAATGCATTTTAATTTCCACAAATGAACTTAATTACCATGGTTTAGGTTTTCTTCCTAGAGATAAATGCTGTGATTTATTCTGTTACTTAGTTTTATATGTCTCTCATTTACTAGTGCTACTAGGAATAAATACAAAAATTAAGGGGCCGGTGAGATGGCTCAGCGGCATAAGTGCCTGCCTTGCAAGCGCGAGGGCCCGAGTTCGACTCCCGGATCCCACATACGAAAAAGGGGCCGGTGATATCACTCAGCGGCACGGGCGCCTGCTGGCGCGCGAGGTCCTGAGGTCGACCCCCCGGTACCCACAAAAAAAAAAAAAAAAAAGTAAAATTCGCAGTATGGAGAATGAACTGTGAAAGCTATTTTGGCTTCCATTAGAGCATCCTTATAAATGGAAACCAAGTCCCTGTGGCATAACATTTTGAAAAGTCTGACATTTTGAGCCACAACACCAAGGTTGGGATTCCTGCTTGTGCAAACTTGGACAACTTATTCCATTTCTTTACACCTAAAACTGGGAATCTCAATACAAGTTATCACGTGGGTATTTTTAAGACTGAATGCCTGCCTGGCAAGCACGAGGTCCTGAGTTCAATTCCCCGTACCCAAAATAAAAAAAGACTGAATGAGACAGTGTATGTAAAAGGCTTGTTAAAATTCAGTAAGGTTAGTTTTGATAAATATGAAAACAGCAGTGCATCTTAAATTTTTATGCACCCACATAGTTCACACAGTAGCATGTTTTTGAACACCTCTCATGTGCTCAAAAGTGAGGGATGAGTATGATACAATAAATATATGCCTCAGAAAGACTATCAGCATCTATACAGTAGGTGCTGCCAGGAGGTGGGGAGCAGAGAGGATGTCACCACTAGTGTAAGGAGAACTGTCACTGTAAATATCCTCATTAGTACTTAGAGCACAGTGGCTGTGGAGCCAAACTTCCTGGATTCATAACCTTTCTTTTCACTTACTGTCTGTACTTTAGTAAGTTACCTTAGCTCCACTGCACTTCCATTTCCTCATCTGTGATATGCACACAATAACACTGTCTTTTATGAAGAATCAGTTGATATCAAAGTAAAAAACCCTTGAGATTCATTTTTGGTCTTAATAAAATTTATTGTTTACTACTTATTTTATGCATCTGTTGGAACCTTTCAAACCACTAGACATCTGCAAATAACAATAACTTAGAATCCAGTTATTCAATGCATCTGCAGAGTAACTGGCTTCAAAATAAAACTGTGATTATGCCAGAGAGAGAGGATGAGAATGATTGGCCTGTTCCATTTACTTTAATAGGTCTACTATAAATGCTCTATGTTTCTACACATTCCTGCTAATATCTACCATTACAGGAAGCATCAACCTTGCAAAAAGGAAACTATTATCTCCATTTAGATGAAGAAACAGAGAAGTCATACCCAAGACCATACAGCCAAAAAGTGGTATAAACAAATTCAAACACCGGTCTGTTTGATCTCAAAAACTCTCCCTCCCATGAAAATTATTCTGACACACCTCCTTCAACTTTATTTGAAAGAACAAGGAAGCATCTAAAGTTGACTTTTATGCGAATGGAATTATCAAAAATTAACTGCTATGTACAGTGACCTCTAAGTCCCTCTGGGTGATGAGTAACACAGGACACACACACACTCACATCTTAGTCTTTAAAGCTGCTTCCAAGCTAGTATTATATTGCATCAAATGAAGTAGTTTTGAAAAACAAAAAAAGGGCAGGAAAGTAGCTTATGCACTCATAAGAGTTTCTACCTACCATCCACTTCATTTCCCTAAACTTAACCTCTGTACCCCAGTTTTCTTTCCCAGCTAAGATTCATTTCTCAAATAGCTTTATGACCATGTGTCCAAAATGAGATGTTCATTAGACATCTCAAATCCAACGCACCAAAACCCGAATGCCATTTTATTTTCTAAACCTGTTCTTATTTTACCTTATCTCAAGCAATTTGTTTATTCAATTAATAAATGGTACAATAAACATACAGTATTCCTTATCCTCTGAACTGTCACAACTAGAAAACTAGGAATTATCTCAGTCTTTCCTTTGAAACACAGCTAATTGATCATAAGAATTTACAGATTTAAAATATTTCTTGAGATCAGTCTTTTCCTGTCACTCCCTACAAGTTGTTCTCAAATCATTATTTCTTACTTGGATTACCTCTAGCCTCTAAAATGCTATTCTAATTTGTAGTCTTGTCTTCTCAGATGAGATCTTCACAATGCTGTCAAGGTGATATAAAATATATATCTGATATATATATATGATATACATATATATTTGAAGTATAAGTTTAATATATGTATATTATATATATAATATATAATATATATTATATATATATATATTAAACTTATACTTCAAATTAAAACTAAGAAGACAACTAGCACATTCATTTTTTATCCTTAGAATCAGCAAAGCTTTTCTAAAAATAAATTTTTGAAAGCCTCAAAGGAAAATATTAACAAATTATGTTTTACTACATAAAGATACTTTGGAAGGCAACCACCATAAAACTAAGTAAAAAATAAATTATAAGCAGGAAAACATTCTCCTAAACATCTATGATAAAGTACTCATTTCCTTCAAATAAATAGAGCAGCATGGTACTATAGTTAAAGAGCAGACGCAGGTACCAGACTGCCTAAGTCTGAACTGTAGCTCTTCCCTCTACTAAGCTATGACTTTGGCCAACTTATTTAACCTCTAAATACCTCCATTTGATGCTGTATTACTATGGACAATAACAGTTTCTATCTCATGAAGTAAAAGGATTCAGAATAAAGGGCATAAAATAGACCTTTGAATATAAACACTAAATACTGTATTTACTAGTATTAACGTGATTAAACAGTAACAAAAACACGAACTGCAGACCAGGGCCTTCAAATTCAAATTCATGCATTTGTTCAACAAGTATTTACCAAGCACCACCTGTGTCCTTATTTCTAGGATATTTCAGTAAATAAGATCAAAATCCCCTCCTTGTATAACTTAAACTCCAGAGGGGAAAAGGAATGATATATAATATGTAAATAATACCTAAGAGGTAAGAATAGGGAGAGAACACATGGGTAGTTGCAGGCTAGCAGGAGAAGACAGGGTGCAATTTTAAACAAGATAGCCAGTGCAGGGCTCACTGAGAAGGTAATCTTTTAACTAAGTATTAAAGAACCTACCCATATAGCTATCTGGGAAGAATATTCCACACAAATGGAAAGCCAGGACAGAGGCCTTAATACAGATGTGTGCTTGGCATGTACAAGGCACAGCAAAGGAGCCAGTAAAGCCAGGGGGAATGCAGTCAGAGATGTAGTTGGTTAGGTAACAAGTGGCCATATGTGTATGCCTTGTAAGTTAGGTAACTTTGAGACCTGACCTTTACTCTTGAGTTAAATGGGAAGCCACTGTAGATTCTGAACATAGGTGCTATATAACCTTCCATTTTAAAAGGATTATCTGACTGTTGTATTGAAAATTCAATAGAAAGGCAAAGGTAGAAACAGGGAGATCAATTAGAAGACTACACAAATGCAGGTGAGAGATGATGGTGACATGGAGCACAGAAACTGATGTGGAAGGGATAACAAGTGGTCAAATTTGAGATATATTTTGAAGGTACATCCAACAGAATTTTCTGACACAAATGGATATGAATTGTAAGATAAAGAGAAGGATGACACCAGAGCTTTGGCCTGAGAAAGGAGGAGAGAGATGAGGAAGGCTATGCAGAACATATTTTAGGAGTGCAATCAGAGCTGAGTCTTGCACATGTTAAATATGAGTATCTACTAAACAATTAACTAAAATGCCAACAAAGTCTGGCAAGAAATATTAAGGAGGTCCTGAGGTCGACCCCCGGTACCCACAAAAAAAAAAAAAAAAAAAAAAAAATGGGGCCGGTGAGATGGCTCAGCGGTTTAAGCGCCTGCCTTGCAGGCGCGAGGGCCCGAGTTCGACTCCCGGAACCCACATACAAAAAAGGGGCCGGTGATATCGCTCAGCGGCACGGGCGCCTGCTGGCGCACGAGGTCCTGAGGTCGACCCCCCGGTACCCACAAAAAAAAAAAAAAAAAAAAGAAATATTAAGGAGTAGAGGGTAAGTACAAGACAACAGAAGTGCTATGTATGAATTGTGCTTAACTAGAACTTCCATTTAAAAAGAGCAATGGCTACTCAACTCCAGCAAACTTAGCATTAGGAAAGCTAGCTTTCCTAGACATGACACACTTACTTTCAAGAGAAGCCAGAAATCTAGAGATTTCTTTTTCACAGACCTGAGGACTAAACTCAGGGCCACAAGCATATTAGGCAAATTCTTCACCATTAGGCTATATCTAAGCCCTTTTCTTTTTAATTTTGAGATGGGGTCTTGCTAAGTTGCTCAGGCTGGCCTCAAAATGGCCAATAAGTACATGAAAATATGTTCAACATCACTGGCCATTGGAGAAATGCAAATTAAAACAACACTGAGATTCATCTCACACCAAAAAAAAATGGCCATCACCAAGAAATTGAACAATAACAAGTGCTGGAGAGGCTGTGGAAAGGATACTTCATTGTTGGTAGGAGTATAAACTGGTACAACCATTATGGAAGTCAGTATAGAAATTCCTCAAAAAAATAAAACTAGAAATTCCATTTGACCTGGCTACTTCCTCTTCAGGTATCTTTCCAAAAGAATTAAAGACATCGTATTACAGTGATATATGCACACCCATGTTTATATGAGTACATATAATAATGATGAGTTCATAATAGCTAAATCTTGAAAGTGCCCTATATGTCTATCAACATATGAATGGATAAAGAAAATATGGTATTTATACATAATCTGTACTCTGCCATAAAGAAGAATGAACTTGGGACTTCCAGGAAGATGGCGGAGTGAACAGCAGAGAAATGGCCTCTCTGAGATTTGGCATCCAGAAGCTAGAATATAGCAATGTGGGGAAAAGAAGGAAGGCAGTGGGTCTCCAGGACCCAGCAAGGATCAGAAGCGAGAACTGAAGCCCATAGGGAGAGCAAAGAGAGGGACTTCAACACAGAAGGAGGTGGGAAGCAATGCTTTCTCCCTGAGTCCTGACTCCCTGCGTGGGAGGGGCAGCTCAAACCTGCAGAGGCACAGTAACTACTGGCAACCTCATAGGCCTCCACGGAGAAAGGCACCAGTGGAACAAACCAGTGGACACAGTGGACCACAGTGGCCAGTCAGTTATTCGGGTTCAGACGTCCTCCAGGAGGGGGTGATGGGCCAGTCACCAACTTAGAGAAGAGCCAACTGAACTTGGAACTCAGAGCAGCTGCGGGCTGGCTCCATCTAGCAGTTCACAGTGTCAAGGTGAGGCGGAACCAAGTTCATGTCAGCAGGAGGTGAGAGACCTGAGTTCAAGCCTGCAAGAGGCACACAGTGTTGCAGGCTGAACAAATCATGTTCTAGCCTTACAGGCAGAAACCAGCCTGAACTTCAGTGGAACTAAAGATGCAGGCTTGCTAAGATTATCCACTATTCAGCCATAAATCTTCGGCTGGCTTGCTGGGATTAATAAACACAGACCTGGGCTCTGTCTGCCCACTCTGCCTACTAGTGACAGCAGAAAGGCACCGTGAACACTTTTTTCTTTTTTTGTGTGTTTTTTTCTTTTCTTTTTTCCTGATTGTTCTTGTTTTTATATGAGTGTGAATACTGTTTCTAGTTTTGTTGTTGTGGTGGTGGTTCTGTTCTTTTTATTTCTTCCTTCTCTTTTTCCCTCCTGTTTTCTTCACCAGTTTCCCAAAGTTTGCCTGATTTTCCTTTGTCCTCAAGCCTTGTCTCTAATCTCTTCCTCTTCTATTTCTATATTTTTCCCCCTAACCCCTTTTAAATTTTCACCTTTGGGGTAAAATCGCCATACTGAAGGCATATTTACAGTGCATGATTTTGTTCATTTTTTATTTTCTTATATAACTACAAATCTTGTTCAAACAGTTAAAGGTGATAAACTAATACTTACCATGGTTTGTCATTTTCTAGGCTGTGTTTGATGCTATTGTTATTACTGACTGTACTACTTTAGCCAAGGTGACATAATTGTTCTAATCAGTTGTTCTTCCTGGTATGCCAAGACTGACATTGCCTGGGGGTCAGAAACAGTAACATAGGCCAGTGCCAAAGAAGCAGGGGCTGGGCCAAATAGGCAACAACTGGGGCCGGTGAGATGGCTCAGCGGCTTAAGCGCCTGCCTGGCAAGCGCGAGGGCCCGAGTTCGACTCCCGGAACCCACATACGAAAAAGGGGCCGGTGATATCGCTCAGCGGCACGGGCGCCTGCTGGCGCGCGAGTTCCTGAGGTCGACCCCCCGGTACCCACAAAAAAAAAAAAAAAAAAAAAAAAAAAAAAACCAAATAGGCAACAACTTCTCATCCCCAATAAACTGAAGAGGTAGGATCCTGCAACAGTCTCAAATCCCAAAAGCCAGCTACACCTGGAAGACATCTCTGAGGAGTAGTCATTTCCTAAGGGTTCTCAATACTAGCAACAAAGCGATCTGCCATAAGCAATTTACAAGCACCAACTCAAGAATTAAACTAAAAAATAATTCAAAATGAGAAGACACAGAAGCAAGATGCAACCCCAGACTTCCAGTTCACCAAAGGCAAACCCAGGGGGCAATGAGGTAGAGCAATTCAAAAGCTACCCACCTGGACTCTCAGAAATGGTAACAGCAAAAGTAACGAAACAGATGAACGAAGCTCTAGAAAAAAAAATCAAATCAGAAAAAATTTCTCAGAAAACAACACAGATAGTGACATTAATAAAGGACATGATTAATGAATCTAGAGAATGTACAGATTTAAAATAAAAAAAAAAGAAGCAGAGCTTAGGAAAATTATGGAAACCATGAATGCTCATGGAATCCATGAAACAGATTCAATCAGATATCCAGGAGATTAAAAATTCTATTGAGGGCCGGTGAGATGGCTCAGCAGCATAAGTGCCTGCCTGGCAAGCACGAGGTCCTGAGTTCGACTCCCGGTACGCACATAAAGGAAAAAAAGGGCCGGTGATATCACTCAGTGGCACAAGCACCTGCTGGCAAGCGTGAGGTCCTGAGTTCAACTCCCGGTACCCACATAAAATAAATAAATAAATAAATAAATAAAATAAAAATTCTATTGAAAGTATATGCAGCAGAATCAACCCATGTGAGGACAGACAATCAGATCAGAGGACAAGATTGCAGTCAGTGATCATGAAAAGAAATGTGTTAAAAATAGCAACAGATCATGAAAAATCAATCCAACAGCTGCTAGATGATGCAAATAATAATAACGTAAGATTGATCTGAGTAAATGAAAAAGCAGGAGATAGTGCAAAGGACATAAAAAAAACCTGCTTAAAGAAGCAATGCCAGAAAACTTCCCAAACATGGAAAAAGAATTTGACATACAGGTAAGTGAGGCATATAGAATTCTAATTAGCTTTGATGAAAAAAAAATCTACACCAAGGCATATAACAGTCAAGATTCCAGAAATTCAACACAAGAATAGAATATTAAAAGCTGTTAAGAAACAAATCACCTACAAAGGAAAGCCCATCAGAATCACAGCAGACTTCTCAACACAAACTTGTAAGTCAAGGAGAACTTGGAGTGAAGTATTTCAAGCCCTAAAATAACACAATCTCCAGTGTAGAATGATGTACCCCACAAAACTACCTTTCAAAATTTATGAAGAAATAAGATACTTCCATGACAAAGAACACTTGAAGAAATTCATGACCACCAAACCAGAAATTCAAAATGTTCTGAAGGATATTCTAGGAAGAGATCATGAGGACTACAACTCCATGAATCCCAATAGAATGAATCCGCCAGGCAAAGCAAGCAATTTAATAAAGGGGAAGAGTAGGGAACCAACAGCAGGAAAATAACATGACAAAGATATGCCAATACGTATCAGTTATAACCATCAATGTAAATGGTCTCGATTCACCAATCAAAAGAAACAGATTGGCAAAATGAATCAAGAAACAAGACCCAACAATATGCAGCAGGGCCGGTGAGATGGCTCAGAGGCTTAAGCGCCTGTCCGGCAAGCGCGAGGGCCTGAGTTCGACTCCTGGAACCCACATACGAAAAAGGGGCCGGTGATATTGCTCAGCGGCACGGGCGCCTGCTGGCGCGCGAGGTCCTGAGGTCGACCCCCCGGTACCCACAAAAAAAAAAAAAAAAAAAAAAAACAATATGCAGCATACAAGAAACACATTTAACTCAGAAATTCACAGACTGAAAGTCAAAGGATGGAAAACAATACCCCATGCGACAGGAACCCTGAAAAAAGCAGGGGTAGCTATTCTATTTGTAGACAAAGTGGATTTCAAGTCAAGACTGATCAAGAGAGACAAAGAAGGTCACTACATCCTTGTTAAGGGAGCAATCCAAAAGGAAGAGATAACAATCATAAATATATGTGCACCAAATACCAGCACATCCAACTACACAAAACAAATATTAACAGACATGAGAAATCAAATACATACTAATACAATTGTAGTGGGGAACCTCAATATCCCACTGTCTCAAATAGACAGATCAACTAGACAAAAAATCAACAAATATCAAAACTGAACCAAAACTTTGAACAAAGGAACTTAGTAGATGTCTACAGAGTGTTTCTCCCCACAATATCAGGATACACATTCTTTTCAGCTGTAAATGGGATGTTCTCCAAAACAGACCACATACTAGCTCATAGAATATGCTTAAGTAAATGCAAAGGAAGTGAAATTTTCCCAGCATATTAACAGACCATGGTGCAATGAAATTGGAAATAAATGCAAAAGAAACCACAAAACTGCATGAACGGGGGCCGGTGAGATGGCTCAGCGGCTTAAGCACCTGCCTGGCAAGCGCAAGGGCCCGAGTTCGACTCCCGGAACCCACATAAGAAAAAGGGGCCAGTGATATCGCTCAGCGGCACGGGCTCCTGCTGGCGCGCGAGGTCCTGAGGTCGACCCCCCCGGTACCCACAAAAAAAAAAAAAAAACTGCATGAACACATGGAAATTAACACCTTCCTGAGCAACAAATGGGTCACAGATGAAATTAAAGAAGAAATTAGACAGTTCCTACAAGTAAATAATAATGCCAAAACAAAATACCCAAACTTATGGGACACAATGAAAGCAGTCTTATAAGGGAAATTTATGGTGGTGAATTCCTGTATCAGTAAATCCAAGTAAGCTCATATTAAACAACCTAATGTTGAACCTCAAGCTTCTAGAAAAAGAAGAGCAAGTCAAGCCCAAAGCTCATGTGGGGGAGGAAATTATAAAGATCAGAACAAAAATCAATGCAATTGAGACTAAAAAACAGTACAAAGAATCAATGAATGAAAGAGTTGGTGCTCTGAAACACTAAATAAAATAGACCATCCCTTAGCCAACTTTATAAAAAAAAAAAGACTCAAGTCCATGCAATTAGGAATGAAAGGGTGAAATCACAACAGATTCTACAGAAATCCAGAAGATCATCAGTACTTACTTCAAGACACTGAAGTAATCCCGTAAGATGGAAAACACAGAAGAAATGGACAGATTCCTAGGTACATATGAATTACCAAAGCTGAATCAAGAAGATATAAAAATTCTAAATAACCCAATATCTAGTCAATGAAATTGAAATAATTAAAAAGCTACCAACAAAGAAAAGACCAGGTCCTGCCAGATTCACTGCTGAATTCTACAAGAAATTTAGATAAGATCTAATACCACTACTCCTCAAACTCTTTAATGAAATGGAAAAGGAAGCAATACTCCCAAATTTATCCCTGGAACCAAGCATTACCCTAATACCAAAACCAGAGAAGGATCCAACCGAAAAAGAGAACTATACGTCAACCTCTCTAAAGATCACAGATGTAAAAAACCCTTAATAAGGTACTGGCAAACAGAATTCAGCAAATCATCAAGAAGATTACATACCATGAGCAAATAGGATTCATCCCAGGGATGCAGGCATGGTTCAACAAACAGAAATCAATAAATGTAATACACCATATTAACAGAGCCAAGGACAATAACCATTTTTCAGCCTTTTGTTTTTAAAAATGCAATGTTTTCCCTTGTTTCTTTGAAATTAAAATTAATCACCATTTTAAATGACACAAACTTAGTATTCCTTATCCAAAATGCTTGAAATCAAGTAAGCATTTCAGGTATTTTTGGATTTTGGAATATCTGGTTATACATAATGAGGTACCTTAAAGAAAGCAACTACATCTGAACACAAAACTCATTTACATTTATTTACATACACCTCATACCCACTCTACACAACATTGTTAGTCTGCCTGTATTTCGACTACAATCCATCACAGAGATCACATGTGGATTTTTCCTCTTGTGGCACCATACTGACACTCCACAGGTTGAGATTTTGAAGCACTTCAAATTTCAGATTAGGGATATGCAAGCTGGTAACTACCTTTCTCCACTTAAAACTATTTTTACTCTAGGTTGTACATGTATACCATCACTGAAAGTTTGCAGTTAGAAATTACAAGTGAACTCTAGATCACCTCCAGCATTATACATGAAGAAACCAAAAGCAAGTAAGCAAATAGACTTGCTTAAGAGAGCAAGTCTACAGAACAAGTAACTGAAAAGACCTGGACTCAAGCCACAGAGCAGTGATGATGAACCTTCTAGAGCTTTCAATGATACAAACAGCCCACTGCAGCACATGTGCCACAGGTTTGCCACCACTGCACTAGAGTCTCATGTTGCCTCAGAAATTCATAAAATTTGACTCTCCCATAATGTAGCACAGTGGGACATCAGCCTCAACATCCCACTGGACATACTACGGGCTCCCTACAGGAAAGATGATGTTGATACAATGTGAAGAATAGGAAAGTGTGAAATTTACATTTAAGAAACAAGGTGAGAGAAAAAATTAGACTCTATTTTAATATGCTACCTTATGTATGCTACTTACTGCTTATAAAAGCAATAGATAAATATGGCTTCTATTCCCACTTTATCCAAGATATAGAATTTAATCTAATAAACAAGACTTATTTCCTACTGTAATTCACAGCTAACTCTAAATGGCTGATTTCTACAACTCAATCCATGCTTCCAATTGTCTTACGAACATATTTTTGGGTTACTCTTGTCTCTAAATCGTGTTTTTAAAGAGACTATCCAGGACTTATGCTTAATAGATTAGTCCAGTCCCTCTATTAAACACTCACTTTACCAGAGAATGACTAGAAACGTACGCTAAGACTGTGTACATCTCAAATATTTCAATCAAAATATTATAAAAATTTGAAATTACAGAAGTATAGGAAACACTGGAGTCACCAATCCCATCTGCTCTTTAGGAAGTATATTCTTATCTTAAAACCTCCAAAACATGGGCCAGTGAGATAGCTCAGCAGCATAAGCGCCTGCCTGGCAAGCGCGAGGTCCTGAGTTCGACTTCGAGTACCCACATACAAAAGGAAAAAAGGGCCAGTGATATCGCTCAGCGGCATGGGCGCCTGCTGGCATGCGAGGTCCTGAGTTCGACCCCCGGTACCCACAAAAAAAAAAAAAAAACTCCAAAACAAAAGTAACATATACACATGTAAAATGAACATTTAATAAGAGTTTAAAAATACTTAGCTTTGGGGCCGGTGAGATGGCTCAGCGGCGTAAGCGCCTGCCCGGCAAGCGCGAGGGCCCGAGTTCGACTCCCGGATCCCACATACGAAAAAGGGGCCGGTGATATCGCTCAGTGGCACGGGCGCCTGCTGGCGCGCAAGGTCCTGAGGTCGACCCCCGGTACCCACAAAAAAAAAAAAAAAAAATACTTAGCTTTAACACCATATTAATTAAACAAAGCAAAATTTTAAAGGAGCCAGAGTTCAAGAATCTGGGCCAGAGAATTACAATCAAACCTAAAAAAATATACAATATTTTATATTCATTCTAAAATATTCAAGAATCAGTCAGCAAGTTATTCAAATGTCCAAGAAAGCACAGCAAAAGTAGGAGTGGTAGATTAAAAGCTGTTTTAACTTATACAACTGTAGCCTTCACAGAGAAATTTTTTTTTCCTAAACTTTGGTCTTTCAACGATTCCCCTCTAGCTCAGTTTCAAAAGAAAAAAATCCATTAAGCTAAGAAAAAGCTAAGACAGTATGGCTAATCACAGAATAGATATTCAAGTAACAAGTTGAAAAATCATTAAAGTGCTAACTATATAATCATTAATTTTAAGCATGTTCAGCTAACAAAAATATAAATTTTCAAATTTGTGTTGCCTTTCAAAATAGATGAATGAGAAAACGACAAGCACAATTTTAGAAAAATATGAAGGTAAATAATCGCTTATCCAAAAGAATTTTTTGCATCTGTATTCTGACTCAAACTGAAACTTCATCTCCCAAATTACTATAAAAACTTACAAGGTAGGGCTGGGGACATAGCTCAGCGGCATGGCACCTGCCTGGCAAGCACAAGGACCTGAGTTCGATTCCCGGCTCAAAAAAAAAAAAAACTTACAAGATAATGAAATTGAACATTATATTTACCCTTACCATAGGTTTTAAAAATTAAATGTAAAATGAAAAAAATTTTAAATATCAAAAAAGTTTATAGCAGGCACATTACACGTTTAGAGTATTCCTTAAATTGTATGAATATTAAACTCCTGATTTATTAGTTCAGTTGTTACTGAGCATGGGACATCTAGACCATGGTTGCCAGAACAATGGAGATTTTGAGAAGCAATTCACTTTAGTGACAGAGCACACTATAATAACATGTCAGCAAAATAGAAGAATTAATCAAAAGTGTGTGGATTTGTTTATCTAAAATTATTTCAAAATAAAAGTGCATCAGTCAATCAGTTCAACTCCACTTTACATTATTTCTGTTAAAGAATAAGAGTGTATTTTATTGGACATATAATGTCTTAAAAGTTTCAATGCCAGGTGTTTCCATACACCTAGTACTACCGCTGAACCAGATTTAAATTTAGGATGACACAAAAATTTATTTAAAAATTTAAAATTTATTTAAAATTCATAATGAATTTTTGAAATATTCTTGGGATACTAAAGCATATATGTTCTTTGAATTTAGGACAAAGCTATCTATATGTTACTACCCTAATTAAGTACACTATTTCTTAAAAGTCTATAATCTGGTATGTGAAATCTGCTAACAACTTGAACGCAGAATCACATTTTGCTCCAACAATACTGAGCAAAAATTGCAAAATTTTATCCTAAGTATTCGATTTCTGCTCACAACCCTTTCTCAGACGACCATGTCTGCTTCCTACCAACAAACTGACACCATTAAATCATAGGCTTAATTTCAGTCCATAAATTGAGTATAAATAACCAGTCAGTAACACACGTTTGTATTTTAAGTACTTAAGTGTAATTTCAGTATATTAAACTTGGAAATGTATAAGTCTAACACACCTTCTTAGGTGGAGAATACCATTCAAAGCAGAGCTATGAGCAGAAAATAAGGCATTGTTAATATTTCGCAACCTCGGCACTACCGTAACAGTCTTTACGTCTATAATGCCACATAATTGCAAACATGATTAAAATATAATGTGTTAATGAGTATGTCACTACCACTCATAAGGAAACCTAATTCTGAACAGCTCCCCATCAAAGCTTGGAAGTCTCAACCATACGTTGTGGTAACTGAAAACATCTCCCCATTATTGAAATAAGCAAGTTTCCACCGAGGCGTGCACAGCGCTCTCGGCGTGTCTGTCAGTCGACTCACACGCGCCGACTGCTCTTAAGGCCCTTCTCCAACCGAGGGGCCGAAGGCCCGGAAAGGCCAAGCTGGAGGACGCTCGCGTCGACGCCTGGACGAGCCCGGGACGCGCAGCACGGAGTTACAGCGCTCCCCCGGAGGCGGGAGGCAGAGCTAAGATCCGCAGTCCCTGGCCCAAGCGTGCACGGGAACTGCGCGCCACACCGACCTGGGGGCCGCCGCCACCTCAGAACCGACATCCCCGCCAGGCCCGCATCCGGGCGCCCCGTCCAGGGCCAGCGGACTCCCCGCTAACCCCAAAGCAAGGCTTGGAAATCGGTTATGGAAAGCAGACGTTGCGCGGGGAGGACGTGCGCCGCGAGCGTGCGTGCGTGCGCGCCGTCGCGGCCACACCCGCGCACACGGCCGGCCGGCGGAGGAAGGTTCGAGGCTGCTGCTCGGAACCCCAGGGCGCCACCGCGTGCGGCCGGGCGCCGAGCGACGCGCCGAGGACAGTGCTGGCGGCGGGACCGGCGGCGCAGACCCGACGGCGCGGCTCGTCCCTCCCGGCCAGCCTGGCCCCACGACGCCGCCCGTCCCCCGGGCGCCAGGCCCCGACGGCGCGGGCGAGGCGGACGAGCCCCACGCGCCCGCGGGTCTCGCGTGAGCAGCAGTCTGGCCGCGACCCCGCTGAGCCTCACCTGAGTCCCCTGCTCACCCCTTCGGGTCTTCAGAGGTTGATCTTAAATCCCGGGGACCAACGAGCGCAAACCGCCGCCAGCGCCCCGGACCGGTCGGTTGGAGCGGGGTCACCGCGTGGGGGGGGCTTGCGCTGGTCCTCGCGCCTCGGCTTGGCTCCCGGCGGGCACCGCGCTCGCTCGGTGCTGGACAGCCCCACGCGGAGCACGGCCTCAACCAATCAGCGGCCGGTCCGGGGGCGGGGCGCGGGTTGTGGGCGGGGCCAGGGTTCATTGCGAAACAAGCTCTGGGACGGGGAGTAAACTAGGGTGATAGCAAAAGAAAGTCTTGTGTAATTTTTTTTGTTGTTTTTTGCGGTACTGGGGATTGAACTCAGGGCCTTTGCTCGGAGCTCATTCGCAGCCCTTTTGTTATAATTTTGAGACAGGGTCTCATTGGGCTCAAACTTGCCACCTCCCTGCCTCAGTTTCCTAGAGTGCTAGGCTTACAGGTGTGTGCCAGCACTCCCGACAAGTCCTACGTACTTTAAGATGTTGCACAATAAAAAGCTCTAACTTGAACTTTTGTACTTTCCCTACTTAAGGAAAAATATAAACTATATTAAAGATTTTTTTGTCTTGACAGAATTTTCAAGTTTCAGCTGCTAGCTTGACACCAGATATTCTAACTGTGGATCTTTTTCTATAAGAGCGAGGGGGTGGTTTATAAAGCTACTTAACGTCTTGAGCTCCCATTTAAAATGGAGATTGTGAAGGTTAAATAATAATTAAATGTTGAGCACTTTGTGCTAGAAGTAAGTCCAAGGGATTTTCTATTTTCATTTATTACTCAACAGTACTTTGGTGAAGGTATCAGCCTACTTTACGCATGGGAAAAGTGAGATGCAAAATGTATGAAGTACTGTACACAAGGTTATACATGAACTCACTTCAGTTCTGAAACCTGCAGACCCAACTACTATGATATACTGTCTCAAAATGTGTCTCAAAATGTGTCCCAAAACAAGTAGAGCACTTGGCAAGTACAGACTGGAAGCACTTTTTTTTTTTCTTAAATTCTCTGCCCTTCGCTCAGTGAATACCAGTCTCATTCTAATGCACGTGAGTGCATTCAAAATAAAAGAACTGGAAAATCAAGATTGACAACCTGCTCAGCTTTAAAAAAAAAAAAAAAAAAAAAAAAAAAAAAACTATCATCAATTCTCTACTTCAAGAACTGCAAGGGTATACAGGACTGATGGACCATCTGTAATCCCAGCACTTGAGCCTGAAACAGTCTCTCCTCTAGTTCCAGATGAGCCTGGGCTACATGGGGAAAAAAATGAACAAAAAATTCTACAAGGGTAGTGCTTGCTTCAGAAGCACATACACTAAAAAAAATCTGCAAGGGTAATCATTGCTATATCGTATTCATTACTATTTGTTACTGCTATTTCACGTCTCTGTGAAAGGATTTTCCACATTCTTTTCCATGTTGATGCCCTCTCAATTCCCAGTAGTTAATCGTAAATACAAGAGTATTTAAGGTGTACTAGTATTTTAACTATTTCAGGAGTCGTTGCACCAGCCTTTAAAAGCCACTAGGTGGAGCTACCTCCTTGTGAAGTGTTAAAAAAAAAAAAAAACGATTGTTCTTGCAAGGAGCCTCAAGTGTTAACATTACCAATTTTCTTATTCCCCTCCTCCTCTTTTTTCCTTCTCTTCACCCCCATCGTCGATATCTGAGAGTTCATGATCTCTGCTACAGAGCTTGGCAATCAGAGTGCATAGCTTCCTTGTCATCAGGTGACTTCACTTGAAGTCATCTCACACCCTTAGAAGGTGTGAGGTTTGAGTTTGGGATTTTTTTTTTTTTTTTTTTTTTTTTTTTGGTACCAGGAATCAAACTCAGGACCTTGTGGTTGCCAAGCAGGCACTGTGCCACTGAGCTATATCCCTGGCCCCATGATTTTGGGATTTTATTCTGCTAACAATGTTTCTTCTGTCCCACTGACCCGTTCTTTCTCACTGTGGTTTGCTGCCTCCTGAGATGGATGCACTTGAACATCCTGTTGCTCTGGACTGTGAGCATCAGCACCAAGATGACTTTAAGCCAGGACAGGTGTTTTAGCTTTGCTTCTTCTAGACTTGGTGACAAGCTATCTTTACATCCGATTAGTGCACCTCCTGTGATTAACTGCCTTGCTTTCCAAGCCAGCAAAAGAGAAGCTGAGGTTTTTGTATGTAGCTAGCATCTTGTACAGGGATCAAACTCATGACCAAGTCTTCAGTTAACACACTCATAAGCACAGACTAAGTACTGGTGAAGCTACTATCTCTTTCCTGATTAGTGTGAGTTGTATTAGTTAACATCCAGTTATTAAAATTAAATTATAATATTAGAGCCTTAGGCAATGCCAGGAAAAATGTCTTTTTCCCCTCTGAGAGATGAGACTCAAACCACAACATGAGAAAACTAACATTTGTTATAAAAACAGTTTTCTCATAGTACCTCTACTGCATACCAGGCACTACGCTAACTGCTAGGGTAGGGATTTATGGCGCAGTAGACAGACAAAAATTCCTTGTCTTCCCTTTACTTCACTGACCTCCTACCTGTTTTTGACTGCATCAGGTACAGTTCTGCCTCATGGCTCTTAATCTTTTATTTGGGGGGTGGGTAGAAACCAGCATCTTGTGCGTAGAAAAGCTCGTGCTCCACCGCTGACCTACACTCCCGCACTGACACACGGTACAGGATCAGCCTTCGATCCGCAGTATCTTCCACAGCGCTGGGGCAGAGCGCTCACCCTTCTTGTGCACATTACCTCTCAGGCAGTCCGGCATCTGCTTACACCTACCTTATGCCAGCCTGGGAATGGTCAGCTGGGAATTTATCATCCTCCATGTCTGCTGTGTGGAGTTGACACTGACTTTTGCCTTGGTCCCACTGGGATCCTCGCAGGTCTTCTTGCCATGGCAAGAGATGCTGCATGTCAGCCTGTTTACAACCCCGAGCGATGCATGTGGTAGGGCCTACAGCATCCAAAAAAAGAAAGTTATCTGATATTTTTCTCTTAAAAATTACACCATCTTTTTTTTTTTTTTTTTTTTTTGTGGGTACCGGGGGTCGACCTCAGGACCTCGCGCGCCAACAGGCACCCATGCCACTGAGCGATATCACCGGCCCCTTTTTCGTATGTGGGATCCGGGAGTCGAACTCGGGCCCTCGCACTTGCAAGGCAGGCGCTTACGCCGCTGAGCCATCTCACCGGCCCTACGCCATCTTTTAAGCAGATGAGAATCGAGCAGGTTCTCCTGGAACACATCTGCAAGCTGAAGGCAGAGCGGCCCCCAGAGAAGCGTGTTAACCACGCTGTAGCCTGCGGGACTGAGGCTAAGGAAGCGCAGGGCACCCTGCGGCCACCCCAGACTGAGGAACGGGGAATCAGAACTGCACCAGGAGAAAGAGGCCAAGGAATGAAGTCCCCTCTCTTACCTGTACTCAGGGGCACAGGTGGTTATGCAGCTCAGCCATTCAATAAAACAAGGATTTCTCTGCCATAAAAATGAAAAATAGGTCTCTATAATTAGCCAATGAAATAGTTGTGTTAGGCAACCCACAACAAATACTATACTGCGGAAACCTGCAAACTATGTTATATTTAGTTTTAATGAGCAATGTGTATGTGCCGTTTGTCTTATCTAAACACACCCTCCTGGTGTACATAAACACAAGGTAAAAAAAAGTCGGCGTGGTGTGTAGATGAAGATAGAATGCCCATGGGCAGAGCAGCTTCTTCCCCGCGGAGTGAGGAGTGTTGTGTTGCACTTACCAAAGAGTCCTCCTTATAATAGAAACTTACCTGAATGTGCTTGGCCCCTTTGTCAAAGGTAAAGGTGGCTGAGTGTGTTTGGAACTGATTGTGCTAATTCTGATCAAAGGAGAAAGGGGCTTTTATCTTGAGCTGTTTCCAAGATTTAGCTATTACAAACCACACTGCTATAAATATGGGTGTGCAATATATCACTCTGGGGGCTGGGGATGTGTCTCAGTGGTAGAGTTCTTGCCTTGCGTGCATAAGGCTCTGGGTTCAATCCCCAGCACCACCAAAAGAAAAAAAAAATCACTCCAGTATGATGCTTTTAATTCTTTTTTTTTTAATGGAAAAAAGGTAAAACAAAATTTCATAGCAAAATATTAGGAAGATAATAATAGTTAATACATTGCAATTTGTTATCTTTAAAGTAGTTATTCAGAGTACACAATGTGGGCATTAAAATTTCCCCCATCGATATTCCTTTTCAGTGAACTAAGAGACACTAGTAGTATAACTGACTTGCATTTTTTCCCCTTTCCCTTCCATCCTTTCCCCTTTCACTCGTCCTAGTTCCTTTTTCCTTTTGAACAATTTCTTCCTATTTTATGCTTTTAATTCTTTCCAGATGATACCAAGAGGAGGAATAACTGAGTCAAATGGAACCTCTAGTTTTAGTTTTTTGAGGAATCTCAACACTGATTTCCACAGTGGTCACACAAGTCTATACTCCCACCAACAGTGGAGAAGGGTTCCTTTCTCCCCACAGCCCTGCCAGCATTTATTATTGGTTGATTTCTTGATGATAGCCATTCTTTCTGGAGTGAGAATAGAATCCCAGTATTTTAATTTGCATTTCTCGAATGACCAGTAAAACTGAACATTTTTTCATATATTTATTAGCTGTTTCTACTTCTTCATCTGAGAAGTGCATATTCATCTTAGATGCCCATTTTTGGATTGAGCCTTTAAATTTGGGGGGGTCTGGTTTTTTTGAGTTCTTTATATATTCTAGGTAGTAGTCCTTTGTGTGAGGAATAACTGGCAAAAATTTTTTCCCATTCTTTGGATTGTCTTTTCACTCTTGATGGTTTCTTTTGCTGTGCAAAAGCTTTTTAGGAAGATGAGATCCCAGTTGTTGATATTTTGTGATAGTTCCTGTGTGATTGTGGTCTGGGTTTGTTCATAAAGTATTTGCCTACACCAATGTCTTCAAGAGTTCTGCCTATTCTGTCTTCCAACAAATTTAGTGTTTCTGTTTTAATATTTAGATCTTTGCTCCATTTTGATTTTAGTTTAGTGCATGGGGAGAGATGTGGGTCCACTGTTTAGTCTTCAGCATTTGGAAAGCCAGGTTTCCCAGCATCATTTATTACAGAGGCCGTCTTTCTTCCACTGAATGTGCTTGGCCCCTTTGTCAAAGGTAAAGGTGGCTGAGTGTGTTTGGAACTGATTGTGCATCTTCTAGTCTATTCCATTGATCCTTGGGGTTTTCGTTTGTTTGTTTGTTTTTGGTTTTGGGGGGGTTGTTTTGTTTTGTTCTGTTTTGTTTTTTTGCCAGTACCATGCTATTTTTATCATGGTAGCTTTGTAGTATAATTTCAAGTTAGGGATTGTGATGCGCCCTGTTTTGCCTTTGTAGCTTAGGATGACTTTTGCTATTCTAGGTCTCTTCTGACTACAAATGAATTTTAGGATTGTTTTCTCTAATTCTGTGAGGTATGCAATTGGTATTTTGATTGGGATTGCACTAAATCTGCATAACAATTTTGGAAGTATGACCATTTTCACTATATTGGTTCTTCCTACCTATTGTAGTCAGGTTTTGCAAGAGAAAAAGATATGATACAAGACACATAATTTATAGGATTATTTTATAATAGTCACCCAAAGAGTCAAATGCAAAAGAGTGCATCTATCCACATACTAGAGACCCAAAGAATCCAAATGAAGGCCTGCATCCCACAGCAATGTCCTGCATGAGTTCAGCAAAAAACCTGGATCCCATGACAATGTCCTCCACAAGTCCAGCTGGAGGCCTCGAGCTCACAACGTCTCATGCAAGCCTGTTTCAAGGATCTGCACTGAGAAGGCCAAGGTTCAGTGATAGAAGCTAGAAAGTCTGCGCCAGTGGGATGAAGGATCTGTGCCAGCAGGCTGAGAGATCTGCACTGGAGCCAGGAAGCGATGCTCAAGATAAGGACTAGAGCTCCCCCAAAGAGAACGGCAGCCATCCTCCATGACAGCGAGGACCCGAGCTCCTCCGATGATGATAACGGCTGAGTTCATATCAGGAAAGCCAGCACAACACGGTTCTCTAGGAAAATCAATAGCCCTCCTCTTCCTCTCCAGTTCTCTTTGTTTATGCTGTTGGCAACAATCCTCAGGTGGGCCCTCCACACCCAACGCTACGCTGATTCAGTTCAGCTGGGTGTCACAAGTTGACCACCAGTTGTCAATCCACCACACTACCAAGGAACAAAAGATATCTTTCCATTTTCTGATATCCTCTTCAATCTCCTTTTTGAGAGTACTGTAGTTTTCAATGTAAAGACCTTTTATATCCTTCATTGGATTGATTCCTAGATATTTCAATTTTCTGGTGCTATTCTGAAAAGTGTGGTTTCCCTAATTTCTCTCTCAGTGACATTCGGGTTCAGGAATGCTATTGATTTGTGAGTGTTCACTTTATAGTCTGCTATGCTACTGAATTTGCTTATTAAATCTAGAAATCTTTTGGTGGACTTTTTGGGATCTTCTATGTAGACTATCATGTCATCCACAAATAATGGTAACTTTTTCCTTTCCTGTCATTTCTTTTATTTCTTTCTCTTGTCTAATTCCTCTGGCTAATGTTTCCAGAACTACACTGAATCAGAGTGGTGATAGGGCATCCTTGTCTCATTCCTGAATTTAGAGTGAAAGCTTTCAGTTTTTGACCATTTAGTATGATGTTGGCTGTTAGCTTGTCATAGATGGCTTTTATCAGATTGAGATAAAGATCATCTAATCCAATTTTCTGCAGGTTTTTTTTAATGTGTGGGTGTTGGACTTTGTCAAATGCTTTTGCTGCATCTATTGAGATGATCATGTGGATTCGTCCTTGGCTCTGTTAATAAGGTGCATTACATTTATTGATTTGTGTGTGTTGAATGATCCCTGTATCCCTGGGATGAATCCTACTTGGTCATGGTGTACAATCTTCTTGAGGATTTGCTGCATTCTGTTTGCCAGTATCTTATTGAGGACTTCTGCATCTATGTTCATTAGAGAGATTGGCCTTAGTTATCTTTTTGGTCGGATCCTTCCCTGGTTTTCATATCAGGGTAATGCTTGCTTCCAGGAATGAATTTAGGAGTATTACTTCCCTTTCCATTTCACTAAAGAGTATAGGGAGTAACTGCACTAGATCTTCTCTAAATTTCTTGTAGAATTCAGCAGTGAATCTGGCAGGACCTAGCTTTTATTTGTTGGTAGGTTTTTAATTACATCTTCAATTTCATTGACTGATATTGGGTTATTTAGAATTTTTATATGTTCTTGATTCAGCTTTGGTAATTCATATGTAGCTAGGAATCTGTCCATTTCTTCTGTTTTACATCGTATTAGAATACAGGTTCTCAAAGTAGGTATAGATGATCTTTTGGATTTCTGCAGGATCTGTTTTGATTTCACCTTTTTCATTCTTAATTGCATGGATTTGAGTCTTTTCTTTCCTCTTTTGTGAAGATTGGCTAAGGGTTTGTCAATTTTATTTAGTCTTTCAAAGAACCAGTTCTTCAGTTCATTGATTCTCTGTATTGATTTCTTAGTTTCAATTGTGTTCATTTCTTATCTTAGCTTTATAATTTCCTCCACCACATAAGCTTTGGGCTAGACTTGCTTTTCTTTTTCTAGAAGGTTGAGGTTAAACATTAGGTTGTTTATTTGAGCATGCTCTGTTTTTTTGATGTGGGAATTCACCACTATAAACTTCCCTCATAGGACCACTTTCATTGTGTCCCATAAGTTCAGGTATGTTGTATTGGCATTATTGTTTAATTGTAGGAACTATCCAGTTTCTTCTTTAATTTCATCTGTGACCCATTGGTTGTTTAGAAGGGTGTTATTTAATTTCCATGTGTTTATGCAGTTTTTGTGGTTTCTTTTGTTGTTTATTTCCAATTTCTCTACACTATGGTGTGCTAATATGGATGGGAATATTTCAGTTCCTTTGCATTTACTTAAGCATGTTCTGTGGGCTAGTATGTCTCTATTTTGGAGAACATCCCATTTGCAGCTGAAAATATGTATCCTGATATTGTGGGGTTCTGATATTTCTTTGTTGATTTTTTGTCTAGTTAATCTATTTGTGACAATGTGATATTGAGGTACTCCATTACAATTGTATTAGTATTTATTTGATATTTCATGGTTGTCAATATTTGTTTTATATAGTTGGGTGCACTGGTATTTGTTTCATATGCATTTATGGTTGTTATCTCTTCCTCATAGATTGTTCCCTTAACAAGGGTGTAATGACCTTCTTTGTCTCTCTTGATCAGTCTTGACTTGAAATCCACTTTGTCTGCAAATAGAATAGCTACCCCTGCTTTTTTCCAGGTTCATGTCCCATGGGGTATTGTTTTCCATCCTTTGACTTTCAGTCTGTGAATTTCTTTTTGAGTTAAATGTGTTTCTTGTATGCCATTTATTGTCAGGCCTTGTTTCTTGATTCATTTTGCCAGTCTGTCTCTTTTGACTGGTGAATTGAGACCATTTACATTGATGGTTATAACTGATATGTATTGGCTTACCCTTGTCATGTAATTTTCCTGTTGTAGGTTCCCTTTCTTTCCCCTCTGTTAAATTGCTTGCTTTTCCTGGTGGATTCATTCTGTTGGGATTCATGGAGTTGTAGTCCTCATTATCTCTTCCTAGAATGTCCTTCAGAACATTTTGGATTTCTGATTTGGTGGTCATGAATTTCTTCAAGTGTTCTTTGTCATGGAAGTATCTTATTTCTCCATCAATTTTGAAAGATAGGTTTGCAGGGTACATCAGTCTGGGCTGGAGATTGTGTCGTTTTCTTTTAGGGCTTGAAATACTTCACTCCAAGTTCTCCTTTACTTACAAGTTTGTGTTGAGAAGTCTCCTATGATTCTGATGGGCTTTCCTTTATAGGTGATCTTGTTTCTTTTCTCTAACAGCTTTTAATATTCTATTCTTACGTTGAATTTCTGGAATCTTGTCTATTATATGGTTTGCTGTAATTTTTTTTAATCATACCTAATTGGAGTTCTATATGCCTCACTTACCTGTATGTCAAATTATTTTTCCATGTTTGGGAATTTTTCTACCATGACTTCTTTAAACAGGTTTTTTATGTCGTTTGTGCTGTCTCCTGCTTTTTCATTTACTCAGATCCATCTAATGTTATTCTTTGCACCATCTAGCAGCTGTTGGATTGATTTTTTGTGGCCTCTTGCTATTTTTAAAACACGTTTCTTTTCATGATTGCTAGCTGCAATCCCGTCTTCTGATCTGATAGCCTGTCCGCACTTTGGTTGACTCTGCTGTGTGTGCTTTCAATAGAAGCTTTTTTGTGTGTGTGTGGGTGCCGGGGGTCGACCTCAGGACCTCGCGCGCCAACAGGCGCCCATGCTGCTGAGCAATATCACCGGCCCTTTTCTTGTATGTGAGTTCCAGGAGTCGAACTCGGGCCCTCGCGCTTGCCAGGCAGGCGCGTACACCGCTGAGCCATCTCACCGGCCCTCAATAGAACCTTTAATCTCCTGGATATCTGATTGAATCTGTTTCATGGATTTCATTTCTTTCCTATGTTGAGCATTCATGGTTTCTATCATTTTCCTAAGCTCCTCTATTTTTAATCTGTACCTTCTCTACATTCAGTAATCATTATGATTACTTCTCTACAGTCAGCACTTCACTATGGTCATCATCTCTGAATATATCTGAGATATTATCACTGATTTGATTTTTTAATAGAGCCTCATTCATCTGCTTTGTTACTTCCACTGTTACCATTTCAGACAGTCCGGGTGGGTACCTTTCAAATTGTTCCACCTCATTGACCCCTGTGTTTGCCTTTGGCAAGCTGGAAGTCTGGGTTTGCATCTTGCTTCTGTGTCTTCTCATTTTCAATTATTTTTTAGTTTAATTCCTGAGTTGGTGCTTGTAAGTTGCTTATGGCAGATCGCTTTGTTGCTAGTATTGAGAACCCTTAGGAAATGACTACTCCTCAGAGATGTCTTCCAGGTGTAGCTGGCTTTTGGGATTTGAGACTGTTGCAGGATCCTACCTCTTCAGTTTATTGGGGATGAGAAGTTGCTGCCTATTTGGCCCAGCCCCTGCTTCTTTGGCACTGGCCTATGTTACTGTTTCTGACTCCCAGGCAATGTCAGTCTTGGCATACCAGGAAGAACAACTGATTAGAACAATTATGTCACCTTGGCTAAAGTAGTACAGTCAGTAATAACAATAGCATCAAACACAGCCTAGAAAATGACAAACCATGGTAAGTATTAATTTACCACCATTAACCATACGAACAAGATTTGTAGTTATATAACAAAATCTACAACAAAGCAGAAAATTGTGTACTGTAAATACGCTCTCAATATGGTGATTTTACCCACAAGGGAGAAAATTTAAAAGGGGTTGGGGAAAAATAGAGAAATAGATTAGAAGCAAGTCTGGATGACAAAAGATTACACAAGATTTGGAACTGGTAAAGAAAACAGGAAGGAAAAAAGAAAGGAAGAAACAAACAAGAACAGAATATCAACAACAATAAAACTAGAAACCGTGCTCACCGTTGTATAAAAATAAGGACAAGCAATCAAGAAAAAGAAAAAATATTTAAAAAGTTAAAGAAGCCAGGCATGGTGGCACATGCCTGTAATTGCAGCACTTGGGAGGCTGAGGCAGAAGGATCCCTGTGAGTTTGAGGCCATCCTGGGCTACATAGTGAGGTCAAGGCCAGCCTGGGCTACATAGTGAGACCCTGTCTCAAAAAAGAAAAAAAAAATTGAAGAAACAAAGAAAGGAAGAAAAGCAGGGGAGAAAAAAATGACCACTTGAGGGTGTGTTCCTGCTGTCACTGGTAGACAGAGCGGGCAGACAGAGCCCAGATCCATGTTGGTTGATCTCAACAAGTCAGTGGTAGAATTATGGAGGTGGTAGATAATCCCAGCAAACCTGGGTTTTGAGTTCCACTGAAGTTCAGGCTGCTTCTGGTTTCTGGCTGTGAGGCTAGGACCTAGTTTTTCAGCTTGCAACACTTCAGGTACCTCCTGCTCACTTGACTCACCTCCCTGCCAGCTTGACCTCGACTAACTGACCTCCTGCTGGCTTGAACTTGGTTCTGCATCACCCTGACACTTGGAGCCACTAGATGGAGCCAGCCCACAGCTGCTCTTGAGTTCTGACTTCAATTAGCCCCTCTCCAAAATGGCTAATCACTCTCTCCCGTGGGGCATCAGAAGCTGAATAACTCCACTGCACTGCAGTCTGCTGTGTCCACTGGCCGCTTCACTGGTGCTTTTCTCCATGAAGGCCTCTGGGGTGGCCAGCAGTCACCTGCATCTGCAGGTTCAAGCTGCCCCTCTCATGCAGTTAGTCAGGGCTCAGAGAGAAAGGGCCACTTGCCACATCCTTCTTCTGTTGTAATACCTCTCTTACCTCTCCCCTTGGGCTTCAGTTCTCAATTCAGATCCTTGCTGGGTTCAGGGGACTCATTTCCCTTGTCCTTCTCTTCCTCGTGTTGCTATATTCCAGCATCTGGATTCCCAATATCAGAGAGGCCATTTCTCTGCTGCTCAGCATTCCACCATCTTCCCGGAAGTCCTCTATTCTTTATTTTTGCAAGTATTTATTTCTTCTCTTTGATTTTAAATTTTACCAAAAAGTGTCCAGGTATTGTTTTTCCCCCTCATATTCCTTGTTTATCTCTCTGTGACTTCCTTCTGAGAGATTTCATCTTTCTTCAATTCTGAAATATCCTCGGACATGTTTTCTTCAGCATTTTCTTCCTTTAATTTTTTTATTACTTTCTTCTTTTAATTATTTTTCTTTTCAAAGACTCTTATTAGTTGAATCATGTGTACTGTCATCCTACATCCATGAATTATTATTTTGTAGCTAGCTCCTGTTTCCGTATAATAGTTTGGGCTGGGGAATAACTCATAATAGAGCACTTGCTTAGTATGCATGAGGCTTTGAGTTCATTCCCTAGCACCCCCCCCAAGAAGTCTGCCAAATACAGTTTTCCAACATTAGCTATTTGCTAAGATTCTGATATGCATTATCTATTAACTCACTTAATTGACATGACAATCATATAGGTTAGTTACCACTACTGTACCCATTTTACAAGTGAGGAAATGGTTACAGAGAGCTAAGTGATTTGCTTACAGAGAGCTAAGTTGTCTAGGTAGCAAGTGGTCAAGGTAGCAATGGTTACAGAGAGCTAAGTTGTCTAGGTAGCAAGTGGCATCTGGAATCAGATTCCACTATGCATTGTAGTTTTCTTTATTCATACATGATGCTAATGGGAAAGATTTTGACCCGTTCTTCGTTTTTAAGTTGATTCATTGCTTCTATCTGTCCTGCTGACACGGGAGATTAGGGCACGGCAAAGCTGGCTGGGGAAGTGGGCATGACCTGTTACTTACAATATCCCAGGACACATGCAGAGAACAGCTGCCAAAATCCTGCATGTGGGTTTCTCACAAGAACTCCAGCAAGTTTTCAATAGGGTGGTCTAGACCCAATGTGAGCCTGAGGTGTGGGAGCCCACTGCTCCCTCTCAGGGTCTGTATGAGTACTTTCTTGTGGGTTTCCTTGAGATTTGAACAGTATAAAGGACACAGGTGTGAAGAAGTGCTTGCCCTCATGGCTTTCCTCTCAGTAGCCCACCCTGCTTTCTCTTGGGCATATTTTTCTCTTGGTTTTTCCTCTGCTACTTGGCCTACGCACTTTGCGAGTTTCTCCCTCACTCTTCACTTTTACTTTTCCAAATAAACTGCCACTGCCTTTTGCTCATTTTGTTCAGTTTTTTGTTAGAGATGAGAAGAACCTGGAATCCAACTCCAGGAAAGGCAAGCACATCCCAGAATGTGGTAACATTTATTTGGCGAGCCAGCCAGGAGACTCAAAAGCCAGGAGATTCTGATAACATTTTGGCTTACCTACCCAGGAGTAAAGCTCAGGAACCAGAGACCAAGGTAAGGCCCACTTTGGGCACCATTTTTGTTTCTCTCTGTGACGCTTTTTCTTCTTCTCTCCTTCTTTCTCTCACTTTCTCCCCTAAGCCAGGAATTTGGGGGACTCTTCTCAAGGCACCAGGAAGCAGCTTCCTGGCCTGGCTTGGGGGTGGGGGAAGGAGGTACAGGCTTTTGTTTTTCTTTCTAGCTGCCTGCACTCACTCCATGGGTCCTTGTGTCTGCCCACTTGCTTGTTGTACTTGGCTACCCTTTTTGGAAGTTAACCTGGTCTCCACTTACCCAATTCTGGAAGTGGCTTTTCTTTCTCAGTTTGTGTTGTGTTTGTTTGCAGCTCTTTTGGGGGGAAATTAACTTGGTCTCCACTTACCCTAGTTTGGAAATGGCTTTTTTCCTTGGTTTGTGTCTTTGTACGATGCTAGGATTAAGGTTGTCCCACCCTGGGTGATTCTTTCTCGGTTTGTGTGATGCTGGGATTAAGGGTGCACACCCCGGGTGTAAGTAGCACCAGTAGATATGCTGAGAGTCTGCAGGGAATCATGTAGCTAAATGTGGGCTTACATCGACTGCCACCACCTTTTTCTTTTGTTGCTAACTGGCCTTACGAACTAAGTCTCTGATTTTGGAGAACAAGAGGGAGGAACCTCTTTTCTTTTTTAATTATTTTAACCAGCACACTGGCTCTTCCCCACATGGAAGAGAAAATTTTGTCTGTTTTAAAAGAAAATGCCTCAAGCTTTTGCCAAGGCAGAGCAACAGCCAGGAGGGCCTGTTCAAGCTGGCTTTAGCTGCTTCCTCCCTGATTTAAATGCCACCTGAAGCTATAGCAGCCTGGCTGGATTTCTCCCTTGTTTAAATGCACATTGTTTAAAACCTATGCCTGATGACCTGAGCAGAACACAATGTTTAAATTTTAATTAACACAGTGTTTAAAGTTTAATTAAAGAAATGGTGAGTATCAGAAAGCAGAGGTATCCCCATTCTTCGTTTTGTTTTGTTTTTCTATTGGCGTAAATGTGAAGACAGTTTTCCTAATTGGCTCCACTCTGGTTAAGTAGAGTCATCAAGGGACTTGACATGCAAGTTGGACCATCAAAGGGTTCAACTAAGTGGCTAAGGGGACTTGGCTTGGGGAAGTTCCACCCTTCGTGGGAGTTAAAAGTACAAAGTAAGGCCAACAAGTGCCTTTGCCCCCTTCTCTCTAATGAGTTAATGGGTCCAAATATGGAGACAAAAGCCCCTGGGGGGCTTTCTTCTGTGCTTAATGACGCTGCATCTCAGAGACGCCTGTCCAGTCTCTGTTAGGGTCTCACAGGGGACTTTCTAGAGCCCGTGGGTCGTCTCCTTCTGCATGGGACACCATCCTAAGGTGTCAAGACTTAGTCGTCTCCTTCTCTCTGTAGGCCCCAAGCCAAGCAAATGGGAAACCTCTTGGACCTCGCCACCGTGTGGATTTCACCAACTTTGCCACTAGGCCGTATTATTGATGCGTGGGAAAGGTTTGATCCTAAGACAGGAACAGCTTATATACTATTGCAATATGGTTTGGGTTCAGAACAAACTGGGAGGTGGCAAGAGATGGATATGGGATACTACTTTAAGTTAGAAACTATTCTCTAGTTATGGTGTTTTTACTTAAAACATACAAGGTGGAATTAAATGCCTTGTGTACAGGCTTTTGTGACTCTTTGTCACAGGAAAGGCTCAAAACCTAAGAGGACAGCCATCCTGGAATCTGCACTTGACTCTCAGGGGGATGTGGTTCTCTCTGATCTGTTTGAGAAGTTTCTTCCACTTTCTTTTATAGTCCCCAAGCCAATAAATGAGTCTCCTTTTTCAGTTACAGTTGTACAGAAGGCTAGGAAGTATGCAAATGAACACTATGTTTTAAAAAGGGAAATAAACCACCATGGAGAGGTTATTCCCCCTTCAACAGAACCACTGGGACTGCAATACTAGTGGGGGGCCTAAAAATGGTGTTTGATATGCTAGCTGGTCTTATTAGGGAAATAAAGAGTTGTGTTAAGTCTATCATAAATATGCTAATATAGATCCATCTTCCAGGGAAGGAGAAGCACTGGTGGGATATTTTTCCACCTGTAAATCAGCCCCAGATATCCGGTGTAAGCTACAAAAACTTCAGATGGGTCTACAGACACCTATGGCTGCTGGACACAGCCATGTCTGTGTTTGACAATCAGGACCTGGAGGAGGGGCAGAAGAGAAAGGCCAGGATTATGGCTGTTGCAGTTGGTGATGCTTTGAACTCACCCAGGTCATCTAGGAAAAAACCCAGGGACAACCAGGGGAAAGGTTCCTGTTTTAAGTGTAAGAGGACTAGACCCTGGCCATGAGATTGCACCAAGCCTCTGCCTGGGCCCTGCTCTGTATGTGAGACAGCTAATGCACCTGACTTGTGGTGTTAGAGATTTGATTGGCCCTGCTTCCAGAGAGGAACTAGGCCAGCCAGAACCCTTGTGTCCTCTCTGACGATTGAAGAGGCCAAGGGGAACCTGCAGTGTCCCTATCCATGGACATCACCATCTCCTCCCAAGGAACCCTGGGTAAGCTTGGACATCATGGGTGAGCCAGTTCAACTGCTTATTGATACAGGGGCAGCTCATTCTGTTTTATTTTCCTTCTCTGGAAAACTGTCCTCTATATCATAGATGGGATTAAGGGGACCGCTAGTTAGAGGTTCTTTACTCCTCTGACATGTCGCTTTAAAAGCCAAATATTTAAAAATGAGTTTCCAATTGTCCCACAGTGTCCTAATCCCTTGCTAGGAAGAGATTTATTAGCAAAATTGGGGGCAATTCTAAACTCCTGGCTAAGGCCAAAACAGAGTTTACTTGCTGGGACTACACCAAGTCTCCCTGACCAAATTAGCAACAAGTGGATCGAGTTTGAGGCCAGCCTGGGCTGCATAATGAGTTCAAGACCAGCCTAAAACTACATAATGAGACCCTGTCTCAAAAAAAAAAAAATCAGCCAGGAGTAGTCCACACCTATAATTCCCATACTTGGGAGGCTGAGACAGGAGGATTATGGGTTCAAAACCAGCCTGGGTGATATAATGAGTTCAAATTCAGCCTGCATTACAAAGTGACAACCTGTCTAAAAAATGAAACAAATATATTTAGCGAAATGAAAAATAGTAAAAGTCATATTTATTCAGTGCAGTGTGATTTAAAATATTGACATCCAAGAACTTTGTTATTGTGGAAAAATCATACCCATATCATGCATGGTTTCAACAGTGATTATCTTCTTCCTGCGGCCTGCATTTCCAGAGGGCGGTGGCTGCTTTTTCCTTTCTTTTTTGTGGTGCTGGCGATGAAACCCAGGGCCTCACCTTGGCAAATGCAGCACCCCTGAGGCACACAGCCAGCCAGGGGGTTTTCCGTGCCCTGGTCAGTGGTCCCTTTCCTGCCCTTTCAGCCTTTCTGCTTCCAGCCCTGTGAGAACTCCCAAGCTAATACCACGTTTCGTGTGGGTTCCCTTTCCCTAGACATCTGCACCCTCTGTCGCGTGGCCCTCTCCTCCCTCTCGCATCTCTGGGCAGCGGGGAGCTGAGCACAGACGAGAGCCCGGTTGCTGGGCCAGCAGGCGGAGGCCCTGGCGGGGCCGCAGGCTCTGAATCGTGTGAATTTTACCCAGTGCGGCCCCCGTGTCTCGCCCTCGCAGCAGCTCCGTGAGAATAGAAAGGGCAGATTTGGGAAGGTGTCAGGAGTGTGGTGAGGAAATCATCTTTATTAGTACCTGACAAACAGATACATACACAGGCAGATAGAGAGATGATAGATGATAGGTAGGTAGAGATACGTAGATACTAAGGAAGGTACCATTTCAAGACCTTTTTTCTTCTTACTTTTTATTGGGTGTACCAACTAATGGGTTGATGGGTTTCATTTTGGCAGATTCATACATGTACATTTCATACGTTGACAGTTTTCTCACACAGCCCCATCACCCCCTTGTCCTGCCTTTCTCCCAGTTTTACATGATTTGGGAGGGCCTCAGGGCATGCAATACATTGTGCTTATCTGCCTGCTCTCGATTGCCCACCCTTATATCGCTCCCCTTAACTCTTATTTCCTTCCTCTTGTCTAATAAGTCTCCTTACTTTCTTCGAGCTGACAAAGCATAGCTTCTGTTTCCTTCTGGGAGCAAATCTGAAGAAATTCTATGGCTCTATGGACCAGGGAGAATGGAGTCTGACTTGGGCAGGGTATGGCATAGGGCAGTAGAGGTATGGGGGTCCTGTGGCAATGCCTGCTGCACTCTGATGGGGAAAAGCTCCTGGGGCTGTGCATCTGGTGACCCCCTCCCTCCTTCACACCTAGGGTGCAGCGGTGAGCTTGGTGTCATCACCATACACACCTCTTACAAGGAAGATGCAACCTTTCAGTGACAACGGGTCCCTGTGCTGAGGGGATCCCATCTGCGCAGAGCAGGGCTTCCTGCGGTGTTGCTGGATTTCCCCAACTCTCTCCATTGCTGCAAGAGTCCCAGGCTCTGGGACATAACTGCAGTGACAGGAACAGCCCCAGTGGACCAGAAACTCTGGCAAAGTCACAGATGGATGGAGAGGAGAGGGTTCACCCTCCTTCCCATCCCCTGAGGTCACCTCAGATTTCTTTTGGTCAGAATTCCTCTCTGGACTCTTACACCAGGTCCAGTTGGTCACTCAGCTTGGGCCCAGGGCAGTGGGAAAGACTTTAGACCCTCTGGTCTCAAGTTCAATATTTAACATCATCTCCAATGAGGAATATCCCCAAAGGTCTGTCTGCAGATCCCAGGTTTACCTGCTGGGCTTCTGGGCATATACTCATATAGGAAGGTGGTGCCTGAGGTTACATTAGAGCTGAAAAATACCTATCATAGTACGATGAATCCCTCAGGCATTTCTGATCAAGAGACAGCATCCTTAAACAGATGCTTGGAGGAATAAGGAAAGAGTTGGAGCAGGTGCTGGACTAACCCTAGTGTAGGAGGCCTGAGGCCAGCAGGTGTCCAGTTTAAAGAGTAACACAAACCCCGGCTCCTGCCAACTCGTCTTATTGGTCCACAGGATGTAATTATTGCTAAGCATGCAGGTGCCCAGGAGCCAAGCACACAGGAGAGCCAGGTTCCTGCTGGCATTTCTAAGGGTGATACAAGGTACAAAAGCTAAGCATGCACACTTGTGGCCACAGTACCTGGGTTCAAATCCCAGCTCCAGGCCTCAAGAGCTGTGCAACCTGAAGATATTCAGCCCATCCTTTTCCTCATCTATGAGACAGAAATGATCCTAAAAATCCTGACCTTGGATCTTGCTCGTAGTGATTCAGTAAGACAGTCATTCAGCATTCCAATCACTGCCTATCACTTGCGTGCAAATTTGTTAAAGCTGGCAAAGACCCACAGGGCAAATTTTGTAAATGGGGATGGAAGAATTCTAATATCTAATCCACTTCAACAGGTATTTATGGAACATTTATTCATGTTCTGCATTGACGCACAGAAATATTGCAATGAGTGGAATGCCGCCCTCTCCCTAATGGAACATAGGGCCTGGTCACTGGAAGAGCCCTAAATAAACTTGATAATTCAGTGTAATGTACTGAAAAAGCAGCATACACTGAAGGTGAGTAATTCATTCTCACTGGGGCACAGAAAGTAAGGAAAGGGCAGCAGCCAGGCAGTTCCATGAGGAGTCACAGTTCGCTAGGTACACAGGCAGTGGTGGGTGGGTGGGTGCCCAGAGGCCCAGCAAAGCGAGACAGTGTGAACACAGGCAAGCTGGAATACTCAGGCTACGAGGTACACTCTTGTCTAGGAGCAGAGGATGGGGGTCTGGCTGGGAAATGTGTGGGGCCAGGTGGAGAAGGGCCTCAGAGGCTATGCTGGGAACTCAGGCTTTATTCTGCAGCCCGTAGCCAACTGTTGAGAAATGATATGAGTCGAGTCCATTCTGAAGCAGAGCGTTTGGAAGGATATGTAGAGGTCCCAGGAATAGATGCAAAGGGGCAGACTAAGGAGAAAACTGAGGTGGAGAAAAGGGACGATTACTTTAAGAGCACGTGGCAGGGTGGCGGGAGTGGTAAGAGGGAGGCCGGGTGCATCTGTAGCTTCTTGCTAGTGCAGCGGAATGAGTGAAACCATTCCCAGAGAGGAGGAGGACAGGGGAGGAAAGCCTGGGTTTGATCTTGGGCAGTTTGAGTTCCAGGGGTCTATGAATTTTCAACTAGGGATGCGCAGTAGACAGGTAAAGAGATGAAACAAGATCTGGAGGCAAGAAGTCTGGCCACAAGTGAGAATGTGGGAGTCACGAGTGTCTGGAGGTACAGTCTTTGGAGGATAAGACTGAGAGAGCCAGCACACAGAACACAGAGGGAAGGCAGCCAGGACAGCGTGGGCGCAGAGGGAAGGCTGGGAGCTGGCCAAGGTGCCCAGGGGAACGGGAGAAGCAGGAGGTGCCCAGGCCGAAGAAAGTGCTACCTAGAAAGGCACAGTCAGTATCTAGACTTTGCAAGAAGGTGGCTAGGCCACTGGGTCAAGCCCTGAAGTGCCAATGTCCTTTCCTGAGAGCCTGACATCTGAAGAGCGAGGGTGTGAGAGGCAAAGGGAAGGGCAAGGCAAAGAGCAGAGATGGCTCTTTTGGTTTTGCAGAAAGGAAAGGAGGAAAAGGATCAGATGGAAGGTTTTTTGTTGCTTGTTTACTTTTTGTTTAAGTATGGAACAGAGAGAGAGAGAGAGAGAGAGAGCGCCATCACGTCCTAATGCATCTTTTACACATAGGTGAATGTGCCTGAAAAGTAGTTCATAGCCTACCGGCGTGGGCGGGAGCAGTGTGAAAGGGTGTAACAGGGCTGGGGTAGCTCAGTGGTAGAGCACACTCAGCGTGCCAGAGACCCCACATTCCTCTGCCCACCCCGAAAGTCGGGTTGTGGTGACCAACATGGTATTTGTTGAAAGAAGAGGCACAAACGTGAAGTGAAAGGGAAGCTGGCCGAACCGCCCAGAGGGCGCGTGGAGGTAGCACCACCAGCAACTTTCCTTTATCATGAGACTTTCGGACACTGCCTTTGTCAATGAATGATATAGAAACAATGAATATAACTAAAATACACAATCATATGTAAAAACAAGAGTATGTTAGAATACCTTAATTGCATACACACCAACACAATCATATGTAAAAACAAGAGTATGTTAGAATACCTTAATTGCATACACACCAACATACAAATTTGTACATTCAACATTTGTTCTAGCAATGACTGGCAAAATTCAGATTCACCATGTATGACTTTAAAACAAGATTTCCGTTGTGATTGGACACCTAAACACAGCATATATTGCATTGATTATAAGTTGGTATCAGAAAGGATTTTTTTCCTCTCAAAATTTTTATTTCCAAGAGTTTTTTGGTTTATTTCCCACTGTGCAATTTCAACTACCATTCTACACAGGAATAATATACTCATTATTATTTAAATGAATAAAAGGCATGTTTATTTTTAAATGAATTTTATTGGTACACTTTTGATATACATAATGATCACACTTACTATAGGAAATTTGTACCTGTACAAAATATATCTTCTTTCCCCAATCTGCTCCCCTCCCTTCAACCCTTTTATCTACAAAAGCTTCATTTCCATTTTTTCCCTTCTATATTCTTTTCCTTTCCTTCCCTTCCCCTCCCTCTTACCCTCTCCTGTTCCCCCTCCAATTTGAACATGTTCTTCCTAGTCTCCAGTATCTATCATCCATTTTGGTCCTTATTTACCCTTTCGGTTTCTCACACAAGAGAAACAATGCAATATTTAAACATGTGTCCGATTTATTTCACTTAAAATTATGGTCTCAAGGTGCATTCATTTACCTAAATATGTCTCAAGTTTATTCTTTATGGCAGAGTAGTATCCCACTGTATATAAAAACCACACCTTCTTTATCCATCCACTATGGGCATTTGGACTGTTCCCAATATTTTGCTATTATAAATTGTGCTCCTATAAACATGGGTGTGCATATATCGCTGTGGTATGACACTTTTAACTCTTTGGGGAAAGATACCTAAAAGGGGGACAGCTGGGTCAAATGGAACCTCTAGTTTTAGTTTCTTGAATAATTTCTATATTGATTTCCAATACACTCCCACCAACAGTGGAGAAGGGTTCCTTTTTCCCCACAGCCCCTCCCGCATTTGTTGTTGATTTCTTCACGATAGCTATTCTTTCTAGAGATGGAATCTGTGTTAATTGCACCTCATATGACCAGTGTTATTGAACTTTTTTTCATATATTTATTTGCTGTTTGTACTTCTTTGTCTAGGAAGTGTCTATTCATTTCAGATGACCATTTTTAGATTGAGTCTTTAGACTTGAGGGGTCTGATTTTTCTTTTTAGTTCTTTATATATTCTAGATATTAGTCCTTTGAAGAATAGCTGGTAAAAATTTTTTCCCATTCTGTGGGTTCTCTCTTCATTCTGGTTTCTTTTGCCACGCAAAAGCTTTTTAATAAGAGATCCTAGTTGATTCTTCGTAGTATTTCCTGTGTGATCCAGGTTTGTTCATAAAAGTCTTTGCCTACACTTGTGTCTTCAAGAATTCTATCTATTCTGTCTTCCACCAGATTTAGTGTTTAATACTTAGATCATTGATCTACTTTGATTTTAGGTTAGTGCATGGTGAGATACGGGTCTGGGTTCAGTCTTCAGCATGTGGAAAGCCAGCTTTCGCAGCACCATTTCTTAAAGAGGCTATCATTCTTCCAGTGAAGGTTTGGCTCCTTCATCAAAGATAAGGTGGCTGTATTTAGAGTTGTTTCTGCATCTTCCATTCTGTTCCACTGATCCTTGGGTCTCTTTTTCTTTTTGCCAGTACGATGCTATTTTTACCATGGTAACTTTGTAGTATAATTTCAAGTCAGGGATTGTGCCTTGCCTTTGTTGCCAGATGGCTTTTGCTATTCTAGGTCTCTTTTGATTCCAAATGAATTTTAGGATTTTCTCTAATTCTATGATGTATGCTACTGGTATTTTGATCGGGATTGCATTAAATCTGCATAATAATTTTGAAAGTATGGCCATTTTGACGATGTTGGTTCTTCCGACCCAAGAACAAGAGTAACTGGAAATTTTTCCTTTAAGGTTTTAACATTTAAATTAACATGAAGTATCAACTGCCTTTTCATATATGGGCAGAATTTACCTTCCTAACAGAAATACCATTTAAAACCTTTCTCAGTGAGTACACGGGATATTCTGGGCAACAGACTGCAGGGACCCTGATCATCCATGCAAAGACTGCTTCTAGGCTGGCTGCAGGCAGTGCTCACTCTACCGGTGTGGAGCAGTGTCCAATTCTGAGGCTTTCTTCAACACCGATCTCTCTGTAAGACACATGGACATTCTGAGCTTATCATTTTTCCTTCCCTCAATTAGTAGTAAATAAAGATGGGGCTTTACTTTTTTCTAGATTAACATGCAAAATGATATGCAAATTGACCCCTGAAACACAAAATATGTGCAGCGCTGGCTAAGCTGCAAAGCCAACCTAGATATCTGCATGTTTTTCTCAAGTCACTTTCTCTTTATACCACGTTTCTATTTATGGGAGTCTTCAGACTCTCAAGGGCTAGCGTTGTACTTGATTCAGTTCACATTTCCACCGTGTACCTCCTCCCAATTTCTCTTCTTCTGAAAAAACATCACTTTAAATGACCATTGACGTCTTCTTTGATTTTTAGTTTTTCAATTATTTTTCCAAAATGAAGCCACAATTCTATTATCTAAGAATCCTGCATTGCACAGAAGTCAATTTAGAGAGGGGTATGGAGTAAATTCAAACTAGTCTACAGCTCACCACAGACTGTGTTGTCTGACGCTGACAGCAACAATCTCACCTTTCAGAAAACTGCAGTTAATACTGCCAAATCAGAATTTCCGATTGCATCCGTGCAGACGAAAACTAACAGAAAGCTGAGTAGAAACCTAATAGAGAACGTCCAAAGGGAAAAAGTGAAGAATTAAGTGAGGAAAAATTTAAAGAAATGGAAAGAAAAGACCACTTCAAGGATTATAAAAGTTTTATTTATTCACGATGCTACATTTATTTCATTCCCTTAGAAAAATGGAGAACTGTTTATCCAATTTGCACATATAAAACTTCTTACAAATTATGGGTAGCACATAAAGGCTTCTGGCACAGCTAAAATCCTGACACCACAGTTTGGGTATTCCTGCTTCCAGGTCTCCAGTTTATCAAGTCTGTTCCCTAGAAAATAAAAACTGGAATTACACTCAGTCTTGCTGCTAATATTTAGAAATTATTTTAAAATATAATAAAATAAAATTTTTGTTGATTCTATTAACTCAAAAATACTATAAACTGGGAGGGGGATACAAGTTGTTACCAATTTTAATAGTATGACAAATTCACACCTTATTTTGGCTGGGTCTTCCTATAAGAAAAAAAAATCATTTTACTTCTGACATCCTTCTAAGTTGTGGCTGCTTTAGAAGGTTACTTGTCAAAATATTTACCACATACTTTAAAAAAAAATTTCTTTTACAAAATGGTGCAACACATTAAAGAACCAGAAAATAGTAAATGTCTTTGGCTATTACAACTAAAAGGCCATTTTTGCAACATAATAGGGCATATTCATTTCAGAAGCAACCATAGAAATAGAAAGCATTAACACAAATGTGCACAGAAACTAGTTATAATTTGTCTTGCCTTTCCCTATTCTATAATAATCAAAGAGAATTCAATTTACATAATCTTTCCAGATGAGACCCAATAGTACTACAAAGAAAATACCCATATTTCTGCAAAGGCAAAGTGAATTGAAACAATTACATAACTAATGAAGACGGAAGGGACAACTGTTATTTGCAATTTTTTTACTTCTTTGGCTTGTTTTTAAGCCTTAGGAGTGTAAAAATGACGCCTGATAAACAAAATGAAACTGTAATAGAAAAATAAATCAAATGAAACATTTATTAATAAATGAAGCCTATTTTATTACAAGTGTTAATGATAAAAAAAATTCAGCACAGCTGTTCCATTTAAAAAAGTGAAAGTACATACTACATCTCTAGCTCAGTAAACAGATGAACCTGATGTCTGTGAATGACACAACGATTGAGCATTGTACAGTACATCTTGTGAAGACCCGTAAATTAAAGAACTACTGTTTTAAAGTTAGTGATTATGAAACAAATATGCATTCATAGCTTCAGCTTCTTTTTCCTTCCTCGGCCATCAGGTGCTCCGTCCATTTTACGTTTCTGCGTCTACAAAGAAGCAGAAAGATTTCTTTTTATGATCAGACTACTACAAAATGAAATAAACTCATAAACACACCGCAGCATTTTAGCAAGAACTGCTTCATAACAGAAGCACAATGTTTTTCTCCCAGAATATAGAATTCTTTCAAAACAAACCCAAATAATGTATACCACTACATACCAAGATAACTTTATTCTTAAAATGCTTCCCTTCACATAGCTAAGACATCATTAGCACAATAAACCAAAGCTTAGAAGCTAATAGTAAAGGTTGTAAAGTCATTATTTTCCTAATATTCCTTAAATATCTAAAATCATGACTTATATTCTCCAAACTGTGCACTCTTGGCATTCATGATAAATACTCCCCCAGAGTTTTAGAAACATTCACTATAACATGATTTCCTAATGCAATCAAGTTAAATTTTTAGACTTTCAGTGACTTAATTATATTATTTACAAAAACAAAACAAGCCAGACTTGGTGGCGCACACCTGTAATCCCAGCACTTGGGAGGCTGAGGCAGGAGGATCCCTGAGAGTTCAAGGCCAGCCTGTACTACATAGTGAGTTCAAGGCCTGGCTGAGCTATATAGCAAGACCCTGCCTAGAAAAAAAAAAAAAGGAAGAAAAACAAACCTACACATCAATAGCCAAGTCATGTTCTTTAAAACAGTGAAATTTATACGACCTGCACATCTGCATGTTCATGAATACTTACTGAAGGCTTTGGTCCTCGTTTCTTTTTCTCTGCCTTCTCCTTTTCTTCTAATTCCATGTTTTCTCTTTCAATCAATGTAATTAAGGTATTACATCTCCTCTGGAGCTCCTGAGTTATAAACATAAATGTATATAATGAACTTGTATTTTTCATCTACAAGTTGTCATATTTTCAACTTTTAAACAAAAACATGTTTCAGTGGATGATGTAAAACCACTCTATATCCCCATACATTAAAGACAAGCAAAACAACTTATTTTCATATACAAGCCATGCCGTGAGGACTTTTTTTAAAAAGAGGTTATTTCAGCCAGGCGTGGTGGCGCACGCCTGTAAGCCCAGCACTCAGCAGGCTGAGGCAGGAGGACTGCTGCAACTTTGAGGCCAGCCTGGCCTACAAAGTAAATTCAAGGCCAATCTGAACTGCACAGTGAAACCCAGTCTCAAAAAGACCAAAAAAGAAGAAGTTATTTCATGTTTCTACTTCATTTTTTAAAACCATACTATTGTGTACTTGTCATAAATACTTTCCTTTCTTTTAGGAATTACAGCAATGAAAATGAGTTGTTCTATATGCGATTCTGGTAACTTACCATCTGTACCTGAGAATTCTATACTGTTTATAACCAAAATTTTTCTTAAAATTAATAATACACATATTTGAGCATCAAAATCAACGAGAACATCAATACTACACGAAACAGAAATCCACCTGCATAACGGCTGGCGGGCAATGCGGGTCTTTACAGGGCAAGAGTGTCTGTAGTAAGTAAAACCTCTGCACAGATACTCATCACACAGACATTTAAAAGTACTTTACAGAACACACAACAGAAATAGTGACAGTGACACACAGATAGGAAGTAACGACACCAAAGTTCCCTTTCCCTTCTCAAGGGTCCTACAGCACACACACCTTCGATGTGTACGGACGTGCTAAAGTTTGAATCCTGTTGGCTCCTGATGAGGACTATACCCCAGTTATCACACAGTGATGTGAGTATTAAGATTTCTCTGTGTGCCGTAACATGTTAGGAAGTAACTCAATTTTATACCATGGTACTGTGTACAGTGACACTTTTCTTTTTTTTTTTTTTTGGCTTTTTGAGACAGTTTTGCTATGGAGTTCAGGCTGGCCTTGAACTATGTGGCCTCGATCTTCAAGCAATCATTCTGCCTCAGCCTCCAAAGTGCTCGGATTATAGGCACGCACCACCACCTGGCTATACAGTCTCTACAAACTCATTATTCCTTATAAACTAAATAAATTGCTTCTATTTAAAAAGATATAGGAGGGCTTACAGCAACTGAATCTGTCATTCATCTACCTATGTATTTATGGAGTGTTTCACCTTCTGAAGAACGTTCAGTAGTCAAATGTGGATGCGCTCTACTCTACACTGCGATACAGAGATCTCACTGTAAACACTAAGACGTCTCAACTCTGCCTGCCCCCTGGAGCATTCTCACATTTCCATCGTTCTGCAGAACAGAAGCTGAAGTGACGACTTCAAAGGTAATTAAATACACCAGAAAAGGAGCAACCATCGGGGCTCAACTTCCCTGAACTCTAATTTTAGGTTGTCAGAAATGAAGACCTTTGGTAGGAAACAGCCAGATACTGGGATTAAAAACAAAGCCTACCAATACACTGGTATGAAAAATAGTATCTTCATACATTTAGCCATTTAAATGTAATTCAGATTCAGCATTCTGATGCGCGCATGCCTCAATGTACATATCATTTTTCTCTACAGAAATCTGTTCATTTGCAAAACCAAGAGAGTCATCATGTTCAGAAGTTGAAACTGTTGAAACTTCCTCTCCACCTGATTAACATTAGTATCAAAGAGCGCTTGCCTAGCTGGACAGCCTGAATTCAATCCCCAGTACCACAAAACGATACGAAACAAACCCAGCCCCAAACACCTTATCCTGGGCCCTGCCGCACCACAGAAGCCCCAGAGCGCTCACCATTGCAGTCCTGGACTTCAGAAACCAGTCGAATCGGAACTGAGGGGAGTTGCGGATACACTGTCGCAATTCATCGTACACATTTTCTTTGTCAAATCCAAGCTTGTGGAGCATACAAATCAGGAAGCGGTCCTCCTCTTCTGTGTAATTTTTCCCTTTGTTAGTACCATATGATATTCGGAGCTGATGAAAAGGTGCTTTGTACCGTCCAATCTATAAAAGTCAGATACTGTATGAAATATAAATCCTATATAACCTATTTCAAACTCAGTTTTACTATGCTAAGCTGTTATTAAAGTCAGAATTTTCTATCCAGATAACCTCAACTACATTTTATAACCCTTTTCCTAGAAGATCTTTATAGTCTTCATTATTTTTCTTTTTTTGGAGACAGGGTTTCACTATGTAATTCAGGCTGGCCTGATTATGTAGCCCAGGCTGGCCTCGAACTTGCAGCGATCCTCCTGCCTCAGCCTCCTGGGTGCTGGGATTACAGGTGTGTGCCACAACACCCGGCTCGTCTTCATTATTATTACAAAAAGAAACACAGACTCAAAAGTCTGATCAGAAGCTAATCCTAGCACCTCTGACCCGGCAAGTCAAAAACAAATGATATTGACAACATTTACAATTTTTCAGTGTTTTTCTTTGAAGAAATTTTTAATTTTAAACCCTCATTTCCTTTCCTTTAAAAAAATTAACTCTCTAATGACAGAAGGTATATTAACTAAAATATTTATTAATACACAAAGTACCTTCGTATCAAGTGCTTTTTTGATGCTTATTCTTCTTTGAATTCTTGCCTCTCCCCTTTCAATCTGAGCCATGATCTTCTCTATGTCCTGGAGCTCGTTGCATCTTTCCCAGAACACAGCTACACAACAGTGGAAGTTGGACAGATGGGACAAGTGGTGGAAGGGTATAAATATAAATAACTTTTTAATGTTCTCCTGTAATTTATTTGCTAAGGATTAAGAAACATTTCCATTTAACCTACATTTAATACTAGAAAATAATAAATCAATTTTTCAATTTTGTAAAATGTAAGAATGTAAGATGTACAGAATAATTTATCTACAAATGTTTAAATCTTGTTATGCTAAAATTCCAGGCAGACTCACCACAAAATAACTACGCATATTCAACTGAACAGGAAACACAAACACACCAACAGTTAAGAACTGATGGAGAGAAAGTAAATAAAATTAAAACAATCATTCCATGACCTGTTCTACCTTTCTTGGCTACATGGCTAGCATTAAAAAAAGAAAAATCAGGCCAGGCCTTAACATCTTCCTGCCTCAGCCTTACGACTTGCTGGGATTACAGGCAGGAAGATCTCAAATTTGAAGACAGCCTGGAGAACTCAGCAAGACCCTGCCTCCAAAACAAACAAAAACAAAAACTAAAACATAAACATTTTTTTTTTTTTTTTTTGTGGGTACCGGGGATCGACCTCAGGACCTCGCGCGCCAGCAGGCGCCTGTGCCGCTGAGCGATATCACCGGCCCCTTTTTCGTATGTGGGTTCCAGGAGTCGAACTCAGGCCCTCGCGCTTGCTGGGCAGGCGCTTAAGCCGCTGAGCCATCTCACCGGCCCATAAACAAATTTTTAAAAACTCAAAACACCAATTATGTGATTTTAGGGACAGAGATCTGTTCTAACTTATTTTTAGAAGCATACAGGCATGATGTTTTGGAAAAATTCAGCTGACCAAAACATGACTTAGACTAAGATGACAAGATGCTCCCAAGAGCTCTCTGAAATCCTGATGACTTACGCAGGAAATGATAAAAGAATTACCTGAGTATTCAATGACTTCTTCTGGAGTTTTTCCTTCCACTTCTCTTGCTATATTTTCAATATCATCACGACCCCACTTTTCATTAGCTTTAATAAACTGGTTAAAGTCTCTCTTATTCCAATTGGTAAATCCCTAAAAGGTAGTAGAAAAATTTGGAGGAAAAATGCCATTACACTTTACACAGGTTTTTGAATATTACAGAAAAAATTTCCAAATGCAGTTCTTTTGAATGGTAACTTCCCCAGTACAAACTGAGCAACGCAATATATACTGCTTAGACAACCGAGCAATCGGCTCTGATGGGGAAGAATAAGAATGCTGCATGAAAAGCTTTGCTAATCTTTGAAGGATTAACAGGAATTAGTCATGGAGAGTGAATAAAGAACAAAGATGAACAAGTGGGAAAGTAGAAAGCAAAGCTTTAAAGGGAGGTTAAAAGACAGACTCTGAAAGACCTTGAATGAATCCAACAGGATGCTTTTAAAAGTACCCCAGAGAGCTGGGCATGGTGGTGCACGCCTATAATCCCAGCACTCAGGAGGCTGAGGCAGGAGGATCACTGCACAAGGAGGATGGAGGCCAACCTGGGCCATATAGTGAGTTGAAGGGCAGCCTGAACTACATAGCGAGACCCTGTCTCAAAAAAACAAAAAACAAAACAAAATACACCAAGCAGAGATTTATAATTCAGAATGGTAACTTGGTAGCAACAACAAAGATTCACAGGAAGGATGAGAACACCGACGTAAGGTGTGCACAAGGAATCCTACTCCACCAAGTGCAGATCTGTAATCTTCTCCGTCACCAGTGATAATCCAAATGCACCACTTATCCACATGTTAGCACCTCCGACTACTCGATCACTGAACGTGGAACCTCGTATTTTGTACGCCCCAGCACACTCTAACACAGTGCTGACAAAATAACTGCCACTAAATTTTGCGTTGATTGAGACTACACCTGTGTCAGAAGCTTCTCTTTTTCCTCTAATTCCTCGTCGTTAAGGGGTTCCGCTTCATCAATTTTAAGCTGTTCTTCTTTCTGCACTTGTGCTGCATTAGGAAGATCAGGACTTCGTGGTACCTAAGAGAATTTTCCTATGCCGTCAATCAATACATTGAAAGAGCACGTGGTAATTACATTCCTCACCAAATAATCGGTACTGCATTTCTCAAGTTTCAATCCAACCATGAAAGAAAACATACTGATATCTGCAGTTATTACATTAAAAAAGGGGGTAGTCGTGAAGTTTTTTCTTTCATTGTAATGAAGATGAAGTCAGAAGTCAAAAGCTTATACACTGAACATATACCACTAGGTGTGGTAAATATTCTTTTCTACCAGGCTAAAATTAGATAATTATTAACAATTTACGCTTCTGCCTTTCATGGATTCTGGATAGAAAAGGATATAAAGTAGATAATTTCAATTACCTTGTACCCAATAGTTTTTCTGTAATACAGAATTTCTTTTTCCAGTAATTCAAATAAACGTGGGGGAAAGAACTGAAAATCCTGAACATTGGGTTGTTTTGGAGGTCGAGGAGCCTAAAGAAAAATTTTTAAGTGTTATCTATTAAAAATATATAGTAATAAGAAAAATTTTAAGTGTTATCTATTAAAATATACAGTAATAACTTTTAATTACAATAAATAATAAGTAAATTTTAAAAATCTCTTCCTAGCCATTTTATAAACCAAGACAGCCAGTTCTCCAAGCAACTGAGAGCATCTTTCAATAAAAGTGAACTGTCAAATCAAATTCTAAATAAAAAATCTTTAAACTGAAGGTGGAGGTACTCTCACACAAAACACAGTAACTCAATTTTATTTTGTTGTAAAAATATTTTTAAAAGCTACATTTTAGTTTTAGCCATTTCTGCGCTATTTCAACTCACCTTGGGTGCTTTGGGTTCACTAACGCGAAGAGCTTCTCTGAAGTACGCATCAACAGCATAGTTAGCTTTTCTCTCTCGTTTGGGTGGTTCAATCCACTCAGTGAAGGCAATCTAGCATGTGGGAAACAATTCAAATCACCAACTTTTATTACATGTAGCAACAAGTCATAATTAAGAATGACGTCAGTGGGCCGGTGAGATGGCTCAGCGGTGTAAGTGCCTGCCTGGCAAGCGCGAGGTCCTGAGTTCCACTCCCGGTACCCACATTAAAAAAAAAAAAAAAAAGAATGACATTAGTAAATGAAAGATTTTGCCAGAATCCTGGACGGTAATCTACAAGGGCAGGATGTAATATTTTGTGCGATACTATATAATTAACACCCAAGACAAGGTCTACTAACTGGCATGAAATTTCTAACATTTCTTGTCCAAATGCATTAATTCTGTTGGAATGCTGCAGAGTGTACACTGCCACCAAAATTAGGAGGAAAATATAGAGATACACTTAACCTAGAAAAACACCTAAGGATACATACATCTAAGTGATAAGGGAAATTCTAGGTAGAATTCCTTTTTCTTCTACTCTGTAGGCATGCTCATACATTGCTAAGTATAATGAAATTTAAGAAATTTTCCTAATTGTTACTTCTTTTATTCAATAAAGCAGCTTACAACAATTTTTTGCCATTATTTTCATTTTCAAATATGCCAACTGTTATATTCAACCCATACAAGAATGTTTCACTCTGACGATATGCAATAAATTTTATTATATAAACTTTACATTTCTGATTCTATCAAATGAAAAGCCAACTTCAAATTTTACATAATGAAAAAGATTTAGATGCACATAAACAAAACAACTGTTGTTTGAGATGAAATTGTAAGGTGTGACATCAAATATTTAAAATTCCAAGTTTCCAGTAAAATAAAGCGTCCACAAAACAGAAACCTCTTTCTGAAATACCTTTTGTTTTTCTCTATAGTCCTCTCCTTCGAAGTTATACACACTTGACTCCGTGTCCATTGTAAAATTTCTAAGCGAGCTTTCACCCATTTTGGAGAGCTTTTCATTCATCTCAGCAGTCTACACAGCACAAGAAAACAAATCATTACAGTGAGAACAGGAACCAAGAAACTGTGAGACAGACTTACAGTCAAACTAAACTAGAATCTACAGTACACAAAAGCTTTTACAGAAATAAGAATGTAACTCATAAAACAAGGATTTCTGGTCTAAAACATTTCATATTGAAAGCGCTGTCGTTTAATCTGCACCTCACCTTCTTCGCGCCTCTTTCCAAAATGCCATCAATATCCTCATCAGTGATCTCGCTCTCCTTTGAGGCAAACACATGCGTTGCCCCGTGGCGGATCATTTGAAGCATTTCATCCTTCCCAATTTTGTTAAGATTCTGATCCACGAGCCTCCCTGAGAGAAAGAGAGGGTTGTGTAATGTGATACACACTTTATTTTACTGGAAACATGAGACGGTAAATGTTAAGATGTAATACCTTATAAATTTGCCTCCAATCTCAATCATCTGCATACTGTAAATTCACCTCATTTTTCATTTTTACATTAAATTTATTGCCAAAATTTCAGTTAGCCTTGAAATGTTTTTAATGCTTATGTTTTACGTGATGTCACCAACTGTATATTGTCTCAATGAAATACATTCATTTGTGGAATATTTGGGATTTAAAAATCAAAATTATAGGTGGGAAAACTCCACAAATTTCAACATGCGAGCGTTATAAACCCATGAAGTTTCAGGTGAGCAGAAAGATATTCTTACTAATCCTCCGAAAGCAGCTTTTTCTTAGGTGAAATACACCTAAGCACATTCTAACCTTTATATAATCAAACTTTGTGTGCGAACTAAAATATCTTAAGTTTCTGAAATTGTATTGATCTGAAAAATTGAAACTCTTGAGACTTTTTGTCATATTAGAAATTCAACATTAATAAAGTAGAGATGGTCTTCAACTGGCAATAATGTGGGCAACCTAATAATTTGTTTTTAAAAATACAGGCATCAAAACTATGTCTTTCTTACGAAGCTGATCTGGAGTGAGAACGTCACGTTTGCTTTAAGGAATCCAAAATGAAATCCCATTCTCATCCTCTATTCCACTGAGCAACCCCCGCCAAGTTATAAAACTCCCCGGAAGCAAAACACTTGCAAGCTCATTAACCATGGCCTGTCTAAGCATCAAAAGCAGTACTTGGTACAATGAACAGTTGCAGTTGACAAAAAAGAGTAAAAGGAGATTTGCATGTCGATTTGTATTTCTTTAGTACCCCCCAGAATAATAAAAAATGCTTCTAAATCATAGTCACCACAGCTCTATTTAATATGCATCATGCTGAACATTAGACATTTTATACACATTATCCCATTGAATCCTTAAAAATTCTAAACAGTAGTTACTTTTATTCCCATTTAACAGATGGCATAAGAGGCTCAGGTAGTGGAACACAACAGCTAACTGGCAGAATCAATCCTCAAACCTCAGCTTTTCAGAGCCCAAAACATAATAAAACTAACATTTAGTATTCCTGGAATATGAATAACCTGTTGGCTGCTACCGTGACACAACAGAAGCTTAAAAAAACCAATGTCCTAAAAAAAAAAAAAAAAAAAAGATGGTATTGACACAACTTAATAAATTTTGAAGTTCTAGGACTCACCTTGTTGAATGACAATTGAATCCAGTCTGAGTTTCATCTCTGCACGTTCTACTATTCTTTCTTCTACAGTGTTATCAGTTATAAAGCGAAAAACTCTGACTGTCTTGGTCTGTCCAATTCTGTGTGCTCGGTCCTAAGTGAATTACGTTACAGTGAATATAAATAATTCATACAAGGCTTTTAAAATATGTGATGGGAACCAGGCGTGGTGGCGCATGCCTGTAATCCCAGCCCTTGGAGGCCAAGGCACGAGAATCACCATGATTGCAAGGTCAACCAGGATGACATTGTGAATTCAAGAACAAGCTGGTCAACACAGCAAGACACTGTCCCAAAAAACCAAAAAGTAATGAAAGACCTATAACAGAATAAATTCACATTGCATTGGTATTTCTTAATTTCTCAGCTTGAATTTATTGGTTATCTCACAAGGAAAACATTGTTGATTTTTTTTTTTTTAAGTATTTTTAAAACTCTTTTAGCCAGATATGATGAATCACCCCTGTAATCCCAGCGTACTGCAAGGTTAAGCAGGAGGATCCCAAATACAAACCCAGCCCAAGGCAACCTAGCAAGACCTTTACTCAAAATAAAAAACAAAGTCTGAAGATGCTGCTTAGTGCCACTGGCCCTGGGTTCAATTCTCAGTACAGAAAATCTTTTTTCTTAGGTTTTAATTCATAATGTTTTTTCTACCTTAATTTCCACTGCTATAAGGGAAAGAAGTGACATGAAAAAATGAACTTCACGATACAAAAACCCTTGTCTTAAATATTACTCTATTTACTAAATACAAATAGTAAAATTAATTTGAATGCCATTTTGCTAACGTGTGTGTGTGTGTGTGTGTGTGTGTGTGTGTAGTACTAGGGATTTAACCCAGTGTCTTTACATTGAACTACATTCTCGGCCCTTTTTTTGAAACAGGATCTTGCTATGTCACTAAATTGCTCAGGGTGGGCTACCTAGTATTCAGAATCCTCCTGCCTCAGCCTCCCAGAGTGGTAGGATTACAGGTGTGTACTACCACGCCCAGTTCCACACACTCCTTACTATTAATAATTTATTGATTTTCCCCAGCTACCTTTAGGATTAAAATGTCCAATGCCAAAGATTTAAAAGTTGGATTTACGGCCACCAACATCATGGATCAAGTCATTAGCAGGATCAAACTTAGGGATCTATTAAGTTTTCACATTAATCCACAGATTATTAATTTTCTCAATGTAATAATCTTTCTTATCTGACCAGATAATCCCACATACTTGCATAAAATTTCAGCATCTAAAGTGTAGAGAGGCTAGATGCTCACGAAATCCATTTCCCCTTCCTCCTAGGACACGACCACACTCTCCTTCACCCATCCCCTTGTAGACAGTTAAGCAACACTTCCGCTCTGGCCGGTCAGTGCAAGAGCACTTCCAGTTCTGACTGTTGAACATTTCCTGGGTAACGCTCAACTCTCTCCCCCGACCCTGCCCTTAGGACGCAGGAGCCACAGGAGGCACTGCACAAGGCTGAGCCATGCGACATACCCCCTGAGACTTAAAGACGGTCTTCGAAAGGTTCTCACTGCACCACTAGTTCAGAAAAAACGAAAAGGATAGAGATAAATCGCTGCCAAGTGCAGAATTAGCTTCCCCTAACTGAAATGTCTCACTAAGCACAGAATGTATTTGTTACCTCTTACCATAGCCTGGAGATCTACTTGGGGATTCCAATCTGAATCATATAAAATTACTACATCAGCAGTAGCAAGATTGATGCCAAGGCCACCAGCACGCGTGCTTAACATGAAAACAAACTTTGTGCTGTTTGGTTCGTTGTATGCATTGATGGAATCCTGCGGATATAAAATAAAATGAATGGCAGAAAACTTCATCTGATTTTTAAAAATCTTCCCTCTCCAGAATTTTACTCACTTGTCTCTCATCATGGGGTGTCTGTCCATCCAACCTACAGTACTCGTAATTTCTCCACATGCAATAATCTTCCAAAATGTCCAATACTCTTGTCATCTGACTGAAGATGAGTACTCGTGAGCCTGTAGGTGAACAGAGCAGTCCATTATCAGAAGGTTCAGAAGTAGAAAAATCCATTTCAAAACTCAAGGGTAATCAAAACCAAGACTAACAAATTAGTCCCTAACTCCAAGTTATGTACCTATTCGGTTACAAAAAAAGAAATGGTATCATTAACTATTCACACTCTCCACCTCCATTCGTAGCACAAATAAGAAAGGATAATAGTGGAAGAGAAAGGAAAAGAAGAGGGAAGAGGAAATATAGAAAGATAGGGTAACATTTGGGCAGTACATTAAGGTAAACAAAATGGACTATTTGTCTCTGATTTGGGAAGTCTTGCCATCCCAAAAACTGAGACAATCATTAGCTTGTTACCTCCCATACATTTAAAAATAATCTTCATGGCCAGGTGTGGTGGCGCATTCCCGTAATCCCAGCACTCAGGAGACTGAGGCAGGAGGATTGCCATGAGTTCGAGGCCAGCCTAGGCTACAGTGAGTTCAAGACCAGCATGAACTACATAGCAAAACCCTGTCTCGGAAAAAAAAAAATCCTACTACACACACCTGCATCTCTAGAATGTTCTAAAGACCTATTCCAACTCAAAGAGACCTTAAATGTACACTTCATATCTACCCTCAAAGTCCTTCACTTATCTGCCATGATTCAAATTATCTGACTGCCTTCTGTATGGTGACAAAGAAATCTTTTTGAAAAATAATGATTATGCAATGATCCTATCTCACAACCGGAGACTGACACACTTTCACGCTTCAAAATGTGTAACATTTTCCACTTCCCTACAGAGTTTAATATAATGTATTTTTTTTAAAGGTGCAAAGGAAAAAGAAAAAGTAAACTGACTGATTGACAAGTCTTACAATATTTTTTTGTTATGTTTTGTCTGTAGTGCTGGGGATTGAACCCAGGGCCTTCTACATACTAAGCAAGCACTCATCTACACTCCTACCCTTTCTTACACAATATATTTTTGATAGTAACATCAAAGATTCAGCTACTTTCCTAACAAAGCATATAGTGAAACACAAAAAGAGAAAGTTAAAATATAAATGTATATTTGATGCTATAATCATTTAGTTTTCACCAGAGTGGTGTTTATCTTTAAAAGAGCTAGATAATGAATAATTTATGAAATGCTGTACCTCAGGTTTACACTTCAGTTAATCTAGGAAGAAAAAAGCAAGCATAGTATAAAGTTTTATCTTGGTTGCTGCTGAAACTTTCTTCACACTATGTTCTCTACATCCATACAGTTTATTTATTTTTTAATGTGGGTACCAGGAGTCGAACTCAGGACCTCGCGCTTGCCAGCAGGCGCTTGTGCCACTGAGTGGTATCACCGACCCCTTTTTTTTCCTTTTCACTGGCCCCATCCATATAATTTAAATATGCCTGTAACATGTATCACTGACATACTCATTTTCAAAATAAAAAAAATCAGATACTATAAAGAAAAAGGTTTTGAGTCCAGATAAAAAAAATTTTTTTTTTCTTTTTTGGTTTTTTTGAGACAGGGTCTTGCTATGTTATTCAGGATGGCCTTGAACTCACTATGTAGCCCAGGCTGGCCTCGAACTCATGGCAATCCTCCTGTCTCAGCCTCTTGAGTGCTGGGATTACAGGTGTGCACCAACATGCCTGGTGAAACATGAGTTTTAGTTAAAATGTTAAAACCACATAAACAATTGAAAACCAGTACCACAAACACAAAATTATTGTCTAATGAAGGACTTGAGAACTGCGAACAAAGGAGCATTCTTTGCATTTTATGACAGAAAGCTAAAATTTCTAAAGAAGCAGATATAAAATGGAAACTCTCCTCCAAAACCAAGGACTATGGCTGCTTTTATTGCTTGTCACCTTCTAAGATATTGAAGGCCTAAAACTAGGAGTTTGGGGGAGCTTAACTTGGATAAAGAATACAAGTTTTTTAGCGTTTCACACTTCACTTTAGAAAGTGTTAGAAGAGTCATCTCAAAGGGAAGTGTTCTGTCCATTCCCCTCTGGAATTTTAAGTTTTCATCACGTCTCGACTTGACAGCAGTGACACAGATACCTTGTTCTTTCAGTTTAGGGAGCAATTTGTCTAACACCACCATTTTGCCACTGTTGGTCACCAGATGCATATCTGTTGTGTAAGGCGGACCAGGTTCAGCGCCATCGAAGAGGTAAGGATGGTTACAGCATTTCCTCAGCTGCATCAGGATGTTCAGCAACCTCATCTTGTCCATCTTCCCCGCGGAGTTCAGTATATCTATGTCCTTCATTAAGATCCGGGTGTACCTAGTGAAAAGAAAAGCATCTCAAGAGGTCTCAAATGCTCCCTCCCAAAGCCGTGCCACATCACATTTTAATCCCCTTGCCTACCTCAGCCACAATCTCTAAGGAAACCCATCAACTCTTAAGGTGTGCCTGTGAATTTACTATCTATAATCTCTGTTTTCTAGTGTTTTTTACCCATAGTGTTTTAGTGTTCATACTTATATGCCTTGGACGTTGAGGACATGATTATTTTAAAAGCATCAAATAGTTTCCTTTAGAAAAATTAAAACAGTATAATAAAACATTATGAAGCAATTAAGTAAACAAATTAAATATAATTTTATAGTATTTCACAACAAGAAAGTGCCACTACTCGTTTAGTCAGGGCCACATGGACAGCCATGGTCCCATGAGGTCGTACCACGTGGCGATTCCACTGCTGTCGCAGTCTGGGTGGAGTACACTCTGTACGACTACAAAGTCATCTAAGACGCCGTTCTCAGAACCTACTCCTTTGTTACGTGACACGTGACGGTGCTGCACACCATGCAGCTAGTGCAGCATCGAGGAAAGTCCCCGAACACCCGAGGAGGGAGGACGAACCCCAGAGACAGGCATTATGATGAGATTAAGATGAGTACAGTGTAGTCGGATCTCAATGTAGCCATGAATACACACTGGGAGGGGAGGTACGAGGTCTGGGAGGCGAGAGCCATAGGCTCAAGCCAAACTGTAAAAAGCCGTGAATATATACTAAAAATCTAGACATTTTCCTGCAAGAATGAGTAATCTGTCTCAACACCGAAGTTGCAGCGAGACTCTGAATCCACTGAACAATAATTTAAATAGCCATCTACCCTTTAACACTTCAACTGTGAGTACAAACTACTACCCAAGGCAGATCTCATTAAAATCCTCACTCATAAAAAGGGCCTGTCTTTATACTGACCCTGTCACAGGTCTACACTTTAGACGCATCTATCCACATACGTGTGTGTGTGTGCGCACATGAGATGAGCCTGTCAGCTCTACCACCCTATGAAAGTCTTTCTGAAGTTTTGAGCGCATTGAAGATCGTCTGTCTTCTACAGTGGACTCCTCTTTCCCAGACAGCATGCCCAGTTCTCTACATCACATCCAATATACTTCCAATCCAACTCCAGCCCCCTGCCATACTATCGCAAGCATGGATTTCAATACATTTGAGGTATGGTATCAGAATGGTGAAGAATAAGGTGGGCTCTAGTTTATTTTCCTCCTTTGAGCGCACTGCTCTTACAACCAATCTATGCTAAGGGAAGAGCATCTTTTTCAATAGCCACTTTACACTGCTAATTTATATGATGCTTTCTAGCTACCAAAAAAATAATACTATGACCAAGTCAGTGGTTTCCAGCCTTTTAAATACCATACATACAAAACTATTAGGTAAAAAAAACCCTAGGCTTTCATTTTTTAAACTTTGTCCTATAAAGGTGCTTAAAATTATGTATTATATGTATTATCACCATCATTTCACAAAAGGACATTTAATCTGTCTAAAATAAAACTTCAGCTCTGAATGGAAAAGTCTAAATAAATGTTTTACGAGGTACTGGGAAAAAAAAGCAGTGAAGCTTTATCTCTATAACCTACAACTCCTTCCGAGGCTCGGACAAATCCATTACCCGTATTCACAAACCACCAATTCACCTACACTACCAGTGTCCTCTTTAAAATCCCATGCTTTATATGCATTCTTGTTTAATTAAACCCAAAATTCGTTTTTGGACTTATAAACCACAAACTTAGTATGCTTCCAAAATTGAGAGAAGAACACTGATATGAAAAACCTGACAGTACACACCACTCCCTCTGCATTTTGCTGAGACCCACGTAGATCTTCACTTCCTTCTTCGGAGGCAAACTCTTTTCAACATCAGCCTTAATTCGGCGAAGCAGGAATGGACGCAAAACCTTAGAAAGAACAGAAAGAGAGATGGCCCTATCTCTGACACCAACAAGATTTCCGAATCTTAGAATCATCTACTAAATACACAGAAAAGAAGTTTCTCTGCTTAAGATCAAGTGAATTTCAGGACTCCTCTATTCCAACTATATAACTTATCACTGGGTTCCTGCAGACTAATCATAAAATTTCATTATTTATCCAATATATTATACGTACTTGCTACACTCATATGAAACAGGAAACAACAGTACATTTAAAAGTGTACTATTTCAACATTCACTGCCTTTCAGGTTTAAAACGAATTACTTGGGCAACTCATTCGAGAATCCTTCTGTCTCTCAGGAGCTATTCCTATTCCCCATTCCTTTTCCCAGTAAATTTTCCTACTCTTTTAAAAACTAATTACTTGCACACAGATTGTCTAATATTGTTTAGTAAATGCCTGGTCCACACTAACAGCTCTTTACAGTTAGTTTTTAAATTTACTATCTTAATTTGTGGAAGCAGACCACATCTAAGGTATACAAATGATGACTATACCACTCAGTTTCCCTCACAAATAAAACTACGTCATCATCTATAAATCACCACCTAGATAAACAGAACTCCTAGAACTCACCTGTGCCCCTCCCAGCCAGTCTCCACCCTTTCCTCCCCAAGGGTAAGCCATGTTCTTACTTTAAATACCATATATTAGTTTCACCTGTTATTTTTAACTTTGTACACATGGACTCATTCAACATATGCCCACTGACAACTGATCCCTTTTATGCATCATGTTTGTAAAAACATTCATGTTGTATATAACAGTAAGTTTTAAATACCTATAAAACTAATGACTTTTATCTGTACCTTCATTTGTTCTAGTTATACTGGTTTATGAAAACCCTGACTATATCCCAAAATAAATTTAAAACTGGTGAGAATACACTTGTCTGGTAACAGTGTGTACACAATCTAGTACACCCCAGTCAGCAGCCAGCAGCTGACCACTGGCAGAGCGCGTGAAGACCCTGTGCTCCCCGGCTGTCTTCTAGAGCTGCCCAGCTACGTGCAGCAAGGTAAACCCAAGGGAAATCCACGAAGAAATCACCCAGCCAGTCCGTACATTCTCCAGTGTTAAAATATAAATTATCAGAGGAGGTTTGGGGAGGGGGAGTCAGGCGTTGTTTAAAGCATTAGACAACTGACAAATTTGAGAGTTACCTCATTCCTAAGCATATCCGCACTGACTTCTAATCTCCCTTTCACCGTAGGACCATAGGCACTAGGGTGGGAATTTCAGAGTGAAGATCAGGACGAAGCAGAAGTGGCCACCAGATCTCTCCTCCCTGACTTGATGAGGCCTTTCACGCTACTCTGAACAGAGGAACAGGCTGCCAGAACTGCTCGGGTCGGGTCTGCTGAGTGGGAAGTTTTAGTGTTTTACCTACAAGTACCTTGCTGTTCATGAAGGGAAACCAAGAGCACACAGGTAAGGGGAAAGGTGCAGAAAGGGTGATCAAGCTGCTCTGCCCCCACGCCCTCGAGACTGCGTGCAACACTACAACCCCTGGAATAAATACACCTAAACCAAGGGTTACACACCTGAATGCTAACTAAAAGAAAGAAAGGTTCCTCAATAATCACCTTCCAATATTTAATAGAAATCTCAGTATACAGAATTTTAAAGTACCTTATGATGATTTATACAGAAATAAAATACCCATTGAAGTCAGGCATTACACCAGGTATACAACTGTAAAATCTGGCTCCCTGCCTTTGTGTTTAAAATCCAGCAAGGAAAACACTTGTGAATCCTTTCAGCACCCTATATAATGTTCTAAAATGTCAGAATGCTCAGATTACTAAAAAAGGGAATACATGAAAGCACCTAGCCCGGCCTCTCCCTAGCTGTTCAATGAAGAACATGCTATCACCAAGTCTTGGGCTAGGGATCAGGAACTCAAGAAAGAGGATTCTGGATGTAGCAAAAACAATAAAGAGACTGGAATTAGAATGTCTACAGAAAACTGACAGTGGGGTCAGCAGTGTTGTCAAACTAAATGCTATGTGTAAAGGAAACGGAAGTTGGGGTTATGTTAAAAAGGGTAGGTCACAGAGGGGGGACAGCACATGACTTTGCCTCCCAGGAGACACTTGTAATGTTTAGAGACATTTTTGTTGTCACAACTGGAGGCACATTATGAGCAGCATCTAATAAGTAAAGGTACCAGGAACGCTATGAAACACTGTAAAACACAGGGTGACCATCTCTTCCCCTCCACAAACCTTCACTCCTTTCCCCAAACCTCTGCTACAATCCAGACCAAACTGTCAAGATGTGGAAGGGCCCAGCAATGGGTTACGAAGGACCTCCTATGACATGCTGACAAGCCTACTGTATCCTGCTTACCGGCGTATCTAGACCTCAAGGTCTACCACAGAAATTTCTCTACCTACTTTTACTTGTGAACTTTCATAGCCAGGAACAAAGGCATACGTCAAAACAAAGCCATAATACCAACTCTGCTCACAAGAAAGTACTATGCACTGCCACTACTATTAAAAACAACAGATGCATCACTGGCCCTTTCAGAGGTAAACTTGTTAGATTCGCCCATGAAATTTAAACGGAACTAAGCTTAAAAGGTATATCAGGGGCCAGTGAGATGGCTCAGCGCCGTAAGCGCCTGTCTGGCAAGCGCGAGGGCCCGAGTTCGACTCCCGGAACCCACATACGAAAAAGGGGCCGGTGATAGCGCTCAGCAGCACGGGCGCCTGCTGGTGCACGAGGTCCTGAGGTCGACCCCCAGTATCCACAAAAAAAAAAAAAAAAAAAGGTATCTCAGTCATTTCCCCTGCTGTACCTTCTGAACTCTGAGAGATTATTTTCTCCCTTCATTAAGTTAAAATTTCATCTTAGGTTCTAACACTAAAACCGCCACATATCACTCACTATCCCCATCATAAGATGAGATAATTAAGTGGCAGAATTTAAACAGACCCGATTCTAAAACCATTACGTTTTCTGTTAACGGGAAAATAATCTGATGTAAAACTTCACCCTTTTTCCCACTGAAGATATGCCTTAACGCTACTGTACAATACCTACCATGTGAAGCCTCTCTACTAGCTTTTGATCCCCAAGGCAGTTGTTCGTATCAAACCAGGAATCAAAGTCCTATATAAACAAACAAAATACAATATTAACAATGCCCTGAGATGTCAGCTAGAAAGACAATTTCTACAATTAGTATACGGCTGGTGAGATGGCTCAGTGGTGTAAGCACCTGCCTGGCAAGCGCGAGGGCCCGAGTTCAACTCCCGGATCCCACATATGAAAAAAGGGCCGGTGATATTGCTCAGCGGCATGGGCGCCTGCTGGCACGCAAGGTCCTGAGTTCGACCCCCGGTACCCACAAAAAAAAAAAAAATACAATTAGTATACCAGACTTATGAACCATAAAAACAATTTAGTTCTAGGCCCTATTTTCATGTGTCATTTTCACTGATTAATTTTAGAACAAGCAGTTTAGAAATCATATCACTTCCTACTATTTTTCTCAAAAACACAGTTTTACTGTAGAATTAAGATATCAGAAACGTCTTTTTGTTCTGTTTTGTTTTTTTGAGGTGGGTCTCACCATGTAACCCAGGCTGGCCTTAAGCTCACAGCAATCCTCCCGCTTCAGCCTCAAGAGTGCTGAGACGACAGGCATGAGACACCGTGCCCAACTCAGCAAGTTTTATAAAAATAATCAGAATATTCAAACACAAGGTTTCCAGAGTAATATCAACTTCAAGTAACTCACTAAAAGTGAACTATACAGCATTTCATTAGTATACGAAGACAATGTCCTTTACCCTTACCTCTCGAAGGTATATTTGTATATCTGCTTTGTTTCTGAGTGATCATAATCTTACGATTAATTGTTATAACAAAAACAAAGCTTTAATAGATTAATAAACAAAAATATCACTGAAGTAAGAAAAATAAATTATCCCTAAAACATCAAAGTGCATAAAAACAGAACTAAATTGCTTCGAGTTTAAATATCATTTTATAATTTCCTATATTATTTTCAAGCGGTCATTAACACAAGAAACTAAAATACATACATTTTGTAACTATGTGCTAAGTGTGCTACTATGGAGTTCTTCAAAGCGGCCCCCACGCCCTCCCCTACTCCAGCTGTGGGAACAGAGGCTCAAAACCGAATACTGGCCCAGCAAAACACTACAATTACTAATAACACATACTCTTGATATACAAATTACATTCCTAGGTACAATGAAGAGTTAACCACTGCTACCATCATTTATTTCTACTAGTGTAAATGATCTCTAAAGGATTTTACAGACTTTTGTGGATTTTATTAGACCATAATAGAGATTAGACTGGTTTCACCGCATGCGAAGGCCATCTCTGAACCTCAAAACACAGGTAATATGTGGTACATAAAAATTTATTCAGGAATGCTTTTTCTCCCCTGAAAACATAACATTCCACTAGAACTCCTAAAATAAAGTTAGACCAACATGAGGCCCAAATAGAAGTGAGAAACTGTCCCATTCCAGATGGAGAAAACAATGATTTGAAATGAGACTGAAACAGTCTCCAAAGTAAATTCTCAGAATGCAAACAACTTCACAGGTTAATAACAGGTTAATAACACAAAGGCATGAAAAACTAATGATTTATTAGAAGCACTGCAGACAGGTAAGCCAATTCTACTACAAAAATGTATAGCTTGAAACATTACTATTAATTAGAAAACAATCAGAAATACTTACGTCAGCTGAATTAAAAACATCTGGCAACAAAAAATTAAGAAGTGACCAGAGCTCATGCAAGTTGTTTTGAAGAGGTGTTCCAGTTAATAGTAGTCGATTTGTAGTCTTGAATTCCCGCACTATTTCTGACAACTGAAAGAACCAAATTCTATTATTAGAATACTCTGAAATGGATCACATTTTCAAATAAAGGCAAAAACGATTTTCACATGTAATTATCACATTACCTTAGACTTTTCATTTTTGATTCTGTGAGCTTCATCTATAACTAAATATCTCCAGTTAAATTTTTTGAACACAGACTTCTCTTTAATAAGCATTTCATAAGATGTTACACATACATCCCATTCTCCTGGTAGCAGAACATCTCTCACAAAAGCAGCCTGTGTAGCAAGAGAAAAAAATCACATCATTCAGAAATCAATTATATGTTAAATTTATTAATGACAAGTAACCTAATACACAAAAGAGAATATTAAAAGGGGACAGAGGAGGAATATTATGTAAGCATTTAGAACTAGCTTTCCTACCACTAAAATAACCTCCTCAGTCATTCATGTGTCAGAGTTGTAAGTTAAAAAAAGAAACTGACAAAGTTAATCAGTACAAAATTCAATAACCCAGGTCTTAAAATGTCTTTCTACAGATTCAGTAAGCCTTGAAATCCTTACATAAAAGGGTTTTTAAGCATAAAGTAAAAAGACTGAAGGATAGTTTGCAATAAGCAATTTCATTCCTTTTAGGTTCATATAAGTATTAACACATTGCTGCTGTTATTCTCATTTCATAGGTAAGGAAACTGAAAGACTGCATAAGTAACTGAGCCTCAAAACAAAAGCAATTTGGTGATTTAAAATATTCAAAGCATCCATAAAAGAAGAAGAGACATTTAGACTCAGCGCTAATACATGAAGAGAAAAAAGTACAAAATCATTTAATACAGTATGAATAAATTTCCAAATCTAAAGTCTGTAATTCTTTATAGTGTGTTATGGCTTGTGTCTAGATGTTCCCCAAAAGCCTCATGCAGTCACAGGTGGGGTTTGCAGAGGTGGCTGGATCTAGGGTGTGTGACTAATTCATGGTGCACTGATAGGCTCAAGGGCACTAGGATTAAGGGTGTGAGTGCTACCCGCTCTAAGTAGTCTGGATAACATAAAAGGGGCAGAAAGATGCTGTTAAGGTCCCTTGTTGCTTCTGCTGCCTTTGCCTGCAATGAACTGTTTCTCCTCTGCGATGCCCCTCTGCCATGTGCCACTGTGCCTTGGAGCCAGCCGACTATGGACTGAAATCTTTATGAACTGTAAGCCAAATAAACCTTTTCTCCCTTAACTTGTGGGTGTTAGGTATTTTGTCTTAGCAACAAGAAAAGTAACTAAGATATAGTGTCGTTATTTTCATGTCTTCTTCCCAAAACGATGTCAATTAATCAACACTTTAACTTATTTTGATAGTGTCATAACAGTTCACCAACTTCTACTATACTATGACTATTACCTCTAAATTAATAATCTGAAAAATCTGGCTTCTTAAATTTCCAACCACCTCATACATTCAAAACCTCTTTTAAAACAAAATAATACTTGTAAGAGAACATAGCCTGTGGCTTTATACAATCACTGACCAAAAGGGAAAATCTATTCTTTCAGCTTTCTACAGTCCCTAATATCTCCAACACAATACCACATTTGTAAATTACTAGTATTTAAGTAGACTAGTAATGGCAAACCTATGACATCAGTGTTGTTTTAAGACAAAAGATGTTAAGGTAGACTTATTTTTTTCTAAACTAAAATCTCAGTATTCAGGTTTAATTGCAGTGCTGGCATTTTGTGATAAATGAGTTTGGGGCTGCAGTTTGGGCACTTGTCTCTAAAAAGTTCGCTATCACTGATTTAGACCTCTACTCTTTTATCCTCCCTCTAGCTACTCCCAAACCCAAGCCTGAATTCAAATTCCTTTAATGGAAAAATGTAATGAAATACTACAGACTCACTCTTTGCTCTTTATCTCCTATCAAGCAAACAGATCTAAGCGTTGGCACCCATCTCTTGAATTCACTCATCCAGTTGTGTAATGTAGACTTAGGAACCAACACCATGTGAGGACCCGGAATGTTTCTATAGTGCTTCATGTACCCGAGAAGAGAAATGGTTTGCAGAGTCTTTCCCAGGCCCTGAAAGAGTTCAAAGTAACCACAAAGCAGTTAAAAACAAGAAGTGTACCACCTTTATACCTAACGTGTATAGAAAAATTTAAAAGAAATGCAACTTGTTTACAACAGCTACCACATAGCAAGGATTTAATATGGATGAAGCTTATAATTACTACGCTGCATAATTTAACCACCCTGTAAGGCCCAGCAAGAGTGATATTCCCGAAGTTACCTAGCCTATCTGGAAGTGAAACATTTCTTTTGACTCCATACTTTTTCCCTATCAATTGTTTTAGTTCTATAGTGAAAAGGACTCTTTTTAAAACCTTTATGTAATAACTAGTAAGTAGTAAACACAAGATAAAGAGTTTCAAGAGGGCCGGTGATACAGCTCAGTGGCATAAGCGCCTGCCTGGCAAACGCAAGGTCCTGAGTTCAACTCCCAGTACCCATATATTTAAAAAAAAAAAAAAAAAAGTGTTTCATGAAACAGAACTATATAAGCTGCCACGCTGGAAAACATTAATATTTACAGATGACAAACACTAAATGATCTCATCTGGGGAAAATGTTCGAACTACTTCTACACTACGTAAGTTTTAAACTTAAAGTTTCTCAAAATACTTTATTTTGAAATTTATTCTGCTCTCACAGATGGTAATTCCTTAAGGGAAGAGCCCATTTATACCCCTAAAGCAAGCTGCTTCCAGCAGTTAGAAAGAAAATTAGTTGGTAACAGTTCTAGGTTTAATTACAGTCGATGAAACTACGTTATATTGTCTCAACTTCTATAAATTTTAATGTATAACTATCTTTAATTGCAAAATATGGTCTCCGAAAAACTACCAAACACATACCATTTCATCTGCCAGGATACCATTGATGCCATTCTCATACAAAGAAATGAGCCAATTCAATCCTCGGACCTGATAATCCCTCAGTTTACCCCATTTCACATCTAAGAACAAAAAAAATACACAGTGCGCATTTTGAGGACAAGACTTGAAACGGTGCTTTGACCAATAACCCTTAGACCTCATAATCTGTTTACACCATTTCACACCTAAGAGCGAAAGGAAACACAGAGTGCACATTCTGAAGACAAGAAAAGGCTCTCCTCTTCATCCGAGGCTCAAGAGAGTCAAGTGGGGCCTACACGGGCTTACTGATCTTCCTTTCTTTTCCGGGAAATTCTTCTGCTGTGGGAATTCTGCAAGTTGCAAGCCCCCAGCGGCAGCTGTTAATGTCTGGACTGGGGCAGGAGCAGTCAGTGAAGATAAGCAACTGCAGCGAGTCCGATGCCTATGTACCCATCCGAACCACTTGGTCCCTGCTCCACCCCGGCTGGTCCCAGAGCCTCACTGGCTTCCACTGTCAATGCGGCCGCCAGTGTTTTTAACCCAGTGTTTTCATCTCTCATACAGAATGAGAGAGATTCACTGGAGGGTTTTCCTCCTGCTAAAAACAGGGATATAGGGGGCCGGTGAGATAGCTCAGCGGCATAAACAGGGATATAGGGGGCGGTGAGATAGCTCAGCGGTGAGATAGCTCAGCCTGGCAAGCGTGAGGTCCTGAGTTCGACTCCTGGAACCCACATACGAAAAAGGGGCCAGTGATATCGTTCAGCGGCACAGGCGCCTGCTGGCACGCAAGGTCCTGAGGTCGACCCCCGGTACCCACACACACACACAAAAAAAAACAGGGTTATAAACAGGAAAGTCCTTCTTCTCTATTTGTCTTTCATAATTAGAGAGAGACATCCACTCTTTCAAGATATACATAGTACTTATCCCCCGCCCCACCACAAACTACTGCTTAAGGATGAAAAGCCAAACAGTGCCGGGGAAACTAGTTATAATGTAAGAGTATGAGAAAGAAACAACCAAAGCTTCCTTTCCCACTATACCATATGTTTGGCTCTGGACTCTAGCCTCATTTGAAGAGATGGAAACTAGGTGCTCTGTAAAGGGGGCGGGGGGCGGCTGAAGGTGTATACCTTAAAAGTGGCCAAATTCCTAACCACATTTAAGTCCAGCTGACATTCAATTAGCCAAGAGTTCTCACAGACCAGCCATCCAGTGATAAAAGGAGGTTTAATGATTTAATTAAATTTAAGATTTAATTAAATTTAAGGTTTAATGTGGGGAAATTTCTATGCCATCAGACAAAATCATATATGTGAAACTTAAACTCCACTAAATACGCTATATTTTGGAAAATCACTAATAAAATTTTATAAAAAATTAAGACACACAAAAATATCAGATGAGTAAGCAAAATTCTTTATAAGGTTTGTTTTAAACATCAATTGCCTTATCTGGGAGAAATACAGTGTAAAGCAAAACTATTCCCAGTTTTAATGTACTACTAATAAACCCCTTGGCATTTTACACACCTTTGAAATACAGCACCCCAATCATGTAACAGTATCATCGCTATCAAAAATAAATCTGAAGTTTATTCATAACAAATATCTAAGATTACTAAAAATCCCCTATAAATTGTAGCCAAGACAAGTCCAAAACTCTTAACAATGGATGTTTCAAAGGGGATCTTTCAAAAATCAAGTAATTAGGTGTGTTTAACATACATGATGGAGAGTCTTCAAATCGAGTGCAAATATTGGTTGCTTTGGAGCTTTCTGTTAGTAGTTCTTCGTCCTCCTCTTGCTCTGTTCTACGGTGTCGGTAACTGTCAAAACAAAAAGTAAATGATTTGAGTTTTGGGGTCAAGTTTAAAACTACCAGCTACTGACCAGGCGTGGTGGCACACATCTGTGATCCCAGCATTCAGGAGGCTGACGCAGGAGGACTGCCATGAGTTCAAGGCCAGCCTGGGCTACACAGTGAGTTCAAAGCATGGCTGTACTAGATAGCAAGACCCTGTCTCAAAAAAACAAAAACCTACCAGCTACTATTTCAACATAACAGTCAAGTGGCTAACCAAGACTCTACAATAATTTTTCTAACAGGTATATACATTTAGCCAAAAAAGTAAATATCAGAAATCACTAGTAAATTTAAATCTGAAATATTTTACATGGTTCATCTACGGTATACATAAAATTGTTATGAAAATACAGTAACAACTGCATGTTCACTACACCCTGATAAAGCCCTGCACTCTGAAAAGATGAGACAGAATGATCAGAAGTTCAAGCCCAGCCTGGGTAACTTAGTGAGATCCACTCTCAAAAATAAAAAGTAAAAGGGCCGGTGAGATGGCTCAGCAGCGTAAGTGCCTGCCTTGCAAGCGCGAGGGCCTGAGTTCTACTCCTAGATCCCACATACGAAAAAAGGGGCCGGTGATATCGCTCAGCGGCAGGGGTGCCTGTTGGCACGCGAGGTCCTGAGGTCGACTCCCCGGTACCCACAAAAAAAAAAAAAGTAAAAACCAGAGTTGGGGAGTTAGCTTAGTGTGATGGTGCTGGGTTCAACCCTCAGTGCCAATAAATACATCCATACATCCATACATTCCCATCTCCAGGTTCTACATCCCAAAAGATTCAGATACATCTCTTTACTTGAGGGCTTGATACACGAAGGCTCAGATGAGTAAAACCACTTATTCCCTAACTCTGAAGCTTCCAATTTTGTATACACAACAAATATTTTCACCTAATTTAGAAAACAACTGGTCATGCCCTTGAGACCTTGCAGTGAATTTAACATTAGTCAGTTTATAATTTCGTATTTTAGACAGTCTTGCGTATTACCGATTCCATTTTCACACTGGGAATTACAGCCATTCCAGGGAGCTGAAGCCACCCTATATCTATTAATTAAATACCTTAACTACCCAGCAGCATGAAAATTCTTAAGAATTTATAAATTCAACACGAGTAAGTTCCCTTCAAAAACCACCCAAGGACGGCATACCCCTTGACTCTGTATAGCATTACATATAATATTATTTATACACTTACAACTACAACTGAGGCCAAACAAATAATTGCAATTTTTTTTTAAATGAAGTGATTTTATGTTTCTAATGAAGACTATCAGAATTTAATTTGGCTGAATGAAGTATAAACTATTACTCACTCGCCAACTGAGAGCAAATTCTGTTTCTCATCCTTTTTTATTCGTGGGCGCCCTGGCTTCATCTTCAAAGGTGAGGTCGGAGTCTTCTGAGCAGCAGGCTGAATGAAATGTGCGAACAGCTCTGTCTGCTTTAATAAATATTCAAATCTATTTGCTCGATCAGTTTGCTGCAAAAAGTTTAAAATACATTTCATCAAAACTTCAGAAATCAGTTTCAACATGCTTGAACTCAGCAATAAAAAGGAACAAAACATTAAGACATAACAAAATGGATGGGTCTCAAAAGCACTTTGCCAAATGAGACACCAAACAGGAAAGTTTATGCTGTGTGATCCTACTCACGGTATTATACATGAAACGCTACACAGAAAACAGATCAGAAGTGGCAAGGAGGTGGGGCCAAAAATGGTAACGAAGGGCAGGAGCAGAAACTATTGTAGTGCTGTTTAAAAGACTGCATGAATTTGCTAAAACTCAATAAATTCCGAACTTAAAATTTTTATTTTTTACAATATCACTGACAAAAGAACAATTTTTAAACATTCAAAGAAAGTATACAATTAAAGTGAATTTATTCAGAAACACAGGAAAAAATGCATTGGTCATTCATCAGACTGATACCAATTTTTTGGACACAGGGTCTCACTACATAGTGCAGGCTGACCTTGAACTTGCTTATGTAGCCCAGGTTGGCCTCAAACCTATGACAATCCTCCTGCCTCGGCCTCCCAAGTGTTAGGATTACAGACACGCACTGCCACGCCCCAATGAGACCAAATTTTAAAAAGGTATCAGGTTTAAAGAACATTTTAAATTCATGAAATATTCAATAGCCCAATGTAGTTTAACACTATTCCTCCCCTTCATATCTGCCATCTGCCCCCTAAACAATGGTGTGAATTTTTCCTATTATTCCACCAAGAGAATGGAAGAATCTGAACAAAAAGAGATCCCTGAAAACGAGTTTTCAAAAAGTAATGAAATCTAGAGCCTTTAGGCAACAGACTTTTAGAGAAGCAATGACAGCTAGGTTAAACAGATGACAAGTAAGACAAAGAACAAAAAAACCAGTCAACACTGCTGCCAATATATGTTTAAAATGTCACTTTTAGAGAATTACAAAAAGACATTTTACCTAACAAAGTCAATGCTAGAGATTATATAACAGCTCTGTGTGTGTGTGTGTGTGTGTGTGTGTGTGTGTGTGTATTTTAAATTCATTTATTTGTTTATTTACTTTGGCTTTTTAAGACAGGGTCTTGCTAAGTACCTCAGGCTGGCCTTGACCTCATGGTGATCCTCCTGCCTCAGCCTCCCAAGTGCGGGGATTACAGGCATGCGCCATCACGCCTGGCTCTACAAGAGCTATATATTTTTAAAGAAGAACAGTATTTTTTTAAAAATCACACTACTGTAAAAACTGAAGCCCAATTTGCTATCAGGAAGGAACATGGTCGTAGTGTTTCAGTGGGTCCCAAAGGACAGTCATAAATTTAGCCAGGCAAGGGGGCACATGCTTGTAATCCCAGCACTCTGAGAGCCTGAGGCAAGAAAATCCCAAGTTAGAGCCTCAGCCTGAGCACTTTAGCAAGATTCTGTTTCAAAATTTTAAAATAGGGGCCGGTGAGATGGCTCAGCGGCTTAAGCGCCTGCCCGGCAAGCGCGAGGGCCTGAGTTCAACTCCTGGAACCCACATACGAAAAAGGGGCCGGTGATATCGCTCAGCGGCACGGGTGCCTGCTGGCGCGCGAGGTCCTGAGGTCAAACCCCCAGTACCCACAAAAAAAAAAAAAAAAAGATTTTAAAATAAGGGAGTAGGGATGTAGCTTAGTGCAAAGGCCCTATGCTTATCCCACCACCCCTTCAAAAAGTAGCCAGTTCTGCACAACGAGCTGTCGACATTCTCCTCCTTAATAGTGCCCTACAGATGACAAGGCACAGCTTTTGTTTTTCAAAAATTATAAATTGTTTCAAAAGTACTGAACTGAGATATATTACATGTAATGGTATATTTAATCCAAAGTTGTATATAATAAAAGCCTTCATACAACTATGTTAGGGCTGGAAAAAAAAAGACTACTCTATCATAATTATGTTCTGAAATCAAGACATTCAAGTAAAAGCTCTTCTAGAGTATTCAGAATTTCAATCATAGCTGCTGCTATTAGTAGGGGTAAAAAACAGGCACTTTGTTGCTTGAGGAAGTAAGGTTTAAATGAAAATGGCTTGAGATACTAAAGGTTAAAGGAAAATGGTGAAAGGAGACAAAACTAACAGACTTTCAGAAATCAATGTAAAATCCAATGGAAATTATAATGAATAACCTTGGACTAACTTCTCTGAGACAGAAAGAAATGACACAAGACAGCAGAAGCTACAGAGAGATAGGCTTGCAATTTTTTGTGGGGGAAGACAGAAAACAAGGGTGTGGCAGAAATGGAATAAAAAGATTGGTCAGAGTGGTTAAGTTTTGGGATAGCTAAATGAAACTGCTGAGCAGTAAATATTGCCCTAATGTCCCTTACTGTGGTGGCACATTCCTGTAATCCCAGCACTTGGAAGGCTGAGGCAGGAGGATGGCAAGTTCAGCCCAGCCTGGGCCCAGCCAGTGACACACTGCCTGAAAATAAAAATAAAAAGGACTGTGGATACAACTCAGTGTAAAGGCCCTGGGTTCAATCCCCAGTATCTAGGAGAAAAAAAAAGAACTGTATTCACTTTAAAAAGCTGACCTACACATATATTTTCTTTAAACAGACTGACAGCAAAATAAGCATTTACATACATAAAATATAAAATAGAATATCTAAACCATAATTTATAATTTGTATATATACACAATCATGTGTATATATCATGTTAGGACTTTGAACCTATTAAAGATTGAAAGTACTTGATAAATTTGAGAGAAAGTCAAAGGACAGGAAAAGTGCCTTTCAAAATATGTGTAAAGACCTATGCACCAGATTTCACTGGGAGCTAAACACAGGGAGATCTGGAGGACACTGTCCCTGTCACTGTCCCGCCATAACACAAGAAAACTGTGAGCAAGGAGAACACAGCATTCTTTGTAGAGTGCAACCCTAAACATTCCGAGAATAAACATACACAGAACACCTACTCTGGTTTTCACCTTACTTGATGCTAAAATCTTAAAGGTGTCAACAGAATTAGATAATTACATTACATTACATGGATTCATGGAATACTTCCATTTGGTTCACATAGGTAAAAAGACACAGCAATTATAGTATCCCATATTAGGCACATTTCAAAGGTACCTGTTCTAATTTTTTTTGTCTTTCTGAGACAGGGTCTCACTATGTAGTCCAAGCTGGCCTTGAACTCACTGTGTAGCCCAGGCTGGCCTTGAACTCACAGTGATGCTCCTGCCTCAGCCTCCCGAGTGCTGGAATTACAAGCATGCCACGGTGCCCGGCCTGCTCTAACTGTAAAAACTCACAGTGGTCCTCCTGCCTCACTACAGACTGTCTTCACTGTCTAAACATACCATTTTTTCTTCATAGGTAGGATCTGGTTCTTGGATTTCTTTTTGCTTTCCGGGTGATGCATCATCAAACACTTCCTAATAGGAAGGAAAAATCACAAGATTATTATTCAAGAACAATCAACTCACCACTGTATGCATTTCTGCCCAGAACACATCCTAAGTAATATATTTCTGCCCCAAACACCCTAGATACTTAAGTGACTGTCTTCTAACCTGCCAGGAAATCTAATATGGATGAAATACAATGAGGATAACAACCCATTTAAGCCAACTGTGTAAACAGGACAGCTGCTGCCAGGATTAAAACAGTATCGTCAGTATCATCCCAAAATTACTTTCTATACCAGTCATAGGACCAAATCCGTGTCTTTTCTCTAAAAACTTACAAAACCAAATACTATGAATTGTGAAAGAAGATCCCCTTTCATCACACAATTGCATTTATCTATAGCACACTACACAAATGTTCACATGGAAGGCAGCATTAGTAACTCTAATTTCCATCATCTGGACTATTACAAAAAGGGTATCATATAGCCTAAACTGAATAACCTAACTACTGTCCAATTCCTAAATTAGTAATAGATATGCTGTTCTTACACAAGTATTCACTTTGACATTCAAATGCCACAAACAACAAAAAAAAACAGTAATTTTTATGCTGTCAAGTTCCACTCATTCATCAAGAAAGAAAGAAAGAAAGAAAGAAAGAAAGAAAGAAAGAAAGAAAGAAAGAAAGAAAGAAAGAAAGAAAGAAAGAAAGAAAGAGAGAGGCCGGTGAGATGGCTCAGCGGCTTAAGCGCCTGCCCGGCAAGCGCGAGGGCCCGAGTTCGACTCCCGGAACCCACATACAAAAAAGGGGCTGGTGATATCGCTCAGTGGCACGGGCGCCTGCTGGTGCGTGAGGTCCTGAGGTCGACCCCCCGGTACCCACAAAAAAAAAAAAAAAAAGAAAACAAGCAAGCAAGCAAGCAAGCAAAGGGAAGGGAAAGGAAGGGAAGGGAAGGGAAGGGGAAAAAGAAAGACTACAGGGCACAGCTGTCTGCACTTGTAATGCCAGCTACTCTGGAGGCTGAGGCAGGAGGATCACCTGGGCCCAGGAGTTTGAGATCAGCCTGTCTAAAATAAGGAGATTATAGCTCATTAAAAAAAAAAAAAAAGAAAAGTGGTAGAAATATATTTTTCACTAATGTACAAAATGTGTGCTTATATACTATTATAAAGCTATAAGTGACTTAAAAATGTGGGGGATTTGGTCTTTTGTATTACTACAATAAGGCCTCAAAAGGCTTAAAAATCAAGATTAATGGGCCGGGGATATAGCTCAGTAGCACAGGCACCTGCCTGGCAAGCACAAGGTCCTGAGTTCAATTCCTAGTACCAAAAAAAAAAAAAAATCAAGACTAACTTCATTGCTAAACCCTTTAGGCATCCTTGTACCCTTAGGCTCATCTTAAGTCTCTCCTCTCTACAAGTAGAAATGACAAAGCCACCAATCTAGTCCAGTTTACAAAATTCCTGCTGAAATTCCATTAGAGGTCAAATAAGTCCTACAAAAATAAATGTGCTTTCCAGAAATAGTTATTATTTCTCCCACAGTAAAGATTTAACTGAATAAATAGGAAAGCAATTATTTCTGGGAAAAATCAACTTGGAAAAAAGTTCATGAATGCTTGATTTACTGTCTTGACTTTGGAAAAATTGACCTTGAAGTCCAACATGACAAAGGTGTTTTAAAATATCTTTTCTCATACACAAAACAGATTAAGATCATCAGATCTTTTATGCATGTGTGCCCAAACCTAGTTTTTAATCCATGAACCTCAGTGATTCTGAATTCAATCAAGAAAATAAGAGAATACGTTTAAAAATATTAAAAAATCACTTTGTAAAGTGAAGAGAAAAAATAAGACAGGTGTAAAAAATAAAATTATTGATATTCCTACACTGAGAAAGTGAAAATAACTCTAATTCTTCTAAATGAAATAACACATGACCATCCAAGGAGTGTGAGAAAAGGCTTGCTTTTAGAGCCAGACCTGCAATGTATTACAGGCTCTACTTATGAGACTCATTTTCCTCACCTGATATATAAAAAACAACAGTTTAGGGTCATGTGCCTCAGTGGCAAAGCACTGGGCTAGCATGCTTGAGGCCTGGGTTCAATCCCCAGGACAACAAAAACACAAAATACCACCAGATTTATATGTTGTTATTTTCACATTCATATTTTTGTTTGTTTTCTGAGGCAGGGTCTCATTATGTAACTCAGGCTGGCCTTGGACTGATTCACTGTGTAGCCCAGGCTGGCCTCCATCCTCCCAAGTGCTGGGATTACAGGCATGCACAACCATGCCTGGCTTCACATTCACATTTATATTTAAGTTTTGTGTTTAACTTAAATATACAAACTCAAAGCAAAAATTCAAAAAAAGGTAGTGAGTACATTCTGATAGGAAACAAAATCAGATCACTGAAAACTGCAGAACATTAGAGCTTGCCTTCCACTAAAACCTATCCTCATCACTAATAGCTTTCAAAGACTCCTATGTTACCTAACCCTAGGTGCCCAGACGAAACTACCATTTCCTTACTGCGTTAATTCTCCATTAAGGATCACTTTCAGAGCGGTATTACTTTCATACTTTTTTTTTTTTTTTTTTTGGTACCGAGAATCTAACTCAGGACCTTGCGCTTGCCAGGCAAGCAGGCGCTTGTGCCACTGAGCTATATCCCCGGCCCACTTTCATACTATTTTAAGGATTGAAAACTTCTAAAAATCTTCGAACTGGGACTACACAATACTGCATCTCAAAACTAGTCGAAGACCAATAGTAAAGATTGGAAGCAAACATCGCCAAGGTTAGGAACACACTCAGGAGACCGCCTGGCAGCTCCTCCATCGCTCTCCACTCCCTCGTCCTGTCACCGCCCCCCCCCCGCCAACCTAAACCCAAAGGGCTCCGCAGCGAGTGTCAACATCTTTTTTTTTTTTTTTAAGACCAAAGCCCGGACAGAGAAAATCAGCTGGATTGAAAGCGAGCCAACCGATCCTGATTTGCTAGTACCTTCATCCACCCATCCATCCCCCAAATGAGAAGCTATCCCAGCCAGCTGCTGCTCCTCCCGGTGGAGCAGTGCCTGGGAGGGGCCTCCTCGCCCTTCCCCGGAGCAGCTGCGCCCCGCTCAGCCCCATTGCGCACCCGGCCAGCCAGCTCTCGCCATTGTTTCTGCTCAGGACAGACGCTGCCCCCGCAAGGAAAGGGACGAGGAAAAGGAGGCCTGGCCCCAGGATGCGCCGATTTTTCCATACCGCCCCCAGCTCGCCCGCCTATCCCACTGCCAGGGGGCACCTCCCTCACGCTTCCCCGAAGTTTATTGGAAACTGAAGCATAGACTGAGAAATTAAGACGGAATTATGGGGGAGGGGAACAAAGTAATCAAGGGCCTCTTTTGAATGAGAGCAGAGCGATCGAAGATGTGACAAGATTCATACAGAGACAAATACTTTAAACGCGAACTGCGAGAAACACACGTGGGTCGGTTTGGGGCGGTGAACGCGTGGGAACAGCACTTGGGGGCCCGAGGGCCGGAGGCTGGGGCACCCTCCACCCCCGCCGCGAGCCACCCTCACCTCCACCTCGGCGTCCGCGGGGTCGGCGCCGGCTGCAGCGAGAACCGCCGAGGCCGCGGCGCCCTCGGGGCCGCCTTTGTTGCTGCTGGAGCTCGCGCCGGCGGCGGAGGCGGCGGGCCTGGAAGGCGCGCTCTCGGGAGGCGGGGGCGGCGGAGGCTCGGCCGCGGTCGACATGATCTTCCGTCTGCGTCACCCGCTGGGCCGGGGCCGGCGGCAGGGATGCGGAGGCGGCCGGGGCCCGGGCGCCCACGTCGCTACGCACCGATGAGGGAGCGGGAGGCCCCGGAAGCTGCCCGCCTCGCCGCGGGCCTGTGCCGGCCCTCCGGTCGTCCTCTTCCGCGGGGCTCCGGTTCCTCACGGCGGGAACCACGTCGCCGAGGGTGGGCGGAGCCAAGCGGGTCACGGAGATCGGGAGGCGGGCTGACTTGCAGGGTAGCGGGAAAGGAAAGGAAAGCGAAACAGAGGCTGAGCCACGGAACTCCCTTTTCCTCCTCCTCTTCCTCTGGCCGTATCATTTATCTCGCCCGCATCCTGGACAACTACCTACACCTCTACTTTCAAGCCTCGCGAGATTGCTAGTTGTTTCACAGGTCAGAGCCTAGGAGCGCATGCGCATTGTGCTCTTCTCGCTTTGGGCCACGCCCCCTCCTGAATGCTCGCGGGCTCCTATGCGGAGTGGGTGGGGCCTCGCGGGAACTCTGGCTGACGCAGGTTGTGCGTCACTCCTTGGCGTGACGTGCATGCCAGGTGTTACGTCGTTGCTAATGGCTCCGCGTCCCCTACCTCGGCGCCGTGTGCGTCTGGCTGGGTCGGGCTGCGCTTCCTGCCGACTCTTCTAGGTTTTGGACTGCTGAAGTGGGATGTAAGCTGGTCTTCACAACTCTGCTGCTTCGCTATGAAGCATGACGTCTTGGCTACCCCAAGTGATGTCACACTTTTTTGTTGTCTGAGAAAAATGGGCCATTTAGGAAAAGAATGTGTGTGTTCTAAGTCTATGCATGTTAGTTAAGTACCCTCTGTCCCCTCAGGGATAAAGTTAAGATGCTATTTCTTCTGAATTATATGCAAAAATTGAGCAAATAATCTTATGTGCACACCACCACTTAAGGGAAGAACGTGAGTACGAACAGATGAGGTGGCACTGGGATGGATCTTTTCCTCAAGCATCATACATAAAAATGCACGTTTTTCTCCTTAAGTGTTAGCAAATAATAGCACTAATTATCTTGTCCACTGCCTGAGGCTATCGGCAAAGCAACCTAAGAGCCTGTGCATTAAACAAAATTCAAACACACTGTGTTCTTTTTGATAACTAGTCTGCACTCGCCTCGGATCACCTCACAGTCCACTCACAGGGCAGGGCTGCCTTGGGTCGCATCAGCAACGGGAATCTCAGGTTTGGCTGCCATCATATCACACACAAACCTAAGCATCTTCCTATTCCAAATCCATGGCCTACCGCTGAAAATTTTTCAAAGCCTCCGTGATGTATGCCCCTTTTCTGAAGTTCGACGTCTCTTCTTTAGAGAACATAAAGACAGGCCCTACACTCTAATGCAGTAACCACCTCGGTGCCGGGAGGGATAAGCAGGATGGATACTCAGACTGCACAGAAGCTGCCTAAATGACGCCTTCTCCCTGTAGGGCTCCCTGCCTGTCGGCGGGGTGAAGGATGGGACGGCAGGACACCTGCAGCCCGGTGACGGAAAGCAGCGCCCGGCTCGCCGTCTGCGACAGGAGCTCCGACCCGGTTCGGCACGGGACAGCGCTGCTCCCGCAGCTGCTCCCTGGGGCCGCAGCCCGACGGCCGCTCAGCCGACTGCGGCTGCACCGCACCGCTGTCCTTCCGGGCGGCGCTCGAAACCTCCCCGCGCTCGCGCCGCGCGCTGCAGAGAGGGCGGGAGCAGCCCGGCCCCTCCCCGCGCCCCGCAGGTGAGTTCTTCCTACCCACGCCGTCCGCGGCCGGCGCCGCCGACTCCCCAGAGCCTCTGCAAGTGTTCGCGGGACTCCCGGGCGCTCGGCGACAGCGGACGGCCGGGCTGCGGGGTCCTCGGCGCGGTCCTGCCGACGCCGCCGGCCGGGGCCGGGCAGCGGGGCGCGCCCTCCTCGCCCGCGAGCTCGGTGCCCCCGGCCGCGGTACTTACTGAGCATCGCCCCTGCTGGCCCGCAGCTCCGCGGCCGGCGGGGCCCGCGAGCGGCTTCATGCTGCGGGAGCGCGGGCTGCACTGCAGCTACGCGTGCCAGACGGCCGGCCGCCCTCCGCCGCGGGAGGCTGCAGGAGGAGACGCGAGGACAGCGCCGCGGCGGCGCTGGGGGCCCGGCCGGCCGCCCACAGGCGCCCGCACCCGGGCCTGAGGCGGCTCCATCCCGGCCGCGCGGCCTCCCTCCCGGCGCCCGGCCGAGGCGGCCCGGTCGGCTCGCGGCCCGGCGCAGGCGGCGCCCAGGGCGGGCGGAGGCGCTAAGATGGCGGCCGCGCCGAGCCGAGCCGAGGGGCCGAGCGCGCCGCGCCGCCGAGCTGAGGGGCCGAGCGCGCCGCCGCCCTCCATCCCGCCCGCCGCGGAGCCCGGCCGGGAGGGGAGGCGGAGAGCGCCAGGCCGCGCCGGGCGCCCGCCCAGCCGCTCGGGGCTGACGACGGGCTCGTCCCGCCTGGACGCGGCTCGCACGGCTGTCCGGGCGGCGCGACACCGACGCCGCGGGCCGCTCCTGCCCCTCACTCGCGCGGGCGCGGGCACGGCACGGTCCCGGCACGGCCCCGGCCCCGCCGCCAGCGAGCGAGTCCCCGACGCGGCACACGCACACCCTCGCGCGCGGACGGGGACGGACGGCGGCGGGCTTACTTTGGAGGACCAGGGCTGCAGGCAGTTGGCATAGCAACGCACCAGGAAAGCCATGTCCCGCGGGAGAGCGCGTGCTGCCCGGCGGCCCCTCAGGAAGCCGGCGGCATCGCGCGCCCGCAGAAGCGCCCCGGGTCTGGCTCCGCCGCGCTCCCACCCGATGCGTGCGCTCGGTGATGTCAGCGGCGGGCTCTGCGCCCTCTCCCCGCGGGAGACACCGCGCGGGCCACATCCGCGCTCGCGCCCTCCTCCCGCGCCGTCCACGCGGGGAGGCGGCCGCGACGCCGGCGGGGCCTCGCTCTGGCCTGGGCGGTGGCAGCGCCGCGGGTCCAGCAGGGCTGGGGAGGAATCCGCTGATGCCGACTCCAGAGCACAGCGCTGAGGGCTGGGAAAGGCAGCGAGCACTTTCCTGAGCGGCTCGAACTGCGGTGCGGGTCTTCACCAAGGTGAGGGCGAAGGAATCCGCTTGACCCCCGCCTGCCCTCCGTGTCCCCGGGCCACAGTGAGTGCGCCCACCAAAAGGTACAGAACGCGCGCTGAGGCGGCGGTGTGAACTCAGAGCGTGTGGTTTTCACAAACACCATTCGCTCGGAGATGTGCGTACTGCCTTGCCAATAATGTTCAATTAAGCCCACCCAAGTTCTTACTGTTTGTCTTTCTTAACGCAAACCAAACTTCTGGAAGTAGATTTGAAATTAAATGAGAATACATTATTCTACCATAAACTCATTTCTCCTAGGTATGTAGATTTATTTGAAGGACTGTATTATAGATGAGAAGGAATAAAGACAATTACTCTGTGAAACACTGGTCAGTTTCTCACAATCAGATCTAGCTATTAATGGCGTAAGAATAGAAGATAGGTATGGAAAATCCAGCATCTTGTATAATGGACTGCGGCATTATGCGGGCTTGCTACCTGTTTCAGCTGTAGGAAGGTGGAAGTCTCTGTGGTGCTGAAGGACTATTTTAGTTAAGGAATTGAAAAACTTGCTGAGCTCCTATAGCTGCCACTGTGACATTCTTGCCTCATTGAACCATGAGAGTGATGAACTACAGGTTTAGCTGGAGGCTGCCAGCAGGGGTCAGTGTAGTGATTGGAGTCCGCTTTCTATAGCTAACCTATATTATTATTTTTTTAATATCTTTTTGGTTATACTTTTCTGCTGAGTGTTTAAGACCAAGTTAAAGTGAGACATGTGTTAATCAAAATAAATCTCTAGTTGTTAAGGATCCTCAGGGGTTACTTTTGGGACCATGTACAGAGCCTAACTTCTCTGTCAACGTTATCTGCTAGGATGGGTCACAGAAAGGTTAGCTGAAGAAAAGTTAGCTTTTCTCCTAGTCTAACCAAAACTAGCATGTGCTACATGTTAGGCAAAAGCACACTGAAGAGAAATACAAGAACCCAAGCTATCAAGCACTCATCAGTAATGCCGTTTGGCAAGGCACCAGCAGCATAAAGTGTGTCACGGATGACAAATCTCTCCATATGCCAGTTTTGTAGGGACGTGCTTATTTCACCAGTTAACATATGGCAAAATATCCTTTTTCTAAAAATTTCCCTCAGTATTTAAAATTCTCATAATTCACACAGCTTCTTTAAGGTTCAGTTTAAACTTTTTAAACATATAAATGGGCAGAAAGTAGAAATGAATTGATAATCGGTGACGCGGAAATGTTACATTTTGAGATTTTCACTGTATTTTCTTACATTCCCAAATGTGTTCTGGGTTATACCAGATCCACAGGTTACTGGAGATCATCGCTATCCTCATACCCACGCGTGAAGAGCAAGACAACCCGAGTATTTTCTCTTTCATTCTCAAATCTTTCCACTGAATTACTCCAGCACTTACCAAGTCTGCAGTTCGAATTACAGACTTGGTCCCCGCTGATGCCTCATCATTTCTCCCCGGAGCCAGCCATTCCAAATTCCATGTACACCCTCCTGCCACCTGTCTCCCAGTCGACAGAGGAAGGCAAGATTTAAGGGAGGAAAAGAGGCTATCTGGGCCCATACTGAGTCCAGAAGAAACTGCTCCAATACGAACAATTATTCACTAAAGGCTTTTTCCCTTCTGAATTATTTTTTCCAAAATACCTTCAAAGTTATTTTTTAGCCTATATGCAATTTTAATGACCACAAAGGCTGCTAGGTACCCCTGTGAAATGGGTATATTCAAGTCAGTCCAGAGGTTACTACTGATGTATCCAGCACTACCAAACCACACCTAAACGTGGTTAAGATGTAAGCTTAATGATATGTGGGAATTCATTTTTAACCAAGAAAAGAAAAACCACTGAATCATACACTTTAAATAAGTATACAGTATATAAATTATATCTCAATAAAGCTATTAAAGAAATAAGGTAAAGTTTACTCTTGATCAGTTAATAGTAAAAAACCGGGCCGGTGAGATGGCTCAGTGGTGTACGCGCCTGCCTGGCAAGCGCGAGGGCCCGAGTTCGACTCCCGGAACCCACATACGAAAAAGGGGCCGGTGATATCGCTCAGCGGCACGGGCGCCTGCTGGCGCGCGAGGTCCTGAGGTCGACCCCCGGTACCCACAAAAAAAAAAAAAAAAAAATAGTAAAAAACCAATTTGCTACTGAGATATAATAATGACAAATTTTTTAAGAGAATAAAGAGGGGATTTAATATATTTAAATATGTAGAACATTTAATAGGTACTTTTTAATTATATTAATATAAATTATTAAGATTATTTTCACAAATGATTTCAAATCTAACCTCAGTATATTCTAGTACATTCTAGTAAATGCCAGAATTTCATCCAGATGTCAAAAAATATTTTCTAGCTATTACTAATGTTTTACCACTGGATCCAAAACCAAAAGAACATTTTTAATCACTCAACATTTCAACAAGAAAAATAGACAATTTCAATTGATATTAATGTAAAGAGATCAATTCCGCACTGGTAGGAAACGGAAATTGAATATCAAAGTCGATTTTTCCAAAGAAGAGAGACATTTTTCAAATCACCATGTAGCTCTGGAACGTCCTGTGATGGAAAAAAAGAAAGAAATCACACAATAAGAAATGAAACAGTTGAAGATGGGAAGGATCTTTGCTGCTGCAACCAAAAGCTAAATTTTAGCCAAGCGTACTTAAAACATGCACAGGCACAGAGCTGCCATGTTCACAAAAAGAAGGGGACGAAGTGACACTGATCTTTGTGACAGACGAAGTTCTTGAAACATTGCATGACTGGCTACACACCACCCTCGGTACTGTCCATTCCCAAGTGCGACTGAAAGACAGGTCCAATTCTGACACCCATGCAAGCTTTCTTTCAAAACGGGATGAAAGAAGAGTAAATCCCGGTGGACACCGGAGTTGTGTGGCAGAGATGATGTAAGGTATAAAAATAGACATCCTGCCACAGAAGCGGAATGTGGGCAAACAGCACACTGCGTGCCAGTCTCAGCTGCCTTGCATGAATTTGCAGTGGGGCTGTTCATAGCAGGAGAGGAATCCGTTCAGGTTTTAGTTACTTCGCGATCTACATTTCAATGTCCGTCCCTGCTCTAGAGTGTAATTTCCTAATCCATATATACATTAAGTCAACGTAACTATGATGGTAATGGCAAGAAAGAGAACTGGTCCCCCAGGCGAGGCGGCGCAGACCTCTGCAGCTGTCCCCAGGCTGGCGGCGCTGAGGCGGCCGGGCGCTGTCAGAGCCTCTCCGCGGGCGCTTCCTGCAGGGTCACAGCGCAGCAGGGTCCAGGGAGGAGCAGTGCCCGCCTGTGCAAGGAGCCCGAGAGCAGGGTGCTCCTGACCGCGCTCCCCAAACACTCTCCCGTGCAAATGTAAAGCAGGAGGATGCCCGCGATAAACAGCAGCCAGCAAAATGTGTGGGATTCGTCAACGTACCGATCTTCTGTAATATTCTCGCCACATTCCCTTTTTCCCTTAGTAGCTAAGTCAGTTTTTACATTCCTACTTATCTTTCCTGGTTTAAAGAACCATCTGCTTCCAACCAATATACCTCAAACTACCACTCAAGCACTGATACTCATCTACAGTAGTCATTAAACATCAGTGGAACAGAAACTACCACCGACGGGTAACGCATCAGGAGTTAAAGAATCAGGGCTGTTTAACAGTTTTGTTCACGAAACAACTGTTTCTGTTTTCCTCCCCCGAACACCACTGAAATCTCTGTACCCTTCATCCTTATTCCGACCACAGGGTCCAGGCCCATTTCTTTTCTACCGTCTCACCTGGGCGGGTCTGACAGCCCCACCACCACGCGCGCCCCTGGATCTGGTGCATCCCCAGCCAGTTTATGGAAATGCGGCTCCAGCGCACTGCACCTCTGCTTCAGTCCCTCTGGCGTTCCCTACAGCCCTCCAGAAAACGCTCGACTTTCAACAGAGCTTCCGAAGCCACGCTGTCCCTCAGCCCCTGTCTCTGAACAACTGCGCTCCTGCGGTGCAGCATGTGTTCCAGCAGCCAAGACGCCGAGGCCTTTCAGGAGGCAGCGCCTGGTTCCCGGGTCCCCGGTGCGCACCCTCCCTTGGGCCTGGTACCCCAGTTCATTCAACTGCACCTCCTCCCCCTACTCGTGTTTATTTGTATTCCCTGTGAGCCCACAAGGTCAATGAGGGCAAGATTCCGTCATCAGAATCTGGAACAGACCTGAAAAATGCTAAGTATTTAATAAACATTTGTTAAATCCGTAAAAATATATAAATACTGAGCTTTCCCTGCATGATACAAGAAAAATGACACATAAATTTCCTAAAATTCCATTCTATTGTAATTCACAGGGATACTAACTGATGACACTACTGAAGACAAACGTTTTAGGTTCATTTAAATAATCAATGCTTGATTAATTTTTACTTTAAAAGGGTGGAAATATTAAAATAAGGACTTTCCCCCATGTCTGAATAATTTCTTATTGCATAAAAGCAGATTTTAAAATATCGTATGAGTAAATTACATCAGGTGGGATATGAACTGCAGACATCTGACTTCCTCAACATTCTAAGTTACTAGATATACAAAGAGACTACAAATCATTAATATATTTCAGTGGGAATATATATTCCCACGCAAAACGCATCAGTAGCAAATACTGAATTTAAGATGCTTTGGAATCATTATAGTAAGTCAGAAAGAGCCATGACATGGGTGAAAAAATTGCCTCTTTCTAATAACAATAGCTCAAATCTAAAGGTTTAATGCCAAGTAAGGGTATACAATCACAGAAACGAAATGCTGTAATTTTTCATTTATTTCAATAACTAAACAGTTTTTTAACTAATCAACATGTACTAAGAAATCCTTAATTGAAGAAAATGACAAATCTCAAAAAATAAATGTTATACATTTGATAAAATTGATGTTTATTCTGAATTAAACATTACACAGTGTATACATGTATGAAACCCCATAAATATGTATAATTTTTATATCAGTTAAAAATAAGTTTAAAATTTTAAATATGGAAATAGTAAAAATATTCCACTTTAGAATTATATAAGACATATCTTAGGAATGGTTATATCCTGGATAGCCATTAAGAAAAAGGTCTTGTCTCACACTGTTATAAATAACCTTATAAAAATGGGACTGATTTTCAAAAGCCGCATACCTGGAATCATTCTTATTATACTAATATCACATTGTATACATACTGTGTCACCTATTATACATCATTTATTGCATAACAATAATTTATTAACAATATTATATGACATTTTATTCAATTTACATTATATTAATTTTGTGTAATATCTTCTATACTTTTGTATACTCCCAACCAAGAAGTTTTAAACCTACTGAAATATTCAATATATATTTATTAAACAGTGCTCTGAATTACATATTCCCACTGAAGAAAAGATCAGCTAATAAAATGTTGGGTAGATATCTTTTTGTATAAGTGTTGTGTTTTCACTATTTCAAAAATTTTGCATTCATTGAGATTTTATGAATATGTTTTATCTTATTCTGTACTCAAATCCTCCTGATTCAAATTTGTTTTAAGTAGGGTATATTTGAAAGGACAAGTAAGGGGTATGGTTAGGGTTATCAGAAATTTATGGTATTTTTTATTTTGTTTTGTTTTGTTTTTGTTTTTCAGCCAGGATCTCACTATGTAGTTTGGGCTGGCCTTGAACTCACTATATAGCCCAGGCTGGCCTCAAACTCACCTCAATCTGCCTGCCTCAGCCTCCCAAGTGTTGGGATTTCGGGCTTGCACTACCATGTCCAGCAGTTATCAGAACTTTAAAGCAAAAGAGCATTTTAAATTTCCAACCAGCCTAGGAAGACTAGAAATATCTAAAACATCAGTCTGAACATGTAACCTCCACAGTTTGGACAGGACAAGTTTTCTTCCACTTTCAGTGTAATGTCTCTACAATTTTTGCTCTTTCCAAACTAGGACAAGAAAAGAGCTGTTTTTCATTTAAGTGAAGGGAAGAATAAAAGACCACAGAAGAGGTGTCCTGGCTCCCCACACTCCGACCAGGTACAAGTTAAAATGGCCCTTCCTCCTCGGTAAGACAGAGAAACTTTTTTCCCTACCCTGCTGCAAACGTGGAGACGAGGTAAACTACTGTCTGTCCAAGGCTCAAGCCGGTCTCCTCATCTGTCACCTGTCTTTCTAAGCCCCTCACTGGAAGACTGGAAATTCATACCACATCCTATCTTGTGGGCCTTCTTGAATACATCTGCAACCTCCACTCATCAAAATGTAAGAAAATGCTAATGAAGGCCATCTCCAATCTTCCCTTCTCACTGCACTTTTAAATGCTTCTTCTCTCTGCAGACCTCACATGCTTGCCTTGAAAAATGTCCTGAAACACTGTACATGGGCTATATGAGAATTCACCCTTCTGAAGAACATTATAATCAGTTTTAAAATATTGCAACCCACCCAATTTTACAAAGAGTACATAAGATGTCACTGGGCTGGGTCTGAGTTTCCCAAACTTCACCTACCTCACTGTAGCAGGCTCACTGGCTCCCATTGCAGAAAAAGAAGTTTCAGGACCGGTCAGAAAGAGACGTAAGTCGGGTTTATTAGGCAAAGATGGAGAGTATAGGATGCTCTCAAGAGAGGAGCAAGGGTGCTCAAAGAAATGAGATGCATTACAGTTTCAGACCAGTCTAACTCAAAAGGGTACTGGCCTGTCATGTTGCTTACTTTCTTAATGAGGCCAATTTATGGCCTTTTAGTAATGGTTCTGGTAGGGAAGAAGTGTAAGTCTGGCCAATGACTGTTGACAGTGAGGCTGTCCTTGTCTCAGGGCTGGGCTCCTTTTCCTATTTTCTAAATCGAATCAATTTATGGCCACTTAATGATGGGCCTGATAGGGAAGAGGTGTAAATCTAACCAAGGAATGTCGGTGTAGGGCTATAAGAACTAGAAACGTAAAGTGGTCTTTTTCTAGGATGAAGTCTTCCAGTCTTGAGTGGAAAACTACCATGTGCCTGCAGCTGTGACTGAGGTCAGGCACCTGAAAGGCTCCTAAACAAAGGGGGAAGGGGTAGGTAGTCAATGAAGTGTGGCAGTCAGGAGGCTAACTCTCACTGGGAAGTACTAGCAGTTAAAAAGTCGTCCCCTGTCACTTAATCATTTGCCTTTAAACCCACCAGGTGTTTACAGAGGGAGCAGGCCGAGGGTATGGGCCTGAGGGAAGACGTTGCATCTCCTCCTCACAGTACTCGGCCAGTGAGGACCGGCGAGGGCACTGCCTGCTGCGGGGGCGGCTGCCCGGGTTGAAGGGTTGAACTGCTTGCTGTAACTGCCCCGTGTGTCAGCCTGGTTGTTAGGCCGACTCTCCTGGTCCTGTGTCTGATCTGCTGTCGCCTGTGATCACAGGTGAGGGGCTTGCTCCTCACAGGGCTGTCTTGGGTGACTCTGGCTGAGTCTTTTTACAGAGTACAATTTTTATTTATGATTTCCTTGTCTCCTTCCTATCTTTTATTTTTTCTGTCCTACCTCATAAGGTACATGTCATAGTGAATATTTTAAAGTCACGGTTTAATCAAAATTAGACTGGTAATTTTTTTATGCCAAAAACAGAAGATCAATTATATTTTAAAGTATTAAATGATATATTTTAAAGTATACTCTTTTTGTAATTATTTAAGTTTATTGGTACATTTTAGATATACATAATGATCACATTCATCATAGGAAATTTGTGCCTGTACATGATATATCTTGATTCTTTTTTTCCCCATCCCCATCCCCTCCATTCAGCCCCTCTTCCCCTCCTTATTTACAAAAGCTTTGCTTCTGCTTTTTCCTTTTTTTGTCATCTTTTTATTTTCTTAAAGTATATTCTTTTCAGATACAAGCTCAAAATATTGACGTAATTATAATTTTACATTAGAAAATATACAATTATCAGAACTAAGAATTAAATAAACTTTTTTGGATTTACCACATTATTTTAAAATTAGCAGGGCTTCTGAAAAACAATACAGTGACCACACCACTTGTGGAATATTAGCACATAGTCTCTGGTGTAGAAGACAAAAGAGCTTTCTCATTTTAATTTGACAAATTGACAATAGCTCATGCTTTTAAGGAAGATTACCATATTAGCCAAACATATATTAGTGACAGATTTCCTCAATATGAATGAAATTACCCATGATCTTTTTCTTGTACCATAAAATGTTGGTAGTTACTTAACTACTGTGATAGTTAACTGATTGTGTCAGCTTGAGTAAGAAATGCCCAACTAAATTGGATCTGCATAGTTCTGGGTGTGGCTGAAGGGATTTACTGAAGACCAAAGGCCCACCCTGAGTATGAAGGACAACAGCCAATAGGCTTGGCCCTCAGTTGGACTAAAAGGGAAATGAAGATAAAAAGTTTGGTTCTTTTTCTTCTGAGGAGCTCTAGACTTCACGTTAGACGTTGTCTCCTGGCTTCCAGCACAGACCCTTCGACCTCCTGATACAGACTCAGGTGAGATACTACACTGAACTCCAGGCCTTCAACTGGATCCTTTGGATCTCCAGCACACAGATAGCCCTTTTGCACTTTTCCACACCTGTCTCAGTACAATATAGTGAATGGTGATTCAAAGCATATACAGCCTTTTGAAGAACCTTGCCCCAGCCCTGCAAGCTACTGCCACTGTAACTATGTCTTCAAAAGATGGTTCCATCCACCTATCAATCCAGCCACTTCTGGGTAGGGAGGAACATAGTAGGACCAGTGAACTCCATGAGCATGAGCCCATTGTCTCACTTCTTTGGATGTGAAATGTATCCTTGGTCAGAATTCCATGACGGTGGGTAGGGCATCTGTAAGTGCATGAATGGTAGTTTTGGAAGAAGCATTACATGCAGGGAAGGCAAATCCATATCCAGAATAAATGTCTATGCCAATAAGGACAAAGTGCTATTCCTTTCCATGGTCACCCTGGGGAATGGTGCCATATCGGGACTCAGTGTTGGTCTCTGCTGCTGGTACATTGTGTATTCAGCAGTGGCTGTAGCCAGATCAGCCTCAGTGAGTGTGAGTTTGTGTTGCTAAGCCCAGGCATAACTTCCATCCCTGTCACCATGGCCACTCTGTTCATGAGCCCATTGGGCAATGACGGGGTGGCTGAGAAAAGAGTTTGACTATCTACAGAATGGGTCATTTTTTCCACTTGATCATTAAAGTCCTCTTCTGCTGAGGTCACTTTTTGGCGAGCATTTACCTGGGTTACAAATATTTTTACATCCTTTGCCTGTATGGAGAGATGTATCCAAATACCTCTTCCCCAAATATTTTTGTCACCCATTTTTTAGTCATGTTTCTTCTAAGTTCCTGACCACCTGGCCAGGCCATTGGCTACAGCCCAAGAATCAGTACAGTCACATGTTTGGCCATTTTTCACTCCAGGTAAAATGTACTACTAGGTGCACTGCCCAAAGTTCTACCCACTGTGTAGATTCACCACTGACCTTAAAGGATGTTCTGGAAAGGGGCTGAAATGCTGCCGCTGTCCACTTGCATGTGGTGCCTGCATAATGGGCAGAACCATCTGTAAAACAGGCTCTAGCCTTCTCTTCCTCTGACAGCTGAGCATATGGTACATCCCAGGAGGCCATAGGTCCATGCTGGGAAACTGAAGGCAATATAGCAGGAGCGGGAGCCATGGGCATCGGAGAAACCTCTTCATGTAACTCACTTGTATCCTCTGGACCTGTTCTGCTTGATCGGGTTTGTACCATTTCCATTGGATGATGGACTGCTGCTGTGCATGTCCAACCTTATGACTCGCTGCATCAGATAATACCCAGCTCATGATGAGCAACTCAGGTCGTATGGTGACCTAGTGTTCCATGGTCAAACATTCAGTTTCCACTAAGGCCCAGCAACAGGCCAAGAGTTGTTTATCAAAGGGAGAGCAGTTGTCTGCGGGTGATGGCAGAGCCTTGCTCCAGAATCCTATAGGTCTCCACTGCAGTTCACCTACGGGGGCTGCCAGAGACCCCACTCAGCACCTCTATGTGCCAGTGACACTTCAGGGACCACTGGGTCTGCTGGATCACATGGCCCCAGTGGGACAGCAGCCTGGACCTGCTGCAGAGCCTTCTCTTGTTCTGGGCCCCACTCAAATCCAGCAGCTTTCTGAGTCACTTGGTACAGGGGCTGGAGTAAAACACCTAGGTGAGGAATATGTTGCCTCCAAAATCCAAATAGGTCCACTAGGCACTGTGCCTCTTTTTTGGGTGCATGGGGAGCCAGATGCAACAGCTTAACTTTTACCTTGGAAGGAATACTTCTACATGCCCCACACCACTGGACTCTTAGAAATTTTACTGAAGTAAAAGGACCTTGAATTGTAGTTGGATTTATTCCCCGTCCTCTAGCCCTCAAATTCTTTTTTTTTTTTTTTTTTTGTGGTTACCGGGGGGTCGACCTCAGGACCTCACGCGCCAGCAGGTGCCCGTGCCGCTGAGCGATATCACCGGCCCCTTTTTCGTATGTGGGATCCGGGAGTCAAACTCAGGCCCTCGCGCTTGCCGGGCAGGCGCTTAAGCCGCTGAGCCATCTCACCGGCCCTCAAATTCTTTACTAACAAATCCAGAACGGTTGCTACCTTCTGCTCACTTGGCCCAATCAGCATAATATAATCAATGTAATGGTCCAGTGTGCTACCTTGTGGGAGAGAAAGGCCATCAAGATCCCTGCAAACTAAGTTGTGACACAGGGCTGGAGAGTTAATATAACTCCGAGATAGGACAGAGAAGGTGTATTGCTGGCCATCAAATTGTTTCTGATGGACCCTATGGAAAGGTGTGGAGAAGAAGGCATTTGCCAAATCCATAGCTGCATACAAAGTACCAGGAGATGTGTTAATCTGCTCAAGCAAGGAAACCACATCTGGTACTGCAGTTGCAATCAGAGTCACTGCTTGATTCAGTTTACGGTAATCTTCCATCATTCTCAAATGCCCGTGCATTTTCTGCACAGGCTAGATGGTAGAATTAAGTAGAGATATGATGGGAACCACTACCCTGGACCTGTCCAGTCTTTGATAGTGGCACTAATCCCTATAATCCCTCCAGGAATGCGATACTGCTTTTGGTTTACTATTTTACCAGGCAGAGGCAACTCTGATGGCTTCCATTTGACCTTTCCAACCATAATAGCCCTCATATTACAGGTTAAAGAACCAATGTGAGGATTCTGCCAAGTACTAAGTATATCTATCCCAATTATGCATTCTGGAACAGGGGAAATGACTACAGGATGGATTCAAAGACCTACTGGACTCACTGTGAGTCAGATCTTTGCCAAAACTCCATTGATCACCTGACCTCCATAGCCCCCTTCTCTTACTGGAGGGCCACACTGATGTTCTGGGTTCCCTGGAGTCAGTGTTAGTTCAGAACCCAGTGTCCAGTAGTCCCCAAAATGTCTGATCATTTCCCTCCCCCATGTACAGTCACTCAGGCAAAAGATCTTAAGTCCCTTTGGAGAACAATAGGAGAAAAATTGACCATAAAAATTTTTGGTGCACCAGGTTCCTTCCCCAAGGGGACCTGGCCTCCTCTTCATTCAAAGGGTTCTGGGTCTGTAAACTGGCTCAAATGCAGGAACTGGTCAAGGGGCATGATTTCCTGTTATTATGATTTATGTTCGTTTACCCTTAAATTTTTTTGATTATATAAATCTAGTATAAATTTTGTAGGCTTCCCATCTATTTCACTTTTGGGAACACTGTCGCCAATGCCATAGGTCTACACGTCAGGCCATTCTTATCATTGTTCTGCTTCTGCTGTCCAGTATGATAAGTACATGCACCCTGCCTTTGGCTATTAAGTGGTGCCACTTAACCCTTGCTCTGGGATCTAATTAAGCCTATTGCCCTTAAGTTTCCCAATTGAGTAACCATGGATCACACTGTAAGGTCTGGCATACAGAGAAGAGCAATGACAGAGCTCTTCGGGGATGCCCATGCTCCCCTCACAAATCTGTTTCTCAACGTGTTAGTGAAGGTATACTTTCTGGATCATCCCAGTCGAATTAGGTTTAACATGACAAATCCACTCTGGCATTCCCATTTCCCTAAGGCTCTGAATCTCCTCAACAGTAAGCTGTGGAATATCAGGCATCTCTAACTCATTTACAGTGGGCCATCTTTTGATCCATACCATAGCCAACCAGCCAAATAAACTATTAACACCTTTTTTTTAACTCCATGAGCTGCAACATTAATTTCAGAATCTTTGCTGAATGGGCCCATGTCAAAAAACATCCTGATCCATGTGTATATTTTTGCCACCATTATCCCGCACTTGTAAAACCCATTCGCACATATGCTCATCAGGCCTCTGTTTATAAGAGTTAGAAAACTCAAGTAGTTCTTCAGGAGAATAGCGGACCTCATCATGGGTCACACTGTGTACTTCACCCTTAGGAGTCTGTGATTTGAGCCTGGTTATGGGCGTAGAGGCAAAAGTGGGTGGTGAGGGTGGGTCCTGAGGAGAGTTCACGTTATCACACTTGGTCAACGTGGGATTAGTTTCTTCAGGTGTAACTAGGAGAGGCCCACACCACAGGGGGTGGGTGTGGGGATGCCTGCACTTCTGTTGGGTGGGGGGGAATCTCCTCCTCTGTCAAAATAATCTCATTAGAATCTAGAAGCTCAGAATCTTCAGCCTTGTCAGGACCCACCCAAACATCTCCATTCCAGTTTGTGGGATCCCATGCTTTTCTGATCAGCGCCCTCACCTTTATTTCAATACTCTTTGAGGCTGAGCATTAAACTTACATTGTAGTTCAGCCAATCAAATTATGAGAGCCTGTGTGTGGGTTTCTGCAATCTCAGCCCTGTGGCTAAAGGAGAGATTCTCTTTCAGGACACACTTAGAAACTTTTTAAGTTTTTTAGGTGTGTCTGGAGCTGGGAATTTGAATCTTTGAGGCTTCATTTTCCTTTGTTAATTTGTTCTCACAGTCAGAAGACTTTAGATTTCCTATGGTTGTTTTGAGCTTGTTGTTTTCCTTCACTAGTTTTTCTCTAGAGATGCGAAGACCAACCATTCAGCATCATTGTTTCCCACTCTGCCAAAAATATTCAAAACTTTCATGTATGAAGTCACTAAATTCCTTACCTCTCACAAGTGGTAAATTAGAATAATCAAGTGGATCTACACTGCATATTACTTTAAACAGTTCATGCCAAGTACTGTCAGTATTCCCCACAGAATTAGGAGAGACCATGGTGTCTTTAGGTCTCATCAAATTAAATAGCTAACTCCAGGAACCCTTAAAGCCATTAAAGCATTTCATCTTTATTTACAGTTCTGTTTCTCTTCAGCCACTTCTGGTACCAAAATCTGTATCACTCAGTGCTTACTAGAGAAACAGATACAATGCAAGATATACAAATATATGAGAATTTACAGATTGGCTTATAATGGCCACCCGTGGAGTCACATGTGGAAGAGTGCAAGGTCAGTCTGCACACTGGAGATCCAAAAGATCCAGTCAAAGGCCTAGGGCTCAGTGTAGTGTCCCATGCAAGTCCGTATCAGGAGGCTGAAGGGTCTGTGCTGGAGGCTAAAAAGGCTGCACTGGAAGCCAGGAGATGACGTCCAAGGTGAAGGCAAAGACTGGAGCTCCTCTGAAGAAACAAAAGTGTGCCTTCTTTCTTTGTTTCCCTTTTACACCATTCTGATGACCATCCTCCCTAGGGGGTGTCCTCCATACCCAGAACTATGCTGAGCCAATTTAGTTGGTCATTTCTTACTTAAATTGACACAATCAGTTAACTATCACATGCAGCTATTTGATCTTTGACAAAGGGACCAAGAACATAAACTGAAGGAAAGATAGCCTCTTTAATAAATGGTGCTGGAAAGATTAGTTATCTACATGCAATAGATCGAGTCTAGACCCATATATCTCACCATATACTAAACTAAAATCAAAAGGGATCAAAGATCTAAATGTTGAAACAGGAACATTTAATCTACTAGAAGATAAAAGAGGTACAGCCCTGGAAGACGTAGGTGTATGCAAGAACTTTCTGAACCTAACAGAACCCTAAAAGTGGCACAAGAAATAGTACCAAGGTTCAACAAATGGGATCACATCAAATCAAAGAACTTCTGCACAGCACAGGAAACAACCAATAGAGAGAAGAGACAACCTACAGAATGGGAAATGTTTTTTGATAGTTGTTCTTCACACAGAGGAGTAACATCTAGAATATATAAAGACCTGAAAAAGATTGGACTCTCCAAAATAAAAGACCTAATAAAAAAAATGGGGAACAGAAATGAATAGACACTTCTCAGCAGAAGTAGAAATGGCCAATAAATATATGAAAAAATGTTCAACTTCACTGGCCATTAGGGAAATGCAAATTAAAACTACTTTGAGATACTATCTTGCCCCCAAAATAGTGGTTATCATCAATGAAATCTAATGCTCTTATTGATGTGGGGGGGAAAATTCTACATTGTCAGTACAACCAGTATGGAAATCAGTGTGGTGACTCCTTAAAAAACGAAAAATAGAAATTCCATTTGAGCCAGCAGATTCACAACACAAGAGGTGGCAAGGGGATTTTCTTTACTTGAAGAGGCACTGTTAGTTTTGAGGCACTGGACCCCAACATAGAATGACACAAAGGTTGCAGCAGCCATTGAGAATGGCATCCAGTGCTACCGAGTCATCTATGATGAGAAAAGAGAGCTACTACTCAGACATCACTGCATCACTTTTGCAAGAGTATAGATAAGGCTGGGCATGGTGGTGCACGCTTGTAATCCCAGCACTCAGGAGGCTGAGGCAGGAGCATCACTGTGAGTTCAAGACCAGCCTGGGCTACTCACTTGAAGTGAGTTCAAGCCCAGCCTGAACTACATAGTGAAGTCCTGTCTCAAAAAAAAAAAGTAGAATTGAATCCATCAAAAAACCTGTGTCATCTACATCAGGTGTGAGCAAAATTCCATCTTGGCCTCCATCTTCTTTTGCTGATGATCCTTCAGCTCCACCATCTCCCACATCCAGTTAGTAACTCTCCCTTCTTGTCAGTGCACTCCATGCAATCTCCTATATGCCGATTGTTATACTGTACTGTATTACCATTTCAAGGTAAGTGTAAAAGTAAAATTAGTTTATTTACAGTTGGCATGCTGTACTGTTCCACCATTTTTAGGTAACTGTAAAAGTAAAAATAGTTTATTTACAACATTGTGTGTGCATGTATTTGGGTTTGTTATGCTTTACATTGTATATATGTGTCAAAGGTGTATAAGACTCACTTTGTCAGACTTACAAATGAATCCAACTTACAGTTTGTCAATATCCAGTTGGCATTTGTAGCTGTTGATACCACTGAATTTACTATAGGCAAGGTAACATAGTAGTGGAAAACAACTGGTTTTCTCTCTATGCCAATATCTGGATTTCCTATAGATCATAAACAATAAAAAAGGATGTACATATGCACAGGAATGTGGTAAAACAAGGCAATGAAGACCCCCCCCAGGGTTTTCCAACTCTTTTAAGGGAGATTAAAGGGGCATAAATGGGAGGGAAGCAATATGCCTAATAGCAGAACTCTACAAAAAGGGTTATACAATAGACAAACCAGATGTGTTCCAAGAGGAACTCAACCAAAAGTTCACAGAAATATCACTCAACCTACCCAAAGTGGATATGGGGGATATAAGTAACAAATTGGAAGAGTTGACCAAATTGGTTCAAAACATGAATGACAAATTCACCCAAGATTTAGAATCCTTGAAAAGATATCGCACAGAAATACCTGAAATGAAAAACTGTATAGAATTCATAAGTTGCAGACTTGACCAATGTGAAGACAGTGTCTGAAATTGAGGGCAAAATGGTAAATTATGAAGAAGCACTCAGAAAGACAACAAAAAATAAAGAGAGAGAATAAAGAAAGATCAACCGGAAGCTACTAGATGACACTAAAAAGACCAACCTAAAGCCAATTGGAGTTAAAGAAAAGCTAGAAAATAACACAGAAGGAATTCTTATGTTTACAGAAATCATAGCAGAAAATTTCCCAAATATGAGAAAAGAGTTCAACATACAAGTAAGTGATGCTACCAGAACACTAAACAATTATGATTTAGAAAAGAAGCTCACTAAGACATATCCTTATTAAATTGCCAGATATAAAAAAAAAAACCTCAGAATTTAAAAAGCAGTCAGAGAAAAAAGTCACATATAAAGGTAAGCCCATTAGAATGACAGCAGATTTCTAAACACAAAACTTAAAGGCTGGAAGAGCTTGGAGTGAAGTATTTCACGCCATAAGAACAAATAACGTCTGACTGGGTATGGTGGTGCATACCTGTAATACCAACACTTGGGAGGCTGAGGCAGAAGAATTGCTATGAGTTCAAGGCCAGCCTGGGCTACATAGTGAGTTCAAGACCAGCCTGAGCTACATAGTGAGATCCTGTCTCAACAAAAGCAAACAAACAAATAACAAAAAATAGCTTCTGCCCCAGATTAACACACCCAGCAAAGGCTTCCATCAAAATACATGGAGAAATAAGGACATTTCATAAAAAAGAAGAGCTCAAGATATATACAACTATGAAACCAGCACTCCAGAAAATACTCAAGAGTATCCAAGACAGAAATGATGAAACCAATAAAGCTAAAAACTCAGTTGAAATTAATTGACCAAGCAAGGTCAATTAATTGACCAAGCATGGTCAGTGGATAAACAACAATAAATGACAGGAAAAGAAAAGCAAAGGAATCATGAACAGAGAAAGAGTCAGTTGATAGTAAATAATCAACACATCTCAGTAGTATCTCTTAATGTTAATAGCCTCAACTCTCCAATTAAATGACACAGATTGGCAGACTGAATTAAAAAAACAGAATCCAACAGTCTGTTGCATTAAGAAACACATCTAATCCAAACAGATATTCATAGACTAGAAGTCAAATGATAGAAAACAATATTTCATTTACCAGGACCCTGAAAACAAGCAGGAGTAGCAACTTTAATCTCACATTTGGTAAAAATTTCACGCTACAACTGATTAGAACAGATAAAGTTCACTATATACTACTCAAGGAAACAATCCAACAAGAAGAAATAACACTGTAAATATTTATGCACCAAATACAGTGGTATCTATCTTCCTAAAACAAATACTGTTGAACATAAAAGATCAAATAAATACACAACCATAGTAGAGACACTTAATACCCCACTTTTGCAAAGAGACAGATCAACTAAACAGAAAATCAATAGAGAAATATTAGAGCTGAAACACACCCTTGAAAATATGGACTTAATAGATATCTACAAGCATTCCACCCCACTACAATATAGTACATTGTTTTCTGCCAAGCATGTTACTTTCTCCAAAATAGATCACATACTAGTGCTCAAGTCCTGCTTAAATAAATATAAAAGAATTGAAATCACCACATTTGTACTATCAGATCACTGTGCCATGAAAATGGAAATAAATGACAGAAGAAATCGTGGAAAATGTAGAAGCACCCAGAAAATTAATGACACCCTCCTAAACAACCAGTGGGTCACAGAAAAATATCAAAGAGGAGATTTAAAAAATTCTGGAAGTTAGGGCCAGTGAGATAGTTCAGTGGCACGGGTGCCTGTTGGCGCGTGAGGTCCTGAGTTCGACCCCCGGTACCCACAAAAAAAAAAAAAAAAGACTAAAGAATCAACAGATTGAAGAGCTGATTCTTTGAAAGAATAAAAAAAAAATAGGTAAACCTTTAGCCAAACTTACTGAGAGAAAGGGAAAAAAGACATCAATACAATTAGAAATGACAAAGGTGAAATCACAACAGACACCATCAAAAGTCAGATAATAGTAACTACTATGAGAAAATTGTATTCCAACAATTCAAAAATTGGAAAATTGTGGAGAAATGGACAGATCCTTAGACTCATAGAAATTGTCAAAGCTAACACAAAAATACCAAACAACCCAGTAACAAGCAATAAAATTGAGACAATAATAAATGAGTTACCAACTATAAAAGGCCAGAACTTGATGGATTCACTACTAAATTGTACGAAAACTTTAAGAATGCCATATCACCTACACTCCTCAAGCTCTTCAAAGAAATTGAACAGAGTGCTTCTGAATTCATTGTGGAAGCCATCATCACACTGACTCCAAAACCAGATAAAGACCTAACTGAAAAGGAAAACTACAGACCAATTTTCTTAGTGAACATAGAGGAAAAAACAAACATTAGCAAATATAATGCAGCTCATCATCAAAAGATCCTACATCATGACCAAGTAGGTTTCATCCCAGAGATGCAAGGTGGTTCAACATATATACATCAATAAATGTAATACATCACATAAAGAGAAATGAGGTAAAAAAAAAAAAAACTATATGAACATATCAATAGATGAAGAAAAGGCTTTTGATAAAATCCACCACCACTTCATGATAAGAACCCTGAAAACATAGAATGATCATACCTGAATTTGATAAAAGCTATTCATGACAAACCAATGGCCAACATCATATTAAATGGGCAAAAACTAAAATTATTCCCTCTAAAATTAGGAATAAGACAAGGATGCCCATTATCACTACTGGAGAGCCCATTTGGGACCCCTCCTCTCAGGAGCTATTCCTGTTCCCCATTCGTATTCCCCATTCCTTTTCTCCAATAAATTTTCCCACTCTTAACCTCTGTTGTTCCTTAGAATTCATTCTTCCACTTCAGGGAATGTGAACTTGGCATATCTGACATCTAGCATTTCCCTATACCATCTTGGAGGTCCCACCAAGATCTTTGGAAGGAGGTATGAGTTTGCTTTTGTTTCATGGCACCCCTAAAATATTTTGACTGTATTCTGGATTGTGGCTCACTTAGGTAATCGAAAATTGTCATTCTTGAATTTTATGCTTTGTCTTTGTCAGTTGCTTATTCTTGTCTCTTTTATGCACTGTCTTTTGTTAAAATGATGGTAAATTTAAATTGAGAACATGGGAAGATGATGACATGTGTTTGATGGGATGTTTTACTCCTGTTTTGTGTATGCTGCATTTTGGACTTAGTTGCTGACCTTAGTAGTGTTCCTGGTTCGACTGACGTGGTTTGTTATCTCATCTTAGACAACAGGGCTCGGGAGAAGTATGTTAGAGCACACCCCCGTGGACTTTGATATGAAATGCTGTAAAATGGGTCTTTTATGAAATCTAGTTTATATTTAGAAAATATACATGTCTATTAATAAATCATGGGACCTCATCTGCCAGTTAAAACACAGTAGGCTAGCAGCCATTCTGAAGACTTGAGGGACAGGTTTCACTAAGATAAACTGGCCCCAATCCTCCCCTATGCTTTAGAGAAAATGTTGAGCCTGTTCTGCCTCAGGTTCCTTTCTGGCCTAATCTGATGAAGAGGCAATCTTAGCTCTTGAGATTCCCCATTCCGAACTTTCCAAGCTAAGAGTGATGACTCACGAAGTTGTCTCAGTAACTCACCATGAGCATGAGAAGAAAAGACTTCCTTATTCTGATCTCATTTCTGATGATTTCCTGCCATTTTGTACTTTCCTTTTTTAGAAGCATGTAAGATTTTAGAGAGAGGAACCTTTCCCTCCTACTCAACAAATAAGAACCTTCAAGTTGAACCCATAGAAAATAAGTGTTTGTTAATGCTGAAGACAGGGAAGTCATCTTGGATAAAGACAGCTTAGGCTTTTATCCGTCCCTTATAGAACTGTTACAAGCAGTGGTTACTCTGTCAGCTAATTAAACACTCTTAGAGCAGCTGCCACTCTTAGAGCAGGGGCAGATTTCCCCAGAACTTTCTGGTGAATCCCCACTGAAGCAAATGGCCAATGGAATGTTGACTATTATCACCACTTCTATTCAACATAGTACTCAAACATATAGTCAGAAAAATTAGGCAAGAGGAAAAAATAAAAGGGATAGGGCTGGTGAGATGGCTCAGCAGGCCTGCCTGGCAAGCACGAGGGCTCAAGTTCAACTCCCAGAACCCACATACGAAAAAAGGGCCGGTGATATCACTCAGCGGCACGGGCGCCTGCTGGTGCGTGAGGTCCTGAGGTCGACCCCCGGTACCCACAAAAATAAAATAAAATAAAATAAAAATAAATAAAAGGGATACATTTTGGAAAGGAAAAACTCAAATTATCATTATTTGCAGATGACATGATGCTCTACATAGAAGATCCAAAGATTTCCACAAAAAACCCTAAGATTTAATAACCAATTTCAGGAATGTAGCAGGATAAGAAATCAACACACAAACAACAATAACATTTTCATATATCAATAATGAACTTAATGGGAGGGAAATTATGAAAACAATACCATTCATGGTAGCATCAAGAAAAATGAAATATCTAGGAGTTAACACAGAAGTCTCTTCTATCAGTGTCCCTAACCTCACCCGTGGTATGGGTCTGTACATTCTGGTGCATCAGTACTGCCCTGTGGAATACAATTTCTCAATGTTGGAATGTAAAGTAATTTGTTATAATCACTGTGGAATTTCAACTCAAGATGGTGATGGTGATGGGGGAGGGGAGGGAGAGAAGATGCTGCCTAACACAAAGAGGGGCTGTAGCCAAAATTACTGTGGAAATTCCTTAAATTGCTCATAAAGTACAATTTGCATATGCAGTATAGATATGCATTATCATTTATAAATGCAGTCTGTACACAATAAGATTTCCAAAGGATGCATATTGAAATGAAGTTGCACTATTTCACCATACCAATGTATTTTGAATTTGCATTATCAAATGCATATATGCTGCGAATAGCACTGCATCATTTCAAATGGAAAAATGCAAAAGTGTGTTAGAAGAGCTTCAGTGTTGTTCCCACTGTAATATAACTGTTCTGCAACCTCATATGTTCTCTTAAGTAGGAAAAGAGCTAGCATCACCAGAATTGGGAAATGCCCTAAAAACTTCAGTTAAGTGCCTCAGGCTATGGTGAAGGGCATGGCCTAGAGCATGAGGGGGGCTATCTCTTCTTCTGAAACTAGAAGGAGACCAGGTGCTTAGACAGGAAAGTTTGTATCTTGGCTGAAAAGTAAGAGCTTTTCATCCTTCATCACCTCTACTTTTCCTGTGAAATGGAAGCCAGAGATATTTAAAGTAAAGGTAGGGAAGGAAGCAGATAGAGGATGTGGATTTGCATGTTTCAGAATGACATTAGGAGAAAGAAGAAGTTGAGGAGAACAGCCCAGGTCTTTGATGGTTTTTGTTTTTGTCTTGGTAAAAAATTTCAATATTTCTGCTAATAGAAGGGAAAAATAAAATGATCAAGTACAGAGGCTCATCAGTGGGAAGGTGGTGGTCTGGACACGCAGTAGGAGAGACACACTGGGTCCTTTAGAGCCTGGCACTGGGGAACAAGAAGCAGAGTGGTTTTGACGTTGTTGTTGTTGTTGTTTCCTTGGTTACTGTGTGCTCTCCAAACCAAATTCCTGTGATCAAGGACATAAAGTCTTAATTTTATAAAGAAAGTCAAACCAAATTCACAATTAAAGGTTAAAATGAACTCAAACTAACAAAGTGTAGAATTCTTAAAACCTTGCGGAAGGCAAGTCCATGTAAGCTGTCCCTTTCCCCTGTGTTAGGGTCCTCCCATTCAAATGCAAACAAAGGCTGGCTGGCAGGGGCCACTCACAGGCAGAAGAAAGCATCCTTCAAGTCCAAGCAGGTGAACCAGGCAACGTTGGGAGGGAGCAGATTCAGGCGAGCGTATGGGTTCGGGACCATTGGATGTAAAGTCACAGTGGCTCTATGGACGACATGGAGATCCCGCACGGAGATCCTGGGTGGAAGTCGCCCTTTGATCTCTTTACTGGGAGCAGGGGGCCGTTCACGGTGACTGACAGTCTGTTAGAATCCCTATCTGCTTTAATCTGGAGATGTGGAGCAGAATCCCAAGGCGAGCTTCTCCTGAAATCAGGTGCTGCCTGACCGCAACAGGAGCGGCACTCGGTTTGAGGTCAGTTATCAGAGGGGCACAGTTAACAGCCAGCCCCGGCGGGAGTCTTCTGCCCATGCATCTGGAAATGTGGTTTTTAAAATCTCAGGATTACAGTCTCTGGGTGTTTCTGTCTGATGTAGTCACCACTCTTCTTCCCAGGGCACAGTCAAAGTCAGTATCAAGTCTGGAGATGCGGGCTTAAGCGTGAGAGTTGCTGGCTGGTGCAGGGCAAAGAAAATAGCTGCCCCCAGTTTTAAGAGCAGATCCCATCCCAAGAGAGGAATAGGGCATTCAGGCTCAGACAGGAATTTATGTTTGACTAAATGTCCACCAATCTCACAGGTTCTGCTCTGGCAGAACTTTTTCTCAGTGGGGGTCTCCGTGGCACCAACCACTTGAGTCTTCCAGGAGGTCAAAGGAGCAACTGGCTGAGTTACCACAGAATGTTCTGCCCCACTGTCCACCATGAGAGTCACTGGTTTTCCCCCATTGTAGCAGTGACTGTGGGCTCCAGGGGGCCTAGTCTTATAGAGCCCAGTCTGGCCTACTCATTATCATTGAAAAGCGAGAGCAGCAGGTCAGGCTGTGGCAGGCTTGGTTCTTTAGGAACTTGCTGATCTTTTAGGTGAGGGGACATCTGTCTTTCTAATGTCCCAGTTGTTTGCATCAGGCACATTGGTTTGGAGCCAAGGCATGACCGCCCATTTGGAATCAGGGACCCTGTGGGGCTTTGTTATCTTTGTTCCAGTAATGAGGTTGATTCGCCTGGGGTTTCTCCGAGAGTGGCTTCCCTGCGATCACTGCCAAAAGAGCAGTCTGTGGCATTTATGTTCTTTTTTTCTTCTCTTTCCCAATTTACAGAAAGCTTCTGGGCTATCTGAAGCAGGTGGGAGGCATTCATGCTAGAAAACCCATCAATTTTCTGAATCTTCCTGTGGATGTCAGGGGCACACTGTGTCACAAAGACTGAATTTATCATTTGCTGATTTTCTGGGGCCTCAGGATCAAATGGGGAATAGGTTTGGTATGTTTCACATAGTCTCTCATAAAATTTAGCAGGGCTTTCATTAGATTCTTGGATAATTTCAGCAATCTTGGACATGTTAATGGGCTTTTTTCCTCTCTCTTTTATCTCTGCCAGAAGAGCCTCTTGATACAGTTTCAAAGCAGTGAGGCCCTCTGTAGTATTGAAGTCCCAGTCTGGACAGGTGGGAGGGAAGGCAGTGTTTACCCAGGAGACAGGGTCAGCAACAGTGTCTGGAATTCTAGCCTTCAGCCAGGTTCGTCCCCCTTCAAAAATACGAGTAGGCTCTTCAGTGCTGAAGAGGGCCAAGAGAATTTGTTGGCAGTCTTCCCAGGTGGGCTGATGTGTCCAAAAGATCACAGTCAGGAGATTGATCATGGCTTGGGGCTTTTCCAAGTAGGAGGGAGGGTGATGCTTCCAGTTGAGGGTATCAGTGGAGCTGAAAGGGTGGTAGTATAAAGCAGGTTGCTGATTTGGTCCCCTTTGACCAGGATATCCTCTGAGAGGCATTGGAGATGTGCCGAGCCAGCAGCAGATGGGGCTTGGCTCAGGGGACTCCTGGGAGCTAGGCTGCAGTGGGGGTGTTGTGGGTGGCAGAGATAGGGCTAGCTGTGGTGTGGGAAGTGCAGACAGCAGAGACAGAGCTGTAGAGTCTAGGAGAGCAGCTGGCGGTGAACTAGGTGGGATTGAGAGTAGTGCAATTGGTGGCTGCAATGCAGCGCTGACCCCAGAGCTTGGGCAGATGGCTGGGGGCTGGCAGGGAGCTTCTTCTGGGGGTGGCAGAGGCCCCGGCAGGTTCAGGTTGTTACCCATATAAGGTGGGCGAAAGCCCTCCTCAGAATTATCAGGTAGGATGGGATAAATCTTCTTAGCCTTTTGGGTCTTCATTTGTCTAGGGGATTTGTGCTTTGGAGTCTCTGCTTTTGTTACCAAGAGAGTTCCCTTTTCCTGGCAGGCACAGGCTTGGAGCCAGGGTGGTAGATTTTTACATAAATTCAGCCAGCAGTCGATATAGGGGAATTGATTCGATTGGCTTTCTGGACTAGGCTTGGCGATCAGGTTCCAAACCTGGTGGACAATTTCTATGTTCAGAGTGCCCTCTGGCGGCCAAGTAGGGCATAGGCATGGCCATTCAGTTTCACAGAAAGTGTTGAGGTCTGTTGGTTTCAGGTGTACTCTGTAGTCTTCCGCAAAGCCTTTCTTCAAATTCTTCAGCACACATCTAAGGGGGGTCACTCTACTCTGGCTTTTACCCAGGCTTACTGAGTAACTCCCTATAGTGTGTGTTTGTGAGCCTTTGAATGGAGTCGCAACAGACAAAGGAAGGTGTGCCTTTCTCACAGAGAAAGACCAGATGCTCATCAGCTCTGGGCGCTCCCCTGGCAGGGACACAGGTCCGTCCAGGCAGTAGGCGCATGCATATAAACCCCGCACCAGGGCCGGTGAGATGGCTCAGCGGCTTAAGCGCCTGCCTGGCAAGCGCTAGGGCCGGAGTTCAACTCCCTGAACCCACATACGCAAAAAGAGCCGGTAATATCACTCAGCAGCACAGGTGCCTGCTGGCGCGCAAGGTCCTGAGGTCGACCCCTGGTACCCACAAAAAAAAAAAAAAAAAAAAAAAAACCCGCACCAGGTCAGACCCCCAGCGGGCCTTCTCTGTGGAGCACAGACAGAATGACCTCTTGCTTACATCTTCTGTTACAGACAGTCATTCAGCAGGCATTTGGAGGTTAATACATTCCCACCCCCAAACCCCGGGGCAAAATCTAACTGAATCCGAAACAGAAGCTGACTGTTCTAACACAGGCTGCTAGCACAGTCTCTGAGGGGCGATCGGGTCCCTGCTTCATCCTGGAAGGGGATGGAATTGACAAGCTGAGGCTGAAACTGACAGGCTAAACTGAGGGACGTCCCAGGTGTCCTACCTTCTCCATGGGCCTGACCTTATTGCGTTCTGCATCCTCTTAGAGTCCGATGAGGTCGCTGCTGTCGAGCAGGGCTCCCACTCCTGGACCGCTGAGGAGACTCCAAGAAAAAGACCAGAGGGCGTGCCTTCTCCACCGCAAGTCAGAGAGTGAGTCTCTGCCCAATCAGCAGGCTTCCATCAGTGACCAAAAAGGTCAGCACGATGTCTCCCAGGCGAGACCCCAAGAAATGTTGCAGAAAAAGCGGGACCCAGCCAGATGGAAGACACTTAGCACCGAGGAAATTAGAAGGCAAACAAACTTTGTTTACACCAGTGGGCTGGGGGACACTGAGGTCCAAATCACCAGGCTCGTCTTGGGGTTAAACAGTCGCTTATATAGGTTGTTAACAGTAAATACAAAAGGCCAATAACAGGATATTCTGTAGTTGGCTACATATTGTCTTGTCATACATTGCTAGGCAGGTTTGGTTCAGGCAAGTTAATTGGGGGCTTTCTGTCCTGGTAACGGGGAGGTCAAGGCTAGGGTGAGCAGGAAAAATCAATCACTGTCTTAGACTAAGCTGAACTGTCTCGGAGTGATAGCTCCTTGAAACCTGGGAACAGGTTCACATAACTAGATGCACTTTGTTTGCGATATATTTATCTTTATGTGCTGCAGCTGGTGTTGGAATGCCAAGGCTAGCTGAGTTCTGCCACTTTCTAATTATGGGAGCAGTCTCTGTCTGTCTTTTCCATCCTTGAATATAGTGGCAGACTTACAAGTTTTAAAAGTTATAAGATTTCCTTTACATTTACAATTATATTTACATAAGCACTTAGCTCCTGATTTACTAGAATAACAAAAATCTTTCTTTAGAAGGGTGATCTAGAATCAAGATTTCTCACTCTATTACAATATCCCTTGTAATGCAGAAATCTCATCTACAAAATTATCAAGATATGGTCTATTGCCTTTGTCAGATGATCATAGAAATAGGAAGCTTACTGGGAGTTAGTCAGGCTCCAGATCTTAGAGATGAGCATACAGAAAAAGATCAAATAAAGACAATGCAAATATGGTTTGTGGGGGTCCAGGAAGGTCAGAACTCTCTTGGAGCTAAGACAAAGACCTCTCTGGACTGTCCATATTTATTGGGTCCTTAACAATTCAGGGGGGTGCAGGAGGAGGAGGGCACATTGGAGGCAAAAGCCCGTGAAAATGAGCAAGGCCTTGAGAAGTAGAACAAAGACATTCTTAAGCAATAAATCTTGTTAATGGGGAGTGCTCTCTTATCTCTGAGATTGGCAGTTTATTGCCCTGGAATCCTTTGAGTGAGACTCAACTCCCGCAGCCACCGTGTTTTCTTGTCCTCAGAGACTGTGAATGTGAACTTTTCCTGTATAGTCAGAGAGTACCATGTTCAGCAACTTCATCCTTGCACAGCCCGGTCCCCAACAGAAGCTAATCCTCTGGACACCATAGTTTGCTAGGTAGGCTGGGCTTCAATTTGAAATAGTTTGTATCCTTCAACTGGCAAATCTAATTTTACATTGTTTTGTTTTGTTTTGTTTTGTTTTGTTTTTGAGACAGAGTCTCTCTATGTAGCCCACACTGGCCTCAGACTTGTAGCAATTCTCCTGCCTCAGCCACCCAAGTGCTGGGACTACAGGTGTGTGCCACCATGTCCAGCTGACAAATCTAATTTTATACCCTGATGAAACATAGGAAAACTGATATATTCTCTCTCTCTTTCTCTCTCTTTCTTTGTCTCATTATAAATACACCCTTTTCTTCAATTAACCTCATTTTTAGATCTCTTTATCCTGATCTTCCAAACCTTCCAAATGTATTTTGCTTGGTCAGTGTCTATTTTTAGTGCAGTGCCCAAAATAAAACTGACTTTGCCGTCTGTAGCCCAGCTGGCAGAATTCAGGCATTTCTATTAATGCTACCCATGTTTTCCTTACAGAGTTTTGTAGCTGCGACACTTCTTCTCCTACACTTGAGTCACAGTTTTTCCTGAATAGCTTTATGCCACATGGCACACTAAGCTGCGACACACTGAGTAGATTTAAGAGCCAGTGTTTACTCTTGAAAGTGCAGTATCACTAGACCTCAATGAATGCGTTTCCTCTGCTTTACAAACTTACCATTTTCCTACTTAAAAGAAGGGGCTGAGGATGTAGCCCAGTGATAGAGCGTTTGCCTAGAATGTGTGCTCCAGCACTGCAAAAAATACAATCAAGTACATAAATGATTCTTTTGACAAACTTTGATGCTCAGACCCAGCCTCCATGTGGAACCCAGAGTCACACAGCAGGGCCTCGAAGAGGATCTCCATGCAGCTCCCGGGCTGAGGGCGGAGCGCTTAGGATGGGTTCTGCACTGGACTTCCTGATGATGTAAAAGTCAGCAAAGCTGTCCCCGTAGTAAAAGATGATTGAGAATTTTTTTCTGGGAAGTGTTTAGCCTAGGAAGCCAGGACCTAAATATTATCTTGGCTACAGTATCAGCTCCTGCAGCAGTAATAGAATTGTGTGCAGCCCGTAACAGAACGGAATCCTGCCACTCGGGGAAAAGCCGTGGGTAATTCCGGACAAATGTGTATTATACTTCTTTGTTAAATATCTATTAATAAGTTAGGTATTTACCATAACAGAGGTTTTTAGCTTGACTTCTCATGCTCTCCTTTATCAGAATAATACACATGTTCCCATGAACATGTGATGCAGATTAACTCAAAACATTTTTACTGTTAACAGAAAAAACAGTAACTGCACATATATGTGTGTGTGTGTATGTGTGTGTTATAAGTGGCTACAAGTTAGAGTCTATATGAAGTAAATATAATGTGCAGAATATATATTTTCCTAGAAGGAAGATAATTCTTAACCAATTTAATTTCTGTCTAGAATTTAAATACAACTTATCATATTTTTTGTGTTCCAAGGACTTTGAAGGCAACTGTGTTCTTAATTTAAGAAATTTGACTGTTTTGCAGTAATTTGACTGTTTTGTAAGTAATATGTTCTGGTTTGAAGTGATGTTATATCTCTTTACAAACCAAATAGATCCTTAGTATGGTCAGAAGGCAGCCAAACATGTACATGGGACAGAAAGGTGTGATTTAATTCATCCCTCATCATAAGTGTCTCCACTCTCTGCCAACATGCCTGTAACAAAAGTCAGGTTAACAAGAGAAAAGCATAATAGATTTATTTAATCAAAGTTTTAGGTGACACAGGAAGCCTCAGAAATAAAGATCCAAAGACCCAGGGAAAATTGTCCATTTTTCTGTTTGCGTTCATTGAAAAATGGACAGCCATGTAGAAATGTGATTGGACAAAGGGTCTGACCCAGTGGTAATAGATCAAGGGCAGAAACCACAAGAGTGTGTGGCTTCCTTCCTCTTGTGGGTGGGCAGGATTCCTGAAACGAGGCTCGCAGGACCTTCCACCAGACAGGGCAGGTCGGAGAGTTCTCTGTGGCCAGCTCCTGCACTGAAAGACGGGGAGAGACTAGAGAAATATAGCTAGGTCTTATGGCTGGATTTGAGGGGAGGGGTTCTGGTTCCTGTGGGCTGCCCTGAGGAAGAAAGGGGAGCAGAGAAAGAAGGACAGAAGAGGGATAGAAAGATCTTGCTTCTGCAGCTGCTCCATGCCCTTCTGCTCACAGTCCTCAGCACACCAGAGCACCGCACTTTGGCTGTCGTCTCCAGAGCCCTCACACGCGCACAGTGAGTGTGTCAAAGTCTTGCTCGGACTTCACGTTTGTTGAAATCAAAGGACATGAAGTTCAAAGCAAGGGTAACCTCAGCTTCTGTTACGGTTTGTGTCTAGATGTCCCCCCGAAGCCTCATGCAGTCATGGAGACAGGCTTCTAGAGTCTGTGACTGATTCATGGTCCAATGCTGGGATTATGGGTGTGAGTGCTACACCCACCCTGGGACGGGCAGCCTGCACACAGTATAAGGGAGGAAAGAGGTTGCTCTCGTGCTCCTCCCTTTTTGCTCTTGTTGCTTTTGCTATCTTCTGCCGCCATGAACTGTTGCCCCTCTGCCATGCACCACCCTGCCTTGGAGCCAGCTGATATGGACTGAAACCTCCACAAACTGTGAGCTAAATAAACCTTTCCTTCCTTAATTTTGGGCTTCAGGTATTTTGTCTCAGCAACGAGAGAAAAGTAACTGTTATGGTTTGTGTCTCGATGTCCCCCCAAAGCCTCATGCAGTCATGGAGGCGGCCTTCTGGAGTTTATGACTGATTCATAGTCTAATGCTGGGATTATGGGTGTGAGTGCTACACCCACCCTGGGGCGGGCAGCCTGCATGTAATATAAGGGAGGGAAAGAGGTTGCTCTCTCTCTTGCTTGCGCACGCTCCTCCCTTTTGCTCTTGCTTGTTTTTGCTGCCTTCCGCCGCCATGAACTGTTGCCCTCTGCCACGCCACTCTGCCTTGGAGCCAGCCAAGTATGGACTGAAGCCTCCACAAACTGTGAGCCAAATAAACCTTTCCTTCCTTAATTTTGGGTGTTGAGTATTTTGTCTCAGCAACGAGAGAAAAGTAACTGAGACAGAATTTGGTACCAGTGAAGTGGGGTCGTTGCTGTGACTATACCCGACCATGTGGTTCAAGAGCCTTTGGGAATGGCTTGTGGGAAGAGTTTGGAAAGGTTCAGAGATGTCGCCTGAGGGAGTAGCACTGGAGCGCCTTAGGCTGTTCTGTATGGGAGATCCTGGTCAGAGCTCGGGACACCAGAAAGCTGATAGAAACCCTGCCAGGAGAAACTGGGCTTGGGAGGTTTCTGCTGGGAAGAAAGACTGCATTGGCTGCTGGACTCCAGAACATGTGTGTTATGGCTTGGCAAAAAGTTTGTCTGCATTTTGCTCGTGTCCAGAGACTTTGCCTGAGACTGAGATTAAGGATGGTGGACTAACTAAACTAGAGGAAAAAATTTCAAGGCAGTTGAATGTTGAGGCAGTGGCATGGCTATTGTTGGGGGCTTTTAGCCAAAGATGCAGTGGAGACCCCAGAAGTTTAAAGAAGCCAGGAACGTGGATCATCTCAGGAAACCTGCAAGGAGGGAGCAGAGCAGGCCCAAGAGAGAAGCCATGGGTGCTACAACCACCGGAAGTGCCATAGGGGCGGAGCCACGCAAGCCCTTTGGAGCTCACAACTTACCACAGATTGCTTCAGATGTTCCACATGGCACTACAGGACTTCATGTTTGCCCTACTGGATTTTGGACTTGCTTTGGTCCCATTCCTTTGTATTCCCCTGTTTGTACCTTTTGGAATGGTAATGTCAATCTTGTATCATTGAATGTTGGAAGTGTTTAAGTTTCTTTTCATTTGCAGAGTGGCTCACAGCTAAGAGTTTGCCTTAGATCTTGGAGGAGACTTGGGACTTGGACTTTTCAGCAGTGCTTAAACTGTTAGGACTTTGGCAACTCTTAGAGATGGACCAAAATGCCTTTTGCATAAAGGGATGTGCATGAATCTTTGGGGGTCCAGGGGCAGAATGTTATGGTTTGTGTCTCGATGTCCCCCCAAAGCCTCATGCAGTCATGGAGGTGGGCTTCTAGAGTTTATGACTGATTCGTGGTCTAATGCTGGGATTATGGGCATGACTGCTACACCCATCCTGGGGCGGGTAGCCTGCATGTAATATAAGGGAAGGAAAGAGGCTTGCTCTCTCTCTTGCGCTCGCACTCCTCCCTTTTGCTCTTGCTTATTTTTGCTGCCTTCCGCCGCCATGAACTGTTGCCCTCTGCCATGTGCTACCCTGCCTTGGAGCCAGCTGAGTATGGATTGAAACCTCCACAAACTGTGAGCTAAATAAACCTTTCCTTCCTTAATTTTGGGTGTTGGGTATTTCGTCTCAGCAACGAGAGAAAAGTAACCTAGACAGCAACCAAGACAGCTTCAAACACGCAGATCAGGGGGAGGAAAAAAGATGGCGGATGAGTAAGAAGCACGCAGCGAAACTCTCTAAAAGTTGCCATTGGACTACGGGAATATAGTGACCGGGAGAGCGCAGGAGGGGGGGAGATGCCTCCCCGGGACCCAGAAAAGTTCTGAAGCGCAGCTTGGGACCCCCGGCACCAGTGAAGGGTGCTTTCCAACAAAGAAGAAGGAGCAGACCGTGCGCGCACCTGCTACCATCCCAGGAATCGCCGTGCAACAGAAGCTCAAAGCTGCGGACACACGGTGACAGCTGGCGCCCAGGGAGCCCCCACGGAGGATCGCGAGACAGGGGCGGGGCAGGGGAGCGGCGGAGAACTGTGCTGGCCAGCGGTGAGTGAGTGTCTCTCAGCCACAGCTGTCCCGCGCCAGAGAGTGACCGGCCGGGCGCCATTGTGGGGGGTGCGGCGAAAATCAGAGCGGCGCAAAAGAAAAACAGCGCTGGGAACTCGTGCTCCGGACAGGGCAGCGCGGTGCCTCTCAGCCCCAGGAAAGTGCGCTGAGGGCAGCGGGTGAACGAGACTGGTCTCCCAGCCATACCTCTCCCGCGCCAGAGAGCGACTGGCCCCGTGCCATTGTGGGGGGCGTGGCAAAAAAATCAGAGCGGCAGGAAAGCACTGCGCTGACAGCTGCGGGCGAAGGAGACCGGTCTCCACCTGAAAGTCCACGCTCTGCTCACCGCCCCGCTAGAGGGCCGCTTTTGGCTCGCTGGGACGGACCTGCACGGAACAGGACTCTGTCATCACACGGTGCCTGCCTACAGCAGAGTCAACACCTGGAACTGATTCTCTTTATTTTTTTTTATTTTATTATTTATTTTTTCTCTCTCTCATTAGTTTCTTGTTCTGGTGAAGGTTTTTAGTTTTTTTTTTTTTTTTTTTTGTTTTTTTGGTTTTTTTTTTTTTCTTTCGTGGGGTTTTATTTCTGTTTTGTCTGTTTGCTTTGTTGTTTTTGTCTCCATTTTTGTTTCTGTTTGTCTATTTGCTCTTTCCTTCATTATTCTCTCTGGTTTTTACATGAGTGTAAACAGTGCCTCTAACCTCTTTGTGATTGTGGGTGTGATCTGTTCTTCCTTTTATCCTTTCCTTCTCTTTTTCCCACCAGTCCTCTGCACCAGTGTCCCAATGTTAGTGGGATCCCTCTTGGTCCTCTAACCTTACATCTAATTCCTTCCTCTTCTCCCAATACTCTATTTCCTCCTTAACTCATTTCAAATTTAAAATCCTGAGGGGAAAAATTGACACACTAAGGACTTGTATACTGCATATAATTTTTCTGGTGTGTTTTAGATTTCGTTATATAACCGCAACTCTACTTTATACAGCTAAAAGTGGTAAATAACTGGTTAGCTCAGTCTGTCATTTTCTAGGCTGTGTTTGATGCTTCAGTTACCATTATAGCCAAATGTAAAATAATTGTTCTAAACAGCTTTCCTTCCTGATATTTCATGATTGATATTGACTAAGGGACACAGAAAATACAGTGGCACAGTACCAAAGAATCAAGGACTGGGCCAAACAGATAGCAACTTCTCACATCCAACGAATTGAAGAGGTAGGATCTGGCAGAAAGCTCAAAACCCAAAAGCAAGCTCCACTTGGAAGATACAGCAGAGAAGTAGTCATCTTCTAAGGATCTTGAACACTAGCAATAAAGTAACCTATCATAGGTAATTTACAAACATCACCCCAGGAATTAAAGAAAGAAAAAATGAGACGACACTTAAACAAGATGCAACCCCACACATCCAATTCACCAAAGGCAAACCTAGGGGGCAATGAGGTGGGACAATCCGAAAGCCACCCACGTGGCCTATCTGAAGGGGTAACAACAAAACAACTGAATGAGGCTCTGGAAAAAATTAAAACAGAAATAATTTCACAGATAACTGCAGAGATAATGTCCACAATGAAGACCATGCTTAAGGACACTATAGCTGATACAGACAAAAAAATAGATGAGCTTAAGAAAACTATAGAAACCATGAATGCTCAGCATAGGAAAGAAATGGAATCCATAAGGCAGATTCAAGCAGACATCCAAGAGAACAAAAATTCCATTGAAAGTATTTGTAGCAGATTAAGCCGATGTGAGGACAGGATCTCAGATATAGAAGACAGGCTTGCAATTAGTGATCATGAAAAGAAAGAATTCTTAAAAACAGCAAGGGACCATGAAAAATCAATTCAGCAGCTGCTAGATGACTCAAAGATAAACAACTTAAGAATAATTGGAATAAATGAAAAAGCAGGAGATAGCATCAATGACATTAAAACCTTGTTCAAAGACATTATTACAGAGAACTTTCCTGGAAGAGAAAAAGAATTTGACCCCAACATAAAGGAAGCTTTCAGAACACCAACTAGACATGACCAATAAAAACCTTCAGCCAGACATATCATAGTCAAGATCCCAGAAATTCAACAGAAGGGCAGAATCTTAAAAGCTGTTAGGGAGAAGAGACAAATCACCTATAAAGGAAAACCCATCAGAATCACAGCTGACTTTTCAGCACAAACCCTCAAGTCAAGAAGAGCTTGGAATGACGTATTTCAAGCTCTAAAGGAAAATAATTTTCAACCCAGATTGATGTACCCCGCAAAACTATCTTTCAAAATTGATGGAGAAATAAAATACTTCCATGACAAAGAACATCTGAGAAAATTTATGACCACCAAACCAGCACTCCAAAATGTTCTGAAGGACATTCTAGAAAGAGATAGGAACCCCAACAGAAGGGATCCACCAGGCAGGGCAGATAATTAAATAGCGGGAAAGGGGAAAAACAAACAAAGAGTGGGAAGCAACACAGGAAAATATCATGACAAGTATAAGTCAATACATATCAGTTTTAACCATCAATGTTAACAGTCTCAATTCACCGATCAAAAGGCACAGACTGGCAAAATGGATCAAGAAGCAAGATCCAACAATATGCTGTATACAAGAAACACATTTAATTCAGAAAGAAATTCATAGACTGAAAGTCAAAGGATGGAAAACAATACTCCATGCAACAGGAACCCAGAAAAAAGCAGGGGTAGCTATTCTTTTTGTAGACAAAGTGAATTTCAAGCCAAGAATGATTCAGAGAGATAAAGACGGTCATTACATCCTTGTAAAGGGAACAATCCAAGAGGAAGAGATAACGATCATAAATATATATGCGTCAAATACCAATGCACCCAACTATATAAAACAAGTACTAAAGGACATGAAAAATCAAATAAGCACTAATACAATTATATTGGGAGATCTCAATACTCCACTGTCACAAAAAGACAGATCAACTGGACAGAAAATCAATAATGAAATAATAGAACTGAACCAAACTTTGGAACAAGTGGACTTAGTAGATGTCTACAGAGTGTTCCACCCCACAACATCAGAATACACATTCTTCTCAGCTGCACATGGGACGTTCTCTAAAATAGACCACATACTAGCTCATAAAACCTGCTTAAGTAAATGCAAAGGAATTGAAATTATCCCATGCATATTATCAGACCATAGTGCAATGAAATTGGAAATCAATGGCAAAAGAAATCACAAAAACTCCCTAAACACATGGAAATTAAACAGCACCCTCCTGAACAACCAATGGGTCACAGATGAAATTAAAGAAGAAATTAGACAATTTCTACAACTGAATGATATTGACAGTACAACATACCGGAACTTATGGGATACAATGAAAGCAGTCCTAAGAGGGAAATTTATAGCATTAAATACTTATATTAGGAAAATAGAGCAAGCGCAAATAAACAACTTAATGGCGAACCTCGAACTTATAGAAAAAGAAGAGCAGGTTAAGCCAAAAGCCCGTACAAGGGAGGAAATTATAAAGATCAGAGCAGAAATTAACGTATTGGTGACTAAAAAAACAATACAAAGAATCAATGAAGCAAAAAGTTGGTTCTTTGAAAGAATAAATAAGATTGACAAACCCTTATCCAACCTTATTAAAAAAAGAAAAGAAAAGACTCAAATCCATGCAATTGAAAATGAAAAGGGTGATATCACAACGGACCCTGCAGAAATCCAGAAGATAATCTATACCTACTTTAAAAATCTATATTCTACTAAGATGGAAAATGCAGAAGAAATGGACAGATTCCTAGATTCATATGAATTACCAAAGCTGAATCAAGAAGATTTAAAAATCCTAAATAAATCACTATCAACCAATGAAATTGAAGATGTAATTAAAAACCTCCCAACAAAGAAAAGCCCAGGCCCTGATGGATTCACTGCCGAATTCTACAAGAAATTTAGAGAAGACCTAACGCCACTACTTCTCAAACTTTTTAATGAAATTGAAAGGGAAGCAATACTCCCAAAGTCATTCCTGGAAGCAAGCATTACCCTGATACCAAAACCAGAGAAGGACCCAACTAAGAAAGAGAACTATAGGCCAATCTCCCTAATGAACATAGATGCAAAAATCCTTAATAAGATACTGGCAAACAGAATCCAACAAATCATCAAGAAGATTATACACCATGACCAAGTTGGATTCATCCCTGGGATGCAGGGATGGTTCAACATACATAAATCAATCAATGTAATACACCATATTAACAGAACCAAAGACAAAAATCACATGATCATCTCAATAGATGCAGAAAAAGCTTTTGACAAAGTCCAGCACCTTTTCATAATAAAAACCCTACAGAAAATTGGAATAGAGGGTCTTTATCTCAACCTGGTAAAAGCTATCTATGACAAACCAACAGCCAATATTATACTAAATGGCCAAAAACTGAAAGCCTTCCCTCTAAAATCAGGAACAAGACAAGGATGTCCACTGTCCCCACTCTTATTCAACATAGTTCTGGAAACTTTAGCCAGAGCAATTAGACAAAAGAAATAAAGGGAATAATGATTGGAAAGGAAGAAGTTAAATTATCATTATTTGCAGATGACATGATACTCTACATAGAAGACCCCAAAAACTCCACTAAAAAACTGCTAGATTTAATAAGCAAATTCAGTAGTGTAGCTGGATACAAAGTCAATACTCAAAAGTCAATAGCCTTCCTGTACACAAATAACAAACTTACTGAAAGAGAAATTAGGGAAACAATACCTTTCACAATAACATCCAAAAAAATGAAATACCTAGGAATCAACCTCACAAGGGATGTAAAAGACCTATACACTGAAAACTACAGTACTCTGAAAAAGGAGATTGAAGAGGACATCAGAAAATGGAAAGATATCCCTTGCTCCTGGATAGGAAGAACCAATATAGTGAAAATGGCCATACTTCCAAAACTGTTATACAGATTTAATGCAATTCCAATCAAAATTCCAACGGCATATCTCACAGAATTAGAGAAAACAATCCTAAAATTCATTTGGAATCAGAAGAGACCTAGAATAGCAAAGGCAATTCTGGGCAACAAACGCAAGGCAGGGGGCATCACAATCCCCGACTTGAAATTATACTATAAAGCTACTGTGATAAAAACAGTGTGGTACTGGCAAAAAAACAGACCTGAAGATCAATGGAACAGATTAGAAGATGCTGAAACAACCCCAGACATACTAAGCCACCTTATCTTTGACAAAGGTGCCAAACACATTCGCTGGAAGAAAGATAGCCTCTTTAATAAATGGTCCTGGAAAAACTGGCTCTACACATGCCGAAGATTAAAACTAGACCCATATCCTTCACCATGCACTAAACTAAATTCAAAATGGATCAGAGATCTAAATATTAAAACAGAAACATTAAATCTGCTGGAAGGTAGGATAGGTAAATCCCTTGAAGACATTGGTGTAGGCAAAGACTTTATGAATAAAAACTCAACCGCATGGGATCCCAAAGAATCAATAACTGGGATCTCATCTTATTAAAAAGCTTTTGCACAGCAAGAGAAACCACCAACAGAGTGAAAAGACAACCCACAACGTGGGAAAAAATGTTTGCCAGCTGTTCTTCAGACAAAGGATTACTATCGAGAACATATAAAGAACTCAAAAAAATCAGACCTCCCAAATTTAAAGACCCACTCCAAAAATGGGCATCTGAGATGAATACACATTTCTCAGATGAAGAAATACTAATGGCAAATAAATATACAAAAAAATGTGCAACATCACTAGTCATTCGAGAGATGCAAATTAAAACAACACTGAGATACCATCTCACCCCAGAAAGAATGGCTACTATAAAGAAATCAACTAATAACAAATGCTGGAGGGGCTGTGGGGAAAAAGGAACCCTTTTTCAATGTTGGTGGGAGTGTCGACTGGTACAGCCGCTGTGGAAGTCAGTGTGGAGATTCCTCAAAAAACTAGGGTTGGAGGTCCCATTTGACCCAGCTACTCCCCTTCTGGGCATCTTCCCAGAAGAATTAAAAACATCGTACCACAGTGATATATGTGCACACATGTTTATAGCAGCACAATTTGTAATAGCCAGATCTTGGAAACAACCCAAATGCCCATCAACTGAGGAATGGATAAGAAAGATGTGGTATTTTTATACAATGGAGTACTATTCAGCCATAAAGAAGGATAAACTGGAGACTTTTATAGGTAAATGGATGCAACTTGAGAAAATACTCATAAGTGAAATAAACCGGATGCACATGTGTAAGCATCGTATTGTCTCTAGTATGAGAAACTGAAAGAGTAAATAAGATACAAAATGTACAATAGACATGGTGAATCAAAAATAAACTGGTCAATAGGAAAGAGAGACTGGAATAGGGAAAAGAAAGAAGGGAAAGGGAAAAAAATTGTATATATATATATATATATATATATATATATATATATATATATATATGATGGTTAAGATAGATACACTACCAATTTTACTTAGTTCATTGAAGAGTAAGGTTTGATCCAATAATGTTTGGACAATTGAATGCTAATGTCTGGTATCCTGAATAACTAACTTAAAGATAATAATACGTAATGCATTGACCATTGTTACCCTCATATTATGTTGTTTTGAAAATTTGTTCTTTTTTTGATTTGTTTTGTTTTTTTCTTCTCTTTAAAATTAAAAAAAAAAAAAAAAAAACACGCAGATCACCACAATGGCATAGCGTCATCTGAGACCTATTCTGCTCAAACTTCAGTAACAGGCAGACCCACTTTAATGGAAAGGAATTCTCACAGAATCTGTTCTTGGGCCTCAGTTTGAGAAGCACTAAACCAACATCTTGGTCTAGAAGAATGTTTATCTTTTACAAATCATTGCTGCAAAGATTTTTCTTTGATAATTGTAAGAAATAAATTACAATGAAATTTTAAAAAATAATCCAGAATGCTCACGCCCCTGAGGACATCATTATGGACACCGGGATAGAGCTGTGGAGGATAATTTCCTCCTCTCTCTGGCCCATTTCAGATTCCCATTGCCCTTCCTCTCCATGGAAGTCAAGGACACTGGGGCTTCCTTCGATGTAAAAATCCAGCTCTCCCGCCCAGTCTGTTTTTCCAGAATGCTTTACAGATTGTTGGTTAAAACTCATAAGCAGTGGTCGGAGCAGTGCAGCACAGGCAGCAGGGCATGGCATGGCCAGCATTTTTTAATGAAGCGAACTGAATTGGATAGATTCTATCAGAGTACAATGCAGATAATAAATATATTGTTTTCATAAGCCGGGTTGTATTTTATATCTTAATATAAAATACATTTTTACTGGGGATACCATGGGAAAAGTTTGAAAACTGTCATCCTAGAGTACACAGGACTGTGCGTACGGACATTAGAAGAGCTACCACTCATGTAATGATGTCTTTCCTGCAATTATTCCCTCATCCTGATGGGTTCCCAACCACTGAAAAGTCTGAATTCTTCCACTGAGTGAACTCAGCCCCTTCATACGCAGGCTGCTTCGCATCAGTCACACAAAATGGTTCACGTGAGTCACCCAAAGAAAACCGAATGGCGCCGAAACAACATAGGCCCAATAGACATCTGAAAACCTTAGCATCTCTTTTCTCCTCTGCTTGTATTTACTTAGAAGGAAACAGCTGCATGAAGAAATCACTTCTGGATTTCCTCTTGGCGGGTGGTTTTGCTTTTTCGTTCCAGTTTTACTGGGAAATGAATGAGGTACTGATTTGGATACTGGGAGGAATTAGATATTTAAGGATGGCTTAAGGCCGACTTGACGGCGCGTCACATGATGCCTATGAAACTGGAAACCCTTGAAAGCTTCCTAGGGTTCATCCTTAGGCTGGCTGATACGGTAACCTGGGGTCAGTGTGGATGTGAGCTGTCCGGGCTGGAGGTGTGGCTCGGCACAGAGGGCGCGCTGAGCGTGCACGAGGCCCGGGTGTTCAACACGCACACGCGCACACACACACACACACGACTGTCAAGAGCTACGGTCTGATACTAGAAAATGTCTGAACTGGTCGGGCCTAGGTCAGTCTTCCTCGGGCAGCACATAAAGTACATCGAGTACCCGTGGGGAGCGGTGCTGTGAGTGTAGAGTGTTGTATCAGACACGCTGTGCGGACTGAACAGATGAGCCTGAAACAGCGCCTTACACAAAACATCAGTCTGTCTTCTCAAGAGTTCAGGTTTTCCCCCTTTTCCTTGCAAAGCTCTTCCCCTTTCTGTGAAAAATTTGAATTCTATTTTTTTTTTTTTTTTGTGGGTACTGGGGGGTCGACCTCAGGACCTCGCGCGCCAACAGGCGCCCGTGCCGCTGAGCGATATCACCGGCCCCTTTTTCGTATGTGGGTTCCGGGAGTCGAACTCAGGCCCTCGCGCTTGCAAGGCAGGCGCTTACGCCGCTGAGCCATCTCACCGGCCCTGAATTCTATTTTATTATTCTCCTCCCTAAAAAGATTTGGGAAATTTAAGATTAAAACTGAATTGGATAATTGATCCTACTACTACGTATCTCGATGTGAAAATGCCCTCTATATTTAGTACTGCTAGTCTCTTCATAAATACATATAATAGTTCCTCAAGGGCCGGTGAGATAGCTCAGCGGCATAAGTGCTTGCCTGGCAAGTGCTAGGTCCTGAGTTTGACTCTAGGTACCCACATTAAACAAACAAACAAACAAAAAAAAATAGTTCCTCAGCATGGTAAAGTAGTGGCCAGGCATGGTGGTGTACACCTGCAATCTCAGCACTCGGGAGGCTGAGGCAGAAGGATTGCCTCAAGTTCGAGGCCAACCTGGGCTACATGATAAGTTCAAGACCAGCCTAAACTAAAAAATAAAACCCTATCTCAAAAAAAAAAAAAAAAAAGATGGTAATGTATATTTTTACTTTCAGGGTACTGACAAAAAACAAAATCAACCACCTAAATGAAAATTCTTTTGCACATCTCCAGAAACTAGATAAATTATACATTCGACTAAACATATAATGTTAAGAATTTTCAGGCCAGTGAGATGGCTCAGCGGCACAGGCATCTGCCTGGCAAGCGCAAGGTCCTGAGTTCGACTCCCGGTACCCACATAGGAAGAAAGGGCCGGTGATATCGCTTAGTGGCACAAGTGCCTGCTGGCAAGCACGAGATCCTGAGTTCGACCCCGGACACCCACATTAAAAAATAATAATAATTTTCTTTCCACTGTTTTATTTCTTACTTGCTATACATACATATGTTTATATTTTTTCTTTTCTTTTTTATTAGCATATGTTTGCTGTACATAATGTATATATTCCTTGTGGGAAGTTGGTACAGGTATATAACACATCTTAACTCCTTTTTTTAATCTCCTTTCCCTCACCCCTCTCTCTCACTTAATCCCCTTCCTATTTGGGAAATATCTGTCTCCCTATTTCCTATTATCTATCTTTTATTTTGCTCTTTATTTATACACTATTTTGGGTTTCTTATAGCATAGAAACCATGTGATATTTAAGCTTGCGTATCTGATTTACTTCACTTAATATTATGATCTCAAGGTGCATCCATTTTCCTGTGAATGACTCAAGTTTATCTTACTTTATGGCAGAGTAGTACTCCCTTGTGTGTAATTTTTAAGAAAATATTAATATCCTCTTTTCAAGCATTATTTACATGAAACTTGGGTCATAATGAAATTCAGACAGCTTATAAAAATAAAATAAAAAATAAATATTTGAAAAAAGCGGGATAATGGAAAGAGCTATAGAGAAAGAGTAAAACTAAGGTAAAATGCATAGATAAAATACATCCTCCACCACTCTGTTCCAAAAGAACAGCAACTCCATCTTTAAGACTCCTAGAGGGTTAGGATTCAGAGACCAGAAGATTAAAAGACATCACTTTGATGATGCTGAAACTTCTAAAAGATAATATTGGACCCATAAGGAAATTAGACACTGCTATGGATAACATCCCTACCTATGATAATGGAAGAGAGAGATACAAGTTAAACATAATCACTTTTATAAGGTTCCATTTTGAATATCAATGGCACAATTACAAAGGGCATTGAAGCAATTCTATGCTGAACCAAACCCTTACGGTATAAGCACGTGAATAAAATAGCTGGGGAACAGTGGATGAAGCGCATCCCCTTAAGTCATTATTTATTTTCTTCCTTTCAATTTTCTAGAAAGAAATTGGAGAATGGACAGCATCCACATGTTTTGACAATTATTGGGGCACAACTCCAATTTGTTAAAACTTTTCCATGAGACGTAAATAATATAACTAGAATATTATGAACGTAACACCTGGACGTGTCACCTAAGTCCCAAGACAAGCAGAGGGAATAATACATCACGAGCAAGAAGTTTCATCAGGTAACAATCTTGCATTATGCTCCAAAACATCAGTAAGCAGGCAATTGAAAACCAACATTTTTCCTGTAATCACCCACAAAATATACAAGAAAATCTTATTAAATAATTAGAACCAAAGCCCTGTTCTAAGAGCTGATGCATGGTAATTGAACTATATCATAAGCACATAGAAAATTATTCTCAATAATAGAGATTCATGTAGGCAATCAAAAAGCACCATCCAAGAGGCTGGAAGCAGGCTCAGTGCACTTTCCTAGCACGTGCAAGGCCCGGGATTCCATCCCCAGCACCGTGGGAAACAACAACGAGAACCAGTGTGCCCATGCATGTCTGCAGTCCCAGCATTCTGAGGGGCTGAGGCAGCAGGATTCCAAGTGTGAGCAAGCTTGGGCAACTTAGCAAGAACTTGTCACAAAATAATGTAAAATTTAAAAATTTAAAAGGGGGGCCGGTGAGACGGCTCAGCGGCTTAAGCGCCTGCCTTGCAAGCGCGAAGGCCCGAGTTCGACTCCCGGAACCCACATACGAAAAAGGGGCCGGTGATATCGCTCAGCGGCACGGGTGCCTGTTGGCGCGCGAGGTCCTGAGGTCGTCCCCCCGGTACCCACAAAAAAAAAAAAAAAAAAAAAAAAAAAAAATTTCAAAGGGCTGGGGATGTAGCTCAGTGCGAAGGCCCCTGAGTTCAATCCCCAGTATCACAGAAATACATGTACCGAAAATACTATCCAGCTGTAAAAGTACAGGTTAGTCAAAGGATCCATATTTTCCCTGTTTGATTCAGCTGAAATCACCACTGAAATCTCGAGGACAGTTCCTCCGAACCCTAGCCTTCACGGTGGCAGGCAGGTGCAGATTTTATGTGCAGTGACCAGCGGTGAACACGGAACACAAATAGCTTAGTGCATAACCGGTGCTAGTCCAGGTTCGGAGGTAGAGGGAAGATCAGCAGAGGCTCAGGACGGTGATCCGAGCCGATAACCAGTCCTGCCTAGTGCCTGCCTCACCCCATGTTAATTCTTGCCTGAAGATAAATCAGATCTACAAGGGCAAGAACGACAAGTTGCCCAGAGGTGCTGGATTCCAATGGGCGGGTCTGTAACTAAACTCCCTTTCTGAGGGGCCTGCGCCCCTCCAGGCGCAGACACACCTGGGGCACTCCTAGGACAGTGAGCATGTGGGTGGCACCTGGATTCACTTGTCACACAGGAATTAGGTATTTTCTTGTGATAGAAAATCTTTGCCACGTGCTCACTTTTATTTGTGGGTTGGGGAATTATTAGGATTTTATCTCTTGATCTCCTTAGGGAGGTCAAGTTTACCAAATTTTTTTCCTGTTTAGAAGAATCCGAGGCCGTTCTCATGAGCTCTGCCACTGTCAAAGCTACCCCGAAAGCTGCTGCTGTCGGAAATCAAGGTCAGATCATGTGAGGCAGACCCTCTACACACGAGAGATGGCAGGGAGTGCCCTGCCAGGGGACAGAGCAGAGCCTGTGCTTTTTGTGATAAATGGCATGTGAGAGGCCACCAAACAGGCTTTTTTGTTAGCAACGAGGCTGGTTTATTTTGTCCTAGTGGGAACAGGCTGAGCTCAAGGAAGATGTCAGGCCCTGGCCAGGGGGGAGGCAGTTTTTTCAGTCAGTCTTTTGGTTGCATCTCACACTATGCCTAACTGGTTGGTGTAGAAGCAACATCCTTCTCGTATGAAGGTCCATAAGCTGCCTTTTTCGGCTGTGAGGAGATCTAAATCTTTACAATTTTGGAGAGTAACTGCTGCCAGGGAGTCTATTTGAGTCTCTATGGCAACGATGGGCTTCACTGTTTCCTCAAGGATAGAGACTGATAGTGCAGTAGGGAAGCTGTTAAACCTGCTGTCCCCATTCCTGTGGCCACAGTCATGCCCAGACCGACAAGCAGGGGGACTAGTTGTAGGGCCCTGTGTTGTCGGACTTGGGCTCTGATGGCAACAGGCAGACTCTGACTTCCTGTGGCAATGTCTATCTTGGGGGTGAGATACATCATCGTGCAGGCACCGGTCTGGTTGGTTGGAAGGCATAAGTAGCTAGAGGTTCCACAGAGGAAGAAAACACCTTGGCTGGGTAAACAAAATGGGTTTTGGATGTTAAAGAGGTGTTTGAATCTTTTATCTTCATTATCCCAGCCCCCCAGAGTACCTGATAGTGCAAAACCTCTTGGAGAATGAAAAGGCCTCAGGCAATGGGGGCCTGGTGGGCACCTAATGTCCATTTTTCCCACTAAAGGAAAAACCTTTTGGTATCTACTGGCAGCTATTCAGAGGAATGGGTAAAGGTGGGTGGAAGGAGACAGACTGAGTGAGTGGTAGGTAAGTGACAAGTGTTCCATGGATGTGTGGTCGTACACAGAAGGTGGCAGCCATCACAAAACCCCAAATGTTTGTTAAGTAGTGACATTATAGCAACATTAGGAGGGGCAGAGAAGCAAACAAGCTATCAGAAAGGATTGGGGGCCTGGGTTATCTGATAACTGGCGTGGCCTGTAGGGCCAATAGGACTATCGTGTAATTGCACTGATGGGGAGATAAATGTTCCAGTGGTGAGCCCAAGGACAGCTTATACTGAATGTGATGAGGGCTGGGAAAGTCAAGCTAGTGTTCATGATTATGGGGCCATAATGGGTTTTGCTGAGCTCACATAGACAGAGAGATTAGTGATATAGGACTGTAGAAGCTGGGCCCTGTGAGATGTCACAACACCCCTGACTGTCTGCCAAGGAGGAAAGGAGGAAAGGAGCCCCACGTTTCTTGGATATTGATGTGTGAGAGTGGGAGTCCCCTCTCATATCGGGATGGTGAGATTGGTAAGGACCCAGACCTTGGGCAGAACAGGAGTGCTCTCATAAGTGGCTGCAGACATAGAGACACAGAGCCAGCAGTCGTTGGCCAGAGAAGGATTGGCTGGTTTAACAGGAAGTGAGTTGATTGTATGGTTTTGTAAAAGATAGTCAGGGACTGTCAGGGGAAGTGGCAAGAGGGTGACTGTAGGGCATAGCGAAAGGAGCAGGAAGGCTATCCAGGTAAGAGCACACAGAGAAGCAGAGGAGAGAAGCCTAACTAGGGCAAGGGTGAGTGTGAGCATGAGAAGTGATTCCATCCCTGAGGCACAGAGCAACTTAGTTGGAGTCCCACCAAAATTAAGACTAGAGCTCACAGGAAAACACATAGTAGAAACATAGGGTGTTTTAGGATCTCTGTATCAATCATGGACATCTCAAGAACCCTCTGGAATTCCGGAGAGTCTAAGGGAGGTGGGGGAGATCATTTGTGATTTCCACAAAGAGGTGTCATGTGAATTACTGGTGGCACACAGCTTCAATCGGGAGCGATGTACCCACGGGAGAGGGTCTCGTAGACAAATGGCCATCAGGGTACTGTAGACAACCAGGAAGGGTCCTGTCCACTTGGGCTGTAGTGACCAGGGGTTTAAATTTTTAAGTAAAACCCATCTGTTAACCAGGCTGTCTTTATAAGGCTGGTATCAGGAGAGGGCGAGGGAAGGTTAGCAGCACGTGGTATCTCTTTTTGGGCCTGTTGCAGAACTGGGAGATAGTCTCCAATGGGGCTGGCCTTTGGGCTGAGGTTTGGCCTGAGCAGAAAGGTGCAGCCACATAAAACCTCAAATGGACTGTATCCCATAGGCTCTTAGGCTGTCAGGGGGTGGCTCGGATACGAAGGAGAGCGAGCAGGGAAATCCAGTCTTTATGGAAGTGAAGCACGAACTTAGAAAGGTGGGCCTTGAGGAGGCCGTTGGCCCTCTCTACCTTACCAGATGATTGAGGTCAGTAGGGGGTGTGGAGATTCCATTGGACCCCAAGTGACTTGGACACCTCCAGGGTAATTTGACTAATAAAAGCTGAGCCATTGTCTGAATGGAGGTGGGAAAGCCAAATCCATTCCTGCTCATCTGGGGAGAGAATGTAGCTAAAGATAACATTTAAATGTGCCCAGGTGAGATTATGTGATTGGGCCAAGTACTGGAATTCCTGTATATATTGGTTGGGGTCAGAGGAGAAGGAGCACAGTCACTGACTAATTTGGGAGAGGTCTGCCTGGGAGAAAGGGACATGAATCGGAACTATTCCCTTGGCTCCTGCCACCTCCTGGAGTGGGAACTGAGGAGCAGGGGGCAAGGGTTTGGAGCCAAACTGCAATCTAGATCGAGTGTGAGGCAGGGTGGGGCCAGGTGTAGTGTTCAGACTAGGGTTAGAGTCCCGGGGAAGTGCTGGGTAGGTAGAAAGGATAGGTGCGGCAGGAGGCCCTGTGAGAGGGGAGGGAGTGGCCGCAGCAGCAGGAAGCTCTGGGGGAGGGAGAGGAACAGCTGTGGCAGCTGTGGCAGGAGGTACTGGGAAAAGAAGGGGTGCAAGGTCAGTCAGATCTGTCACCAGGGAGGAGCTGACATCCGATGAGTGGGGTGTGACAGGAAGGAAAGGAGAAAGGTTTGGGAGTGGTCACAGGAGGCACACGAAGTGGGAAGGCTGTGGAGTGTAAAGAACGCCTGGACATACGGCAGCACTGGCCATTTGCTTAATCTCTGGCAGTAGTTGCCTAAGTCCCACGGAGTAGAGATATCAAAAGTGCTGTTTCCTGGCCAGCATGAGCCACTGTCCAGTTTGTACTTTGGCCATGTGGTATTGCAGAAGACTATGAGACGTCTGGGCTTCGGATCGGGGTAGAGGTGGAGAGGTTTTAAGTTTTTTAAGAGACAGGCTAGGGCAGAGGAAGGGGAACAGAAGAAGGAAGTTTCCCATGGAAAGCAGAGAGAGGCAATGGCCATGCCTGGTGTGACAAAATGAGAGTGGCACCAAGGTTCACAATGGGCATCTCCAGTTGGACTCAGGGCTGTAACAGAGCCTAGGTGAGTGACCAAGGCAGTCATCACTGCAGGTGATCAAACATCAGGGTGAGTCAGCCTTCCCAGGGAGTGTCTGTGACCAGCGCTGGGTTTAAGAGGCATGGAAGGTAGGGCGAGCCTCTCGCTGTCCCCGTGGACAGAAGGGTGGAAGGCAGGAGAAGGACGGGAGAGTATCTCACCTGATCCGAAGTGTCTTGGAGCGGTGGATCAAGGTCTGGGGGCCGAAGTCACCAGGTGGTCTCAGTGGAGGAAAGGCTTGGGATGGGGCAGAGAGCCCTCCAAGGAGGGGTACCCTATCCTGGGTTGCAGCACCAAATGTGATAAATGACACATGAAAGGCCACCAAACAGACTTTTTTGTTAGCAATGAGGCTGTTTTATTTTGTCCTGGTGGGGACAGGCTGAGATCAAGGAAGATGTCAGCCCTGACCAGAAGGGAGGCAGAGTTTTAGAGGGCTTAGGGAGAGAGCTGTCATCCGAAGGAATTTGGGGAGTGGGATGCCAGTGGCCAAGGCTCACAGAACAGTCGGTGCAGGTGTGCGGATAACCTCGGATTCTTCGGCATTGGGCAGATTGCACATTCTGTCCTGGTCTCATTTTTATGGTCTTCTGCCCTGTGTACAGAGGACAGCATGGCCTGTTAGTGGATTCCTGTTATTCGCTGAGAACAGCGTGTTTGCTGACAGGGTCTCATCTGGGTCAGGCATGACACTTTTCAGCTGCAAAAGAAATGTGCACTTCAAAAATACTCTTCCGGGCCAGTGATATCGCTCAGCGGCAAAAGCGCCTGCCTGGCAAGCGCGAGGTCCTGAGTTCGACTCCCGGTACCCGCATTAAAAAAAAAAAAACTCTTCCATTTAATAATCATAAGAAATACAAGAAAAGAAAAAATTAAAGTTCCAAACATATTCTTAGTGTAATACAAAAGGAGTGAAAGAAGGAAGGGAAAAGAAGAAGGGACACAATACACACATTAATTAAACACAGAAGGTTAAATGTCACATGATTTCTCCTATATGAGAAACCAAAGTATAAATGATTTAAAGAACAAAATAAAAGAAATATGACAGGGAACAAGGAGGTAGAATGTGGGGATGGGAAGGGGATCTAGAGATGAGAGGAGACAGGATGGAGGGCAGGGGAAGGGAAGGTAAAAAGGAGCAAGATGCAATGCATCTATGTACCAATTCCCCACCCGCAATGAATGTCTTTATTGTGTATTGCAAATATATACTAATAAAAAGGGGGTAAGGAAAAGAAAATTGGTTCTATTAAAACTAAATACCATCAAGTGTTTGTCTCCACAGGACTAATGAAGTGGGATAAAGAATTTAAATGATTTGCATTTCACTCCCTTTTTTAGCCCTCAGTCTTCGTGGGGCACAGGGTGGTGCTCAGGGGGGCAGACACCTAACGTTGCGGGAGGCCCTAGTTTCCACCCACAATCATCAGAAAGCACTTTTAGACTTTTGGTAATTACTGCAACTCACCAGTGGCACTGCTGAAAAGATGCAGAATGGTTTTCTAATGAACTTCAGAACAACTGAATAAAGTCCTCAGAAAATAAGAGGACATGTTTGCCATTATTTCCACAGGGATTTAGGAAGTAATAAGGTTGAAAATCTTCCACCAAGTATATTTAAGGATCTGAAGGAGCTGTCACAATTGTAAGGCTGGTATTAATTTTACACTTCATTTCTTTATGTTTTAAGTTGTAAAATATACATGAAATTAACCACTGAAAGTGTGCAACTGAATAACATCCACCGTATTCACATGGTTGTGCAGCCACTGCCACCATCCACCTCCAGAATTTTTTCATTTTTACACAGTTGAAACTCTCACCATTAAGCACTAACTCCCTATTCACACTTCTCCACAGCCCCTGACACCCCCATTCTACTTTATGTCTCCATTAAGCCTAGGAACCTCTATAGTTGAAACCATGCAATAGTTGTCATTTTACGGCTGGCTTGTTTCACTTAGCAAAATGTCTTTAAAGTTCATTCATGCTGTAGCAAATGACAGATTCCTTCCTAAGGCTGATGATGTTCCATAGTACATATATACCGTGCCACACATTGTGTTTATCCATTCGTCGATCCATGGACACTTGTGTTGTTTCCACCTTGTGGCTATCATGAATAATGCTTTTATGAACATGGATGCTTTTATGAACATAGACATCAATATCTATTCAAGTTTCTGCTTTTAATTCTTTGAGCTATTCAGGTGTTTGACTTACAATAAGGTTATGTCCCAATAAACCCATCATAAACTGAAGATGTCATGATTAAAAATGCACTTAATACACCTAACCTACCAAATATCATAGTGTAGCAACACAGTGCGCTGTAGAGTGCCTGTTTTTACCCTTGTGCATTCATGGCTGACTGGGGGCTGCAGCTCTCCTCTGTGTCTCAGTATAGGTTGCTGAAAAAAGACCAGGATTCAAAATATAATGTGTGCTCAAGGCGTGTTGCCTTTACACCATCATAAACCAAAATACCCTAAGCAAACCAGTGTGAGATACCATCTGCATACTTCCAGAAGTAGAATTGCTGGATCATATGTATTTTTATCTATGCTTACTTCTGTTTTCCACAGGAGTTGCAGCATCTTACATTTCCACTAGCAGTGCACATGGGTCCTATTTCTCCACATCCTCCCAGCACTTGTTACTTGGGGCTTTTTGATAGTGGCCATCCTAAAGGGTGTGAAACTGAATCTCCTCATTGTTTTGATCACATTTTTTTAATGATTAGTGATGCAGACTATGCTTTCATGGGCTCGTTGAACATTCGTTTGTCTTCTTGGAGAAAAACATACTAAAGTCCTTTGCCCATTTTTAATTGAATTGTTTTTGTTGTTACTGAATTTCAAGAGTTCTTTGTATGTTGTGGGTATTGATCTCTTTTCAGCTTTATGGATTGCAAATCTTTTCTCCTCTGCGTGGATTGCATCTGGACTCTGAGTTAGAGGACCCTTTGGTACAGATGACCTTAATTTTGATACACTCTGGTATTTGTAGTTTTTCTTTTGTTGCCTATGCTTTTGGTGTCACTGCCAAGAAATCACTCCCACATTCAATGTCATGAACTGTTCTGTTTCCTTCTAGAAGTTTTATAGTTTTACATTTTAGTCTTTAATTCTGAGTTAATTTATGTACCTGGTCTAAGGAAAGGGTCTAGCTTCATTCTTTTGCATCTAGATATGCAGTTTTCCTAACACAATTTATTAAAACCATTGTCCTTTCCCTATTGAATAATCTTGGCTCCTGTTATTGCTTGTATCTAGATGTCCCCCCAGAGCCTCTTGTGCTCATAGATGGGGCTTTGGGGAGGTGGCTAGATCATATGTGTGTGATAACTGGATTAGTGCACTGATTGGCTTAGCACAGTTCTGGGTGTGGATTATGGACTTATTGAAGAGGGAAGCCCCACCCTGGTGTAATAGACTTGTAGCGTGGATGGAATATAAAGGGAAAGAAGGGCCGGTGAGATGGCTCAGTGGCTTAAGCGCCTGCCCGGCAAGCGCGAGGGCCCGAGTTCGACTCCCGGAACCCACATACAAAAAAGGGGCCGGTGATATCGCTCAGTGGCACGAGCGCCTGCTGGCACGCGAGGTCCTGAGGTCAACCCCCCGGTACCCACAAAAAAATAAATAAATAAATAAAGGGAAAGAAAACAGGCAAGCTTGCTGCTTTCTGCCTGCCCTGCCATGGACTGTTTCTCCTCTCCAATGCCCCTCTGCCATGACACCCTGCCTTGGACTGTTTCTCCTCTCCGATGCCCCTCTGCCATGCCACCCTGCCTTGGAGCCAGACAACTATGGATTGAAACCTCTGCAAACTGTCAGCCGAAATAAATCTTTCCTCCTTTAATTTGTGGGTGTCAGGTATTTTGTTCCATCAATGAGAAAGTAACTAAAATAGCACCCTTGTTGAAAATCATGCATGGGTTTATTGCTGGGCTCTGTATTCTATTTCACCTGTCTTGGCTTTGTGAATTCACAAAAACCAGACAACCTACAGTGCACTGTGTTGCTAAGCTGCAACTATTTGATCGCCACACTGTTTGATCACTGGAGCTGTGTAGTAAGTTCTGAAATCAGTGTAACTTTTTTACTCTTTTTCCAAGATTGCTTTGGCTGTTTGGGCTCCCTTGGTATTCTGTGTATATTCTTTTAGTATGGATTCTTGGTGTTGTATCAGTCTCCTTTCTGCTCTATCACAGAATACCACAGACTGGCTCACTTATAAACAACAAAGTTTGTTTCACAGCTCTGGAGGCTGGGAAGTCCAAGACCAAACAGCCACATCTAGCGAGAAACTCTGTGCTGCATCATAAGGTAGTGGAAGGCATCGCCTGGCAAGAGGCACAGGACAGAGGTGGGGAGGTGGGTCTTCGCTGATCCTTCCACCAGAGCCCACGCCTGCAGTAGTGGCATTAATCCAAGCCCTCGTGGCATGATTACTCACAGAGGTCCCGCCTCTTAACACCATCACAATGGTAAATTTCAGTCTGATGTTTGGAGTGGACATTTAAACCACAGCAGATGGCTCCTTTGATTTCTTTCAGCAGTATTTAATAGTTTCCAGCACATATATTTTTTACTGTGGTGGATTAACTAATGGTCAATTTGTAATACCCACCTGAACTGAATAAACGTGGTTGTGGGTATGGAAGGCCACACCAGTCTGCCACACTCCCTTCCACTAATCTCATGACATGTATCTGTGCATCATTCGTAAGGAGCTTCTCATAGTTCCATTTTTGTTGGGATTTTTCTGTGTATATGTGAAATGCCAAAGGAAACAAGATGATACAGACTACTTGAAAAAAAAAACTGCTCCCAGAAAGGGGCTGTGGTGGATTAATAGTCACCTTGGAACACCCAGCTAAACTGAATCAGCATGGTGCTGGGTGTGGAAGGCGCACCTGAGGATTGATGCCAACAGCATAAAAAGAGAACTGGAGGGGAAGATGGCGTGCTGCTGATTCTCCTGGAGAAGCTTGTTGCGCTGGTTTTTTTCTGATATGAACTGGGCTGTTCTCACTGTTGGAGGAGCTCAGGTCCCTGCTGTCGCTGAGGATGGCTGCGGTTCTCTTCGAGAGAGCTCTAATCCTTACCTTGATCATCACTTCCTGGCTCCAGTGTAGATCCCTCATCCCCCTGGCGCAGACTTTCTAGCTTCCTCCACTGACCTCTGGGCCTTCTCAGCACAGATCCTTGATACAGACTTGCATGAGACATTGTCCTGGGCTCTAGGCCTCCATCTGGACTAGTGCAGGACATTGTCGTGGGCTCTAGGTCTTCAGCTGGACTCATGCAGGACACTGCTGTGGGGTCCAGGCCCTCAGCTGGATTCTTTGGATCTCTAGTGCCACTGGAGAAGGCGCTGAAGAGGCCATGGGCAAGGGCTGGGGGAAGCACGCAGGTCCACATGGTCCCCCTCACTGGGAAGGGACTGCGGAATCGACCAAGCCCACACCAGCCCGCCCTCAGTTTTGCGCAGACGCCCGAAGCCCCGCCCCATCTCCTTGTGGGTCTCCTTCCCAGACTCCAAAGACTTCAATTTCCAGACAGCCAATCAGACGTCAGGGAAGGCACCTTGGGCGGCTCACTGCGCCTGCGCAAACCTCCAGCCTTGCAAGAGGGTGCAGGAGCAGAAGACTACACCTCCCAGCTTGCTGTGCGCATCACCCCCCATACTACCAACACGCATGCGTGCGCGCGGAGACTTGTGGGTCCCTCCCGAGTCTGGGAGAGGCGGAAGTGCGGGCGCAATCCCAAACTGCGCGTGGCGCTGGGACTTGGAGTCCCTTTCTCTTTCTGTTCGGCTAGTGACCCGGAAGCTTCCCCGGCTGTCGGGTCATGTGTGGCGCCGGCGCAGAGCAGGAGGGAGGCGGGAACGCTTTCAGGCAAGGGCTGCCTGCTGAGCCGAGGCTCACTTCGTCCGGGCTGTCAGAGATTCCCGACTCGCAATGGCGCCCCCCGCGACCTAGAAGCACGCGCCTGCGGAGAGCCGCAGACCGTCGTCCTTCCGCAGTGTCCGGCCGAGGGAGTTCTGGGCGCTCAGACCACGATGGCGCCACTAGCCAAGCTGTCCCGCCCGGGTGAGAGGGGACGCCGGACGGGGACGAGTGCGGAGAGGTGGAGGCGGTGGGGCGAGACAGGCTGGGCCACAGCTGGCGGCCGCGGGCTCCTCTCCCCTCCCGCCGCCTCGCCTCTGCTCCGTGTCTCGGGCTGAACTGGAGCAAGGTCAGTGCTGTCCGCCCACTGGCGGACCCTGGCTTCCTCCCCGGGAGGTTGCCCCACTTGGAAGAGTCAACATCTAGGCTAAAGGTCATGCGCAGAGAATCTGTCGGTACCTCTCATCTAGTTAACCTCCTGAATTGAGTCTTCCCGAGTCCTGGCCCCAGCTGCTCTCAGAGCTCAGGTGTTTTCTGTTGCCTTGTGGAGAATCGAAAAAAATAGTATTCGCACAGTTTTTCCTTTTGGTCCTGGCTCGACTTTTGTCTTTACAGCCATCCTAGTCAAGTCTTAGGAATGTGAAGTCTGATATGTCACATCACGATTAACATTCATATGCTGCCCAAGTCACCAACTTAACATGTAAAGCTAGGAATTTTTCTGCATTATCTAAAATTAACTCTGGGAACTTTTAGATGCTTTTTGAGATAGTTGGATGGGGTTTTTTTTGTTTTGTTTTTTAATTTTTAAAGAGAAAAAAATAGAACAGAATTTCAAAACAACATAATAGGAGGGTAACAATGGTTAATACATTGCATATTGTTATCTTTAAATTAGTTTCTCAGAGTATCAGATATCGGCATTCAATTGTCCAAACAATATTAGCACAAACCTTTCTTTTCAATGAACTAAGAGAAATTAGTAGTGTATCTATAACTATCTTATATATATATATATATATATATATTTTTTTTTTTTTTTTTTGCTTTCCCTTTTTTTTTTTTTTTTTTTTTTTATGTGGGTACCGGGAACCAAACGCAGGACCTCGTGCTTGCCAGGCAGGCACTTATGCCGCTGAGCTATCTCACCATACCCCATCCCTTCCTTCTTTTCTCCATTCCCCCGTCCCAGTTTCTCTTTCCTTTTGAACAATTTCTTCCCGTTTTACAATCCCTATTGTACATTTTGGATCTTATTTACTCTTTAAGTTTCTCACACCAGGGAGACTGTACAATGTTTACACATGTGCATCTGGTTTATTTCACTTATGAGTATGGTCTGGAGTTGCATCCATTTACCTACAAAAGTCTCCAGTTTATCCTTTTTATGGCTGAGTCCCCATTGTATAAAAATACCACATCTTTTTTTGGATGGTATTTTTAAGTTTTTACTTAAATTTTTTTTTTAATTCAAACAAGTTGAGATCAATTCCATCTTAACTGGTATAATGTTTTATATCTTTAGTTTACTGAAGTTAACTTTAGTTTATGGAATCCTTAAACAAGTATATATATTGCAAATTCAAGACTGTTCATATATCCATTTCATAAAAGTAGAGTTTTGGTGAATTTGCCCACCCCGTATATTTAGAATTTTGCCTCAAGTTTCTGTTACTCATGCATCTGTTATACACCTAATGTGTAGATATGCTTTGTTTTCTGGACCATCAATGTAATCACATACTGTCTACTCTACATCCGATCTAAATGCAGTCTTGGGCTCCCTTTGAATGTTGTCCTTTTTTTTTTTGCTGAGACAGTGTCTCCCTGTGTAGCCCAGGCTGGCCTCGAACTCGCAGCGATCCTCCTGAGTGCTGGGGTTACAGGCGTGCACCACCACTCCCGGCTCTTTCTCTTTTCTTTGGATGTTAATTCCTTGCCATTTTCAGACCCTGGTGTTAGCACTGCTGACAACCAAGAGATGGACACAAATGTGCTAGCAGTGTGACTGATACCTGGGGTTAGGTCAGCAGACTTTGCAGCTTCGCTTCTCTACCAGTTCAACCAGTGTCTGAATGTTCAGATCTCTAAAGTGAGATAGCAGCCTTGTGTTCCCAAAAGGAGTAAAGACTGTGACTCCTTTCAATCTGGTGGAGGAACTCAGGCTCTATAGTTATAAATATTTTCAAGCATATTAGTAGCCACACAGGCAGTAGAACTAAAGTTTATTATGTTCCAATCATCAGTTTTCAGAAGTAAATGATAATTTCTACACATTGAACTACAACGTAGCCTGTGATCTTCTTTTAAATGATATTATGCATTCTGGACCTGAGTTCACTTGTAATCTGTACGTTATCTTATATACTTTTTCAATATTTAGGATAGGTAAAGAATTATCTAAGGCTTAATAAAGTTTCCCTAGTGTTGGTTCTTAGTATGCATTTACAAGTAGAGAAAATTAGTTTCCTTGCCACTTTTTATTTTTTTTTTTTTATTTTTTTTTTTTGTGGGTACCGGGGGGTCGACCTCAGGACCTCGCGCGCCAACAGGCACCCGTGTCACTGAGCGATATCACCGGCCCCTTTTCTGTATGTGGGATCCGGGAGTCGAACTCGGGCCCTCGCGCTTGCAAGGCAGGCGCTTACGCCGCTGAGCCATCTCACCGGCCCGCCACTTTTTAAAAGATTACCGAAAACAGGTTTATACTGTTTAAAAGGTTTTAGAGCTGAGTTACTCCAAATGTGCCCCCCATCATCATACTCTCTATGAATTGTCTGATGCCAGGCTTTTGCTTTTTATTTTACTTTTTTATTTTTTTATATGCGGGTACCAGGAGTCAAACTCAGGACCTTGCGCTTGCCAGGCAGGCGCTTATGCTGCTGAGCCATATCACCGTCCCACAGTTTTTGCTTTTTAAAATAATATTTTATTGGGAAGAATAAAACATCAAAAAGGATTAATCATGCAGTTGGGTACTGAAGACTAATAATTAAGCCAGACTTTATTATATACACCTGTAATACCAGCACTCTGGAAGGCTGAGGCAGGAAGATCATAAGTTCAAGCCCAGCCTTGGTGACTTGGTGCAATACTGTCTAAAAAAATTTTTAAAGAGGGTGAAATAGGTGCTAGGGATGTAGCTCAATGAGAAGGCCCTAGGGTCAATCCCCAGTACCAAACAAACTAAACAAATAAATAAATGCCTATGTCGGGCTGATTTTTGTTTTGAGACAGGATCTCGCTCTGTAGTTCAGGATGGCCTTGAACTTGGTTATGTACCCCAGGCGGCCTCGAACTTATGGTGATCCTCCTGCCTCAGCATCCCAAGTGTTGGGATTACAGGTGTGCACCTCCACACCCAGCTATTGTCTGGGCTGATTTTTATTGAACTATATCACCTCTCCATTTAATCAGAAAGAAAACTTAATTTTACCATGGCCTCAGGGTCCATGACTTCAGAGTTAATTTCAAATCAATTAGCAGTCTCAAAGCTTGACAGAATGTCAAAGAATCGAGACCAAGTTTGGCTAGGAATATTTATCTGCTACCCGGCATATAACATCTTGAAGGATAAAATGTGATTTTAAAATGAAAGATTCTTAACCTTTTCAGTATGTCCACAAAAGTCTAAACTATACAGTCTACTAAGTCCAGTGAAAGTCTTTTAGGGGGAGAAGGGCTCCTGGAGATTGAACCCGGGGCCTTTTTATTTATTTTTTTTTTCTTTTTTTTTTCCCCAGGGCCTTTTTAGACAAGGTCTCCCTAAGTCACTCAGTTCCTGCCTGAGTTTGAACTTTGCAATTCTCCTGCTTCAGCCTCCAAGAGTACTGCATTATGCCCAGCCCTGGTGAAACTTTTTATTCATTTTTTCTGCTTATTTTTACAGTTAATTTTTAGAAATTTGTTCATTTCAGATAAATGCTTCATAATGAGACAATTTAAAAGTTAGTAACAGCTTCATAGTTATACCAGAAATTAAACAGATTTGCAGATTCCTATGTGTCAGTTGAAATTGTAACTAGAAGGGCACCTACCCAGTTAACAAACATGTATTTGAGACTTGCTTTGTAATACAAGGCCCTTCGTTATTTATAAGACAGAGATTGACTATAAACTTTACAGCTGATGGGGCAGGGAGAATTAAGTAACTGCTGAAGATTTCATTGCTGTTAATATATACAAACACCAAGTAGATGGATAGACTCCACTTTTGTCTTTTTGTGTCTGGCTTCTTTCATGTAGTAATATGAAAATATAGATGAACATACATGTATATAATATATATAAATTTCTTTTTGCACTGGGAATTGAACCCAGGGCTTTCACGCTGAGCTATAGTCCAGACCTTTTTATTTTTTGATACAGGGCCTTGTTAAGTTGCTCAGGCTTGCCTTGATTTACAGTCATCCAAATATTACAGGAGGCACGCACCACCACACCTCACTCATACAGTAATACATGTTTTCGAGGTTCATTCATGTGGTAGCATGTGTCCATATTTAATTTCCTTTTATGGCTGAGTAACACTCCATTGTATGCATATGTCAGTACCTATTTACTGATTTCCATTTGGGTTGTTTCTACTTTATGGGTGCTACAGAATAATTTAGCGGCAAACATTCATTACAAGTTTTGTGTGGACATATTTTTATTTACATACTTTGAAAACTGTTTTACCTTTTAAAGAACTGCTGCGCTTTCCCCCAAATTGGCTGCCCTATTTTAACACCTCCAGCAGCAGTGAATGAGTTTCTGATTTTCACACTTTCCTGCCAACACCTGTTATCTATTATCTGTCTCCTTGATTACAGCCATCCTAGTGGTATAAAGTTTGTGATTTGCATATCCCTGTAGCTAATGATATTGAGCATCTTTTCATGTTCTTATTTGGAAAAATCTTTACATCATTTGCTCTCTTTAATTAGGTTATATGTCTTTTTATTATTAGATATGATTTCTTTATATGTTCTAGACATAAGTCCCATATCAGGTACCTGTATGATTTGCAAATATTTTCTCACATTTCACGGGTTATCTTTATACTTTTTTTTATTTATTTGAATTTTTTTGCTTTCTTTCTTTTTTTTTTTTGTGGGTACCGGGGGGTCGACCTCAGGACGTCACGCGCCAGGAGGCGCCCGTGCCGCTGAGCGATATCACCGGCTCCTTTTTCGTATGTGGGTTCCGGGAGTCGAACTCGGGCCCTCGTGCTTGCCAGGCAGGTGCTTAAGCCGCTGAGCCATCTCACCGGCCCCTTTTTTTTTGCTTTTTGAGCTAGGGTCTTGCTATGTAGTCCAAGCTGGCCTGGAATTTGAAATCCTCCTGCCTCAGCCTTCCAAGTGCTGGAATTAAACAGACTAGCCAACATACCATATTTCTGCAAAAATAAGGTCTTAACTGGAAAATAAGCCGTAGAATGATTTTTCAGGATGCTTGTAATATAAGCCCTACCCTGAAAATAAGCCCCAGTTAAGACTGTCAGCCAGACAGATGCATTTAGTGCATCTGTTGGAATACATGACAGATGTATTGTTATAAAATAATAACATAAATATAAAGTTATTGACATTAATACTTAAAATAAATGATAATATAAGTTGCAGTATAATTCCGTGTTTGTAAACACCCAAGCGGGCGCCTCTGGACGAGAGGTAAACGCCTGCGTAGACACTTCCCGCGGAATGACCGGTCAGGGCACAGACGCATCGCAGGGACACCGTGCACACCTGACAACCAGCGGACGCGGCAGTGTCTGACAGGAATCCTCATTACGCAATACGACACGTGTTACAGCACACGTACTTAATGCACTTACATGAAATAAAGACGCGTTTTCTGAATTTTGTATCTCGTGTGGACTTTTTTTTTTTTTTAAGAGTAGGAAAATTTATTGGGGAATAGGAATGGGGAATTGGACCATCATTCTTTTTTTTGCAGGGGGTGGGGGGACCGGGAATCGAACTCAGGACTTCACACTTGCCAGGCAAGCACTGTGTCGCTGAGCTATATCCCCAGCCCCTGGACCATCATTCTTAACTGTCACCATTTTTGTCACTACTCCTGTCTCGTAAGTCTTCAGTTAACCCTTGATTTAATGGAAACTGAAGCCCGGCCTGCAAGAGGCCGTGACTTGGGAAGAATGCATGGGGTAAAATCGCTGACGGCTGTGTTGCCGACGCACTGCGAGCAGGCTGCATGGACTGGAAGAGAGTTCTACTGCGGGACACGGGAGATGGGGCCAGTGGGTCCACAGGAAACGGAGTCAAATAATTCAGGCCAGAATTTGGGGTTTAGAGAGTTAAGATGACATTACAGAAGATGACATGACTGTATTTGAATAAATGTAGATTTTTGTGCTTGAATATATGAATGTAGATTATATGAATGAAAGATTGTTGTACATGAAAAAATAAGACATCGCCTGAAAATGGAGCAAAAAATTTGGAGCAAAAATGAGTGTAGGACCCAGTCTTAGTTTTGGGGAAATACAGTAGCAAGACACTGTCTTGAAAAACAAAGCACTGCTCAGCCAGAGGTCACAAAGACATATACCGATGTATTCGCTAAGATTTTATGGTTTTAGCTTTTTTTAATTTGTATGTCACAATCTTTTACCTTTTTGTTCTGAAATAATTTTTTGTTTTCTTTTTAATAGTACGTCTGCAATACATGATTACATTTATTGTGAGGAGTTGGTGTGCGTCCATAACACATCTCAGTTCTTGCCCCCTCCCCTTCCTTCCCCCCTTGAAATCATCTTAGACTTACAGATGAGTTGGACAGATAGTAGAGTTCCAGTACACCTTTTGTGTCACATAGCCATGGTGTGATTATCAAAACTAACAAAGTGGGCCGGTGAGATGGCTCAGCGGCATAAGCACCTGCCTGGCAAGCGCGAGGACCTGAGTTCAACTCCCAGAACCCACATACGGAAAAGGGACCGGTGATATCGCTCAGCGGCACAGGCGCCTGCTGGCGCGTGAGGTCCTGAGGTCGTCCCCCGGTACCCACAAAAAAAAAAAAAAAAAAAAAAAAACCTAACAAAGTAGCGTTGACAAAACACTGTTATTTGAACTACAGGCTTGATTCCCGTTTCGTCTTTCTCTTCCAGGATCCAGTTGGTGCATCTCCTTAGTCTGCTTCATGTGGCACTTCCTGTCTTCGCTCTCTTGTCTTTCTTGATCTGGACACTTGTGATTTTTACTTTCAGACATTTTTGTAGAGGGTCTCTCGATCTGAGCTTGTGGTTCGTCGTGATTAGGTGGAGGGCGTAAACCACAGAGGTGCTGCACCTTCCACAGAGTATTGGGGGTCCATGCACCCGTGTGTCCCGCTGGTAGTGTGTGAACTCCATCACGTGGTGAAGTGTTATCTGCCATATTCTCTACTGTAAAGTTAACAGTTCCCCCTTTTAATGCTCAACTTGTTAGGAACTTGTCAGTCCAGCCCACATTCAAAGGAAAGAGAATGTTTGAATATGTCGTTATATTCATTTATATTATGGCTTTCTCTGCCAAAGTCTTTGTTCAAATGAAATTCATTCTGACAGGAGTGAGGTATACTTTTTTCCCAAATGTGGGTCTAGCTATTTGAGCACAACTATCTCTTACCCTGGTTTGAAATGGCATCTTTATCATATACCACATCCCTCTGTGTACTCTGTTTTGGATCTGTTTTTACTTCTTGTTTATTTGGTGGTTTTAAAAGAAAGATTGCGGGCCAGTGAGATGGCTCAGCGGCCTAAGCGCCTGCCTGGCAAGCGCGAGGGCCTGAGTTCGACTCCTGGAACCCACATACGAAAAAAGGGCCAGTGATATCGCTCAGTGTCACAGGCGCCTGCTGGCGCACGAGGTCCTGAGGTCGACCCCCAGTACCCACAAAAAAAAATAAAATAAAATAAAATAAAATAAAGATTGCATAAACTTTATGAAAAAGGCTACTGAATTGTTCATCTAAGAGTATAACCTACTTCCATTTACTGTATATCACTCATTGAGAATAATCATTCAGTTTACATGCTTTTTCGGTTTACTTTGAGGAAAACTAATTTTTTAAATGATAATGTTCATAATTTTTTTGCAGCATATCTGTGCCTTCAAATCTTAAAAATTAAGAAAAATATTCTACCTCTGTGTGCTTCAAGATGGTCTTCAACTTCTGTTGTACCTCGAATTACTACCCATTATACTGTTTATCCCCGGGATAAGGACAAGCGATGGGAAGGTAAGTGATTTGTGTACAAATTGTTGAGACTTTTCTAAATACTTTGTATTGTTTTGTGGAGGGGGATATTTTATTTTTCATGATATTTTATTTTATTTATTTATTTATTTATTTTTGAACTGGTAATCAAACTCAGGACCTTGTGCTTGCCAGGCAGGCACCATGCCGCTGAGCTATACTCTTAGCCCCTTTCCTGATATTTTAAAAGCATCTAATAATACTTTATGGCTTTAACAATTATATTGTGTATTACTATTTAGATAAGTAGATATTTGCTAAATTTATAACAATGAATCTCAAAGCCAGAAGTTGGTTTAAGGAAGCTAAAATAAGACTTGCACTGAAACAGAACCTACGAATACATCAAACTAATATAATAATACACCTAGCATAATTATGTAAAGCATGAGGGGAATTTAGTGGATAATTTATTAGTCACTGTGATTTATCATTTCATATTAATTCCTGAACTTTTATTTATTTGTAACACTGTTTCCTCCCAGGAGTGAACATGGAGAGATTTGCAGAAGAAGCGGATGTGGTGATCGTGGGTGCGGGCCCCGCAGGGCTCTCTGCCGCTATTCGGCTAAAGCAGTTAGCTGCAGAACATGACAAGGACATCCGTGTGTGTCTGGTGGAGAAAGCTGCTCAGATCGGAGCTCACACGCTCTCGGGAGCTTGCCTTGATCCAGGGGCTTTGAAAGAACTCTTCCCAGACTGGAAGGAGAAGGGGGTATGAAAAGTTGCTTCTTATACAAACTTGGATCTTTGCTCTAGGTCTCTTCCCAAATAACTGGAGTAGAAGAAACCCTTTTTGTGTAATTCTGTCCTTTAGCGGGTAATATTATATATATATATATTTTTTTTTAATTTAAAAAGAAAATAATTGATGCATCAGAATTGTAATTTAAGATGTTAACTTGTATTTTTACATAATACATTCCATGTGTTGTATTTATGTGCTGCATTTATGAGAAGACGTGATTTTGAGATCTTTGCATAGTTCTGTGGGTGTCTGTATCATTGCTCTTAATAAAGTGCTAGGTAGAATTTTCTGAGACAATGCAGTATCTGAAGCCAGAGTGAGTGATGTAATTTCAGAAGAAATGACTTACTGTGACTTCCCGTGACCTCAGCAGAAAACCACAGGTGTGACATTCAGAGGACCAAGTGCTGGTTTCATTGCTTTGAAATAAAATTTGTATGAACTTGGTTAAACTCTTGTTTTCTCAGTTTTTTCTTCTGTAACATGTTATACCTGTCCGGTTTGCAGGGTAAGAATATTCAGTGTCTGAATGCTTTTGATAAGTCTAACGTATGTAAAAGTTTATAAATATCTGTATTCTTTACATATGGAGTAAATTCTTTTTTTTTTTTTTTGTGGCTACCGGGGGTCAACCTCAGGACCTCGCGCCAGCAGGCACCCATGCTGCTGAGCGATATCACCGGCCCTTTTTTCGTATGTGGGTACCAGGAGTTGAACTCAGGACCTTGTGCTTGCCAGGCAGGCACTTACGCCGCTGAGCTATCTCACTGGCCCAATAAATTGAATTCTAAAAATTTCATCTATGATCTCCTTCCCGAAATATCATGCTCTTTAAAATACAGGATTGATGATAAGAAACAGGGAGATAGATCTTTGGAAGTGGGAAGGGGTCCAAGAGGTGGAGGGAGTAGATACAATCCAACACATTCGAGTGCCTGCCAGCCATGGTGGTGCGCTCCTGTAAGCCCAGCTACTTGGGAGGCTGAAGCAGGAGGATCACATGTTCAAATCTACCCTGGGCAACTTAGCAAGACTGTCTCAAGAAATAAAATGGATGTGTAGCTCTGTGGTAGAACCCTTGTCTAGCATATGCAAGGCTCTGGGTTCAGTCTCCAGTACTGGAAAAAGAGGGGGAGGGGGAATGTCCATTGTGCACATGGTTATTGTCTTTAGCCAAAGGAAAAAGAAAATTTCTGAATTTTTTTCAGCAAGCAGGAGCCAAGCACTGACGCTAAACTTCCACAGAGGCAGGGACACATGATGCTTATGTTTCAAAGATGTCTCCAAGGCTCCCTAAAAAGGGGCTGCTGGAACTAAACTAGCCAGGGGCTTTAACTTTTAGCTTTTAAAAGATTCCCATCCACCTCAAAGAGACAGAGAAAGGATTTACAGTTACAAAATCCCCAAAGGAAATACTGAAAACGGGGCAGGGGGTCACTTTCCTTTTTTGTCTCCAGAGAAAATTTAAGTTTTTTACAATTTATATTTACAAATATGAATTAAAACCTTTTCTTTCTGTTCTAGGCTCCACTTAACACTCCTGTAACAGAAGACAGATTTGGAATTTTAACAGAGAAACACAGAATTCCTGTGCCAATTCTTCCAGGTAGAGTATGATGAATATTCATAGAGCATGGAATTCTACAGCTGGAGGGAACTTCATTTCAAATGGAGAAATCCCCTTCTTTCCAGATGAGAAAACAGAGGCCCACAGATTTGAAGGATTTATCCAGTTATATGCCCAACTGATAGAAAAGTGGAACTAGAAGTCAGTTCTTAGCAATTGCCTTGTAAGCCAACCAGGAATTTTTAATTTAATAAATTAGTGCACAGCGAAGGAAACAGTGAAGAAACAACCTACAAAATGAGAAAATTTTGCCAGCTACTCCTCAGACAGGACTAATACCTAGAATGTATATATAACTCAAAAAAATTAGACTCCCAAAAATGAAAGACTCATTCAAAAAGTGACCACTTGAATAAATAATTCTCAGAAGAGGTGCAAATGGCCAATAAATACATGAAAAAATATTCAGCATCTCTGGCCATTTAGAGAGATGCAAAGCAGAACAACACTGAGATTCCATCTCACTCCAGAAAGAATGCATGTCATCAAGAAATCAATAAATGACTGGTTGCTGCAGGGGAAAAGGAACCCTTCTAAATTGTAGTTGGGAATGTAACCTAGTACAACCACTATGGAAATCAGTAGGGAGATTCTTCAAAAAACTAAAACTAGAAATTCCACTTGACCCAGCTAGTCCCCTTTAGGAATCTTCTGAAGAGTTAAGCTCGTGTTGCAGTGATACAGGCATATCCATGTTTATAGCAGCATAACTCAGAAAAGCTAAATCTTGGAAGGGGGCTATGTGTCCATCAACAGTTGAATGGATAAAGAAAATGTATTCATACACAATGGAGTACTAAGCCATAAAGTAGAATAAATTTCAGTCATTTTTAGGAAAATGGATACACTTTGAAATCATAATGTTAAGAAAAATAAGTCATACATGCAAGCTTAACTACCACATGGTTTTTCTCCTATATGAGAAACCTGAAGTATACATAAAGAGCAAAATAAAGGATAATAGGCAAGAAGGAGATCTTTTCCAAATGAGAAAGAGACGAAGAGATGGGGGGAAGGAGGGAGGAGAAAGGGAAGTAAAATGAATTAACATGTTATATGCATGTACCAACAGCCCCGGTGAATGTAATCATTGTATGCAGCAAATCTGTACTAATAAGTAGAACTCTAAGCCAAATTTATAAAATAAAGGTTGAAATTATGATAAAGATAGCATGTACATTTATACAGAAATACACATTGATGTACAATTTTAATTGAGATATTTTATCAATAAAGTCAGATTTGCAAATTAAGCCTGTATTTGTAGGTCTTCCAATGAACAATCATGGCAATTATATTGTGCGCCTGGGACACTTAGTGAGCTGGATGGGAGAACAAGCTGAGGCCCTGGGTGTTGAAGTCTACCCTGGCTATGCTGCTGCTGAGGTCTGTACAGTTCATTTAATGTTTGTGGCAAGTTTTACATTACTCTTTTACATTTGAAAGTAAAGCAAGAATTTTACAGAAGTAAAATATTTTAGAAAAGCCAGATGTTTTAGAATCACAAGATTAGAAGGAACCTTAAATGATCTCATCCAAAGAGCACTGAATTTCTCATGTTGCACCCCATGAGTGCTTTTCCAGCTTACGACAACACTGCGTGGAGGAAAAGCTTCTCTTACCTGGTGGGCTGTTGGTAATCTCTTCCTGGCACTGAGTGGAGACTCTGCTGTTCTGTACAGAATACATCTGTGGCTTCTCGGCACAGTTGCCAGTTACAGTTATCCTGTGCTCTTTCCTTCCCCGTTTTCACTCTAAGTTTTTCCTTCCCAGGCTAAATATTCACATTTCTTTCAACCATCGCGTTGTATAATACAGGTTCATTCAATATTCTTGTTGCACTCTTCCAAACGCATTCCTTTTTATCTCCTTATAAAGTGATACCCAAAATGAATAGATTACTTCAAGCCTAGTATAGGGCAAGGCTAGCACCTTTCTCATTCTAGAAACTTCTTCCAAAGTTCTAATTCTCTCGAAGTGGTAACATTTCAGCAACCATACCACACTTGTCATTATGTTTCTTTGGGGAAATTATTAAATAAAATCTACCAACTCAGAAAAATCCACTCTACAAGTTATAAAAAAGAATAAAACAAGTTTACTATTGAATAAGCATTAAACCAAGAAAGAAATGTTACAAGCCAGAAAAGAAATCTTAGTCTTTTAAATAGCCAGGCAGATAGAGTCTATTACATACTGTTAATTATCTTCACCTAAAGGAAAAAGAATAGTTGCTTTCTCTTTGTTCGTTTGCTTGCTTGTTTTTGATTAGAAGTTACAGCTTGGGGCCAGGCAGCTGGCCCAAACTCCCACCGAGGCCGGAAACCAGGACGGCACCTCCTCGGTGCTCCTAGTTCAGCGCGGCTCCGAAGCCCCGAGAGGAGTCGCTGGGCTGCAGAACCCGCTCGGGTTCAGCGAGATTTGTAACAAAGGCCCCCACGTGTCCCGGGAAGACTGAGAAAGGGTTTACAGTGTGCCCTTGGCCAGAGGAGTACTGAAAGAAAGGTGGAGGGACGGGACAGTGATCTTTTGTCTTTGGCACCAGAGAATATTCAAAAATTTAAAAGATGCTTTTATCCTGACAGTGTAAGTGAAAACACATAGTCCCTGTGTTGTGTGTGGTGCTCTGAGTGTGTCTTCCCAGCCATGCGCGTGCGTTTGGGTTTTCGGGGCCGGTGTGGGACTCTGTGTTTCTCCTTGGTAAACCTGCTGGAGCGGACGAGTGTCCGAGTCGCGGGTGGGTGATTCGTGGAATCCTCCATTTGCTGTCTCCGAGTACAGATGCTTGCACGTACCGTCTCTTGTACCCCTCTGTCCCTCAGATCCTCGGCGATGATTACCAGGGCTTTCCTGACCGTTTGCCAGTTCTTTGCTCTGCTGCCAAGCAGGACGGGGCTGCTCCTGTCCCGCCGTTTCACGCCGCGCTTTCTTGTCGGCGCTGCGCTGCCAGTGCGCGTTACTGTGCGCGCTTTCTGTCCGGAGCGCTTCCTCCCGAGGAGCGGAGCGGCAGCAGCGGGTTTCAAAGCATTGCCGTTGCTCCTCTTCGCAATTACACTTCTCCCGGTTTTTTTGTTCGTTTGTTTGTTTTTGTTTTTGTGGGTACCGGGGGTCAACCTCAGGACCTCGCACACCAGCAGGCGCCCGTGCCGCCATCTCACCGGCCCACTTCTCCCTTTTCTTGTTCCAAAAATAAACTTACACCATTGGGCTGTCATCAGTCTCTCCCTCCCTGTCGTTTTATGTTTGGAGGTCTGAATTCGAGACAGACTTTCTCGACACGTTCTTTCACGCCCGTCTGCGCTCTTCATTTGTCACAGGCTTCGTCGGGCAGGCTTTGCCCTCAGGAGAGGGCCTCGTTTCTGTAGTGCCCACTGCCTCCCGGCGGGCCTCGTCAGGGGCGTGGCGTTGCTTTCATTTCCAGCAGTTCGAGTTGTGTCATCTCCTACTCCACAAGGGGCCACCTGAAAAGCAGATCTCATTTGAGCCTGAATCTGTCAAAGCCTATACTTTCGTTACCTAGAGAAGCGCCCCTTCCTAAGAAGCCTGTTTCCTGTCAAGGTTGGTGTGAATGGAGGCGACAGTAATAAGTTTGCTTTTATCATTTTCAGGTCCTTTACCATGAAGATGGTAGTGTAAAAGGAATTGCCACTAACGATGTAGGAATACAAAAAGATGGTGCCCCGAAGGTAATTATCTTTTTAATAGATGTATGTTTAGTAAACTGAGACAAAAGAAGAAAGAACCCACTGAGACTCCTTTAGGTCTTACTACAAACTATATATTAATTATGTGGATTTTTGAATAAATAGAGAATTTTCCTTTCATTATTAAAAAAATATGGAAGCAATTTTGAGCTCAGTCTGATTTAGACAACATGTTTAAGAATAATTGTTTAGACAGGTGTGGTGGTAGACTCCTGTAATCCCAGCACTATGGGAAACTGAGGCAGGAGAATCACAAGTTCGAATTCTGCGAGGACACCTTAGCAAACCTTGTCTCAAAAAGGGCTGGGGATATAGCTCAGTGTGAAGGCCCTGGGTTCTATCTGCAGTATCACACAATCATATAAACAGTCAAAAATATTATTTCACTCAGTGAGATATCAATAGCTCACTCAGTGAGCTATTACATCCAGTTCAAGTAAAATTTAATGCAGACATGTATTAGTCATTAATGAACTGCATTGCGACCTCCACCATTTTCATTCCTGTGTTGGTATAAAACTCCTTGCTTGGGCCGGTGAGATGGCTCAGCGGCTTAAGCGCCTGCCCGGCAAGCGCGAGGGCCCGAGTTCGACTCCTGGAACCCACATACGAAAAAGGGGCCGGTGATATCGCTCAGCGGCACGGGCGCCTGCTGGCGCGTGAGGTCCTGAGGTCGACCCCCCGGTACCCACAAAAAAAAAAAAAAAAAAAAACTCCTTGCTTTCGTCTCATTCAAAATGTCAGCCTAAATAGTTTTCAGGTTTTCACAATTTATATTTATGGATCTGTGAAAAAAGCCATGAAAATATACAGCTCTCACCTATGACGTTCCTTAGAAAAGACACAGGAAAGTTACTTTGCTTTTCTGTAATAAAAGCAAAACATGAATTAAACCTTAATGAATTACCCGTTTATTTGTTTATTATCTAATTCCCCAACTAGGTCATAAGCTTCCTGAGGAGAGGGCTATGGAAGAGTACTCCGGGGCCTGGCCCAGTGTATTAGGGCCTCAGGAAATGCTCGCTGAGTGTGTCTTCCTTTGCCACTCTTGGACAGAATTGAGAATCTAGGCTACTCCTGCCAACCTCCCTGCTCCTGACTACTTCTGCTCAGAAACAAGGGGCAAAGCTGGCAAGCCGGACCTGCCCGAGGCTCCTGATAGTCAGCTATGGCAGGTTCAGCGAGGCTGGCCTCCCTGTGGGAGGCACCGAAAGCCCAGGGATTGAGGCATCGCCTGCCGTCTCATGATGATCAGAGAATGTTGTTTCTCCCACATAACGGTGGTTTCTGTATTGTGACAATTTAATTATTAATTAGTTAGAAAATTTATAAATGTTGTAATTTATAAATAATTATTTACTGTCACAACACAATTCACACACTCTTCTATTTTTATACTTTATTTTTTTGTGTGGCCTCATTTGTTCAGATTTTTTTTTTTCATGCGGGTACTGGGAGTCGAACTCAGGACCTCGCGCTTGCCAGGCAGGTGCTTATGCCACTGAGCTATATCACCGGCCCTGTTCAGATTTTTTGTGTGCTGTCCTTTGTGTTTGTAAAAACATATTTTGTATATTGAGTTTATATAGATATAGAAACAGAAAGTGCTGGGCATGGTAGTGCATACCATGGACCCAGCTATTTAGAAAGCTGAGGCTAGGGAAGCATTTGTGCCCCGGCAGTGGAGAGCAGCCCGGACCACATAGATGCCGCCTCTTAAAAAACAAACTAGCCTTTGCAATGGGAGGCCAGTGAGGTCTTAGTGCTTGCACTCCCAAATCGAAGTTTTTCAAAGCATTCTTTTAGTAGCACGCATTCGAAGTGGAGAAAATGAAGGATTCTGGTGACTATCGTTCCGTGCTCTGTTCACCCTGCCGTGGTCAGGGCTTATGCCCCGACGGGACTGGCGCGGCTCTGGTCAGCCCCGACGTTGACGGCTCCCGCTCGCCAGCCCGCTGGTCAGTGCTGTCTTCCCTCACCCGATCTCATGTGTGTCCACGTACGCATATGTGTGATGAGTGTGCATTTCACGAGGAAAACGAGTGACTGATAGACACATGAAAGATGTTCAGACTCTGTGGCCAAAGGCATTAAGTTAGTAACGAAGCAATTCTTACATTCACACAGCAAATACTTAGCGACAACGGTGTTAGATCCGAGCAGTGTAGAAACAGCGAAGCAGCCTTATCATTCACCTGCTGAAATCTGGTTGAAAAATTATGGGATCCTATTCAAGCTTTATTCGGTGTATTTTGCTTTAGGCAAATGATTTTATAACGTGAAAACAATACAAAACAGTATGTCAGTGTAAACTTACAAGTTGTATGAATGTATATATATGTATACATACATGGAAAGATGTCTAGAAAAACATCAGGAATATTATCTTTAATAAGAGATGTTTCTGATTATTCTGAATTCTTTTATTCAGTGACTTTTTTTTCTCTAGTCTGGGGATTAAACCCAGGGCCTTCACAGTGAGCTACATCCCCAGCCCTTCTTTGCATTTTTCATTTTAAGGCAGGGTCTCAGTAAGTTGCCCAGGCTAGGATTGAACTTGGATTGTCCTGTCTCAGCCTCCCAGAGTGCTGGGATTATAGACACGGGCCACCAAACCCTTACTGAGTACCTACCATGTGCCAGACATAAATGCAAAACATGACAGACGAAAGAGCACAAGGTGCTCACTGTCACTCTTCTGTAGTAGGGAAAACATTGTAGTTTCACAATACTGCAGGTTACACATAGGGAAAAGGAAAATTAAAGTGAGAAAAGCATACTGTTAAGTGAAATAAGATACAGAAAGATAATGTCACATGGTTTCTCTTACATGAAAAACCTATAACATAAGTAAATAGCAGAGAGATGGTAGAAAAGAGAAAGGCAGACTTGCTGGTGATGTATGAGAGATTGGGGAGGGGTGGGGAAGGGAGCACAGATGGTCATGGTGTGCCTGCCACACGCACCTACCCCAGCAGAGGTGACGAGGGACCAGATGATCGCGGTGTGCCTGCCACACGCACCGTCCCCAGCACAGGTGACGAGGGACCAGATGATCACGGTGTGCCTGCCACACGCACCGTCCCCAGCACAGGTGACGAGGGACCAGATGATCGTGGTGTGCCTGCCACACGCACCGTCCCCAGCACAGGTGACGAGGGTGCATCACACGCATATACTGACAAAAACAGAAAAAAGCAAGTGGCTGAAGAGTGTGTTTGGTGTGATCCTGTTTGTGTTAAAAGGATGTAAATAGCCAGTAATTATTTTTTAATTTGTAGAAATATTCTGGCATGAGTCACAAGACAGTCTTTTTGGCTTCAAATGCTAAGACTAGAAAATCAAACGCAGTGGGGAAATGTTTCCATTGTAGGGCAGTTTTTGTCCTGAGCACGCTTCATTTGCCTATAAACACATCACTTTACAGAATTTCAGTGCGACCTGCTTGCAACAGTGCGCTCGGCTCTGTCCTGATAGTACTCACTGGAGCTGTCTCCTGTGCCTGCGTCGTCGTTCAGCTAAAAACTGCCGGGGATGCACATGTGTTCTGCGTCGTCAGACGTTGCCGCTTCACGTGGTTTTTGCTTTTCAGACAACGTTCGAGAGAGGGTTGGAGCTGCACGCCAAAGTCACGGTCTTTGCAGAGGGTTGCCATGGACACCTGGCCAAGCAGCTCTACAAGAAGTTTGATTTGCGGGCCGATTGCGAACCCCAGACCTATGGGATTGGGCTGAAGGAGGTACCCTGATTCATGACCTTTTTTATTTTGAAAGATAGAATGTAAACTAATTTTTATTGTCCTGTAGTTTATAATTTTGATTTAATTTTACAGTTACATTTTTCACTGACTTGAAATGGTCATTATAACTAAAAAATATTTGATATATTTTTCAAGAGGGTAGGAAATACTATTGATCAAATTATTAGGTTATTTCTACATTTTGGAGTTGTTTTATCGAATGTTGCTTGCAGCAAGTCTTGAACTTGAAACTATCTAAACTTGATTTTCCTTTTATAGAGCAATGCTGTCTGCCTAGTGGTATTGGACCTATTATCGATATGCTATCTGTGGATGGCCATATCCTACAGAAATGTTTATTTAAAATTGTAATATGGCTGGGTGTGGTGGTACACATCTGTAACCCCAGCACTTGGGAGGCTGAGGCAGGAGGATCACCACAAGTTTGAGACCAGCCTGGGCTACATAGTGAGCATGGCCAGCCTGAACTACATAGTAAGATCCTGTCTGAAAAAAAATAAATAAATAAAAAGCTAAACCCCCAAAATAAATAAATAAATAAGTAAAATTGTAATATGAAGATAATTTAGTTCCTGAAATACTCAGCATAGTATATTTAGCTGTAATCCAAAATTTAATTGGGTTAAATTTTGTGTATTTTCTCAGTTATCCTTTAGTCTATTTTCCTAAATCTTAGGCTTATTACAGTGTTAAACTTTCATTATGGGCCGGTGAGATGGCTCAGCGGCGTAAGCGCCTGCCTTGCAAGCGCGAAGGCCCGAGTTCGACTCCCGGATCCCACATACGAAAAAGGGGCCGGTGATATCGCTCAGCGGCACGGGTGCCTGTTGGCGCGCGAGGTCCTGAGGTCGTCCCCCCGGTACCCACAAAAAAAAAAAAAAAAAAAAAAAAAAAAAAAACTTTCATTATAACCCTTTTAAAAAATTATTCTTGGGCCGGTGAGATGGCTCAGCAGCGTAAGTGCCTTCCTGGCAAGTGCGAGGGCCTGAGTTTGACTCCCGGAACCCACATACGAAAAAAGGGCCGGTGATATCGCTCAGCGGCATGGGCGCCTGCTGGCACGCGAGGTCCTGAGGTCGATACCCGGTACCCACAAAAAAAAAAAAAATAAGTTATTCTTAAGGACCAAGGATATGGCTCAGTGGTAGAGCACTTGCCTGGCATGTGTTAGACCTTGGGTTCAATCCTCGTCATCAGAAAGTATATTCACGTATAAAATATTTTGCCAGGCATCGTGGCCCACTCCTGTAATCCCAGCGCTCTGTGAGGCTGAGGCAGAAGGATTGCAAGTTCAAGCCCAGCCGGTACAATTTAGCAATTTACTGAGACCTTGTGTCAAGAATTTTAAAAAGGGCCTCGGGCTGTATTTCAGTGCAGAGACTCTTGGTTCAAACCCCACTAATGGAAAAAAGAACTTTTTTAGGTTAAATCTCAAGTGCAAATGCTGTATACAGTTAAATTCATTATAACAGGAATACACGCTTGTTTTGGTAGTATGTACATATTCTCTGATTTTTAGATAATAGACGAAAATTGTTTAAAATTTAAAACCTACCAGTCCGAAAATAAACAATTTGCTTTTACTGTAAAAGGTTGGGGGACAGGAGGGAGTAAATTGGTTTCCCGAGGAAGCGTGTGTCGTGCAGCGAGCACACTCGGGCCTCCGTCCCGCGAGGACACGGGCGCGCGTGGCACCCGGAGTCCCCGCCCCGTCGGGAGCGCTCCGCTCGCCGCACGGACGTCGCCGAGGCGCGCAGGCGCTCGCGCAGCCGGTTTCCGCGCGGGACTAACGCCGCGGGCCGTTCGCTCCGCAGCTGTGGGTCGTCGACGAGAAGCAGTGGAAGCCGGGGCGCGTGGACCACACCGTGGGCTGGCCGCTGGACAGACACACGTACGGGGGCTCCTTCCTCTACCACCTGAGCGAAGGCGAGCCCCTCGTGGCGCTGGGCTTCGTGGTGAGTGGCAGCCCCTCGAGCGTTCTGCGGGGACGCGGATCCCCAGGCCGCGGCGGGGCTCCGGGAGCTGCCGCGCGAGGCCTGCCGTCTGGTGCGATCCCCGTGCGGAGCGCCCACGCTGCGACCGCCGCTCAGGCGCGGGAGCTCCGGGTCGGGCCTGCGACGGCGAGGAGGCCAAGGCCACGCCGGTGACTCCCGGCCCCACGGCGGCCAGCGCCCGCCCGACTGCCTCGCGGCCTCCGGGCGTCTGCGGCTGGAGCTCCCCGGCCGCCGGGCCGCGCGTCCGCGTGGGCGTCACGGGGTTCAGCCCCGTCGGCGTTCAGCGCAAAACCTGCGGTGTGTTTGTGAAAAACTAGGAAAGGGCTATGGTCATTAATTCCCGCGCTTCGGTGCTGTCTTGTAGAGTGTACGCTGTGGTTTCATGTCCTCCTCCTTCATAAATACGATTTACATTCGTTTTCATTTTTACCATAGTAGTATTATAGTATAGATTTTTAGTTTATTTCTGTAGTTAGTATTAATAAATGCGTAATAAAATATCACGTTTCCTTTTGTAAAAACATCACCTGAGACGTATACACATTTTTTGAGATAAAGCCTTCCTGTGTAATCCAGGATGGCTTTGAACTCGCTGTGTAGCCCTGGGTACTGGGATTATAGGCATCCCCCACCATGCCTGGCTCAAAAATTTAGACCATATTACCATATGCTGTGAAAATCAAAACGTAAATTAGAAAAGCTTTTGTAGGAGTTGGGTGTGGTGGAACATCTCTATAATCCCAGCAGAGAAGCTGAGGCAGGAGGATTGCCAATTGCTGTGAGTTACAGACCAGCCTGGGCTACATAGTGAGTTCAAGGCCAGCCTGAATTACAGAGCAAGACCCTGTCTCAAAAACAAAAAACAAAAATTTCTAAATTTTTAAACTTTTAATTATAAACACAGTGTCCTTTCATTTACCTTTTCTTTCGCACACAGATTTTTATATAGTTCTTTATTTAAATTTGCCTTGCCGCATATATTTCAACAAGTGCTTTATAAGAAATGTAATGCACACATTTCCTGTTAAATATTCATATTTTAGCTTGGTTTAATTGGAAATTAAACTCTCTGATTGTATAAATAAGTCGGTTTTAATGTAAACCTTTTCAGGTTGGACTGGACTATCAAAACCCGTACCTGAGTCCCTTTAAAGAGTTCCAGAGGTGGAAACACCACCCCAGCGTTGAGCCAACCCTGGAGGGCGGCAAGAGGATCGCCTACGGGGCCAGAGCTCTCAATGAAGGTGGCTTTCAGGTAACTCATTGGGCTTGGGAGTCCTTATTTTTTTGTGTGATTTCAGAATTGAAATTGTCATGTAACTGGGCCGGTGAGATAGCTCAGCGGCATAAGCGCCTGCCTGGCAAGCGCGAGGTCCTGAGTTCGACTCCCGAACCCACATAAAGGAAAAAAAGGGCCGGTGATATCGCTCAGCGGCACAAGCGCTTGCTGGCAAGTGCGAGGTCTTGAGGTCAACTCCTGGTACCCATGTAAAAAAAAAAAAAAAGAAAATGTCATGTAACCAATTTAGTAAAGAATAGGAAATTACCCATACAAAGACAATTGGTGTAATTAAAGTACCTAGTATTTTTAAAACTATAATACACAGTCACTAAATTGACACTGTAAATTTTAGGTAGTTTTAGGAATATGTTGATCTCGAGATAAATTTGTGAGCTCTTTGTTGGTTTGTTTTTAACCAGAAATTAAAAACTGGGTGATTCATATTTCCCCTTGCTTCTTAACTGCTCAGAAACTCAAAGGCAAATTTAGTTTTCAACATGATTCAAATCATTCCAACTAATAGTACTATCCATTCTTCTGGGTGGCCTCTTTTTTACACTTTATTGTCCTATTTTAGTATATGTTCAGAATAAATCTTCTCAAATGTACAGTTTCAAAAATTGTTACAGACAGGGAAAATGATCTAAAAGCCAACTCTGGGGCCAGGGACATAGCTCAGTGGCACAAGCGCCTGCCTGACAAGCAGAAGGTCCTGAATTCAATTCCTGGTACAAAAAAAAAAAAAAGTTATGCCAAATGATTTGGAGCAAGTTACTTTACTTCTGCCCTTATGAGGCCATCTGTTAAATAAAAATAATCCCTTCTGTCTCTAACGTTGTAGAAATCCAGGACTATTTTAGAAATTTTATTTTTAAAAGAATGTGTTACAAAACTAACAGACAGGGCCGGTGAGATGGCTCAGCGGCATAAGCGCCTGCCTGGCAAGCATGAGGGCCCGAGTTCGACTCCCGGATCCCACATACGAAAAAGGGCCGGTGATAGCGCTCAGAGGCATGGGCGCCTGCTGGCACGCGAGGTCCTGAGGTCGACCCCCGGTACCCACAAAAAAAAAAAAAAACAAAAAAAAAAACAGACAAGCCAGGGTTGTGAAGGTGCACACATGTAATGCCAGCACTCGGGAGGCTGAGGCAGGAGGGTGCCGTGAGTTTGAGGCCAGCCTAGGCTATGGAGCAAGTTCAAGTTCCCAGCCTGAACTACATAGTGAGACCCTGTCTCAAAAAAAATCAATCAATCAATCAATAAAAAATAAAATAACAGACAGTAGGAAAATAGGGTGATGATGTAATATGAAAATGAAGTTCTATAACAGTAGTTCAAGAAGTAAGATCGTACTCTTATAATTATCGAAATCTTAAAATACATTGCCCCTAAGTTCCGCTATGGGATTACTTCTCACCGGGTTGCTTTTCTTTCAAGGGTGGTTACTTGATTTGCTAGCTGTGTTTATTGAACGGCGTAACCATTTTCAAGCCTCGTTGCGCGTCCCTGGATGCTGTCCATTTACTGTCAGTCTCATTGTGTGTCATTCACAGTACCAAGGGCTCCGTAGATGCAGTAGTGCATTTTTATATTTAAAAACATTGTCCTATGTACCTCCGCATCTCAGACCATTTTCAGATTGTTAGGAAGAGGTGACCACACACACACACACACGAACTTTTTACCAGAATTTCCTACTTAATTAACCAGACTCAGAAACTTACTTCTGGTAAGTTTTTGAAAACTTAAGAGGCAGTAATTTGAAGCATTCAGCTGTGTTTATTTTGAGCTAACAAATACTGTCTGACTTTCATTTAGTCTACACCAAAGCTGACATTCCCTGATGGGCTTCTGATTATTTGTGTGCTGGTTTCTGAACGTCCTGGAAGACGGCATTTCTCGGCGTGGCTTGCTGGGGATCCTGGCTCTATGACAAGGTGCCCACTGCCAGTGACACCGTCCACGCTGGAGAGGGTCCTCCTAGAACTTAGAAACACACCTGTTTTCCTAGGACTGTAACGTTTTTATTTGTAGGATTTAGACACCCATTTTGGAATAACTTGCACTAATGAGCTGTATTCTTTTATTAAGCTTCAAACTCTTCCAATTCTCGAGTCAAACTTCAGTGACAACCTTAACGTTGTCATGGTCCGGGCCCCAGCCATTACACTGTGGTCAGCTGGCAGCATTTCAGAACACGTTCTCCTCGCGGTCTGCTCTGTGACCTTGATTGAGTGCTCCTCTGATGCTGAGTTTGGCCTGAGGCCCGCAGCCATCCTCGTGTCCCTGCACAGAGTGGGGACCGGGCCCTACCCCCATCAGTGCTCCACTGCTGCTGCTTGCTCCCTCCTTCTGCGAGCCGAGCCGTGGCTGTGGCTCTCGCAGCCGATGGCTTTGGGTTTTCCTCCTGGCCCCTCTAGTCTTGCTGCCATCAGCCAGACCTTCCTCCCCACCACTTTGTCAGCAGAGGTCTTTGTCTTACTGTAGGAGCCCTTGGAGAAGAAAAAGTACGGAACAAAACGAGAACTCCACGATGGCGCGCTCTTCCTTCCTCGCTAGAGTGCATTTTCCTCTGTTAAAGCGTGGGCTGCAGAGGCCTCCGTTGGCCAACCCAAAAAATCACCACCCTTTATTGCATTTTGTTTTTTTACATCAGAAATGTAGGCTGTAAATGACTCTCTTAAAATTTGTTTTGGAAATTCAGTTTATTAAGTTAATTGAAGTATGTTGTTTAGAGTAGTACTTATAGTAGTGCCATTATCAGATCACAGGTGCCATCCCTAGATACCAAGCTAAAATAGAAAGGGTATGTAGAATCCTTTGTGAGATGTATTTTCCTGGAGTGCATATAGTGAAAACAAATAGCTCAGATTTCAGGCATTCAAGTTTAAAGATTCCCAACTGTGACACAGATAGGTGTAAACCCAAACACTGACGGCCAGCAGGGGAAGCACCCTGCAGTCCCAGGACTCGTGCAAGTGCAAGCACCACCTGCACACTTAGCAAGGTGCTGTCTCAAAATAAACAATCGGCAATGAACAAAGGGCTGGGAGCTCAGTGCGAAGGCCCTGCTGCGATCCCCAGTAAAGTAAATGAATCTTAAAAACCATTTTATTTAAAATATGTTAATGTTTCGATCTTAAGTCTGTCCCATGCAGATCAGTTTATGGAGTAGCAAAAGGAGAAACTTTAACAGAAAATTAGTACTAATGGTAATCTTCACTCCGCGGGATGGAAGAGGAAAACTGCGCTTGTTTTCTCCCCCTTGTTGCTTTCATTTTCACCTTTACCTGTCAGCATTTCCACACAGCTCTCAAAGACTTGATCTGGAATACTCAGTTTTACTTAATTGGAGCTAACAGATATCCTGAACCTTTGTTTTCCTCAGTCCATACCAAAACTCACCTTTCCCGGTGGTTTACTGATTGGCTGCAGCCCTGGTTTTATGAATGTTCCCAAGATCAAAGGCACCCACACAGCCATGAAAAGTGGAAGTTTGGCCGCAGAATCAATTTTTAATCAACTGACTAATGAAAATCTCCAGTCACAGACAATGGGTAAGAAGTTCTTATAGGAAATAAAATGGTCAGGTTAGATCTATTTCAGTTGACATTAAAAGATCTATTTTGCATCTGTCCCTTTATACAAAATGCTAAGATGTGTACTGTACACAAAGCAATCAAAAAACTCTTAATACTTAGGGTCGTGGAATTTGAAAACAGTGTTTTACTCACATCAGTAGACTGGTAGCTGGGCATGGTGGCGCACGCCTGTAGTCCCAGCACTCTGGAAGCTGAGGCAGGAGGGTCATAAGTTTGTGGCCCACCTGGACAACTTAGTGATTTAGCAAGACACACTCGAATTATTTTTTTTTAAAGGGGGTTGTGGGGAGCTGGGGATACAGCTCAGTGTGAAGGTCCTGGTTTCAATTCCCTAGCACTGCCCCCCAATAAACCCAAAAAGTAGACAGGTGGCCACCTCCTAGCCAGAGTCATTTCAGATTTGCCAGCTCTGCCTTTGCATCACATCCCTGAGCTGTACACACCGAGGCTCCTCACAGATGCCGAAGCACCTTTAGCTTGAGAACAGAGCAGCTTTGCTGAAGGCAGGACGAGCCGCCTGACCCTTAGCAGGCACCACAGGCGCAGGCCCCTCTGCTATGACAGAGCAGAAAGCCAGTGCCTCCACCTCCGTGAAGCCTTCGTCTGGAGACCTAGTGTGTGGCTCAGCTTTTCTCAGAGCCGGGGTCCCTGCCACTGGCTTCCCTGCTTCCTCTTCTCCATCCCAGCTCACGGCCCCTCACCGCCTGCTGAGCAGGCCACGCACGCCCTGCTCGGGCTCTACTCATCGCCACTTCCCGCGCTCCCTGCGCCTTTGCCGGTGCCTCCCTCGAGCAGCCCTGTCTGGACGGCGCACACGGTCCTCCCTGCCCTGCAGACCTTTCTGTTCCCCACCTCTGTCCTGCGTAGATACCTACTTGGTTTCCTGTCACTAGGAGGAAGGGTCCAAGCGAGCAAGGACTTTGTCCATCGTGAACGCTGAACACCTGGTGGCTGCAGACGCGCGATGAACATTACTCCTAAGACTCAGACACCAGGTGCCCCGTGATTGGCACACAGTGGTTGGGGGCTGGGGTGGAGCCCGGTGGTGCAGCGAGAGCTCAGCATGTGCGAGGCCCGATAGTTTGATCCCCACCACTACAAATAAAGCAAAGCATCCGACCAGGCTGCACGTTCACTGTCCCTGCAGGAACACAGGCGCAGCGCGCTGGGCAGAGGGGCTGCAGGGGACGTGGAGGCCGCCAGAGGGTGCTGAGGAAGAATGGAGTAGGCAAGATGGCTTTGTTTGGGTCGGACTTTTTCTGATTTTCTCGTCAAGTGTTGTCCCTGTTGGCTCCTCAGCCATACCTTAGTGGTGGTGTGTACACAGTGCTAGAGCCAGTGCATCATAGGAAAAAACAGGAATAAAGTCTGTGAGAGAGGGGAGTAGAGCCAGGACAGGGAACAGTAACTGAAAACACTCTCTGTGGAGTTCGGGAAAGGCAGTGAGAACAATCAGTTGTCTCCTTTTTTTTTTTTTTTTTTTTTTTTGAGACAGTATTTCACTGTACAGTTCAGGCTGCCCTCGAACTCTCAGCAGTCCTCCTGCCTCAGCCTCCCGAGTGCTGGGATTACAGGTTTTAGGTCTCTTGCTTTCCCCAGGGTCTCATTAACCAGTCTCTGTCTCCATCTTCACCTGTGCATCTCGTATCTTCTCTCGTGAAAGGATGCTGGTCGTGCTGGGTTGAGAACCACTGTTCCAGTGGATCTTAATTACACCTGCATCTTCACCCTATTGTAACGTCATGGTCTGAGGTACTGGGGTTAGAAGTTCCAAATATATTGTTGCAAGGACACACATCAACTCCTAATAGGTAGAAGCGGTTTCAGTGATGAATTATAAAAATTTTCACTTTTATAGAAAGCATGAACCTAGAATCTTTAAGCTTCCTTTTCAGTTTCACTAAATTTCCAAACTGATTTTTCATGTTACCAGTTTTAAGTATTCAGAGCCTGGGATAGAGCCTAGTTGTAGAGCATTGGCTTAGCATGGACAAGTCCCTGGGTTCCATCCTCAGCATTGCCAAAAAGAGAAATCAAATGCTCATCAACAAACCATGGGCTGGGAGTGGTGGCGCACACCTGTAATCCCAGCACTCGGGAGGCTGAGCCAGGAGGATGAGCCAGGGCGTGAGTTCAAGGCCAGCCTGGGCTACATAGTGAGACCCTGTCTCAAAAAAACCAAACTATGTTCCAGATCATCATCTTTTTGGAGGATCCCAACACTTACATGTGATTCTTCAGCATGGTCTTACATGACCACCTGTGAAGAAATTATGTTAAGATTCACTAATCAGTTATTTCACCAGGCAAATACGCTGACAGTATTTTTTGGCATCTTGCACAACCTTACACTTAACATTTCTTTTTTCTTTTTAATAAAAGGACTCCATGTAACTGAGTATGAGGACAATTTAAAGAAATCTTGGGTGTGGAAAGAGCTATATTCTGTTAGAAATATAAGACCATCCTGCCATGGAATCCTAGGTGTCTATGGAGGGATGATTTACACTGGAATATTTTACTGGATTTTGAGAGGAATAGAGCCATGGACTCTAAAACATAAAGGTAATCACACATTTAAGAATACCCACATTACAATTCTCACACATTCATGAATGGGACCATTAATCAATGGAGAAAGTGACCTTTTCCTTTGTTTTCAGCTTGCTAAGAGACATTAACTTTCTTTCAAAGAACAGTCTAGTATTATAAAAGGATTAAAGTCAAGTTTCTTTGATGTGTATTTCCCAAGTTTTTGTAACATGCTTACGAAAGTACTTGAGGGGTGAGGACCAGTGGGAGGGGTGTATTTGGCAAGTGTGAGGCCTGGGTTCAATCCCTAGCATGAAAAAGTACTTGAAAATTGTTATTTTATTAAATATCTTCCCCAAAATTGTTGAAGGTTCTGATTCTGATCAGCTCAAACCCGCCAAGGACTGCACACCGATCGAGTATCCCAAGCCCGATGGCAAAATCAGTTTTGACCTCTTGTCATCTGTGGCTCTGAGCGGTACCAACCATGAGCATGACCAGCCAGCACACCTGACGCTGAGGGACGACAGCGTACCCGTCAGCAGGAACCTGTCAGTGTACGACGGGCCCGAGCAGCGCTTCTGCCCGGCGGGTGAGGACTTCCTTCCAGTCCCGAGTATTCACGTAGACATTTGCTTCAAATCTTTTAGAAACTATTTCCCTATTTCTTTTCATTGTTTAGATTGTTGCGACTCCTACATTCAGCTTCCTTTAGGAAACTCACACCTTAACTAGCAGTGTAGACTAGGAAAGCTGGGGTAAGCCTAGCGCAGGTGACATTGCTCCAACTTTTCATGTGTATTCTCAGACCGAGACAAGGACTGTGGGGTGCAGAGTACCTCTGTTCCCGTGGCTCTTCAGAGCCGTTTGCGTCCGTGCAGCTCATGTGTGTGCACGTTAGAAAAGGTTATAGCTACCCTGAGTTAAAGGAGTTGCCCTAAACACTTATGTTCACCGTAAATACTGTATCTTTTAGTGCTGAGCTTTTAACTCAGATTACAGTCATTGGAATCGGGTCTCACAATGTGACAGAATAGTGTTCAATTACATGAAAATTAGCGCATTCTCGAGAGACCAGCATGTAGGCAAGCTCTCCAAGGGCAACGACCTTGACTTTCGACTTAAAAAAAGAGTTATCAGGGCCAGCGATATAGGTCAGTGGCATAAGCACCTGCCTGGCAAGCACGAGGTCCTGAGTTCAACTCCCGGTACCCACCTACTAAAAAAAAAGTCATCAAAGCATTTTGAGGGTGAGGGCTGGGTCTGATTTGTTCCTTCAGCTACAGCACAGACCCATTATGTGGAACCCAGTGCTGCGTGTGGAGCACCACTGGCAAGACCAGCTCTGCCAGTACTGCTGATCTTCCCCTTACACGTACACTTAGTTTACGCTGACAGCAGCAGTAGCACACAAGACCTTCGTATTCTCTCTGGGTAAACATCAGCAGACCACCTTTTTTAAGGTTTCTGAGCTGGGCCTGCTTGTACATGCCTGTGATCCCAGCACTCAGAAGGCTGAGGCAGGAGGATCACCATGAGTTCAAGTCCAGCCCGAACTACGTATCAGGACCCTGTCTCAAAAAAACAAAACAAAATGAAATTTCTGTAGCCAATCTTTTAGGACGTTAATTCCTACTAATGAATTTTTAAAATTTAAAGTTAAGTATTTTATTATTTTTTTTACTTTACAGGAGTTTATGAATTTGTACCCTTGGAACATGGTGATGGATTTCGGCTACAGATAAATGCCCAGAACTGTGTGCACTGCAAAACCTGTGATATTAAGGATCCAAGTCAGAATATTAACTGGGTGGTGCCTGAAGGTGGAGGAGGACCCGCATACAATGGAATGTAAACTGTAACTGGTTCCATTGGCAGGCGTATTTCATAATCAGATTCTTTAAAATGCAAATGTGTGGCAAATTAATTTTAAAATGTTTTGGCTGGGCTTGGTGGCGCTCACCTCTAATCCTAGCATTCGGGAGGCTGAGGCAGGGGGATCGCCATGAGTTCGAGGCCAGCCTGGGCTACATAAGTGAGTTTAAGGCCAGCCTGAACTACATAGCAAGACCCTGTCTCAAAAATCCAAACCAAAAAAATGTCTTCACAAAATAAGCATCAGTAAAATAAAAATTTTATACAATATCTAACATTGTTGCATGAAAATTATGAAGTATTTCTCTCAAATAAAGCAGTAGGAAGTGTCTACCTACCTTTTTAGAGCTTCAAAGATTTCAGTACCAAAGCAAAATGCACTACTGTCCTTTACATCCTACTTGCCAAATTTAAGTCAAATATAAAAATGAAGATACTGTAGACCAAGCGTTGACATCCAGCTCACCACTTGTTACAAATCAAGTTTTATTGAAACAGCCACATCCACTGATTATACATTGTCTATGACTAAGAAGTTACACTTGTGTTACAACTGCAGAGCCGAGTAGTTGCGACAGATTAGACGGTCCACAAAACCTAACCATTTTACTGTCTGGCCTTTTGCAGCAAGTGTGCCAGCCCCTGAACAGGTGGTTTATACCTGTCACCCACAAATATAAACCCAGCACAAACCACCACAGATACGTTAAGGATTAGGAGAAACTCTAAATATACAAACAAGCTTGCATCTGTTCATTCAACAGGTTACGACTTAGGAATTTCAAACCCGGCTGGACACCATTCTCCGAAAAAGTGCGGACAACAATTATAAAAGATCAACTTCATGGGCATCTTGTAACATTTTTTATTAAGAGGTAAACTATCAGTATTTCTACACTAAACAATGAGGAACAGAAGTGTCAAAGCAGACAGACACCAAACTCTTACATTGGCTTACTGCCTCCAACAACCTACGCATGATACTCGGGCAAAAGTGAATACTTATTAGGCGAACATTTTTGCATATACTGCCTTCTCTTTATCTTTCTGTGCCTTAATCTTCTGTTTGACTTTCAGCAGTTCTGCCTGGATAGCTGCAAGGGAAAAACTGCAATGAGTTCTTTCTCCAAGTGGCATTAGTTGCGATGACACTTCATGCCCCCTTCCACCTTGACAAAACTGCTTGTCCAAAATCTGAGCCCCACTGACAGGAAGTTCTCAGAGAACGATCACAAAAACCATGCAGCATAATTTCAGAAGACAACGAAACTTGATCACAAAAGATTTCCCATCTCCCTCTCCATTAGACAGGGCCTTAGTAAGAGATCAAAGTTTATTTTACTTTTTCTTCCTCCTCTTTTGCTACTAGGGATCACCCCCAGGGCCCCATATATGCTAGACAAGTGCCCTAGCACTGGGATACACCCCAGTGCTTTGTACTCAGACAATCTCAGTGGCTCAGGCTGGCCTCAAATTTGAGATTCTGCTTCAGCCTTCTGCATACCTGGGATTACCCAAGCTATTTTTAAATATTTAGCTCCAGTATCACTATATTTGGCTGATTTCTTAAAAACAAGTGGATTTCTGTCATGGCTTCTCTAACATGCCCAACTGCTGAATACTAGAGGTTATAGCCATATTCGATATCCAGGTGTGTGATCACTAATCCTGACATTTCAACGCACTGTGTTAAGATTAGTTGATTACTGGAACACATTCCTGGTGTGTCATGGAGGTGAGACCTTGGACACTATGTATGCTCTCTCACGGTTCTTCTCTGGAACTCTTCCCTGCTCTGCTCTCCACCACACCCTTCCAACATGATGTTACTGCCTTGGAGTCCGCCGACCATGGACTAAGTCCCATCAACCATGAGCCAAATTAAAGTAAGTTGTAAGTGTTGGGCACTATGTCTTAGCAATGGGAAAGCGACTTAATATAGGAATGGTCCCAGAAGTTAAATTTATAATGAATACTTAAAAATCTTAGTGCTGAGCTTTCAACTAATTCTACAATAACAGAAACAGGGTCTCAAATGATAAGGTGGACCAAACTACTCAAGTGAGTGAAAACTACTATGTTCCTGAGAGGAATTTGTATGCTCTGTGAGGGCAGGGACCCTGACTGTCTTGTTCACTGCTTTATGAACAATACCTTTGGCCCACTAACACATTCTATAGTATCTGCTGGACAAATAAGTATCTGGCAAAGTTAACTGTACAGTGGTTTGTAAGGATAAATTTTTATAGGATAAAATGAACTTTTACACAGAAATTGCTAACTTACCTTTATCTTCTGGTGCTATCTCTTGAGCTTTCTTAAGATCAGCCTTTAATTGGGAAAAAAAAATTTTAAGAAAAATTAGATACACGATTTATTTTTTTAGACATACAATTTATAAAAATCATTGTTTAAAACATTCAGAACAAAATTTACCAAGGCTTGATCATAGTCTTTTAATCCTTGCCATCCTTGAGCTCTGCGATACAGTGCTTTGGTGTTTGATGGGTCTATTTCAAGAGCCTACAAAAAAATTGTCAAATTAGAATAAACTCTTATATAAACAGGCTGGGTATCAATTTATTGCCTGTCAGCTCCAAATCCCCCTATGACTCAGTGAACATGGAGCTGGAGCCCATCGACGGCTCTCCCCTGCCGCTGTGGCCCGGCGTGAGCACGTGGAGGAGGAAGGGCTCTGGCCCAGGGTTCCGGTGAGCTCTCAGCACTGTGCTCCACAGCTCCACGCTGGGCCTGACCTAGTAATGTGTGAGAAAAGCTTTCTGTTTCAAGTCTGTGAACACTCCTCTCTGGTGTACGGATTGGTTCTGGGAGATGACCAGCTCCCTCAAACCACACTGCGGGGATGTTCAGGTCTCTTGTGTAGAACGGTATAGTATCTGCATATAACCTACACGTGCCCTCTTACATCCCTTGTGTCATTTCTAGATTACTCATAATACCTAATATAACACGACACCATGTAAATAACTGTTCGATTACAGCCATATTGTTTAGGGAACAGTGACAAAAAGTACGTGCTCGGGCCGGTGAGATGGCTCAGCGGCGTAAGCGCCTGCCTGGCAAGCACGAGGGCCCGAGTTCGACTCCCGGAACCCACATACGAAAAAGGGGCCAGTGATATTGCTCAGCGGCACGGGCGCCTGCTGGCGCGCGAGGTCCTGAGGTTGACCCCTGGTACCCACAAAAAAAAAAGTACATGCTCATATGGAAGAAATCTTCGAGGCCGGATGAATCTGAAAATGGAACCCACAGATGGGGGAGAGTGAACTATATACACTTTTATTTGAAATCTAGGTTCTTAGAGACATGAATAACTTAGTATCTCCTCAAAACAAACATTTTAAAAATACTGTATGTGGCTTATGTAACATCTTTTAAAAAATCAATATTCACGATTTTTACTGAAAAGGGAATAGTGTTTGTTTCACAAAGGTCAAAAAGATGCACAGTGAAAGCTAATCTTTCCTTTTGGTAACTTTCATCTTCTGCAATGTGTCCCCTTCTAAAAATATATCTTAGGGCTAGAGCTCAACTCCATGATAGAGGGCTCACTAATTATGCATGAGGCCTTGGGTCCCATCCCCAGCAAGACGGAGTTTTCTTATCCTTTATTCCACCAAATTAGAATTTTTTTTCAGTGCTAAGGATCAAACCCAGGGCCTCATGAATGCTAGGCAAGCACTCTATCCTTCAGCTACAGCCCCAGCCCAGAATCTCGTTTTAGTTCTACTTGCTCTGAGCATAGCTAATCTATGTACACAATATGCAAAAAACAGGCAACACTTGGCTTGGAATTTTTTTAACCAACTACAAACGGAAGAGTCACAGTTGGTCTGAGGAAGGTAACGCCTTCTAGCTTCGTCAGTCAGCACACCTGGGCGGCCCTCAGGAAGACAGTCTCTCCTGTGCGCTCCGACAGCGCCTCTCTCTAGGCAGGCTGTGACGGCCTCACAGAAACCATCCCTCCCGTGCCCATCAAGTGTGAGAACACTGACCTTTCAACCTAGAGAAACTCCTCTCTATTAAGTGCATCCAACAGGCCAAGCACGGGGCTAAACCCTTCAAACACGTGCTACAGGATGTCTTAGAACTGCACCATGAGATCGGATACTTCCATTTTATAAAGAAATTAGGACTCTAGACGAGGAATTTACCCAAGATCACAAAGCTACTGAGAAGCAGAAAACTCACTTTAAAAACCGAGTCAAGGCCGGGGTGGACCTCAGTGGTGGAGTGCTTACCTGGCAAGCACAGGCCTGGGTTTGATCCTCAGCACAGGCTCCACAGCCCACAGCCCACAGCCCACACCCCTCATCATTCACAGCTTTGTGTTCTGACGCCTAGCGTGTACCAGGCGCTCTTCAGTGAATAAATGAGCTGATGCGTATGGTATTCACGTACCTTTGAGAATGAATAAGTATCTTTGTAGTTTCCAAATGACAGTGTTCAAAACAAAATGCATTGGGCCGGTGAGATGGCTCAGCGGCGTAAGCGCCTGCCTTGCAAGCGCGAGGGCCCGAGTTCGACTCCCGGAACCCACATACGAAAAAGGGGCCGGTGATATCGCTCAGCGGCACGGGCGCCTGCTGGCGTGCGAGGTCCTGAGGTCGACCCCTGGTACCCACAAAAAAAAAAAAAAAAAAAAAAAATGCATGGACCAAGGAAGAACTGAAGGTCCACAACATTTCGGGACAAGATGACCTAAAACACATTTTATCAAGTCTCACGAGGTCCCACGTGGTAAGGTTTATCACGGTATATAAATATGCTTTTGCTCGAGTTATGAAGTCAAAATCCCGCATCCTCAAAAGCTCGACATCACAAAGACTCACCTCCAAACAGCTGTCGACGGCTCCCTGCCAATCGGCCATCTTGAGCTTACACGCACCGATATTGAGCACACAGCTCAAGGCCACGGGCTGCAGCCGGGGCGCGGCGGCTTCCTGAAGAACAGCCTTCGAGCTGCCCACGTACCTGAGAGGAGAAGCGCGTATAACGAAGGCTCCATGCGGAGCTACAGATCGTTCTCCCTCAACAAGGTCAAGAAGTGTGCACTATTCCTAATATGAAAAGCTGGTCAAATGCCAATTCCATACTCAACGACCACAACCTCATTAAACACTTTCTCTTTGTGTGTGCAAAAGACTGAAGTCAGAGCCTGAGGCATGCAAAGCGCACAGTCTACCACTGAGTTACACTCACATCCCATTTTTCTAAAGAAGGTATTTCATATGTTCAAGGTTTTCCCCCCAAATGTTCAAAAGACCAATGAAAGAATACTTCCCAAAGCTAATCATTTGCTAGTAGAACACACTTCTATCTTCAAAACTCAAAATGAAGAGCTTGTATAAATAGAAGAATGCCAGCTAACAACTGCGGAATGTAAATCAGAAAAACACACTTCTTCAACAATCAGTGTAATCAAAGATTTAGAAAAGGACCTTCAGGGCCAGTGAGATGGCTCAGCGGCATAAGCACCTGCCTGGCAAGCGCGAGGTCCTGAGTTCGACTCCTGGTACCCACATAAAGGAAAAAAGGGCTGGTGATATCACTCAGCGGCACAAGTGCTTGCTGGCAAGCGCGAGATCCTGAGGTTGACCCCCGGTACCCACATTAAAAAGAAAAGAAAAGGATCTTCAAAGATGCCGAAATAGGCTGTTGGGTGCCGGGCGTGGTGGTGCACACCTGTAATCCCAGCTGAGATTACAGGAGGGAGGCTGAGACAGGAGGATATCAAGCTGACCCTTCTCAGGCAACTTAGGCAAGACCATGTCTCCAAATAAAAGAAGGGCTGGGGTTGTAGCTGTGAAAGCCCAGGGTTCAATCCCCAGTACCACCAAAAAGTTAAAAAAACAAATAAAGAAATAAAAGGCTGTGGAACTAGATCTTCGCCAAATCTCACAGCATCATCTCACTGAGTACTTACTATGCACAAAGCGAAAAACGCACTTTTGTAACAGAGACGTCGGGCTGACAGCGCTCTAATGAAGCAAGCGCCTAAACTCAGAACTGGCCAAACTGACGGGCCTTCAGCATGCTGTGTCACAGGAAATACCATGCACAGCAGCACCGACCCAAATCCTCTCACCAAGATATTTAACCCCTAACTAATCTTAAGAAAACAGTTCTGTAGAGACAGCTGACTTGGACTTCACAAAAATGCAAAGGGACAAAAAGACAGGGAGGCTGGAAGCACAAATGGCCAGAGTCTGAAGGGACACTGCAACCTAAGACAGCACACGACCTTGGTGTAGACCCTGGACTTAATGAACTGAAACAACTGGGAAATCTGAAAATAGATTACAGATCAGATACTGCTGTACCTGTTACGGGGCAGGCGGGTAATGGTATTGATGTTATATAGAATGTGCTTATATTTACTTAGGAAATACATGGGGCTACTTCCTTTCAAAAATAGTTTGGCAACAACAAAAATAGCAAGTTTAAAACTGGTGAAGGACTGCCGGCGCCCCCGGGGGCCTCCATGGAGGAACGCAAGAAGCAGCGGTGCAGAGAAGCAGTGGCCCTGAAGGACACACTGACTGGCGGTGAGTGCTGACGCCTGGCCGTCCCGCGCGCGAGGGCGACTAGCCGGGCGCCATTGGGGGGGGCAGCAGCTGAACTTGAAACTCAGGGCGGTGCCACTCCATCCACGGCTCCAGCGGGGACCTCTGCGAGGAACGTGAGACACCGCGGTGCAGAGAAGCACCAGCCGAGAGGGACGCACTGACTGGCGCTTTTCTTCCTGCTATTCCAAGAACCTCCTAAGAGTTTGAAATACTAGCAATAAAGCAACCTACCATAGGCAATTTACAAACAGAAACCCAGGAATTAAACTAAAGAAAGAAAAGAAAATGAAACGACACTTAAACAAGATGCAACCCCACACATCCAGTTCACCAAAGGCAAACCCAGGGGGCAGTGAGGTGGGACAAACCGAAAGCCACCCACCTGACATCTCTCAAGTGGTAACAACAAAGCAGTTGAATGAGGCTCTGGAAAAATTTAAATCAGAAATAATTTCTCAGATAACTGCAGAGATAATGTCCACAATGAAGACCATGCTTAAGGATGCTAGAGCAGACACAGACAAAAAAATAGACGAGCTAAAGAAAATGATGGAAGCCATGAATGCTCAGCATAGGAAAGAAATGGAATCCATAAAGCAGATTCAAGCAGATATCCAGGAGAACAAAAATTCCATTGAAAGTATTTGTAGCAGATTAAGCCAATGTGAGGACAGGATCTCAGATATAGAAGACAGGCTTGCAATTAGTGATCATGAAAAGAAACAATTCTTAAAAATAGCAAGGGACCATGAAAAATCAATCCAGCAGCTGCTAGATGATGTAAAGAAGAATAACTTAAGATTGATTGGAGTCAATGAAAAAGCAGGAGATAGCATAAATGACATCAGAACACTGTTCACAGACATTGTCACAGAAAATTTCCCTGGTAGAGAAAAAGAATTTGACGTTCAGATAAATGAGGCTTATAAAACTCCACTTAGCCACGATCAAAAAAAATCTTCAGCCAGGAATATCATAGTCAAGATTCCAGAAATTCAACATAAGAGTAGCATCTTAAAAGCTGTTAGAGAAAAGAAACAAATCACCTATAAAGGAAAGCCCATCAGAATCACAGTGAACTTTTCAGCACAAACCCTCAAGTCAAGAAGAGCTTGGAATGATGTATTTCAAGTTCTAAAGGAAAATAATCTTCAACCTAGATTGATGTACCCCACAAAACTATCTTTCAAAACTGATGGAGAAATAAAATACTTCCATGACAAAGAACATCTGAGAAAATCTATAACCACCAAACCAGCACACCAAAATGTTTTGAAGGACATTCTAGAAAGGGATAACAAGGACTACAACTCCAGGAACCCCAACAGAAGGAATCCACCAAGCAGAGCAAATGATTAAAGAGAGGGAGGGAAAACAAAAATTAAAAGAGGGGGAGCCAACAACAAGAAAATAACATGACAAGGATAAGTCAATACATATCAGTTTTAACCATTAATGTTAATGGTCTCAATTCACCAATCAAAAGGCACAGACTGGCAAATTGGATCAAGAAGCAAGATCCAACAATATCCTGCATACAAGAAACACATTTAATTCAAAAAGAAATTCACAGACTGAAAGTCAAAGGATGGAAAACAATACTCCATGCGACAGGAACCCAGAAAAAAGCAGGGGTAGCTATTCTTTTTGCAGACAAAGTGAATTTCAAGCCAAGAATGATTCAGAGAGATAAAGAAGGTCACTACATTCTTGTAAAGGGAACAATCCAAGAGGAAGAGATAACAATCATAAACATGTATGTAACAAATACCAATGCAGCCAACTATATAAAACAAATATTAATGGACATGAAAAATCAAATAACCACTAATACAATTGTATTGGGGGATCTCAATTCTCCACTGTCACAAACAGACAGATCAACTAGACAAAAAATCAACAATGAAATATTAGAACTGAACCAAACTTTGGAACAAATGGACTTAGTAGATGTCTACAGAGTGTTCCACCTCACAACATCAGAATACACATTCTTCTCAGCTGCACATGGGATATTCTCCAAAATAGACCACATACTAGCTCACAGAACCTACTTAAGTAAATGCAAAGGAATTGAAATTATCCCACGTATATTATCAGACCATAGTGCAATGAAATTGGAAATCAATGGCAAAAGAAACCACAAGAATTTGCTAAACACATGGAAATTAAATAGCACCCTACTGAACAACCAATGGGTCACAGATGAAATTAAAGAAGAAATTAGACAGTTTCTGCAACTGAATGATAATGACAGTACAACATACTGGAACTTATGGGATACAATGAAAGCAGTCCTAAGAGGGAAATTTATAGCACTAAATTCCTATATCAGGAAAACAGAGCAAGCACAAATAAACAACCTAATGGTGAACCTCAAACTTCTAGAAAAAGAGCAGGCTAAGCCAAAAGCTCATACAAGGGAGGAAATTATAAAGATCAGAGCAGAAGTTAACGTATTAGAGACTAAAAAAACAATACAAAGAATCAACGAATCAAAGAGTTGGTTCTTTGGAAGATTAAATAAAATCGACAAACCCTTATCCAACCTTATTAAAAAAAGGAAAGAAAGTACTCAAATCCACGCAATTAAGAATGAAAAGGGTGATACCACAACGGACCCTGCAGAAATCCAGAAGATCATCTATACCTACTTTGAAAACTTGTATTCTAATAAGATGGAAAATGCAGAAGAAATGGACAGATTCCTAGATACATATGAATTACCAAAGCTCAACCAAGAAGATATAAAAATCCTAAATAAACCAATAACAATCACTGAAATCGAAGATGTAATTAAAAACTTCCCAACAAAGAAAACCCCAGGCCCTGATGGATTCACTGCTGAATTCTACAAGAAATTTAGAGAAGACCTAACACCACTACTTCTCAAACTCTTTAATGAAATGGAAAGGGAAGCAATACTCCCAAATTCATTCCTGGAAGCAAGCATTACCCTGATACCAAAACCAGAGAAGGACCCAACTAAGAAAGAGAACTACAGACCAATCTCCCTAATGAACATAGATCCAAAAATCCTCAATAAGATACTGGCAAACAGAATGCAGCAAATCATGAAGAAGATTATATACCATGACCAAGTTGGATTCATCCCAGGGATGCAGGGATGGTTCAACATACGTAAATCAATAAATGTAATACACCATATTAACAGAACCAAGGACAAAAATCATATGATCATCTCAATAGATGCAGAAAAAGCTTTTGACAAAGTCCAGCACCCATTCATGATAAAAACCCTACAGAAAATTGGAATAGATGGTCTTTATCTCAATCTGATAAAAGCTATCTATGACAGGACTGGTGAGATGGCTCAGCGGTGTAAGCGCCTGCCCTGCAAGCGCGAGGGCCCGAGTTCGACTCCCGGATCCCACATACGAAAAAGGGGCCGGTGATATCGCTCAGTGGCACGGGTGCCTGTTGGCGCGCGAGGTCCTGAGGTCGACCCCCCGGTACTCACAAAAAAAAAAAAAAAAAGCTATCTATGACAAACCAACAGCCAATATCATACTAAAAGGCAAAAACTGAAAGCCTTCTCTCTAAAATCAGGAACAAGACAAGATGTCCACTGTCCCCACTCTTATTCAACATAGTTCTGGAAACTTTAGCCAGAGCAATTAGACAAGACAAAGAAATAAAAGGGATTATGATTGGAAAGGAAGAAGTTAAATTATCATTATTTGCAGATGACATGATACTCTACGTAGAAGACCCCAAAAACTCCACTAAAAGATTGCTAGATTTAATAAGCAAATTCAGTAGTGTAGCTGGATACAAAGTCAACACTCAAAAATCAATAGCCTTCCTGTACACAAATAACAAATGCACTGAGAGAGAAATTAGGGAAACAACACCTTTTACAATCACATCTAAAAAAATGAAATACCTAGGAATCAATCTCACAAAGGAAGTAAAAGACCTCTACACTGAAAACTACAGTACTCTGAAAAAGGAGATTGAAGAGGATATCAGAAAATGGAAAGATATCCCTTGCTCTTGGGTCGGAAGAACCAATATAGTGAAAATGGCCATACTTCCAAAATTGTTACACAGATTTAATGCAATTCTGATCAAAATTCCAACAACATATCTCACAGAATTAGAGAAAACAATCCTAAAATTCATCTGGAACCAGAAGAGACCTAGAATAGCAAAGGCAATTCTGGGCAACAAAAGCAAGGCAAGGGGCATCACAATCCCTGATTTGAAATTATACTATAAAGCTACTGTGATAAAAACAGCATGGTATTGGCAAAAAAACAGACCTGAAGATCAATGGAATAGAATAGAAGATGCAGAAACAACTCCAGACATACTAAGCCACCTTATCTTTGACAAAGGTGCCAAACACATTCACTGGAAGAAAGATAGCCTCTTTAATAAATGGTGCTGGAAAAATTGGCTCTACACATGCCAAAGATTAAAATTAGACCCATATCTTTCACCATGCACTAAACTAAATTCAAAATGGATCAAAGAACTAAATATTAAAACAGAAACATTAAATCTCCTGGAAAATAGAATAGGTAAAACTCTTGAAGACATTGGTGTAGGCAAAGACTTTATGAATAAAACCCCCAACACACAGGAAGTATTACAAAGAATCAACAACTGGGATCTCATCTTATTAAAAAGCTTTTGCACAGCAAGAGAAACCACCAACAGAGTGAAAAGACAACCCACAACGTGGGAAAAACTGTTTGCCAGCTGTTCCTCAGACAAAGGATTACTATCGAGAACATACAAAGAACTCAAAAAAATCAGACCTCCCGAACTTAAAGACCCAATCCAAAAATGGGCATCTGAGATGAATAAACACTTCTCAGATGAAGAAATACAAATGGCAAATAAATATATGAAAAAATGTTCAACATCGCTAGTCATGCGAGAGATGCAAATTAAAACAACACTGAGATTCCATCTCACCCCAGAAAGAATGGCTGTTATCAAAAAGTCAACTAATTAGAAATGCTGGAGGGGCTGTGGGGAAAAAGGAACCCCTCTCCACTGTTGGTGGGAGTGTTGACTGGTGCAGCCACTGTGGAAATCCGTGTGGAGATTCCTCAAAAAACTAAGATTGGAGGTCCCATTTGATCCAGCTATTCCCCTTCTGGGTATCTCCCCAGAAGAATTAAAAACATCGTACCACAGCAATATATGTGCACCCATGTTTCTAGCAACACAATTTGTAATAGCTAGATCGTGGAAACAACCCAAATGCCCATTAACCGAGGAATGGATAAAAAAGATGTATTTCTATACAATGGAGTACTACTCAGCCATAAAGAAAGATAAATTGGAGACTTTTATAGGTAAATGGATGCAACTGGAGAAAATACTCACAAGTGATATAAACCGGATGCACATTTGTAAACATTGTATTGTCTCCCTAGTATGAAAATGCAATTTCAGTGTGACTATTCCATTCCTTAGTCTTCTATTTTTACCTAGCTTTTACATGGCTTAATCTTATACTGAGTAATATTTTTCTCCAAAAGGTATTTGTACATTCTCTAATGCTTGAGTTTGTTAATACATGAGAATGTTTACTTGTTGTCTTTAAAAAAAAATAAAAAATTTAAAAAATAAATAAAACTGGTGAACACAGGTAAAAGCATATGAGTGATAATGTTCTATTCTTTGACCTTTTCTGTATTTTGAAAATTTTCAAAATGAGCTGGGGCAGCAAAAGAAATGTACCTATTTATTCCATAAATAAGTTGTAAAAAATAATGAGCAATTCTGAATTTCAGTTTATAATTCAACCTACAAGTTCTTTAAAAGTAATTTTATTCTAAAATGCTTCATTACCTGGGGCAGAGATATAGCTCAGTGGCAGAATTAGCCTAGCATGCACAATGCATTGGGTTTAATCCCCAGCACCACACAAAAAGAATAAAATAAAATGCTTTATTACCTTAAAACCTTTGTGTATTTTTTAATGGCCATCTCCCAGTTCTGAGACTTGAAAAAAGTATTTCCAATGTTTTTTAAGTCTTCTGTTATTAATAAAATTTTATCTACCTGTACAAAGAATACAAATAAATTGGATGTTGGTGACTAATATGACAATGATAGATTCCACCTTTATGACAGACCAGTGCGAAGCACAAACTTTCAGCTCAGTTTCTTTTACGGAAGTCTGACTGACCTGCCGGTACTCACATCTTTGAAATCCACATCTGCGTCTTCAGGGAAGTCTGGCTGACTGTCACCAGAGCCATCCTTTGGGACTATTCCCCAGTCGTCCCCTTCTTTCAGCTCTCCACATTCTGCAATAATGCACAACTGTAAAATAATACAGACTTGTAGAAGGTCGCTAGCATATCAATGAGAGATTTAGAAAAGTGGGTTTAAAAGCTATACAGCTGCAATTCTTGTGCAATACTACTCAAGCCATGCTTACATGAGGAGCTCCTCTATCTGCTACCACCCCAACCCCCTCTATACACATCCAACTGATACAGCAATGTCGCTATTTACATAAGTATTTTATTGCTACTCAGGAGCTCAAAGACATTTAATTGTCTTTAGATGAGGCACAAGCTTTTAATTTACTGCTATTCCCTTCATAAACGAAGTGCCAGTCTACACCCTTCGAGGATGAGTTTCCAATTCCCACGCACAACTTAGGGTGGGTAGCGTCACTCTGATTCACAGACATTCAGAACACAAGGATGCTTGGAAATAACCAAACCTAAACCCTTTAGAAATTCATATAGGATGAGGAAACAGGCCAAGAGAAGTTAAGTAACAAGGCCAAACCTCTAGTTAAACAGCACAGTGTGAACAAGAAACTAGGTTTGCTGTCCTCTTTCCACCATACGCAACTCTACATACTGACTCAACAGTTTTGCAGGTATGGGAAAATGTAAGCAATCTAGCAAACATCATGAACACTGAAGCTGACATAAGTGTACAATCTTTAAAACCACACTGATCTTCTAAAAGGCGTATTTTAGCCGTACGTGGTGGGGGATGCCTCCACTCCCAGCACGGGGTGGGGGTGTGTGTTAGGACAGAAGGATCGCCACAAGACCCTGTCTTGAAAAAAAAGAACAACAACAAAAAAGGCAGAGCTTACTGAAGGTCTGGCTGCCAGCAGACAGGCTTCTGGGAAGTGACTGCGGTATGAGGGCTCTAACTGCCATGACTGGATTAGTCCAAGGATGAGTCCCTCCCTGAAGGGCTCGTTAGGAGGTGGGGCCTAACTGGATGACGCAGGTCACTGGGGCATGGGCTGGGAAAGTCAGTTCTGTCTCAGGTTCCTCCCTCTCCGGCTCTTTCCCTCACTCTCCGGGGCTGCCAGCAGGTGCCTCGTCCTTCCACCCAAACATTTCTCCTCACCCCTGCCTAAAACCAGTGGAGCCAGCTGACTACAGACTGAACCTTCTGAAACTGTGAGCCAAAACCTCTCCTCTTTTAGAATGATTTCCTCAAGTGGTAAGAGAAAGCGGACAAACACAACATCCTAACATTTTCCAGCTTTTCCTGATAATTACCATCCGATCCTTTAATCTTACATCTCTTTGAGACAGTGACTAAGATAATAAGAAAATTTCACTTTTTACTTACTTTGGCAGGTTTTTCACCATTTACTTCTACATTTTCCAGTATCCTCGCCACACCTATTCCTTTAATGACTTGCCCAAACACCACATGTTTCCCATCCAGATGAGGGGTTGGCACTGTTGTGATAAAGAACTGAGAGCCATTTGTGTTGCGGCCTGCATTGGCCATGCTCAATAAGCCCTCGTGATCATGCTGTGGAAATAAAAACCATTTGAAAACCGAGGTAAGAGGTATACTCTGAATCGTTCTTTTACTGACCAGTCCCATAAAATTAGGATGGCCTATATTATTGTTTAGATCAAACTTTAATTATATTCAGCAATCTATACATTGCCATTTCCTTTGATTTTATATGAATTTTAACCATTTTGATTTTTGAAGCAGGTCTCGCCACACAGCCTAGGCTGGCCTCGAACTTGTAGCAATCCTCCTGCCTCAGCTTCCTGAATGCAGGGATTATAGGCATGCACCACCACACCCAGCATGAATTATAACCTTTAATAAACAAAATAGAGGGGCCAGGGATATAGCTCAGCGGCACAGCACCTGCCTGGCAAGCACAAGGTCCTGAGTTCGATTCCCGGTACCAAAAATAAATAAATAAATACATAAAAAATAAACAAAACAGAGTACGTAATCACTTTTTAAACTTTAAGACAGGCATAAAAATTAAGTCAGATAACAGAAAATAGTAGTAAGGGGTTTTATTTCTAAACTGGCCATCTTGAAAAGACGCCTATATTCCCATTCTTCATCTTTCAGATAGAGAAGCTGCATTAAGGAAATCTAGTAACTAGCTTTGCCCTTTTCATGACGGAAACTTTTCTAGGAAGACCAGTCTTCCCACATTAGAAATAGGCATCTATTACGACTCTTCCTTTACACATCAATCAACTGCTAAGAGTACCAGGAAGTGAACTGAGACAAGTCATTCAATTAGGTACTGTCCTCATCGCAAACGAATCCACACCGTACGGCTTTCATGCAGATGAATCAGCTCATTCAGAATGTGCTAAAGAAACAGCTACACACATGTTGAAATAAAAAATCTACCTTGGCATCGCCCTGTTCAAAGGCTCCATGAAACCCAGTCTCTTCTGCTTTCTACTTGATCGCTCAGGCTTTCTTTCCCGCTGGTGCACACGCCATAACCTTTCCCTCCTAAAACGCCTCTCACTCCTCCAATCTAAATGAAATGCAGCTTTCAGGGCCACTGAGTTCGTGCAACCCAAGAAGCACGTCTCCTCTCGGCAGCCTCCCATCTTCCCGCCAATCTGATCATCATGTAATCTTAGTTTTCATTCTTCCAGGAGCCTTCCACGGTACCTTCCCAAATATTAAATGAGTATTATCTTTCTCTCCTCAGCTTCCTATTGCCTTTATCTTTCCTAATCCACATCACTTCTCCAATTCTGAAGCAGTATTTTAGCTCCTGCCTCTCCAATTCAGCTACCTTCCAAGGCCCAGTCTGCTCAGCCTTAGCACCCATCCCTCTCCTCAGCCCCCCAATAATCTGACATCTTTCTCCTACAGCACAGCATACATGAACAGAACGGACCACAGGCTGCACACCCCAAATCTGAAAATCTACAATTTTATAGGCTGCGAAGTCTGGAACGTTTGAGGAACAGCACTCAACACATTTTAGATTTCAGATTTTCAGATCAGGGATGCTCAACCAGGAGTCTACGCAAATATTACAAATCCCAGTACATCTGATCTGAGACACTTTTTGTCTCAAATATTTCATGTAAGTGATACTCAGCCTGTATCAAGTTATACAAGCAAGTATATTCATCAATTCAGCATTTATTTGCGTGCTACTATTCTCCAGTTGTCCCAAATGCTTTAATCTTGTATTTGAGGTAAGATTATAAATTCCTTATCATCAAGACCTTTCATTTTTATAAGCTTATTGGGCCGGTGACAGAATTGAGCATACAGCCGCAATCAACAAATACTATTTAAAGACAGATGACATTTTCTGCTGGGCATGGTGGCACACACCTGTAATCCCAGCATTTGGGAGGCTGAGGCAGGAAGATCATGGTGAGTTCGAGGCCAGCCTGAACTACACAGTGAGACCCTGCCTCAACAGCCCCCAAAACAAACCTCCCCCACCAAAAAAGAAAAAAAACCTGATGACTTTTTTTTCAAATTATTGTTGATTACTTTGTTGACATTCCTCATCTCAAAGACAGCACTTTACTTCCATACTTACATGTCCGCTCTCAAAACTTCAACGAGCGATGTACTCTCATTAGACCGTGGCACAATGGAGTTAAGAAGGCACAGGTACCAGTAACGTCCTTTAGCAGCTAGGACATTTACCGTACCCGCTAGTTTGAAAATCCCCTGACATCCTGGATATCGGCCATGGTTTGTTGGCCGATAAAGATGCACAAGTAATTATCAATGACAGTTGATAGATGCACAAGTAACTATCTTTATGATAATGAGAACATTTTTTCTGGAATCAATTTTGCCATATGGGAGCCACACTTACAAGAAAACCCACTGTCTTAACTGAAGCATGTACAAGTCTGAGCACAATGAATTAACTATGGTATTTCTCATTACTGGGTGAAAACATTCCATATTAAAGACGCATGTGGGACTGAGGATGTAGCTCGGTGGGGGAGCGCTTGCCTTGTATGTGCAAGGCACCAGGTTCAAGCCCCAGCAACACACGCACACACACACACCACACACACACACACACAAACATATATTTACAAACATGCTTCCTTTCGTAAGGAAAGAATTTAAGCAAGCTTGAAATATTTCTTAGTGTCTTAGTCCAGCAAGTCCATTTCAAGCACATAAGCTTTATATTAGCGAAAGCAAGCATTTTCTTTACCTTGTAATGAAAGTTTTCATCTTCGAATTTTTCACCATAAATACTTTCTCCACCTGTTCCATTCTGATTAGAGAAGTCTCCACCCTGAATCATAAATTTCTTAATAACTGCAAAAAGGGAAAACGGCTATTAGTGCCTAAGGCATGGGTGGCTTTGGCAGTGTTAACTAACGAGCATGTACCAAGGAAGAAAACTTCCACGAAGCATGACTTCAGCCAGGGCCCTCTGCCGTCGGCCTGCCCACCTCGACGACTCATACTCCGAAGGCTTTTCCACCATCAGAGTCCAGCCTACTCTTTACTGCCTGGTCTCTCTCACCAGCACTCAAAGAATTAGCTCAAACGGCACTGCTCCGATGGAACTATCGCTGAGACTACAAGATGAACCGCCTCAGTTTCCTCCCAGTCATCTCGACTCCACCTCTATTTATAACATGCACTGACCTAGCTCTTCCAACAAACAAAAACAATGAACACAGCAACTTTTTTATTCCTTGTAACAAAGTATACAGTCACTCTATAATGTCCACTGAATAAAGATCAACTATTCCCAGATTTAAAAAATTCTGGAATATTTCAGCAAATGCTATTGCTTTGTATTAAGGGTTACCAAAATCAGAGCTCCTCGGCACTCTTGCGACTCTACATTTGGTTGTATTACAATAAGAAGGTTTGCAGCCGGAGAAGGGGAAAAGACACAGGCAGTCCTAGGGGACCACTGTGCAGACTTCCGCACGCTTTCTCTCCCATCAGAGTCACAGAACACACTTTTCTCCCAGCCACAAAAATGCAGCGATGTATATGATGCCCAAGAAGCCAATCAGAGAATCAGCACCCAAAGTATAGTATTTATTGGAGCCTTATCACATAGGCATTCTCTGTTAGCACATTCTAAAATTTCAGACTCTCAAAAAGAAAGCTGCTGTTCAGCATAAATTACAAGGTTGTACAAATAGTCTAGACATAGTAAATCACTCTTATGATTTAGGAAAAGTGCAAGTACCAAGTTTCCAAACTCCTGCCAACTTGGAAGGAAACCTTTAGAAGGGCAGTGGTCTCAAGCCTGCTATGTTAACTGTCTTCCACATACATTTTGTTAGCATATTTTGATATTTTCTTAAACATGAAAGTAAATCAACAGTTTAAAACATTTTATCAATTATTTTTCTTAATAAATCAAGTTTTTAAAAAAGTTACTAGACAAGGGTAAAGATCAGTGGTACAGTGACTGTCACACCATGACACCCTGGGTTTGATCCCCAGCACCACACACAAAGAAGTAAGTACTCATATATGATTTTGACATTCATTAGGCATTTAACTTTTCTATTCATAAACATTTACTGCGTACTTAGTAACTACACTAGATGCTGAAAACAAAATGGTAAGACCATAGAGCTCCTGAATTTACAGAGAACTATAAAGTAATCACTAAATGAAGGTTCAAGACACTGAATCATCAAATCCGCATCCTTCTCAAGCAACCTTTTCTATTTTTTTCTGGTACCAGAAATCAAAATCAGGACCTTGAGCCTGCCAGGCAGGCGCTGTGCCACCGAGCTATATCCCCGGCCCTCTCAAGCAATCTTGCCCAAGAAGTAGACGTAACTTTTTTGTCACCAGGCAAACTCCCTAAAGTCAGCTTGTGGCCTCATTCTTCCTTTCCTAATCAAATCTATTTGGAGTGAAGGAAGTTAGGAAGCCGGGGGAAGCTGGGGTAGGCTATTTCTCCACAGATGAACCTTAATCCAAGCTCATAATTCATCCAACTCTGAAAGACCAACCTTCATGAAACTAAGCTATTATCTCAGACGTCGAAGCATCTGCTTGGATACTAATGCTATTTTCTTTCTTTTTTTCTTTTTGATGATATTGAAGATTGAACCCAGGGCCTTTAGGTTGTGCTACATCCCCAGACATTTTTATCTTTTCATTCTGAGACACAATCTCACTAAATCACTAAATTTCCCAGGCTGGGCTCCAACTTATGATCGTCAGCCTCAAGCTCAGCTTCTCAGAACGCTGAGATTACAGGTAAGCACCACCACACCTAGCTCAACGGTACTTTTTAAATTTTACCCTCACTTAGTGTCTTCTTCCTTAACTCTTAAAGAACAGGGTTTTATTATCTGTAGAAGATAACCAGATTCAGAAAATTTTACACATACTTCGATGGAAAGGACATCCTTTGAAATGAAGAGGTTTCCCAGTTGTGGGTCCAATGCCTTTTTCTCCTGTACACAATGCACGAAAATTTTCTGCAGTTTTGGGTACAATATCTGCAAACAGTTCTAAAACAATTCGACCAACTAAAAGAAAAGAAAATCTTGTCAGTATGCAAAACAAACCAGCAAATAAGCAAATGACAAAAAGGTAGCTGGTATAATTATGGTAAGAGATCACTCATGAATTTCTAAATTCTATTTATCTTTTTTTGGCAATTTCAAGAATGCAATACACTGTTACCAACTATAATCACAATGTTTGTACAACAGACTTCTTGAACTTACCTCTTTTTGTAATTGCAATGTGTCTTTTGACCAACATCTCTTCAGCCCCTGGTACAGTATCTGTCATTCTACTCTGAGTTCAACATCTTTAAATTGGACTTAGCAAGATGCTGTGATACATGTCTTCCTGTGTCTGGATTATTTCACTTAACATGTCCCCTAGGTTCATCCACATTGTCACAAATAACAGGATTTGCTTTTTTAAAATTCTATCTTATGTATACACCACACTTTATTCATACATTGATGGGCACATAAGAGTTGATTCCTTTATCTTGGTCGTTGTGAATAATGCTGCAAGGAACATGGGATGGCAGGAATCTCCTCCACACACAAATTTCATCTCCCTTGGATATGAACCTAGCAGTGGGATTGCTGGGTGTTACTATCATTTTCTCTGTCATTTTCTGTCAATTTTAGCCTAAGTGTTATGTATCTAGACGAGTTTGAAACATCACTCAAAAGATCATAATCAATTACAGTGGCCAGCAGATAAGCACTATGTAAGAACACCCTGAAATACAAATGGTTTTAAATCCTGAACAGCATCACAAGTACAGTACTCCAGTCACTACGTAGCCAATAGGAGAAAATTAAATACCCTTTGGATGGCCAAATTTTATGTACATCTGTAGCCTTTCTGTTTTGTGAAAACAGCTTCTACGACAAAAACTGACAAAGTTCTTCTTCTATCCAATTGCTAAGACAGGTGAAAATAAAACCAGCATTATCTCCAAAACAAACTGAAAGCCCGTGTGCGTGTGCGTTGCGTGCATGCATTTAAACACAATGCCTGGCCAGCAAATCTGACCTGTTGGAGAACACGCCCAATTCAGTCACAAACACAGCCTAATTCACAAGGCTTGGGAGCTTCGGGGCCGCCGTGTATCCTAGGCAACCGCAGAGCCGCTCTGAGCTCAGTTCCTTAATGCTGAAGTAAAAACTGACCACCGATCTCACCGGACCTCCAGGATGAGAATCAGTGGTGAGGAAAACGCACCACACCCTCCGCAGCCTGGATGAGAACACGGCGCGTGGAGCGGTCTGGAGCCCACTGAGCTCGCCCACGGCAAGCAGACGGGCGACCCCAGCTCGCGACGGGATGTGGTGCAAAGGTGTCCGGGAAGCGCACTCACATGGGAGACGGACGCAAAGGCGGCCCCATCCCCGAAGCAGGGATTTCTAGAAACTTCCGCACGGCCGACAGCACCGGTGCGGGGCGCCGCTCGCCCGGGTCTTGCCGGGTTCGTGTGGGCCGCCGCCCTCCGCCGAGCGCCCGTCCGGCCCGCAGCCCGGAGCCCGGCCCCGCGAGCGCCGCCTCCGCTCACCTCGCTCCCCGCCGACGTCCACGTCAAAGAAGACCCGGGGGTTACTAGGGTTAGAGGGCTTAGCTTGTGGGGACGGGTGCGACATCTGGGCTTGCACACGCGCGTGGAAACACGACCCTAGTACCTCGTGCACGACTGCCTGCTCAAACTCGAAGTCGCCTTTCTTCGTGCAAAGCTAGCGGTGGCGCTCAAGACCCACTTCCGGCGTACGACCGGAAGTCACCCGCCGCGCACCGACTTCCGGCGCCTGCGCCCCGCGCGTGCGCAGACCACCTTGGTCGCGCGGGTCTTTCTCGCCTGTGTTTGGCCGCCTTTCCTCCAGTCGTGGCGCGAAGAGTGTCGCAGTCTTCCCCGTTCCGGCCGCAGCTCTGCCACGAACCCGCTGTGGCGTGTCCGAGAGTCGCCGTGCCTGTCCGCAGCATGGATTAAAACCCGTGCGCGGGCGGGTGGCTGTGGGGCGGGAAGACGTAGATCACTCGTGATCGGTCCTGTCATTCGGTATAACGCGCTCTTGGGCGCCTAACGACTGACGTGGGAGGCCCCGGCGCGCAGTGTTGACTCCTGGTAAAACTGCATGGTTACAATCCACCCTTCCCGCGTGGGACTCTGTAACGCATTTGACCAGTACACACGAGAACGTAATCTCGCGGGGGGAGTGTTTGTTTTTAGTCGCTTTTGCTTGTTTGTTGCGGTACTGGGGATTGAACACAGGTCCTTCACACTGAACTACGTCCCAAATCCTTTTTTTACATTGAGACAATCTGGCAGCCAGGGCTCCTTAAGATCCTCCTGATTTCAGCCTCCAGGGTGCTGGGATTACAGACTACCATACTACCGCATCCGCTGCCTCGCCTCTTGATAAAGATAAAACTGGTGTGTTAACTGTGTTGGTGCATTGACCTCCAGCCCTAGTGTTTAAATGCAGCATTCATAAAATGTGTCGCAAAAGCAAGAGCTTCGTGTGGATAACCGCAGCCGGACTGCCGTTTTGGAAGAAAAGACTATAGCTGGTCTTCTTTCAGAACCCACCGTCCGGGAAAGAGGAGGGCTTCTGTCCTGCTTGCTACCTGGTCTTAGAATGTGTTTATTAAGGACAACAGGTTTTTACTCTGAATTGTAAATGTCCTGTAATATTTTACATGCAGTAAAGTTGATGTTAAGAAAGAAACACAAAGCAATGGATTCAAGTTCTGACTACAACATAACGCTGTGACTGCAGGACGGTCATTTAATTTCTCTGAACCTGCCGATTTTTCAGTAATGTGGAAAAGAGCAGGGTGTGAGACAAAGAAAGAATGTATATGCATTTGCATTGTAAACTCTCTCTTTGTATTTTTCTTACGCAAAAATTTTCCTTTTAAACTCACCAACACAGGCTGTGGGTGTGGCTCAGTGGTAGAGCTCTTCCCTACATGCAGGAAGCCCTGGGTTCAGTCCCCAGCACTGCAAAATCACTATGACAGTGAAATGCTATCCTATCTGGGTTGGTTTAAGTAAGCTTAGGGGCTGGGGATACAGCTCAGCGGTGCAGTGCCTGCCTGGCAAGTGCAAGGTCGTGAGTTTGATTCCTGGTACCAAAAAAGAAAAAATACAATAAGCTTGGGGGCCAGGGATATAGCTCAGCGGTGCAGCGCCTGCCTGGCAAGCGTTTGATTCCCAGTACACACACGCACACACACACGCACACAAAGGCAAAATAAGCTTGAGTTGGGCACCTGCGAGGGCCCGAGTTCGACTCCCGGAACCCACATACGAAAAAAGGGCCGGTGATATCGCTCAGCGGCACGGGCGCCTGCTGGCGCGCAAGGTCCTGAGTTCGACCCCCGGTACCCACAAAAAAAAAAAAGCTTGGGTCAGGTGAGTGGGTGGGGTTGTGAATGAAATAAAACTGGCCGGATGACTGGGTTTTTTTTTTTTTTTATGTTATGTTTGGTTTATTACACTATTCTAATTTTTTATACTTGAATTTTTTCATAATCTTTTAAAAGGTAAAGAAGAATCTGGGTGTGGTCGTGCATGACTGTAACCCCAGCGCTCTGGGAGGCTGAGGTAGGAGGATCACAAGTTCAAGCTCACCCTGGGCAACTTAGACCCTGACTCAAAAATAATAAAAGGCTGGGGATGTAACTCAGTATGAAGGCCCTGAGTTCAGTCGCCAATAAAATAAATAAACAAATGGTGAAAGAACCTTCCAGTTGTATGTGTATTACCAAGTGCTTATTACCTCATTTTTAATTAAACTAGCAGCACACCATTAGCAAAAAAAAAAAAAAAAAAGAAACTTCAGGACAAATCTTGAAGGACGGTACATGATTAATTTTTCCATGTAAAGTTCCATCATTGCCAAAATATGTATGTACATAAGCATGTCCACATAGACACCTAGAAAAATTTAATTCATTTTCTTCAAATTTTTATCTTTGTTAGTACATATTTGCAGTACATTCATCATGGGGAGTTGTTCCGTGCACACAACACTCATCTTTATTCTTTTTATGACCCTTCCCTTCCCAGTTACTAAATGCCAAGCACCATTCCAAATGCTGATGATACAATGAGAAAACACAATGCTTATCTTTCCCTACCCAGATGTTCCAGTCCGCCAGGGAGAGGCTAGGGAGTAACCTCCCTGTGCAGTAATTACTGCTTTATTAGGAAAGATACAATTGCATTCAGCACTCAGGGCAGCCCTGAGCACAGGGACCCTTTTGAAGATAAGAAATGTGAGCAGAGTCAGGAGTGTAGGTAGCAAGGAAAATGGTCAGGAGGGAGCAGATAAAACGGTAAAGGAGAGAACTACACGCAGAGTGAAAGTGTGGGAGACCTTCCTCGCAAGAAGCTGGCGTTTCCGCTGCAGGTGGGTCTGAAGCACTGCTTGCAGGTTGAATCCAAAGTCTTACTTTGGTTTGTATTTCTGTCCAGCTTTTCTTCAGACTGGGTGTTAATTTAGCAGACATTTTCAGGGAAGTAGACAGGAAAAGGAACAATGAAAAGTAACTCCAGTGCTACTCTTATAGCGAGGCTCTAATTTACTTTTCCAGAGCATTCACTTTGTAATACACTAATTATTCCCTCATTTATTTCATCGACCTCCTCACTAAAATTAAGCTCCAGCAGACAAGAATCTCTTGTTTTCATTAACTCTATCCCCGGCACATCTAGCGGTTCTTGGCACCTCGTAGGTGCTCAATAAATATTTTTGCACGAATGAATGATGAGTTATATGGAATTCTAAGGGCTTTGAGAAGTTCATAAGGTAATGTTAATGAGAAATTTCATTTACATAGGTCTTTAGTTTGAGAAGATTCTGCATCAGATCTCCATGCTCCTAATTTCAGCTCATTAAAATTAATGTAAAATGTTGATTTTTTTTGTGTGTGTGGGTACCGGCGGTCGAACTCAGGACCTCGCACTTGCCAGGCAGGTGCTTATGCCACTGAGCCATCTCACCAGCCCAAATGTTGATTTCTTATGTCCTTCAGTTCCATGTTGTTTATTTGCTGTGGTTCCCTGAAGACTTGGGACAGCTTAGTGCAGAGCTCCTGTGTCCCTTGATAACCAGGAGAGAAATCTCTGACCCGGCCTTGTGTCTGGGCTGTACACTGGTGTATCACAGTGATAAATTCACTTTAAAATGTCTCTTCTGGTCTTCTAGCTTACAATCAGCCTTTAGCTTATCATTCCAAGAATTGTCACTCTTGGGGCCGGGGATATAGCTCAACGTTACAGCACCCGCCTGGCAAGTGCAAGGTCCTGAGCTCAATTATCGGTACCAAAAAAATAAAAAGAGTTGTCACTCTTCTGCCATGGCCTCCTGTTATTTCCATGATTCAATTCCCACTAACTAGGAAGATACTCTGGTATTTCCGTTCTGCTGTCAGACTTCTGGAGTTCAGATTCAACGCTCAGGGACCCTTGCTTATGACTTTGGACAAGGACAGATTACTTAGCCTCTCTGTGCCTCACTTTCCTCTCCTGGAAGTCAGTACAAAAATACATCTCGGAGAGTTTTAATGATGATTTAAATAAAGGTGCTTTAGTATATGACACATAGTAGGCACTCGACAAATGTGAGCAACTGTTAGTAAACAAATAGCTGGTAGTTCATTACCTATACTAACGTCAACGTATTTCACGATGAAAGTTAAAACTACAGAGGTGCTTTTCGGGTGCCTCTGCATTCTTGGAAGAAAAAAGCAATGGGCTCTTCCCGTTAGGTCACTGGGTGTAAAAGACTAATCCGAATGTTACTCTCGCTGTGTCTAGATTTTTCACAGTAAGGTAACAGCTTTATATAAACCGTCGTATTCCTAGAACCAAACCAAGTGAAAGATTCATACCTTTCAAGAACCACTCAGAAGTGGATCTCTAGTGAAAAGAGGAACCTTCTAGATGGCAGCCTACCCTTCGGACGGTGCGCCTGCCCGGAACAACGCGCTTGCCATTTGCCTGTGCCTAGTGAGGACAGAGCGGAAGAACCGAGCGCATGCACGACTGCATTTCCTCAGGTGAAGGGTGTGGTGTCGCCTGGATGAGGGGGATGCGTGCTCTGAGGCCCTCAGTAGTAGTGTAGTGGGGTAGATAAGGGACCCCCCAGAGCCATAGGCATAGGGCACGGACCCCTGAAGCCCTCACCGGGACAAGCCCGAAGTATTGCCCAACTACTTGGTCAAAGGTAGTCACAGAAAGGACACCAGAGCTGGGGACGTTTGGGATCCTATCCAGCTCTGGTGGGAAACAGAGAACTCCAAAAAGAGGTTAACACAGAACTCCTTTTTTTCCTTTTTTCTGGTTTTGGGGTATTGAATGCAGAGGTGCTCTGCCACTGAGCTACATCCCCAGCCTTTTTTAAAAGGGGATGTGGCTCAGTGATAGAGCATTTGCCTAGCATGCACAAGGGGCTGAATTCAGTGTCCAGTACCAACAACAATGATAATAGTAATAATAGTAAAATGTTTAATTTTGAGACAGACTTTTGCCAAATTGCCCAGGTGGGACTTGAACTTGTGATCCTCCTGCCTCAGCCTTCCTGAGAGCTAGGATTACAGGCCTGAGCTACTAACACAGAACTCTTTAAGGAGACAAAATGATTCTGCTCCTACAGGAAGTCTGGTACTGAGGTAGTTGCATGAGAGAAGGGGAGCTTCCTCACTCCGGACCCCCAGCTTGAGCCCAGGGAGAAAGTTTGGCCACCACTAGGAAAGTGATAATTCCGGTCAGGGTGGAAGAGCCATTCCTGGGCTCTGCCTGCTACGGGTCTGAATTTGAAAACTACTTGACCATGTTCTGAGACAGCAATGCCACCAGGGGACAACAGTCTCTGCTACCGGCAGAAATTACCCCATGGTCAGAAATGGTGCCCTTCTCCTGATAGGACAAGATTTTTCATCTTGGAAGTGACCTGACAGAAAAAAGGAAAATGATGATCAGTTTACAATAGAAACAGAAAGAGAGGGCTTGTAATACAGAGCAATGGGCAGATTTTCTGAGTAATACGATCATTTTTTCAGAGAAGTAATAGCTAAGATTAAGTGTAACTGTTTTCAGTTGCAAAATGTGTATTTGTCCTTATCTGGTAGGACAAAACCAATGATAAATTTGTTAAAATCCTCAGTGTTTCTTACCTCCAAAGAAAAAAGTTACATTAACCCAAAAGGCCTTCCTTAAAATTTATTTGGGGACTGTCACAAAACAGTCACCTACCCTAGTACTGAAAAAACAAACAGACAAAACAAAACCTACTGCCTATGATGGGTACTTACTAGATGCCAGGCTCTGTCTGAGGTACTACTTTACATTATTTTTTTTAATTTAACTTTACATTTTTTTTTAATTTAATCTTCAAATGATTCTGTAAAGTGGGTAACGTTATACTACTTCACTTACCACACCAATAAGGGTTAGAGAGGTTAAGAAATTTCCTTGGTGTGATTCTAAAGCTGTTTAACCATGCAGCAGAAAAATGTAATCCAACAATATTTTTTTTCAGTGCTAGGGATGGAACCCAGGGTCTCACAACACGCTGGGCAAGCGTTCTGGCACTGAGCACACCCGCAGCTCCAATCTGACAACCTCTCGCAGGTATTTGTAGAGGCAGGAGGATTGCAAGCTCCAGCCCAGCCCAGTGAGATTCTACTCAAACAATAACAGCGTAAGCGCCTGCCCGGCAAGCACGAGGGCCCGAGTTCAACTCCCGGAACCCACATACGAAAAAAGGGCCGGTGATATCGCTCAGCGGCACGGGCGCCTGCTGGCGCGCGAGGTCCTGAGGTCGACCCCCGGTACCCACAAAAAAAAAAAAAAAAAAAAAAAAAAAAGACTGGGGATATAGCTCAGCGTGAAAGCCCAGGATTCAAATTCAATCTCCAGTGGCACACAAAAAATGTTTTGTTTTTTTTTTTTTTTTTTGTGGGTACCGGGGGGACGACCTCAGGACCTCGTGCGTCCGCAGGCGCCCGTGCCGCTGAGCGATATCACCGGCCCTATTTTCGTATGTGGGTTCCGGGAGTCGAACTCGGGCCCTCGTGCTTGCCGGGCAGGCGCTTAAGCCGCTGAGCCATCTCAACGGCCCAAGATTTACATTTTTAATTTTCAATTATTTATATTTTTGCAGTGCTGGGCAAACATTCTACCCCTGAACTACATCCTGAGCTCACGTACTGATTCTTGAGATACGTTGGGTAAGGAGTCAATTCATTCTATTTGCATTTTATTTAATTAAATGTCCAAGTATCACAGTGATCATATTGCTCAAGTGATTTCGTTAGAATATAGCTTATCTAACAAGAAGAAATGTGGTCTCTATTCAGCAGACTTTATTGAGTAACTAATTACACACGAGGCCCTGCAGGCAGTTATAAGGATGAAAAACAGAGCTGGCGCTTTGGGATTACTATTTACGGAAGGTGATAGAGCCTTGCAGTACGTGGAAAAATCTGGCAGCAGAGTCAAGATGGTGCGGGAGAAAAGTGGGGCCTCCAACCTTGGAGGTCTAACAATTTCACAGGCAAGGCACCATTCGATCTAAGTCTTCAGTTCTGGAAAATATGTATGTCTAAAAATTGTTCGTGTCTAAGAAATTAAAACCCACAGAAAGAAGACAGCCAGTTATTACCAAAGTACGGGGGAGAATAAAATAGGGTGTTACAAGTGGAATACATGATCGGAGTGAGAAACCTAGACAGGAAGTTGACTGAGAAAAAAGACTAATTATATGTTAAATGGAAAAAGAATTCTCCATTTATTCTCAATCCAAAATTTCTTGAAATTTAGAACTGTAAACACTCCTCAACCATAAGTAAGTAAATGTAAAGGATGTTCAGTATTTTAATTTCTTCTTTAATATCTGTGAGAAGTTTTTTTATTTTGTTTTGTTTTGTTTTTGAGACAGGGTCTCTCTAAGCAGTTCAGTTTAGTCTTGACTCACTATGTAGTCCCGACTGGCCTCGAACTTTTGATGATCCTTCTGCCTCAGCCTCCCATGTATTGGGATTATAAGTGTATGCCACCATGCCTGGCAGTATTTACATTTTTAAACAGCTAATTAAAAATTCTCAAGTTATCTTTATTTTCATGGAAGATAATCATTACCATAAAGTTAAAATTTTAAATGCATTATTATTTATTGCATGCATACTCTGTGTCATGAGTGTTCTATATCCTTTCTATATTATCCAGCCTTATAAAATTAACTATACATTTACAAAGTATAATCAGATGATGAAAAATAATATACAGCAAAAAATTTTCTGGCCAACCAGCCACCAAAGTACAGGTTTAAAGGAAATCAATGCTACCATTTTCTTTTGTCTTAAGCATTTCTGTAATTATACAAAAAAATAAACATATGTATGCTGTAGCGTAATCAAAGAGTACTTGCCTAGCATATGCAAAGCCCTGGGTTTTTTTTCTGACGGCGGTGGTTTATTGCAAGACACTTTTTTAAAAGCATATGTGTTATCTTCTCCCTACCCTATTTTTACTTAGGGAAAAATACATACTAAGCTTCTTATTAACAATATCTCTTTATATTGTCCCGTACCATAACATAAATGCTTTTTTTTCTCTCTTCTTTCTTTCTTTCTTTCTTTCTTTCTTTCTTTCTTTCTTTCTTTCTTTCTTTCTTTCTTCACATGGTATTTAATTATCTGAGTCCATCAAAACCGACCCTTTAGAAGGAGACTTTGTTTCCACTCTTTACCTACTATAAACTACTGCAATAAATGCTCACATATAGATACATCTTTGATGAATTCTAACAAAAGGCGTTGCTAGTCAAAAGTATGTATGTGCCTTTTAAATTTAATTTTGATGTGTATTGCCAAACAGTTTTGTGCAATGGTTATGCTAACACATTGCCTGCGTGACACTCAGGCAGCCCCAGCCGAGCATGAGAATACCTGCCTCTGCCAAAGTCTCACCAACAAATGCATTTCTAAACTTTTTGATCCTCGCCAATTGACTAGGGAAATGTTGTAGCACTCATGTTTTCAATGGGTTTTTTCACTAATCCCTATAGTGGTATTACCATTTTACAAATGAGAGAACTAAGGTTAGCAGAGGTTAGGTAACTTGCTCAAAGTCATTCTGATAAAAAAAACCAACAACAACAACAAAAAAAAAATAGAAAAATCAGATTTAAATTCACTCTGTCCTCATCTTGAACAGAACCTCTAATCTGTATTCCCTTTAAGAAATACAGCCAAAAAAAGCTGTAACACTTGACTGCTTATTTAAATACACAATGTCCAAATATTGCAGTTTTTATTAATTTTTATAAGATAGTATAACAGGAAATATAAAAATGACAATTTTATCAAATTTGTTCAATACAAGAATCAACTGGTTGAAATGACACCTGCCCGAGTGACACTCAGGGTAGTCGGTATGTAAACAAACACACTGCCCGAGTGACGCTCAGGGTACTTAGGTAGTTAAATTGTATTTCTCATAATTTCTTTTCCCCTTTTTTTTTTTTTGTGGGTACTGTGGGTTGAACTCAGGCCCTCGCGCTTGCCAGGCAGGTGCTTACGCCGCTGAGCCATCTCACCGGCCCCGCTCGTAATTATTTTTGATTCAGAACTTATTTCAAGAGTTCAGTAAGATTTTGCAGTATCTTAGTACCATCATTATAATGGAATTATTACTGAACAATAGATGTTCAGAGTGTGCCCTAGTTTAAACTGAGAGCATCGTAGTAGATAGATGCCCAGTGAAATGCCTGCAGGGGTCTTACGATACCACCAATTCCAAGTACTTCATTGTCTCCTAAAGCTTGACTCTCGTCATCTGCTGCAGTGGCCGTTTCACAGCTAACGCTGAACATAGATAGCTTCATACAGACTTCAATAAAACTTTATTAAGACTAGAATGCTGATGTCACAATTATGAGAATGCTTGAAGTCTACATTTTTCTATCTATTGCTCTAAGTGATTTGCAAATACTGTATTAAGGTCTGGTCTTTCTGGAATGTGGCTGAAGTCATTTTGCAAAACAACCAACCAAAACCCCTCTGACACTGGAGAGGATGTGTGCGGGGCAGAAGAACTAAGTCTACGAGAACCCCGTGCTCACAGCATCTCCAGCTACCGTTTGGAGACATTATACAGGCGCTTACAGGGTGTGAGCACTTGGCGTGTTACAGGTCTGACTGGTTTTCAGCTTCAGCCTGTGGTGTCTGGAAGACAAGTTTCACAAAGGAAAAAAGTGCTGTCTCCTCAACTGCAGCTCGCAGCCACGAATTTCTGTCTACGAACCTTGTAGGTGGCATTTCATGTCAATGGAGGAAATGTGGGTGTACAGTAAATGGTGTTGGGACAAACAGGTAGTCATCTGGAGAATAAAGTTGGAGGTATACCTCACACCTGTACCAAAACAAAGTCCAGATAGAGAAAGTATATAAATGCTAAAAATCTTGATCGGAAAATATGCATAACACAGGTGTGATGGCGCATGCCTGTAATCCCAAACACTCTGGGAAACTGAGGCAGGAGGATCCCAAGTTCGAGCCCAGCCTGGGCAATTTAGTAGTTGTCACTCATTCTACCACTGAGCTACACCCAAATCACGTGTGTGTGTATGTGTGTGTGTGTGTGGTTTTGTTGTTGTTTTTATTTTTATTTTCCAGTACTGGTATCACATCCAGAGTGAGCAGCCAACCAGGATTGTAAACTTAGCACCAGTAATGAAGTAGAGCGATGGGGTTTAAGAAGGGAAGATGATTTATTTGTAAGGAGGAAAAAGTAGAAGACAGAGATCTGTCCCAGCTGGAGGGCAGGGTCTATGGATGGGTACCCCAGAGCCCTTGTCCCTGGCTTCTTTTATGACGTCTGGGATCCTTCCTTCCAGGTGAGTACCTGGAACTTGTCACAACCTGATTGGTTCCTAGGCTGTCTTTGGGTAGATCCCAGGTCCCAAGACCCTAACCTGGGCACCTTTGCCTAGGTGCACATTCCTTTTGATGGGCTCTGTTTGACTTCTTCCTGCCGTTTTGTGATGTATGAGTTGGTTGGGGGGAGCCTTTTAGAGTTAGTGATTAAGTAAGGGGATGTGTGTGTATCTATCGCAGTACTATAGTGACCCTATGTGTATTTTTACATACTAAATAAGTTTTCTTTTCCATTAGGTATCCGCCCCTTGGCTCCCTTACACTTTACTGGAATGGGTTAAGGGATGTCCTGGTTTTCTTGCTTCTGGCTTCCTTCCTGCTTTGCCTATGGGCTCTTCCTCTAATCTCTCCACTCAGACCATTCCTTCCTTGGTTGTAAATTCTTATGCTGATCACGCTATCTGGTGCCTTCTAGGTCTGTTTTCTCTCTTTCTCTACCTTTGTCCTTTTAATTGCTCTAATCCAACTGCAGAGGCAAAAGCATCTTTTAGTAAGTTGTTTTTTTTTTTTGTCTTTTTAAGATTTGGTCTTGCTCTGCGGTTCAGGCTGGCCTTGAACTCACTTTGTAGCCCAGGCTGGCCTCGAACTTGCAGTGATCCTCTTGCCTCAAACTCCTGAGTGCTGGGATTACAGACATGTGCCACCACACCTGGCGATTATTTTTTTTACTGAAGTCTAAAGAGGCCCTTATTCTATTCTTTCCTTGCCTCTAGTTCTCTATCCCTACACTGGAGACCAGAGCTTTCACAGTTAACTACATCCCTATCCCTTTAAAGAAATCAATTTTGAGACAGGGTCACACTAAGTCACCCAGGCTGGGCTAGAACTTGTGATCCTCCTGCCTAGATTCCCAGAGTACTGGGATTACAGGCATCTGCCACCACACCAACCTAAAAAATGGTCTTTTAAAAATAAATAAGTAAAGATGGCATGAGTGGGGAGGGAAAGTGTTAGAGATGAATAAAGACTTAAGAGGTATAACAGCTAAATACATTGTGCTCAGAGCCTGATTTGAGCAAAAGAAGTTTACAAGCTTGAGGCCACCTGGGCAATTTACACCCTGTCTCAAAATAAAACCAAAAAAGGAGAGGGACGGCGGACAGACAGCTCAGTGGTAGAGTACTTGCTTAGGATGTGCCAGGTCCGGGATTAAATCCCCAGTACCACAATAAATACATGAATGAATGAATAAACGAATACATAAAATTAACATTTTCATAAGTGGTCCAAACTGTAACGGTAATAATGTAGCTCATTATTCTGTCTCTACAGGGCCGGGTGGGTAGCTCAGCAATACGGTGCTTTCCAAGCACTCGCAGTGCCTGGGTTCCAGAGCCACAAGCAAACACATACTCTCTCTCTCTACCTTTGTGTGTGCTTGAAGTTTCCCAAAATATGTATTTAAAGAAGAGAGCGAGAAAGTAAGAAGAGGAAAGCTAAATTCAAGAGATACAGTTGTCTCTTTCCAGGCTTTGTTGTAAACAGGAGAGACGAGGCAGCAATGGGAGGGGTATTTGAAGCTTGCTATTTTTTGTTGTTCACTTTGTTTCATCTTGAACACAGGAGGAATAAAGGCACATTTCTATGCTATTGGAAAGATCACGTAGAAAGAGAAAATTGGATGATGCAGAGGGCGGGGCTCTTTGGAGCCAGCTTTTGAGGTCCTGCGCATGGAACCCAGTGCTTCATGCATGCAAGGCAAGCACTGACTCTGAGCTACACTCAGAGGACACCTGGAGTGAGGTCTTCAAGAGTCAAGCAGGGGTGAGACCCAGTGTGAGGCTCCAGCCTCCTCCCTGCAGGGAGCTCGGCTCAGTACCGAGGTTGTCATTGCAAGCACAGGAAAGGAGATAAGAGAGGCAAGGAATTTTGCAGCTCCTGGGACATCTGGGGACTCTGGAGACACCGGAGAATTTACACCAGACACTTCAAGAACTCTGCCCACTGAGATGTGAGATTTCCAGAGAACTCAACCACAGATGTTTATTGGGATCTTCCCGCCTAATGTCCCCTGCCTTCTCTCCAGCCCTATGAAAGGGACGCACTTCTCTTTGTTCGGGCAGATGGTCTTATCATCCTCTCTGCCTGCCTGCACCCAGCCTCAGTAAATTCTGGGCCATGTTGCCTTTACACCAGCCTGGAGGTCTCTGCTGGTTCCCCCTCCCCCTGCATGTTACATACGTTATACCTGGGCGTGGTGGCACACACCTGTAACCTAGCATCCTGGGAGGCTGAGGCAGGAGGACCACAAGTTTGAGACCAGCCCGCATAATTTAGTGATTTAGCAAGAACCTGTCTGAAAAACAGAAACATAAAAAAGAGCTTGGGATGTAGCTCAGTGTGAAGGTCCTGGGCTCAACCTCTAGTACAGGAAAGAAAAAGAAAGAAAAAAGAAAGAACCCACGGTTGGGGTCAGGATAACAGGGATCTGGCGCGGTCTTAAACAGGAGGATAGTTGATCCTCAGCAGCAGGAGGGAAGACAGAGGCGGGTGCGAGTGAGGACAGGGAGGCGAGGGGAAAGCAGCTGGATGCCGGGCTGCCCGCTGCGGATGAGGAACAGTGCGGGAGGATCGGGCGAGGGAAGGACTGTGAGTCTAGGGAGAGGCGGGGGCCAGCTGGGACTCCGAGGCCCGGAATCCGCGGTGGGACTCATCCCGGCGGCGGCTCTGGCCGGACCGCAGCGGGAACCCGCGAGGACAAGGCCAAGCTGTGGCCAGGGCTGTGAGTTCGGAACGGGAGCGCTGGGTGTTAGCTCGAGGGGGCTGAGAGCTGTCTGCTTGGAAGAAAGCAGGGCTGCTGTAACAGAGCCCCCCACACCGAGCCTGTGACCTAAGGCAGATGCTCATTTCCATTTCAAGCAGTGATCCGAGGAGGGCCCTGCAGAGCACCGGCCCCGGCTTCGCACGATCGTCCCGAGCAGAACGCAGAGCTGAGGTCCCTCCCTGGTGTCCTCTTCCGTGTCCCAGGGGCTTCTCTCACTTGCAGGGCAGAAGGCAGGTCGCAGATACCTCTCCAGCGGCGAGGAGAAGGCCCAAGTGCCCCGCGCTGCAATGGTTTAACTGAAATGCAGAGAAGTCCAGGGCAAGTGAGGGGGCGCTCTCCGCAGCGGAGGGACCACGCCCGACCAGGATGCGCACCGAGCAGTGCGGGCCCAGCGACCTGAGAAAGGGGCAGGGGCTCAGGGTAGAGCTGCGGCCCGCGGGGGACCGGCCCGGAGGGCCTCCGTTACCGTGTCAAGGTGAGGGCGCACTCCCGCAGTGCGAGAGGAAGGGCCAAATCACGGGGGGCGGGGGACGCTCGCAGGCGGATCCATCTGGACACTGAAATTACCTAGAATGACAAAGGGAGACTGAGAGAGGCGATAATCATAGCTGTGCCTCGCGGAACACGCCTATAATCTCAATGCTCTGGAGGCTGAGGCAGGAGGATTGCAAGTTTAAGGCCAGCCTGGGCCTTGCTTTAAGGCAAGAGGATTGCAAGTCCAAGGTCAGCGACTTAGTGAGATCCTGTCCCAAAATAAAAATATATATGTATAAAAAGGGGCTGGGGATGGAGCTCAGGGTGCAGGCCCTGGGTCCAATCCCCAGTACTTAAAAAAAGAAAAATAGAGGGTGGGGGTGGGGACAATCATGCACCAGCTGCTAAAATCCATGAGAAACAAGAGCAAGTGACTTGTGGGATCGTCGGTGGGACGGAGTTTTAAGGGGGAGGAAGTCTCAGCCCTCTTGTCCCGGTGTTCCTGGGAGGGGATGGGGGTGCAGGCCGAGGCGGAGAAGCCACTGGGTCCCTGCAGCACCCCCTCCCCGAGCAGGCAGCGCGTTGGGCTCTGAGAGTCCTCATCCCCTCCTGCCTGGCCCAGGCGGTGCCCTCGGGTGGACCTCAAGAGGCCGGGTTAGGATTCCTGTGGCGTCCACGACCCAGTCGCAGCCAGCCACCGTTTTCGGTGGCTCAAACCCTGGCTTTTCCTGGCACACTCCCCAGATTCTTCCCCATGCGATGCTAGTGTATGAATCCAGTCTTTCATCCTTTTATTCATACAGTAAGTATGTCTTTCCTTAGCAACCAGCCCCTAGTTTTACCCGAGGCACCCGGGAGATTGCAAGGATGATCTGTTTGCAGCCCTGCAATCTATTTGGGTGATAAGAGACAAAGAAAGATAAAGTGGATGAAAGGAAGCAGGGAGAGGGAGAAAGAAGACATTTAAAGTACTGTACTGTAGCCAAAATAAAGGGCCTGGCTGGCTTAGTCAGTAGAGCATGAGACTTTTAAAGTAGCAAAAATGTATGTTATCTTAAATTTCAAAAAGTATATGGGAAACCCATGTAAAGAAAACTATATTATAAAGCATGAAAGAAGACTTCCAAAAATGAAGAGACTTACTGGGTTCCCAGACTAGAAGATTCAGTACTGCAATGATATCAAATATGCAGAGAATCACTGGATGCGGTGGTACACATCCAAGATCCCAGCCCTCAGGAGGCTGAGGCAGGAGGATTGCCATGAGTTCAAGGCCAGCCTGAAATATAGTGAGTTCAAGGCCAGCCTGATCTACATAGTGAGACCTTGTCTCAAAAAAAAAAAAAAAAGCAGAAATTAATCTAAAATTCAGTACATTGTACCGCATAAACATAAAATAATCGTCAATTGAAAATAAAAATTTAGCTGGGCGTGGTGGTGCATCCCTTAATCCCTGCACTTGGAAGGCTGAGGCAGGAGGATTGCCACATGTTCAAAGCCAGCCTGAGCTGCACAGTGAGTTCAAGGCCAGCCTGTAATACATAGGGAGACCCTAACATAAGCAAACAAACAAACAAACAAAAAACCTAAAATAAAAATTTAAATTAAAAAAAAAAGAGTAAGTGAAGGACTTGCCCTGATAGCTACCCAAATACCCTCTGTGATGCCAGTGGTATTGGATTTGGAAGCACCTAGAGAATTGTTAGAGCACACTGTTAGGTATGTCTTTCAGGGTGCTTCCAGAGACAAATGCTTAGGGTCAGTGGACTGAGGGGAGACACACCCTGAACATGGGTGGCATTGTCCACTAAAACGAGGGACCTGATGGAACCAAAAGTAAAGAAGGAGCGGTAGTGGGGACACACCCCTATAATCTCAACACTCTGGGAGGCTGAGGCAGGAGGATCACAAATTCAAGCCCAGCCTCAGCAACTTAGCAACTTAGTGAAACTCTGTCTCCAAAAAAAAAAAAAGGTCTAGGGATGTGGCTCAGGGTGAAGGCTGTGGATTCAATCCCCAGTATCACACACACACACACACACACACACACACACACGTACACCAAAAAGTGAAAAAAGAGAGAATCCTACATGTACACACACACACATGCTCTCTCTCTCTCTCTCTGGCCAGGTGTGGTTGTTACTGCTGCTGCCATCGCCCATGAATGTCAGGCTCCAGATTTTTTAGCCTTTGAATATGGACCATGTATTCATCACCTTTCCTGTTGCTGGGTCAAGATACCTGACATGAAGAAGAGGTTTACTTGACTCATGGTTTCTGAGGGTTCGGTCCATGGGCAGCTGGCTCCAAGGGAGAAATGGCATAGCAGAAGGGCCTGGGGCAAGAAAGATACTCAACTCCTGGCAGCCAGAAGGCAGAAAGAGAAGGGAGGAGCTGGGGACACGAATATACCCTTCTAGGTCTTGCCGCCAGTGCCCTACCTCCAAACCAGCCCCATCGCGTAACAGCACATTCAGTTACAAACATCACCTAACAGCACATTCAGTTACAAACATCGCCTAACAGCATATTCAGCTACAAATGAGTGAATCCACTGATAATCACAGCACCCCCATGATCCAATCATCTTCCAAAAGCCCCACCTCATCTAAACCCTAACAGACTGGTACCAGCTACTTTCCAGGGAACTCCCAGGTTTTTAGCCTCTGACTGGGGCTGCATCATTGCCCCATCTAGTTCTGAGGCTTCCCGAATCTTGCGTTGAGCAGCTCCAGGTTTCTGTGGCTCTCTGATGTATAGACAGCCCTTGTGATCATCCGACCTCTGTGCCTCTAAACCAATTTAATAAATCTCTAGTCCTTCTTCTCCTCCCCAATCCATTGTGTGTATGCCCTGCTTCACACTGAGCTATATCTGCAGCCCTTTTTTTATTTTTTATTTCTGTCAGGGTTTCACTAAATTGCCCAGGATGGATTCAAACTTGTGAGTCTTCTGCCTCAACCTCCCAGAGCACTGTGATTATGAGTGTGTGCCACCATGCCTGGATAACTCTGTGATTCTTTTTTTTTCTGTGGGTACCAGGGGGTCGACCTCAGGACTTTGCGCACCAGCAGGCGCCCGTGCCGCTGAGCGATATCACCGGCCCCTTTTTTGTATGTGGGCTCCGGGAGTCGAACTCGGGCCCTTGCGCTTGCCGGGCAGGCGTTTAAGCTGCTGAGCCATCTCACCGGCCCAACTCTGTGATTCTTTTTTTTTTTTTTGTGGGTACCGGGGGGTCGACCTCAGGACCTCGTGCACCAACAGGTGCCCGTGCCGCTGAGCGATATCACCGGCCCCTTTTTCGTATGTGGGATCCGGGAGTCGAACTCGGGCCCTCGCGCTTGCAAGGCAGGCACTTATGCCGCTGAGCCATCTCACCGGCCCAACTCTGTGATTCTTAAACATAAAAAATAAAAGTGCTTGTAAGTGCATTTAACAATGATAGATGGAGCTAGATTGAATTTATTCATTTTATTGATGAAGATTACTCATTGCGTGAATGAGACAGGTTTAATATCAATTGATATTTTTATTATTTACGATAATAAGTCACTTTATTTACTTACATCAATGGGAGGAATACCAGCATTATAATATTGGTTACAAATATAGTTTAAAACTCACCATGTTCTATCATCAAAAATTAGCCTGCTATCCAACATATAAGAAGCTATTAAAAGTCAATGTTAGGGCTGGGGTGTAGCTCAGTAGCAGAGCACTCACTTAGCATGTTTGAGGCCCTAGATTCAATCCCTAGCATCACCAAAAAAAAAAAAAAAAAAAAGTAGGATTAACTTCTAATTATTTTTAACAAACTTTCTATTCTCTTCTATTTGATTTTTTTCTTTGCAGGCAATTATCATACTCCTTTAATTGTTAAAGATTTAGAGTACTGTATTAGGGTTCTCTAGTGGAAAAGAAAATATATACATATATAGTTGCTTTCTTGTTGCTGAGACAAAATACCCGGCAGCCACAAGAAAGGGAGGAGAGTTTTATTTTGGCTCACAGTTTGTAGAGGTTTCAATCCATAGTCAGCTGGCTCCAAGTCAGCATGGCATGGCAGAGGGGCATCACAGAGGAGAAACAGTCCATGGCAGGGCAGGCAAGAAGAAGCGAGTGCTCAAGGTAGGAGTGCTATATATCCAGGCCACACCCACAGTGACCCTCCTCTTCCCACCAGGCTTCACCTCCCAGCATCACACTCAGCTACAAACCCATCAGTGGGCTAATTCAGTGTCACACACTGTGGTAGATTGACCAGTGGTTGTCAACTTGTAACTCCCAGCTAAACTGAATCAGTGTGGTGCTGGGTGTGGAGGGCCCACCTGAGAATTGTTGCCAACAATATTAAAAGGAGACCTGGAGAGGAAGAGGTGGTGCTGTTGGTTCTCCTGGTGGAGCTTGTCATGCTGGCTTTCCTGATATGAACTTGGCTGTTCTCATTGTTGGAGGATCTCGGGACCTCGTTGTCACTGAGGATGGCTGTGGTACTTTTCGGGGGAGCTCTGATTCTTACTTTGAACATTGCTTCCTAGCTCCAGTGCAGACCCCTCAGCCTGCTGGCACAGATCCTTCATCCTGCTAGCATAGACTTTCTAGCTTCCACCACCCACCTTTGGGCCTTCCCAGTGCATATCCTTGATACAGACTTGCATGAGACATTGTCATGGGCTCTGGGCCTCCAGTTGGACTTGTGGGGGCATTGTCATGGGCTCTAGGTCTTCAGCTGGACTCATGGAGGACATTGCTGTAGAATCCAGGCCCTCAGCTGGATTCTTTGGGTCTTTGGTGTATGGACAGATTTCCTGCACTCTTTTTTTTTTTTTTTTTGTGGGTACCAGGGGTTGAACTCAGGACCTCACGTGCCAGCAGGTGCCCGTGCCGCTGAGCGATATCACCAGCCCTTTTCTCATATGTGGGTATCGGGAGTTGAACTCAGGACCTCGTGCTTGCCAGGCAGGCGCTTATGCCGCTGAGCCATCTCACTGGCCCTCCTGCACTCTTTTGTATTTGACTCTTTGGGTGACTATTATAAAATAATCCTATAAATAATGTGTCCTGTATTAAATTGTTTTCCTTGCAAACCCTGACTACAACAAAATTGGTCCCAGGAGAGTGGGGTCATTGCTGTGATGTTGCAGGGCCATGTGGCTTAAGAGCCTTAGGAATTATTCGGAAAGGTTTTGAGAGACTGGCCTAGAGGCAGCCCCTGTATGCTGTAAACTATATTGGAGACTCTGGTCGGAGCCTGGAGAATCAGAGCACTGATGGAAATGCTGCTGGTTAAGATGAAGCTCAGTGGGCCGGTGAGATGGCTCAGCGGCGTAAGCGCCTGCCTTGCAAGTGCAAGGGCCCGAGTTCGACTCCCGGATCCCACATACGAAAAAGGGGCCGGTGATATCGCTCAGCGGCACGGGTGCCTGTTCGTGCGCGAGGTCCTGAGGTGGACCCCCCGGTACCCACAAAAAAAAAAAAAAAAAAAAAAAGATGAAGCTCAGGAGGCTTCTATTGAGAAGGACTGAATTGGTGCTGGATCCCAGGTAGTATACTGTGCTTTGGCAGAAAATTGTTCTGCATTTTGCTTGTGTTTAGAGATATTACCTGGGTAGCTGAAAAATTTCAATGTAGTCTACTGTTGGGATGGTGGCATGGTTACTGTTGAGAGCTTTTGGCCAGATCTATGTTTGAAATTAAGAGTGAAGAGCCAGCAAGGTGATTTGAAGCATTTGGCCAGAGGGAAGGCTCCACCGAGTTTTGGATTGCAAGGATGAAACAGAGGGAAATGTGGTTATTGAGAAGAACTGGACAGTGGAAAAATGAACTTACGCCTTTCACCTGAAGGGAAGAGTGTATTTGAATTGCAGGAGATCCCTGTTTTCTAGTCTTGCCATGCTCTGTTGTTAAAGTCAATGGGAAACTACAACAACCTAATACAGGGAGAATGACAAATGGTCCAGAACCCTCAGGAATGAAGGTGTGGGTCACTCCACCAGGGAAAGGACCAAGACCTGCCGAGGTGCTTGCTGAAGGCCAAGGGAAGACAGAATGGGTAGTGGAAGAAGGTAGTGCTAAATACCAGCTACGACCCCATGATCAGATACAGAAACGAGGATTGTAACTGTACTATTTCTGCCCTAATATGGTTCTAATATAATATAATGTTGAAGTTATGAAATGATAAGAGTAAGCATCAACCAAAGAAAACTTACCTATTCTGGTGAGGGAAGTAGCATGTTTCCATTTGTACTCAGGATAGTTATAACGTGTTAGGGAAAATTATGAGCGTGTCTTGGTATCTGGAGACTGGTTTAAAGAAATGTGTCTCATTGCCAAGTTGACAAGGGGTGGATTGCAGTGGTTGATTGATTGTGTCAACTTGAGAAGTTTAGAAGTTTAACTAAATCAGCTCGGCAATTTTACACCCTAGGGTGTAGAAGACCCACCCTAGGGTGGCTCATCACCTGGATGGTGTAAAAGGGAAATGAGGAAGGGCAGATGGGCTTCTGTTTTTCAGAGGAGCTCCTGTCTTTGCCTTCAGCTTGGACATCGTCTCCTGGCTTCTAGCGCAGACTCTTTGTCTTCCACCTCGGATCCTTCCGCCTTCCATCGCAGACCCATCGCCTCCTGATAGGGACCTGCACGGACACTGCAGTGAGCTCTGGACCTTGGGCCGGACTCTTCAGCCTCCAGTGTGCAGAAGCCCTCTGCGCGCTTCCTCATCCAACTCTGTGGTGACCATCATAAGCCAATCTTGTAAGTTCTTATACATTTGTATATCTTGTGTTATATCCGTTTCTCTAATAAAACCCTGACTGATACACCCATGGTGTAGTGTCACACACCTATGGTTCAGTCACCACCCAAAAGTCCCACCTATGAACACATGAGGTTTTGGGGGGACATCTAGAATGGACATGAGAAATATTTTGGATGATGAAAGAAGGAGAAGCGTTAATCATGATTCCCGGGTTTGTTTTAAACCAAAGCCTAGAGGCAGGTGTCGTTTTCCGGTGCAGAGAGCAGAAGCACAATTTGGAACGAGCAAAGATCCAGCAGTCAGAGTGAAAGGTCTGTGGGACATCTGAGGGGACATATCAGGGGGATAGCTGGTTATAACTATCTGGAAGAGTGGTCAATATCAGAGGTAAAAGATTAAGAGCCGGGCCGGTGAGATAGCTCAGCGGCATAAGTGCCTGCCTGGCAAGCGCGAGGGCCCGAGTTCGACTCCTGGAACCCACATACGGAAAAAGGGGCCGGTGATATCGCTCAGCGGCATGGGCGCCTGCTGGCGCGCGAGGTCCTGAGGTCGACCCCCGGTACCCACAAAAAAAAAAAAGAAAAGGTTAAGAGCCATCGAGTCACAGAATGGATGAGTGAACCTAGGAAGAGGGTGAGTATTACTAGAAGAGCAGGAAAGAAAGGAGAAGGCGGGCCGGTGAGATGGCTCAGCGGTTTAAGCGCCTGCCTCTCAAGCGCGAGGGCCCGAGTTCGACTCCCGGAACCCACATACAAAAAAGGGGCCGGTGATATCGCTCAGCGGCACGGGCGCCTGCTGGCGCGCGAGGTCCTGAGGTCGACCCCCGGTACCCACAAAAAAAAAAAAAGAAAAGGTTAAGAGCCATCGAGTCACAGAATGGATGAGTGAACCTAGGAAGAGGGTGAGTATTACTAGAAGAGCAGGAAAGAAAGGAGAAGGCAGGCCGGTGAGATGGCTCAGCGGTTTAAGCGCCTGCCTCTCAAGCGCGAGGGCCCGAGTTCGACTCCCGGAACCCACATACAAAAAAGGGGCCGGTGATATCGCTCAGCAGCACGGGTGCCTGCTGGCGCGCGAGGTCCTGAGGTCGACCCCCCGGTACCCACAAAAAAAAAAAAAAAAAAAAAAAAAAAGAAAGGAGAAGGCTTTAGTAATTTCATTTTGTAAAGAATGGGGAGAGCAGGAATCTTCGGAGGAGACAGGGACAGTAGCCATCGGGTCGGTTAAACTAGAGGAGGTCTGTAGCACCTAACAATGCAGGTTTCAGAAAGGAAGGTGTGGCCAAGTTTAGGGAGGCAAAGAAGACAGGAAAATGTCCCTTGATTTCAGAAGCATGGGGGTCCCTGGTCACCGGTGTGCAATGGTCAGGGTGGACTGAGTTCTACTGTGAATACCAGAAGGGTCCATTTACAGTGGACTAACTCGTACACCATCTGCTTCACTGAGTCCAGTTTTACATTTTGCAGGTTATTTTTTTTTTCCTGAAAGTTTCCATTTATAAGAAAACTATTTCATGACTTTTGTTCTTAGATTTTTTTTTTTTTTTTTTGTGGGTACCGGGGGTCGACCTCAGGACCTCGCGCGCCAGCAGGCGCCCGTGCCGCTGAGCGATATCACCGGCCCCTTTTTTGTATGTGGGTTCCGGGAGTCGAACTCGGGCCCTCGCGCTTGCCGGGCAGGCGCTTATGCCGCTGAGCCATCTCACCGGCCCCTGTTCTTAGATTCTTATACTTTCAAAAGAAGGTAAATTTCCTTTTTAAAAACTACAATGAGGGCCGGTGAGATGGCTCAGCAGCATAAGCGCCTGCCTGGCAAGCGCGAGGTCCTGAGTTCGACTCCCGGTACCCACATACAAAGGAAAAAAGGGCCAGTGATATTGCTCAGTGGCAAAAGCACCTGCTCACAAGCGTGAGGTCCTGAGTTCCACCCCTGGTACCTACAAAAGAAAAAAAAATACTACAGTGAGGGCAGGTGATATTGCTCAGCGGCACAAGCACTTGCTGGCAAGCGTGAGGTCCTGAGGTTGACTCCCAGTACCCACATTAAAAACGAAAACAAACCAAAAAAAAAAAAACTACAGTGAAACTCATTCTATCATGTAATCACCGTATGTGGACCGTGTCATAGCTTACACACTGGTTATATCTCTCTTAGTGATCCTGACTTCCTTCCGCGTCACACATTTTGCCATACCATTATCTTAGCAGTTATTTCGACATTACTCAACAACTAATCCTATGTTAGAAAGAACAAACATAGTAAGATGTAGAATTTTAAATCTTCTAAAAGGTTGATTTAACAATCAAATAAGTTAACATTACTACTTTATCCTTACTTTATTGTAATGCCCAAAGTACTGCATCATCTTTTAAGAGGATGTAAAGAACTCTGGAAACGACACATATTTCCCCAAAAATAAGACCTACCTGGAAAATAACCTCATTATTCTCTGGCTCAGTGGCCACTCTGTAAGGCAGGTGAGGCCGGGATGGGCTGCTTGGGGCTGGCATTTCTGATCTCTGGTTTTCAAGGCTGATTATTTTCTGGTTAGGTCTTATTTTGGGGGAACACAGACTTTATATTGATTGTTGTTATTAATCACTGATGAGAATTCAGAACTTTTCATTGTCTTCCCATAATGGCAAAGAAAGGAAAACTGATAAAGTGAAACATTTTCATGTATTAGAAAAATCAGGGGTTGGTGAGATGGCTCAGCAGCATAAGCGCATGCCTGGCAAGCGCGAGGTCCTGAGTTCGACTCCCAGAACCCACATACGAAAAAAGGGCCGGTGATATCGCTCAGCGGCATGGGTGCCTGCCGGCGTGCGACGTCCTGAGGTTGACCCCCCGGTACCCACAAAAAAAAAAAAAAGAAAAATCAGAAGATAAACACAAAGTCAGGCAGAACTCTGGGTTTTAATGGTGATGGTGAACTTTATCACATATGTGAAATCTGGATTGTGAGTTGTTAGATGACATCCTAAATGATGTTTTTTTTTACAAAATTGATGACTCAATAATACATACTTAAGGATAAAAAGGAAATATGGTAGTATTCAGTTAGTCACTTAATAGAATAACTTCCTTGTTGAATATTTTGCAAGAAGAATCTGAAACGATATGTGATTAGTCTACCATCTTTTTTTGCTTTTTTTTTTGAGGCAGGATCTTGCTATGTAGTGCAGGTTGGCCTTGAACTGGCTGCAATCCTTCGCCTGCCTCAGCCTCCTGCGTGCCAGGATAGGCCAGAATAGGCCTACACTACCACATCTGCCTTCTCTAACATCTTTTATGATGTTGTTCATCAAATATACTTCATGTAGTTCGCAAAGCAACAAATGATAAAGGCAGGTAAATGCACACAGGCAAATGGAAGGAAATGTTTGAAATAGCAATGAAAAATTCAGTGATTTGCCAATTCTAATTGGTGTTTATAAATTTAAAAAATAAACTTGTTTGTAGCTAAACAGAAATGTTTGTGCTATCGTATCTTCAACAAAATGATGAGCTATCAAGTTTTCAAAAGCTTTACTTTCTTTTTTTTTTTTTTTTTTTTTTTTTTTGTGGGTACCGGGGGGACGACCTCAGGACCTCGCGCGCCAACAGGCACCCGTGCCGCTGAGCGATATCACCGGCCCCTTTTTCGTATGTGGGATCCGGGAGTCAAACTCGGGCCTTCGCGCTTGCAAGGCAGGCGCTTACGCCGCTGAGCCATCTCACCGGCCCTCAAAAGCTTTACTTTCTATTTAGTCAAGTGTAAGAAAGAGCGACAATAATGATAAGCTACAAGCATTCGATATATTTGAAATCTGTAACCCGTAGTCGCACGACGACTATACTGATGAGCAGTTGTATTCAGAGGCCACTGCCCATTTACGGTTAACTGTTCCTTCAAATGTAGGAAAATACAGAGTAACAAACTGGGTTTGCTATGCTGTTTCAGTGAAAACTTATGAAAATAATTTTTCAGTATTCTTTTATTCTTGCTTCTAAAAATGACTTGCAAAAGGATAAAAAACACGAAAAATGGGGCTGAGGATGTAGCTCAGTGGTAGAGCTGCTGATCAACCTGCACGATAGCCTGGGTTCAATCCCCAGCACCCCTGAGAAAGAAGAAAGACGAAGAACAGGAGCGCTGAGAGGATGCGTTCTCGAGCGCACGAAGAGGTCCGTGGAGGGGGCTGTGTTTACCACACAGCGAGCGACGGAGAGGAGCCAAAGCCACGGGCCCGTCTTAAACATTACTTTTGGGCTCAGATCGTGAAAATAGTACTCCAGCTACTGGGGAGCACCGGGGTGGAAAAGACAGAGCACGAGTCAAGAGCGCCACCGCGCATGCTCACCTCTGCTCGTCAGCTCAGCCCGGTGGCCCCCGCAGGTTGCTCGTCACAGTTGTGGTATTGTATCTACACACACCACAGCCAGACCAAAACACAAAAAACCCTACATCTCTAATAAGAGTGAGGACATCTGGGCGTGGTGGTGCACACCTGTAATCCTAGCACTCAGGGAGGCTGAGACAGGATGATCACAAATTCCAGCTCAGCCCAGGCAATTTAGCAAGACCCTGTGTCAAAAAACCAAAACCAAAACAAAACAACAGCTTTGAGGAGGGGAAACATCAGAACCGCCACCAAAATGGTAGGCAGGAGCAGCAAGATGCTGTGACACGCTGACCACAGGACGAGGCGCATCCTGTGAGACGCCGGATCGTCCCTGGTGCCTGCCAGGCTTTCGACAAGCAAGCGGATTCGATCCTCGGTGACTGTGATGAGTTCGGGAAGACCAAGCCAAAGGACTTTAAGCAAGCAGAAAGGGAAGAGCGTCGAGTCCCCGGTTGGGTGCTGCTGTGAGGGAGGACTGGTCTCAATGACAGCAGAAGGACCTCCTCCCAAAGACACCTGCACTGCCCCAGCGCCGCTCGCTGGAGTGCTGGGGGCCAGGAGTCGGTGGGGCCGCGGGGAGAGGAACCCGGATGGTGTTCCCATGCCACAGGCTCCCGCGGGAGTTGCTGGGCCAGTCCTCGGGGCTGGTGGGCCATCCCAGCAGGTGATGACCCCACAAGGAAGAGGCACTGTTGCAGCTGCTGCCACAGCTAGTACTACAGGGGCCTGACTCAGTCCTCACCTGGCCGTGGGGGTCCCCCCCACCTCTGCCAGGGGCGTCTCCTCCAGGCAGGATGGGCCCTCCTCCGGGCATGCGAACACCCATGGGTCCCCCGATGGGGATCCCTCCTGGACGAGGGACTCCTATGGGCATGGCTCCTCCAGGGATGCGTCCCCTCCCCGGGTGTGCGAGTCCTTCTTTGACCTTGGCCAGAGTCAGGGACGCAGCTCCATGGCAGCGTGGGCCCGACTCCACAGGGCCGAGTTACCTGACAGGCCCCTCTCCCGGGAATGTGCTCACCAAGGCCCTGGACTCCTGTTGTCCCTCGTCTGCTCCCTGCCTGCTTCCTGTGAGGCCGGACACAGTCCTTTTATTTCCTTGTGGCCTATGAAACTGATTCATAATCCCTTTTAAGAGAAAAACAAATGACAAGAAAAGGAAACTAAAAAGGGGTAGGGGTGTATGTATGTAGCTCAGAGCAAAGAAACAAAGGAGCGAGGAAACTTTCTCTAGAATTCCTCCTCCTCCATCCAGCTCCTTTCCTTCTTATCTCCTCTGTTAGAAAGAAGGGGGCATACGATGTCAATGTGGGCCAGTATCCACGACAGCCTCATGACAGAGGTCAGACGGAGACAACTGACAGGACATTCACTAACTGAGAACCGTCGCCAGGACTCAGAAGGGACCAGGTCAGAACTCAGCCCTTCTGACATCTGCAAGCACTCAGGAATTTTATTCCCTGCCCGTTGGACTGGTGCACAGAGCCACACACCCTCCAGGACCAGGCAGCGACCAAAGGATGGCAGGTAGAAGACTGGGTCTCTGCAGTGGTCTTGGGTAGCGTGCAAGAGGGACGATGGGACTTGAAGAGCCATCTAGAGCGAGCTGCAGAGCTTGGCTGGCTGTGATTTGTGCACACTTTAAACACCCTCAGCAGGAGGTGGGGTCAGAACCAGCCTGAGGGAGAATGTGATCCTGATAGGGAGCAAAGGGAGGGCAGGGACAATTCAGCTCCTTTTTGTCCCCTAACTGCAGTCTAGTCCTCAGGAGTTGTAACTGTGCATCGTCCCTTCATAGTTGTTCAGTCAAGACCAGGACTGAAGATATGGCTGGGGCAGACTTTTTTTTTTTTTTTTTTTAGTACTGGGAGTTGAACCCAAGGTCTTCACAGTGAACAGCTACATCCACAGCTCTTATTTTTTATTTTTTCTGAAGACAGGTTCTTGCTTAGTTGCCCAGACTGGACTCAAACTTGCAATCCTCCTGCCTCAGCCTCCCAGAGTACTGGAATGATAGGTTATTATGGTTTAGATCTATAAAATACACCCCAAAGTCTCCCGTGTTTGTAGGGTAAGTGGACGAGGGGGCTCCGTCCTCATCCGTGCAGTCATATGCTATTGGGAGCTGGGGCCTGGCGTGGGTTGGGGGGTCCCCATCACCCCCCTTCCCCCTCTCTGCCTCCTGGCCACATGGCCATGGGGTGAGTGACTTTCCTCCACCGTGCCCTCCCCTGTCCTGTTTCTGCCTTGGTGCCAGCTGACTGAGGGCTGAGCCTGTGAGCCACAACAAACCTTTCCACCTTCAAGTCAGTGGTGTTGGCTATTTTATCTTAGCCACAGGGAAGTAACTAAGGCACAAGTGTGTGCCACACACCCGGCACTTTTTCTTTGTTCTTGGTTTGTTGAGACAGGGTGCCACCATGTCTAGCTTGCTTGCTTGCTTGCTTGCTTGCTTGCTTTCTCTTTCTTTATTGAGATGGGGCCTCTCTATATGGGCCAGGCTGATCTTGAAATCACTAAGTAGCCCCAGGCTGGCCTCAAACTCTTGATCTTCCAGCCGCAGTCTCCCAGATGCTGGGATTACAGGGCCTATGTACATCACCATGAGTGGTAGACTATGATTTTTTAATTGCCTCTTGTCTCGGTTACTTTTCTCTTGTTGCTGAGACAAAATACCCAACACCCAAAATTAAGGAAGGAAAGGTTTATTTGGCTCACAGTTTGTGGAGGTTTCAATCCATACTCGGCTGGCTCCAAGGCAGAGTGGCACATGGCAGAGGGCAACAGTTCATGGCGGCGGAAGGCAGCAAAAACAGCAAGAGCAAAAGGGAGGAGCGTGTGCAAGAGAGACAGCAAGCCTCTTTCCCTCCCTTATATTACATGCAGGCTACCCGCCCCAGGGTGGGTGTAGCACTCACGCCCATAATCCCAGCATTAGACCACGAATCAGTCATAAACTCTAGAAGCCGCCTCCACGACTGCATGAGGCTTTGGGGGGACATCGAGACACAAACCATAACATTCCACCCCTGGCCCCCCAAAGACTCATGCACATCCCTTTATGCAAAAAGCATTTAGTCCATCTCTAAGAGTTGCCAAAGTCCTAACAGTTTAAGCATTGCTCAAAAGTCCAAGTCCCAAGTCTCCTCCGAGATCTAAGGCAAACTCTTAGCTGTGAGCCACTCTGCAAATGAAAAGAAACTTAAACACTTCCAATATTCAATGGCACAAGATAGACATTACCATTCCAAAATGTACAAACAGGGGAATACAAAGGAATGGGACCAAAGCAAGTCCAATATCCAGCAGGGCAAATATTAAGTCCTGTGGTTCCATGTGGAACATCCGAAGCAATCTGTGGTAAGTTGTGAGCTCCAAAGGGCTTGCGTGGCTCCGCCCCTATGGCACTTCCGGTGGTTGTAGCGCCCATGGCTTCTCTCTTAGGCCTGCTCTGCTCCCTCCTTGCAGGTTTCCTCAGATGATCCATGTTCGTGGCTTCTCTAAACTTCTGGGGTCTCCACTGCATCTTTGACTTCACACTCCCAGCTTCACACAGTGCCCTCTCAGGGGCACCCTGCCTGGCCTCCCAGGCCTTCTTCTGAAATCTGGGTGGAAGCCTTCTTAACCTCAGAACTCTTGCATTCTGCCTGCGCCTAAAACTAGTGTCACGTGGATGATACCAAGGTCTGCTGCCAGCTGGAGCAGTAGCCAGGCTTTCTCTCTTGGCTGTAGGGGTCGAGTGCCTGGATCGCTGAGCACGCTGAACCTGATTCTGAGGAACAAATTCTCTATGCTGCCGCCATTTTGGAACCTGGTGTGGCCGCCGCCATTCTGGGACATAGTGTGGCTGCCACCATTCTGGAACTGGTGCTCTGCAGCTTTCTCCTCAGAGCAGGGTCTTTCACTTTTGCAGTTTTGAGGCTGCAAAGGGTGGAGACTTGCTGCTTCTTTTGATGCTCTCAGGCCGTCTTTTATATTCTCCTGTTCCTTCTCAGCAATCGAGATCTCCTCAGCTCTATCTTTGCAGTCCACAGCTTTACTGGAGCTTCCTTTCTGGCCAAACTCACATTTTAAATCATTCTTCTGGGCTCCTTGCTCTTGATTCTCAACATAAACCTGGTTAAAGGCTCCCAACAATAGCCATGCCACTGCCTCAACATTCGACTGTCTTGAAATTTCTTCTGCCAGTTTAATTAGTCCGCCACCTTTAATTTTAGTCTCAGGCAAAGTCTTTGGACATGAGCAAAATGCAGACAAACTTTTTGCCAAGCCATAACACACATCATCTGGAGTCCAACAACCAATGCAGTCCTTCTTTCCAGCAGAAGCCTCCCAAGACTGATATTTACCGGCAGGGTTTCTATCAGCATTCTGGTCTCCCAAGCTCTGACCAGGATCTCCCATACAGAATAACCTAAGGCGTTCCAGTGCTGCTCTTTCAGGCGACATCTCCGAACCTTTCCAAACTCTTCCCACAAGCCATTTCCAAAGGCTCTTGAACCACATGGTCAGGTATAGTCACAGCAACGACCCCACTTCACAGGTACCAAATTCTGTCTCGGTTACTTTTCTCTCGTTGCTGAGACAAAATACCCAACACCCAAAATTAAGGAAGGAAAGGTTTATTTAGCTTACAGTTTGTGGAGGTTTCAATCCATACTCGGCTGGCTCCAAGGCAGAGTGGCACATGGCAGAGGGCAACAGTTCATGGTGGCGGAAGGCAGCAAAAACAAGCAAGAGCAAAAGGGAGGCGCGCAAGAGCACGAGAGAGAGAGAGAGCAACCTCTTTCCCTCCCTTATGTTACATGCAGGCTGCCCGCCCCAGGGTGGGTGTAGCACTCACGCCCATAATCCCAGCATTAGACCACGAATCAGTCATAAACTCCAGAAGCCCACCTCCACGACTGCATGAGGCTTTGGGGGGACATCGAGACACAAACCATAACACCTCTTTTGGATGATCCTGTATACCTGAACTGGGCTGGAACTGAGACAGTGCTTGGAGGTAAGGAACTAGGGAGACCATGTCAAATTCTTCAACATTCAGTTACAAAAGCTGTGAGGCTAACAGGGAGTATCTAGATTTTCATTTGGAGAAGGGGCATTTTCTGACCAATAATGGGGTAAGGGAAGGTGCTGGGTTGCCAGCTATAATATGACCTGGGGCTGTCAGGTCCTAAATTACAATAGGTGAGGCCAAGCTGGGTGTTGGTGGTGCACAGCTGCAATCCTTGCTATTGTGCAGGTTGAGGCAGGAGGATCACAAGTTCAAGGCCAGCCTAACCCACTTAGTGAGATCTTGTCCCAAAATAAAATAAAGGGATGGGGATATAGCTCAGTGCTAGAGCACTTGATTAGGACTCTCAATACCCTGAGTTCAATTCCCAGTACAGAAAAAAAAAAAAAAAAAAAAAAAAAGATGAAGCCAATACCTATGCTATAGGATACTGATGAATATAGGCAGTCCTGCGAGGAAAAGACACTCACTAAACAGGGACAGCAAAGCTGCAAACCAGGGCTCTGTATACATTTAGTTGTGCAAAACGCTGCCTGCTTACCGGCATGAACACCTCACACAACATTTCAACAGTAAAAACCTCAAAGGAAAAAAAAAACTGTTTCAGTCTGTACTATCTTTTCCTTATCTTTGGAAATTTCAGTACATTATTATTCGCAGCCAGAAACCTACATAGTAAAAACTGGTAACGCAAGTTAAAAGGAGCCGAGTTTTTCACTGCGGGAGATTGAGTCCCCCCACCCCCAGGTGAGTGCGCTACCACTGAGCCACACCTCCGGCGCCTGGTATTTTTGATTTTTCACATTTATGGGCCTTTTTGAGTCTCTCTGAGTCCTCCTCGGAACAAGCCCAAGAGACCTAGGTGAGTCGCGGTTCCTGAAAAGCTGGGAGAGGCGGGGCTGAGATCTGACATTAGCTTTCTAACCCACCGTCCACAAAACCTGAGAGCCCAAGGTTATAAAGCAGATGAACGAGCTACTGTGAGTCCGGCCTGGTAGCACACAACTACTCTGGGAGGCTGAGGCAGGAGGACTGCAAGTTCTAGTTCAGCCTGGGCAGTTTGGAGACCCCGTCTCAAAGAACGAAAAGGGCAGGAGGGGTCCGGGGGAAAAAGCTCCTGGGCGTCTGACAGTGCCTTTGGTCAGCACGCGAGCCCGGCCTTCCAGGGCGCCGGGCACGGCAGGGCGGGGCGGCGAGCGCAGGCTGCTGCGCCTTCCCCAGCCAAGGGGGTCCGAACGGGCGGCGGGACCGCGATCCCTGCTGGAAGACAGCGTTCGTGCCTCAATCCGCTGGGAATTGCGTGTTTTTGAGCAATGCTTCCTCGGCGCTGGGACCCGACCCGGGCTCACGCGCCGCCACTCAGGGCTCGCCTTAAAATTGACGTTTGAGACAGAGCCTCGCTAAGCGCCCGGGCTGGGCTCGAACTTGTGACCCTCCTGCCTCAGCCTCCGGAGCGGCGGGGATCCCGGGCGCGTGCGGCCCCGCGCAGCTCTGTACGGAGCGCGGCCCACGCGGGGCGGGGCGGCGAGCGTGGGTCCCCGCAGGACCGGCCGGCGGCCAGCACCCGCGCCCAGGGCTTTGTGTGAGAACAAAGCTCGGCCGGCTCCGCGCGGCGCAGACCCGGGCCCTGTGCGCGCCGGGCCCTTTGGGCCTCGGCTCGGAGCCCGCCGGGACCGCTCTGGCCGCGCCCCCGCCTCGCCCCGCCCCGCCGTGGGCCAATGGCCGCCGTCGCAGCCCCGCCGCGCCCCGCCCCGCCCGCCGCGGGCCTATGGCCGCCGCCGCAGCCCCGCCCCGCCCCGCCCGCCGCGGGCCAATGGCCGCCCCGCTGCGCCCGCCGCCGGGTTCTGCGCCGCCCGCAGGAGGAGCTGTCAGCGCGCGAGGCGGCGGCGGCGGCGGCGGGCGGCCCCGTGCAAGGACCGCGGCGGCGGCCGGGCGCGGCGCGGCGAGGCGCGGCGCGGAGGAGCAGAGCGGCGCCCTCGCCCCGCGGCCCCGTCCGCCGCCCCCGCCCGCGCCAGCGCGATGGCCCCGCCGCCGCGGCCGCCCTCGGCTGCGCGCTGAGCTGCGGCCCGGAGCGCCGGCCCGAGCTGCGGCGGCGGCGGCGTCATGGCCCCGACCCTGCTGCAGAAGCTCTTCAACAAAAGGGGCGGCGGCGGCGCGGCGGCGACCGGCCCGGGCAGGGCGGCCAAGGAGGGCGCGGCCTTCAGGTGAGGCGGGCGGCGGGTCGGGCCTCCCCCCTCGTCTCTCTCCTCCGCGCGGCGCCGCGTCTCTCCTCGCGGCCGGGCCGGGCCAGAGGTCCCCGCGCGCCCCTCGGGACCGAGCCCCTCTGTCCGAGGCGCGGGCCGGGCGCCGTGCGGCCCGAAGTTGCGAGCGCCCGCCGGCAGGGCTTCCTCCTCCCTCGGCCGCGCGGCCACCGTCCCGCGGTGGACCGAAGTCGCCGTCACCCGGCTGGACGGCGCTGCGCGCGGGGCGCACGGCCAGTGAGGGGCCCCTGGGGGCGTCCGAGGTTTCAGCTTGACGAGGCGGACCGTGGATTCGGTAGATCCGGCCTCTGGACGCGCAGGCTTCGTGAGAGAGGCGGGCACGGCCGACCGGCCTCCGTCTGGCGGCTCGGGGTCCAGGCGATGCCGTGGATGCCCTGGTACGGGCGAGGAAGTACGGCGTCGGAGGGCGGTGCAGCTCGCTCCACATCCACACTCTTACGCGGCGGAGCCTGCGTTCCCATCCGCGAGGTTTGCCCGGGAGCCAGTCTTCAGACCCCTTTTACTTCCCGGGGCGAGGTCTTCACAGATCTTTGAGTGCCCCCTTCTGCCGGGAGCCGTCTGCTTGCTCACTGCTGGGGCAGAGCTTTCCCTGAGCATCGCCCTCCGGCCGGACACGGCGGCAGCTGCTTTTCGGCCCCTACCCGAACGTCCTGCCAAAGCCGGGTAGTGTCAAACAAGCCCAGACCCAGTACGACACACCCTTCAAGTTTCAAGAGAAACTTGGGAATGAATTCTGGATTGCATTATATTTTCCTTTACTTGACTTCCCTTCATTTAAAACACATATGGTACCTCGGTGTAGTTAGGTGAGAATTAAATAACCGGTATTATCGGGGGGCGGTGTGCATGTGTGGGCAGGTTGTGGGGCTTTGGAAGGTGAATTGTGAGGGTTTCAGCCTACCATCGTTAAGGCTTGTGTCCTTTAGGCTGAGTCCTTATAATTTGAGTAGGAAATTCTATGCCTTTCCCTGTTCTGAGGACGAGTGTGGCCACCTTCTCAGCACGGTAGAGTTACTTCAGACCCAGGGTGTGTAATTTCTTCCCGGCTTGCAGTGACCCCGTCTGGATCAAGGGTAGAGTCGAGAGGAAGGGGCATGTGTGTCACAAGTGTGTTCACTTTGGTGGCCATGCAAAGCATCAAAAGCCATGTCCATGCTGGTGGAGAGAGTGGGGTTACACTGTCACCGTTTCCTGTGTCCTCTACCCAGTGCTCACTCCCATTTCCTCGTCCATCAGTTTAATTGGGTCTATTTCAAATACAAAAAAACTGTGACTATATTTAGGGCTTGGCCATTTTACAGAAATTGATTCCCAATTGGTAGGAACATTTTCAGTACGGTGTTCTGACATCTCACTGGTGTATAGTGAACAATTGTGCCATCTACAGTTTTTTTTCTTTTCTTTTGACCTCATTAGGGTTTTCTGTAAGTTTTTGAGGCCTGCAGTGGGGTCCTTACTGGGGTCACTGTGGAGAAGGGGAAGTAGCAGGTGGCAGCAAAGATACTCGCCAGACTCTCCGATGCGGTTTCTGCCTGGGAACAGCCTACAGGAAAATGTCCCTCTCTTCATGTGAAAAATAGTGACCCTGTGTTTCTTTTTTTTTTCCTGGTACCGGGAATTGAACTGAGGACCTTATGCTTGCCAGGCAGGTGCTGTGCCACTGAGCTATATCCCTGACCCCCCTGTGTTTCATTTTATCCATATTTTACTAGATAGGCGCTGGCGTGTGCTTTTTGTACAGGGGATTAACTGGCCTTGGGAACACACTTTGTAGCTGAATAGATATCTAGAAATTAAGGTAAAAACAAGTGTTTTTTGTTTTGGTACCGCAAATTGAACCCAGGACCCTGCGCTTGCCAGGCAGGCGTTTGTGCTGCTGAGCTATGTCCCCGGCCCAAAAATCAGGTATTTAAACATAATTTCTATTTAGTGGATTTAAATACAGGATGTAACTGTGGATTGGGAGAATGAAAGGGACCCTGAGGACCCAGGTAGAATCTTTTGGGGCAGTTCTGTAATATGTTTTGGGGAAAACTTGAAAGTAAGATCCACTTTTTTAGGTTTCTGTTTTTTGTTTGGGAGTTTGTGGAAGCCTTTTATGTCTTTTGTGTCCGTGATAGACTTTCAGTCGTTATTTTGAATTTTTCTTCTCTGTTTAGAATTGTTTTACCCTCACTGTCTGTTTACTCTCATGGGCTTTGTAGTCCCTTCTTTGCACAGGTTTTTAATGTTCTCTGCTTCCTCCAGTTTTTGTGTACTGTGTTAGAGAGGAAATTAATTAGTTGTCCAGTATAAGTGGCTTATACCACAAATCATTTTGAGATCTTCCTGCTTCCTGGCATTTCACCTACAAAGAGAATCATCACAGTCAAGTTTCCTTATGTATTTTGTCTAAGATTTGGAGAAAAAGCCCCTTTCCTTGCTTTGAGAAGAGTGGTTGTGAGGAAAACAGAAAAGGAATAAGAAGAGATCGAATTTATAACCCTAAGAGAAATAGCTAGGAGCACAACATAGTTATCGTATTTGTGAAGTTTCGACCCTGCGCGGAATCTCATAAAACTGCATTGTGCTCTTTGAAGTTCAAGAGGGTTTTCTGCAGGTCTTCAGACTGCTTTTTACTTTCAGTCAGTTGATACGTAAATTTATATTTGAATCACCCTTTGTTCCAGAAGGATAAATTCGGACAAAATATGATTTATACAGTGTCTCAAGTCAGAAATACAGTTGAGTTTTTCTTTCCTTTGGATTTAAGGCCAGCGTGTTTACATAGGACTTTTTAAAAGCCAGGATATGTGCAATGACTTAAGCGTCTGGTTCAAGTTTGAAGTGTTTTCTTGAGGTGTTTTTGTTTGTTTGCTTTGGTTTTTAAATGTGTCTGGTAAATTAGTGGACCAGTTTCCATCTAAAATGCGTGTGTAACAGGGAGGTGAAAAAGATCCTGGGTTGTCAGATGATGTATTTTATTACTGCTTGGTATGGGGAGGAACTGAAACGTTCCAGCTGCTTGGTAGTTAGCTGTGTAAATGTCACGGTGTGGACTCCACTCTTCTTTCTCTTGTCCCGGATACCTACGGCCACATGGCCTAGTCAGTGCTAGTCCCCATCACTCTGTTAGAACAAGTTTAAGTAGTCTGTTGCAGGTTGTATAAATATAATTCAGTCCACTTATCATTGTTATCAAGTAGCAGCTGATGCCTGCGTGCTGTGGCTTGGGGCCCCGCCTGTGCAGATCCCAGCAGGACCCCGGTCTCCTGCTGGAGTTTACGGTCTGCAGGACGGAAGGTTATCCACTGAGATGAGTGAGGAGTGCGTAGCACGTGGGGTGCTGTAGTGAGCATGTACGAGGAGGCCAAATTCTCTCCTCTGGTGCTTGGTGTGGCTGAGGGCAGGACCGTGACTTCCTTCCCACTGCCAGCTCCCAACACGCTTCTGAAGAGATTTTCTGAGGTAGGATGGAGAATGCAGGAAAAACACAGTTTTGTTCCAGTACAGCCACTTTTATTAATGCCCACAACATGAGACGTGTGGCACCTGAGCAGTAGCTTTGATTTCTCTTTATGTTTCTTAAAGTCTTTCTAGAGATGCCTAGTGTGGCACTACTGGCATGCTTCTTACCTCCACCTCCTGGGCCTGAAATCCCATCCTGCGCTGCGGGGGTGGCCAGGGATTTCCACTGGGGAGGAGGGGAGCCGCTTTGTCTAGTGCAGCGGGTTCTGTTCCAAGCCCTGGAAGGCGGAAGTGAGGAGGCTGGTACTCTGCCTCTTGCACCAGGTCCATGTGAGCTGGAACGAGATGCCGCTTTCTCTGGTCCTCAAGTGACAGTGCCAGATGTGTGTGACAGAGCTGTGATGAGAAGGGAATTAAATGAGTGAGCTCTTTCCAAAGAATAGGATACATACAAAATGATGTTAAGATTAGCACCTTCTCTTAGATTCTGGAGTGCAGGGTGAGTCGTGAGAGGTGTTGCTGAAGCGGAGCCGCTCTCAGAGGTGTTTTCTGCCTGCGGATCAGAGGCTCGAGAGACAGGGCTGTTTCTGTTTGTTTTTGTTCTTTTAACCTTGGCGCAGTCATTCCTGAAACAGAGACCCTGAACTTTTCAACTGGCTGTTAAAGACACACAGCAGGCAGTAATGCAGACCTGGGTAGAGGTGACTAGACATTGAGAAATATTTTAGGAATATAGTGTATTTGTTTTTTCAGAATTATTTGGAAGTCTTTATTATGAAGAATAAAATCTTATTTAACCAAAAGAGAAGTTGGTTAAACAAAAGGATACAGCCACAAAAACTATTCTCAATGGAAAAAATAAAAGCAAGATGTAAATTTACATAGCATTTTTAAAAGAAATATGAGGGCCGGTGAGATGGCTCAGCGGCTTAAGTGCCTGCCCGGCAAGCGCGAGGGCCCGAGTTCGACTCCCGGAACCCACATACAAAAAAGGGGCCGGTGATATCGCTCAGCGGCACGGGCGCCTGCTGGCGCGTGAGGTCCTGAGGTCGACCCCCCGGTACCCACAAAAAAAAAAAAAAAAAAAAAAAGAAATATGAGATTATGCAGAAGTGGGCTAGGGAAGCTGTACATCAGCCTGTAAGTGGTCCTTACCTAGAGGGTGGTGGAAATCGTGTTCTTTAAGGTTGGTTTGTCTGTTCATTCATTCATTCATTCATTCATTCATTCATTCATTCATTTATGATACTAGAGATTGAACTTGGGGATTGCTAAATTACACCTCTCCCTGCTTTGTTTTTTTTTTTTTTTTGTGGGTACCGGGGGATCGACCTCAGGACCTCACGCGCCAGCAGGCGCCCGTGCTGCTAAGCAATATCACCGGCCCCTTTTTCGTATGTGGGTTCCGGGAGTCGAACTCGGGCCCTCGCGCTTGCCAGGCAGGCGCTTAAGCCGCTGAGCCATCTCACCGGCCCCCCTGCTTTGTTTTTATTTTGAGATGGGGGTCTAATTGCCCAGGCTGGCCTCACATTTGCAATTGTCCTGCCTCAGCCTTTCAAGGAGCCCGGGATTATAGGCATGTGCCATCGCACCCGGCTGTTGTATTTCTATTTTTGTATATTGTGTGTAGTATATTGTATTTGTTCCTACTTTTGGATTTTTCTCTAATGAGTTTGTGTTGCTTTTGTGACATTTAAATGATAGTCTTTACAGTATTTGACACCGTGAGGGAGTAGGGTAAGAATGATGTTTTCGAGAAACTTGGTTTGAATAACAAATCTTCACAGAATTTTTCCCCTTCATATTGTCCACTCAGCAGCACACACAGTTAAGAAGAAAGCAATCTTCCCCCTTCACTAACACAACTGGTAGTTTGTATTATTAAAACTATAGTGTTGTGAAGTTTAAGGAGTCTGAGCTCATTACACATCTTAGGAGGTGAGTTAGCTGGCGACGTTAATAATTACGGGATGCACGTGCCGTGCTTTGGCCTGTCAGCCAGGCCTCTGGTTCACGGAGCCGCCCAGCCGCTGTGGTCCTCACAGGGCTTCGGCCGTGTATGCAGTGTGTTAGACGAGGGTGACACCACCTTTTAGATGCTGAGGGAACTCGAGTGAGGGAGTGGATGAGGATTTTTAAAGCTTACGCTTGTATTCTGACTTTGAGTTCTGAACTGTGCATCTGTTGCCTACACGCTGTTGCTTTACTAAGCGTGTTGTGTGCGGAGTGGCCTGGCCATGTGCTTTTTTCCGAGGCGGTGGGCCATGCCAAGGAGAGCGCTGGTTTGGTGGTTTTTGCTTTCAGCTCTGTTTCTCCTGGTTTGCTTCTAAGGTTGCTTGAGGAAGCCACTTTGTCTCTGTTTCTTTGCAAAGGAAGTTACAAAGGACTGGCCTTGGCCTTTATGAAATGCTTTGGCTGCCAGTGTGAACTCCGGGTGGGTGAATCTGATTTGAGAGCTGGTAATGTGCTTTACTTTTCCAGCCACTGTTTTTCTTGGTGGGTGCAAAAAGGAACAAATGTTCAGTGCTGATTGTGTACGTCCTTTGCCAGTGTGAGTTGTGAGGCCTGGACCATGAGAGCGTGTGCTTGGCTGCAAAAGTGAGCTCTTCCTTTGAGGCTAAGAGTGCTGCAGCGTTTGGCGAGTTCCTCCCTATCACAGGTTCTTTATCTCAGGACTATGAAAAATTATTATTATGTGAAAGAGGAGAAACAGGATGGACTTTTCCAGCTACCCGGGCATGTAGTAGTGGTTTCCCTCCACCCCACCCGTCTGTAAATGGAACATGCATGACTCATGCTGTGGCCACACGGGTACTTTTGTAAGCACTGTGTGAATGGGAGGACAGCTGGCTTCCCACTCGCATTCAGCCAGAGTCCGTCCAGCTGCCGCATAATGGACTTCTGCAAAGACATCATGCTATGGATTTTTTCTTACTGCACTTTGTACCAAAATAATAAAATAACTTCAGTGCAACAAAATGCAGCCATTAATACTATAATGTTGTGGATAAGTATACTGGAGTCTCTTTCTGTTGCATGAGATTTTAGTAATACTCTGAATCTGGGTGCCTGATCATCATGCTCTTCACTCTGGCACTGTATTCATTCCTCTGTATATTTAGGATTTTTGTCTAGTTATTTATTCTTGTGATCTTGCTTAACTTGTAGATCATACAAATGAGAATTTGTGCCTAGTAAACTGTGACAGAGTTGTATATATTACTTTACGAATATGATTTTGTCACCACACCTAAGCCTTTTAGTTGCAAATAAGGATGTTTGTACTTGATATATCTTAAAATATGTGATCATTGCTGTTCAATTATCTGCTGCTATCTCGTTGAAAATGAAAATCAGTTCACACAGGCTAAGTGAGTGGGTGCTAGAGCAGTGGAAATCCCCCCAAGCTGAGGGGGATGGGTGGAGAACCTGCGTGTCTGTGGGGGCTTCTTCTAGTTCCCAGTGAGGACAGTCTCACGTTGTCATGGCAACTCCATTTCTCACAACTTGAAGACAAGTTAGATGTTAACCTGCGTATTCCACAAGAGAGGAAACAGGTGTTGCTTTAAGATGTGTTAGGAAGAAGCAACAAAATCGCTAGTCTGATCAGTTTTGCCTTTAACACCTTATAAGTACTTCAGACTGCCAACTCTCTCTTTCTGATGTGCCCAGAAAATTGGACATTTTTTTTTTATCCTCCAGTCAAAGCTTCGGGGTTATGGGGGGGGAAATCTTCATTATTATTTGGTTCTTAGTTAACTATTTACTCATGTTTCTTTTATAAAATATGATTGAGAAATAGTAACAAGGATGTCTTTTCAATTTGCTACCACACATCTTTTAAATTTAGAGCTTGCCTTTGAAAGGAACTGTGCATAAAACAAGAAAATGTCTGTGAAATGTCAGAGCCTGGATATGTGTGTTCTAAATCCTAGCCCTGCCGTCGTGTCTGTACTACTTAATGCGGTGCTAGGCAGGAAGCTAGCATTTAATACATTGCTGTTCACTGAATGAATGAATCTAAGAGTTTTGAAAACTGATGATCCTTAGAAAGTCTCTAGCATTCTAGAATCTGATTTCTTACAGTGTTAATGTTTTTGGTAAGGAATTGCCTTTCTTGATGTTTCTGATATACCTGAGACCCAGTTGTAAAATCCTACAGCTGTTGGAAATGACCCATTGAAAAATGTTCTAACTGAACTAATACTGTATCTATGAAGCTATGAAATTCTGAGAGTTGATAATGTAAAACTCTGTTTTGTGTCTTTTAGGTTTATTGGAATTTTTGTGTGGCTTGGTAAAACAAATAGATTATAGATTGAAACAAGCAAATTGTTGCTCTCAAATTTAAGATATAGTACACGTATTGTGAAAACAGTCTGGGTAGGCTGAGCCCTGCAGACCATTTCATGTTGTATGTAAAGGAAGTGCTTCAGAAAAAAAGATGGAACCATCCCTGCATCCTATGTAAGGTTTTTCTGTTTGAAAAACTAATTTAAAGATGGCTTTATGAATCCAACTTGTTCCTTAGGGAGAGTACTCACCTAACACATCATCAGAGGTGGCCCACACTGTGTGAGGAAATGAGCTCCGAGTACACATTTTCCCCAAGTGTATCAGGCAAGGCCTGTTTGCTTAGAATGGTGAGTTGAGGAAGTGAGTCGCTAGGGCAGAAGGAGGTAACAGGAATGCCGGCCCTGTCCCAAGGGCACAGATGGACTCGGGTCCCACTTGGCTTTTCCTGAGGGTGAGGGCTCTGTGGAGGACTTGTGACCATCAGCAGCTGGTACTGCGATGAGGCTGTGTATGTGCTCAGTGCCACGTATTCCTGAAATATGTATTCCACGTGAAATTATGATTTGCTCTTGTTAATTTTCAAATGTATCTGGTTAAAAAAAATCAAGTAGTATGTATAAAATATGTTGAAATATAATCACATCTCTAATTCATCCTCTCAAAGGCCTCCATCACTGCCCCACTTTTGTTTTTTTTTCCAGGGGTATTTTACGTAAATACAAGAAAAAATTCTCTTTCCCTTACACAAAATGGCAGTTGCCATGTGCACTGTATTTTACTAACAGTTACCTCGATTTGCTTTGAGTAAATGCATTATATAATAGTTAAACGGTAGTTCTCAAGGCCCGCTGGACATTGAAGTCACTGAGATTTAGATGCCCAGACTGCTCTTTCGGAGACCCTGATTGGATTGGTCTGGCCTGGGCCTTTCGGTACCTTTCTGGATGCAGCATCCCCACGTAATTTTTTTTTTTTTTTTTTTTTTTTTTTTTGGTACTAGGGATTGAACTCACGACCTCACGCTTGCCAGGCAGGCGCTATGCCGCTGAGCTATATCCCCAGCCCTCCCATGTAATTTTAGTATGCAGCCAGGCTTTTAACTAGCTCTTATTGGTGGGTTATTTAGATTGTTCTAAGGCTTTACCCTGGAAAATGGCAAACTTCCTGGGCAGAAGACCCTTCTGTATAAGTGCAGGCTTATTTCCAGGATCATCTCTGCCAAGCTGCCCCCAGGGCCGTTGCAGAAGTTTAGACTTCTACAAGCAGTAGCGTAGGACGGGAGCTGTTTAGTGGAGGTGATTTAAAGCACCCTGGAGAAATGACATCGGGGCAGTGGTGCTGAAACTTGGACCCTAGGTCACTTTGGTGTTGACAGTCAGTCCTGTGTCGTGTCCAGTGTCTGTTTACATTGTTAAGCTCTTTTGCAGTTCACGTCGGTAGTGCTCTCTACACATAAAAATGCTCAGACTTGTTTGACCCTGTAATTTAAAAGAAAAAAGTATATAAAGATGAGAAAAATTTTGTGCATGTAGGTGTTCTTTAGACTTTCTCATCATAATATAATTAAAAAAAAAAAATCTTACCAATTGTCCAATAGGAAAGAGGCTAAATTATGATCTTATCTTCGTAGTATATTATGTGGTGGTTAAATGATTATGAAGGCTACATTAACATTAAATGTTTATTAAATGAAAAAACCAACATCAATTGCTAAATCGTAAATATATTAGTACGTATGGGTTTTTTTTTTTTTTTTTAATCTTTTTGAGACAGGGTCTCGCTATGCAGTTCAGGCTGGCCTTGAGCTCATTTTGTAGCCCAGACTGGTCTCGAACTTGCAATGATCCTCCTGCCTCAGCCTCCCGAGTGCTGGGATCACAGGCGTGCGTCACCATGCCTGGCTTACATATGGAAATGTATGGCCAAGGACTAAAAAGAAAAAGAGAAACCTAGTAAAGATCAGTTGATATGATGGTATAATGATTGTGGGTAAATGTGCTTTTTAAAAAAATTAAAAAAAAAAATTAAATTAAATCTTTTACCATTATAAGATTGTGTAAGCAAAAAGAATTTGAAAGTTACAATGTGAATAGCCCTTTATAGTTTTACAGATGTATTTTCGTATTGTAAACATTTTAATTTGTGAGGATATAATTAAAGATGTAAATGGCCTCCCTGAAGTCTTTTAGGATGGCTATAAATAGCTACTTCTTAAAAATTTTAAGGGAAAAGCCTCTAATATTTGGGGAAAATAACTGGCCATTGTGCCAATGCTTTTACTTATAGCATCTCACTCATATCTCAGTTATCCGCTGAGGGCAAGTATTTTTATTAGCTAGTTTATGGATTGTAAATTTATTATCATTTATAGAGGAAAATTTGAAGCTCACTTGAGCCTGAGTGCTTAGCAGTAACATGGGAATTCAAACTCTAGCCAGTCGGTTCTTACTTTACGCGATCTGTGTTCTCTTCTGCAGACTAAGGCAGACTAAGAAGCAGCCCTGCTGGCGCCCGTAGCTTCACAAGGACGCCCGGAGTGCAGTACTCCTTCCGAGCAGATCGCTGCTAGCTCCATGAGTAGTAGAACCGAGCGTGGAAACCCTTTGATGATACGAAGTATCAGGACCAAGTCTCTAAAGTCAGGTTTCGCCAGGCGTGGTGGCTCACGCCTGTCATCCCAGCACTCGGAAGGCAGAGGCAGGAGGATTGCTACGAGTTTAAGGCCAGCCTGAACTATGTAGCAAGACTCTCAAAAAACAAACAAACAAACAAAAAACAACAACAGAAAATAAAGTCCGGTTTCGATGGAAGGAAAGAGGGCTCTTCAGTGCGGGCTAGTTAGGGGGCTTTCTGAGTAGCTCTCTGATGACGAGATCAAGGAAAGTCTGTGCCTTAGAGGTAGGTGCTCCTGGGTTAGTGATGAGCAGACCAGTTTCTCTGAAATGAGTGTTCCTGTGAAGCAAGGGACATTGGTCTAGATTGGACCTTGCAAGCATTGTCACTTTTAAATTTGATCCCAAAGTGTAGACAGGGAGAGGTCTCCCATGTGTAGTGAGGACAACTAGAATAGTCTGAGTTTTTTCATCTGTAAAATGGGTGTAAAATCACTTTTCTTGCAAAGTTGTCTGAAGACCAGAAGTAATATATCAGTTGTACCACACAGAGCCTGGCACCAATTATTAGGCATTCAGTAAACAGTGACTCATAACTCTCAGAAGTGTAAATATTGTCTGTCCTTTCCTCTAGCTCTCCAACTGCTTCTCTCTGTTGATGCCACCTCTGGGTGAGCTCCGGGTCCTGGGGAACGGCAAGCAGCTCGTCTCTGGGACGGCACTGTGTGGAGTGCTGGCCTGCGGCACCTGCTTGCTCTACACAGGTCCCTTCGCTTAAATGGTGGTGCAGCCACAGAATGGAGCTGTGTTCTTAGTCCGCCCCTCTCTGCACCCAGACCTTGATCTCCACATAGGAAGAAACAAAACCTACAATAAGCTCAGGACAGCACGCTCCCACTGACAGTTATGGCGCAATCCATGCTTGGTAAACCTTTTCCTATCTCAGCTCTTTTTTTTTCATAAGTAGTTTTTTTTTTTTTTTAATGTGGGTACCAGGAGTCGAATTCAGGACCTCGCGCTTGCCAGCAGGCACTTGTGCCACTGAGTGATATCACTGGCCCTTTTCTTCCTTTACGTGGATATTGGGAGTCGAACTCAGGACCTCGTGTTGCCAGGCAGGCGCTTATGCCGCTGAGCTATCTCACCGGCCCTTGGTTTTTTTTTGAGACAGGGTCTTACTGTGTACTGCAGGCTGGCCTTGAACTCACGCTGATCCTCCTGCCTCAGCCTCTCGAGTGCTGGGAGTATAGGCGTGCCACCACGCCAGACTGTAAGTAGTTTCTTTTTTTTTTTTTGTATGAGGAATTGAACTCAAGACCTTGCGCTTGCCAGACAGGCTCTTGTGCTGCTGAGGTATATCCCTGGCCCTATAAGTAGTTTCTTGACAAAAATTCATATTACAAACATCTGTGAAGAGCCAGTTGTGGCTGGATTCTGAAATTCCAGACTTGCTCCAAGGGGAGCAGTTTGGGTTTGAAGGCTCTCATTCCATTACTGAGGGTTGTTTGTTATACTTTACAGAGGGGAGGGGAGGCGTGGAAAGGGGGCAGAGAGGGAGAGCAGTTGCACCAGAAGCTAGAAAAAAACTTGTGCAGTAATCTTATCTTACAAAGTGCTAAGTACTGTCCTAATTGCATGGGAGTGCTAGTTTAGATCTCGTGCCAGGTAAGTGTGCAACCTCTGCTTGCTCCAGCCAAGCTGTTAAAAAGCTGTGTAATTCCAGAAGGTGCAGACCCACACTTCGTGACTGGTCATGTTGTCTCCACTTCCTTACACCCTTCTTTCCTGCAGCCCCAGTTCTGTCAGGCATTGATCTCACACTTGATGACTTCCTACTGCTGCTCTTCAGTTTCCCGCAGCCTGGTATTGGGTTGCCACTGGGACCATTAAAATCAGTATTTTGTTTAACGCGCAGTAGCAACATGAAATATTTTGAGTTTCACTTGACTTGCTAGTGTGCCAAACTTGCATGTCGAATGCTGGTTAGGAGGAAGATTCTTTTCAAAACTGCATCAAGATTAGCAGTTGATTGTAGTCCAGTCACCCGGCCATAGTAGGTAGCTTTCTGGGGGTTCAAGTATTGCCATAATGTGTTAGATCTGCATGCTTTCTATTATATTTTGTGCTGGGGATGGAACTCAGAGCCTTCTGCATGCTGGTATGTGCATTACTGAGCAGCCTTTGTGGCACGGTCCTGGGTGCCATCTCACTGTTTTCCTGCAGAGGTCCACCCTCGAGCTGTTTTTAGAAGAGCTGGGCAGATATCCTTGGAGACAAAATAATGAGGTCTGTACCCTTTTAATTCAAATTCAAATTCCAGGTGTTATTAATCTGTCGCTTACTACCCTGTCTGTTCCGAGAACCCCTTTCCCCCCATTTTAGAAATCTAGGATGTGGGCCCTTGACTAACTCTGTCCTAAACATTTGGGGTAGCAAAAAATTTTTTTAAATTATTTTTTATTTTTTACTTTTTGTCTTTTTGAGTCAGGGTTTCACTATGCAGTTCAGGCTGGCCTTGAATTCACTTTGTAGCCCAGGCTAGCCTTGAACTCTTGGCAGTCCTCCTGCCTCAGCCTCCTGAGTGCTGGGATTACAGGCATGTGCCACCACGCCCGGCTTGGGCTAGCAAATTTGAGCCTTCTTCCCTTCCCTCCTTGCTGGATGGCTTTCTCACGGGCCCTTCCTCACGGTCAGATGAGCGACAGAGATGCCTGTGTGGCCTTGTGGCCCATGAGAGGAGTCATCTGACTTGTTCTAGCTGAAGCTCTGGGTGGCCTAAAATCCTCACAGCTGGAATTCTCCACCTGGCCAATTGAATTCCAAAGTGGCGTGGATGGGGTGAGGAGTGTCTGTGAAGGAGAATAAGACAGGATGTGAAAGTGAGGAAGAACGAATAGTAAACAAAGATAATAAGTAACAAAAGTAAATAGTAATACAGCAACGTCAAGGTTTTGAGCCTGAGCAACTTGGGAGAATGGTAGCGTAATTAATAGAAATAGAGAAGTTATAAAGAGAAGTGATTTTTAAAAGGAAATGTAGCCTGGCGTGGTGACACACACTTATAATCCCAGCACTCTGGGTGCTGAAAAGCTCAAGCCCAGCTGGGCAATTTAGTGAGACCATGTCTCAAAATAAAAAGATATAAAACAGCTAGGGATGTTCCTGGTGTACAGGCCCTGGCTTCCACTGCTGCAACCAGCCTGTCGCTCAGTGGAAACAGAAATGTATGCATTTGGCTTTGCACATGTTGGATTTGAGGTGTAGTTGGACACTCCAGGTATCTAGGGAGCTATGTTCGTCAGAGGAGAAAGTAAGCCAGTATTTGCCAGAGTGCCCAGGAAATCCATCCTTTGCTGTTTGAGACTTTTTTGATTCCTTCCCTCAAATTCTTTGTCGCAATTCTGTTTATTCTTCCAAACTCAGTTCAGCTGCCTTAGTGATTGTCTTTGCTGATTGCTTAAAAAATGCAAACTCTCTCAATTCCTGGATTTAGCATATTTCTTTTCATATAGCAGTTCACATACTGTGCTAGCTATTTTTCTACTTGCCCAGTTATACCTTGAAAGCAAAGAGCAGCTGTGTATGTTCCTGCAGTGCATAGCGTGGGACCGAGTGCATCAGTAAGAGTTTGGTAAACGTTTAAATACATTTATTTGAACCTGCTTTTTCCCCCCAGCTAGTACCACTACTTAAAGAAATATAAATTTAAATTGGGCGTAGTGGCTCACACCTATAACCGCAGCAGCCTGGGAGGCTGAGGCTGGAGGATTATAAATTCAAATCCAAGCATGGGCAGTTTAGCTACTTAGCAAGATCCTGTCTCAAAATTTAAAAATTAAAAAAAAGGCTTGGGATGTAGCTTAGTATGAAGGACGTAGGTTGAATGCTGAATACTGCAAAAATAAATGAATAAATTTATTAGCAAAATATATAAAATTCTTTTTCACATAAATTTGTCTCTTTGAAACTTAATGGTTATACATTTTTTGTTTGTTTGTTTTGAGACAAGGTTTTACTGAGTAGGCCCAGCTGGCCTTGAACTCATTATGTAGCCCCATCTGGCCTTGAACTTGCAGCAATCCTCCTGCCTCAGCCTCATGAGTGCTGGGATTACAGGCACGTGCCATCACACCCGGCTCTTCGAAAATTGAAGAACATATCTATTAACAATTAAGTGTCACTTATCCTATCCATACCCGTAGCTGTGTTTATCTATATTTGTTCTTTTCAGGATTATCTTTTTTTTTTTTTTAATACCAGGGACTCTCCTATAGAGATTGTTTATTGTTTTCTTTACTAGTTCCAGTTTAGATGTTTGATGTTCACTGCAAGAGAGGTATGACATATTCTATTAAAAATATACTTTTTTTTTTTATCATAGGAAGGCAAGATTCTTTTTATTTTCTCTTGTGACAAGGTCTCACTGTGTAGCCCAGGCTGGGCTGGAACTCAGAATCCTCCTGTTTCAGCCTCTTAAGTGCTGGTGTTACAGGCTTATGCCATCATACCCAGTTGAAGGCAAGATTATTTTGATTTTGTTTCTGACATCATACATGATTTATTCATATTTTGTTGCCCCCTCAACTGACATGTCCTTATTAAATTCTTGATAAACGTTAAAGTATACAGAACAAGTGACCAGATACCTGTGTGCTAATGCAGTGCATGTGGTAAAAAGGTTCATTGCAGAGGAGAGTCGGATGAATACAAGAATACTTATCCTGGTTTCTCAGGCCGGAGTTAAAGCAACATCTTGATAAATAGTGCACAGATCATATGTCATTGCAGCTGAAGGGCTTTCAAAAGCTCATGCTCCCGTTTGCATCTTTGTGAATATCAGTTTTGTACTAAATGGACCAATAAGGGCTTGAAAATATTTATTTGACCCATAAATTATGCCTGTCCACAAAAGGTAATGAGATTTAACAGTGGTTTTTATTTTCCAAAGAACAGGCTTAATTTGGGAAGAGGCAACTGTAGCCCCCCTCCACGGTTTTCTTTATCCTGTGAAATCCTTGTTCTGTTTCCTAAAAGCATAGCGACAGTCCAGCCAGAGTCAGAAGTGCTGCAGTTTTGATTAGGTTTTCTTTCTCCTCATGATTGCGATTTCATCTCCACGACGCTGCGACTTTACTTTCTTGACGAAGGTGAAGTAATTTCTTAGTGTGGGTGGGGGTAGGAAGTGGTGGAGGAGAGACTATGTTGAATCTCTGGCGCTGAGCTCTTTTTTAATCCCCACACCTGTGATTCTGGGTTTCAGATCCAGGACAAAGGCACCCGTGGCTCCCGGTAACTGCTGCCGTCTCTCAGTGGTCCAGGAGGAGACGCTCAGGGATTGGTGGACCTTATATTAGCGGTGGTGAAGCAAATTTGGAATATTCCCTGCCCCTCCACGAGTGCAGTTAGCTAGAGAGATTTCTGTTTGAATCATTCCTTGCCAAGGACAAAGAACTATGTTTTGTTTTTCTGAGACAGGGTCTCGCTATGTAGTTCAGTTTGGCCTTGAACTCGCTGTGTAGCCTAGGCTGGCCCCAGACTCTCAGTGATCCTCCTGCCAGTGCCTGGATGACAGGCGTGTGCCACCACACCTGGCTCAAGAAAGAAATTTTTTTAGCTTATGAAGTTGTAATAGTGATGGTTTCAAGGCCAGAAGCAAGCCACGCTGGAGGTTTAGGATGCTGAAATTAAGAATTACATTCTATATAAACCAGTTTGTTCTTTTTTTTTTTGTTTGTCTGTTAAGTGTCGTTTTTGCTTTTCTGGTCTTCTGTTGAGACACAGTTTCAGTTTGTAGTCCAGGCCCGCTGCTAGCTTCCTTTTGATCTTTCTGACTCAGCCTCCCAAGTAGCTGGGATTGTAAAGTCACACCACTGCTCATGGGTACAAATCAGATTTTCCTATGATTTTCTTTCCTGAGAATTGTGGTGAGAGTGGGGTGAGTATTGGTTAAATATGCAGCTGTTAAAGATCACTGCTTTAGACTGTAAATGGACGCTGAGCTAGTGGTAATAGCTGGCACTTACAGGGCTCTCATTTTCCAGAGCAGGAGTATTCACATTACAGGTAGGAAGCAGGTTTGCTGGCCAGGGCTGTGGAGCTCGTTAGCCTTATGGACGGGGCCAGGCTTGGAGCATGAACCTTTGATTCCTGCATTGAACCTCAGCCCAGTTTTAGTCCCATGAGTAGTGATATGTAACTGTAACTTTTTTTTTTTTTCTTTGCAATCCTGAGGATTGAACTCAGAGCCTTTGCATTGAGCTACATCTCCAGCCCTTTTTATTTATTTATTTTTTTTTAATTTTTTTTTTTTTTTTTTGTGGGTACCGGGGGGTCGACCTCAGGACCTCGCGTGCCAGCAGGCGCCCGTGCCGCTGAGCGATATCACCGGCCCCTTTTTTGTATGTGGGTTCCGGGAGTCGAACTCGGGCCCTCGTGCTTGCAAGGCAGGCGCTTAAACCGCTGAGCCATCTCACCGGCCCCCTTTTTATTTTTTATTGTGAGACAGGGTCTCACTAAATTGCTAAATTGCCCAGGCTGACTTCAAACTTGTGATTCTACTGCCTCAGCCTCCCAATTAGCTGAGTGCAGATTTGCACCCTGCCCCTATCTGCTTTAAGTAACTCATAAAATCAGATCCTAGCTTCATTCACATGACCAGCCTCGTCTCATTTCTTTGCTCTTCCCCTCGTTCTCTTTACTACAGTTAAAATGAACTTGCTCAGTTCCTCAAATTTTGAGTTTTCCCTTTACAAGGGATTCTTTTCCTGTAACTCCCCTCCTCCTTCCCCCTTCAAGCTCACTAACCCCTGCCTACTGTGATAGTTAAGAGAGGAGATGGCCCTACCACCAGACTTCAGTTTCCGGTTTCGAATCCTAGCACCACCACTAGATAGCTGTGTGGTCCTGGGCAGGTTGCTCACTGCCCTGTGCTGTGCCGCTGCGTTCTCATCGGCACGCTGGGAATGCCAGTGACACGTCCTGGCGTGGCTCGAGAGTCCATGGGTTTGTCCTCACATCAGAACCGCATGCTGCGTGGTAAGAACTGCGGTGGCTGGCAGTGCTGCACCCTGTCCCTAGCCAGCCCGCCTTCTCCCAGACTTGTCCCTGTACAGAGCGGCCCGCCCGGACTGATTCTGCTGCTCCACTGTGAGGACAGGCATGGCCGTGTCACGTCGGCACACAGCACCCGCACGGCAGAGGAGGCGCTGGACAGATGTCTCGGTAAACCAGTAAGCCAAGCCCCTCGCTCACGTCTTTGGCTTTTGTCTCTGAGCTCAGCTTTCCTTTCTTTTTGTGAATGTCATGTAGCCTATTACTTGGGACTTTGGGTGGGTCGTTTTAGAAGATATCTATCTTCTGTTTACCCTAGACTTTGTCATGGAAGCTTTGGAGTTGTGGCACGTGCTTGTTCAGGCAGTGTGTCCCCTCTGGGAGAAGAGGCTGCACACGAGGGACAGGCCTCTTGAGAAGTTGCTGGCTCTTTAGAAAGAGTTCACGTGGGTTCCGCGTAGAGCAGGCCACATTGCGAGGATGTTGATGCTGACTGCAAGTCTGGCTTTCATCTGTTTACCGTTATGGCCTCCGTGACCCCAGCTCGCCAGATGCCAAACACATGCTCGCAGGATTTCCTGGCATTCAGTTTCGGCTGGTAATCAGGTATGACGTGGCTGTAACGTAGTCGTAGAAGCCAGTTGACTTCTTCACCTTAGCTGTTCCATCTTTCATCAAGAATGAAAACAGTGTGAAAGGAAAAACTTATGTGACAATAGAATAGGCTGGTGGTGGCGAACCTCTGGCACGCAGAGCCCTGCCTGTTGGCACATGAGCCAAGTAAAAGAGTTGTTTTTTCTAAACTAAAACCTCAGTATTCAGGTTTAATTGCAGTGTTGGCACTTTGCGATAAATAAGTGGGTTTTAGGTTGCAGTTTGGGCACTCATCTCTAAAAGGTTCGCCATCAGTGGAGTAGGCTCTGACTAAAAGTAAGTCTCTTTTTCCCTGCAGCCAGGTTGGTGGAAAACAGGCTTTATGAAGTAACGCTTTGTCTGAGGGGCTAGGGACGGGGCTTGCTGTGTGTCGGAAGCTGTTAGAGGTGTAGAGAGCGGTAGAAGAACGAGACCAGCCATGAACTGCTGAAGAATCCACCAGATATTCCCTCGCAGCCACCTCCCTACCTCCCAGCTCCCGCCCCCAAGCTCAGAGCTGCTGAAAGAGCAGCGTGTGTGTGTGTGTGTGTGTGTGTGTGTGTGAAGTGTTTTCCCATAGTTCAGATGCCATGTTATGAAGGACAGTTCATTTTTTATGACTGTAGAATAATGGCTATACTGTAGGTTAACCTATTTTTTTTTAGAATGCTCAGGTCCTCTGACTACCCTTTATAACAGTGATTATGCTTTTTTCCCTTTGTGTTTTTGTTTGTTTGTTTGGGACAGTCTCACTCTGTAGTTCAGGCTGGCCTTGAACTCACTGCATAGCCCTGGCTGGCCTTGAACTTATGATCCTTAGCCTCTTGAGTGCTGGGATCATAGGAGAAGAAGTACCTAGGGTGCGAGGTGGGAGATGGGGGTGGGGGCGTGCTTCTGTGCCCTTTTGAGAGGCGTCACCCTTTAGGAAACTCTATGTGTTCGGCTCATCTGTTTTTTTTTTTGTTGTTGTTGTTGTTTTTCTGTAGTTTTTTGAGACAGGTTCTCTATATAGTTGAGACTGGCCTTGAACTCATTGTGAAGCCCAGGCTGGCCCTGAACTCACAGAAATCCTCCTGCCTCAGCCTCCCAAGTGCTAGGATTACAGGCGTGCACCACCACGCCTGGTTTGAAATGTGTGTTTTGGGGTATTGAGACTTCACTGCACAGACATGATTGAGACCATGTAGAAATGTGATAGGACCAAAGACATGAGCTAATGCTGCAGACTGGGCGGGGCCACCCCCGAAGGCCTCCTGTCCAGGTTCGCCAGCTTCCTTCCCCTGGGTGTGGGGCAGGAGCCCTCCTGATCAGGCTCTTATCTCCTATCAGACAGGGGGTTTGGAGCAAGGCAGGGAAGATTAAAGTTTCTACCGCCCGCCCAGGGGAAGAGAAAGTCTGGTTTCTGTGGCCTGTTAACTGTAATTTCTACAAGCATCTGTTGGCACTGCCCAAGTTCCAGGTCTGCAGAGGGCCTAAGATACAGCCCTGCCCTGGAGTTCAGGCAGTGACGGTTTAGTTCCTGCTGTCCCGTTGTACCGTGTGTAGCAGAAGCTCACGGCTGGTAGAGAAGTAGACACAGGAGCGGACAGAAGTGTTTAGTAAGGACCTGTGCGTGGCTTCAGCCTCCACCCTTGGTAGAGTTCTTCACTTAGTACTTCCTTTCTGGAGAGTTTGATGCTAAATACACATTTTAAAATCATTTTTGTATTTGTGTTCATTGTTTTCATTTTAAATTCTCATCATCTTTTACACTTGATCTGCAGATGATTTTCTTGAACTAAATCAGAGTTGGAATTTGCTCACCGGGTTTCTGAAAGCCTAACGGGATGGAGCAGTACCTGAGGCGGTGGAGTTGTCTTCGAGCAGCTGCGTTTTTCCCCCAGCAGCCGCAGGCAGCGTTGCTTGCAGCTCCCTCCGTAATCTCAGTTTTATTTTTAGTGTCCGTGTACTTTAGGTTCTAGATGGTTCTTCTGCACTGAGACTCCTTTAAAGAATTAACATCTTGGTACGTTTGTGACACTAAGAATTGTGCCGGTTTCAACCACCTGCTGTTAAAATATGGGAAATTCTGTTTTCGAAGGTGTCCACGGGCCGTGTTTTCCAGAGGCCAACGGAGTGTTGTGCCTCCTTGTGCACTGTCAGGACAGGCTCTCGGTCGTGACCCTCTGTGTTTCATTGTCCCACAGCCTTGGCATTGTGTCAGATAGCAAAGGAGTTACTTATTTGTAGGGTAACAAGCGGTATAGAAGGCGTGAAGATCAGTGACAGCAAGTGGTGGAGAGCCCTGGTGGGGCAGTGTCCCCCAGGAGGTGAGGGACGGTAGGACCTGGAGACCTGGAGACCTGGCCCTGTCCTGTCGTTCTCACCCTGGAGGAAGGACGGCTGTTTCCCTTGTATCGTTCCGGCTCACATTGGTTGAAAGCCTTCTGTGCATCGACGCTGTGCTGGTTTCGGGAACAGATGGAGGGGCGAGACGTGGTCTACTTGCAGGGGACTTCCAGGGCAGGGGAGGAGATTTCACAAGCAGCTAAATCAGCTAAACCCTTGTTACTTACAGAGTCCCTCTTTGTGATTTCACCTACTCCCCCAAGTTTATTGGTAACCCCCAAATCAAATTCTCACCCCACTTATAGTCATTCATGAACATATGCAGAGTCAAAGTACTCGAGTCGCTCTATGTGTGTTCCCAGCTGAGGTTAAGAACAAGGTGACATGTTCTGTAGTCGTTTCAGCTCTCATACTATTAACAAGTATCCTTTATGCAATGTATTTAGTGCCATGGTTTTTTGACTTTTTTGCTTTTTGTTGGCGATTTCATTGTTAAAAATGGCCCCAAGCATAGTACTAATATGTTGTCTTCGCCACGGAAAGCTATGATGTGCCTCACAGAAAATGTATTAGATAAACTTGGTTCAGCCATGCTGTTCGCTGTGAGTTCAGTGTTTTTGTTTGTTTGTTTGTTTGTTTGTTTGTTTTGGTTTTTTGTACATGCAGGTATCGGGAGTTGAACTCAGTGAGTTCAGTGTTAACGAGCAACAGTATACATTAAAATATGGGTCTTTAAGCAGAAACACATTAAGAAGGTTATATATTGCTTACTTGATGAAAGTGCTATAACTAGAGCCTTGCAGGAACATAACCCTGTGTTTCCCCCAGAATAATGGTCCTGTATCCACTGATGCAATGTTTGCAGTGACTTTATAGAATGCAGCTACTTTGCAGAATGAGATTCAACTGAACTTAGTGGCAGTGCTGTGCAGGTCTCAGCGGCCAGGGCTGAGCAGTGGCTTGATCCCAGAGGAGGTTCAGGGCTCACTCTAGTTGGAGGGCAGATGAGACATGGGATCAAAGTGATGATTCTTGGGGTTTGAACAGAATGGATTGGATAAAAGGAGTTTCAGTGACTTAGAGTCTATGTCAGGTCAGAGGGCAGGCTTGGGGGCGTAGGCGCTGCGAGGGGAGGAGTTTGCAGTCCGAGTCCCACTGGAGGGCGGAGCAGGGCAGGAAGGAAGGTGATAGGACAGCACAGGACGGACAGTGCCCTCCTTGCTGGGTCGATGCTCCCGAGTTGGAAGGGGATCTTGGAGTGCACTTAGATGAGGCACCCCAGTGGGCTGACAGAGACAAGGGGAGTGGCCACTGGATGCAGCTTTTCGTGCATGTTTCTGAGATTCCGAGAGCTCTGGGACGTGACCCAGCAGCCGTGGAAGAGGAGGTGTGAAAGCAGGTATGGGGAGGCCTGTGCAGCGCCTCAGATCAAGGTCCTTTATGCACAGAATGCGAGGTACCTGTTTGCTGACATGCCCCATCCTGTGGAACCACTGCAGGGACCCTGGGGAGCGTTAGCCAGACTCATGAATTGATGGGCTAAGCGAGGGGAGAGCGTAAGAGAGCGTGGTCAAAGCTGCGCCGGCGTCGACTCCAGTGTGAGATGCTTTGTCCTCCAGAGTGACACGGACGTTATGCGTCCAGACTTTTCTTTGTTATTTCACAGTTCCTCAATTTTCAGTTCCCTTGTCATGTGATTTTTATTATTATAGCGTTCAGGATCACTGAATGTGCTTACTTATAGTTGGGCAAATTCCTCTCAGTTCTGTTCGTGTGGGGGTGGGGAGACAGCCAGCTTCCACTTGACTGTTTCCGCTGTTTCGCTGACAGCTCTGGACCCTGGATTCTAGCCTTTTAAACTTTCCTGCGGGCCGCCAGATTCAGTTTCCGCTTGTTTCTCTTTGGTCGTGGCTTGGAAATGGAGCAGAAGCAAATCATACACTCACGCTTCCAAAGTCTTTTCTAGACCTGTATGCTAGCCACAGGTGGCTTGTGGCACTTGAAAGGCGGCTAGTCTGAATTGAGACATTCTCCAAGGGTAAAACAAAAAACAGACTGTGAAACGACTCATTAATAATTTTCATATTGATAAGATTTCGTATACGTTGAGTTAAAATACATTTTTTTTTTATTTTAAAGAGAAGAAAAAACAAAACAAAACAAATCAAACAAGAACAAAATTTCAAAACAACATAATAGGCGGGTAACAATGGTTAATACATTACGTATTGTTATCTTTAAGTTAGTTATTCAGGGTACAAGATATCAGCATTCAATTGTCCAGACGTTACTGGCACAAACCTTACTCTTCAATGAACTAAGTAAAATTAGTAGTGTATCTATCTTAACCATCTTATATATAAATACAATTTTTTTCTTTCCCCTTCTTTCTTTTCCCCATTCCCCCATCCCAGTCTCTCTTTCCTTTTGACCAGTTTCTTTTTGATTCACCATATCTGTTGTACATTTTGGATCTTATTTACTCTTTCAGTTTCTCATACTAGGGAGACAATACGATGCTTACACATGTGCGTCCGGTTTATTTCACTTATGAGTATTTTCTCGAGTTGCATCCATTTACCTATAAAAGTCTCCAGTTTATCCTTTATGGCTGAATAGTACTCCATTGTATAAAAATACCACATCTTTTTTATCCATTCCTCAGTTGATGGGCATTTGGGTTGTTTCCAAGATCTGGCTATTATAAATTGTGCTGCTATAAACATGGGTGCACATATATCGCTGTGGTACAATGTTTTAAATTCTTTTTTTTTTTTTTTTTTTTTTTTTGATGTTTTTAATTCTTCTGGGAAGATACCCAGAAGGGGAATAGCTGGATCAAATGGGACCTCCAATCCTAGTTTTTTGAGGAATCTCCACACTGACTTCCACAGTGGCTGCACCAGTCGACACTCCCACCACCAGTGGAGAAGGGTTCCTTTTTCCCCACAGCCCCTCCAGCATTTGTTATTAGTTGATTTCTTGATAATAGCCATTCTTTCTGGGGTGAGATGGTATCTCATGTTGTTTTAATTTGCATCTCTCGAATGACTAGTGATGTTGCACATGAAATACATTCTTAAAATTCATCTCACCTGTTTTTTTTTTTTTCCTTTCAAAAGGTAGGTATTGTAAATATTTAAAAACATGTATGTGGCTCACATTTCTTTTTGTTGGGTGGCACTGCTACCTTTTAGTGATTCCTTTGGATTTCCAGGGATGAATTTGAAAATGATTGTATTAAATAGTATACTTAAAAGAACAAATTATTGGGCTTGTATTTGCAATGCCATTGAATTTGGTGTTAGTATATGTGAATGTAGCTCTGGTAAACAAAAGTATTACTGTAAAAACTATTAGAAATTCCTGGGCCGGTGAGATGGCTCAGCGGCTTAAGCGCCTGCCTGGCAAGCGCGAGGGCCCGAGTTCAACTCCCGGAACCCACGTACGGAAAAGGGGCCGGTGATATCGCTCAGTGACACGGGTGCCTGCTGGCGCGCGAGGTCCTGAGGTTGACCCCCCGGTACCCACAAAAAAAAAAAAAAAAAAAAGAAATTCCTTCTGCTGAATAAAGCTTATCCCTACAAAAGAAGCTTATTTTTCTTCGAAATTCCAATGTAATAAATGAAATGAAATAAATATTCAGGTATGGAATATAAGCAATTGCTTTTAAGAATTGATATCAAGGTTAGCATTAGCTTGTATTTTGGACTAATTAGATACCGTCAGATTTTTAAGTGTGTACTTATTTTTGAATCTGTCACACTGAGCTGTGGAAAACTGAGGTTTTGCTGGCGCTGAGTGACTGTTTGCAGAAATTAGATGAACAGCTATTTGAAAGGAGGTTCATTGAAAAAGATCTAATTTAAGAAACATTTGCTATGTGCCTTCTCTCTGCTCAGAGTTCGCTTATGTGAATGAGCAAAATACAAAAGACATTGAAGATGTGGTGGCAAAGCTCTTTTGTCTGCCTCTGGAATTCCAAAAGGACATTCTAACACTTTGGTGCATCTGGTAAAATGTGAGGAGAGGTTGATACCTTATAATATCAACTCAGGCATTAAGATTTGAAATTAATTTCTGAAACAATGCAGACCCCAGATTATCTCGCATAGACACCGCTACTGCCTGCTCTTCTCTGGGGCTCCTAGGTGGCCCTGCTGTTCCTCCCCAAGCCCGATGTGGGCACTGTGTGAGGCGGGCTGTTCTGAGGCATTGCCCAGGGGAGCGTGGAGGCCGGGCTGTAGCTGAAGAACAGAGTAGAGGGTCGGAGGGGCCTCAGAGGTGTCACGCCGTGTCCATTCTGGCTTCCCGTGGTAGGTGTTGAATGAAGCATTTTCAGAAAAGGGCCATTGTGGGAAAGTTTTGCAGAGCAAGATGGCCTTTGATTTGTGGCCTGAGAGGGCTGAGATTTGGCTTGGAGAGTTGTATGAACGTTATTTTAAAGGGAAAGTTGATGTGATTAGGGAGGTAGGAGGCTTGAGAGGGAATTCTTATCAGTGCCTTATATTAACTTGAAAGCTAATTGACTCCTAGTCATAATTTTCTAGCTGTTGCACTAATTTGTTCTAGAGTTTACTGTTCTCAAGGGAGGTTACAGAATCTATTTTAAAGTGCTTAATTGCCTGAATCTTCCAGAGAATTTTCTGTGATTTGGGAGGTAGAGGGGTGGGGAAAGTGATTAGCTTTCTTGGGTTAAATCATTATTTGTCAGATGTCATTGTTGCCAAAGTTATTTATCTTGGCTTCATGTTGTATAAATTCAATGCAGTCTTCTTTGAGCTTAGCAGCCAAATAGGACAGTGAGTTCTCCTGGACTTGTGTAGATAAAGAATAGCACATTACATTTATCTAGAACTAGTTTTTCAAAAGGACTTTCAGATGCTCGCATTTCATTTTCAACGGCCCTCAGAGAAAGGTGGACTCGTATCATCAGCTCCTTTCATTTGTAGCTGAGGAAGCTGAGGCTCAGCATCTGAGTGTCTTTCTCCAGAGACATAAGGGTATTGGGTGACCGGGCCTGCTGTGCTTTTCCTAGCGTGACTGCTCTCCCAGCAGGGGCACTGCTGATGGCGGCCACTCACAGGCTTCTGCATCTCCGAGTTCCTAGTACTCATCTCCTCATGAGGAGCTGGCTCAGAAGTGTGAGCGCCTACTGGTTTAGAGCTGAACACCCTTTTGCCAGTGTTCTCTTCTCATAAACTGGTTTTTGTCCACTCCCAAGAGCTTGCTTAGTCTTTGTGGCCTGTAGATCTCTTAACCCCCATAAAGAGTCTTTCTCACTTCATTTCCTAGTGATGAATTTAGTATATGGGAAGCTTTTAATTTTAGCTGTATTGTGGTAGGTGTCACTGTTATTACCTATCAACCTACAGCTGAAGGAGAGAAGGATCTATTGCTAATTTGTACCTTAACTCTCTCTTTCCTATTTCTTGGTAACTTGGTTCTTCTGCTCTGCAGTTGGCTATCACATGGAATGGATTCGTAACAGGCCAGGAACGAGTGGGATTCCAGGAAGACGGCTGCACTAGTCCTGGCAAAACACAGAGCTTGAGCCAGGCATGGTAGCACATGCCTGTAATCCCAGCACACGGCAGGCTGAGGCAGGAGGATCACTGTGAGTTCAAGGCCAGCATGAACTGCATAGCGAGACCCTTTCTCAAAACAAAAACAAAAACCCCAAAAAATCACAGAGCTTGGACGAGGGCGGTCACAGTGGGAGCTGTGACGGAAGCTGCTCTTTGCCCATGTGCAGGAGTTAAGAGGAGCCAAGGACGTCACGTGCTCCAGATAATTTTGTGCCTGACCTTGATGTCACCTGGCGCATGCAGGGAGGGCTGGGGTGCCTGTGCTTCTGCAGCCTCTTGTGTACCACGGGGAGCCCTCTTCCTGTGCTGTCAGTACCTCCGCCTGAGCACTCTTGGCACTCCTTTATTTTTCCACCTCTCCTGCGTACAGTTATTTACACCAGTGACCATAAGAAGCCAAGGCTTCTAGCCAGGTGTGGTGGCACATGTCTATAATCTAGCACGCTTGGAGGCTGAGGCAGGAGGATGAAAATTTCGAGCCCAGCCTGGGCAATTTAGACTCTGTCCCAAAATAAAAAATAAGTTGCAGAGGATGGACTTCATCGCAGAGGCCTTGCTTTCAAACTTCACTGCTGAGAGAAAGCAAACAAAACAAAGCCAAGGCTTCTTTTTCCTCAACCCAAGCCTTTCATCTCCCTATGTAGGGGAATAGCTGGGTACTGTGCCTGCCTCCTGACTCCTATTGCCGGCCCCTCCCCTGCATTTGCACCTGTGGCGCTTTCCCTTTGCACTGGCATCTTTTTCTGAGTTACCGGTTCCTTCCGAGACTGCCGTGGGATGAGCTTCCTGACATGGGTTTTGTAGTGTTGCTCCTGTCTCTAGAGTCCTGGGCAGGACCTGGCGCACCGGATGTCTGCAAGGGTGGGCGGGGGCGCCCAGGGTCTTTCCATTGCCTTCGCCCTGAGACGCAGTACCTCCCCAGCCGTTTCTTTATTTTGTTTTGACACTGAGTCTTGCCAGGTCACTAAATTGCTTGGTCTTGTGGGCCTCCTGCCTGTGCCTCTCAAAGTGCTGGGTTTACAGCGTGTGCCACCAAGCCAGCTTTGGATAGCATAGTTTAGAGCTAAGTTCATAAATCACTCAGTGAAAGCACTGAGATGCCTTTATAAATTGTAGATTGCCAAATGTTCTTTGTTTTGTTTAATCCATTTTGGTGGTTTAATTACAGCACAGGTTACTGAATAACTCCTAACAATTCCAAAATTATCCCAATGACTACAATAGTTAAAATAATAGTAGTTATTTATGAGACACCATTTATGATAATTTAATCAAAATATTTATTCCACTCTGAGATAAATAGTTGTATCTCCATGTTATAAATGTTAAGGGGCCGGTGAGATGGCTCAGTGGCATAAGCGCCTGCCCGGCAAGCGCGAGGTCCTGAGGTTGACTCCCGGTACCCATATAAAAAAAATAAATGTTAAAAAAATTATAGCCAAATGCAGTGGCATATGCCTGTAATCCCAGCACTTTGGGAGGTGGAGGCAGGAGGATTATGTTGAGGCAGGATGATTACAAAATCAAGTCCTGTCTCAGGATAAAAAATAAAAAGGGCTGCGGATGTAGCATAGTGCAAAGGCCCCGGGTTCAATCCCCAGAAATAAATCTCTCTCTCTCTCTCTTTCCCAAAAACACCCCCCACAAAGCCTCAGGGATCAGCGTGGTGAGTGGTGTGGGCCACAGGTGTATGGCCGACCTGACTGAAAAAGGTGTGTGAGAAGGGGCAGGGGACTGAGAAGGCCGAGGAAGAGGAGCAGGCTGTCCCCAAGCATCTCTGGGCTCAGCCATCGTTGCTGATGCTTTAGTTGTTGTCTTAGTTACTTTTCTTGTGGCTGAGACAAAAGACCCAACACCCAAAGTTAGAGGAGGAAAGTTTTATTGTAGCTTATGGTTTGCAGAGGTTTCAGTCCATAGTCGGCTGGCTCCAAGGCAGGGTGGCAAGGCAGGGGGGCATCGCAGAGGAGAAACAGTCCATGGTGTGGCAGGCAGGTGGCAGGAAACAGGGAGCAGCAGGCAGCAGGTGATGGCAGCAGCCCTCTTTCTGTCTCTTATATTCTACCCAGGCTGCCTGCTCTTAGGGTGGTAGCACTCACACCCAGTGTGGGGTATCCTTAATCCTAGCATCGAACCATAATCTATCCCAGCATAACATCCTTGATCCCAGCATCACACACTCGAGATCCAGCCAGCTCTGAAAAGCTGCGCCTATGACCACAAGAGGCTTTGGGGGACATCTAGACACAAGCCACAATTGTGTTCGGGCATAGGAGCTGCTGTTTCTCAGTCCTGGCAGCATTTTGGGACTGACATGCAAGCTCTGTGTTGCATGCTGAGTAATCCAGGCTGCATGTTTCAAAGCATCAACAGAAATGTTTACTTATTTCATAGCTGTACATCCACGTAGAGTGAGATGGAGATTCCATGGTGAGAGTCCTCCACTAGGATTTTGTTTTGTTTTTTTTTGGTTTGTTGGTTTCCCAGTACTGAGGATGGAATCCAGGGTCTTGCAAGTGCTAAGCACGTGCTCTCCCGCTGAGCTACATCCCCATCCCTTTATTTTACTGTATCTTGAAACAGGGTCTTCGCTAAATTGTCTAGGCTGGTCCGGAGCTTGTGATCCTCCTGTGTTAGCCTCCCGAGTAGCTGAGATCACACAGGTGTGCCACTGCACCCTGCTCCACTAGGTATTTTTTCAAACATGCTTTTCCTGAATTACATATGTGGTCTGATAAAGAAGAATGGTGGTCTTGATAGGGGGAATGGGAGCGCTGAAAAGTGGTGCTACTGTAGAGCTATTTCCCATCAGTGGGGAGAGACAGCACATGCGTTAAGGGAGAAATTCTGCAACAGGTCTTCAGGGCACTTTCTACTTTACTTTGTAACTGTGTGCCCTGCTCACATGATTTGCAGAAAACATGGGGCTTGTGAATGATTCCAGAGATGTTGGCTGCGACACAATAATGGCTCAGCTTCCAACTTGTTGAACAAGTCTGGACTACTGATGCCTTTGCTAAGGTCCAAATACTAGTGAGAGCCTGGCTTGACATCAGAGTTAAACTTTAAAAGTTATTTAATATTCTAATGCTAATGTTTTCTGACTTTTACAAGTCTTAAAATAATTAGATGGCTGTTGTTAATGTCACTGAAATGTGGAGGTGGGTAGTAACAATCATACGTACGGAAAAAATGATTGTAGATTGAGGTCTGATACTGGTCCTTAAGAAAGTCTTTATCAAAATCATGGGTTAACACGCTGATTGCAGAATCATTTCACTGAGACAAGGCCCTCGTGGGCGTGAGGAGTTACATTGCAGAGCCTTAGGACAACCTCTAGTTAGCAGGCCTCACCTGGCCACCTTTGTCATGGTAAAGTTCAGGTGTGAAATAGTTACCTGTGGCAGGCCACAGCTTTACCACTGCCCTTCTCCCAGAGCAGCTGTTTCATTTGTTAGCTTGGGAATCTCCTGGGTCTTATTTTCCCCCTTCTCTTTACGTTGTCAGCATGCTGGTACTTGGTAACCTTTGAATAGTACTTTAAAAAAAGCATAATGCTTGTAGTTTAAAAATCCCTCTCATTGTTACGTGTCCTACCACTGCTTAGTACTAACCAAAGTTTCCAAATAAAGGGAAGTTGTGGTGTTTTGTTTTTAGTCCAATACATTAAGGAGGCTGATAGTTGCAGTGATACTTTTTTTTTTTTTTTTTTGTGGGTAGCGGGGGGTCGACCTCAGGACCTCGCGTGCCAGCAGGCGCTGGTGCTGCTGAGCGAAATCACCGGCCCCTTTTTCGTATGTGGGTTCCGGGAGTCGAACTCAGGCCCTCGTGCTTGCCGGGCAGGCGCTTAAGCCGCTGAGCCATCTCACCGGCCCAAGTGATACGTTTTTGCTGGCTTATATAAATATGAAAGATAGCAGTTGTATTAAAGGAAAAAAAAATAGTGTGAGTAGAGCTGTGCCCTTACAGGGTAAGTGCTTTTTATTTATGTTTTTCCTTGCCTTTCAGCTGTCTGAGAGTGTTCTGACTCTGACAGTTCCCTTGTAATAAAACTCAGAGAACTGTTACAGAATGGAGAAATCAAGTGATCATTACTGATAACAATTTTTAAAAACTAGTTTTACCTGTTATTTGTAAATTATATGTGCCTACTATTGGAAAATTGGAAAACAGAAGAATAAAAAGAGAAGCATCCTTAGTGTGGCTACTGAGAGACATTCTGGTATTTTTTTCTGGTTCTGTTAAAGAGCATATATGGTCCATCCTGAGCCTTTAAACATTCTAACATGCGAATTCTCTGTGTTCCACGGATTTTATGAAGACATGCTATTTAGGCATTCTTTTATTGACTGAGTGCATTTTTATGCAGGGAGCTGACTGCTCTTCAAAGTCTGGAGACATGGAGTGGAATGTAATCCAGATTACAGTTAACGAACTACAGAGCATTCTGGGTTTTCCTGGAGAGAGAGAGAGAGAGAGAGTGAGAGTGAGTGTGTGTGTGTGTGTGTGTGTGTGTGTGTGCGCGCTCTCTGGGGATTGAGCCCAGGGCCTTGAGAATGCTAAGCATGCACTCTAACCACTGACCTACATTCCCAGACCTCATGTAACTTTTATCCGAACCTAAAAGCTAAATCACCCATGAAGTTCCCCGTTTTAAATTCCAGCAGTAATACTAGTTGAGTGTGGAATACACATTTAAGCTAGCTTTGCATGGATCCAAAAAAACCACTCTGCTCAGGAGTCTGTGCCGTAGCTGCAGCGCAGAGTGGGCAGGTCAGGAGCGGGAGGCCAAGCAGGCATCCGGCGGGGTGGCAGCGTGTGTGGCTCCTGCACAGGGATTGTTCGCAGGACAGCAGGGCAGGGTTCATGGCACAGTGTATGACAAGAGACTTAGTCACCCACAGAGCACATGACTGGGCCCTTGTCCTCAGAGGACTAAGTTAGAGAGCATCCAGACATCCTAAGTAAGATTCAGGATCTTGGAGAAAGACTTTCTGGTCTGGGATGCCCAGGGGCCTCCTCCTTGACCCGCTCCACGCATGTCCACAGATGGTCAGGCACGAGTGTGCCCCTCTTGGCAGAGGATGAGCAGGGTGGCCTCGCTCAGGAGCAAGGGTGCCTGGATTCGGGTCTGCTTCCCTAATTTTCTGTGCTTTATTCTCCTCTGTTGAAAGAAAATATCTGTACTACCTACTTCCTATTATTAAATGAAACACATAGAACAATACCTGGCACAAAAAATAAGCACTCAGTGAATAAAGCTATTATCTATCTTTTATGACTGAATTTGGACATATTGTCAAATTTCCCGAGTGCTGAGCTGGTCAGATGAGTTGACATAGAAGGAAGGCAAGCTTTTGGGGGGGTGGCGCGTGTGTGCATGCTGCCGTGAGCTACATCCCCAACATCTGTGCTGGTTTTGATCCCACACTAAACTGGTATTGCGAACAGGGCCTGGTGCTTAGCAGTAAGAAACTGCCCTTAGGACAGCCAGGTATTAGCAGACTTAGTTCCAGTCTTGGATCTGTCCCCAAAGCCCTTCCCCTATGGTGTGCTGCTCCAGAAGGTTTTCACACTCCGTCAGTGAGTGCACTGGATGCTGTATAGTGTAGAATGAGGGTCTTTTTTGTTTTTAATAAGTTTCCTACTGAATTATAATGCACAGCATGTATATTCTGCATGCTTTAGTGTTCACAGCATCAGCACTGAAGTAAAAACAAGTCTTAGAACTTGTTTTGTGTCCTTCACCAGCTTTGAAAGGCTGGTGACTGGTTGTTCATGGGTATGGAGAAGACATTACGGATGAGAAGGGAGCACCCAGCAAAGAGCTCATGGGTCGCAAACCCCACCCCTCCCTGCCTCCCTGCATTTATTCTTCCCATTTAGGTAATGTGAGTGGGCAGAGAAGGATACTTTATAGACAGATTCATTAGTGAGAATAATTAGGCTAGACTTTTGGAGAGCTGCTTCAGACATTAATTTTTTTGGCTCTTCGAACCCATCTCTCAACTGTGGTTTTTGAGATTACTGCTTGTTTTATCACCTGGAGAGAGTTAAGTCAAGAGAATGTAAAATCTTGGAACTTCCCTGACTTTAAATCTCCCAGCTCTGGATCAGGCCTGGGAATGGGCCTTTTTCAGATGTGCAGTCTTAGATCTTAGATTGGAAGTGGGTCCTAGGAACGCGCATTCAGTGGATTTGGAGAAGATTTGAGCAGAACAGGAAGCAGTGTTCCTGTGGATCAAAGATTCTGACCACGAGTAGAAGGTTGGACTGGCATTTTTTTTTTTTTTTCCTGTACCAGGGATTGAATTCAAGGCCTTTGCACTGAGCTACATGCTCAGTCCAGTTTTTATTTTGAGACAAGATCTTGGTAATTCACTAAGTTCCCCAGGCTGTACTCGAAGTTGCAATCCTCCTGCCTCAGCCTCCCAGAGTGCTGGTGTTACAGATGTGCACCACCACACCTAGCTTGGACTGGCATCTTGAGTACCACAGACTTGGTGTCCGTGATCTGAATGATGCTTTCTCCATTTGCTGACTTACAAACTTGGCATTTTTTTGTAGGCTCACTCAGCACCTGGGATATGAGAACAGCAGTTGAGTGGGAGCAGTGTAGTTCAGTGTAGAGAGTGTGCTTAGTGTGCTCAGTCCCCAGCACAAAAAATAACAGGCAAACCAACACAGAACCCATGGTTTCCCTTCTTACCTATGGGCTCCCCACGCTTCTACACTTCTCTGGTGTCCTTTCCAGCGTCTCTTGAAGTTTATCTGTATTGCAGAAGCCTCAGTGGTGACAGCAGAGGGTCCAGTCAACGCTGAGCGTCTAGTTAGTGATGGCAGACACTTTTCTAAATGTGTAAACTGTGGATAACACGGATTATTTTCCATAATGCATGCATGAATCGTGTGAGGAAAGAACCATGTGTAGGGTTACAGAAAAGGCAAATGATGACTTACACACGGTAATTAATATTCATGACAGTGAATGACAGTATATATAAGTGTAGGAGTCCACTAGGAAAGAGAAGAACAGACATTCTGGCCCTGAGAACCCAAACATGCCTTTTCTTGGCTCTACTCTTAGAGTTCCAGTGTGTCAGGAAAAATGGTTGTGAGGACACATTTATTTTTAATTTGCTGAAGAAATTTTAGAGCTGTCATTTAAATGCAGGGGAATTCTGTATCATATAGACACATTCATTTTAAATACAATAGTTGTGGTTTTGATATGCATCTCTATTTCATTAGGGTTTTTTTTTGGCATCAGGAATCGAACTCATGACCTTGTGCTTGCCAGGCAGGTGTTGTGCTGCTGAGTTATATCCCAGCCCCTTCATTACGTTTTACAAGATTTTGAGCTGTGGAATTAGGAGTTACTGAGCAGGATAACAGGAAACGCCATTTTGACTTTTCAAATGACCTTTTTGTTAAGATACTCTTTGAGTTACACTGACTGGAGTGACCAGAAGATGGTGAAGCCTCTGAGGGAATTTCTGCTGTGGTGGGGGTGGGGCATCAGTATGCAAGTGCCCTCCTGCTCAGAGTATGCACACCACAGTCCCGGAAGCACACTGCTTGTTGCGGAGAGCTTCCTATCAAGATTTGAATGCAAATATGCAGCGTTATTAAACCAATCAGGAAGTATTTGTTGGGCAGCTACCACAAAATTGGGTAAAATCTGTATCATGTAGAAATATGAATGCCAGCAACCCAGTTCTCATACTCAAAGAATTTATAAGATAGTTGGGATCGTAAGATACATATAGTGGGGCCGGTGAGATGGCTCAGCGGCTTAAGCGCCTGCCTGGCAAGCGCGAGGGCCCGAGTTCGACTCCCGGAACCCACATACGAAAAAGGGGCCGGTGATATCGCTCAGCGGCACGGGTGCCTGCTGGCGCGCGAGGTCCTGAGGTCGACCCCCCGGTACCCACAAAAAAAAAAAAAAAAGATACATATAGTGTCATAAAATAATGATGTGCTGTTTGTTAAAATTAGGGTTAAAACATTACAAAGGAATTTAAGAAACAAGGGACTGAGTGGTGAGGAAGGTCTTCTTGGGAGGATGGGATGGTTCTCACAGGGTACAGATCTCAGCTGGTGCACATCCTGGAACCTGCTGGAAGGCTAGTTCTCCAGCTCTGCCTCAGAACTGGGCCCAGAACCCCCAGGGGTAGGCCCAGCAATCTGTGTTCGCACGCTGAAGTCTGAACACTGCTTCACCCAGGAAACAGTGGCTGAAAGGTGTGCGGACCGAATTAGAGACCATGCTTGGGGGACGCCTGAGCAGAGGGGTGCAGAGCTCCCACGCAGGCTGGTTTAGTTCCTGTGTAGGAGAATTCTTTCTGAGTGCAGTTAGAGCCTTATTCACCCTAGTGTCCTTTGTAGGCATGTGGTTATTTTTACCTCTTATTAAGCCCATTTAAAGGTTAATACCACCGGTAGGGGATAAATTACACACATTTATGACATTATTTGAAGCCTCTGGAAAATGTGAAAAACATAGATCAGCTTTGTGGCTAATTCCTGGCTGAAAGTATATGTGGAATTAGACATTTAAGAGAATTTCATGATCTTTCATCAGATCCTAGCTAAATATCTATTAGAGACACGTTTTAAAACTAAAAATTGTATTTTATATATAAAATGGGGTGTGTTCCTCTCACACTTACGTTACACGTTTTATGGAATTCAGGGTTTGGTGGGCATTTATGAATCCCCTTACCCCATCAACGTGGAACCTGTCCCTCACTTTTCCCGTGCATTTATACCGAACTGAAGTGGAGACGTTGGCTTGGGGCTCCAGGGCGCTCAGTAGGCAGGCCTGGTGGTACTCACGGAGGCTCAGCCCTCAGTCCTTGCTCGGTGAGCCCCCTATACCTTAAACTGGATGTGGCTTTATAGTGCTTGTGCAAGTAACCTGATTCAGTGCGAAAAAGAGAAAGTTATTTCAAACGCAACTCAAGGGGAAAGAGAAGAGCCCAGGACCAGACCATGGCCTTGCAGCTAAGCCTAAGCTCCAATGTATTCCCTTTCCTGGGAATTGAAATTCATTCTCTCCCCATCTGGCTTTATCTCGGTATTATCAATTTAGCATGCGTCTTGGAGAAGCTAAGCTATTGTCATAGATGTGTTGCAATCTCTGGGTCTCAGGGAAGAGAACATTTAAGATTTGTTTTTTGTTTTTTTTTTTTTTTTTGTGGGTACCAGGGGGACGACCTCAGGACCTCGCGCGCCAACAGGCACCCGTGCCACTGAGCGATATCACCGGCCCCTTTTTCGTATGTGGGTTCCGGGAGTCGAACTCGGGCCCTCGCGCTTGCAAGGCAGGCGCTTACGCCGCTGAGCCATCTCACCGGCCCTTAAGATTTGTTTTTGAGGGCCGGTGAGATGGCTCAGCGGCTTAAGCACCTGCCCGGCAAGCGCGAGGGCCCGAGTTCGACTCCCGGAACCCACATACGAAAAAGGGGCCGGTGATATCACTCAGCGGCACGGGCGCCTGCTGGCGCGTGAGGTCCTGAGGTCGACACCCCGGTACCCACAAAAAAAAAAAAAAAAAAAAAAAAAAAAGATTTGTTTTTGAGTTCCTTATACTTGTAAGAGGCTGCTGTTGAAGTCAGTATGGTGTGTAATAAACTTAAGATGGCTGAGGGACTGATGCTGCACAAACATTATCAGTAGTTTTTCTCACACTTGTGGAGTAAGATATATGGCTTCCACAGATGAAGATACATTGAAAACTTCCTGAAACCAACAAGGCAGACAATGTTCACCAGATTTTAGGGGCCCATTAATACTTTCTTCAGCCAAATTCCAGGATGAGGAAAACAAATAGGGGTGATCCCTTGTAGGTTTTTTTTTTTTTGTATCTAAATTTAACTTGAATTCCAGGGAATTGAAAGAAAAATGTTTTCTCCATGAATCTGTAGAATTTTTGATTCTATAGTATTATTCTTATTTTTCTGATGAAGTATATTGATGTCAGAAGTAAAATTTAAACTGCTTTTGTCTTGAAGTTCTGATAGTTCAGGGCTTTCTTAGCTTGAAAATGCCCAGGAATTCAGCAAAAGAGTTTTGAGGGTGTACGGCATCTCAGTATCTTTAGTAGTCTGTTTTTTCCCATATTAAAGCAAGAATGTGTACCTTCTCTGCCTGCCTCTGCCCTCACATCACCTTCTGCACTGAGTCCTGCATTTTGGCAGGTGTAGGTCACCATCCCTTGCTTGCTGTGGGTAGAGTTTTGCAAGGTTGCAGAGTAAGACCTGTCAGCTGACTCTTGCTCACATGAGAGCCATTAGGAGGGCGGTGTGGCCAACGTCAGAGCAACCTTGCAGCCAGGCGAGCCACAGGGCTAGGTCTCGTGACCAGTTAATGGACGTCTCCATGCTCCAGCTAGGGAGCGCAGATGAGTGAGTCAGTCCAAGCTGCTCAACCTGTTGAGTGTTTTGTCTCTTGCTAACTGGAGTACAAGCTTAGGAACAGAAGTAGGAAGTAGGATTTGTACTTGTCTGTGTTTATAATGGGTTTGCTGAGAGCATGTTTTATAACGTGATGGGTGCATCTGACTTCCTAACTCATCTGTGGGCTTAATTTATGTAACAAATGAATGTTCCTTTTTTTTTTTTTTTTAAGCTTCTAAAAGAGGAAATTAGTAGGCTGTTGTCAAGTAGCTTGTTTCGTATACTGTACAGGAAATGATCGCTTGGAACTGCTGGTCACTGCGGAATAACCCTCAAATAACAAAGTAACTTCAAGATTTGTGTCCAGTCCAAGTTGATGGTTAAGATAAACCGGAAGAACATTAAATGCTCAGGACATGTGTGGCGGCACAGCGAAAACCACAAACCAGCCATGGGGCTGGCAAGATTCAGCCAGATATGCGAGTGATGCCATCTCTGGTGCTGGGAGGATTTATAAGACGCTTTTATGCACAAAGATTCAAAAACGTGCCTGGGTAGGCAGAGGCACCAATCACACGGAACTGGACAACAGGTTTGAAATTTTATTTCTATTTATTTATTTGTACCAGAAATCAAACTCGGGACCTTGCGCTTGCCAGGCAGGCACTGTGCTGCTGAGCTATGTCCCCGGCCCTTAGTTCTATTTCGAAGTCTCAGAAACGTGTTTTCATTTATTGGTACTGAGGAGATGGCCTTGTGTTGATCTAGAGGTTGATTTTGAAGAACGCTTCAGAGGAGAAGAAGGGTTCTCTGCTGGGGCGTGCACATGAGTGCTTTCCTTCACAGCAGGGTGGTCGGCCTGGGATTTGCTGGCGGCTATGGTAATTCTACTCGCTGGCTTCTTTTCATTACCTCTGCTGGAGGCAGTTTGCAAGAAATGCTTACACCCTTGTCCTTTGTTGAAGCTTCAACAATCCTGTTTGGATCTATCAGGAAAAAAGTTGCAGTCCTGAAGTACCTTGCCCGCTCGTGAGAACCTGCGGCGAGAGGCTGAGCTCTCCCTCTGCAGGCTGCGGGGTGGCTGGGGCAGGTGCCCAGGGAGGCCCGGCCGTGCTCTGGGAAATCCTTTTCTTGCGAAGGATGGTTATGAACGAGTACTATGAATAGTAGGCCATCTCTGGAAACAGAACATTGCGGTGGAGGTATTCTTTTAGGTTATTTCATCCACTGTGGATAAATTCTTCAATGTCATTAATAGTGCAACTTGAGACATTGTAAAGAACCTTATTGCATATCAAAAGAAAAAAAGGAGAAATTCTTTGAGAATTACATTTCATTCCAAAATCTTAGTCAATAGAAAGGAGAACCAAAGGTTAAGCTTTGATTTTCATGATGAGTGAAAAAGTTTCTAATTCACTCAAAAAATTTTTTTCTTACAGCAGTTTTCTCAAAGTTAACATGTATTATAAACTGTTTATCCCATAAGTATGTTTGTTGGTTTGGTTAACAAATAGTTTCTGTCATGTAACACTCTTTGTTCTGGTAGAAATTTAATAAAATGGTAAATAGTCCCTGGCAGCATAAGATCTCAGTAGTTAGCGCATTAGGAGAAGTGGGAAGTCGCTTTGCAAGTTGGGTCACATGCTGTCCTCTGGGTTAAAGAATGTTTGCAGAGGAAGAGGTAATGGGTGCTGTAATACCTTAGAAAATACACTGGAGTGTTCAGATAAGGATTTCACTTTTATGGTGTCTGTTTTTATCTGTTTCTTGTCAAGAAAGGGCAGCTGAATGTGGGAGAGAGTAGAGGAGAGACACTCATTTGTCTGGATCCTGACTACTCCCCGGGCTGCTGCTGCCGGGAGCCGTGCGGCCAACCGGAAGAGTCTGGTTCTCTCTCTCAGCTCTTAGGCTACAGAACAGGCTGAGGTTATTTTAAAAGTTATTTCTTCCTGTGAGATTCTAAATGTAGTATTAGGACATTCTGTATTCCCTGTTTTGGTATTCTATAGCATTTCAGATTCCTGAACAGTTGTTTAGGGTGAGCATTCATGTAAAATATTATGCACAGACACACCAATTTTTTTTTTTTTAGTTTCTAAAATTTTTAGTATGAAGGAGTACTTCTCCCTTTCAATGAGCCTGCTATTCTTTTGGTAGGATATTAATCATTTTTCTTGAAGCAATACTTTTTTTTTTTTTTTTTTGTGGGTACCGGGGGGTCGACCTCAGGACCTTGCGCGCCAGCAGGCGCCTGTGCCGCTGAGCGATATCACCGGCCCCTTTTCCATATGTGGGTTCTGGGAGTCCAACTCGGGCCCTCGCACTTGCCAGGCAGGTGCTTACGCCGCTGAGCCATCTCACCAGCCCTACTTTTTTTTTTTTTGAGACAAGGTCTTGTTCTATATAGTCCAGGCTGGCCTTGAACTCAGTATGTAGCCTAGGCTGGCCTCGAATTTGCAGTGGTCCTCCTGCCTCAGCCTCCCACGTGCTAGGATTACAGGTGTGTGCCACCCTGGTTTGAAGCAATACTTTTAACAGAACGTTTTTACATCCCCATTTCTTTATGAGTATGAAATTGCCTTTAAATTTACTTCCCTATTTTTAAGAATTTGTACAAAGAAGTTTTTGTGTGCTTTCGCTTGTTTGTTCATATCAGGGATTACACACTGATCTACATGCCCAGTAAGATTGTTTGTTATTTTGAGTCGGGGTCTCGCTGAGTCACTAAGTTGCCCAGGGTGGGCCTGAACTTGCAGTCTTTCTGCCTCAGCCTCCTTAGAGCGCTAAGATGGTGGTTATGCACCACTATGCTTGACTGATGTACATTTTCAACTAATTTGGAATTAATTGGAATTCATCTGTGGTCAGTTGCCTTCATAGACCTCATCCATTTTCTCTTCCTCTCTCTCTATAATCTTGAAAAAAAAATTTAAAAAAAAAATTTGCAGTATTGTGCTTGGTTTCTGGAATTTTTTAGGACTTGGGCCAACCTCAAGGGTAGAGGTGAATTATTGACAGGAGCTTGCACCGTGAGGGTTGGGCTCCGAAGTACTCATGAATCATCTGTTTGTCCAGGTCATGTGGCAGTCAGGGAGACTTCCAGCTTGCATTTTGCTCTTGGGTATCATAAATTAATAGCTTCAGGTGGTCGTATTAGTTGAGTAGGTTTTTCCCTCCTTACCATCTTCTGGTCATCCAGCAGTGAAGAGAAAGAGCCCATGAACACAGCAGAGCCCCGTGGTGACACTGACAGTGGCCGCTGTGTTGGACCGTTGCAGTCCAGTGCAGAAAGGGACATTCTTAATGTCACTGGCCCTCGATGGAAGAGTGCGTAGTATCTTCAGTTCCACTCCTCTTCATCTCTAACAACAGGTACTGGGGTCACTTCAGCTCACAGAGCTCCAGCGTCAGTAAGGAAGTGTGCTTTTGATGAGGCATCTTTTTTTTTTTTTTTTTTTTTTTTGTGGGTACCGGGGGTCGACCTCAGGACCTTGCGCGCCAGCAGGCACCCGTGCCGCTGAATGATATCATCGGCCCTTTTCTCGTATGTGATCCGGGAGTCGAACTCGGGCCCTTGCGCTTGCCAGGCAGGCGCTTACGCCACTGAGCCATCTCACCGGTCCTTGATGAGGCATCTTAAATGGTTTGTCAATTAAAAATTCCTTCCTAAAACTCAAATCTGGTAACTTTGAAATAATAATGCAGAGTGTATTATATAGTTTTCAAGTAATTGCTCCCAATCTTCTTTCTTAAAATCTGGACTACAGTAAAGCTCCTTACAACTTTTGGTTTTTTCAGACTTTCCCAGGAAAACAGATGGGGCCATAGGGCTTTTGACAGGAGAAATCCAGGAGTGTTTTTCAAACGTGTCTATGAGTCGTCGTCTCTCAGGGCGAGAGAGAGCTTGCCATCACCTTGTCCTTAATGCGCATCCTTCACATCCTGAGGAGGAACTGAAACAAAACACTTCAGAGTCAACTGTGCGTTACAGTTTCATATCTTGACACTTGCGTTCGGAAGAAATTCTCTGTGCTGCTTTAGAAGCCCTGGGATGTGGCGGGGCGCGGGGCTCGGTGGTGGAAAGAGCAAGTGCTGTGCGTGCTCTGGTCGCGGGTCCCCAGCGCAGCTGGGGCAGCTGGGTGGAAGACTTGGGACTTACTGAATATAATACTGACTGACTGACAGCTTAGATGGACCACTTAGATAACCGAGTTCTGCTTGAAAAGGAAATCCCTAGATGTCTGTGGCAGAACCAGAGTGTTATTTGCCCTTTGTGAACTGCTTCTCAGAGATAAACTGACCGTAATTTACTACGAGTCTTTATTTATAGTAGCTAGGATTACTGACTAGGAAAGGCAATGCTAGTCACAGATTTAGAGAGCGATATGCTAAGACAACAGCCCAAACCGTTCTGAAGATTCTAGTGAAAGGCTACTAAAAGTGTAATGCAGGTTGTAGACATGGGAAGAGTGTTTTTCATTGTGTTCTGCACATAGAAGCAGTGTAAAAACATGCTGCTTTGATACTACTTAATAGAAACCGTAGCTGTTGGACAGGCTGAATGAAGTGGGTAGAGAAAAACCCGAAGCCGATCAGCTCACAGTCTTGTGCTCATGACAAGCTGGTAGGGAGGTTGTAAATTGCTGGGTGTTACTCTTTCAGATATGTTGGACATTGCTGGTGCAAGTTCTGCCTTTGCTACATTCCTTCCTTTTTTACTGATTTATATGCGATGAGGATTTTTCTTTGCCTAGAGGAGTGAATCCCCACCTTTGACGGTTAGGATTTGAGATGCAGTTTGAGGCTGGCTGGGTGAATAAATGAAAGAACACAATAGTAGTATAGTATTGCTTAGGTTCTCTTCTGATTCAGGTTTCAAGAATACTCATCTTTTGCCTCTGAGGACACGTGGATTACTAGGAATGAATCAGCAGACTAAATACAGGGGATTTTCATAGAAACCGACAGCTGATGTGAACTTTTGTCTGGGTTTTATTGTGGTAAGCATTCATGACACGGTAGGGAAAAGCACTCGTTACTTGTCACTGTAAGTAATTGTGTCCACAGTGACCATGTTCCGGACAGAAGATGAGATTGCTTCATGCCTGGAGTCTGCGGCCAGCGCTGGGCGGCTTCGAAGCCTTTCCCCGGAGTTCCTGCTCAGCCTGGCTGACCTGGCCTCTGACTGGATGGGTCCGACTCCTGGTTTTCCTGTTATGACTCCCATTGTGAGTCAGGCTCTGGCTCAGTCTTATCCTTCTATTGTTCCAGAAACAAAAGCTGAATAACTACTGAGCAGGGAGGTGGCTAGCCCTGGTGGGAATTGGTGAGAGCAATAACTCGTGACTCACAGAAGGGTATAGTGGCGCTCCCAACCCAAGCTCGCCAAAGGGAGCCTGGCCTGGGGGCTGTCGGAGCACCCACGTTCTTGGGAATCTTTCCTCTTGTGGGGGTCACAAGGGGATGTTTGGGTGTCAGGTATGATTCTGGCAGCCTTTATCCTGTATCTTGAAGAGTTTAATCCTCCTATCAGATTAGAAAGGTTTTTTTAAAAACTATTTTCAGTGCTTTATACGAAAGACATGAATGAAAATCCTTTTTTCTTGCTATTCCATATCCTTTCACTTTCATGCCGAACCATACCCAAAGGGAAAAAAGAAAAGAACTTTGCCCCCCAGTCCTTTTTCTCCCCTAAATTTACCTCTAATGTGTGAGAGTCTTTTTGCAAGGATCTTTGATCTAGGGATCTTTTCTACCTCCATTTCATGATCTAAGGGTCTTCTCTACCTTGAATTCACTGTGCCTTTATTTATTTATTTATTTATTTATTTATTTATTTATTTTTGTGGGTACCGGGGGTCGACCTCAGGACCTCGCGTGCCAGCAGGTGCCTGTGCCGCTGAGCGATATCACCGGCCCTTTTTTCGTATGTGGGTTCTGGGAGTCGAACTCGGGCCCTCGCGCTTGCCAGGCAGGCGCTTATGCCGCTGAGCCATCTCACCGGCCCCACTGTGTCTTTAGAAATGTTGCCACATCTCTGTATTTCTGCTTTCTCTTCTAAAAAAATAAAGATGGTAGACTGGGGCAGTATTGCCCAAATACGTGAAGTGTTTTCTTTCTTTAAATGGTTTTTTGAGATAGGGTCGTGCTGTCTAGTTCAGGCTGGACTTGAACTCATGGCAATCCTCCTGCCTCAGCCTCCTGAGTGCTAGGATTACAGGTGTCCTTCACGCCTGGCTGTGAAGTCTTTTCTTAAAAATGCAGGTTTTTGAGCCTCACTTTAGAGCCACCAAACCAAATTCCTGGGGATACAGCCTGTGGAGCTTTGTCGATTAATAAACATGCACACGCATGCGTGCAGACCTCCTGGGGTAATGCTGATGATTAACCCAATTTAGGAACTCTAAGCTAGTTGGTGTCTGAGTACCTCAGCTCTTTTTCCGATTGTCTGCCATGACTCATGACCCATGACCCAAAGATGACAGAGAAATGGGGAGACTTGGCCCCGGGTGGTCAGGGAGTGAACTATCTCAGGGGTAACCTTTTTCAGCGGAGAGGACGAGCCGTGTAGATATTTGGGGAACACAGTTTCAGTTGAGCGAGCAGCAGTTATAGAGATCTTAAGGCAGGAACATGTCTGCTGTGCATCCAAAAAAGAAAATATTGCCTGGGGACAAGATGACTTGGATTTGGAGAGTAAACTGCCTTCTGTGGGTATGTAAGCGGGGCTGAGGCGTGCTGGTAAAGGACTAGCAGAGGCGTGCTGTGATATGAGGAGGCGGACCTTGGCCCCTAATATTTCTCAGCAGGTCATTACACCCTCACTTCTCTGTCTCTAAGCATTGTTCTCTCTGGGCGGTAACTGGTAGCCTAATGTGCACTGTTTTTAAGAATCTTTCCTCTGTTGGGAGGAGCAGGATCACACGGGAGGTGAGCTCTAAGAGCAGGGTGAAGGCTGGTCCGCTCCTCTCCGGGTGCGTGGGCGGGCAGGGCGGTGAGCCTGTAACTGCTGAGCAAGGGCAGACCGGAGGGCTGCAAAGCTCAGGTCCTGTGTCCTGGGCGCTCTTCGCGGGGTCCTAGCAGACAGACCAAAATGGTCTTCAGAACAGTGCTTATTCCTGAAAGTTACTATGTTTTCAGAGTTCCCTTGAGAGCTGAAATTCTTAAAAACTTTCCCTTTTAGATAAGACTGTTTTAAAAGCAGTTTCAGGTTCACAGCAAAATTGAGCAGACAGCATAGTTCCCATAATACTCTCTGCCCCCTGCACTTGGAGCTTCCCCCCCAGGTACATTTTGGTACATTCCTTCTAGTTGATGGGCCTCCACTGATACCACCCAGCATAACCACCCAGAGTCTGTAGTTTATTGTTCCGCACTGTGGTTCACTCTCGTGTTGTCCATTTCACGGCTTTTGACAAAGATGTAATGACGTGCATCCATCGTTCACACAGGCCAGCCTCACTGCCCTAGAAATCCTGTCTCACCTGGTCATGCCTCCCTCTCTACTAAACCCCAGCAACCACTCAACTTCAACTATCTCCTTAATTTTACCCTTTTCCAGAATGTAACTTGGTTAAAGTCATATAATATGTAGCCTTTTTAGGTTGGCTCTTTTCATTTAGCAGTATATATTTAAGATTCTTCTGCATCTACTCATGGCTTGGTAGCTCCTGTCTTTCAAGTCCTGAGTAATACTCCATTAATTGTCTTTTCACTTGTTGAAGGACAGCTTGGTTGTTTCCAATTTTGGGAAATTTTCAGTATACATTTTCTTTTTTCTTTTTGCTTATTTTTTATTTACTTTTATGGTACTGGGGATTGAACTAAGGGCCTTTACTCTGAAATAGATCCCCTATATATATTTTTTTTAAAAGACAGGATCTCATTAAGTCATTAAGTTGCCCGGGATGGGCACAAAGTTGAGATCCTCCTGCGTCAGATTCCTAGAATGCTGACATTACAGACGTGTGCCACCAGGTGCAGCCTGGATGTTTGTTTTCACCTTACTTGATTAAATATCAAGGAGTTCAGTTGTGGATTGTAAGGTAAGAACAGGTTAAGTTTTGTAAGAAAAGGCTGGACTCAGTTCCAGAGTGGCCATGCCACAGCAGTGAGCGAGAGCTCTGTCGCTCTGTGTCGGGCAGCGTTTGCGGTTGGCAGTGTCCGGATCTCGGCTGTCCTATAGATGTGAAGTTGGGAGCTTGTCTTAGTTTGCATTTTTCAAAGCACGTGTTGTGTGGAACACCTTTTTTGTGTTTACTTGCCGTTCATGTGTTTTTTTGGTGAAGTCTCTCCTTGGATCTTTTGCCCATTTTAAATCGTGTACATTTCTTTATCCATTCGTCTGTTTTCGCTTGTCATTGGAGTTTATTGTTGTTTATGCATGTACATATATGCACACATATACACTCTATTAATAACTGACAAATAATTATACGGGCTGCAATGTGATGTTTTGATCTCTATATATAGAAATAGTCAATCAAGCTAATAAATATACCCATCTAAAATATTTTGCAAAACAATCTTTAATGACTTTGTAGTATCTTAAATAGGTGATTCCAAATTTTAGGTTGTATTCTGCCAATGACTGTATGGATGGTTTACACTTTTGACTGTTACAGTGCAAGAATTACCCTATATTTGCTCAAATTTCTGACAGTCTTCTTGAGAGATCATTTTTCTTGAAATTTAAAGGAGACTCATTTTTCCCTCACCAACAGAATTTGAAAAGTGAGATATAGAAACTAAAATACTGACATTTGGAAAATGACTAGTGTGTTGTGCAGTAAGGGTTGCCCAAAGATGAACCCCGCATTGGACAGATTGACTCACCTCTTCGGAAGAGCCTCGGACACCCCTGGGCCTCCCCGCGTGTGGTTCCCACCTGGAAACGATATTGAGGAATTGAGTGAGGAGCAGACTGCATGAGGGTGCTCTGCAGGCAGAGAGGTGCCGAGAATGAAGGGAACGCGCGTCAGCGTCGTGTCCCTTCCCCTGGCAAGGAGCAGGTTTGGCTGAAAAGCAGTCAGTCACGAGTGTTGTGCTGGTCATGTTATCCCTCTGCCTGGAAACCAGAGCAAGGGTAAGGTGGTCCCAACCCCAGTAACGTTTTAAAATAAAACCACTGCTCACAGGGCATGAGTAGGAGGGCTTTTTTCTTAACATTAAAAAGAAAAATTACATCTATTTGTCTTCAGAGATAATATGTACCGAAGTATATATTTGAAACATATTACTCTCATCCCTTTACCCTTACCCATTTCCTTTAGGTAAGCAATTATATTAATTTCTTCTACATTCTGTGAATATTTTTGTGCAGAAATAAGAAAATACAAATATGTATCCTTAACACAAGAAGGTAGCGTTGCTATCTGGACACAATTGTCACTTTGCTGGTTTGACTTCACAGTCTAACCTGAAGACCCTACAGGTCTAATGCTCTGTCCCTCTTTCCAACAACAGTGTAAGTGGTTTAATTTGCCTACCAGAGTTCTTTCTAGTTCTTTCAGTCATTGTCCTCAGTAAACGCGCTGTAGTCACGTTTGTGTCTGCTCGGGTTCCGGAAGTGGGATTGCTAGATCTGAGGTTAACTACATATGCTGTGATAGCTGTGACAAACTGCCCACTGTCTGCAGTCATAATATTTTGCATTTTTGTCTGTATTTACCTAGTATGGAATGTCCAGCTTTGGGATTTTTTGCCAGTGTGTGATTGCAACGTCCACTGCTTTTTAAGGGAAGTAGTACTAAGGGTATTTGCCTTAAAGGAAGAATAGAATCTTTGATGGATTTGAAAGGGCGAGGGCGTTCCTGTTACAGTGCCCATCTTTGCTAGTCACAGGTCACGATATTCCACAGATGTAAAGCCACGGACGGTGCTTGGAGCACACTTGGTGTGTGCCTGCTGTGCACCAGGTGCTGTACAGGGCGCAGGGAGAGGCTGCGGTGGAGAAAGGGTACAGTACAGAGGCATCTGCTTTTTTCTCTCCAGCAGCCCAGCTTTGTACTTCAGGGACAGCTGGCCTTGCCAGTTCACTCTATAGCTTTCTAGAGCTATCTCATCCCTATAATAAAGTCCAGAGTCCCTCACCTTCAGCTTTTCCTCTTTGCTGTATGGTAGCATTCTGTGCACAGTAGGCTGTAATTTGCGTGTGTATGGCACTGGGGATCAAACTCAGGGCCGCGTTCATGCTGAGCACCAGCTGCACCACCAAGCTACACCTCAGCCTGCACTTGTTTCCCAGTTAAGCTTATGTGTTAGTACAGCGTATAGTTGTGTAAGCAGCTGCCTTACCCCTCGCTGTCTCTCTCCCGCGCTCCATTATGTGGACACACCTGTCTTCATGCAGCCTCTTGACACTGACAATCTGTTTCTGGCCCCTGGCTGTTCCGAGCAGTGCTGTGGGGGCTGCTTTCTGTACAGAGTTGTTCTGCACTGTGAAGGTTTATCTGTAGAACTCATCCCCTAGAAACGGGGTTTCTGGGTCAAGCATATGTGTGGTGGATTGACAACTGGTGGTCAACTTGTAACACACAGCTGAACTGAGTCAGCGTGGTGCTGTGTGTGGAGGGCCCACCTGAGGACTGTTGCCAACAGCATAAAAAGAACTAGAGAGGAAGAGGGGGTGCTGTTGGTTCTCGAGGAGCTTGTCGCTCTGGCTTTCCTAATAGGAACTTGGCTGTTCTCATCGTTGGAGGAGCTCGGGACCTCGATGTCGCTGAGGACGGCTGTGGTACTTTTCAGGGGAGCTCTCGTCCTTACTTTGAGCGTTGCTTCCTGGCTCCGGTGCAGATCCCTCAGCTGCTGGCACAGATCCTTCATCCCACCGGCACAGACTTTCTAGCTTCCACCACTGACCTTTGGGCCTTCCCAGCGCAGATCCGTGAAACAGACTTGTATGAGACATCGTTGTGGGCTCTGGGCCTCCAGTTGGACTCGTGGGGGGCATTGCCATGGGCTCTAGGTCTTCAGCTGGACTCATGCAGGACACTGCTGTGGAATCCAGGGCCTCAGCTGGATTCTTTGGGTCTTCGGTGTGTGGACAGATTTCCTGTACTCTTTTTGTATTTGCCTCTTTGGGTGACTATTATAAAATAATCCTATAAATTATGTGTCCTGTATTGTATTGTTTCCCCTGCAAACCCTGACTACAACAATATGTTTGTTTGTATTATCTGTTTTAAAGATAATATTTTATAACCAGACATAGATGACAGTTGTTTATTTTGGCTTTCTCATTTTTCAAATGAAAAGCCTTATACAAAGAATTATCCTGTTGACTGTTGAAAACTTCTAGGCTGGGCATGGTGGAGCACGCCAGTATTTGGGAGGTTGAAGCAGGAGGAGTGCCACAAGTTCAAGGCCAGCCTGGGCTACATAGAGAGTTCAGAGCCAACCTGAACTGCAAAGGGAGACCCTGTCTCAAAAAAACAAAAAAACAAAAAAACAAAAAAAAAAAAAAGAAAAAGAAGACTTCCAGGAAAATAGAAATATTACATATCTGTATATGTTTGTTCGTTTTGAGACAAAGCAAAGCATACGTCCAGAGGGGCTGGGCGGTGCCGTGCAGCAGGGTACGGTTACCTTCCCCCTGGACCCTGGCTGAGGCCACCGCTTCGGTCACCCATGCCTGTGGTGTGGAGGGTTGGAAGGGCCAGCCTTTGGAGATGATTTTGGCCCCACTGCATCATTTCGAAAGGAGAGAAGGCCGCTCAGGTGGAGTGTGACGGGAAGTCAGGCGGCAGGGGTTGCGACACCCCGTGCGTGCTCTGCTGTCCGTCTGGGCCATGGCGGCCCGGGCGGTGAGGTGTTGGCAGTGGTGCTGAGTGCCACACACAGACTTCGCCTTGTTTAGAGCTTTACTGCGAGTGACCCTGAGCTCAGGAAGGAAGGAAGGAATCGTCTTCTCCTGTGCCTCGTAGTTCCCCGTGTATAGCACCCAGCTCTCAGGCTGGCTGTGACTCATACTACAGTATTTTGTCACTGCTGTGGGAAATGTTGTAGATAGACTTACACAGTTGTAGCAGGTGACCTTTGCTGCCCTTTATAACACTGTTTCAGCGGTGGAGAGAGGGAAACAAACTCACAGGTACTAACGTACACATCAACTGCAAGCTGTCATCTTTGTTAGCGATCCCTCATATTCAGGAAGATCGTGGGGCGCTGGAGGTCAGGTAGTCCAGTCCTTGGCCCCTCTGCAGACAAAGTAGCCAGTGTATCACTGACCAGCAGTCCTTTATGCCACAATTCCTGAATCCTAAAATGTCTGGAAAATCCCTCAGAACTGATCTGAACTGATGCGAGGCTATTTGTAGTTTCTAATCCACTTAGCTTAAGTATTCATAACTTGGCCTGGTGAAATATTATTTGATTTTGGGGTTTGATTACATCTCAGACGCTGAGGAGGTATTATATAATGTGTAGTATAAGCATCTTTGTAAAATAAAAAAAAATATGAACTTAGAACCATTTAACCTAAGGATCTCAGGTAAAGGATCTGGGTGTCTGAATTGACCTTTGAATTATGCTTTATGAAAGTAAAAGTACTTCTACCTTTTTTTTTTTTTTTTTTACAAACTTGCGATATGGATAGGGCAGACATGTTTTGGGAAAGCTCAGTGCTAGAGTTGGCGCTTTCTTGATTAGTCCTCTGTGTTGAAAGGGAACGAGAATCGGAGCTCATGGTGAGAACTGACCCATGTCCCAAGTGTTGTGTCCCTGACTTGTATCCATGGCCAACCCCCACTGTGTGGACTTGACCTCCTCTCTGGGTCCCCTGTCACTATCCAGACACCCATCTTGGCCACAGAGAGTGTCGTTTATTTTTGCTCCAGGGTCTGTCACAGTGCCTGGAGCAGCCAGGTGCTCATGTGTGTGAGGGGACAGATGCAGGAATCTGCTTTCACACTTAGGCTGTGCTGTTTTCTACGCCAGGCTACTGACTGTGACAGGTTTATTCTCTCATTCCACAATTTTTTTTTTAAATAAAAAGAATAAAGGATTCACATACTACCTACTTTCTTAAAGACAGAAAAATTGCAGCTAATATCCAGATAACAGTGGGATACTTTTAATGGAAAAGTCTATAAACTACTGTCCTGCAGTTAGCATTGGGCATTAAAGCTTCCGATGAGGACTGGACTCTAAGCATTCCTGACTACACTCTTGGCCTCAGGACACCAGCTCAGTGGTGAACTGTTGCAAAGTTCCTGTGAAAGTACACCAAGCAGTTCTTGCAGCTGAGCCAGTGTGTAAATGCAAAGTGAGGAAAGCCAGCCAATCTGCAGATTACTTTTCCTGTCAGCTATCTCCCTGAGTACTAACCTAGCAGGGAATATATTCCTAACCTGTTACTGCCATCTGTTTGCATGATGTTTTTTGGAAATAGCTTTTATTAGGGGGGAAGGAAAGTACATTTTGTGTTCACAGGATGAACTCTGATTGTCCTCTCAAACCTAATTTTCCCTTTTCCTCCGCCGCAAGCCTTCCTGTATTTTTTTTTTCCCCCTTCAGGTTGTAGTCATTCAGGTCTCACTGCTCTTGAGCAAACTTTTTCAGAGATTCCTGTTTGTATTTGAAAACTTTTATTGAGAGAGAGGAGGGAAGAGTTAAGTTTGGAAACATAGACCAGGGTTTGAGAGTGACTGGAATAGATCACCCTGAGCACAGCAGGTCTCATGGGAGCGGGGTTGTGACTTGTTCACTGCTCTCTCCCAGCTCTAGGAGCAGCCAGGAGCTGTCTGCGAAGTGGGTAGTATTTATCAGCTTTTGTTATCACTGTTGTTTGTTTTTATCTTATTTTATTTGAACTTTTCTTGGGCCATTTTAAGTTCCCTATCGTATCTGACTCTTTAAACATTTGCATTCTTGAATCATAAGACTGCTTTTTAAACGCATCATGTGAACTTATTTTTGAGTGTGTAGGATTGCTTCCTTGTGTGAGACTAAGACGGGGAGCACATCACATTTTTCAACACGGGCAAACTCCTACCCACTTGTAGTCTGATTCTTGTCAAAGTCTGAGGAAAGAATGAGCACAGACAATAGAACCACTCTTGGAGGATCACTGTGCAACAAATCATTCAACTACTGCTCTCTTCCTCGCTGTCCATTCCACCTTGAAACCTTGGACATACAAGACAGTGTTACCTTTGCATCTAACCTGAAAGTGGTCTTCTCAGACCTCTTCTGATCTTTTCCTAAAACCTGAGTCAGATCATGTCATTCCCTTTCTTGAAAAATTGGAATTGGTGCACTGCTGCTTATCAAACAGAGCATGCGTTCCTTGGCATAGCACTTAAAGTCCCCCAGCAGTAGACCTAAACTGTCTCTCCAGCGTTTGCCATGTGATTCTTCGCACCCGAGACTTCGATAGCATGTCATTTGCCTTTTTGTGCTGCAGTGACTCCCCGTTCATTATTCCGTCTGTGTCATTGTCCAGATTTCATTCTTCTAAGGACAGCAGTCATTAGATGACCACCCACCCTGATTCAGTGCGACCTCATCTCAACTTGATGACCTCTAGAAGACCTCATTTCTAGAAAGCTCAGATTCGTAGGCATAGGAATTCAGCCTTGATCATGCCAGTTACCCAGATGAATGTAATCATTATGTACTGCAAACATACACTAATACAAACAAACTAAAAAAGAACTACAACGTGATCATACCTTTTAGGTTGATACCATTCAAACCATAACACATAGTTATATGTATTTTAAAGAAAATTCTGTTCTCTGTACTTCAGATATTCGAGCTATTGTTTGCCACCTTTCAGGGGAGTAATTCAAACTTTGGCTATTTGCTTTCTGCTCTTGATGTGTAGTTCCAGAAATAAGGCCTAGTTTCAGTTCTACCAGGCGTATTTTAGCATCACAGAATTTTAAAACCCAAGAGGGTTCATATGTTTTGTTTAAAATCTTACAGTAAGAAAAGGCAGACCATGCTGTTCCCTTGTGTCTGAAGTCAGACAGATAGGTAATGCTTTGAGCCCTGATGCTGGGTGTGGTATTCTCTTCTTGCTCTCAGCAAAAGCAGAGAAATGAGGAAGTTCTCTGTAGAACACGTTTGCCTGAAATGCTGAGATACTTTAAGGCAAAGCCGTGGCTTACTTTTCCTACCCCTCTCAGTCATGCAGAGTTGCCCTCAGCTAAAGCCCTGCAAACCTTGGTCTGTGCTCCCAGGGCACTGTGATGAATGCTCTCAGATCGAGACGTGAACGTGCACGAGAACAGACGTGGTACGTGGCTGTTAACAGCGCAAGTCATGTGCAGCAAGCGTGGTATGGAAAATAACTTGCAGTGTGCTGGGAATTTCTCTAGATTAGCTCCTTTAGTCTTCACAACAGGCCTCACAAGGGTTGCTGGGGGAATTTCCTAAGACTGTAAAACTAGGGGAAGGCAAGCTGAGATGCGGTCTGAGGACTGTCTCCTTTCCAGGCCTCCCTGAGGAGCCTTTGCCCTGCCTGTGTTCCTTCCCAGCTGGCAACCGCGGTTTCCTCTACAGTGTCAGAGATGGTGGATGGGAAAATGGGCAGGAGGCTTCAAACTAAAGATAATACTCACATGGCAGAAAAGAGTTTTCTTCATATTTTATAAAATACTTTTTAGATATTTTGGCTAAAAAATGGAACAACCTGACATACATACTTTTCCCTTCCTATATCTTTTATTTATATCTTTTTTAATTTGGAAAAAATGGAACATTTAATACAGTGTTATGATCATTATTAAATTTGAACTCTTATAGACAGGCTGTTTTCAGTTTTATATTTCAGTCTGTTATTTCTTACGAGGATTGAATAACTTGCTTTATAAATTATAATGCTATTTTGGCAAAATATAATTACTGGGGCAAAATAGACTGAACAAGAAAATATAAAGCACACCTGTAAATGCTTGTTGGGTTTTCACTTGTAGTAACGTCAGCCTGCATACTGTTTTGTTTTGATGCTGGGGATTGAACTGAGGGCCTTGCCATATGCTAGACAAGCGCTCTAGCAGAGCCACCAACCCAGCCCTTATAATGGATGTTTCCTTTTTTCTTTTTTTTTGAGGGAGGAATGGTACTGGGAATTGGGGGTTGAACCCAAGACCTTCATGCTGAGCTATATTCTCAGCCTTTAAAAAATTTTTTATTTTGGGACAGGATTTTGCTAAATTGCCCAGGTTGAGTTCCAACTGGTAATCCTCGTGCCTCAGCCTCCCAAAGTGCTGGGATTACAGGCATGTGCCACACCTGATTGATACTATGTTTTAATAAATATTTTCAGAGAGTGTTTTAATGACCTCATGTAACTTTTAAATTTAGTAGTTTGGGTCACAGTCATCAGACATTTTTATCGGGGAATAGTGCTTCCTCAGGAGCAGCTGGTTTCGAGTGCCAGCCGGAATCTGTCTCATTCCATTGCTCACCTCTGCTTGTCTCCACATTGACTTTACTTCAGGCATGAGCTTACCTCGTGAGGGCAGAAATAACCACCAGCAACGCCAGGGTTGCCATGTACAAGCCAAGCCACTGCGTTCCGGGGCTGGCTGCACAACTCCGAGGGGTCATGTGGCTGTGTCTCACCGACCACACCGAGAACATGGGCCATATCTGGCCTGAAAGTAGAGGAAATATGGTGTCCAAAAATGAACTTACCTTGCCATTATCAGAATGAGGAGGACAGGATGCTGGGCATAACTTCAAACACAGGTGGTTGAAGGTGCAAGCAGAACTTTTATATTTTTTGCTGCTGGGATTTAAGAAAATCTGCTGCTTTAAAAGAACATGTTCAGTATTAACTGCCATTGTCTGAAAAAGGAAAGGACCAGAAATACACAATTCATGATTGGGTACTAGGTGCTGTATCACTGTTCTTTAAAAATTGTGGCATTCATAGTCCTCTACGGTGGTGATTACCATTTTGGAGCACTAAGCGCTTACGTATTTTACTTAGTCCATGCAGCAGCTCTGAGGTCAGCATTGCTGTACTCATCGTGCTGATGCAGAAATCAAAGAGCCTAGCATATGGATTGGAGTCAATGTGTCTGACTTCAGTTATACAGTCTCCTACTTTTACACTTCGCTTCGTAAGTCTTCTCCATCCATCTATCCATCCATCCCTGGCCCCTTCAGAATCCTCCTCACTCCTTTCCAGCAGCCTGTCTCAGCCGCTGGCCCCAGCCCTCAGTTCGGCCTCCTGAGGGTACCTCGTGCTTGCCCATTGCTATCTCCCTGGCCTTCAGAGGAAGGGCCTGGACCTTTATTACTCATTCTCTTTGGCCTTCCTGCTTCCAGTGTTAGTCCACCCCCATTTTCCTTACAGCAGCTGGATTGAACTTTCAAACAGTGTAGATCTGATCTTATCAGCCATCTGTTTTCCTTGGCTTGGAGCACGATCCTGCCCTGCCTGCCTCCCAGCTCACCACCCAGCACTCTCTCTTGGCTGCCTTTTGTTTCCCACTGTATTCTTTATTCACCTTCTCTCCTTTTACGTCTTCAGATCTATGTTTAAATGTCACTTTAAGTCCTCAGGGACTGTCCCGCCTCTGTTTCCCACTCTTTAAATATGGAAATCAGAGATTCTTTCATAGCCTTTAATTTTCCTTTTTACACTTTTTTTTTTTTTTTTTTTTTTTTTTTTGTGGGTACGGAGGGTTGACCTCAGGACCTCGCGCGCCAGCAGGCGCCCGTGCCGCTAAGCGATATCACTGGCCCTTTTTTCGTATGTGGGATCCGGGAGTCAAACTTGGGCCCTTGCGCTTGCCAGGCAGGCACTTACGCCACTGAGCCATCTCACCGGCCCTCCTTTTTACACTTTTAACAATTTGTAGTAACATAGTGACCTGTGATTATTCGCCTCATATTCCTCACTAAACCGTGACCTGCATGAGAGCCGGGCCCAGTGTGTCTGGTTAATTCCTGGGTCTCTAGCCGCCCCACAAGGGCTGGAGTATGGTGAGTACTGTGTGTTGGTTCATACCTGAATACTCACTTTTCCTGTAGTTCTCTCACTCAGATGTCATTCAGTACTTAAGAATAAGCTCGTGAGAGCCGGGTGTGTGGCGCATGCCTGTAATCCCAGCACTTGGGAGGCTGAGGCAGGAGGATCACTGCGAGTTCGAGGCCGGCCTGGACGACACAGTCAGCGCAGTTCCGATGCTGCACAGTGCTGCCCTTGGGTCTCGAACCTTCTGTATCAGAGCAGGTGTTATGGGAGAAGAGAACACGTTTTGGGATATCGACCCTCGCAGTGTGGCCCGTGTGGGTGGCGGGGCAGCCGCAGGCCCAGCTGACTTGCTCCAGGGGGCCCTGCCCAGTGACACAGAGGCTCGAGTCCTCCCTGGACTCCAAGGTGCCATCTCCAGAGCCCAGGCACCCCAGTCAGCGTCGCTGCATGTTCTTACCATTTCCAGCTGTCACCAGTGCCCAGGCTGCCTTTGGAAGGAGACGCTTTTCCTCTGGTGGTTTATTATCGGAAGCGGTCTCCCAGCCTCAGCCACGAGAACTGGCGGCATGGGGTGACCCCTTAGCGTCCACACGCAAGGCCTTCCACAGCAGGCTGACCTGCTGCCTTGGGTCCGTGGGCATCGCTGTCTGTGCACACTGGTGCCTGCTGACGTGCACGGGCGCGTTGGCCAGAATGCACCCATGAGCACCCATGAGCACACCAAGCATTGCAGAAAACCAAACTTGTCTCTCCCTTTTTAAAACCTGCAGTTGGTCGTGTTCGGAGTTTGACCTGAGTGAGATTCGCCTGATAGTTTACCAGGACTGCGAGAGGAGGGGCAGACAAGTCTTGTTTGATTCTAAAGCTGTTCAGAAGATTGAAGAGGTGGCCACTCAGGTATGACATGCTGATTTGCTTTCACTTTTTCCATTTGTCCTTTTTACCACCTCTTGGATCAGTCACTTACTAATCTGCAGTCTTTTCCTTGAGCTAGTAGAGTGCCGTTAATGGTTCAGAAAAAAGTAAGCCAACCCCTCACCCCCAACAGGCGTGTGTATGCCCATTAATAAGCCGGGTGAGACTGTTGCTGAGTAATCAGGACAGGAGCTAGCAGGGGACTGTAGATATTACTAGAGGGGAGTTTGCGGGTAAGTTGTGATCTAGTGGGATTTTGATGCCAAATATGTGCATCCAGTGTGGTAAGAAAACAGCTCTAAAATTCATAAAGCTACTAAAGCGTTCCCCCGACGGGAAGTTAATATATCATTTTGTCCAGTGTTTCTCATAGATATTCAAAGGCGGCGTATAGCATCATGTTAAAGAAAATTAACATTCCTCACCATAAGCTTGACTATGCTGACAGAAATTGTCACCTTGAAGGGGTGTCTTCTCCTCACCAACTGACCAAGGAAGCGTTTCTTCTTGTCCCTTTGTTGTGGGGGGAGCAAGGGACTGTGAATGTGTAGAGTGGAGACAGCAGTTCGGGGACCTTCGAGCCAGAACAGGAAAGGCAAGATAATGTGTCTAAGAGGAGAGGAGTCTCCTTGGATGTCCGTCCAGAGTGCTCCTAAATTGTCAGTGTCAGACCTTTCACTCTTTTCAGTGTTTAGATGCTTATAAGTTAAATGTACCCATTTGTACTCAGTGTTTTCATGTTCAGTAGCTTGTTACCCACAGGGGCAAGAGGCTGTTTCCCTCTTTTGATCAGGATCATTTCTGCAGGAAGGAGGTGTGTGGTTGAAGGCAGTTGAGCTGGGTGACTGCCCGTACTGGATGGTGGATTCTGCCAGGCAGCTAATCATTACAGTAGTTGTTGGGCTTGTTGGGTAGGTAGAGGACAGGGCTGAGAAGTCTCTCAGGTGATTCACTGCAGGCTTTAATGAGAGATTGGGATCAAAAGCTTAGGTGAGCCAGCATGTAACCCTTTGATTGGTGGACAGGACACAGTGTCCCCTTAGTTTCCCTGAGTGCCTCATGCAGGTGGCTTAGTTGAGCACCACATCCCATCCTCAGGACTGCTAATGGTGGTGGGCAAAATACCCTCACTGGTATTTTTGTTTGATTTTGTTTTGTTTTGGTTTTGGTTTTTCGAGGCAGGGTTTCACTGTGTAGTTCAGGCTGAACTTGAACTCATTGTGTAGCCCAGGCTGGCTTCCAATTTACAGCAGTCCTCCTGCCTCAGCTTCCAGTGCTGGAGTTACAGCCATGAGCCACCACGCCTGGCACCTCCAGGGTGTTTGAAAGGAACTGGAATTGTTAGTATACCAGAGCAGTGGTAACTCTGGAATCTAGAACATAGACTATCTTAGAAGCACTCATTTAATCAAAAAGCTTAGGCCCAGGGACATTTGTGGCTTGCTTGAGACTGCAGAAGAGCCCAGTTGGTGCTTTATTCGCCGTGCAGGACCCAGCGCTGCCTCCAGTTAGAGTCTGCTTGGTGTGTTGGTGTGTTGTGCTGCAGCCGGAGGGGCTTCCTATCGTCGGAAGCCCTCTGAGGGGCAGTGCTTCTGCTTAAGTGCAATTAAGTAACAGCTAGATCTGAGGGTGTTGAGGGACTGCTCTGTGCTCAGTATTAACTGGGTGCGGCTTTGAATTCTGAATGCCATTGCTAGAGTGACTACTGTGGGCCAGCACATTTTGTGTGTTCCTTACATTCTTTCCCCATTTTCAGCCCCCACCCTCAGGCAAACTCATGACTGCAGGCACTTGAGTAGAGCAGCAGTGTGACTGTCACCCTGACTAGTAGATGAGCTGCAGTTGGTTCATAGTTTTCCAAGCAAAAGCTACGCAAGGAAGAAAGGAGGGGAGGCAGAGATTCAGAATAGAAAGTGCACTTCACGGAAACTGCAGGGTGCAGCTGCCAGGAATGATAATTCTGGTGGAGGATGCTGGAGTAAGGTTACTGTCTTTATACTTTCATCTTACTGTGATAAAGGTTAGTAGTGAACTCCCTTAGCGAATGTGTAGTTCCTGATCCTGCATTACCTCAAACCTTTAATATAGACCCCAGCTGCATCACATGCTTTGTAATTCACAGTATCCTATTTCCGGGTTTGGTCTTCACCTTTCACAATCCCAGCCTCGTGATTCTCCTTCCTGTTACAGTTACAGGAGTGCTGGAAGAGGTGTGTCTTTAAAAGCACAAACTCAGTTTGTCCATGTTAACAGCTTTGTTTCCTGAGTTCTATTTGCTTGGTAAACATTTAAATTTGAGTGTCATCTTTCTCCTTTTCAGTTTCACAAATTATGACTGCGCATGGTACGAAAAAATCTAATAACCAGAGATCAATCCTCATTGATGAGTTTACAGTCTGAATTTAAGTATAAATACTAATAAGTTAAATTATTTGAGGCAAATGAAGTCTTAATATATAGCCCAACATTTTTTGTCTAATACCCTTCTGCAGCATTCCCCCTTTCCAAATATTATAGACACTCAGGAACTATATCTTAGTCATCATTATAAGGGAAAAAATGTGAAAAGTTTTGGTTTTTCGTTCACAGGTTTTTTTTTGGAACCAGGAATTGAACTCAGGACCTCACACTTGCCAGGCAGGTGCTGTGCCACTGAGCTGTAACCCTGCCAAGCTTTTGGTTTTTTTTTTTTTTTTTTGTGGGTACCGGGGGGTCGACCTCAGGACCTCGTGCGCCAACAGGCACCCATGAGCGATATCACCGGCCCCTTTTTTTTCGTATGTGGAATCCGGGAGTCGAACTCGGGCCCTCGCGCTTGCAAGGCAGGCGCTTACGCCGCTGAGCCATCTCACCAGCCCGAAGCTTTTGGTTTTTAATACAGTGCATACACCAGAGTGGTTTGACAAAGGAGTTCCCGGTGCAGAGCATGCTGATGCAGCCTGCACGCTTAGTAACCCTTTTCCATGCCTGACTCTCAACCCAGAAAGCAGAGGATGTGCCCGGCAGAGTGTCGGCCAGGAGCTGTCAAGGAAGCAGCCGCAGCGGGGGCGGCAGCCCCTCCTCCAGTCGTTCTGGAGGATCTTCACACCACGGGAAGGAGCAGCTTCCAAAGTACCAGGTGAAGCACGCCTTGCCTCAGAGTCCCCCAGGGCGGAGGTGAGGTGCTGGGACACCGCGCGCTGGAGGGCTCTCCTTAGGAGTGGTCCTGAATGCTTCAGGCTGGCACTGCTTTGCTTTTAGGCTATTTTTTTGGGGGGGTACAGGGTATCAAACTCAGGACCTTGCGCTTGCCAGGCAGGCACTTATGCCGCGGAGCTAAATCCCCAGCTCTACTCTTAGGCTTTTATCTCGCTGTAAAAACTGTAATCAGGCAGCAGTGATACAACGCAATACATACTGAATGCAAATGAAGTAAATTATTTTGAATTTTTTCTCCTTTGTCAGATCCAGAATAGTAAGCATGCATTTTCCAGTTTTACTACAAGAACTCCTCAGGATTCTGCAAATGTATATGGACATCCTGAGAAACTAGAAATCAGAAGAAAGGGGTATTTTTATACTTGGGGTGTGTGTGTGTGTGTGTGTGTGTTTGTGTGTGTGTGTTTGAGGCAGTGGAAAATAGGGATTAGGATTGTTCAGAAACAGGGAGAAATGATTTATAAATATTGACTAGCAAAAAGGTATTAATTGATGGGAACTGTAATGTCAAAAATTTTTTTTACCTATGTACAATCTTGTTTGCCATGTTGCTGGAAAAGCAAAACCAGGAGAGTAATCAGCAGTGTGAGATGCAGTGATGGGGTCTAGTACAGCGAGCTGGAGATGTCCGTTGGCTTTCCAGGAAGATGGAGGTGGCCCTTGGGACACAGACGGGACGGGGCGTGGTAGGCAAAGTCAGGCTGCTCTGGGTAGCGCTCAGACGAGGGGGCTGGCCTGCAGCTCGCGGTTAGCCCCATGGTAAACAGACAGACAAGATGGATGACAAGGGATTATGAGAGAGACTGGTCAGAAGTTAGAAGAGTCAAATATTTTTGTAGAATTTTAGAGCAGTGAGACCATCTGTTGTCTTTTGGACCCAACACAAAACCCTGACTGCAATTGACGTTTTTTTTTACCAACACTGTTAATGATTTAGTTGAAAACACTGAGCCGTGTTTCTTTTCAGGTTGTATTCTTAGTGCTAAGAAGAGTTACCGTTTTTCTTTCATAATTTAATCCTTTTAAAGTTTGTAAATAGAGATAATGATATCTTTGTTTCTCATAATAATATTAAAAATGAACTCTGATAAAATACTCACATTCTGTGTGGACATAATGTGTATAAAGAAATCAAGAACATTAGTATTATTTTGGAGGAAAAACTCAGGCAGTCACCATCATAGATTATGCTTTAAGAAATAATTGTAGCCAGGTGTGATGGCACATCCCTGTCATCCCAGCACTTGGGAGGCTGAGGCAGGAGGATTGCCATGAGTTTGAGGCCAGCTTGGGCTACAAAGCGAGTTCAAGGCCAGCCTGAATCACAGGGAGACTCTGTCTCAAAAAAGAAAATAATAATAACAGTTATTGAGCCGGTGAGATGGCTCAGCAGTGTACGCGCCTGCCTTGCAAGCGCGAGGGCCCAAGTTCGACTCCCAGAACCCACATATGAAAAAAGGGCCGGTGATATCGCTCAGTGGCACGGGTGCCTGCTGGCACGCGAGGTCCTGAGGTCAACCCCTGGTACCCACACACACAAAAAAAAACAACAACAAAAAATAATAACAGTTATTACCTACTAAACTGAAAAAGGACCCAGAGATTAATAAACATTGTTTTCTATTACATTGTACTTGGCGTGGTTTCATGCACTAACTTGACTTTGGCTTCTTACAAGTAGTACACAAGACCGGCTTCTGATGTCAACATGCTGGGGGAAATGATGTTCGGCTCAGTTGCCATGAGTTACAAAGGTTCCACCTTAAAGATACACTATATACGGTAAGCGTAGGCATCTTTTTCTAATGGCTTTGAGAAATAGCACTGGTAATACTGACTCCTTAATGAAACATGCCTGCCCTCCCCTCTTGCAGCTCTCCTCCGCAGCTGATGGTTAGTAAAGTCTTCTCTGCTAGAATGGGCAGCTTCTGTGGAAGCACAAATAAGTAAGTTTGCGATTCTGCACCCCCTTCCTACTTTTCTCGTGTGTCTGTTTCAGGGTGGAGTAATTCTTCAGGGTCATAAGACATTTTGAGATGAGAAGCAGTATGAGTCCAGATTAACAAAGGGACTTTAAAAGTAGGCATTGTCTAATAACAGCGAGTGGGCAAAGGCCTTTGATTTCTCAGGTGGTCTTAAACACAAAGGGCTGTCTTTATTTCCCATCTCCATTGGTTACCCACCATATTCCTGCTGTCAGTCACCCAAGTTTTATTTCTCTGCAAAATAAAAGGGAAAATGGTGGGGTTACATGAATGTTTCTGTGGTACTCCCTAATATTATTTTATCTTTATAACACTTTGCATATTTATTTCTGAAGGGTTGGAGTGCATAGGGACTTCCCAGGCTGATTGCACTGGCGTCGGAGCCAGCGGCCGGCTTCCCTTTGTCATTGATAGGTGTGACGGCTGGGCCTTTGGACTCTCACTTCTGATGTCCCCTCTTCTTTTTTTTTTTTTTTTGGGTACCAGGGGTCGACCTCAGGACCTTGCGTGCCAGCAGGCGCCCGTGCCACTGAGCGCTATCACCAGCCCTTTTTTCGTATGTGGGTTCCGGGAGTCGAACTCAGGCCCTCGTGCTTGCCAGGCAGGCGCTTATGTCGCTGAGCCATCTCACCGGCCCTGTCCCCTCTTCTTACACTGCTGTGCAGACCAAGGATTCCGAAATGTCTAACTTAAACTCCCATCTTGCTATATATATATATATATATATATATATATATATATATATTTTTTTTTTTTTTTTTTTTTTTTTTTGGGGTACCGGGGGTCGACCTCAGGACAAAGCGCGCCAGCAGGCGCCCGTGCCGCTGAGCGATATCACCGGCCCTTTTTTCGTATGCGGGTTCCGGGAGTCAAACTCGGGCCCTCGCACTTGCTGGGCAGGCACTTATGCCGCTGAGCCATCTCACCGGCCCCATCTTGCCATATTTAGTGTTATACATTTTGAACTTTCAAGCAGAAATATTTCATATACTTACAAAAAAATCAATCGATGAAACATTTGTTAAACTTTGATAAACTTAAAAGAGAGACTTGCTGTATATTAAGGGGCATTCATAGGGATCAGATGAAGGCTTTTTTTTTTTTTTTTTTTTTTTTGGTAATCCCAGGAAACTAAAATCATTCCTGTCTGTGTATTTGGGCACCATTGTATAAGTCTTTGCTTACTCTTCTACAAAATAGTTTGAGCACTTAACATAGGACTGTCATGACATAAGCCAATAGGAAAGTAATGTTTATTTCTTATGTGATATTGTTTTCAGGCCCTTAGGGCTTAACTGAATGTTTATCACACTAATCCCTTACAATAAAATACTGAGCTCAAATTTAAGTAAAAATTATTTTGGTTTCCTTAAGCTATATTACCATGTAACTCTTGGTATTTATTTTCATGTTAAAAAATATATTATTAAAATCTGCTTCATTCACATGTTTTATGAGTTAATTCTAACTCTTTAGAAGTTTTGAAATCAAACTTGTTGGGAATCTTAATTTCTGATACATCTTTCCCCCTGAAAAAAAGTTGCTGAATTATTCATAGATGTTAATTAAGAGTTAAAATTAATTTTGAGAGTTTATGTAAAACCTTTGAAATGAAGCAACATCTTGGGTGTCAGTTGCTAAAGCAAAATTTAGAAATGAATAGCAGTATTCTAGGTGTCAGTCACTGAAGCAAAGTTTAGAGTTTGGTGTTCCCTTATAGAATATGGAATTGTGAGGAATGTGGTTCTTTAGTTGTAAGGACTGGGTGGCGTCCAAAATGTTTTTATTTTCCCCCAACAAATACCCCTGAAATTGCTGGTTCAGTTCCCTTTGGTAGTTATGAGACTTTATTTATTTATAAAAAAAGGTATTGAGTGACTGTCAGTTGTCTGTATTTGGTCATCTAATAGAAAATAGCATTATTGGCATCTTGATGTTTTTCTCCTTTCTCTTCCTCCTTCCCTCCCTCTGGATTTAGCTTGCAAGACAGCTTTGAGTACATCAACCAAGATCCTCATGTGGGAAAACCAAACACAAACCAGAATAGTTCGGGCGCTGGTCGTACTGGAAGTAACCTAGGTAAAATCAGACACACAGATTTTGTTTCTCAGTACTACTATTGTGGATGTGTTTTGCATTTTTTTTTAAGGTTTGTGGTGTGGTGTTGTTTCGGTTTGGTTTGGCATTCCCTTTAATCTGTTTATTTTTGTGTGTGTACTGTGTCTGGTCTCTGTGTGTCTGTCTAGGTCTGCTGCAGGCCTGCAGCAGCAAACTGCTGCCGGGGGTGGCTGAAGGAGGACCTCTCCGGCTCACCCGGAGTGCTTCTTTCTTCGCAGGTTTGTGTGGAATGCCGAGTGCAGTGTGACCCCCACACATGAATAAATCCTCAGCAGGTTCTTAGGAAAATCCTATTTGTGCCTCTCTAGAAACGCAAGGGGCTCTTGTGATAAGAGATACTATTTTTAAAATGCAGCCAAACTTATGGAGTTTTGAAAATTCCACCCATGCACCTTTATGGTAAATGCCTCTGCTAATACCTTGGTCTAAGCTGATTTGCTCTGAAATGAGCCCTTCACGTTTCTAGGAGGATTATTATTTCTAATTTTCCTGGCCTCTTCTGTGCTCTGAATTGTTACCCTTTGCCATGGTGTTTGTTATCCATTTATTCACTGCATGGAGCTCTAAGTCACTCTAATAAGAGCATGGAAGATCTCTCTCTCCTTCTCTCTGACCCACACATGTTCATTTAAGCAGTTTAAATGCAATGCAGTTTTTGGGTTCTTTACAGGTACAGTCATCTTGGTATTCTGGGTATACATTCTGACATTTAAGTGGCCTTGCCGGCTAAGGCTGTTCGATGTCTGTCACGGTCTTGGCATGATTAACAAGCGTGGGACTCTGCATTATTAACATTTAAGATTGCAATGGTATTTTTCATTCTGTTCTCCTTCGTAGCCTGAAATATGCTAAGTACCATAGTTAACTGATTCCCTAATGGAACTGACCCCCTCCCACTTGCTTAGAGTGAGGATAACATGTTTGTATACTCTCTTAAAAATTGTGAAGATAAACATGCTTCAGAAAAGAGCTGGAGTGTAATAATCAGGGCCAGAGCACGGGGCTTCTTGTGTATTGTAACACCTAGAGCAGTCTGTCAGCTACCTTCCAGCTCAGGTCAGTGTGGAGCGTTCCTAGAAGTCTAAAGTACTTGCGAGTTTTCCAAAATTCATGCCAGCACATGAGTTTTCTAAGTAACTCCACAGTAATACTGTGATGGGTATATATGGAAAAGTGGAGGAAGAAATATTTGAAAATGAACATGTGTTTTCTATCTGCCAAGAGAGTGGGTTATAAACAGAGAAACATTCTTTGAATTTATGAAATGGTTTTCAAGTATTTCTGTCCCTAAGTTTCCTACAGTCATTTCTGAAACTATCCAGCATTTTAAAAATACAGTACTATTTAGATACTTCTAATAATGAGGAAAATGCCTAAAAATATCCACCTGAGAATGTTCATTCATGGTATTAACTGGATGAATGGTTTATTGAATAGGTTATTTTAGGAATTGAACATCATTCAGAAAAGTTTATATGCCCCAATAGGATAAAGGGAGATCATTACTTGGTTGTTTTTTTTCCTTTTTTGTCTTTTTGAGACAGGGTTTCCCTATGCAGTTCAGGCTGTCATTGAATTCACTTTGTAGCCCAGGCTGGCCTTGAACTCGCAGTGATCCTCCTGCCTCAGCTTCCTGAGTGCTGGGATTATAGACATGCGCCACCAAGCCCGGCCTCTTTTCTTTTTTCTGTCTTTTACATATTTCATTTTGCTTTCTAGTTAATCTCTACTATAAGAAGGCCAATCATCAATACCAGTAGCCTACTTTAAAATGTAAAAATCACTATTTGTTTTTAAATTTTCCTGTCTTTGAAGAGCCTAATAACATTCTTTCCTTGTACCTTTATCTTAGCACACAGCACCCCAGTTGACATGCCAAGCCGAGGACAGAATGAAGACAGGGACAGTGGCATCGCTCGATCAGGTATTTCCTTTTACCAGTTTAACTAATAGAGTGAGCTACAAAAGCACGTAGCATTTTATTTATGGTTAAAATGCATTCATTTTCCTAATCGTTTCTGTGAAGTTTGGCCAAGATCCTTTGGTTAGAATCCCATTGATTAGACATGCGTTCTTTTCATGTATAGCCCCTTTGTACAGACAGAAAGGTAAAGGGCAAGTATGCTGTAATGTGCTAAATGAACTGTTTTTATCTTCTGTGTACTTACCATCCCATGCTTGGGATAGTTTTCTCGTTACTCTTTTTTTTTTTTTTTTAATGTGGGTACCCGGAGTCGACCTCAGGACCTCACACTTGCCAGCAAGTGCTTGTGCTGCTGAGCGATATCACCCGCTCTTTTTTTCCTTTATGTGGGTTCCGTGAGTTGAACTCAGGACCTCATGTTTGACAGACAGGCGCTTATGCTGCTGACCTATCTTACCGGCTCTCTCGTTACTCGTGAGTCACTGTCAGCTGAACTCTTTGAGTTCCGTCAGTCAGTCTGCGGGCATGGATTGAAGAGCATAGTGTCCCCAGACTCAGCCCCCTGGCCTGGTAGGGCCCTTGTGATGGTTGGATTTCAGAGCAGGGTACAGGTCTCATGATCGCCCCAAGTATCCTGGGGGGCAGCCTGAGCCTGGAGCCAGGGCGGTTCTTAGTCACAGTTGCTGCCGCAGTGGCTCACGGATGTGGCTGTGTTCTGTGAGAGCTCCTTACCTGTCTGCGATGCTCTTCTGGGGCCTGTCCCAGCACTCATGTCACAGTTTCTGTCCTGCTGTAACATTGCTTTATTTACGTGTTCATCCCCCTTCTCGTTCTAGAAAAGATTTAGGGAATTTCAGGGAACAGATACCAATAGAAGCATTCAATTCACAATATAATTGGTATAAACAGTTCATATTGGACAGGTCAAAATATCACTTGATATTTGGATTCTAACTCCTAAAACTACTTTTCCTTGCCCTTTAAGAAGCAGGACAGGGCCGGTGAGATGGCTCAGCGGCATAAGCGCCTGCCCTGCAAGCGCGAGGGCCCGAGTTCGACTCCCGGAACCCACATACGAAAAAGGGGCCGGTGATATCGCTCAGCGGCACGGGCGCCTGCTGGCGCGCGAGGTCCTGAGGTCGACCCCCCGGTACCCACAAAAAAAAAAAAGAAGCAGGACAGCTGAAGGGCTAGTTCTCCTTAAAGTGGGAAGTGTATGGCTGCTGGATCTGGTCTGAATATTTTTTCCAAGCCCATAAGGAGGCCTTGGGACTGACTGGATGAGGGACGGCATGCTACAAAGTTGAGTTTTGAGACCTGGAGAAGACTGCTTGCTTTGGTGTTTGGCATTCTCTATTTCTAGTCTCCCGGGTGTCTGTTGAGGTGAGGGGGCGGAGGTGCTGGGCGGTGCTGAAGAACGTCTTGCCCCCCTTGGTCTCCTGCAGCGGTGCTGACCTCCAGTACCATCTGCCCACACCTGGGAGCTGCTCTGATATCCCTGGGTCTGCACAGAGACCGGCCTGGGCTTTGGAGCTCTGGCAGGAGAGCCTAAGAATTCATTGTGTGCTCATGGTGGTTGCTTCTCTAATATTTCTTCTCCTTAGTATGCACTTTAAATCGTGGTGGGACCAAAGTCCCAGATCTAAAACAGAGTAGGAGCTCTGCATGGTAGAGTTAGTTGGCAGTAGAACTAGATGTAAAGGAATTAAGGTTACTTTCTTTTCTCTTTTTTTTTTTTTTTTTGTGGGTACCGGAGGTCAACTTCAGGACCTCACGTGCCAGCAGGCGCCCGTGCCGCTGAGCGATATCACCGGCCCTTTTTTCATATGTGGGTTCTGGGAGTCGAACTCAGGCCCTCGCGCTTGCCAGGCAGGCGCTTATGCCGCTGAGCCATCTCACCGGCCCAAGGTTACTTTATTTTATTCATGGTTTTGTGTTTTGTTTTGTTTTGTTTTGTTTTGTTTTGTTTTGTTTTGTTTTGTTTTGTGACAGGGTCTTAACTATGTGGCTCATTCTGGCCTCGAAATAGCAATCCTCCTTCCTCAGCCTCCCGAGTGCTGGGATCACAGGCATGCGCCCCTGCACCTGGCCATCCTGGTGATTTTTAACTTCTGTCTAGAGTTGGGGGACAGGAAAACTCTTAAAAATAGATCTTATGGGGCCGGTGATAGAGCTCAGCAGCATAAGCGCCTTGCCTGGCAAGCGCGAGGTCCTGAGTTTGACTCCTGGTACCCGCATATAAAATAAAAAATAGATTTTATGCTTTAGAACAGTTTTAGATTTACAGAAAACTTGGGAAGATAATAGAGTTCCCCTGAACCCTCTCCAGTGTGCCATATTACGAACATCTTGACATTAGATGTCTGTCTGTGACGATAGCAGACCACCGTTGATACTGATACATTACTGTCAGCTTTGGTTCACGGTTCTGTTGTTCCCTTGGTTTTACCTGATCCCTTTTCCACTCCAGGACCACACCACTTCTAGTTTCCTTGCCCCTTCAGACTTCTTTAGGTGTGGCGCTTTCTCAGACTCACTCATTTTTTGAGGACTGTGGTGGTTTGTGGAGCACTGGCTAGGCGTTTGGTAGAATACGCCGCTGTTATGATACGCCTGATGCTTTGCTCACTATTAGACTGAGGCTGTGGGTTGGGAAGGGGACATCATGGAAGCGAAGTGCCATTTTTGTCATGTGGTGGTGTGTGCCCCTTGGTGGCGGCCTCCCTCACCTGCTCAGGAAGTGACGGTGGGGTTTCTCCACCACGCATTGACACCTTACTCCCCCCGCCCTGTGCTCAGGGCTTCCCCCGGGAGGGTAGAGGAGCTACACCCATTGTTTGGGCTTGCTCTGCGTAGGAGATGTGTCTCTTTTCCCTGCTTATTTAGTCATTATATCAATATGGACTCAAGGATATTTATTTTCACTGTGGGTTTTAGCCCAACACCATACCCCTTTGTTCCTCAGACTACCCCCGCCCTGGCACCGGCACCCTTCCACATGGGCCAGCCGGGGTGGCGTGGTGAGCACGCCCTTACTGTGCAGCACTGCCCAGTGCTCTACAGTCATCTGGATCGTTGCTGCCTAGTCCTGGGCTCGGCCGACTCTCCACCCATTCATGGAATTCCTCTGGAGGGGACCGAGTTGGGACAGGTACTCAGGGACACACATTCTCATGGAATTCTTTCCTGGGAATTTTAAATGTGTTTCCTGTGTCTGTATAAATCAGAAGGATAACGTTCTAAGAGGTTATCTCAGTGGCTGCTGTTAGAAACTGTGAGGAGAGTCTTGAGGGAGAAGAGGGGTGAGTCTGGACGTGGGGAGTGTGAAGTGACCCGTGGGGAGGGGAGCAGAGGAGCTGTCATGTGAGGACACAAGTGGGGATGATGGCCTGACCCAGCTCAGGGAGAGCAAGAGGGCAGCAGAGGAGATACAGCAGGACGCTTTTCTTTTTTTAGCTAAATGCACCCACAAATTCTCCAGTTCTGAGTAATCTGCTGTGTTTAGAGATAGGAAGCTGGCTCAAAAGAGATGGGTCAGAGCAGAAGCTACAGTTCGGAAGACCCGAACACATGGGTGATGCAGGTTCAGAGGGCGGTGCTGAGATGCAGAGCCTCGCCACCTGACCACGGTTTGGCTCTGTGCGCTCCTCCTGTCAAAGTGTCAAACCCCTGGCAAGAGAAATGATTTTCCCATTCTCCGCGTGTCTGTGTTTCCTCTGTCCTTAAAGTGGTAGTATGAAAAAAACTGCTAATATGCACTTTTAAACAGTTTTATTGAAGTGTTTTAAAATGAGGTTTGGGATTTCAGGGTGTGAGTTCACATCATCACTCTTCAGGTGACACGCATGTGTTGGCCACTGCAGATACAGGACCCCCCAGCGTTAGCCGTCAGGGACGCCACATACACATGCCACAGGAGCTGAGCACACTTGTCACTCACACAGTGAGTTTTCCGGGAGGACGGGTGTTCTCTGCCACTGATTCAAGAATTTACCCCTGTCATGCCTGTTTCTTAAAGAACATCGTAGTCATTTTAGTTTTACAGGGGCTACAGTCTGCACTCACTTATTCCATGAATATAGATCATATAAGCAAAATAAGTAATCACAGCAAAAAGTACATATAGAACTAGAAGTCGTTCTTTCACAGACAGGAGGACGAGTGTTGTGTTTGGAAATGGAGGTCAGGAGACAGGATTCAATGTGGAGGAAATTTTGCCTCAAAATATAGAGTGAAGACATAGACAAGAGGCAAAAATATATAAGTAAGCTTCATAATATGGCATTAATTACCAAGTTAACATTGTAAAGGTAAGTTATATGGACCGTTATCAGAATCTGTAATCTGTACTCTGATTAACAATTTATTCTATATTTGTAATGTGGGATCTGGTAATTTTTTTCACTTGCCATATCTGTGATCCTTATTTACTTTAATATGTTTTCCTCTCTAAAGGGTGTTTTCTTTGCTGTACAGAAATCTTTGTAAGACAGAAATTATAGTCTCCCCCTGCTGGATGTGACTGGTAGAACCTGAAAATTTAGTTTACTTGGCATATATGTATGTGTATATATATATATATATATATATATATATATATATATATTTCAGTTTTTCATTGTGTTAAAATACAACATAACATTTACTGTCTTACCATTTTTAATTTACATTCAGTGGTACTAAATGCATTCATAGTGTGCATTATGTGACTACACAGGGTTCATTTCCTTCAAGTTTCAAATTTCCTCCCTTGTAGCCTCGCTCAGCAGCCTTTTGATCACACCCTTCCCATCTCCAAGCGCCTCCACGTCCTCCTCTAGCAGCTACCAGCGCCGCTGGCTGCGGAGCCAGACAACAAGCTTGGAAAACGGTGTCATTCCAAGGAGGTGAGTGGCGAGTTTGCTCTAGCTGAGGAAGGTGCTGGCATGGGCAGCTGCGCCTGCCTGTTGTCAGTGGCTTCAGCTGAGCCTCAAAGTTTACAAGTTGAAAGTCTAAAGGAGACAACAAATTAAAGCTTAGGAAAAAATTCTGGTTTAGAAGACACTGGGAAATACTGGGTAGTTGTGCCATGTTTGAACTGGCTTTGGGTGTTAAATTTATTAAGTGATGTTCTCTCTTTAAACTGGATACCTTCCAAGTGTGTTCTTTTTTTTTTTTTTTTTTGTGGGTACCGGGGGGGTCGACCTCAGGATCTCGCGCACCAGCAGGCGCCCATGCCACTGAGCGATATCACCGGCCCCTTTTTCGTATGTGGGTTCCGGGAGTCGAACTCGGGCCCTCGCACTTGCAAGGCAGGCGCTTACGCCGCTGAGCCATCTCACCGGCCCCCAAGTGTGTTCTTATAAGTAATAAAGGAGTGGGATTAATTTTTTCCTTTGGCTACCTGATATTGATGTAGTCTTTGAAAATATATGACATGTTCTCTATTCATGTTTCGGCATATTCTCTTTGTAAATTTTAATTCTTAAAGAGACGTGAATATGATTGTCAATAGAAAGGCACCAAGTATTTTCTTTTTTTTTTTTTTTTTTTTGTGGGTACCGGGGTGTCGACCTCAGGACCTTGCGCGCCAGCAGGCGCCCGTGCCGCTGAGCGATATCACCGGCCCCTTTTTCCATATGTGGGATCCGGGAGTCAAACTCGGGCCCTCGCGCTTGCAAGGCAGGCGCTTACGCTGCTAAGCCATCTCACCGGCCCCATTTCAGTTGTTTTTGAATCTAAAGTTTAGTCAGGTCCAAAGTGCACATTTGTTGTTATACCTGTAGCTTCCAAGCTCTTCTCATAACCCAAAAACTTTATGGAAATTTTTAAGTGTAACCATAAGGATTTACATGTCACTAGTTGATTTAGTAAATTGACTCCTAATCACCATGTAGGGACCTGGTAAGATGTAGAGATAGCTCAGCCATGCGCCTGCACTCAAGTGTGCTGCGGACTAAGGGAGGGTGCCATGTGCAGGAAAGTGGTAGAAAGGCGGTATGTGATGAATGCTGCGGGCAGGCACGAGGTGCTCTGGGACTCAAAGGAGGGAAACACAGTAGTGGCAGTGGTGGCATTAGGGACCCTTGTAGAAGAGATGGTGGAGAAAGGACCAGAGGAGGTGCAAGAGGCTGACGTGTCTCTCAATGTTTCTCGCAGTCCTTGGGAGCAAGTTACAGCTGCCTCATTCATTGAGAAGCTGCTGTGTTGGTCGCTAGACCTTGAGTGGAATAATTAAGAGCTGGGTGCAAGGCCAGCGCCTGGTTCTGCCACACATTAGATGTGTGCTAGAACAAGTTAGCCTGGATTCCAAGTGTTGCTTCCTTGTCTGCATTGCGGCAATGTTCATTTCAGCCCCAGAGTGTTGTTGGGAGGATGAGTGAGGTACAGCGAGTCAAGTGGTTAGGCAGGACGCAGGACTTGGGAATGCAATACTGCTCAGTATGACTCCTTTACTGCTGTTATTGCTACCATTATTATTACCGTCATGCAGTAGTCAGGGTCCCCATGCATTAGGACAGCTTCTGGGACTGGAAAAGATGGATCTAAACCCTTCCTCTTTAGACAGCTTGTTATGGTTTGTGTCTAGATGTCCTCCCAAAGCCTCGAGAAGTCTTAGAGTTTTCTCAGAGGTGGCTGAATCTAGAGTGTGTGATTGAGTCATGGTTCAGTGCTGGGATTAAAGGTGCTGGGATTCAGGGTGGGTGATTGCTGGATCCATCCACTGATGGATTGGAACTGCCCTAATCCTGGTAGACTGGATACAATATAAGGGACAGAAAAAGGCTTGTCTCTCCCTCTCTCTCTTCTTCTTTTTTTCTTTTTTTTGGTACCGGGAATCAAATTCAGGACCTTGTGCTTGCCAGGCAGGTGCTGTGTCGCTGAGCTATATCCCTAGCCCTCTCCCTCTCTCTTGCTGCTTTTGCTGTCTTCCACTCCCATGAACTGTTTCCCCTCTGCCATGCCACCCTGCCTTGGAGCCAGCTGACTATGGACTAAAAAACCTCTACAAACTGTGAGCTAAATAAACCTTCCCCCCTTTAACTTTGGATATCAGGTATTTTGTCTCAGCAATGAGAAAAGTAACCAAGACACAGCTCCTCACTGAGATGCATTTTCATCCCTTCGGATTTACATCTCAGGTTGAATCTAGTATTTTTCCAACCTGCTTCTCCGAAATTCTTCGAACTCGTTGAGGCCTGGCACTGGGAACTGTGGAGTTCCCTGGTGAGCGTGTGCCTGCAGGTGTCCTGCATTCAGAATGCCTGAGGACACAGTCAGGCTGGGTCAGCACAGGGTGAAAATGCCAGGCCCCTTGTTCAAAGAGCAAGAGAAATGTACTGACAGTAATAAAATGCAGAGCTTTGCCTTAAAAATTACTTATAAACTATAATAGAGATAATAGTGACATACAATAACAATATAAATTTACAAATTAAAAATAATATTTTTGGTGTCATAGTGTTATTTCATGCAATGAATTATACCTAATATGATAGCTTCATTGTAAAATTTTTCAGGCTTTTGTGTAGATTCACTTGTTAGGTCATCAGAATTTATACTTTTAGCAGCTTGGCTTTCTGTTGGTATTGAAAATGACATTAGTGTTCCTGGCAAATGCAGAACAATAAGTAATTTTTGTGATTTTTTTACTTAGAGAAGAATCTGCTGGTGCAGTATCTCTAGAGCTTTGTGGGCTATGACAACGTTGTGATAAATGTATGATAAGTTTCAAAATATGAATTTTAGTACTTTCAGATCGAATGATTCTTGTAGAACAGTTTTTCTAAAAAGATTTAATTCCCCACAGATTTATTTTGTGTAAGTCTGAATTGAATTGTAGATATAAATTTATATCTGTTCTTGGGCTCAGATCAGAAAGTGAACTGTTTGTGCGGACTGCTAGGAAAGGGCTGAGGGACGGATGGGCAAGTTGGCCTCCCGCCTGCTTCCAGCCGGAGTCGCTCCCCTCTGGCCTCCCTCTTCTGCTGCTGCTGCTGCTGTCAGCCTTGCTTCTGCAGGGTGCTCTGGTGCCCTGGCCTCCCTCAGGCATCGGGAATGTGTCTGATGCCAGGCCAGTGGCGTAGGGTCTCGGCTATGTGACCTTGGGCCTGAGCCCACCCACGTTCAGACTGCTGCTTCTGTCTTTTGCTCATGTGCATGCTTCATAGTTGCTTTAGGCTGCACTTGCAGCACACAAGTTCAAGATAAAGTCATTAAGAATTCTTGATGGCAGTCACAGAGCACTATACAAAGCCCATGTTCTGAGAGCAAGGCCACCTGCCACAGCCCTGCTCAGTGCTAAGAATTAGGTGTGGCAGACATTCTGAGTCAATCACTGTGCTCATAAAGATTTGTGCCTGCATTTAAAGGAGGTTGCTATTGACTCCTCCCTTTTGGGATGTACAGGGGTAAGAAAATTGGTTTCTTATGCTTGAGACATTAGAGGGAGTATCAAAAATAGTGATCCTGGCTTTGAGAGAAAACTCACTGTGATTAAAAGCATCCTTCAGGGAGTCAAAGGTGGGCAGGAAGGACAGTCGCAGTCATTCACACTGGCCCCACACCGGCCTCTCTCCGTGCTGTGCCAGGCAGCAAGCTTTGCTGGGGGTGGGGGGGTGGCTGGGGGCGAGAAGCCCTGAGTCAGTACTCAGCGAGGCTGTGACACCCTGAGGAGCATGGGGGGCATCCCAGAGGTCTACTGATTTTATTCTACGTTTTCTGGTGGTACTGGGATTGAGCTGAGGGCTGATTTGAATTATTAAATTGAGCAAACTATATAATGTTGCTGATAGATGTTGTTCTTTGACAAAACTGTCAATTTCATGTGGTCCTGTGTAATACATAGGTTCAGCATAAATTCAAAGCTAATAAAACACTTAGACTAAATACTCTTCTAATCAGTTATACAGTATTGAGATGTAATGAAAAATCATAGTTTTTGCTTTTTCTTTGGTACCTGGAATCAAACTCAGGACCTGGCGCTTGCCAAGCAGGTGCTTGTGCCACTGAGCTAAATCTCTGGCCCCATAGTTTTTGCTTTATGATGATATTTAAGTACTTATAATGCACATAAATGCATATTTGTTTCAACAAAATTCTGTTTGATATGGTTTTTCTTGATTTTTTTTTTAGTTTTTTGAGACAGGATCTTGCTTTGTAGTCCAGGATGGCCTCAAACTCACAACAGTCCTCTTGCCTCAGCCTCCTGAGTGCTGGTCACTCAGGGTGAAGATACAATGAAATGTTTGGGTGTATTCACCAGCTTGGGTGTATTCAGGCACCTCTATTGTGGAATAATATTCGAAGATAGCGAATGACCTGCTTTAGTCCCACTCAGATGCTGTGGCATTCAGCAGAGGGATGTCGGACAGCAAGAGTATGTACTCTATTGTGGCCGTGCAGGTTCAGCAGAATTTCAGCAGGTGGCGCTGTCGCTGTGTGAGAACCGATGACAGAGTTGACTTTCTAGGGTAGAAGTGGTGAGTTCAGTGTTTATCATAATTTGATGTTAAAGACCAGGTTGGTCTTTTGAATGGACTGACATGGTCATTTTACTCTTGGAAAAGGAGAAATAGGAGATGTCAAATAGGAAAGGATTTACAAGCATGTCTTTTGATGTAAGCTCAGAAGAAATTTTTCTTTTCTTAAAAGACAGACCAGAAATATACTAGTGCAGGAAAATGAGGTTTTAATATAGGTACTCTGAAAAAGAGAATGGGGCACCGAGTGAAATTATGTGGATTCTCAGAGACTCTTGGGAGTGTTTTCTGGGGACTGCGCCTGAGGTTCTGAGAGACACAGCGGGTGGCTCGCTGTGAGGCGCAGCACTCAGAAGCTCTGCACCTGCAGACCGTGTGCGGTGGGGCTTGTCTGTGGTGAGGGCACTCCAAAAGATCACCTGGGTCTGCACTGCTGAGACCCAGAGTGAAGTAGAGGGAGAGAGTAACATGCACCTCTGTGCTTAGAACAAGATGTCTGGCCCCTTTTCTCTAAAAATAACTTTCTTAGATGTGACATTTTTGATGTATGTGTTGATAGAGTCCAGATAGACTTGAAATCACAGGGACAGTCTAGTCTGTGAATGGAGTACTAAATAAGAAGACCAAGGGTAGGAGGCAACCCCCTCAAGTTCTGCCCAGCATAAGTAATTGTTATATCATAATTTCTAGAAAAGAAAACCAAGGCCAGATGTGGTAGTACACACCTGTAATCCCCATTATTCAGGAGGCTGAGGCAGGAGGACTGCAAATTCAAGTCCAGCCTGTGCAACTTAGTGAGACTGTCTCAAAATGAAAATATCATAGGGCTGGGAGTATACCTCAGTGCTTCCTGAGTTTAATCCCAATACCTCAAAAACAAAACAAAGCAAAACACCTGGAGGAAGTACGCGCGCGCACACACACACACACACACACACACACACACGCGCACCTGTGTTTGGTAGAGACATGAGGCTAAATGGTAGGGCCGGTGAGGAAGAGAAAAGGCACTGCCTGCCTACTGTGAGCCAGGCGGGCACTTTCCTTTGCAGTGTGTTATGTTCTTTGCTCTGCTGTTTTCATAGAACAAAATAAATTAATCCTTTTATTTTCACCCTTGCTGTGAGTAGGCATGTGGTAGTGATGCTGGCTTTTCACAGTGGTAAAATAAGAGACAAGGTTAGGCCATCATTGTGAGGATTACCCCTTAAGACAGATTGTGTGTGCTCACAACTTACTGACTTCGTGGCTCTCCTACCATAGAAACAGTCTCTAAAAAGAATCTTACATTTTTTGAGCATTTGACTATGACAAAAGCAAGGTGAGGATTTGTGCTTGTGGGATTTCTGGAGAGCTCAGTTGATGACACAGCTTAATCTGAGGGTTTAGAGGAGTAACTTTATCTGGTGCTTGAAGAGCCTGGGAAAGTTAGCTTACCGGCAAGATGTCCCAGCACGTGTCCGCGTGAGGCAGAATACTGTGTAGGAACGTTCCTTGCGTTCCTTGTTTGACCTTTTTTTTTTTTTTCCTGTGGGTACTGGGGGTCGACCTCAGGACCTCGCGCGCCAGCAGGCGCCCGTGCCGCTGAGCGATATCACCGGCCCCTTTTTCGTATGTGGGTTCCGGGAGTCGAACTCGGGCCCTCGCGCTTGCCGGGCAGGCACTTACGCCGCTGAGCCATCTCACCGGCCCTCTTGTTTGACTTTCTTATCTGTTGGTATCTGTCAACCAAAGCAGCAGGTCTGTTTTGAGTGAACAGGTATTTTGCACTCCTAAATACCACTGATCTGACGTAAAACGACCTGGGAGAAAAGGGCGTCTAACCCAATGACATTTAAACTAATTTTGGTTTTCACTTGGGTTTCTTATCACGTTAAGATAATGTGGCAGGTGGCTATTCTCATTTTTCACGATGGAATCAGAAGAGAATGAGTAAAAGGCAGCTAAACTTGAGCGCTGGCTGCTGGTGTGACCACTTAACTTGAGTGTGACTCGTTGCCTCCTAGCAACTTCTCAAACTTGTTTGTTTCCCTGCAGGTCAACGGATGAGACGTTTAGCTTGGCTGAAGAGGCCTGCAGTTCTAATCCAGCGATAGTTAGGAGGAAGAAAATTGCCATAAGCATCATCTTTTCCCTCTGTGAGAAAGAAGAAGCACAAGGGAATTTCCAGGACTTCTTTTTCTCTCATTTTCCCCTGTTCGAATCTCACATGAACAGGCTGAAGAGTGCAATTGAAAAGGTAATACGATTATCATCCAGTGTCAATAGAGACTCCATGGGGGGGCGGGGCCCTTGTGTAGGTGTCAGGTCACTTTGCTAAGAAAGTCACCATCCCTAGCAGTGACAGTGACGGATCCTCAGGAATGCTGTGTTAGATACCACACCCTGGTTGCTTTGGGAAGGGAAATTACTGCCTTCTGATGACTGTTTTCCCTCGTTATAATATTTTTATTGATGAAGGCCAGTAGGCAAGTTATGAAGGAGTTTTTTTTCAGGAAGTAACTTGCTGTGCTTTCTTCTCCACAAAGGCCATGACCTCCTGTAGGAAGATAGCAGAATCAAGTCACCGTGTCCAGTTCTATGTCAGCCGCTTGATGGAAGCCCTGGGAGAATTCAGGTAACATTCAGAGTTGGGCAAATCCAATGGGGCTTTCTGAGCAGCAGCAGCAGCCTTGTATCTAAGGGGTGACAGGGGATTGGGGCTGACAAGGGCAGTCCACCCTTCAAGGTAGATACGTACCAAATGGAGTGAACAATTAAGAAACCCAGTACCAAGTAGCCCTCACTCCTGCCCACAGACGGTCCTCGAGAAGGAGAAAACTCATGCTCAGGTGTGTCTTGTAAGTCCATTCATTCTGTCATGTCCTGTAGAAACCCGAAGGGTAAGCACCACTCCCCCCATTTCACAGAGGTAGACATCTGGGTTCAGAGGTGCTTTGGCAGAGTGCATGCGGAGAGTGCGCATCAGGAGACCCGTGTCTCAGCTCACCAGGCATTCCTGCTTTACACTCGGTGTTTCCTGAATTCTAACGAGTGATCGTTGTACTGGGGAAGTGGTTTCCAGAGTCACTGCGCCTGGGGTCTGGTGGGGAGGTGACAGCTCCTCCCACCGTGCTGAGCTGGCACCGCTGCTCAGAGCCAGTCTCTCTGCGGCAGTGGAGTCTCACTCCAAGCAGTCCTGAAGTAACGAGTGGAACTGTTACTGCACAGCCCCGGGATGAAAGAACCCTACAATTCACAGAATGTTAGGTCGTTCCTGTGATGCTGGTGAGCTGTACAATGCCACTGGGAATGAAATCACCACCCTTTTTGAGCTCTGGGTCGTATTTAAAGTACTCAAGTCATGTATTAGGCATTATCTGATGATTAGGACTTAAGTCACACATGGGAGGAATGTGTGAAACTGTGCCTTGGGATGCCCATGCCTTCCGGAGCCGCATTGGGCTTGCCTGGTGCTCTACTGTGGTCAGACTCAAAGCTGGCTCATGCTTGTGGGCCTGGCTAGTAGAAACTGGAAGTACAGAACCAGGAAGCTTCACTAACCAGGACACCCAGTACCTCCAGAAATAGTGACAGGATAGTGTTAGTATTTAGACACCTCGAGGCTGGGCAGTGGGTCACAGTGCTGTGTAACCGTAGCTTTTGCCATTGCTACCTAACTCCATAGGTACTGTAATTTTTGGCCAAGGTGGAATTCTCTTGTATCCCAATCCTTTCTGGCTCACAGTTAGAAAATTCCCATTTATATTGATTTGTGAAAAGTGAATGTGTTATAAATTCAGAGATGCACTGGCTTTTACCCAGAGGAAATCCTAAGTAAGTTAGTGCATGCTTTGGAAAAACACCCAAGTCCCATAACTGGGAATAGAGCCCTGTGTGCCAGGCATCAAGGGGTGAATTCTCATCCTGACCTTGCCATCGTCTGTGCAAGTAACCCAATCTCTCCAGGCCTCCACGAGAAGTTAGCTTACAGTCTATCGCAGTGGTGGCGAACCTATGGGGCATGTGCCAAGTGGGCTGTTTGTATCACTGAAAGCTCTAAAAGGTTCACCATCACTGGTCTCGAGTGCAGTAAAGAAGAGTCATTTTTGTAGGTTATTTCCTCTACAATGAATAGGGTGCTTGGCTTAGGGAACCAAAGCATTAACCAGAAATCGGGAGAGTTGGACTGCCTCTGGTTGTGTTTTCCATATAGCATATACTTTCTTTCTCTCTGTATTTCCTTACTGTAAAAATAGTGTGTGGTACTGCACAAATACTTAGAATTTTTGTGTTTTTATGAATAGGATAGAAAAGTAAATGAAAGCCAGGTACGTTGGCACACACCTGTAATCTCGACACTCCGGGAGGTTTGAAGCAGGAGATCACAAGTTTGAGCCCAGCCTGGGCAATTTAGCGACTCAGCAACACCCTGTCTCAAAAATTAAAAAAGGGCTGAGTACAGCTCAGTATAAAGGCCCTAGGTTCAACCCTCAGTACTGCAAAAAAAAAAAAAAAAAAAAAAAAAAGTTTTAAAATGGTTGTAGATTCTGACACAGGGCATTGTGAAAATACATTGTTCTTTACATTAATGCTCTGTACCTGGGTCGGCACACCTTTTCTGTAAGGTGTCTGTCACAGTCACTCACCTTTGTCATTGTTCTACAAAAGCAGCTGCAGACAGTAGGTGAGTGAGTGATTATGCTCGTGGCCCAGGAAAACATTATTCACAAAAACGGTGACGTTCAGACGGGGCCTGCGGGCCGTGGTTCCCAACCTGTGCTGTATGAACCGCTTGAATCCCTTCAGGGCTGTGTAGATCCACGTTCGTCGCCTTCTCCATCCTCCTATACCGAGGGTGTTCAAAATCATGTTTGTGACTGTCATGTATCCCTTCTCTCCCCTTCTCTTCTATAGAGGGACTATCTGGAATTTATATTCTGTCCCAAGGATAGCTGAACCGGTGTGGCTCGCCATGATGTCAAGCACTTTGGAAAAAACCCAGCTCTGCCAGCGCTTCCTTAAGGAGTTTACACTTCTAATAGAACACATCAACAAAAACCAGTAAGCCTCGACTCTCCGAGACTGTGCGCACGTTCCGCAGCCTGCGTGTACCCTGTGTAGCCGTGCCTGTCCTCTCATGACTAATGTGGCTGTGTTTTCTCCTGTTTCTCCAAGGTTTTTCGCTGCCTTACTTACTGCAGTGTTGACCTACCACCTGGCCTGGGTACCAACCGTCATGCCAGTCGATCACCCACCCATTAGAGCCTCCTCCGAGAAACGCGCCTCTCAGTCAGTGAGCATGCTGGCCAAGACGCATCCGTATAACCCTCTCTGGGCACAGCTGGGTTAGTACCTTATCTGACTATTGAGAGAATGAATGAAGGGGCAAAATGGGGAATGCTGGGAATAATCACTTATGCTGCTGTCCAGCCCTGTAACTCAGGGGTTGTCAGATTCCAGCAGCACCCCCCATCCAGTGTTAACAGTCAGAGATGTCTGCAGATGTTGCCAGAGGTCCTGAGGAAGGGGAGAAGGCAGCACAGCAAACCTTGACTGAGTATCCCTACCCTGGAGAAGGGCTTGAATGGGAGGAAATGAGGCAAAACAGAAACTAACGAGCCCGAGTCTCACCACCTTGTTGATTTCAGCGAAGTCAGAGGTCTTGTCTTTCACTGCCTCCTCGAAGTTAGTGTGGCATGTATTTCCTCACACCTCGTGTGTACCTTGGAGTGGTGCAGGAGGCAGCGCCTCCATGTGGTGTTGGGCTGTAGGGCCTGCGGCTTGTGAAGCTGGGCTTGCTGTCAGCTTCATGTGGATGAGAGCTGTACTCTGGGGCCTCGCACTCCCCACGCACCTGAGTGACAAAGTAAGATGCACACGTGTGCTTGTCCCAAACCTGTGCCACTGGCCGTCGTGGGGAATGGAGTGACACAAGGCACTCGGCTTTGGGAGCTCACGGTCTCACGGATTTGGTGGGTCCACGTTCACGTGACTTTAGAGCAGGCTGGCCACTGCTTGATGGGCGTGTGCAGGGTGCAGGAGAGAGAGGACTAGAGGAGGGGAGGACACAGGCCAAGGCCAACTGTGCTTTTGGCTCTGCGAGCAGCCACTTAGCCTCCCTGTGCCCCCGGGGAGTGGACCTGGGGCCACATGCAGCTAGGCTGTGCTCGGCACCGGCGACGGGCATGGTGGTGACAGGACTTCCTGCGAAGCCCTGTGAGGGCTCAACCAGTTGCGTGAAGCAGAGAAGGCCGAGCGTAGATCTGTGCAGCCCAGGGAGGGTGAGTGGGGAGCTTCCGTGTTTGACAGCATGTGTGTGGCCTCCTTTTTTTCCCACTAAGCGTAGTGAATCACAGTAAATAGGGAAGTGTAAGCTGCTGGGAATATGCCACTGATGCTGATGTGGCGGTCCAGCTTCCAAAGTAACAGAACGGCTGGGTGTGGTGACATGTGCCTGTGGTGTGCTCCGGGCTGGTGGCCCAGGGCTCTGTGACACTGCTTTGCCTCCCAGCGCATTGCCCCTGTCATGGGCACCAGCACAGGCAGCGTCAGAGTGGTTGCCGCATCTGTGTGCAAAGTGTGCTCAAGGCGGGTGCGGCCCAGTACTGGAGGAGGAGGTCCCTGTAAACCTGAAGAGAAGCAGCTTTTCTCTTTAAAAGAGGGTAGGAACGACTGATTTAAGTAAGTAGAAGTAAAAATAAGTCTGAAATTTCTTCTTTTTTCCCTAAGTTTAAATTGCATTTTTTGGGCTGGGGATATAGCTCAGCGGCACAGCGCCTGCCTGGCAAGCACAAGGTCCTGAGTTCGATTTCCAGTACCAAAAAAAAGAAAAAGAAAAAAATTTGCATTTTTTTCAGGATGTGGCGAGACTGTAAATCCGTTAAAAGAAAAAAAAAAACCTCACCATAACTACATATATATATATATATATATATATATATTATGTTTTGTTTTGTTTGAGACAGGGTCTTGCTATGTAGTTCAGGCTGGCCTTGAACTCACTATGTAGCCCAGACTAGCCCGGAGTTCTAGGCAGACCTCCTGCCTCTGCCTCCTGAGTGCTGGGATTACAGGCATGTGCCACCATGCCTGACTAGCTATATTTAAATAAACTATGAGCCAGATTTCACCAGAGAAATCAGAAAACATTTGAACTGGTGATTGTGGAGATGAAGGCGGTCGAAGGAGCAGCTTGTGTCACCCAGCCGCCTCCCAGCGCACCGTGCAGTCGTGAGAAGCGTGTTTGTGTCGCTGTGCAGCCCAGCCTCTTCTTCCTTTTTAAAAGCTGCACCCATGGAAACAAGGCGTCCACTCTCAAATTAGGGGCTTCATTAGCCTTGGACTCAAAAAGTTGCCTTCAAGTTCAGGATCCAGTAAATCTTTAATATTATGGGCCTGTTATTTTAATGATGTATTATTTTATGAAGTTTGTAAAGTAATAGCATTGTTTCCACACACATTGTTCTCATTGCTTTATATAGTCAATTATAAATTTTAATAACATTGCTTGTTTCGCTTTGTTCTCCTTATTCCTTACTTATTACACAATACTAAAGGTTATGTACATGTTAAAAGATAATGTTGCCATTCTGGGTGGCCTTTCCCTATGGCTTGTTATACCAGATTTTGGATGTATGGCATTGCTTCTTTATTAACATTGGAAGAATTTAACAAAAATGTCCCATACATTTCTGAAATGACTGTGATATCCTACAGCAATGAGCAGATATGAAAGGAAAGGAGCAAAATAAGATCCTGGTCAGGAAAGTTTCCTCATACAAAAACTTGCAGTATCCTGCTACAATTCTGAGTTCCTCCTTTAAGCTCTGGAACGGTTTCTTAGTCAGTCACAGAGTCCCAGCTGCTGGCTGGGGCCTGGTCTTTGAGGGGAGCGTTTCCTTTCCGTTCCTGCCTCCCTGCCCTGGAGCGTGCTGGGCACACCCTGGGGGGTGTCCTTCCGAGGCTGTGCTTCCGCACCGCTCTCTGGGGAGAGAGCCTTCTTGATGTTCTCATGACATGTTCTCAGCCTTCATCCAGTAACAGTTACTTGATCTGCTCTAAGACCCTTGCTGAGGGCCATCATGCTGTCACCTCTCTCTTAGGGATCTTTTCAGATTTTATTTCTTCCAGCATTCTGGTTATTTTTTTAACAGCTTCCAGCTCCAGCCTGGTTATGCAGAGACGTGAAAGAACTCTTTAACTCTTGGCGCGGTCCTTCCGGCCGTCAGCGTCAGCTCCTTACTGAGCCTGTCCGTGTTAGCATCGAAGTGCGCAGTGCAGCCTGATTACCACACGCACCACTCACATTATCGCGGCCGCAAAGGGGAGCTGGTGCTGCTGGTGGTTCAGTGGCACGTCCCCTTGGTCTTCCTCCTGGATGCTCCACGTAGGGCCTCATGGTCCCCGGGCCATTGGTAACCAGCCTGGCTGGACATAACTTAAGAGGACACTTTTTTCCCCTTAGAATTTTCATGTGAAGTAAAATTTCAGATTCATTATTCATGACTAAGTGATTTTTATTCTTGTTAATAAACTGCTTTTGCATTGAGAGAATTCTAAGCAGACCATCTTACTGAGTATTTTGAACCGATTCACTGCACATCAGTTTTGAAATGCTTGAATTTGGATTTCACCCCCAGGCTTCTTATCCTGGGATTCTCCTAACGGGTTCTTCTGGCCTCCGAGATGTTGCGTTTATCTGGTCGCCTGTCTGGCCTTGGGCACTCAGGCACAGGGAGGGCTGTGCACACGGCACCCTACCCCGCGCTGCACTGGTGTCTGGGCCTTCCCGCGGGCTCCCCAGCACAGAGGGATGTGACAGCAGGGTTGCTCCTGGAGTTTGGTGGCTGTGGAAGGGACTCTGGGTTAGGAATCCAAGTCACTGGTTTTGCTCTTGGAAAGGTTGACATGTCTGTGCATACTAACATGGGGGCTTTGTCTTGGCATCTGCTTTTTCTCTCTAGGTGACCTATATGGAGCTATAGGCTCTCCAGTAAGACTGACTCGCACCGTGGTGGTGGGGAAGCAGAAGGATTTGGTCCAGCGCATTCTTTATGTCCTGACTTACTTTCTCCGTTGCTCTGAGCTACAAGAGAACCAGCTGACCTGGACCGGGAAGCACAGTGAAGGTGACCAGGTTATCACTGGCAGCAAGATCGTTACAGCCTTGGAGAAGGGAGAGGTGGAGGAGTCCGAGTATGTGGTAGTTACAGTGAGGAGCGAGCCTGCTCTTGTGCCCCCTATCCTACCACCAATGACAGCAGAGAGAAGAGGACCTGGTCCCCCAGGGCTAGCTGGGACCCCCGATGGCACTGACACGAGAGACCTGGGTCCCAGACCTGACCGAGAAGGGAACAGCAGGCCACAGCAGAGTGCTGAGGCTTGCAGCATGGGGTTCCTGGGGCCAGCACTAGACAGCGCCTGGATCGCGCAGGGTGCATTTTGTGGGGATAGAGACAGTGAAGAAGCACCACCTCCAGCTGGCTCCTCAGAACCTCTCTGCTGTGAGGTTCCAGGGGCAGGAAGGAAAATGGACCCCCAAACTGTGCAGGAGGAGGTGAAGGAGGAGATGCCTAAGAAACTACCAGAGCGGTCCGCAGCCTGGCCGTGCCCCGACAGACATTCCTGGGAGGAGTCTCCTGCAGAAAAAGTCACGTTCCAGATTGGAAGCTCTGTCTCTCCAGAGTCTGACTTTGAAAGCCGCACCAAAAGCATGGATGAGAGGCTGAAGGGCTGTGCACAGCGCTCAGAGGCAGCTGACACCTTGGAGGCCAGTGCAGCCGCCAGCGTGCCCTGGGACCGGCGGGCCTCAGGGCTCTCCTCCAGAGCTGCCTTTCAGAAGGGTGTTGGCTGTCCTCTGGCCAGGCACTCTGGCGGGGAGGAAGGCGAGTCCAGCAGGAGCTTTGCTGAGGACAGAGGTGCTGCTGGGCGGTTCTGCCAAGCTACTAGCCCGCGGGTACCTCCTGGCCCCGCGGGAGCGGGGAGGAAAATGCTGGAGAAAACTAGGGCTTTGCACTTGAAAGACACAGAAGGACCTGCGCTGGTACCTGCTCTGGACAGGTGTGTTCCGCAGGACTCGGGCCTCATGGTGGCCGCCGATGTCCCCCGTGGGGATGCGGACAGGAAGGCCGGCTTCAGGGTTGAAGGAGACCTTCCCAGAAATGATAGCTCCGACAGCGCTCTTGGAGACAGTGACGACGAAGCGTGTGCTTCAGCTGCGCTGGACCTGGGCTGCAACAGTGACAGGACAGAGGGGCCCTTGGAAGTGGAGCTGCCTCTGCCAAGGTAATGCTGGCTGCTGGGAAACCGTGGGCTTGGGACCCTGGGCCAGCCTCCGGCCTGGTGCCCCGGTTGTGTTAGCTGCTGGGGCCACTCCACGTGAGTTCTTTTTCCCTCTAAGCACTGGAAGGTTCCCCATGTCGGTGCAGATGGCTTCCAGCCTGCCCTTTGTCTACGGACACTCGCTGGCTTAGCGAGGCTGAGCCCTCTGCGGGACACAGTTGTCTCTGTAGCTGCTGACATTGTGGGGAGCCACGGGTTGTGGTGGGAGTGGTGGCAGGGCCAGGTCGCTAAGCTTCTGTCATTGGTGGAAGCTAGACGCTGGCGGCAGAGGCCTCGCTTCCGAGGTGGTGGATTATGCAAGCTCACTGTGGGCCTCCCCCACATTGCGAGCCCCTGGGCAGCTGGGAAGCAGCACCTGTCCCGACCACTCTGTCAGCTCGATTGCTTGCTGTGCTGGCTGAGAGCAGTACGTGGAGATCTCTCTGCTCTCCCACGGGCTGAGGGTGCCCCACTTGCAGATGGGTCCCCTTCCTACAGCCAGACCCTCGGCAAGAGCCCCCCTCGAATCTTCTCGTTCTTTACCCTTTGAGGGAGTGTCTGGTGGGTGTTCAGTACGAGGTGCAAAACAAACTCATCAGCTGTGGCGATGTCTTCTCCCCATTTTTGAAGAACTCACTTTTGTTTCCCAGCCTCCTCCTTTTCCCACCGGCGATCTTACTGGAGGATTAGTGACATGGGCCTCCTGAATCCACCTTATTTACTCGTGTCATCAGGATTTGTGTTCCATCTGTAATGCTATTGGGAATTTTTTTTTTTAAGTGTACATTTTAATGGGCCGGATATTGTTTTAGGTCTCAGAGCATCAGCAACCCAAATGTAAGAAACTTTGGCCGCTCACTTCTGGCGGGTTACTGCCCCGCATACATGCCTGATCTGGTGCTTCATGGGACCAGCAGTGACGAGAAGCTGAAGCAGTGCCTGCTGGCTGACCTGGTCCACACGGTGCATGTAAGTGACCCACCTGGGGCTAGGCTGCCAAAGTGGCCAGCAAGGCTTTCAGGCTGACGGGCGTCCAGGGAGGGCTTGTTCCTAGAGATGCGGGCGGGGCTATCTGAACCAGCCGCGAGGCGCCAGGGACCAGCTGGAGGCAGACCGCGCGAGGCAGAGTGAGCGGAGGGGCCGGGTGCAGTGTGCAGGGCTGGTGCCGGCGGGGCTGCCTGCCCACCTCTCTCCTGTCCTCTGAGCCCGGCCGGGAGCCAGAGGGCAGGGCCACAGCCGATGCAGACGTAGCCCTGCAGTCCAGAGAGGTCAGCCTCATGGGGCTCAGAGCAGGACCGAGAAGGGGAGGAGCAGACCGTGGGGTGGAGGGGTAGCCAGCAAACAGTAAACAGCATGGGCGGTGACAGTTACAGGCCGTTGTAGTGAGGACTGAAGAGATGTTGCATGTGGCTCATTTTTATTCAGTCCTTACAAGTTCCTGGAAGTAATTTATTTGAACTGACTCGTCACTGAGTTCACTTGGGTGGCTGTGTAAAGATTAACAAGTCTCACTGGAAAACCCTTGTGGCTTCCATGAAGAACTCTTCTGCTGTCTGCAATGCGACAGGAGCTGAGCAGTCAAGGAAACTGTCAGTGTGATGGGCCTGTTTTTCATTGTGCTGCTATTGGGCAGATGTGCAAAGATAGATGTTTCGTATTAGAAACGCATCGTGTCTTGTGCGATAGGGAGAGTCCTCATTGCATTAGGAAAATGGGAATTTGACCTCCCTCCTCACCCGACAGGGTTTTTTTTGGCACGGTGGAACAGAAGGCATTGCATGTTTCTTTTTTTTGCCCTTGAGCATGTCCTCTGTGCAGACTAAACACACAGCAGACACCGGCTGCGCAGGCTGAGGTATTTCTGTGAAGTGGAAAGCAGACGTTCTCGCGCCCCCGCCACATGTGGAGGTGGAGAGAGGAGGCAGGCGGCTACCAGCTGGGGATGCCGCCAGTGTGGCAGGTGACCCAGATGTTACTGGCCCTGTGCTATGTGGTTGGGTGATCCTGGCTGAAGCAGTGCGGTTGCTTTTGTCTTCCTAAGTAGCATCACAGCTTACTTTGGTAGTCAGCACTCTCTCCCCTCCCAGTGGAGGAACATGCCCTCCTTGTCCGAGGCATCCTCAGTGGTGTGCAGTGCCAGGCAGCTCTGTAGACTGTGCCTTGTTCAGTAGTCACCGTGATGTTGGGTGGGGAATTGGAAGGCCTCCTCTCCTTCCCTCCCCTCCCTCCCGCCCTTTTGTGTGTGTGTGTGTGTGTGTCTTTTTGAGGCAGTTTTGCTTTGCAGTTCAGGCTGGCCTTGAACTCACTTTGTAGCCCAGGCTGGCCTCGAACTCGCAGTGATCCTCCTGCCTCAGCCTCCTGAGTGCTGGGATTACAGCCGTGCGCCACCATACCGGGCTCATTTCCTTTTCTTTCAGCACCTTGTGTTTGTATCGCAGCATGCGAAACCTGTGGGTGTTTTCTCCTGCTCTGCTGTCAGTGTTACTCACTGGACCTCTCTTCAACATGGCCTTGTCTGCTGCTCCTGATGGAGGCACGAGGAGAATGTGTGAGCTGTCCTCGGGCACACGGAGCCTTTCGGCTGGCGATTTGCCCAGCTGCCCTGCACCTACTGGCTAACCATGAAGAAGGGATAACCTAGGGACTACTAGCCCTCCTTGAACTTATCTGTGAGACCATTCAGGAAACATTCTCACATTTTCTGTGGGCCGGCAAGTCCCAGTATCTCAATATTAGATTTTCACTGTGACCATCTGGCTCTTTAATTCTTAGATTTGAAAAAACAAAACCATGTTGTGGTATCATTCCTCCTAAAACTTTTCCATATTTCATTTTCCTTTTTTTTTAGAAGAGTATTTTCTCACTGTAGTGTTTCTCATTTCTTTAAACTATGCAGTCACTCTGAGAAATTGACAGTTATTAAGCATAATAACCTATATTGTGTCAAATTGTGGATATATCCAAAGTGCAGCCATGCCTGGGTGTTAATAGGAAATTGTGAAGGGCTCATAAAAATATCTTCAGAAGTTCAATACATTCAGAATATATCCAGTTAGCATCAGTGGGTTTCTAATTTCACTTGACACGTTCATTATTGTCATAGTGAATTTTCTTTTGAAGTAGTGTTCCATGTAGATTGCCTCTCAGACTGGCACTCTGGTCTGGAGCACTTTTTTTTTTTTTTTAATTAAAGAAAAAGCTTTCTTTTCTTTTTTTTTTTTTTTAAGTAAAACAAATACTATCAAATTTATTCTTTCCTTCCTATCCCCTAATATTTATTTTCAGATTAAAATCAAAGTGATTTTGCTTAATGGAGCTTACATTCTAGTAGAGGTGACAGATGGAAATAAACTGATAATTTATAATATGTCATTTCTAAGAAGAAAAATAATGTAGAGCAAGGGGCTAAAGAGTCCTGTGTGTACCTCACTTTCTTTTTTTTTTATTAATTAATTTATTATTTTTTTTAAGACAACAAGTAAACATTCTTATGTATTAACAAACTCAAGAATTAGAGAATGTACAAATACCTTTTGGAGAAAAACATTATTCAGTGTAGGATTAAGCCATGTAAAAGCTAGGTAAAAATAGAAGACTAAGGAATGGAATAGTCACAGTGAAACTGCATTTTCATACTAGGGAGACAATACGATGTTTACAAATGTGCGTCCGGTTTGTTTCACTTGTGAGTATTTTCTCGAGTTGCATCCATTTACCTATAAAAGTTTCCAGTTTATCTTTCTTTATGGCTGAGTAGTACTCCATTGTATAAAAGTATCACATCTTTTTTATCCATTCCTCGGTTAATGGGCATTTGGGTTGTTTCCACGATCGAGCTATTACAAATTGTGCTGCTATAAACATGGGTGCACATATATCGCTGTGGTACGATGTTTTTAATTCTTCTGGGAAGATGCCCAGAAGGGGAATAGCTGGATAAAATGGGACCTCCAACCCTAGTTTTTTTGAGGAATCTCCACACTGATTTCCACAGTGGCTGTACCAGTCGACCCTCCCACCAGCAGTGGAGAAGGGTTCCTTTTTCCCCACAGCCCCTCCAGCATTTGTTATTAGTTGATTTCTTGATAACAGCCATTCTTTCTGGGGTGAGATGGAATCTCAGTGTTGTTTTACTTTGCATCTCTCGAATGACTAGTGATGTTGCACATTTTTTTGTATATTTATTTGCCAATAGCTGGCAAACATTTTTTCCCACATTGTGGGTTGTCTCTTCACTCTGTTGGTGGTTTCTCTTGCTGTGCAAAAGCTTTTTAATAAGATGAGATCCCAGTTGTTGATTCTTTGTGATGCTTCCTGTGCCATTGGGGTTTTATTCATAAAGTCTTTGCCTACACCAGTGCCTTCAAGAGTTTTACCTGTTCTATTTTCCAGGAGATTTAATGTTTCTGTTTTAATATTTAGATCTCTGATCCATTTTGAATTTAGTTTAGTGCACGGTGAAAGATATGGGTCTAATTTTAATCTTCGGCATGTGTAGAGCCAATTTTTCCAGCACCATTTATTAAAGAGGCTTTCTTCCAGGGAATGTGTTTGGCACCTTTGTCAAAGATGAGGTGGCTTAGTATGTCTGGAGTTGTTTCTGCATCTTCTAACCTATTCCATTGATCTTTGGGTCTGTTTTTTTGCCCATACCATGCTGTTTTTATCACAGTAGCTTTATAGTATAATTTCAAATCAGGGATTGTGATGCCCCCTGCCTTGTTTTTGTTGCCCAGAATTGCCTTTGCTATTCTAGGTCTCTTCTGGTTCCAGGTGAATTTTAGGATTGTTTTCTGTAATTCTGTGAGATATGTTGTTGGAATTTTGATCGGAATTGCATTAAATCTGTATAACAATTTTGGAAGTATGGCCATTTTCACTATGTTGGTTCTTCCGACCCAAGAGCAAGGGATATCTTTCCATTTTCTGATATCCTCTTCAATCTCCTTTTTCAGAGTACTGTAGTTTTCAGTGTAGAGGTCTTTTACCTCCTTTGTGAGATTGATTCCTAGGTATTTCATTTTTTTGGATGTTATTGTGAAAGGTGTAGTTTCCCTAATTTCTCTTTCAGTGAGTTTGTTATTCATGTACAAGAAGGCTATTGATTTTTGAGTGTTGACTTTGTATCCAGCTACACTACTGAATTTGATTATTAAATCTAGCAATTTTTTAGTGGAGTTTTTGGGGTCTTCTACGTAGAATATCATGTCATCTGCAAATAATGATAATTTAACTTCTTCCTTTCCAATCATTATTCCTTTTATTTCTTTGTCTTGTCTAATTGCTCTGGCTAAAGTTTCCAGGACTATGTTGAATAAGAGTGGGGACAGTGGACATCTTGTCTTGTTCCTGATTTTAGAGAGAAGGCTTTCAGTTTTTGTCCTTTTAGTATGATATTGGCTGTTGGTTTGTCATAGATAGCTTTTATCAGATTGAGGTAAAGACCATCTATTCCAATTTTCTGTAGGGTTTTTATCATGAATGGTGCTGGACTTTGTCAAAAGCTTTTTCTGTATCTATTGAGATGATCATATGATTTTTATCTTTGGTTCTGTTAATATGGTGTATTACATTTATTGATTTATGTATATTGAACCATCCCTGCATCCCTGGGATGAATCCAACTTGGTCATGGTGTATAATCTTCCTGATTGTTTGCTGCATTCTGTTTGCCAGTATCATATGGAGGATTTTTGCATCTATGTTCATTAAGGAGATTGGCCTGTAGTTCTCTTTCTTAGTTGGGTCCTTCTCTGGTTTTGGTATCAGGGTAATGCTTGCTTCCAGGAATGAATTTGGGAGTATTTCTTCCCTTTCCATTTCATTAAAGAGTTTGAGAAGTAGTGATGTCAGGTCTTCTCTAAATTTCTTGTAGAATTCAGCAGTGAATCCATCAGGGCCTGGGCTTTTCTTTGTTGGGAGGTTTTTAATTACATCTTCAATTTCAATGATTGTTATTGGTTTATTTAGGATTTTTATATCTTCTTGGTTGAGCTTTGGTAATTCATATGTATCTAGGAATCTGTCCATTTCTTCTACATTTTCCATCTTATTAGAATACAAGTTTTCAAAGTAGGTATAGATGATCTTCTGGATTTCTGCAGGATCCGTTGCGCTATTACCCTTTTCATTCTTTTTTTTTTTTTTTTTTTTTTTGTGGGTACCGGGGGGTCGACCTCAGGACCTCGCGCGCCAACAGGCACCCGTGCCGCTGAGCGATATCACCGGCCCCTTTTTCTTATGTGGGATCCGGGAGTCGAACTCGGGCCCTCGCGCTTGCAAGGCAGGTGCTTACGCCGCTGAGCCATCTCACCGGCCCACCCTTTTCATTCTTAATTGTGTGGATTTGAGTACTTTCTTTCCTTTTTTTAATAAGGTTGGGTAAGGGTTTGTCGATTTTATTTAATCTTTTAAAGAACCAACTCTTTGATTTGTTGATTCTTTGTATTGTTTTTTTAGTCTCCAATACGTTAATTTCTGCTCTGATCTTTATAATTTCCTCCCTTGTACAAGCTTTTGACTTAGCCTGCTCTTCTTTTTCTAGAAGTTTGAGGTTCACCATTAGGTTGTTTATTTGTGCTTGCTCTGTTTTCCTGATACAGGTATTTAATGCTATTAATTTCCCTCTTAGGACTGCTTTCATTGTATCCCATAAGTTCCGATATGTTGTACTGTTGTTATCATTCAGTTACAGAAACTGTCTAATTTCTTCTTTAACTTCATCTGTGACCCATTGGTTGTTCAGTAGGGTGCTATTTAATTTCCATGTGTTCAGGAAGTTCTTGTGGTTTCTTTTGCTATTGATTTCCAATTTCATTGCTCTATGGTCTGATAATATGCGTGGGATAATTTCAATTCCTTTGCATTTACTTAAGCAGGTTCTATGAGCTAGTATGTGGTCTGTTTTGGAGAACGTCCCATGTACAGCTGAGAAGAATGTGTATTCTGATGTTGTGAGGTGGAACACTCTGTAGACATCTACTAAGTCCATTTGTTCCAAAGTTTGGTTCAGTTCTAATATTTCATTGTTGATTTTTTGTCTAGTTGATCTGTCTTTTTGTGTCAGTGGAGTATTGAGATCCCCCAATATAATTGTATTAGTGCTTATTTGATTTTTCATGTGCATTAATATTTGTTTTATAGAGTTGGGTGCACTGGTATTTGTTGCATATATATTTATGATCATTATCTCTTCCTCTTGGATTGTTCCCTTTACAAGGATGTAGTGACCTTCTTTATCTCTTTGTATCATTCTTGGCTTGAAATTCACTTTGTCTGCAAAAAGAATAGCTACCTCTGCTTTTTTCTGGGTTCCTGTCACATGGAGTATTGTTTTCCATCCTTTGACTTTCAGTCTATGAATTTCTTTTTGAATTACATGTGTTTCTTGTATACAGCATATTGTTGGATCTTGCTTCTTGATCCAATTTGCCAGTCTGTGCCTTTTGATTGGTGAATTGAGACCATTAACATTGATGGTTAAAACTGATATGTATTGACTTATCCTTGTCATGTTATTTTCCTGTTGTTGGCTCCCCCTTTTTATTTATTTATTTTTTTTCTCTCCCTCTCTTTAATTGTTTGCCCTGCCTGGTAGATTCCTTCTGTTGGGGTTTCTGGAGTTGTAGTTCTTGTTATCCCTTTCTAGAATGTCCTTCAAAACATTTTGGAGTGCTGGTTTGGTGGTTATAGATTTTCTCAGATCTTCTTTGTCATGGAAGTATTTTATTTCTCTGTCAGTTTTGAAAGATAGTTTTGCGGGGTACATCAATCTGGGTTGAAGGTTGTTTTCCTTTAGAACTTGAAATACATCATTCCAAGCTCTTCTTGACTTGAGGATTTGTGCTGAAAAGTCCGCTGTGATTCTGATGATTTGTTTCTTTTCTCTAACAGATTTTAAGATTCTACTCTTATGTTGAATTTCTGGGATCTTGACTATGATATGTCTGGCTGAAGATTTTTTTTGATCATGGCTAATTGGAGTTCTATAAGCCTCACCTAACTGAACGTCAAATTCTTTTTCTCTACCAGGGAAATTTTCTGTGATAATGTCTGTGAACAGTGTTCTGATGTCATTTATGCTATCTCCTGCTTTTTCATTGACTCCAATCAATCTTAAGTTATTCTTCTTTGCATCATCTAGCAGCTGCTGGATTAATTTTTCATTGTCCCTTGCTATTTTTAAGAATTCTTTCTTTTCATGATCACTAATTGCAAGTCTGTCTTCTATATCTGAGATCCTGTCCTCACATTGGCTTAATCTGCTACAAATACTTTCAATGGAATTTTTGTTCTCCTGGATATGTGCTTGAATCTGCTTTATGGATTCCATTTCTTTCCTATGCTGAGCGTTCATGGCTTCCATCATTTTCTTCAGCTCATCTATTTTTTTGTCTGTGTCTACTCTAGCATCCTTAAGCATGGTCTTCATTGTGGACATTATCTCTGCAGTTATCTGAGAAATTATTTCTGATTTAAATTTTTCCAGAGCCTCATTCAACTGCTTTGTTGTTACCACTTGAGAGATGTCAGGTGGGTGGCTTTCGGTTTGTCCCACCTCACTGCCCCCTGGGTTTGCCTTTGGTGAGCTGGATGTGTGGGGTTGCATCTTGTTTAAGTGTCGTCTCATTTTCTTTTCTTTCTTTAGTTTAATTCCTGGGGTGATGTTTGTAAATTACCTATGGTAGGTTGCTTTATTCCTAGTGTTTCAAACTCTTAGGAGATGACTACTTCTCTGAGGTATCTTCCAGGTGTAGCTTATTTTTGGGTTTTGAGCCTGTTGCAAGATCCTACCTCTTCAATTTATTGGAGATATGAAGTTGCTGCCTGTTTGGCCCAGTCCTTGGTTCTTTGGTTCTGTGCCACAGTATTTTCTGTGATCCTTAAACAATCTCAGTCTTGGAATACCAGGAAGAAAAGCGCCAGTCAGTGTGTCCTTCACAGCCGCTGCTTCTCTGCACTGCCGCTTCTTGCGTTCCTCTGCGGAGGCCCCCAGGGGCGCCGGGAGTCACCGCGTGTCCGCAGATTTGAACTGCTTCTCTCGCGCCGGGATTCCCGACGCAGGGAAAAGGTGCCGGTGGCCACCTCCTTCTTCTTTGTTGGAGTTCTCTCTTCACTTTCTCCGTGGGCCCCGAACTGCGCTTCAGATCTTTCCTGGGTCCAGGGGAGCCACTTCCCTCTTTCTTGTCCTCCTCTAGTCACTATATTCCAGTGTCTGGATGGCGACTTTTGGAGAGGTCCACTGCCTGTTTCTTACAGATCCGCCATCTTTTTCCCAGAAAAAGCTTTCTTTTCAACTTCCATTTACAAATATTTGTAGAAAATAAATTAGTTTTTTAAAAACAGGTTATTGAATTTACTGTTCCATAAAGCATAGTGATGATTTAAATTTTTGAGACCGTTGCCTGAGAAGGAAGCAAAGATCCAAGAACAGGCACGTGGCCAGAGTTAGAGCCGCAAAGAATAGCTTGCGGAGAAGGAGAGGATTGGGATAAATCACGTTATCATTCCATGCTTTCAAAACCCATCTTTTGGACATAAACAGTTTTCAGTGTTTGTGCCAGACTTCATCAGGCTTTGGTGTTCGTCATTCTCTTTAAAGAAGGATTTCTGGGGCCGGTGAGATGGCTCAGCGGCTTAAGCGCCTGCCTGGCAAGCGCGAGAGCCCGAGTTCAACTCCCGGAACCCACATACGAAAAAAGGGGCCGGTGATATCGCTCAGCGGCACGGGTGCCTGTTGGCGCACGAGGTCCTGAGGTCGACCCCCCGGTACCCACAAAAAAAAAAAAAAAAAAAAAAGAAGGATTTCTGATGACCGTTTCAAAGCAGTCGATTTGGGCCGTCGATGTGTTCTCCAGTCCTTGCTGACCAGGACGGTGAGCTGTTTTCCATGGTGTGCACTTCGTAGCCACAGGGACGGAGTTTCTTCTCTGAGCCGAGGATTCACATCTAGAGCTTCTAGCGCTGACCTTCCATTTGTACTTCTCTCATCCAAGTCTCCTATGAAAGAAAGATACATCAACTTCATATCATTTATTTCCATTTTTTACTGCTTTTTACATGTAAAGATTCAGTTCTTTAAATATTTGAACACGTGTTCTTGTTTAGTTCGTACACTACTTCTTTTCTGTTATTTGGACTCTTTCCCTGCTTCCTAATGTGTAAGTTATACAGCTGCCTTAAATTAGTCTAAAGAATATTGTTTCGTATTTTTTCTGCCACATCCAAACATCCATTCCCTCCTCTGTTTTCCTTGTGACTCTGTATGGGGAGAGGGGAGGGGATGGGGCTGAGGGGAGCACTCACAGCCTGCACAGTCAGTGGCACCCTGCCTGTGACCCCGCTAGCCTTTATCTCCAGAGTCCTTTCTGCTTGTTGGGGTCACTGACCTGTGAGGTAGAGTAGGGCAGTGGAACCATGGCACTGAGGCAGGGCTGATGGTTGGGTTGGAGTCCTGAGTCCTGTTACATCACCACTCAGTCACTGATAATCTTGAATAAATTGACTGGCATCTCTAAGCCTAAACATTGTCTTAGTTACTTTTCTGTCATTGCTGAGACAAAATACCCAACATCCAAAGCTAACGGGGGAAAGGTTTATTTAGCTCACAGTTTGTAGAGGTTTCAATTCTGGCTCCAAGGCAGGGTGGCTTGGCAGAGGGGCATCCCAGTGGAGAAACACGTCATGGTGGCAGAAGGAAGCAAAAGCAAGCAAGCAAGGAGGAGACAAGACTTTCAGTCCTTTATGTTGTATGCAGGCTACCTGCCCTAGGGCGGGGGTAGCACTCACACCATTAATCCCAGCCAGAACTATGCCAAACCAATCAGTGGACTGATTTACTAATCACATGCCCTTAATCCCAGCATCACCACCATAGATCCAGCCATCTCTGAAAAAGCCCTATGACCACATGAGGCTTTCGGGGGATGTCTAGACACAAACCTAACAAACATGTTTAGAGAAATGGGTGAAATACAATCTACTGGTTAAGAGCTGACTTCTGAAGATCTGAGGTGTAGTTCACCCCAGTGGCTTTGTAGCCCGGGGTCAAGTTCTTTAATTTCCTAATCTGTAAAATGAATAATACTGGTGTTATAGGTTTGGTTTGAAGATTCTGTGAGATAATCCAAATGAAATTTTTTTTCTGTGTTTTGTGGATATTTTATTTATTATTTATTTATTTTATTTATTTTTTTAAAGACAACAAGTAATCATTCTTATGTATTAACAAACTCAAGCATTAGAGAATGTACAAATACCTTTTGGAGAAAAATATTACTCAGTATAAGATTAAGCCATGTAAAAGCTAGGTAAAAATAGAAGACTAAGGAATGGAATAGTCACAGTGAAACTGCATTTTCATACTAGGGAGACAATACGATGTTTACAAATGTGCATCCGGTTTATTTTGCTTGTGAGTATTTTCTCCAGTTGCATCCATTTATCTATAAAAGTCTCCAGTTTATCCTTCTTTATGGCTGAGTAGTACTCCATTGTGTAGAAATACCACATCTTTTTTATCCATTCCTCGGTTAATGGGCATTTGGGTTGTTTCCACGATCTAGCTATTACAAATTGTGTTGCTATAAACATGGGTGCACATATATCGCTGTGGTACGATGTTTTTAATTCTTCTGGGAAGATACCCAGAAGGGGAATAGCTGGGTCAAATGGGACCTCCAATCCCAGTTTTTCGAGGAGTCTCCACACGGATTTCCACAGTGGCTGCACCAGTCTACACTCCCACCACCAGTGGAGAAGGGTTCCTTTTTCCCCACAGCCCCTCCAGCATTTGTTATTGGTTGATTTCTTGATAACAGCCATTCTTTCTGGGGTGAGATGGAATCTCAGTGTTGTTTTCATTTGCATCTCTCGAATGGCTAGTGATGCTGAACATTTTTTCATATATTTACCAAATGAAATGTTTAGCCTAGTGCCTAGCACATTACTGAATGCCCAGTAAATGTGAGCTGTTAACATAAGTGAAAGTGCTTTGTAAATGATAAAGTAATACAACGTGTTCTTAACGTGGAGAGCAAAATGACGGCCATTATTTTAGTGACGTGAAGTTGCCACCAGAGTTCAGAGAGTTTAACAGATGTACTTAATGCTGGCCTGGCTGCTGGCTGGTGTGTCAGGCCCAGGAAGCGCTGCAGGAGACGTCCGGGTAGAACCGGCTCCACGCACGCACTCAGGGCTCGGACGCCTGCCCCGCCTCTGCCGGAGGTGTTGGGAGGAGCAGCTCAGACCCTGTCGTGTGGGGTTGTCAGGGCCAAAATTAGCACCACGTTTAACATTTTCTTCTTTTAAAATTATGTTTCAGGGTTTCAAGCATTTTACAAAATAGTCTCTAAAATGAAGTAACAGTTGGATACAGCAGCCTCTTCCATTTAATTTTAAGAGCAACAACAGATTGACTCCAGAAATATCATGCAGGAATCAGTAGCAGGATCAGGAGCTTTGCTAAAAGCCTGCTGTGATGTATGCTCATGAATACCTAATCAGCCCATTCAGGGTAGTCAGCCAGTAAGACTACAAAAGAACGGCAAGTCCTGTCAAAGGGTCGATCAGTACTTAAGTAGCACTGATAACGTTGCATGTCTGGGGCAGCAGCAACCTTGAAATCAGCAGGTTGTGAGGCAGTGAGGCAGTGACCGTGTGGGATGTGGGACGTGGGACACGCCTGCAGCTCAGAACCTGCATGGGCTCCTGACGCCTGGGGCTGGGAGCTCTTTCTTGCCTGTTGCCCTGGTGCAGCGCCGTCTTGGGTGGAGAGCCGCTTGTGGAGGTTTCTGGAAGTATGAGATTTGACCTGCAGCTGGGTTTTGGTGACCAGTTTTTTTTAAGTGATACAGAATGGAACTGAAATTGTCACAGCTGACTGGGATAACTGTTCAGTGGGAACTTTCTACTGTGTGTGTATACGCAGTGTTCACTGTACACGCGCTCGTGCGAGTCAAATGTCTCCCACCAGGGCTGAAGATGCTTTGAAGCAGGCGGTGGAGCCTTATTGTTTCTATCCCCAGTACGCCTAGAAAGTGATGGTCGACGTCAGCTGACTGCCCCCACGCTGGGTGTAGGGTGTGCGTGTTTACTATTACAAGTGAAGCTATGCTGGGCAGTGCCCCGCTCGCTTCTGAGGAGAGACGGCAGGTGGTCTTCCTCTTTTTAAACGAGAGAGGGTGATGCATTTAGACATGATGCTTATGGCTCTTTGTGTCCATTTTCTTTATCTAAAGGAGAATAAAAGCTTATTTTAGGTCTCTTAAACTTTGTCTTTTGTATTGTGTCAGAATTAAACAAATGCCTAATTTTGATGTTTTCTCCAATGTTGATGTTTTCCCAATTTTTTCACTACCTGCTAGATACTTGGACATCTATGCCATTTTTTGCAAAAAGCTGTCAACTGTCTCTTATTTTATTTTGAGGTCACATACATCCTCATCTAACTCTATTCTCATGACCCTTTTTGTCCTTGAGCACCTTTCGACAGCTTCAGACTGTGAACACAGCCTGACAGCTCGGCCATTCCAGAGCTGCACCTTGACCTTCAAGGTGCAAAGGCTAAATTTGGGGGTCAGGCCAGTGAGCCTACAAGCACCAGAACGCCCGGCCAGTGCCTCCCCAGACATCTCACCACCCCTTTCCCTGTACCCCCAGGCCTTCATGCAAAAGCCCGGCCCATTGTCAGGACACTGCACGTGAAAAACAGAGGGAATCATTGTGTGCCCGACAAGGAGAAACCAGACCAGAGCAGTGAGGTGGGCTGGTGCAGCTCAGCCCTCTAGGACCTCATTCTGGATGCAGGCCCTAGGAATTGGATGTTGTGGTTCTGAGATTCACTCCAGGGTAAGAGATGTAATCACCCACACACCAAAGGCTGAGGACTGGGAATTGAGCCCTTCGCCTACGCCTGGAGCTTCAAAGAGCTATTCTTCCGTGAAAAGGGGATAGAATGCTCCAGAGAATAGAAGGAAAAAAATGGAAGCAAAGCTTTTGTAAATAAGGGGGGAAAGAGGGGTTGAAGGGAGGGGAGGGGATTGGGGAAAAAAAAGAAAAAGCAAAATATATCATGTACAGGTACAAATTCCCTATGATGAATATTATCATGTATAGCTAAAATATACACACACATACAAAAAAACTCCAGACATAAACAGGGAGGCAGCAAAGAAACAGGGTGGAAATGTGGGAGGAGGAAAATAAAGTCACCCAGGAGAAATCAAATCCCAAAGCTGTGTGTAGGTTTCAGGCCTAGATTTGTTCTACCCAGGTGACTTGAGAATCCCTGCCCAGGAAATAAGCATAAAAACCAGAACAGAGAAACCTTGAGGGAAGACTGGCAATAGGAGGCACGCTCCTTTAGATGCACAGCCAGAAGCCCCTAGTATAGAGAAGAAAGGAAAAAAGAGCTCCAACGTGATCGGCCTGCATTCAGGAACTGCAAACCGCGCCCTGGGACCTGGAGACCACGGGGGGCTGCGTACACCAACACCAGCAGCGGGTTGCATTCTGCACACACAATACTGTTTAAAGTGTTTATCGTGAACAAAGGAAGGGGTGGGACATAAAAGAGAATGGGATAATGGAATAAATGATTATTTAGATTTATATTAAAAAAAAAGAAATTTCTGCTATTGAAAAATAGAGTCATTGAAATCAAAACATCAGGGATTAAAGGGCCAAGCAGGTTAAATACTAAAGAAAATCAGAATTTGTGAAATGGAAGTTCAATATAAAACCACCTTTCTGAATGCAGCTCTGAGGAAAAAAATAAATATGGAAAATCAAGTAAGAAATGAGCCTGGAATGAAAAAATTTTATAGCACATTCAGATGGAGAGAACAGGGAAAACAATATTTAAAGAATGATAGAAAAATTTCAGATTAAAAAAGCACACAGACTTCCACATAGGGTAAATATAAACAAATCCATACTTAGCAACTAGATACAGAATGCAGAAAACTCTTGAGAAGCAGCAGCTACAGCCGTGACGCTGTCTTCACGGAGTTTGAGTTCTGACAGGACGCGGACAGCAGTAAGGAATCGCAGAGCACTGTGCCCAGGGGCAAGTGTGGCCAGGCGGCGCTGCCCGTGCTGGGCCGTGGGTGCGGTGGAGACGGACGCAGGCGAGGGGACCCGAAGGCCCGCCGGCGGCTGGGCTCCGGAGTGCCTTCTGGGCCAGCCCGGCCACCACAGGAGGGTCTGTTACCGGCGTGTAGTAGAAGTTTCTAGATGACTGTGTACTTGAGACTGTGAAGAACGGTGGTGAAGCTGGATGTGGTGGCTCCTGTGACCCCGGGCAGACAGGAGATCAGGCCGGAGCAACTCAGCGAGACCGTCTAAAAGGAAAACGTGAAAAGAGCCGAGGCGTGGTTCAGTGGCAGAGCGCTCGTCTGGCATGTGCAAGTCCTGGTTCCGTCCTCACACTGAGAGAAGGCGATAACCGAGTTTATTTTCCCTGGACGTGAGCTGAAGGGTTTTTGTTGGTTCGTGTGTATTTTTAAAGACGGGCAATCTCCACGCACACCTGTGGTCTTTTCGTGGGGCCCGTTGGCATCCAGAACCCAGTGCTGCCTCCCACGGCTACACCTCCAGCGCGAGGCCGTGGGCGCAGTTAGTCGGTAGAAGACGACGAGGGGCGTCTGAGGCCATTCAGCAGAGCAAGTGCTGAGAAAGGGAACTTTACTGCATTAATCATCACATCTTCTTTGCATGACTAATTAAAGACCTCTCTTGAAGCTACAGAAGGCTACTGTTAATAAGTCACGATGCTGTAGCAGCAGACAGTGGGATCGTTACAGGAAGGTGTTTTGTCAGGTAGCATACTCTTATTGCAGTACGGTTTAATAAAATATGAAACTCACCGGAATTCTTTAAAATGACTAACAATTTGACATTGAATAAGGCCAAAGAATCTTGTGTTTTTCTTTTTAATCTAGATTATCCCAAAGAAAAACCAAATGTATAGGGGAGTATTTTCATTTACTTACTTTCAGTTACATAACTGTTCAGTCTCAGACTAAAAAAATAAATAAAAAGGGCTGAGAATGTAGCTCAGTGGTAAAGCACTTGCCTAGCACGCATGAGGTCCTGAGTTCAGTCCTCAGTATCCAAAACTGTGTGACAGATCTCAGTATTTAACAACTTCTACCATTGCAGTGTGTCTAGTACGAAAAAGGATTAAAAAGAAGCATACATGTAATTCAGTTTTCCTCTGTGTATTGTGGTTCTGTAGGTGCCTTAAACGCAGAACATTTCATAAGAGAACGCGAATTCGTTACGGGGGCGTGGACATGTGCCGGTAGGTGCTTCTGTCGCAGATGAAGCCTGGTGTTCTGGATCGCAGACATCCTTACATTCTACGAGCTTAGACGTTGCCTTACACTGCAGAGCACAGTGTATTTAACTGGCCTCTCGGACGGGCTGCATTTCCTTTGGAAACGCCCAGAAAGGTCTCTGGGGCTCCGGGAGCTCCAGCTGCAGCTCGCTGACCCTCAGAAGTTCAGGCCTGGGCAGCCGTGGCAGCCTGCGGCCCTGGGCCCCGGAGTGGTAACCAAAGTGCCTGCTGGTGGCATCTTTCTCTCCCCAGCCATCGCTTCGTTTTCTTGACAATTTAAACGTCCACTTTTTTTCTTTAAATGGTGTTTGTTCTTCAGCAGATGAGTAGGTGCTAAATGGTGTCATTTACACGGAGGCCGTTGGCCTTCTCTGTAGAAATGCTGAGAGCTGTGGTAGGTATTTCATTGTCTGAGAATGCGTGATTCTTGGCGTGTTCTTAAAGGAGCTCTTCTGAGAATGTTTGGCTGGTTCTTTTTTGTCCCTGGAGCATGCTTCCATAAGAGCTAGCCGTTCCAGGGCCCGGGGATTTAGCTCAGTGGCACAGTGCCAGCCTGGCAAGTGTGACGTCCTGGTACCCAAAAAAACAAACAAAAAGCTGCCGTTCCAGTGCCGTTAGGGGACACAGGATGCGCCCAGTGCTGTCGTCTGCGTGTCCTGACTCATTTCCCATTCGTTCAGTGCGCGTTCGCAGGGGCCCGGTCCTGTGCCGGTGCCGAGGACGCAAAGCAGTTTCAGTGGCTGGGCTCCCAGCACGCGGTCAGCGGCTCAGCTGTGCCCGTGGCCTTCAGTCTGCGGAGTCTCCCCGTCAGACTCTGCCCTTCGCTCCAGTGACGTACAGGCGGCTTGTGCCTGCTTTCCAAGGTTGTTTTTTTTTTTGCACATTTTCTCACCTAGTTACTTTTTAAATAATGGAACTGACTTCTCTGCCCTTCTCGTTACCGTATGAAGAACTACAACTTTCTGGTGTAGCCCATGCTTGAACCTTCTGACCCTAAGCTCCCTAGTCCGCCATTGCCCTTCTTTCTGTGGTTCGTTGCTTACAGTAAAGCCCTTCGTGTTGCTGGTGGCACCACATCATGTGTGGTCTCCGGATGAGGAGGCCGCTGGCTTGGAACTGTCCTGCCACTGCAGCAGAGAAGTAATTTAGAAAGAAGACTGGATTCGGCTGGAACCTGGGGCCCAAATTATCTACTGTGATTAAAGGTGGGGGGCAGGAGAGAGAGAGAGAAGCAGGCAGGCTGGATTTTACCATGGCGGATGACTGGCACACATTGAGCTTCCTGTGTGTGCTTGCGGGTGGCCAGTGATGAAGAGAAGGTCTGTTATGTTAATATGCTGTGGCATCACCAGCGCACTGTGAATTTCTGACAAAAGCAAAGCAGTCAAGGGGCTTGAGTTCAAAACATGAATATTTTAAATCTCCAAATTTCTGTTTTCTTTATTCATAAGGACCATGCACATTGATAGCAATGATAGCAATTGATATCTTACTGTCATCTTTCTGTGAATCTGTGACACCCTGATTAAGCAAAAAGTTGTGGGAACTTGGAAAAGAAAGTCACAAAGGCCCAGTGTGTGCGTGTGTGTGTGATGTTGGAGACTGAGCCGAGGTCCTCTGTCTACACGGCTGTCCGTTCTGTGCATGTGTGCGAAGATGAGGATAAGCAGGTCATACTCGAGAAAACCTTGTACTATTCTGTTAACAAATCTACATAGTGATAACCATCTTGGGAAGTGGAGCCTCATTAATTCAAAAATATGTTTTTTGAAATTCTTTCATTTTCATGTTTAAGAATATTTGAATATATGCTTAAACAAATGGTGGAGCATTAGGTAGATTTTGTCTGATTGCTGTTCTTTTCAGTGGGAAAACTATAAACCTTGAAAGTTTCCCCCTTGAAAATAGCATAGGTGGTAATAAAAGTGTTGGTCCCAATGCATCTTTGGTTTCTGTTTGCAGCTTTCCAGCTACTTGTGTGAGATACTGTGTTAGATATCGTAAGTTGTTTATCTGTTTGGGTTCTTTGTTGTAAGGAGCAGAAACCAACTCTTACTAATGTTCGCTGAAGGGGCTTTATTGGAAGGATCTTGGGAATCCGTAGAATTGATGAGAGCGGAGTGAAGGGCTTGGAATAGACAGCAAGCAGGCAGCTCTGGACCAGCCCAGGGAGCGCGACTACCTGGCAGTTTGTACCAGCTGCTATCCACTCTCAGCCTGCTGTGCCTGTCCGTTGCGGAGCCCGGCAGGAGCCCCTGATTGGTGTGGCTGGGCTCTGGGACCCCCTCTGTGGATGAAGGTGGGGCCCTGCTTACGCATGTCCAGAAGGAAATCAGGCTGCCCTGACGGGGGGAAGTTCTGCTAAGCACCCAAAGGCAACCCATGGCCAGCACAGGGTGCTGGAAGGAATTGGACGACAGGAGACCAGTACTGGTTCCCCTTTGGGAAATGAGGCTCAGAACAGTGAGTAAATGCGCAGTGCGGTGAGGCCTCTCTGGGGCGGTCCGCTGCTGTCTCTGTCACAACCCCCCCCCTTTTCTCTCGTAGTTCGCGCCTAGAAGAGCCATCCTGTTGCAGCCCTGACTTGCGCGCTCCTGGGGTGCTGGAGGGTGGGCAGCAGGTCTGGGGGAAGCAGTTACATACTGAGGTCTCTCGAAGGCCTCTGACCGGAGTGTGCAATGTTCACTCCATTCGCCCGATGGCACAGTTTATTATTGGGGGCTTTACATTTTAATATGTTTATTAGTGGTCATTTGCCTCTTTGGCTTCATATGGAAAAACTCAGCCCTCGGTCTGATTTTATTTGGTTTTTAGGGATGTTTGATGGATGTGGCACACGTAGGTAATAAATTTTGCTTGCTGATTAAAGCTGTAAGTTTAAGAGAATACTAAGTTATGCTGGCTAACCTCACTATTGGAGAAAAGGTAATGGAATTCTACACCTTATTCTGATTTTTCCCATTCAAGGGAGAATGCAGCCGTTCAAGAAGAAGGGAATTTTGATATCCTGTAATACAGGGAGGACATGTATCTTTTTGGCTGTCTGTGAACACTTAACAACACTTACAGTGTGCATCTTGGTTATAAGAAAATAACGCTTGAGCCAGTGTTATTTGAATGATGGTTCGGTGACACTCCTGTTTGAGTACCTGTAAAGCCCTAAACTGCTGTAGCTGCCACCATAAGCTTTGGAACCTGTAATGCTGAACACACTGTGGACTTGTTGAGGTCACCTGGGAGCGTGTGGACAGTTGACTTCCTGTGTTCTTTCAGCACCCGGTGCTCGATGAGCCGATAGCAGAAGCCGTCTGCATTATCGCAGACACGGACAAGTGGAGCGTCCAGGTGGCCACAAGTCAGAGGAAAGTGACGGACAGCGTGAAGCTGGGCCAGGATGTCCTGGTCTCCAGTCAGGTGTCCAGTCTACTTCAGTCCATTCTACAGCTTTACAAGCTTCAACTCCCTGCTGATTTTGTAAGTATTTATTCCCAAACGATCAAAGAAATATCAAATACTTTTAACAACATTTTGATGAAAGTTACGAATTCAGATGTGTTGTTTCTAATAGGAGTGAAGGTTAGCGTTGAGTGAAAATGGAACACACAGCGTAAGATCAGCAAGCAGGACAGTTTCAGTCCGCGGTAGCCTTCTCTGAAACAAGCAGTGTAGAGCGCACAGGAATCTTTGCACAGGGCACGTGACAAAGTAAATGAGGTGCAGGAGAGACGGAGCGTAAACGCAAACTTGAAACCCTCCAGTAGAGACCGCGTCAGATCAGTACTAAGCAGGCCGGTTTCCAAAGAAAGCAGTTTGGGGGAACACTTCCGATTCTGAGGTACTATCCACATGTGAGACGGTATCAGTTGCTCCTTTTCAAGTGGGATTTTTAAGATTACTTCCATAACTTGCAGTCAACAAGTAGGGCCTAGAAAGTCCCAGAAGATTAGTAGCTTTCCCCCATCACAGTAATTGATACAGACAACAAATTCCTTTGTGTGTGTGTGTGTGTGTGTGTGTGTGTGTGTGAACGCATGAGCGTGCAGAGAGACTGAGGGGAGATCTGTTCAGGAAGAAAGGGAGAGCAGTCTCAGAGGAGGGAAAAAGCTGCAGGACACACAGCTGGGGACCTGGAGGGAGCGGGGTTGCTGACCTGTTCTCGCCCCACGCTTGAGGCCGCTTGCTGAGCTGAGCTCCAGACTGGAACCTCTGGCCCCTCCTGCTCTCAGGAGTGACACAGAGCAACTTAACAACAAAGCAGGAAGTGCAGATGAGTGAAATACACTCATTGGCAACCGAGTAGTTAACTTTCTGGCTGCGTCTATCCAGATCTACAGTGGGAACCAATTCCTTAGACACAGTGGAGAATGTTACGGCGTTGAGGAAGGCGCTCTGAGTAGTGGTGGTTGTAGGAGCAGTGGCAGAAGGGCCCTGCACGTAACTAGATTCAGGCCGCTTTGCCGTCATTACTTGTGTGGTGGTGGATAATCCTGAGCGTCTTGAGTATCTGGAAGCTGAGTCTCAGCTTTCTTGTTTGTAAAATGAAGATAATACAAGCATATCATGAGAACTCCCTGAAAATTAAGGGTAATTTTCAATGGTCAAAGTGCCATGTCAACATGGGATACTTTTTTTTTTTTTTGAGACAGGGTCTCACTCTGTAGTGCAGGCTGGCCTTGAACTCACTTATGTAGCCCAGGCTGGCCTTGCACTCACGGCAGTCTTTCTGCCTCAGCCTCCTGAGTGCTGGGATCACAGGCGTGCGCCACCGCATCCAGCCACACGGGATACCTGAAAAGCCAGGATGCACATATTAGTGGCTAGTACACATGCTTTCGAGTCATGTTCGAGGGCCGCCACTTACGAACTTGTCTCACCTCTGCAAACACGGAGAAAGAATAGAACCTGTCTCATGTGCCTTTGAAAATTAGGTAATTTACATAAAGCACTTGATGGAAGAGTGATAGACGTGATAAGCCCTCAGTAAACAGCTATTCTTGGTCTGTCGACTAATAGCAATTAATTTCATCAAACAGTATTACAGGTTTTAAAAACTGACACCCTTTTCACTGAAGTCTTTATTCGCGCTTCACACTGAGCGCTCCTGCAGGAAGTCGGCTCCAGGCTGCCGTGAGGGGCACTTGTGGGCTAGTGCGCCCAAATTTTCTGTTCCACATTGGTTGGCAGATTCTCTGCTAGAAGCAGGCTGAGTTTTGCTGACTTAGAGGCTGGAATCTCCTTTTCTGTAAGGCAAGGAGGTGGATTAGGCTTCATGGTTTTTATTGCTGGAAGTATTTACCACACTTTTATATTTCATTCTGTAATATATAGCTCTTGTTGCATTCCACTCTTACCTCTTGTTATCAAAAGCATAAACTATTAGAGCTAATTCTTTTTGCTTTGTTTGAATGGAAGTGTGTTTAGATACTTAATAATATGAACAATTTATTTAACATGAGAAAACCAAGATCAGGGAAAATTCATCTGCAGTTTAATTTAATGTAATTTAATTTTTTATTTTTTTTGTGGGTACCGCAGGTCGACCTCAGGACCTTGCGCACCAGCAGGCGCCCGTGCCGCTGAGTGCTATCACCGGCCCTTTTTTGTATGCAGGTTCCGGGAGTCGAACTCGGGCCCTCACGCTTGCCAGGCAGGCGCGTACGCCACTGAGCCAGCTCACCGGCCCTCATCTGCAGTTTAAAACCCCTTTGAACATCACTTGAATGAAACACACATGAGTAGACCTTGAGTACAAAAGGAGAAAATAGCTATTAAAGATTTAGAAGTTAAAATTGAACAAATCCATCTCAGGAATAAAATCCAGAAAGAGGAGTGGGGAAAAAACTCAGCAGAGTTCTATTTGATAATTGAGAGTCTTTAAAAACGTTTTTCTACGTGCTTTGATATCCCACTGGGTACACGTTCCTAGACCAGGGTTCTCTTTATTTCCACATTTTATGCAGACTATGAAAACACTAAAAATTGTTTTAAGATACAAAAGATCCAATATAATATGAATGTTCTTTTTAATATTTCATAACACTCTTATTAAAAACTTTGCATTTCACTTCATAAGGAACTAATTGGTGAAGTCCCCCGGCCTTGATCATTACTCAGTTACGAGGCAGTTGTGTTTTAGCCACCTGACACAATGCTTAGACGATCTTGAGCCAGTGAGAAACTGAAAAGATCACATCTCTAACAGATACCTTTTCCGTGTCAGTGATCGGCCCAGATGGCCAAGATCAACATTGTCAAATGCATCTGTTAATCTTTTTACCTTGAAAATAACAAGGCTAATGATCTAGAAGAGAATTATGTATGATGGAGTCACCCTTGCCAAAGCTATCAGGTGTCTCACAAAGACGCTTGGGTAGCGCTGCCTGCCAAGTGCAAAAGCATTTGCCTCGGGTAAAGACACAGATGGTTGCTATTCTGTAAGAACTGACGTTGGACACAGCTCCAAGGGTAAAGATGTCCGAAAATAATGGCCTGTTCTGTACTGTTATTAAAGACCTAGTTAAAGTACACTCTCAAAAGCAAAATTAAAAGTTCAGAATGACCCTGTTGCAGTAATTCTATGAATGTCCTGTGCATAGTCTGAGATATAGCAAGAAAACAATAACAAAGATTTTTTTCTAGCCGGGTGTGATGGTGCACATCTGTAATCCCAGCACTTTGGAGGCTGAGGCAGGAGGATCGCCGTGAGTTTGAGGCCAGCCTGTGCTGCATGGCAAGACCCTGTCTCAAAAAAAAAGACTTTTTTTTACTAAAATTACTTGTAACAAAAATGCGAATAGCTGTGTGGCTAATAAATTCACATTCTCAAGACTTATTAGCCGTAAGAATTACATCAATAAAGACGTATTGACAGGGAAAATATTATTAGAAAATTTTTAAAAGCAGGGAAGTTTTATATTTGTAGAATGACATTATGTGAAAATCTTAATAGTTGTTATACAGAAGCCTATTACACCTAGTGGTGGAGTGGGAGGCAGCTTGTTTCTTCAGTGTCAGGAAGGAGTGAGATCGTAGCTGTGCTCGTAGAAAGGCAGTAAGAGGATTTCCGCTCTCAGAACACCGGCAGGTACCTGAGTTCCGGTGCTCACTGTGGCTGTCGTTGTCTTCACAGTGCATCATGCATCTCGAGGACAGACTGCAGGAGCTGTACCTGAAGAGCAAGATGCTGTCCGAGTATCTCCGCGGACACACGCGCGTCCACGTGAAGGAGCTGGGTGTCGTGCTGGGGTGAGTGCCGTGCCGTGCTGCCCTGCCCGGCCAGGCCAGCCCTGGCCTCGCACCCTCCGGCCTGCTCGTCAGGCCCAGTGCCTCGCAGCTGCAAGGCACAGCGCAAGCCTTGTGACTCACTCCTGGACACAGGGTGGAACTCCGGGCTGGTGGTACCTCGTGTCGGTCTTCTCCCTGATTATGTCACCCTCGAGAGGGAGCATTTAATCCTGCTCTGTCTGTCCATTCCTAGTCACTCTGTGCGATGCCAGAGGCGCAAGCTGTCAGCCGGGCCGGGGCAGCTTGTGTTTACCTCTCGCTTCCTGGAGGAGGAGTCACAGCACCTCCCCCGTGTCCTGCCTGCGGGTGGGCCCTGCGCCCCTGCTCCCCCGCAGCTGCCTGCAGGCCGGGGACTGCACGGTTCCCCCCACTGGCAGAACGTGGCTCACGCGCCCAGCGAGTCCCACCTTCAGGAGGGTGGCTGCCATGAGTTCTGCAGAAAAAATCCCGTCTTGTTTAGTGTGCTTCATTTATCCATAGAGAAGCAAAAAAAGGATATTGTGTCTCTGGGAACTGCCGCTTTCGCCCATGATAAGGGTCCCCTAAACTGGGGTATGAAACGCTGTGTCTATAGGGTCGGCTCTTCAGTCCTCCATCAAGCCTGCTGACCGGTTATTTTATCAGCCCTTTGCACCCTCTCCAGACATGGCTTCTTTCCACCCAGGATACAACAGACTTGTTTGGCTCTTAGCACTTCCTAGCACACATATTTTTCTTATGTACTTCATTTAAAATATTTTCCCCTTTTGAGGCATTTGTTTTGCAGTTAACTTGCAATGATGTCTTTGTTATTTTTCCCCCTTGGTTTTTGTCTTTGTTTACCTGCCCCCTGACCCTGCCTCCTTAGGCTTCTCATTGTTGGATGTGGTCTTTGCACCCCAGCACTCGGCAGTAGTCCACCGGCCCAAATCCTAGAGGGCTCGTCAGGCCTTGTCTGCCCCTAGTGCTCGGCTCCAGGTCTTGGGTCCACTACGGGAGGAGTGATGTCCTCCTGTCCGTCCGCAGCAGCGCAGAAGTACTGGAGAACGTTGTATCTGCTGAGCTAGATCTGTCGGTAGCATTAGTAGAAGAGGAGTAGAAAACTAACCGAGTAATGCCAGCTCCCATTTTAAGTTTTAATTCTTGGGATTCTAAGGAAAGAACAGGACGTACTGCACACACTGAACCGGTGTGGTTTAGGGTTTCCCCCAGCGTCGGCAGCCTCTGGCCAGACACCGTGCCCTGTCTACCTCTGCTTTTAAGAGAGGCAGCCGAAGGTGTCCACCCGCAGCTGTCTCTCAGCACTGCCACTGTGCTCTCAGAACCCGTGGCTGAGATGCCGCGTGAGAAGCTAAGTTCCGTAACCTGAGACGAGTCCTCGAGGTTTGGGGAACGTGTTGCCATCAGCGTTCCCTAAGACTAGTTTGGATGTGGGCAGAGGCAGCATGGCTTCAGGAGTGCTGGCTGGAAGGGTGAGGAAAGGGGAGGAGCCCTTCAGCACCGCTCGCCGCAGGCACATGGGGAGCGCTGCAGACACAGACGGAAGTCGGGCCAGCGGCTGCCACCCAGCGGCTTGCTGCCCACGCGTGCGCAGCACGCCTCCAGCCTTCGGTGGTGTCTACAGATACTTTACTGTCTTCTCATTGGGGTTTTTTTCCTTCAGTACTTGGGATTGAACCCAGGGCCTTTGCACTGAACTGTACCCTAAGCCCCTTTTTTATTGTGAGAGAGGGGCTTGCTAAGTTGCCCAGGCTGGGCTTGAACTTGTGATCCTCCTGACTCAGCCTCCCAATTTTTCATAAGTTTAAAACAATGATGTAGCAAGCTTGCTACCTAGAAATAATACTTTCCTACAAAATCATGCTGTTTTAAAGTACTGTTCTTTTGTTTTTAATATCCAGGATTGAATCTAATGACCTGCCTCTGTTGACTGCTATTGCCAGCACGCACTCTCCTTATGTGGCTCAAATACTCTTATAAGCTAAAGCTCAGGACAGTTCTTCCTTGGAAGAAGAAAAACAAATTCTCAGCTGAAAGAGAAGGAGTCAGCTCTCTGGGACGTCAATAGCATGAGAAGAGCAAGCGGAAACAGTCATTCCAGTTTGTCCTGCATTGTTGCTTTCGAGTGGATGCTTATTGGAAGACTTACGTTTACTCAACACAGTGGCATTTGTGACTTTCAGGAATCCGTTCTGCCTTTTGCTACCCATGAATCAGCGGAGTGGACCTGCTGGTGGAGGGAACACAGCGCCACACTACACGCTAAGCCATGGGCACTGGCTGCCGCGCGGCGGGCAGGAGGGTGAGGGGTGGGGGTGGGGGGGTGGACACTGCGACCTTCCAGCAGCAGGTGTCTCCGAATCCAAGCGTGAGCGCTGCAAACTGGAGGGAGCAGAGTGCTCTTCTAAGGAGACATCCAGACAGGACTTGGTTCCAGGTCCACAGGGGTGGGGTGAAGAAAGCCAAGGCAGCTGTTGTCAGCTCTGTGGCTGCAGCAGCTGCTGCTGGACAAAATGGGAAAGGGAATTTCCTGTTGGGATGAGAGGGCGTGGCCCCAGGGAGGTCAGAGGTGGACTGCTGGGGCAATAGAGCCAGGAACCCGCGGAGCAGCCCAGGCCGGCAGGTGTTGGTTGTAGCAGCAGCAGAGCACAGGCAGACGCCGTGTCTGTGTGCACGGGTTAGGGCACACAGCCTGTCCAGGAGAGGCCGTTTACCAAAGGTGGGTCAATTCCTCCCGCCCAGCCCTTCCTCCTGCAATGGTGCAAATGCCTGCTTCTACTTAAAAGGCACAGCTGTCTGCAGCAGTTTGGGTGAGTAATAAACGCAGTGAGCTGAACTATTTCAGAACAGGGGCCGGTGAGATGGCTCAGCGGCATAAGCGCCTGCCTGGCAAGCATGAGGGCCCGAGTTCGACTCCCGGAACCCACATAAGAAAAAAGGGCCGGTAATATCGCTCAGCGGCACGGGCACCTGCTGGCGTGCGAGGTCCTGAGGTTGACCCCCGGTACCCACACACACAAAGAAAGAAATACTTCAGAACAATTCATATCCAACCTGAATTTTTACATTATCACCTCTGCACCTTTTAATTCCTATGTCCTTTGCAAAACATCTTTCCAGAAATTCACTTGACCGTCATAGAAAGCTTACCAAAGTGAAGAATTACTATTCCAATTCACTTAAAGAAAAAACCTCACTTTTCTGTTGCTATAAAAGAAACTTAGTTTGCTGACCATGAAACAGACCATGTCCTTATATCTAGAGTAAAAGACTTTAAACATTGATCTGAAAAGTGGCGGCTGATCTGGTAAAGCCAGCACTGCTCAGACCTCAGTCCTCTCCCCGCCTCCTTCGTCCTAGGGACAGGAGGGAGCCTCTTCCAGGGAGTTGGGAAGACTTTAGACCTGACATTTGATCAAACTGATCCTAACCATCAGGTAACGTAAGTTTGTCTCTGCTCTTTTACAAATACAAGCTAATTGTTTATTCACAAGTCTACGGCCACGCCAGTGGACAGGTGCAGCCCTTCCTAGGACTGGGTCAGAACTGTGACCCGCTCCGCCCACGCTGTGAGAAAGGCAGTGGGCACTTCAAGGTCGTAAGATTTTTAACTTATTTGATGTCTTTGACAAAGCAGAAGTTTTCCCTTCTTTTTCATATTTGCTGTTATGCTTCAGGAAGAGAACACGCCCTGCCCGGGCTCCGCTCACCGGGCATTTGCTTTTCCTTATGTGAACAAACTGTCAAGCCGACATCCCAGACCTTCCTTCCGCACCAGCTTAAAGCATTCCCTCCACCGCCACTCCCTGCCCTCGTTTACAGCTGTGGGCACTTCGCCTCGCCGCTGCCAGGGCTCACAGACAGCGCCTCCACGCAGCGTCCGTCTGCTCTGCTGTGTGCCCAGGTGCGCCCTGAAAATGAGCCCGGCCCACCCCGAGGGAGCGCGCCTCCTAACCCTGGACCCGAGGCGGCCTGCTGGGAACCGCGCGTGGGGGCCGGCCTCGGTGACAGGATTCCCGGCAGAGTCCGATCCTCACGTCTGTTGCCTCCAAACACAGACCGAGAATGTTGCTGCCCCATGACCCGCCTCTGAACACCTGCCATCCACGTTTTGTTTTAAATTCAACCTCTTCCCCCAAACGAGAGTGAAAACCCCTCGTGGAGTTGTGTCGAAACGCACCTTCCCACACCCCGCAGCTCCATCTGCCCCGGCCACCAGGCCAGAAAGGGACCCCACCCTCTCCCATGCCCACCGCGAGAAAAAATAAAAATCAAAAAAACTAAAGAAATCTACCTCAGGTGACAGGATTCGACCTTTAGGGTTTCTTCAACTTTTGAGTCTTACCTGTTGAGTGTAACTTTTGTAGCATCTTGCTTTTTCAAGCAAGCTAGTGAGGCATGACGGAGAAGTGCGTCAGTGTTACTGTGATGGACCTCTTTCTAGCATGTTGCAGTTTTATTTTTAACAAATTATGATGTGATATGAATGTAAATTGTGTGCGTTAAACACGACAATGAAAATCTAAAATGTAGCTTCCATACTTGTGCATAATTCCAAAGCATTTTATTTTTATCAGTGTTAAATAGCTTTTTGTACAGGCTTCAATCCAGTTTTCTGAAATGTGCTGTTTTTTAACGAAAGTAACTATAATCTTTTCACATCCCATGGAACTGCTGTTTACACATTACAACTTTTTAAACTTAATCATATTTTTCAGAATTAACTTTTTTGGAGGGAGGAAGTTCCCCACTTGCTAAATGATACTAAACTGTTGTTTGGGCTCTTATAATTAGATCCTCAGATTTTATAAAAATATAGTCTGTAGCTTTCTAGGTTCTTCACTAAAGTTGGTTTTACATAAAGAATATAAAGTGACACCCAAATTCTTTTAAATGTCCAGGTTTTTCCACTAGTAATGTAGTGTGGGGAGCATTTTGTTCATGCATACCTTAGCCATTAAATTGGACAAGTCTTGAGCTTCTCTTAGTTAATGCAAACCATTTTTTTTTTTTTACTGTGCTTGGGGAGAGGATATTTTAATATAATTTTGCCTAAATCAAACAGCCCACTCTAAATGTTAATTTTTAAATGTCAAACTTTGGTGAACCATCTATTTGGGAAGTGAGATTACAGTATGCTTAAATTTAAGTGGTGGGGCCAGTGAGATGGCTCAGTGGCGTAAGACTCCCAGTACCCACATACGAAAAAAGGGCCGGTGACATCGCTCAGTGGCACAGGCGCCTGCTGGCACGCGAGGTCCTGAGTTTGACCCCCGGTACCCCCCCAAAAAAATTTAAGTAGTGGGTAAAAACAGAAAATTCTGGGAGATGTTACTATTAAAGCTTCATTAAGAAAGATGGATAGGGACTCTATTTTTGATCAGTTGAATAAATACCAATGTCAATGTGTGGGAAATTTTTCTTAAAACTAGCTCATACATTATTTTGATCCATTTTCTGTGGCATTTGGTGCAATAAACCTTTGGACTTTATCTTGAACATTTTCTGGTGCTGCATATGATCTGTTTGTTACGTTTAATCAAATATAGAGCCTCCCTTGACAATGCGCCATGGAGAGACAAGGTCATTACACATACTGGTGGCTCTCGGCAGGGTGTTTTGGAAACATGGGAACATCTTTGGTCAGTGTGTGCAGTTGAGGGCCGGTGGCACAGCATGTAGGGCTGGGGCTGGGGTGACAGGTGAAATGTCCTGCAGCATGTGGAACATCAGGCCAGTTTCTGCGTGACCTTTACATGCCCTACTGGACATTTATGTGGGTGAAAAACCTATTTTTAATTTAATAAGCTGAGAATTGAGTTCTGTACTTAAAAGCACAATGTGTTATATGCATTTAATATGTGAATTTTTCAGGAATCCAACTCTTCCCGTAAACACCGGGGGAAGATTTTACTTTGTAAGGATTGTAACAGGCATTGGTTACTTGGTCTTTACCAAGAATTGATGTACGGTCCAGAAAACCGCATTCCCAACAGCTACAGTAGCATGTGGCACTTGACTCCCCAAACAGCACCTCTGTCCGTCCGCGTGTGGAGCCGTCGGGTCCGTGGAGATTCCACACCTGGACGGAAGCAGCGCCACGTCGCTGTATTTTCTAATCTGGTGCTCCCAAATTTGCATACTGAAATATGTATTACTACATGTTACATTTAAGCAGTACATCTGGGGATTGTATTGCTTCGTGATAAGTTCTGTATGTGGTACTGTTTATGATTTTTATCATAAAGGGGGCTCTACAAAATATTTTCTATGAAAAGGGATGGGTTACGTTGTTACCCGTGGTCTCAGGAGAAACCGCCGTGAAGTGTAACTCATCCCAGCACAATGCCGGACTGAATCATGGTGACCTAAAGGCCGCGGGGAGAGTTCGGCGTCTGGATGCACGCCGTCCCTGAGGACTTGAACACACACGTGCACCGCGTACCGCTTTGGCTCCTCGGCGCTGCCTCGTGTGTGTCCCCGCGTTCATCCTCACACAGGTGAGGGGGGAGCGGTGACGCCCACTTAATAAGGCCACAAGGCTCGATCGCTTGGTGAAGTGCCAGTCTGGATGAGCTCAGTATTTAAATCGATAGACTTGGAGTAACGTCGATTACCCTCTATCATGTGGGTGGGCCTTGTCCAACCAGGCGAAGGACTTCGGGCAGAAAGACAGATTCCCCAGGAAGTGGGACTTCTGCTCTGGGCGCGCACGCACAAGCACTATTGGCCCGCTGGTTCCGCTTCTCTGGAGCTCCCTGACTGACGAGGTCCTGAAGCGATCTGCCGGTGGTATTTGTAACCCCAAGTGGGCCCTGACAGGCCCAGCATATTGCCATACTAGGTTATAGGCGGCAGGTGTCTAAGCAAAGCTCTTTCAGACGCTCGATAGGATGGCCGTCCCTTAGGGCCTGAAGTACAAGTCTGCCGCTTGTGTGAATGTGCTGCAAAGAAAAGCTGGAGAACAAGAATAAAAGTTTCAAGAGCCACTTGCGATAAGCAGGGAGACGGTAACCACTAAAAGCGGAACAAAATACTCCCTTCCTGTGAAGATTCACCCCCGAACTTGTGGGCTGACCCCTGGATTTGCGCATCGCCGTGTGTGTGCAGGGCTTCAATCAGGATCTCTTTCTCTCGTGTTCAGGTTCTTAATCTACTGACTTTTTCTACTCAAGAGTCTTAAAAAAGATCCACCCATATTAACCCCATCTCTTCTTCCTTTGACAGCCGAGCATTTTCCGGAGTCCACTTGGCCCTTGCTGCTTTGCCCAGTCTCCCTCAGCTCCCGGCCCCTGGCCCCCCAGGTCCGCGCCGGCCCCTCCTTCCTTCCCAGGGGGACCAGGCGGAGCGGAGCCACCCACTGTGTGGCTCACGCCTTAGCTTCCCTCTGCTCTGCCTGACTGAAATCCCTCCCTGTTTTTTAACTGAGTTACTGAAATGCCCTTGCGCTCACCTCCCTTTCCTATCAAACAGTCTAACCAGCCCCCTTTCAGGTGGATGTCTAAATCTTTCTAAAAGGAGAACTGCATCCTGTCCCTCCTGTGTCAGTCCAGTAAAACGCAGATGCCTTAGTGTTGTGTACTCGGGCGATCCAGCTGCTACCTGTTCTCCAGCCAGATCTTCTTAGGTTGCCCAGGCTGACCCCACACTCGTGGGCTGAAGCAAGCCTCCTGCCTCAGCCTCCCAGGGAGCTGGGACTACGGGCATGCACACACACCTAACCCTCTGCGCATGTTACCCAGCCGTGCTGAGCCACAGACTTCCCCAGAGGCTCTGTGTGGTCACTGCCTTTGCCCTGCAGTTTGTTCCCCTCATCCCTTTACCGCATCGGTCACCTCCTGTCCCAGCTTGAAGTTCAACTCATTGTCACATCCTCTGTCACCTTGCCGACTACTCAAGGTTTCCGGACCTGCGGCCACTACCTGCACTGCCCGGGAGACCGAGGCGGCGGTGGCCAGCCCGGCCCGGGCCTGCGGAACACAGCAGTATCTTCCTCCATGCAGCTCGCTCATGCACACAGGGACATCTGCGAAGTCCTCTCCTCGACGTCGAAAGGAGGGGTGGGTAAGGGAAAGGCGAGGATGGGGCCGGCAGGGAGAGTAGCTCAAAGAAACGGATACAAACGGATGGCGCTAAGCTTGTCATATGCCCACCAACTTCACAGCATTTACAGAGCTATTCCTTACGTGGGAAAAAAATTACAAAAGTCAAGAAAGGAAAATAGCAAGTGGAATAGAAGATAGAACTCGAAGAGGACTTTTGTGATTTTAAAGAGAGGAGTTTGGCAAGATGGACAGTTTAGCGATTTGCCTGATTGAATTCCAGAAGTATTTTTAAGAGCATTTTAGGTAAATGTGTACAAGAAGTGTACATACTGTTAAATATAAATTGTACTTTTTGGGAACATTAGTTACACGCTGCCCTCGAGCGTGCGCGCAGGAGGACACACTCGAGAGCACGCATACAAAGCCCCCCGTTTTCGCCGTCTCGAGGCAGCGGGAGGTGCTTTCGAAACCCGCGGGCCCCGAGACCGACGTCCGCTGCTGCGCGTCCCAGCGCGAGGCTCCGAGCGGAGCGAGCGGGGACTCGCGCCGGAGCAGGAGCAGCGGCGGCCGCTCCCCGAGGCGGGACTTGCGCGGAAGAGCCGGCGAGAGAGCCTGGCGCGCGTGCGCGGCACCCTGCACGAGGTGGGAGCCCGGTTTCTAACGCGGTCTGACGCCGGGGCGCGCGACCCGGTGACCAGCCGCGCGCAGTGACGTTGGGGCCCTCGGGCCGCGGTGAAGCGCCCCGGCCCCACACGCAGCGGGCGCCTTCGCGGGACGCACGGCTGCGGGGGAGTCGCGGGCCCGGGTCGCCCTCCAGGCGTCATGAGGGAGACCCTGTGACCCCAGCAGGAACGCCGGCTGGGAAACGACGTTAGCAAAACTGAATCACCAGCTTCCGATGGCAAGGATGTATCACCGGTACACTCCCCGAATTTTAAAATTGCGCCCCACATTTGTAAACATCCAATTGTCTCCCTAGTATGAAAATGCAGTTTCACTGTGACTATTCCATTCCTTAGTCTTCTATTTTTACCTGGCTTTTACATGGCTTAATCCTATACTGAATAATGTTTTTCTCCAAAAGGTATTTGTACATTCTCTAATTCTTGAGTTTGTTAATACATAAGAATGTTTACTTGTTGTCTTTAAAAAAAATAAATTAATTATTAAAAAATAAAATAAAATTGCGCCCTCAGCCCGCTATGGTGGCACACGCCTCCGAGCCCAGCGCTCTGGCGGGCTGAGGAGGAGGGGTACAAGTTTGAAGCCAGCCTGGACAACTTAGCAAAAGAAAACAAAAACAGGAGGGGTACTGGGGGTGTACCTCAAGACTCCCTGGGTCCAGCCACTAGTAGTATTTAGGAAATAGGCCCTAAAATAGTTTGCGATAAGTCAGAATCATGTGTACTATCTATACTCAAATTTTACATGTCTGTGGAGGGAGAATATTAAAGCATATAAAATTAACAACTGATGGGCCTGGGCGGAGTATATGAGGAGTTCTTGCAGTGTCCTCTCTGAATATGTCCTTTAAAGAGATTTTTTAATGCAAAAATAACCAATACCATTTGGACTTAGTAAATGATAGGAGGAGGTGTTTGAGCTCATTTGATCTGTGAGTGCTCTAGGCCTACTCAGAACGAGTTCCCCATGGACAGCAGCTCCTCCACGCCGTGTCTGCATACACTGCAGTGAATTGTCTCGTCAGGACTCTCCCAGCGTGCAGACCCCAGGAACGTTAGGGTTCACCGGCTCCCCTTTCCAGCACAAAGTGTGGCGGGCCGGGGCCAACAAGGAGGGCCACCAGGGCTTTCTCCCAGGATGCTTCCAGCAGACGCGACAGGGTGGGCAGTGGTCTAGCAAGTTGGCCCCATTCTTCAGTGAAGCAGGACAGCGCTTTGGTGGGGCACAGGGGTCTCTGAATGCATCAGGCTACTCTGCTTCCTTTTCAGTCCTGGAAACGTGCTGTCAAACTCAGTAGTAGGGCCAGTGAGATAGCTCAGCGGCATAAGCGCCTGCCCGGCAAGCACAAGGTTCTGAGTTCGACTCCTGGAATCCACATAAAGGAAAAAAACAGGGGCCAGTGATACCGCTCAGCGACACAAGCGCTTGCTGGCAAGCATGAGGTCCTGAGGTCGACTCCCGGTACCCACATTAAAAAAAAAAAAAAAAATTAGTGGTAAACACTGGACGACTCCAAAGTGCACTGTGCTTTGGGGTTGTGCGGAAAGCTTACGTAGGGGAGCAGTTTGTACACAAACCTTGGGAAATTATTGTTGAATATACATGTACACATTCTTTGGTTCTAATGGTAACTGCAAAATTTTCGGGCCGGTGAGATGGCTCAGCAACAGAAGCAAGCCTGGCAAACGCGAGGTCCTGAGTTAGAGTCCCGGAACCCACATAATAAAAAAGGGCCGGTGATATCGCTCAGTGGTATAAGTGCCTGCTGGCAAGCATGAGGTCCTGAGTTCGACTCCCAGTACCCACATTTAAAAAAAATTTTTTTTTCAGGACAGTAACCATTATCCCTATTTCACAGAAAAAACCATTTAAAGGAACTTATGCAACTCACCCAATATTTATTTCATAGATAGTAACGGGAAAAAACCAGAATTTGAACTGGTATATTCTTACAGCACTAGTCAGTGTGTGAGGGTTTTAAGGGGGTCACAGACTTCCATTTTACAGGCTCTTTTCTCAGCTTTTAGAAGTATGGGATAACTGTTCTCTCCAGGTTAAACCATGTGATGACTAAACGTGAATTCTAAGGACTGGACCACACAACCTCTTGCTTTCATTTGCTGTAAAATGAGAATAATACTCACCTACCCACTGAATGGACATCATTGTAGAATCCAGTATGGATTACAATGGGGCTGACAGGTTAAGAGGAGCTACAAAACTGATGATAAGTATTACTGATAAACAAGATCCTCTGGCTCATGTTTACGAACTCGCTAACCCTGACTTTCCATGACGGTTCAGAACAGCAACAGCTCTTACCTCTTCCTTTGTTGGTAATTTCGGCAGCCTCGGTGGCTGGGACTTTCTTGGTGATGATTTGCTCTGCCTAATGAGAGTCGCCCCTTTGGAGTTTCTCTGGTGGGTGTCCTCAAATTCACCCATGTGCCAGGCAAGGAAGGCACGACTGTATCTGTCTTGCTGATCCAGGATAGAAGGATTCGGCTGCCTGAAACAAGAACAGTTTAATTGATTCTCAAATGGAAAAGTCGGAGAAACAAGATCGCCAGTTTTCAGATGGTTAAATATAGCGAGCCCTTCCCAGTCCTTGTCGCAGTCTGGGAAGTTTATATTTGTAATCCCATGGAAAAGTTATTGGAATTCTAGCACTAAGACACTAAGGCATATTTATAGTTATGGAGAGCCAAGTGGGTCCTAAGTCCAACCAGAGTAATGGTTACTGGAACAAAGGCCTCGACCCAGGGCCAAACCCGGGTTTTATCAATTTTCGAGGAGGGGAGTGGCTCAGGGATGAGTGACTTGAGAGTGGTGGGAAGTACATGAGTACCATGAGCTGGGCTAGGTAGGTGGCCTGAAATCACGTTTGCACTATGTGGAGGGAAGGATATGCAGAAGGAGTAATCTGCATAACACAATTCAAGGTAGTATCTAATGTTTTGGGGTCGGTGCTTCAGCTCTTTTATGCCCTGGGAAGTCATAGCCTCTTTCTCGAGGCTCGATCCCAGCTGACAGCGTGGAGCACGGCTCTCCATCCCGCCAGGCTCAACTAATTGGTTTACACTGTAAACCACCGATGGTTTACAGCTATGTATTGGGAGCAAAGGGGCAGGGAAACTCTGACCTGTTGCCTTGCTTCAAAGACTACGCATCAGCACCTCAGCTGGACCTATTTGCATTGCTTAAAGCCAATTGAAGGGATAAGGAAAAGTCCTAGCCAGCTCTGTACATATCAATACGCGGAAATAGGGCCAGGTTCAGCCAAGATGGAGATAATTGCTCGTCTTTCAAGGAGAGTCGTCCAGGTGGTCCTCCATAGTTAAATGTGTCTGTTCTCGTGTGATTTGCGGTAAGTTCTAGCTGTGTGGCCTCCTGAGCAGCTTCTGAACGTTCTGCACCACTGGGCCTCTGGCTGCTGGAGATGGAAGGACACTGCACCCCAAAGACACTTAACTGAGAGGAAAGTGCCCCGCGAATGTACTCCTGGGCTGTGCTGCCCCACGTGTTCTTTTTTGTCCTGTACTAGGAATTGAATCCAAGACTTTTGCACTGAGCTATTTCCCTGTTATGGTTTATGTCGAGATGATCCCCCAAGCCTCATGCAGTCATAGGTGGGGCTTTGGGGAGGTGATTGGATCATGGGGTGTGATACTCATCAGCAGACTAGTCCACTGACGGTTTACAGCTAAATGTGATTTAGGAAGTGAAGCCTGGTTGGAGGAAGTGGTCCGTGGGGGCGTAGCCTAGCAAGGTCTGTCTCCCTCCTCCTTCCTTGATCTCTCTCTGCTTCCTGATGTCCTGCCCGAGGTCTTTCTCCTCTGCAATGCCCCTGCGCCGTTCCGCCCTGCGTTGGGAGCCAGTGGACTATGGACTGAACCCTCTGCAGACTGTGAGCTAAAGAAACCTTTCCTCCTTAGAGCTGTGGGTGTCAGGTATTGTGTCTCAGCAACCAGAAAGTAACAGACACTCCCCAGCTCTTTTTTATTTTTTATTTTTTGACAGAGTCTTGCTAAGCTGCCAAGTTGCCCATCTCCTTTGGAAGCTCGAGCGCTTCTAGGGACTTCTTACCCGTCCCTGGGCTTGACCTGGGCTTCCAGAGTGTCTTGGTGACCACAAAGTTTCTCTCTAGAATCTCAGTTTTATAGGTTCCCAGGTGTGTTAGCTTTCTGTTACTGTAACAAACACAGCGGTGCCTCGGTTCGTGAACTTAGTTCTTTTCATGATTCTGGTTGCAAACCAAACTGGTCCAGAAATGAATCAAGTTCAATGGCTAGGTCCAATGCTGACCTTGTGGGGTAGCTGGATTCAGTTCGCGACCAGAACTGTGGAAGGAGTTAGGCTCGAGAACCGAGGTAGCGCTGTACATGAGATAATCTGCTTAACAGGGAAATATTTATTTTCATTCATGGTTTCAAAGATCCCTGTCTGTAATAGGCTAACCCTGTTGCTTCAGGCCAGTATGTGGCTGCTCATCTTTTTTTTTTTTTTTTTGTGGGTACCGGGGGGTCGACCTCAGGACCTTGGGTGCCTGTGCGCCCATGCCGCTGAGCGATATCACCGGCCCCTTTTTCATATGTGGGTTCCGGGAGTCGAACTCGGGTCCTTGCGCTTGCCGGGCAGGCGCTTAAGCCGCTGAGCCATCTCACCAGCCCGTGGCTGCCCATCTTTAGTGGGACGTGGAAGAGAGCAAGAGGAAGGGCCGGGATCCACAGTCCTCACAGCACGGCCCCCGTGACCTGACTCCTCCCGCTGGCCCACGCCTGGAGGTTTCACCCCTCCCGGTAGGGCCGCAGCTGGGACCAAGCCTCAACACCTGAGCCTGCGGGCCCATGCGAGATCCAAACGCCAGCACCAAGTTGCTGGGCCCCAGGTTTGTGGCAGGTCTGGCTCTCCACTCTTCAAGGACACACGGGCATTGACTGTGTGCCAGGCATGGCATGAGGCCCAGGGGAGGCAAGACTCCTGTGGCAGAGCTCGTGTGCCAGCAGGGAGGACAGGTGACAGACACGCATGACTCATAGGTGCGGGAAGTGCAAGGAAGCCGGATAAGGGAGAGGAGAAGCAAGCCTGGCACACCTGGTGAGGGCAGGTGGGAGAGGAGCGTCGTGTGTGAACAGCGGGCGAGGGAGCTGTGGGACCCTGCACACCGCGCTCGCCCCAGAACCCCACTGACCCTGCCACAGCCTGGAGCCCAGCGTGAACGCCCAGTGCGGCCAGCGGGGACGCTGACGGCTGCTGTGGGCTTTCTGTCTGTCCTTTTGCTCAGTGATCTGACCACACCAGGCCCTTTGGGCTCGCTGTCCTCAGCCCATCCCTGCCCTCAGCCGTCACCTTTGTGAGGCCTGAAGATGCCACGATGTCAGAGCTTCAGCCAGTTGCGCCAACATTTCCTTCCTTCAGCCAGTCGTTCCCTCCGCTCCCCCTTTCCTGGACACCACGCCCACAGGGAGCCTTTAACCACCACCTTTGGGCTGGAGGTGCAGCTCAGTGGGAGAGCACTTGCCTAGTGTGCGTGAGGCCCTGGGTTCCATCCCAGCAAAACACACACACAAGTCACCTTGAGGCAGTGACTTCTCTTTCCATAGCACTTTATATTTGACTTATTTTGTAGAAACTATTAGAATAAATTTAAATTTCTAACTCAGCCATCTCTCCCCCTCCAAACTCAGTGTTCCTTAAAAGGTCCAGAACATGTCTTACTCATCACTGGATTCCCAAACATCACCCTGCCAGACACATTCTCGACACTCAACTCGTTTCAGAGGATAGAGGAATAGGGAGGGAGGGTGCTATGGCTTGTGTCTAGATGTCCCCCCAGAGCCTCATGCGCTCAGGTGGGGCTTTTGGTGGTGGCTGGATCTAGGGTGCGTGACTATGGATTACGGGTGTGCGATAACTGGATCGGTCCGCTGATTGGATTAGCAAACTTCTGGGTGCGGCTGAATGGATTTATAAAGACAGAAGTCCCACCCTTGATGTAAGTGGCACCAACCAATAGGCTTGTAGTCTCAATGGAATAGAGAGGGAAAGAACCACGTAGACAGGTGTGTGTGTGTCACCACTGTGATGGTGTGTGTCTGCTTCCTGCCTGCCCTGCCATGGACTGTTTCTCCTCCTCCATGGCCCTCTGCCACGCCTCCCCGCCTTGGAGCCCACTATAGCCTAAACCTGTACACACTGTGAGCCAAAATAAACCTCTCCTCCCTTGAATGGTGGGTGTGGGGTATTTTGTCCCAGCAACAAAAAAGTAACTAAGACAGAGGGGGAAAATTAAAACCGAGAGACCCAAAGGATTATTCACCTTTCCTCCGTTCCTTTGACCCCCACCTGCTTCTGTGGCCTCCCCACCATCTCCCAGGAAGGGCAGGTCTAGAGAAAAGCTCTTCTATGTCTGGTTTTTCTGAGTATGATTATTTATAAGTACAGCTTAATAGCGACAATAATTTCAAGAAAGTTTAAGGGGTAACAGGGCTGGTGCTGGAAGGTTAGAATGGTTGTCTGATGGGCCAGGGATTGCTCACAGTTTATATCAGCCTGATTAATGGTGCGGAGGGGAACCATCCCATGCAAGTGTTATCTCTCCTATAAAATAATGTATCATAAAAGTAACTCTGTTAGTTTAGAAAAGAATAATCCTTGCACATATTTAGTTTGTACTTATGTGCTAAAATACTTCACAATCTACTTTAAATTTGAAATACCCTATGTCCCTGAGTCTTGAATCATCAGGAATAACAGAAAGTGAAAAACTAGTTGTAATTCAAAGACTCTAAAGGTCTTAAAGAAATACTGACCACATCAAATGTCAAGATTTATCCACTCTATATTAAACTTACTGATAAGCTCAAAGTCTAAAGAGATAAAGCAAGGGGCAGGAGGTTTGGCTCCAGGCGGAGCATGAATGCCAGGCCTTTGGTGGTGACCGGTGCTCGCGGCACATACAGCAGCAGCAGACGTGCATGGAGGAAAACTGGACATCCCTCGTGTAACATCGTAATCTTCTAAGCATCTCATACTACTTTTCTTCTTTTTCTTTTACTATAGGAAAATTGGAAGCCCCAGCAAAAGCTTCTTTTCCTGAGCCATTTCAAAGCACATTGAGGACAGGATACCTGCCATCCCCAAACACTGTTGTACGCAATTTCTACTGACAAGCACATTCTAACATCACTTCAGCAGTTGTCTGAATCAGAGGGAATCAGAAAATTTTTGTACTGCTACTATCAAATCCTCAGACACCACGCAAGTTTTTCCAGTTGTCCCAATAACATCCATTTTGTAAACGGACACCTCAAGGCTGGAGATGTAGCTCAGTGGTCAAGCATGTGTGTAGCATGTGCGAGGTCCCGCCTTCCATCCCCAGCACCGCACAAATACAATTATTTTGAAAAGGACATTGCAGCTAGTTCAAATCCAGTTCAGAATTACACGTCACATTTAGTTTCTCGGTTTTTCTAATGTCTTTCTGGAACAGTTTCTCAGGCTCCCTGTGACTTGTACACAGCATTGATACTTTTAAAAAACAGAGAGACCAGTTATTTTGTAGATTTCCCTCCATTTGAGTTTTATCTTTTGTTTCCTCTTGATTCAATTCGTCTTCAGTTAGGAATAACAGAATGGTCACAGTTTTGACTTGTCACAGCTCGATGAAGCTCTCTTAGGGCTCAAGATTGACGTGATCACTGCCTGGAAGGAATCTCCTTTGTAAAACCACTTTTCTCCTCTTACTGGTATTTTGTGGGAAGATACTGTGGAAATGATGTAAAGATCTCAGTCTATATCAAAGATTTATGTTTCCAGTGCAGGCCCGTGGTTCTGTGTTCTTCAGTGGGCTGCAACCCAGCACTAACCCTGCTCACGTCGAGCTCAGGTTGTCCCAGCCTTGGCTGGGAGGGGCCCTGCCATCTGCCCCTGTGTCCCTTTAATGCATCCCGTCGGTCCCGAACAGTGCATTTCTTGAAGGAACTCTGGTTCCTCTCAGTGGAGAATCTTATTTAGAAGCCAAGATCTGGGTGCTAAGCTGCTGAATTTCAGGGTGTCACAGCTGCTGAACCATCTCAGAGAACTGTGCGTGGGGTCCCTTCTCGCTTCCCGCCCCTCTGTATTTGCGTATTTCTTCTACTCCAGGGGCCACCCTGACTCCCATGTCCTTCAGTTCCTTACCTCTTTGGTCAGCCTTCTGTCTCCGATTAGTCTTGCACAGTTACTCCCATCTCTGCGGCCCAGCACATGCCCACCTCGCCCATGAGGTTCAACCCTCAACCCTGGTGCCCCTGAAGATGCCACACGGTTCCCAGCCCATCCTGCAGCGGATGGCAGTTTCCGTGGCTCTTCAACTGAACTGCAGGAGAAGGGAAGAGGGAGGCAGCTGGGCATTTCAGAGACCTCCCGGAACATCCAGAAGAGCACCTTGTGTATATCGACCTGTTGAACACGTGAATTTCCTACTACTATGTCTAGATTGTCAGATCTTCAATGCAGCAATCACATTTCATATCTTTTGAGAAACTGAGATACAATTGCTTTCTATCTTCCAGGTCACATTATCTCCTTTCAGACTTTCTAACAGGACTATCCAAAAGCATTTGCCATTGTTGACATCATCTTCATCCAGGTAAATCTTTCTTTTTGGGCTTCCAAAGCCTCTCTTTCTTTCTCTCTATCTATCTCTATCTCTCTATCTCTCTTTCTCTCTGTATTCTCAGGTAATTTAATCTACATTTTGTTTGGAGGCAGCTTTTATTCTTCTTGCTCCTTTACCATTGGTATTCCATAGAATTCTATCCCTGGTTCTCATCTTTTCATACACTACCTCCTACCTCCAAACCAGGGATAGTATTTCTCTGGGACATTTCCCTTGTTATGACAAGACAACTGAGATAGGTCAGCTTAAAGGAGGCCAAGTTTAATTGAGCTCATGGTGTCTGATGGTTCAGTCCATGGTCACTTGGGCCTGTGGTGAGGCAGAACATCAAAGCTGCCTGTCTCATGGTGAGAAGCAAGAAGAGAGCAGAAGTGGCTGGAGCCCCAACATCAGTAGCAAACCCCAGTGACCCACCTCCTAGGCCCCATCTGCTCAAGACGCCACCGCCTCCAGCAACACCGCTGGGGACCAAGCCTTCAACCTATTTGCTTCTGGGGGCCTTTGCGATTCCAGCTGTAGCAATTTATATCACGTATACAATGACGACGATGCACTGATGTCTACAATGTTTACTTTCACTTCTACAGTCTGGACACAAACGCCCAGCTTCTGGCGCCAGGCTCTCTCGCAGCTGATGCTAATAGTACAGTAAGCCCCGACTTACGACCACTGGCGTGGTGCGTACTGTGTAAGACTCGCTTTGTGGGACTTAGGAACGAATCCGACTCACGAATGTTCTCCCGGAGCGGACCTCCGTGGTAAGCTGGGGACTTGCCGTCGTGTATAGCGTTCGCTGTTCCAGTCACTATGCTAGGTCTATGTCACCTCTCATCTCTGTTATAATCCCACGTCCATAGGTAACAGTGCCTACTTTTTCATATCCAAATCAAACTGCTAACGTGGAAAAAGTAGAACTTGGAGTTAGACTTGGCACTTCCAAACCTGTGCAATTTCTTCAAAACAATTTGTTCAAAACAACAGGCCGGGCTTGTGGCACACGACGTCATCCCAGCACTGAGGCTGAGTGGGAGGATCGTGAGTTCAAAACCAGCCTGAACTACGGTGAGACCCTGTCTCACACACGAAAACCACCACTTATTGCCTGTTCAAATTAAGTACGAAGTATTCGGCGTGGACTTCGGGACACCACGCAGTCTGGCTCCTGTATAATCGCAGCCTCTTGGCGGGGGGCTGGGCCGGAATCACACAGCGAGCGGCCCGCGTGGCGTGTTCAGCTCCACGCTGAGGACCTCCGCAGCAGGCAGCCCGTCCTCGCGCGGTGCACACCGCGCCCTGCCCTCGTCCCGCCGTCGGCTCCCGCGCCGGAATCCCTCTGCTGCCCTCCGCGCAGCCCCACGCTCCCCTGTGACTTCCTCTGCACCTTAGAAGCGCCAGCCCAAGGCTCTCGCTCCTGAAAAGCACCCCAGTGTCTACTCCCAGTGATTTCTTCCCGTTTCCCCACAGAGCACTGTTCACACAATACGCTTGGTGCTGCCTCGTGCTGGCTCTCCCTCAACCCGTCAGGAAAGGTAGGGACCCTCTCTTCTCTTCCCCTCGCTTCCCCTCCGCTCCACTCTTCTCTCTCTCTTTCCTTTCTTTCCTCCTCTCTCCTTGCAGTGCTAGGGATTGAACCTGTGGCTCTGTGAGTGCTAGGCGATGCTGAAGCACCAAGCTACTCCCCCTTCCGTCTTACTTTTTCCAGCGTCTACAGAGCTCCTGACACAGAATACATTTTCAGTCGATTCTGCCAGCAAGAATAGAAATACAAAACAGTCCTCTGTCTTCAGCAAGAGACAGCAGCTGCACGCAGTAGAGGGAATGCAGTGGAATCAACCTTAAATTTAGTCTTGTCTACTACTTAAATTATTTCTTATAATGCAATGTTTAAATTTTCCTTACAAGGCATTAGTTATTTGACAAATGACCAACATTTTCCTAGCAGCCGAGAAGATAAAGTAGACTTCAGTGCTCAGTTAGGAAATGACGGCTGGGCCTTGCTTACATAGCTGTCTAAAACGGACAGGACGAACTCAACTTTCCTGGGGACACTTCTGCCAGAGAAAACACCAGGCTGGCTGGAAGGGGCCTGTTGGGCCTCTCTGAGTTCCTGCTGTGTGACTCAAGCGGGCCCCTCTGGGTCATGGCCAAATAATTCCCCGCACTCTAGGTGCGTTAGTGAGGTGACCAGCTGGAGCAGTGTGTTTACCTAGATGATTCCAAGAGCTGGTGTTCTGCACTCTGACCACCCCGCCTCAGGCGTGCCCGGGAATAGGCCTTCTGCCTGCCATTCCGGCCCACATCTCCTGAATTCTCTCTGCTTGTCTAAAAATAGCTCTAATAAGGAGTAAAACGCCTGTCTTTTTGGATTCCATGCTTCAAGGGAAAAAATTACTGTTTAAGTTCCAGTGACTCAGCCTCGCAGCCTAATCCATGCCTCAATAAGGGTCATCCGCCTGGGTTCCGGTGGGGAGCTGTGGCGCGTTGTCCCGGCCCCGGGCTGGGCAGCACCGAGACCCGAAGCAGCGAGCTGGTTCCGAACGCGCTTTCTCTCGGCGACCCCGAGCTCTGTTCTTCCCGCTTCTGGAAGTTGGTGAGAGCCGCCGGTGGCGCGCGGGTGTTTTCCAGAAGCACATTCAGAAGCTCTTGGCAGGCTCTGTGCTTGGGGAGATCGCGCCCTCTTCCTGTTACTGTCTCCTCAGGACAGCCGCAAGGAGCAAGACCTCTGTCCTTGAAGGACCGCGTTGCACGCTGGCGTCACCGTACCTACAGCCAGGATCTCCCGGGGAACCGCGGTGAGCCCCGGCGCTGTGTTCCCCGATTGTCCTTTGCTGCAGAGGTGGGGTGGGGCTGCCGCTGCCACAGGCCCCCCCGCGTGTGGGATGAGTCCAGACACACTGGCCACCCCTGCCACCCTGGGACACCGGCTTGCCGGCACACAGCCTGGCAGGGGCGCTGAGGGCACCGCAGCCTGGCCCCTCTCAGGAGAGCGCGAAGGAGGAAGAGGAGACCCGGACGCAGCCAGTCAGCGCCCAACACCTCGCCCACCTCCGAGGAATCGCACACGACGCTGTGTCTTGTCACCTAAGCATTGGATCTTAATCCTCTGGGATAATGCTTGTTTGATCCTGGATGAGTGGTTGTCATGGAGATGATTAAAAACATGAAGTTATCGTGATATTTCCTATCTGGACAAAGTCAAAATACAGCTATATTCGGTAATTATTAATACAGAAAAATGTAAATGTTAATGGAATTTATCCCAGGATAGCTGTTGCCTAGGGATTTGTGGTAAGTGGAAAGCAAAAGAGGCTTAGAAACAGCAGCTAATTCTTAGTAACCAAAATCCTAAAGAGCTTATGGAGATTTATCCGGAAGGCATGCTAGTCAGCTTTTTATCGCTGGGACACGACGCGTGGCATAAACAACCGAAACGCGAGGAGGGCGGGTCTGCCTGGGCTCCCAGGGGCCGGTTCACCGCTGCAGGCTGGGGACGGCGCGCCGTGGCGGAAGGGAGCTGTGGAGGGAGCCGCTCCGCTCACGCTGCCCTTCCCAGCCCTGTCCCCGCAGCCCTCCTTCCTCGCAAGGCCACTGAGCTAGAACCTCGCCGGTGGGCTAGCCCGCTTGATGAAGCTGGAGCCCCGTGATCTAATCGCTTCTCCGAAGCCCACCAGCTGGTATCCATGCCTCCAACTGAGCCTTTGGGGACATTTTTTTTTTTTTTTGTGGGTACCGGGGGGTCGACCTCAGGACCTCGCGCACCAGCAGGCGCCCGTGCCGCTGAGCGATATCACCGGCCCCTTTTTTATATGTGGGTTCCGGGAGTCGAACTCAGGCCCTTGCGCTTGCTGGGCAGGTGCTTAAGCCGCTGAGCCATCTCACCGGCCCGGGGACATTTTTGATAAACAACTGTTAACAGCATGTGTCAGGCTGGCTGGTCTCATGTTCTGGCTTCGACGCGCTGGGAAAAATTGAGGCTCTATCTTTGAGTGGTAGTTTGGCCTGTTTAAAATAACGGCTCAGAGGAATAGCAAACTGACTAATCACCACAAGTCGAGGCCATGAATAGCCCCGAGGACCCAGGAGCCGTCCTACCTTACGTGGCTCCTGCTGCAAGAAAACAAGTGTTCTAGGTCCGCTGGGAAACCACACGAAACCAGTCGTCTGTGTGCGGCAGATGCATGGCAAAGACACAAACATTAGGGCACGAGAAAACAACTGCCCATGCGCTGCTGCACCTACAAACCAGTGAGATGGGTACTAAGAAGCTGTTTGAGTGGGCACAGCTTTCAAGGAAAGTCATTCATCACAAAACCTGGAAGATGATTTTTTATACCTGCTTAAATCTTTTACTCTTTCTAGGAGTTTTCTCCCTCCCCAGACAGTGACAATGTCTGTGTTCAGTTTCATATCCTTAACAATTGAGAAATAGATTTGTGAAACAGGCCTGCATATCTGTTGGCATAAACTACCTTGCAAAAGTAGGTGGGAATTATTAAAACGTATAATCACAACTGTGTAATCCCATATTAGTATGAAGCCTACATTGTCTCCAGAATAAAAATGAAATTGCTTCCCAAAGAAGTATTTGAAGAGCACGGAAGTCTGCCCACGTTTCCAGAGGACTTTCTCAGATGCAAGGGCACTGCTGGAACGCTCTTCCTAGAAGTGGAAAGATGCGAAGTGTACAGATTCCGAAGGCAGCGCTGCTCTCGGCTGTCCTGCCGCGGAGGCCTCGAGGGAGGGGACGCTCTGGACCTCACACACACAGATACTCCAAAGCCGTGGCTGTGCTTATTCGGGTTTGATCTATTGCTTTTATATCCTAGGAAACACAACCACTTTACTTGAAAGGCGTGTTAAATATTCTACCACTGTGCTGAAGTATTATTTCAAACAAGGAAAGTCACCCATTACCCTAAGTGAACCCTTCTTCATTAATTTGCCAGCTGGTCTTCCCTGAGCTCCAGAATGTGCGGGCACCGCCCTGCCACAGCAATGTCACCTGCACGCTGCGGGCTGCCCGCCACCCTGCACAGGATGACACACCGTAGCACCACCGAGGCCAGGAGCCTGTGCGGGTAGAGGCAATGCCAGAGGCACTCAGCAACTCGCGCTCTCACACCGTGTCAGGCCTGGCCTCAGGGGCAGCTGACCAAAGTCTTACCAGAGCCACAGCATATCTGTCACCTATGGTCACCTGAAGTGCTGACTGTGGTTCCTGATGTTGCCAGAGACAAGGGGACCATGTGCGCCTCTGGACATTGTGTCCTTGTCTGGTGAGCAGCAGATGGCAAGGCGCGGAGAGAACCAGATTATTTCAGCTGAGGCTTGGACAAGTTTATCCGCATGGTCAGTTTTGACCTTCACTGAGTAAGGTGAAAGCTGAGTCAGGTGTTGGCAGGTGGGGATTCCTGAGGCCTCTCTCCTGGTTTGCAGACAGCACCTTTTCCCTGAGTCTCCACGCGGTCCATCTCCCTCTGTGCCTGTGTCCCCACCTCCCCTTCCCAGGACACCGTCACATTCCTCTTCTTCAAATCCTACCGTTAGAGCGGGTTGGGGCCCTTCCCGAGGACCGCAGATGAACTTGATTACCATCTGAGGACCCTCTCCTCGCATGTGGCCACACTGCTCTTCACCGTGCAAACCTGGGGGAGGAAGCGATTTGGCCTCCACCAGCTTTTGCCGAGAGGGTCCTCTCTTCCACCAAGAGGCATCCAATGTCCGGTCAGCTCTTGCTGTGATTTCAGCAACCACCAGAGCTCAGTGCTTAGACTCATTACTCAATCAGGGTTTGCAAAGCAGTGATGAGCTGGCTTCTGTTGTCCCTCATTTGGTTATCAGCCAGCTTACTTTGTTCTTATTTTTCCACTCACCTACTTTTCTATCGGGTTATACAGCAGCACGGTTTGCACTGCGAAGGTGGAATAATTATTTCCTTTTACCATTTTCAAAGTAATGAGTTGGCCCGTGGTCGGCTTGGGGACACAACCCAAGATCTTACACTTGCTGTGCGCACTCTGTCCCAGGCTACAAGCCCAGCCCTGTGGTGCTAAGAGATAGTCTGGGCTCATGGATGGTGCACATGTTTGTAGCACGCTGCTGACCCACTGCGGTTATGCTATTGCTCGAGTTACCCTGTCTGGGGCCAGGGAGAATCTCCCCAAGAGCGGCTTCTTCGCATCCCCAGACAGGGCTGAAGCAGCCTTCGATAGCGGTGTTGCCACCTGCTCTGGCAAGGGGTTCCAGGGCAAATCCTTTTCACCTTCCCTGGATCCAGATGCATCACTTCTCTAAGAAGCCCCAGTTTCTTGGAGGGCCAAAGGTATTTGAAGAACATGAGCAAGAAGGGAGCTCACAGCTACCTCGGCCTTTACAGTGAACAGAGTAAGGGAAAGATGCAGACGCACAGTCCACACGATTGTGTGCGCACACACGTGCACCAAGAGGTGGACAGACATGTATAACATGCACGACCAAATCTAAGGTTCATCGTATCGAAACTTCTGTATCTCCTTTCTCCTGTCCTAGGCATCTTGAACTCAGTCATGCCGAGTGATGAAGCAGCCCTTCTCCTCACTGTTCACTTGCTTACCCCGTGGCACACCCTTGCAGAAGCAGGGCGGCTACACTTTCGCCAAGCTTCCACTGTCCTTAGGAAGTCACCCACTAGAGCTTTCTATCACATGACTGTGCCTTGAGTCCCCTGCAGAGCTGGGGGTGCAACTCGGTGGCAGAGCATTCGCCTTCCATGCACCCTGGGTTCAAGCCCCAGTACTGAAGAAAAAACAAAAAAGGGAACAAACATCTCTTGAAATAATTCTTTTTCTGGGTTAAACCATCAACTGAAAGTACATTTAGGCTTTTAAAAAATGTTATATTTGAGATATCTTCTTTTAAAAGCAGGTAAGACCCGTACTGGTTCCAAAGTCAAACCCTATGGAGAGCCAGTGTTGCTATTTTCATGTGCCCAGCGCAGGCACAGGGATGGATAGTGCCGCTGGGGGCTCGAGGAGGTGGTGCTGCCTGACTCAGCCTACACAGCACCTGCAGTGGGCCTCGGGTTCTGGGAGAAATGTCTCAAAGGCCCTCACTCTGCTCAGTACAGAGAACGTTTGCCCCGCACCCACCCTGTCGTCCACCTCTGAATTTCCATGAGTGAGCCTTTAGGCTGCTAGACAGGTCAGCCACAGCATTCTGTGCGCCCCTGCACCCCACGCGCTGCTGGAGCAAGATGGAAGCTTCTGTCGAGTTGGCACGTGTGGGATTCCACCTCCAGGATACCTGGGTTCGCAAATCTGCTCCCGGCAGTTCTAGACGCTAAGACCTACCCGTCCTTGCAGGTCCGGTCACCTCAGGAGCCTTGCTGACCCCAGCAGAGCTGGGCCTCAGGCGAGCGTTTCCAGGGCGAGCTCTGACAGCCTCCTCCTGGAGCGGGCACTGCATGGCTGCGGGGCCGGCAAGTCTGCTCCCAGCACCAGCGCGGTGCCACCCAGGGAGTGACCCAGAACACCAGCCGCTCAGTGTCTGCCCCACTAGATGCCCAGCTTTCTGTGTCCTTGGTACTGTCCACACGTGGGGCGGAATACATAGCAGAAGTGATGCTGTGTGAAATTGGATTTGAGGCCAGGGATGTAGCTCAGCGGCACAGCACCTGCCTGGCAAGAGCAAGGTCCTGAGTTCGAGTCCCAGTACCCACCCCCCCAGTTGAATTTGAATTTCAGAGGCTAAACATGAGACGCTGCTGAGGACATTACTAGGCCTTGTGAGTCAACATCTGAAGTTAAAGTGGTGAATAACAGACATTGACTTGATGCTTAATGCTACGGTCTGTCTTTTGACTCCAGAAACAATACGAATGTTCTTGTGTATTTGATTCTCTTTCTCTCTTTTTTTTGGCAACACTGGAGATCGAACCCAAGCCTTGGCACTGAGCTACATCCCCAGGTCTTTTACTTTTTCGAAGTTTGAGACTTGCTAAGTCACTAAATTGCCCAAGCTGGATTTGAACTTGTGATCTTTCTGCTTCAGCCTCCTGAGTAGCTGGGATTATATTCAGGCACCACTGCACCCAATTAATTATCTCACTTTTAAAATAGTTAATTGTGTAGTCCAGCTGGACTTTACTGCATGTTGTGAGGTGTGTCTATGATTTTACTCTTTTCCAAACGGCTTCCCAGTGGCCCCGACTGCTCCGGGCCTCGTGCTGCCGGGGCTTGGCGTGAACAAGCGGGGACTCCCCGATGTACCCTGCGCACTGGGCGGCAGCGACGCCTCTGCTTCTGCTCGCGTGCGGCGCTGGATTCCAGGCCCTGCGAGAGCTGCCCCGGACTCTCCTCCGCCCCGGATCCCGACTGGACCCCGCCCCCCCTCAGCGGGCTCCGCAGGCCGAGTCCTGATCCGGGCTTCGTGACCACTGATCCGCACGCCCCAGAGCGGTTGCAGTCTTGCATTTAGGTGACATCTGCCTCGCCACGTTTCCTAAGCTCCCACACCGCTGCCCGTGCAGCCGCGACCTTCTCTTTCCCGCGCACGCAGATTCTCAACTGCAGCCCAAGACGAGGCCGAAGCCGCGCTTCCCACAGCCCCGGCAGGCGGCCGCCTCCGGATCCGCCGCCCTCCGCCCACGGCCTGCGGGGTCCACGAGCCGGGCCCGGAGCGGACAGATCGGGCCTCCGTCCCCACTCCCCTCAGAGCTGAAGATGCCGTCTGAACCTCACTTTCACGGGTACAGCGGGGAGAGGGGGCCGCCTTAAGAACCGAAGCCAGCCTGAGACCCTGCCCTAGACAAACCAACCAGCCCAACAGCCAGTGTATGTGAAGCACCACGCCAATCTCAGCAAGAACGGAAATTGCCTCTTTCTTAGAGCTCTGTGTTTGTTTTTTGTTTTTTTTCTGGGTACCGGGGGTCGACCTCAGGACCTCGCGTGCCAGCAGGCGCCCGTGCCGCTGAGCGATATCACCGGCTCCTTTCTCGTATGTGGGATCCGGGAGTCGAACTCGGGCCCTCGGGCTCGCCAGGCAGGCGCTTATGCCGCTGAGCCATCTCAGCGGCCCAGGGCTCTGTTGTTTTTGAAAACTATCACCTCAAGGTAGCTGAATTCTAACTTTGTTCTCTTCCATAAAACATTGCGTAGGAGCAATAGACCGGAAAGATGTTAGTGTATTCACTCTGTTTAAAAACGTTTTAAGCCAGGGTGGTGGCCCACACCTGTAATCCTTAGGAGGCTAAGGCGGGAGGATCACAAGTTCCAACCCAGCCCTAGCAATTTAGTAAGACCCTGTCTGAAAATAAAAAACAACAAAAATAGAGGCTAGGGATGTAGCCCAGAGTAAAGGCCCGAGTGCAATTTCCGGTGCCAGGAAAAATGTCTTCCTGACGCGTCCGGAAGGAGTTAAACCATTTCGGGGAGCTTGGGGTCTGAGTGGTGCTGAGCTCTCCCCGGGGCCCCGCCCGGTGTCCTGCACCTCGCTCCCTCCTGAGCACCGTGAGGAGGGGAGAGTTCTGCTGCCCAGATGCGAGTGTGAAGGCTACGGGCAAAAATTGAGGGTCCCGGCGCGAGGGTCTTTGGAGTCACCGATGCTCAGAGGGGAAGAGCCCGCTCAGTGTCTGCATCTTCTCGACTGCGCTTTGTCCCAGAGAGAGGAGGAGGCGCCCCAGTGGCTCTGTGAGTTCTGAACTCTGCTTGGACCTTTGTTTATTCAGTAAACGAATCAGCGAATTCTTTTAGAGCAGTGACAGGGCCATGTCAAGTGTGACACGGAGGTTCGTGGAGCCTGATGACATGGGGACATCAGTCACAGCTGTCCCCACCCAATCCAGAGCCAAGAAGTCCCAGCAGGCTGGATCCGGGGGAGCGGGTGGTGCGGGCAGGTGAGGCTGGAAATTGAGGCCCAGCAAGCTCACCCTGGAGGGACCGGGACTGAGGAGTCTGGGTTGAACCCGAGGGTCCCTTTCCGTGGTGCCCGTGGCTGGGCTCCCACTGGGGACAGAGCACAGCGTGCGTGGCACCGCACATCCAGCTCAGGGATCTGCTGGTCACGGGAGCCTGCGAGGGGCCCTGGCTTCAGAGAATAAGTGAAGGATAAGGAGCAGCAGGTTGGCAGCGAAACTCATTCGGTGGGACAGGCTATTCCTCTGCTGCAGCATTTGGTAAAAGCTAGTCGGTATTATTGATCTTTTACAAACCACTTGTACAGATGTCTGTGGATTTCAGAACATCTGCAGTTACCATGAGCAGGGCATGTTGCTGACTTCACGAAGCAGAACCAATGATCGTGGAAACCACCGGGACCCTCGCGCCCCGTCCTTCTCCGCCATGCTCCTTTCAGCCCGTGGCCTCTGTGCCCGCGGCCGGCGTTTTAGCTCATCCCGTTACTTCTAATCTGTAGCCGGTGCTGTGATATAATTGCCATAAACCGTGTCTGAGGCCCTGCAGTCACTCCTGGGGTAGCCCTGGTCTCCTCGACTATGCTGGAAGAGCCACAGCTTTGACACCAAAGTGCTGAGAGACGGTAGTTAGGGCAGTGGGCGGATAGGGCCTGTTTCCTAAAGACTTCCGACACTGGGGTCAGGAACTGGCGGCGAAGGCCACATTCTGGCATGAACTGAACTTTTCCCCGCTAGGCAGCAAGGGATAGACCGGTAAGTTTTCCTCTTACAAATGATGACATGGCCCGGCATGGCTTCACACACCTGTAATCCCAGCACTCCAGAAGGCTGAGGCAGGAGAGTCAAAAGTTGGAGCCCAGCCTGGACAACGTAGCAACTTAATGAGACCCTCTCTGAAAAAAAAAAAGAAAAAAGAAAAAACAAACCGAAGCTCATTGCAAAGGTCGGGGTTCAATCCTCAGGACCGGGGTGGGGGGGGGACATGACCTCTTCCTTGGCTTTTCTTTGGCTGCAAACAGGTTCAGCAAACACTGCTAGAGAGATGAAGAATATCTCTGTCGGGGGCCCAGGAGTCCTTCACCGGAATGGAGTGCAGCCCGGAACTGGCTCAAACCCCCAGATTTATTGAGGAACAACAAAAGCACAGCGTTCTGCTGAGCACACAGGTTTGTTTCGGGTTAGCAAGACACGGTAACCATTGGCTGACTTATTAACTTTCATCTCATTGTCCCCTCCAGGATCGCAGAACTTTGCCACTCACTGCTTATAGGACGCCTCTGCCGTTCTGGGCTCTGACAGCCTTAAAAAAGCAAGCTGGCAGGATTTCTGGATGTGCTAAGGAAAAGAACTCCAAGAAACAAGCACCCAGTTATGGGCCAATATATTTTTAAATAGTGGCTGTCATTAAGCCCATGCTAGTTTAATGGCTGGTTTGGGCAGTGTTTCTTGTGGAATAAAACGGTCCTTTCCTGGCGCAGCACCCGGCCAGCGCGCGAAGGCCGCCGGACACCTTCCGATCAATGGCGCCCTGTGTGTCCAGCCGTGCCCGCTGCTTCAGCCCACAGGCCTGGCTTTAGATTGATATTTTTTCTCAATTTAGGAGCCCTAACTACTAAAATTCTAGTTGACTCTTTCTCCCATAGTATAATTCATTTTTATTTTTGCCAAATAAAATATTTGTATATGTATTTACAATAAATACACTGCTTTTTTCAGTTCTAACAAAATAATTTAAGAACGGGTAGCTAATACATGTAAATAGTACCAAAGTATTTACAGTAATAATAATACTAATAATGCTAATAATACTAATAATAAAATACCCCCTTCGCTGCCTGCGCCCTGTCCCGCTCTCTTGCTGAAACACTGTTACCCGGGCCCCCGCGCTCCCCACTCTTCTACACAGCAAGCACCCAGCTCCCTGCCACCTGCGCCTCCGCCAGTGCTTCCTTTAACAGCTCTGTGGGAATTTACTGAGCACCTCAGCTTTGCTGCGTGCCTCATCTCCTGGATTACATTTTGGTTTTGTTTTCTGAGACAGGATCTCACTATGTAGCCCTGCATATGGGCTTGAACTCCTGCAGTCTTCCTGCCTCAGCTCCATGAGTGCTAGGATCACAGGCGTGTGCCAGCAAAGCAGCTACGTTACTTTCTTTTTCCTTGTTTTACCCCCTTGTTTTGCAAGCAAACACTTTCCCTTCCTTTTGGGAGAAGTGCTCACGGGTCTTTTCCTTCTTTCCATGCGCTCACTGGCTGCGTACAGGATTCCAGGTTGAAAGCCATTTTCTTTGGTCCCAGAAGTCACTGCCCAGTGTCCTGCGCATCCAGGACTGACCACTGTTGAGAAACCTCCAGGTCATGTCCTCTGCGGGGTCCTCCTTCCCCGCGGGAGGCTTGGCGCGGCCTCTTCCCCGTGTGGTGCTGCGCCTTCTGCTTTTAGGTTTTTCCATTCCTATTTGATGAAGGATTTTACTTGGAAATTTCACGTTTTTTCCTTCTGAGAAATTTTCTGGTTTCTTTATTTTTGTTTTCTCTGATCTCTTTCTGTACCTTTTATTAGTCAAGTATTAGAACGTCTTTTTTTTTTTTTTTTTTTTATTTTAAAGAGAAGAAAAAACAAAACAAATCAAAAGAAGAACAAATTTTCAAACAAACATAATAGGAGGGTAACAATGGTTAATACATTACGTATTACTATCTTTAAGTTAGTTATTCAGGACACCAGACATTAGCATTCAATTGTCCAAACATTATTGGCACAAACCTTACTCTTCAATGAACTAAGTAAAAATGGTAGTGTATCTATCTTAACCATCTTATATATATATATATACAATTTTTTTCCCTTTCCCTTCTTTCTTTTCCCTATTCCAGTCTCTCTTTCCTTTTGACCAGTTTCTTTTTGATTCACCATGTCTATTGTACATTTTGGATCTTATTTACTCTTTCAGTTTCTCATACTAGAGAGACAATACGATGCTTACACATGTGCTTCTGGTTTATTTCACTTATGAGTATTTTCTCGAGTTGCATCCATTTACCTATAAAAGTCTCCAGTTTATCCTTCTTTATGGCTGAATAGTACTCCATTGTATAAAAATACCACATCTTTCTTATCCATTCCTCAGTTGATGGGCATTTGGGTTGTTTCCAAGATCTGGCTATTACAAATTGTGCTGCTATAAACATGGGTGCACATATATCGCTGTGGTACGATGTTTTTAATTCTTCTGGGAAGATGCCCAGAAGGGGAATAGCTGGGTCAAATGGGACCTCCAACCCTAGTTTTCTGAGGAATCTCCACACTGACTTCCACAGTGGCTGTACCAGTCGACACTCCCACCAACAGTGAAGAAGGGTTCCTTTTTCCCCACAGCCCCTCCAGCATTTGTTATTAGTTGATTTCTTAATAGTAGCCATTCTTTCTGGGGTGAGATGGTATCTCAGTGTTGTTTTAATTTGCATCTCTCGAATGACTAGTGATGTTGCACATTTTTTTGTATATTTATTTGCCATTAGTATTTCTTCATCTGAGAAATGTGTATTCATCTCAGATGCCCATTTTTGGAGTGGGTCTTTAAATTTGGGAGGTCTGATTTTTTTGAGTTCTTTATATGTTCTCGATAGTAATCCTTTGTCTGAGGAACAGCTGGCAAACATTTTTTCCCACATTGTGGGTTGTCTCTTCACTCTGTTGGTGGTTTCTCTTGCTGTGCAAAAGCTTTTTAATAAGATGAGATCCCAGTTATTGATTCTTTGGGATAGTTCCCGTGCAGTTGAGTTTTTATTCATAAAGTCTTTGCCTACACCAATGTCTCCAAGGGTTTTACCTATCCTACCTTCCAGCAGATTTAATGTTTCTGTTTTAATATTTAGATCTCTGATCCATTTTGAATTCAGTTTAGTGCATGGTGAAAGATATGGATCTAGTTTTAATCTTCGGCATGTGTAGAGCCAGTTTTTCCAGCACCATTTATTAAAGAGGCTATCTTTCTTCCAGCGAATGTGTTTGGCACCTTTGTCAAAGATAAGGTGGCTTAGTATGTCTGGGGTTGTTTCAGCATCTTCTAATCTGTTCCATTGATCTTCAGGTCTGTTTTTTTGCCAGTACCACACTGTTTTTATCACAGTAGCTTTATAGTATAATTTCAAGTCGGGGATAGTGATGCCCCCTGCCTTGCCTTTGTTGCCCAGAATTGCCTTTGCTATTCTAGGTCTCTTCTGATTCCAAATGAATTTTAGGATTGTTTTCTCTAATTCTGTGAGATATGCTGTTGGAATTTTGATTGGAATTGCATTAAATCTGTATAACAATTTTGGAAGTATGGCCATTTTCACTATATTGGTTCTTCCTATCCAGGAGCAAGGGATATCTTTCCATTTTCTGATATCCTCTTCAATCTCCTTTTTCAGAGTACTGTAGTTTTCAGTATAGAGGTCTTTTACATCCTTCGTGAGGTTGATTCCTAGGTATTTCATTTTTTTGGATGTTATTGTGAAAGGTATTGTTTCCCTAATTTCTCTTTCAGTAAGTTTGTTATTTGTGTACAGGAAGGCTATTGACTTTTGAGTATTGACTTTGTATCCAGCTACACTACTGAATTTGCTTATTAAATCTAGCAGTTTTTTAGTGGAGTTTTTGGGGTCTTCTGTGTAGAGTATCATGTCATCTGCAAATAATGATAATTTAACTTCTTCCTTTCCAATCATTATTCCTTTTATTTCTTTCTCTTGTCTAATCGCTCTGGCTAAAGTTTCCAGAACTATGTTGAATAAGAGTGGGGACAGTGGACATCCTTGTCTTGTTCCTGATTTTAGAGGGAAGGCTTTCAGTTTTTGGCCATTTAGTATAATATTGGCTGTTGGTTTGTCATAGATAGCTTTTACCAGATTGAGATAAAGACCCTCTATTCCAATTTTCTGTAGGGTTTTTATCATGAAAAGGTGCTGGACTTTGTCAAAAGCTTTTTCTGCATCTATTGAGATGATCATGTGATTTTTGTCTTTGGTTCTGTTAATATGCTGTATTACATTTATTGATTTACGTATGTTGAACCATCCCTGCATCCCTGGGATGAATCCAACTTGGTCATGGTGTATAATCTTCTTGATGATTTGTTGGATTCTGTTTGCCAGTATCTTATTAAGGATTTTTGCATCTATGTTCATTAGGGAGATTGGCCTGTAGTTCTCTTTCTTAGTTGGGTCCTTCTCTGGTTTTGGTATCAGGGTAATGCTTGCTTCCAGGAATGAATTTGGGAGTATTGCTTCCCTTTCAATTTCATTGAAAAGTTTGAGAAGTAGGGGCGTTAGGTCTTCTCTAAATTTCTTGTAGAATTCGGCAGTGAATCCATCAGGGCCTGGGCTTTTCTTTGTTGGGAGGTTTTTAATTACATCTTCAATTTCATTGGCTGATATTGGTTTATTTAGGATTTTTAAATCTTCTTGATTCAGCTTTGGTAATTCATACGAATCTAGGAATCTGTCCATTTCTTCTGCATTTTCCATCTTAGTAGAATATAAATTTTCAAAATAGGTATAGATGATCTTCTGGATTTCTGCAGGGTCTGTCGTGATATCACCCTTTTCATTTTCAATTGCATGGATTTGAGTCTTTTCTTTTCTTTTTTTAATAAGGTTGGATAAGGGTTTGTCAATCTTATTTATTCTTTCAAAGAACCAACTTTTTGCTTCATTGATTCTTTGTATTGTTTTTTTATTCTCCAATACGTTAATTTCTGCTCTGATCTTTATAATTTCCTCCCTTGTACGGGCTTTTGGCTTAACCTGCTCTTCTTTTTCTAGAAGCTCGAGGTTCACCCTTAAGTTGTTTATTTGCGCTTGCTCTATTTTCCTGATATAAGTGTTTAATGCTATAAATTTCCCTCTTAGGACTGCTTTCATTGTATCCCATAAGTTCCGGTATGTTGTACTGTCATTATCATTCAGTTGTAGAAAGTGACTAATTTCTTCTTTAATTTCATCTGTGACCCATTGGTTGTTCAGGAGGATGCTGTTTAATTTCCATGTGTTTAGGGAGTTTTTGTGGGATCTTTTGCCATTGATTTCCAATTTCATTGCACTATGGTCTGATAATATGCATGGGATAATTTCAATTCCTTTGCATTTACTTAAGCAGGTTTTATGAGCTAGTATGTGGTCTATTTTGGAGAACGTCCCATGTGCAGCTGAGAAAAATGTGTATTCTGATGTTGTGGGATGGAACACTCTGTAGACATCTACTAAGTCCATTTGTTCAAAAGTTTGGTTCAGTTCTACTATTTCATTATTGATTTTCTGTCCAGTTGATCTATCTTTTTGTGACAGTGGAGTATTGAGATCTCCCAATATAATTGTATTAGTGCTTATTTGATTTTTCATGTCCTTTAGTACTTGTTTTATATAGCTGGGTGCATTGGTATTTGACGCATATATATTTATGATCGTTATCTCTTCCTCTTGGATTGTTCCCTTTACAAGGATGTAATGACCGTCTTTATCTCTCTGAATCCTTCTTGGCTTGAAGTTCACTTTGTCTGCAAAAAGAATAGCTACCCCTGCTTTTTTCTGGGTTCCTGTGGCATGGAGTATTGTTTTCCATCCTTTGACTTTCAGTCTATGAATTTCTTTCTGAATTAAATGTGTTTCTTGTATACAGCATATTGTTGGATCTTGCTTCTTGATCCATTTCGCCAGTCTGTGCCTTTTGATTGGTGAATTGAGACCGTTAACATTGATGGTTAAAACTGATATGTATTGACTTGTCATGATATTTTCCTGTTGTTGGTTCCCACTCTTTGTTTTTCCGCTTTCCGGCTATTTAATTATTTGCCCTGCCTGGTGGATTCCTTCTGTTGGGGTTCCTATCTCTTTCTAGAATGTCCTTCAGAACGTTTTGGAGTGCTGGTTTGGTGGTCATAAATTTTCTCAGATGTTCTTTGTCATGAAAGTATTTTATTTCTCCATCAATTTTGAAAGATAGTTTTGCAGGGTACATCAATCTGGGCTGAAAATTATTTTCCTTTAGAGCTTGCAATACATCATTCCAAGCTCTTCTTGAATTGAGGGTTTGTGCTGAAAAGTCAGCTGTGATTCTGATGGGTTTTCCTTCATAGGTGATTTGTCTCTTCTCCCTAACAGCTTTTAAGATTCTGCCCTTCTGTTGAATTTCTGGGATCTTGACTATAATATGTCTGGCTGAAGTTTTTTTTTGATCATGTCTAGTTGGTGTTCTAAAAGCTTCACTTATAGGGGTGTCAAATTCCTTTTCTCTTCCAGGAAAGTTCTCCCTGATTATGTCTTTGAACAAGGTTTTAATGTCGTTGATGCTATCTCCTGCTTTTTCATTTATTCCAATTATTCTTAAGTTGTTTATCTTTGAGTCATCTAGCAGCTGCTGAATTGATTTTTCATGGTCCCTTGCTGTTTTTAAGAATTTTTCCATTTCATGATCACTAATTGCAAGCCTGTCTTCTATATCTGAGATCCTGTCCTCGCATTGGCTTATTCTGCTACAAATACTTTCAATGGAATTTTTTATCTCTTGGATATCTGCTTGAATCTGCCTTATAGATTCCATTTCTTTCCTATGCTGAGCATTCATGGTTTCTATAGTTTTCTTAAGTTCATCTATTTTTTTGTCTGTATCAGCTATAGTGTCCTTAAGCATGGTCTTCATTGTAGACATTATCTCTGCAGTTATCTGTGAGATTATTTCTGTTTTAATTTTTTCCAGAACCTCATTCAGTTGCTTTGTTGTTACCACTTCAGATAGGCCAGGTGGGTGGCTTTCGGATTGTCCCACCTCGTTGCTCCCTAGGTTTGCCTTTGGTGAATTGGATGTGTGGGGTTGCATCTTGTTTAAGTGTCGTCTCATTTTTTCTTTCTTTAATTCCTGGGGTGATGTTTGCAAATTACCTATAGTAGGTTACTTTATTGCTAGTGTTTAAGATCTTTAGAAGATGACTACTTCTCTGCAGTATCTTCCAAGTGGAGCTTGCTTTTAGGTTTTGAGCTTTCTGCCAGATCCTACCTCTTCAATTCGTTGGGTATGCGAAGTTGCTACCTGTTTGGCCCAGTCCTTGATTCTTTGGTACTGTGCCACTGTATTTTCTGTGTCCCTTAGTCAATCTCAATCATGAAATATCAGGAAGGAAAGATGTTTAGAACAATTATTTCACATTTGGCTATAATGTTAACTAAAGCATCAAACACAGCCTAAAAAATGACAGACTGAGCTAACCAGTTATTTACCACTTTTAGCTGTATAGAGTTGCGGTTATATAACAAAATCTAAAACACACCAGAAAAATTATATGCAGTATACAAGTCCTATGTATGTCAATTTTTCCTTGAGGAGTTTAAATTTAAGATGAGTTAAGGAGGAAATAGAGTATTGGGAGAAGAGGAAGGAATTAGATGTAAGGTTAGAGGACCAAGAGGGATCCCACTAAAATTGGGACACTAGTGCAGAGGACAGGTGGTAAAAAGAGAAGGAAGGGATAAAAGGAAGAACAGATCACAACCACAATCACAAAGAAGTTAGAGGCGCTGTTTACACTCATATAAAAAACCAGAGAGAATAATGAAGGAAAGAGCAAATACACATACAGAAACAAAAACGAAGATAAAAACAATAAAACAGACAGATCAAAAATAAAACCCCACCAAAAAACAAAACAAAACAAAACAAAAACAAAAAAACCCTTCGCCAGAACAAAAAAACAAATCAGTGAGAAAAAAAATAAAAATAAAAATAAAAATAAAAAATATAAAAAGAATCAGTTCCAGGTGTTGACTCTGTTGTAGGCAGGTACCTTGTGACAAAGTCCTGTTCTGTGCAGGTCCGTCCCAGTAAGCCAGGAGCGCCCTCTGGCGGGCGGTGAGCAGAGGCGCGTACTTTCAGGCAGAGACCAGTCTAGCTCGCCTCCGCTCTCGCCGCCCTTTCACGATCCCTGGGCCTGAGAGGCTCAGCGCGCTGTCCGGAGCGCGGGTTCCCTGCACTGGTTCCCGCCGCTCTGGTTTTTCGCCACGCCCCCCACAATGGCGCCGGGCCAGTCGCTCTCTGGCGCGGGACAGGTGTGGCTGAGAGTCCAGTCTCGTTCGCCTGCTGACCTCAGCACACTTTCGTGGGCCTGAGAGGCCCTGTGCTGCCCTGTCCGGAGCACAAGTTCCCAGAGCAGTTTCCGAGCCGCTCTGAGTTTCGCCACACCCCCCACAATGGCGCCCGGCCGGTCGCTCTCTGGCGCGGGGCAGCTGTGGCTGAGAGACACTCACCGCCGGTCAGCGCCGTTCTCCGCCGCTCCCCTGCCCCGCCGCTGTCTCAGGATCCTCCGTGGGGGCTCCCTGGGCGCCAGCTGCCACCGTGTGTCCGTAGAATTGAGCCTCCGCCGGCGCTCCAACTCCCGGGATATTAGAAGGTGCGCGCGCGCGGTCTGCTCCTTCTTTCCTTCTTCTTTGTTGGAAGTCACCCGTCACTGGTGCCGGGGGTCCCAGATTGCGCTTCAGAACTTTTCTGGGTTTCGGGGAGGCATCTCCCCCCCTCCTGCGCTTTCTGGGTCGCTATATTCCCGTGTTCCAATGGTAACTTTTAGAGAGAGTTTTGCTGCCTGCTTCTTACTCATCCGCCATCTTGAGGTCCTCCGCTCTCCTAGAACGTCTTATTGATCTCTTATTTTCATTTGGACTTTTGTTCTCTTTTAGGGGAATCAGCTCAGCTAGAGTGTGAGCTTTCCTGACCATATTTAATATTTATGTTGATTATTTTTAGCAAACAATATAAATTTAATAGATGCATTTGTTACAGTGTTTCCGTGTGCTCCATTTGTTTAGCTGAGACATGATATTTATTAATAGGGTATCGTGCTTTGTTCCGTGTAGTCTGCTACCCTGGAGGCCCATCGACTGGCTTCCTCCTTCACTCGGAAATGTCTTGTTTTGGGTAACAAATTATTACACCACTTATGGAGCATGTAGTATACACCGAGTGCTGTCCTGGGTGCTGTATTTGTGACAACATAATCTCTACAGTAACCTTGTGGAGTAGATTTGTTACTTGGGGTTTTACAGATTGGAAAACTTGTTCAAGTGATGTGTCCGAAGCGTCTCAGGTAATAGTGAGACCTGAGCTCGCAAGCTCTGTCTTGAGAGCCGCGGCTCCCAGTCCGTAGAGAGACACTGCTTCCCAAGCGCTCATCATCGCCTACTTGGGGACAGCAGGCGATTGTCTAGCTGTGTGTCACCACGCACATACTTGGACTTCTCCTTAGGGCGCCTCTGTGCATGTCTCTGTTATTTCCTTGGAAGGATCAATTCCTAGTGCGACTGCATTTCTCCATGCCAACGCAGGGCTCTTCTGGGGCCATGGGAGCAGGGGCCTCGCTCCTGAGTCCCGTGGGCACAAAAGGCAGATGGGGGCCGGCACCCGGGAGCCAACAGTGAGCGGAGCCGCAACTCCCAAGTCAATGCCAAGCCGGGCGGGGCCGCAGTCACGTTCGTTCTCCTCCTCAGGAACCGGCCCCTGGCTGGCACCCGCCTTGGGATCTGCACTCCCAACCTCAACAGTGAGTGTCCGCAAGAACTTCAAATTCCGCAAGGCATTATTATTTTTTTTCTGCTTTTTTTGGTACTGGGGAAGGAACTGAGGGCCTTGTGCTTGCTAGGCAAGCGCTCTACCACTGAGATACAGCCCCGGCTCAAGACATCATTCTTAAATTGGCAAGGAAGTGGCAAAACCCAGAAGCCCTCAGCTGGCCAGGAGGCAGGTCTGTCATGACGTCGGGCAGGTGGCACATCATCTTTCCTTTCTGGAACGATGTTAGCCCAAGGGCTTCTCATCTGTACGAGTACCAAGTCCACCCAACAGGCAGCCAGATGCTTTCCAAAAATGCTCCCTCGAACCCAGCCTAAATGGCACTGCTTTCAGGATGTCCTCATGGCTGGGGTTCTGGCTTTTATATCCAAGTGAGCAAATATGCACTTAGCGCCCTGCGAGTCTCAAGCTCTGGGTTAATGTATGGGGGAGGAAGAGGAAACACGATACTTCCATGGCCCACGAGCTCGGGGAGAAGCTCGACAGGCAGTGAGGTTGCGTCCTGGCCTTCGGGCTGGGCCGGGCGGGGCGGGAGGGGCGGGAGGGGCTGTGGACCGTTGTGCGATTCACAAGGGAGAACGGGAGTGTCCGGCCGCGCTCCGGGGCTATGTTTGGTCATCTTTGTTTCCCAAATGCCTTGCTTAACATCTACCACGTAGCATGTGCTTCATAAATAATGATTGCTTGAAAATCAAGTGTTGAATTCCTGATCTTATGGACAAATCAAAGACCGATGTTGGGGAAGGGTGTTGTGTGAGGAAGTTTTAAAGATATTCAAAGAAATGCGTACAGAAAACACTAGGGCGGGGCTGAGGGGCCGTGGGGTCAGGAGTGCGCTGCACTGCAGGGCGTGCTTTCCTCGGAATGTGTCAGGGACGCCAGACCGCCCACCACGTCCCGACCTTGGACGGCTTTCATAGATTCTCACTATCAGGGCAAAGCGAAGGAGGTGCGAGGAAGATTTAGAGCACAGTGTTTCTAAAACTACTTCTTCTAAATCCTTCCTTCTTTTTTTTTTTTTTTTTTTTTTTTTTTTGTGGGTACTGGGGGTTGACCTCAGGACCTCGCGCGCCAGCAGGCACCCGTGCCGCTGAGCGATATCACCGGCCCCTTTTTCGTATGTGGGTTCCGGGAGTCGAACTCGGGCCTTCGCGCTTGCAAGGCAGGCGCTTAAGCCGCTGAGCCGTCTCACCGGCCCTAAATCCTTCCTTCTGACTTATAAAATCAGACAGAGAAGCCCAGAATCTATTTGCTTTGTAAGACAAGCACAGTATTCCTGACTTGGGGGTAATTTGGGACCACTGGTTTGATATTTTACCTTTCTTGAAGGATTGGATCTGTACTTATGCATTTTGTGTTTGCTGTTTTACTATTTCTGAGGTAAAGAAAATCAACACAGTATGGAAGGAAGTAAAAATCCACCAAGTAATCATTTACTCCTCATTTTTCTTCTGAATAGGACATGCCTCAGATTTTACTGAGTCAGGAACAGAAAGAGCTGCGGGAGTAGCTGTCCCTTTCCAAACGCAGGTTCTTCTAACTCACGGGCGCTTTGTGGAACGCGCTGTCCCTGCCAGCTGTCTGATAACACCGCCCACCCCAACCACCCAAATGAGGAGCCGGATTGTGAAGAGCCATCCCTGGAGATGGCGATTCTTCTTGAGTTCGCTGAGTCAAAACCTCCCTACAGCTTGGGTCTCCGACGTCCCCGTGGCCCCATGTGTTGGAGGCTTGGTTCCCAGCCTCCGCCGCACAGGGGCTGTGGGGAAGCGGGGTCATGGGAGGCGTGGCCCCCAAGGGGATGCTGGGACACCTGTCCATCCCGTCTGCCACTTCGCTTTCCTGAAGTGCCCTTCGCCACAGTCCCAAAGCAACAGGGCCATGTGGTCCTGGGCTGAAACCTGTAAACCTTCCTTCCCTTTAAGTTGATCGTCTCAGGAATTTTGTCCCAGTCACAGGAAGCTGATTAAAATCTCTCATACAAAACATTATTGTAAAAAAGTTGGTGAGCCAACTCTCAGAAAAAAAGAGAAAGAAAGGTATTCTTGAAGTCAGCCTTCAGTTTGTTAAAAGCCTAGCAGGTCGGGCATCTTAACAGTGGTGTGAGCTCCTGCCGAGTTCACTTACCCACTGTCCGCAGTAACTTACAGCCTCTCTCAGCTGCACGCTAGGCTGTTCCTGGGTTTCCTATCTATGCTTTTTATTCTTGTTAGGGCACTGGATGATAGGTTGGAAATCACCGAACTGCAAACAGAAGAGATTACGTGAAAATGAATAAATCACCCAGCCACATAGCTAGAGAACCTTGCGGTATTTACAACGAGGGTATGTTTACAGTAATTCCGAAGGGGAAAAGGTGAGCCCTCGCCCACCCACTGCCGTTGGTCTCCATCAGTGTCCATGGCATGGAAATCCTCCGCTCACATCCACCTTGGAAGTCTGTGAGCAACTTCACAGTAAGGATCCTGCTTATAATTTTAAAATTCTGAGCACCAGGCACACATGTCAGGTCGTCCTTTCATATCTGCTGAAAGACATCTTTATTGGTCTTTAAGACACAATAAATTGTATCACACACCATTGATTTAATACCACTTTTCAGGGGAGGAGAGAAAGAGGAACTACATTTTTACACTATGCTTACAAACAGCCATTATAAAACACACCCTGACTCCAATAAGTTAAGATTTTGAAAGCATGCCCTTAAGCTGGAGGAGAGCCTCAACTGTCCTCCACTGGACTGCTCATCTCAAAGGTAACGTGGGGCTGGGGGTGTGGCTCAGTGGGACAGCACTTGCCTAGCATGCACGAGGCCCTGGATTCCACCCTCAGCACCACGAAAAGAGTAAGTTAATAAATTTCTGAGCTGGGCATGCGGTCCACACTTATGGTCCCAGATACTCAGGAGGCTGAGGCAGGAAGATCGAGTGAGCCCAGTAGTTCAAGTCAGCCAGGTAATACAGTAATACCTCACCTTACACTGACAAAATAAAACAACAACAAAGTGGACCCTTGTCACCACCATGTCGACAAACATCATTTAACGCTAGAGCTAGGGACTCAAATTATCCTGCCCTTTCTACACTGCTTTTCCGAGGCCACTGAGCCCAGCCGCACATTCCCCTGCTGTTGTCTCCCTGGACTTCTCTGCTCCCCGTGTTAAAAGCACCTCTTGTTTTTTTTTTTTTGGTACTGGGAATTGAACTCAGGACCTTGCGCTTGCCAGGCAGGTGCTTGTGCCGCTGAGCTATGTCCCCGGCCCAGTGCACCTCTTTAAAACCTCTAGCCCTTTGTTGTCTCGAGGGTCCCACTTCCACAGCATTTCCCTCCCTGGTTGCATCCCCCGTCTTGTGCCCTCCGAGCATGTGAAGCTGCACTCTGAGGCTCGCTCCGTCCCGAGTGGGCGACCCAGCCCCTCCTCGGCGCTCGGGAAGATGTCCAAGCCCAGATCTTCACCCAGGTCGGCGAAATCAGACTGAAAACTGCGTCAGCTGAGTGACCCTGGCCGTGTGACAACCTCCAAAATTCCCTTTCTTGGATGCAACTAGAGACCATACCCATAAGTGAAATAAATCAGACTCGCATGTGTAAACATCATATTGTCTCCCTGGTGTAAGAAGCTGAAAGAGTAAATAAAATCCAAAATCCACAATAGATATTGGGAAAGGGGAAGAAACTGCTCAAAAGGAAAGAACTGGGATGGGGGAAAGAAGAAAAGAAGGAAGGAAAAAGAAAAAAAACCATACATATACATATACAAGATAGCTAAGATAATGACACTAATAATTTCTTTTAGTTCATTGAAAAGAACAGTTTGTGCTTACATTGTTTGATCAATTTTTCATGCCTGTATCTTGTAATCTGAGCAACTACTTTGAAGATAGCAATACGCAATGTACTAACCATTGTTAATCTATTATATTGTTATGAAATTCCGTATCATTGTTTTTATTGTTTTTTCTCTTTAAAATAAAAAAAAATTTAAAAATTCCATTTCTTCATCTGCAGCACTGAGGTAGCACTGCATCTCCTTTGTTCCTGCCCGAGCGCGCCGCCTACTTTCCTGCGGCTGCGGCGCACTGTCGTCTCCGCCGCCACCTTCAGCGCCCTCGGCCCCGCCGCTGGGCCACCGCTCGCCAGCGCCCCGGTGACGGTGACGTAGGCCACTCCTCCCCTCGTCCGTGCTGCCCAGACGCCCGGGCTGGGGCCAAGGAGTCGGTCGCGGTGGCTTCCTCCTCTAAACTTCCGGCGCACTCTCGCTCTCAGGTGAAAATCCAAACGGGCTCCGCGGCCCTCGAGGGTCCAGGTCTGACCCTCACCTGACGTCCTGCCTGCTGCTCCTGTCCCAGCGGCTGCGTCCTAATTCCCCGTCCGCGCTGCCGCCTCGCAGTCTGGCTCGTTTCATGCTCCGTGCCAGGGACGGCCTCACACTCACCTCCGCGTGCCAGCTCAGTGCCCGCGCAAAGCCGCCGCTCGCACGAACTCACCGCGCGTGAGAGGAGACGCAGCGCGGCGAGGCCCCGCTCCGCACAGCAAGCTCCGCTTCGCGCTGGAGCTGGACCGGGGCGGCCGCCTTCGCCGCGGGCTTCTCGGCCGCTGTCCGGGGGCGGCCAGCAAAACCTCTTCACATCCCGCCTGCGCTTTCTGCAGTGAACCGTCTCCTTAGGAACTGTGTCATGACGAGCTGGGTAGACCAGACTAGGATATGAACTTTTGCTTAATATACCTCTATCTCGTGTGGTTCCTTGCTGCAGCATGAATTATGTTTATTTTGTTTTTTGGTACCGGAAATCGAACTCAGGACCTCGTGCTTGCCAGGCAGGCGCCATGCCGCTGAGCTATGTCCCCGGCCCATGAATTATGTTTATAATTTTATAAATTAAAAAAAGCATGCTCGATCGCCAGCATCACACACACACACACACACACACACACAGGCAGGAGGAATGCATATTTTTAAAACCATTTGGTTGTTTCAGCATCTCTCTCCTCCCCCGCAAGTAAGCTCCAAGAAGGGCACACGCGGAGCCTGGCTTGCTCACCACTGCGATTCCAGTGGTGTTTTCAGCAGAAGGGGCCGATCTGGACGAGTAAACGCTGCTGACTGAGACGGGCAGAGCCTGCGACCCGGCTGGGAGGCGGAGCACTGGCCGAGCACTAACCGAGCCCGGAAGAGAGCCCTGTGCGTTCCTAGGGGCGGTGACCCAGCCCACGACAGGCGAGGGGCCTTTAAGTGACGCCCGGCTCAGATCTCCGGAGGGAAAAACACCCCTGGGGTGCCAGTGTCTGACTGCGAGAAGCAGCACACTTGAGGGAGAGTCAACATCTAAAGCATCTTGAAACTGGCTATCATTTTCTAGTCGCTGTCCTCGCTATGAACCGGGCGTTTGCTAAGGTTTGGATGAACGTCCCCAAAGGCCCAGGCTTACAGGCTTGGTCCCCGGCTGTGATGCTGCTGGGGGTGGCAGAGCCCTGAAGGTGGAGCTGGATTGAGGGTGAGGTCAGTGGCACAGCACCTGCTTAGCATAGGCCAGATGGGGGTTGATACCCGGCACGCCCCAAAAAGATGTGTACCTGCAAGGGAGGTCTGCTGGTCATTAGGGCACACTCTGAATGGGACAGAGAGATCCAAGTCCCTTCTTCCTCCCTTTCACATCCTGGGCCTGAGGCGAGGGGCTTTGCTCTGCCAACTTGCTCCCTGCTCACCAACTGACCAACTAGAACCGCTAAGCAAACCTTTTCTCTTTATAAGCTGATTACCTCAGGCATTTGTTACAGTAACAGAAAGCTGACTAACACAGTATTCAACATATACAAATTAATTTGGCTATTTTTCTTCTTTATTTATGTCCAGTTTCCCAACTGCATTTCCAATCCTACAAATATTTTTTTCATAAACATATTGTATCCTCATGTTCTGATAAGTCTATAGCTTAGTCTCCAGAAATAAGTGTAACCAACATTTTTCCATCCAGGGAAAATGTTAGAAACTTCAACATTTCTCAGATACTTTCCAACAAGATTTTTATGTTGAAATAAATGTAGAAAATTTTCATATTTTCATCATCAACACGTCAAAATTTCCTTGATTTCCAATTGTCTCTGAAGTTTTTCTTTGTCTAGAAATACTTGATAGGGTATTTGCAGTACATGCCAGCAATATTATTTAAACAAATGAATTATATTTTAATGAAAACATATACTTTTCATGCAATAAAATGTTAACTTATTTGTGAACGGCTTTAAGTATGAGATATTCCTAATAAGTTATAGGCATTGCCCAGTGAGATCTTTTACTTTCCTGAACAGGACCCGGTAGGCTTTTGACAAGGGTTTGGAAGTTCTGTCTCTATTTCATGCAGTTTATTTTGCTGTGGTATTAGCAGAAAGAGACTAAAATCCAATAATTTTGTACATGCTAATAATTGTATCCTTCAAAAATTAAAGACGAGGCAAAGTAAATCCCAGGGGTTCTCCTCTCTGCAATCCCGTGACAACAGAGACCACACGCGCTCCGCATCTCGTGGGAGGGGTGCGGGCTGGTGGACGCCTTTCCTCCCGGCCACCTGAGCCATGCGCTCGTCTGGATGACAAGCCTAGATTTTGCTCTTTTCCTGTAATGTAGCAGGCGTTGAGCTCTACGTGTTTAATTTGGGTTGGAAGCTACCCTAAGACGGCATGCATCCAAGCTACCGTGTGACTTCGGCAGGGTCACGTTCATTAACTTAGGGTCCCCATTATTATGGTTTCTAGGCCAGCAGCATGAAATGAACTTTTTCTTTTTAAACAAAAAATAGTATTTTCCACAGAAAGCATTGTTTGTAAAGTTAAAGCTAATCTACTTATCCAGTTGCCATTCTATTTTTTTCCCATTTTTATTTTTTATTAGTACAAGTTTGCGGTACAATGATTGCATTCCTTGCAGGTTAGTTGCCATTCTTAAGAGCTGCAGGTCTGAGTCTCCTCTCTTCACTACACTCTAACAGCTTCTTCCTGTTTGCTTTCCTTCTTTCCTCTCAAAGACAGCAGACAGTGAAAATTTATAGTGTTTATCAGCAATAAAATTCATAATTTACCCCTCAATCTATACCAAATAAAATAAAGTGGTAGTATACTTCAAAAAGCTTAAGAAAAAAGTAACTCTGTTACTAATTTAGGTAGGAAATTCATTAATGAAAAATGCATTTATATGTACTTACCATGGGTTTTGATATCTGTGGGTTAATTTATCCATAGCATCAAGACTTAGTTCTCCGCACTGCAAAGGAAGAAAACAAATGCACCATCATTCCACCGTAAATGGCACCATCATTCCAACGTAAATGGCACCAACATATCTCAGGTCCGTTCTTCCAGTCCAAAAGGAAATTAGTCAGGAAATGAAGAAGGAAATGCTAAGTTCGGTTGAATGAAAACCAGGGAAGTCGGTGGTCTTTTGCTTTCTGAACTGAGAGGAGAAAGTAAAAGTAACCATGGCTGTGTGTGCTCGAGGGTCAGAGTGAAAGGGGTTTTGTGCGGCAGGGAGGCTCAGTGCTCGGGTCTGACCTCCTCCCGTCTTCGCGACCGTGACAGCAAGGCCTTCTCCACTGGTGTCTGCACCCGGACCCCGCCAGTCTAGCTGCCTGCGACCTCCCCTCCCCGCACAGGCAGGAAACGCGGCCGCCACAGCAGAGCAAGAGCTGAGTTCCAGACGCTGCTGTAAGAGTACATGCAAAGACACCGGGCAGGACGCACACTGCAAGGTGCTGAGAAAACATCTGCTAGCTTAGCACCGGTTCCCACGGTTAAAAACGATCCCCACGCCCTGGCAGGTGCACCACCACGGCCTGGCTGAGCAACGGGATCTGGGCAGCGTCTGGGACAGGAGGGACCAAGGAGCGTCCCAGTCGCCCTGAAGAGGGTTTGGGTCTGTGATCTGGGGCTGGGAAACCGTGATGTGGATTTCCACACACCACTGCATGGGTTACCATGAACTATTTCACTTCAGCTTTGGGATGCATTTTTTACTTCCGTCGATGTGGGACACCAAATTCATAACATCTCAGAAAGGAGTAAAATAATTTTATGACAATTCCAACATCAAAGGCATTTCTAGTGCTGCTCTATTTTCTTCCTTCCGTTCTGTTCCTTTTCCTTCAGGCTTCTGTTTAGAATGCCTTTGTTTATTGGCTGCTCCGGAGTTATTTGTATCTGAGAAAACAGACTGAGTTACTTATGTCGCTTTCTCAGGGAGAAAGAGCTGAAAACTTGACTCTTCAAAGTGCACACAGAAAATTAATAAAGGAAGGGGTAAAACTTTAATACAGACTCGCCCCATTACTGACCAGAAAATTTGAAGATGATAATCTGCTTATGCGGGGAAGATCATGCTATAGCTTTGTTTCTCAATTGATCCCTTTTATTTGACTCCACAAAAATTGCTTTATCCACTAATTTATAAATACAGTGGTACCTTGGTTCACGAAGTTAGGTTGTTCTATGATTTTGGAAAAGATGGCCAAGTTTGTGTTTCTGTGGGAAAGATGGCCAGGGTCATGTTTGTCACTTGATGCAGAGTTTGCAAACAGAAACAAAATTTTGCCAAATGCTTCTGTTTGCGAATCATATTGTTTGCACACAAAAGCGTTTGTGAACTGAGGCACCACTGTAATTTTTATTATCAGCTTCTAGACAAATGTGCCAAGACTTGGATGACTGCCTTCGATCTTATGCTATTTCAGTTTTTAATTAAATACAAATTACATCTTCTGAGCCAGGTGTGGTGGTGCATGCCTATAATCTCAGCACTCATGAGGCTGAGGTAGGAGGATTTCTGCAAGTTCAAGACCAGCTGGGCTACATAGTGAGTTCAAGGTCAGCTTGAACTACATAGTGTCTACATATTGTCTTGAAAAAAAATAAAACACACACACACACGAATTACATCTCAATGAGGAAATATCTTTCTCACAAATAAAATACATTTTTTTTCCATTTCTTCTATAGACATCAGTGTGTCATGTCATAAAAGTTATGTTATCTGTAATAAGATGCCCTTCCTTATCTTGATTTATTGAGGAAGTCCATCATGACTTGATTTGGACAGCCATGCTCACTGTGGTGTTAATCCTAATAAAATTCAAAATAAAATCTTTTTTTTTTTTTTTACTGGCCAGTCATTCATAAGAGTAAGGAAAAGACTGACTTAACTAATCCTCTGCAGATGTAGCTCTGCGATATCTCAGCGCTTGCTTAGCATCTGTCCCATCCCCAGCAAAAATATTAAAAAATAAAAATAAAAACTGATTCAACATCATCATAGAAACAGATAACTAATTAGTATCATCTTGAGAAAATCAAGGAGAACATTTTATACTTATTTTTAATATTTTCCACTAACAAAAAATAACGATAGTTCCCAATTGTATGTTTACTACAAAGCAATATTTAAGTCCAGGCGTTCGAAAGGGAGACACCTGCTAACCACATTCAGACACCGCGGTGACGCGATTTCTGAAATGAGTAACATCTGTGAATCGTGAGTTCCACTAATCCCAGACACTGGGGCTCATTCAGTCAAAAATTAAAACTATTGCGTTAGACTTTCACTGGATCTCCAGCCTCCTCAGTCCTGATAGACTGAAGAAATCTTCCAAAACTGGATTCCGAGGAATCGTCTTGCTTTACTACTGCAGTAAATACACCCTGAGCGCCATCCCCGCCTCCCCAGCCCAGGCTCGCGGGGCGCCCTGCGCAGCGCATCCCGGAGCGCGGCTGCGTCTGGGACCCGGGTCTCCTCGTGCGCCTCCTCCTTGGCAACGCGCAGCTCTCAGCACCAAACCTTTGAATTTCCCTTTTCTTATGTTAATGCATTTTTCTCCGCTTGCCTCAATTTGCAGAATGTTATGGTGCACCCTTAGGTGTCTTTCCTCCCCCAGCCAGCGAGGGCCGTCATGGTTGGAGCCCGGCGACCGGGCGCACAATGCGGCCTTTTCTAGCCTGCACGCTGCTGCGGGATTTTGCATGAATGGGTCAGTTGAAGTGTGCTTTTTATATTCAAAGCATGGGTAGAAACAAAACGATTCTTTCTGAAAAATGTCACTGTTTAAAGCATGGATTCCGAGGTACATTCTTGTTAAAAAAAAAAAAAATCGCAGGGACCCCTACTTCATTCTATGCCGTGTTACTGGTGGGCTCCCCACACGCATGCTGCCCTGGTCTTTTTTCTTTTTCTTTTTTTTTTAACTGCAGAGTTTAAAATAACTTGAAGTAATTCATCAACTTACCACAAATAAAATGACATTGGGACTTTTAGAGTTTGTTGTTGACGCTTTCTGTGGAGGATCCAGATAAAGAGCATCGTTCTATCATGTTTCTAGGGTGACAGAAAACTATACTTCCGAAACCCACGCAGGTGGGAAAATAGGGTCTGAAGGGACGTCCATGCGCAAGACCCATTTATCAGACTTAGCTAGTGAAACCCCGCGCTCAATGCCTGGCACAGGTAGCCCGCTTAGTCTTTTAACAACACCTGAAGCGTCACCATTCACCCGTGACAGACAGAACTGAAGTGCCCGAGAGTCCCATCTTGCTCAACTCTTTCTCCAGAGAGCCAACTGCTGCCGTGAAGGGGTTTGGTGTCTGGAACCTAAGGCCCCAAATCAGTTGACTTTGGGAAGAGAAAATCCATGGTGGGCCTAGTCTAATCAGGTGAGCCCTGCAAAGCACCCGGATGGTCACAGTGAGGGGCAGTGTGGTGAGCAATCAGGGCCACCTGTGATGTTGAGACGGCCCCCGGCTAAGAGCCAGCTGGACAACGCAGGGACGAGCCGCCACACACAGGAGACCTCCGGCCTCCCTGGCAGCTCCCCCGGGCTGGGCGGCGGGCCTGTGGCTGCCGCTAAGTTGCTCCACTGCACGCGTGGAAAAGCGATGTAACCCATTATAGCTGGGAAAACGGGCAGTGTAAAAAAAGAAGAGGAAGAAGAAGAAGGAGAAGAGGAGGAGAGGCTCGCGTGTGAGGGAAGGAAGAAGGGGAATAAGAAGCTCTTCAGTTGGCTGTTTGAGCTTGGCAGCCACATTCAGTTTTCTTATTAAGGCCACAAACAGGTTTGCCTGGAAAAGCAATATGAATGGTAATTGCCTTATTAATTCTCACAGAAAAGGCAAAATTCTGTTATTTTCTCCCTGTACTCCTCCAGGGAGATAAACAGTTTCCTTATTTATTCTATAATTCAAGACACACGGGGATTTTCTTTTAAAGAGAGACCAGAATTTGCTCTGTGGAGCTGCATTTGCGGGGACTGCTATGACGGGGAGGGTAAGCGGTCCCCATCCCGCCCTGCAGCGGGTCAGTTGGTGATTCCGACAAGAGCCCGAAATTTGAGTCGACTCTGTTCAGGCTACGGAAAACTGGACAAGAGCTTCCCACTTCTCTGTACGCGCTCGTCGCAGTCTCTGAAATACAAGTGGGAATCTGTTTTGCAGTCGCACTCACGCATGGCATTTTCCAATGCGTTCGCTGCTGTTAATTCTAAGGTTGCAAAGTGAGCTTCCTCAATCTAATTGTCCAATTAGCTCTCTGACTAGGGGCAGTGGTTCAGGAATCAGGAACAGTATCAGTATATCTAAGTTTCGGTTTAAGAAAGGAAAGGGTGAAATAGTTCTCAAGTGATCTTGAATAAGCTGGGAAGCAGAATAATTGCTAATCTAATGTACACTTGAGAATTCATTTATCTCCATTCATAGCCTGGTCTCTCAAAGACAGCATGAGACAAAAAGCACCTTTTTTTTCTTTCATTCTTTGAGACGGGATCTTGCTATGTAGTTCAGGCTGGGCTTGAACTCGTGGTGATCCTCCTGCCTCAGCCTCTGAGTGCTGGGATGACAGGCATGTGCCACCACGCCTGGCAAAAGCACCTTTCATTCCCATTTCTCATCTTTTCTGGGTTATCACCTGCCCCAGACTAAACACTAGGAGAGGGTGGGTGGGGCAGTGAGTGGAGCTGATGTTGCCAGTAGAAAAGTCAAATGTAACAGATCTTAGAGAATATATATTATACATCCCTCTCCCTCCCTCGATTTTGTGTGCTGCTTCCCACCTGCCCTGCCGTGGACTGTTTCTCCTCTGTGATGCCCCTCTGCCATGCTGCCCTGCCTTGGAGCCAGATGACTATGGACTGAAACCTCTACACACTGTGAGCTGAAATAAACCTTTCTTCCATTAACTTGTGGGTGTCAGGTATTTTGACCCAGTTATGGGAAAGTGGCTAAGACCTCTGGTGGATTAAAGCCATTTGGAATGTGGCCTGGGACTGTTTACCACACTTGCTGACAACAGCTACACTAAAAACGTAACAGCAACAACAAAGCAACTTTGCTGTGAATCCTCCCCACAGGGGGAGGCAGCCTGGACTCCCGGGCATGCATTTCCATTGCTGTTTTCTTTAGGCTCAAACCCAGAGTGGGGGTTCCCTATATTAAATGAATTGTTCCTAACTTTCTCCATTAAGTTTTCCTCGGTTTCCTAGATTCAGTCCTGGGAAAGAATAGGTATCTTTAGGTTCCTGGTCTCATATGCTCTGCATTTTATGCATTCTTGTCAGTATAGCTGGAAGCTTTGTGCACAAACAACAGGGAAAATTATCATTGTAAATTTACAGTGATTTAAGGGCCCCTCCCCCAGATGATCTGACGCAGGATCAAGGCCGGAGTTAGGAAACAGATGTGCTGGGTATTTCACCACCCACGCTTGCACTGTGAGCTTGGACTCTCAGAACCCCCGACAGCGCCTTAGACGAGCGGCCCCGTCTGCCCACAGAGTTACCAGGGTCTCTTCTAAGGTAATCAGTCTTTCTTAACTTATGTGCCCCTGTCATTGTCAAATAGCATTTGTTGGAAATCTGTCATATACTTACTTAGTCACTTTAAGAAGCTGGATCTTTTTTTAGTGAAAGGTGGAGTTTACAGGGAGACACATATTCCAGATGTTCTACCAGGCCCTATAAAAGTTAGTAACCACGGTGGGGTGTTTTTAGCTTTCCTTAATTAAGGGATAAAATCACCCACCAGGCTTCACATGGCATTGGTTCTTTTTCTTCCCCCCCCCATATTTCCACATCCTAACAAAAGATATGAGATTTAGTTTCTTTTTGTTTTCCAGTTACTGTACAGTCTCCTAGCAAGACGGAAAAGGCTGTGTTTCGCCAAGGCTAGGTCATTAAGGAACAAATTCGGCAGTGTCTCTAGCTGCTGAACATATTATTCTTTTTAACTCTCAATCCTATGTTTTAAAAGTTTTTCAACACTTTTAAAAATTTATTTTTAAGTGATAATTTAAAAACACAAAAATTGTGCATATTAATGAGCACCCTGTAAGGTTTTAACATGTGTATACATTGCAAGAGCTTTAAATCAGGTTGAACATAGCTCCTTACCATTTACCACTTCTTTATGTGAAAACTTTCGAAACCCTTCCTTCCAGCTTTTTTGCAATATATAGTGCATTATGGTTGTCTACGGTCACCTTACCGTGTAAGAGCACCCCAGAATGCCTTACCCCAGTCCCACTGTTACCTGGCACCTGCTGATCACCGCGTCCACACACAGTGACTCCACACACGAGTGCGGCTGCCGGACCTGGCTCTCCGCACCTGGCCAGTCCAGGTGCTCTGTTCTTCGCGGAGCTGCCCTGGACCCAGCGCCATGGGTGGGGCCCAGTACGACACTCCTCCCTCCTCCTTCCAAGGGTCTCTTAGAGAATGCAAGCATCAATCCTGAATTCTATTTTCTGGAAGTTCGGGGTGGACTGAGATTTTATATGAAAATGACTTTCTTCACTTTATTTGAAGAATTCCAAAAAGCTACGCTTTGCAAAATGGGGGGAACATAACACCAGGGTAGAAGGAGGTTAATGGTGTTACTATATTATTTTTAAGGAAAAAACAAATGGCCTCACAGATGGCCAGCACACGGTCCCCCGCTCCTCAGGGCTTCCTGGGTGTCACAGAAATGTATCGCTTTATCCAGCACTTAAGGATGAAGGTGCTAATGTGATTATTTTTATATCGAACCACAAACTGTTAGGATGCGAATAACCATAAGAAGTTAAAAGTGAGAACTAAGCATGCTCATCTGGGAAAGAACATACCTAATTTTAGAAAAGCTATTTTTTATTTTGCTTTTATAACGGGTGAAAAAGAGAAGCATTATTATCTTTTTAAAATCTCCTATATTGATAACAACATCTGGAGGTTTGGATTTTTTATGAGACTCAAAACTGGAGGCTGTTTTTGTGATTGCTCTAATGAACCCAAAGGTGAGTGAGAACTTTGGGATGGGGAAAAAAAGCTGCAAAAATTCTGAAATATATATTTTGGTGGTCTACATACTTAACAACTCCATACTGGCAATATTGTCTTTGTGAGTGAATTTGTCAAAGGGAGGACACTGTTGTATTGCATGGGTTAGGTGAGGACAAGGACAGAAGGTTCTGCTTGGTGAGGCCTTTCTGCCTCTCCCCCACAGAACCATGATTATATTTATGTGGTTTTTGAAAGGCTATAAAATGCTTATTAAATAAAACATTAAAAATGACTATTACCACGCTATTCTATACCAAATATATGGGTGATACTCTTAACAATTTTATTATTCTAAGTGAAATAGGCTGTGTTCGAAGTGGGAAGAACACTGAGGAGCCAGATGTGTGCCTTATCGGAGGAGGCGATTAGAACCACCCTGCGGACCCAGCTGTCTTAGTTACTTTTCTTGTTGCTGAGACAAAATACCCGACACCCAAAGATAAAGGGGGGAAGGTCTGTTTAGCTCACAGCTTGTAGAGGTTTCAGTCCACAATCGGCTGGCTCCAAGGCAGGGAGGCACGTGGCAGAGGGACAACAGTTCATGGTGGCAGAAGACAGCAAAAGCAGTAATGGAGAGAGGAGAAGAGACGAGCCTCTTTCTGTCCCTTATATTGTATGCAGTCCCCCAGGATTAGGGCGGTGCCAATCCAATCAGTGGACGGATCCAGCTGTCACCCACCCTGAATCCCAGCACTGCGCCGCCAATCAATCACACACTCTAGATTCAGCCACCTCCGAAAAACCCGATGACCGCATGAGGCTTTGGGGGACACCCAGACACAAACCCTAACACCCGCTTTAGAAGACAATAGCAGCAGAGAGGAGCTGGACCCCGGTCCCAGTCTGGAACCCACACGGCTGGGCTGAATCTTCCACCACTGTTTACCAGCTGTGCGGCCTCAGACTGGAGCCTCACCTGCTGCAGCTCCATTTCTCCCTGTAGGACACAGGCAGTCACGAGGCTCCCTCACTAACACTCGGTCCACTGCAGCTCTTTTTGTGTTTTTCTTCTCTAAGTAAATTCACAGTGAGGAAAATCTCTAACGAGCCAAACCACCCTTGAATGAGCTTTTCCCACCAACCACTGCAAAATTCAACATCTCCTCAGAAATCTGTTCAAGAGTCCATGAAACCGTACCAGAGAAGCCCTCTAGTTCATGGTGGTGGATCTGTGGCAGTTAAAAATGAGGCAGAAATGTCAAAGCCTCTAAAATGCTAGTTATTGTATCACATATGAATGTATGGATGGATTTCCACGGTTCTCCTTGGATTTTTTTTTTTTTTGTGGGTACCGGGGGGTCGACCTCAGGACCTCGGTGCACCAGCAGGCACCCGTGCCGCTGAACGATATCACCGGCCCCTTTTTCGTATGTGGGTTCCGGGAGTCGAACTCGGGCCCTCGCGCTTGCCGGGCAGGCGCTTAAGCCGCTGAGCCATCTCACCGGCCCCCTCCTTGGATTTTTTAAAGCTGTTATATTGTGTAAGGTATTGGTTGCAACACGCATATCAAGATTAATTGATTTATTATTGTCTTTGGGGTTAGTGACCGAGTCCAGCATGACATCATTCCCGGGAAAAGCAAAGGACTTAAATCATTTTGCCACAAGAAGCAGAAAACGGCATCTGGGAACCCCCAACCCTGTTGAGGTTTGGGCTAAAGAAAGGCTGGGGAGACAAGATGAGACATGACCAGCTAAGAGGCAGTTAGAAGAAGTCACCAAATACCCAAAAAAGAAAAAAATAAGAAAGCTCCTCGGTTAGCCGGGGTCGAAACCGCAGGGACTATCACAGCCGTCTCCGTGCACACACGCATTATTACAGCATCGTAACCCCCGTAACACTGAGGAGGAAACAGCTAAACACAAAAAAATCCAGAAGAGAAACCCAAGCTTGCGATTTTTTACCGACCCCTGCCGTGTGGGAGGAATTTTTCCAGGTGTCACTCGGCGTGGAAGTCATGATCTTCCCGCCAGAAGCCAGGTGAGGAAGGAGAGCGCGCTGGGCCGCCGCTGCCTCCGCGGGCCACCTCGAGTTTACTGGCGGCGTCTGCGCTGTCTCTGCCACCCGGCTAGGACAGACCTGGAGCCGTGAATGAGGACAAGCAGCCGGTAGAGCTATAAAACCCTGCGGACGAGCGTCTGCACTTTGATGTGCACCACAGTGGGACAAAGAGCACCCTAGTGGGACAAAGAGCGCCAGGGCCGTGGCAGAAGGCAGAGAAAGACAGACGGGGACAGGACGGGAAGCGGACGGAGGCGCCTCCCAAGCGACATGCACTGGAGAGCTCAGCGCGCCAGGAGGGGGCCCCGAGTGACGCCATGCTCGGTACCAGTGTGTCCCGAGGGGTGCGCTGGACATACAGGTGTGTGCGCTCGGGGCCAGGTCGCCCACTGAGTCTGACCGCTGGCAGTAGCTGCCTGAAGCACTGGGTCAAGAAGGAGTGGACGTGCGAGTCTAGACTCAGGCAATAATCCAGCAGCTTTCGCTGGGGGGGAGCAGGGCGCACATCTGGGGTGCGGAAGGGAGAACCAGCAGCCCCAGCGCAAGGCGGGTCTGAACCGGTCAGTGAGTCACCGCCCGGAGAGGCACTGTCAGCGACTCGGAACAGGCCTTCTCCGAGTCCTGCTGTCCTTGTTAGGAGTCCAAGGGCTCCCTGAAGCTGTCGATCAAGATTGTTATCTGAGACGGGCAGATCCTTGAAAACAATCCGTGCAGTCACCAGGAACAAGCAATCGCAGTCCTATGGATGCTGAGCACCGCCCTCAGAGCGCGCGGGAGGCTGGCCTGCGTGCACCCTGCAAGGTCAGGAGTGCGTCCCCAAAGGCTCTGTGGGATACTAACGGGAGAAGCTCGCCATGGCCAGCACCACTGTGGGATTTCCCGCTTCTTTCAAAGACCTCGGCTGCTGGATTCCACCCCATCTCAGCGGGAAAGTGGGTCCCAGAGTTAAAGATGGAGAAGGAGGAGAGACCGTGCACACTCAGCTGATCAGACAGACTGCGGGCCGTGTGTGAAAGCAGGGCATCTCCCCTAAGGGACACAACTAGAGGACCGAAGATCCAGACTCTCCCGACCAGCTCGCGTGCTTGCTGCTTTTGAATCACACTCCTGACCATCACTGTGCCTCCGTGGGATAAGCTGCGGGTTTAGAGCCCGAATGTTCACTCCATTTAACTGATGCTGAGCAACATTAAACACAACAGCAGGCACTGCAGCACACAGCTGCAGTCCTCGCTACTCTGAAGACAGAGGCAGGAGGATCACTCTAGCCAGCCTGGGCCACGCAGTGAGGCCCCATCTCGGACCATGCCAGCAGCCAAGCAAAGGGGAGTCAACGCTAATCCTGAAATGTGGAGGTCAAGACCAGGCTGGGGGGGCTGGTGAGATGGTTCAGCGGCATAGGCGCCTGCCTGGCAAGTGCGAGGACCTGAGTTCGACTCCCGGAACCCACATACGGAAAAGGGCCGGTGATATTGCTTAGTGGCACGGGCGCCTGCTGGCGTGCGAGGTCCTGAGGTCGACCCCTAGTACCCACAAAAAAAAAAAAAAAAATGACCAGGCTGGGCATTGCGCTCAGTGCACACCTTGTGTTCTCATAATTAACCTTCACAGCACAACATTAAACACATCGGGGCTACACGTGTGCCAGGCACTGCTCCTAGCACTTTACAAAGATTAACATGCTTAGTGCGTACAAAAGCCCAATGAGATAGATACTAGGATTTCATGATGAAAAACCTGAAGTGTGGCAACTGGGGATTGAACTTGGGGCCTTTGCATTTACTTACATCCCCAGACCTTTCCTTATTTTTTTATTTTGAGATAGTGTCACTAAGTCTCTAAGTTGCCCAGGTGGGGCTCAAAATTGTAATCCTCCTGCCTCAGCCTCTCAGAGTGCTGGGATTACAGGCGTGCACTACACCACACCCAGCTCACATGTGGTAAGGGACTTGACCAAGGCCACTCACAGCTCAGAGGTGGCAGAACCAAGAGAGGAATCCAGGATCTTGCAACAAGGGATCTCGAGAAGTGAACTCATTTGCGTGACTCACAGAGCAAGACCCCAGGCAAAATCTAACCTCCAAGTCTGAGCTCGCAGCCACTCTGCTGTCTGTCCAAAGGCTGGGCCTGCCAAAGGTTTTTCCTCTTCTTAATATTTACAAGTGAGACCATACTCTACTGCCCTAAGAATCCGAGGAAATCTGGCTATTGCATAACATTCAGTTTTCAGACACTGCAAAGGCCTGCTGGAGGAAGGCATCTGAATTCTCTGATTTGACTTGTAAAATCCTTGTGTTCTCTGTGGATCCGTGCCTGGGCCACATCCCCAAGAGGAAATGGGACTGGGTGTCTGAGATGCTGACTGCACAGAACTGCAGCGTTTGGAGGCCTGAGATTACTGCTCCGCTCTGTGGATTCCGCCCGCACCTTTTCCTCCACTCCACCCACACCTCAAGCTGCCCCAGGGTGAGGACCTTGGCTCATGCACGACTGCGACCGCATCCCACAGCCACACACCGATGCTGCGGGGTTGCTCCAGTAAGAGGGACCAAGGGCATCGTGACAGCAAGTGCACGTGTTCACACATTTATCTTTCTGCAAAACTCAAAGCCCATCGCTTCACAAGCCCCTGACATTGCCTGTGGAAGCAGGCTCAGAATTCAAATCAAGAAACAATGCACCATGAAAAGCATGCATTTAACAGCAATACCTTGATATGAAAGCCACTCGCAAGTCTTGACTTGTTGATGAAATTATACTTGGGGATCCCCCAGCCAATTTCACTGACGTATTCATGTTTATATTTTGCTGGCACGCTTCTGTCTGAGGCAGGTCTCCATAAGTACCGGAGGTCACCAGTCTTTTCCAACTCCGGATACTTTTCTCCTATGTAGGAGGTGTGCTGCTGAACTTTAGGTAAATGATCCCTTTTATAATCCGGACCTTTGAGAGACAGAATAACAGCTTATTAAAAAATTCCCCATGCTTTAATTCCAAGATCCTTTTAACAATGGCAGAAATGAGGGCTAATGCTTATCGAACACTTGCTACGTTCTCAGGTCTATTCAAAGCTTTCAGACAGGACAGCCCCACCAATCCTTATCACTGCCCCGATGAGGGAGGATTATTTCCTTATCTGGGGAAAGTGAGTGAGGACCTCAGGATTGGGTTATTTGGCCAGAGCCTCAGCTAACGAGCTCTTCACACCTGCAGGCTGCTTTGAGGGTCGGGCCCTAATCCCCCACCACACTGCTTTGTTCATAATCACGTCAGTGTGACTTGCTTCACTGCGCCCCGTGTCTGCAGGAGGCCGGCCTTCAGACACTGGGGTGTTTTATTTAGATAGAAGAAATCTGAAATGCGAGTTGGAATACCACACAAATGTATTAGAACCAACTGGCAAATTGAGAAAGTTACTAGGTGAGGACAGTTGGAACAGACAGTGGCCCAAGCCGAGGGTGTTTAATAAAGTTTGGTATTTTAAATGTAAAACAATGAACAAAAATAATGAGATGTGAAAGTGGGTGAAACAAGCAACACAGACAAGCCTGGGGAAAGGCCACTGAGGTAAACCTGGTATTTAGGGTGGGTGATGCCAAGGGGCTGAGGCTTTCGGGAGGGACGGGGGGTTCCAAACAGACCGGTCCGGGAAGAACGTCAGAAGCCCCAGGCCCAAGGTGGGGAGGGTGCTATGGGGGGGAGACACAAAGAAAGAGGTTCGTTCCTGTTTTCATCCCGGAAGTCGACATAAGACCGCAGAGCAGGAGCGGCCCCGCGCTCCCTGGTCTCCGCGAGGGCTCGGTATCTGCACGGTCCGGGTGGGCGAGGAGCCAGCGCGCTGCCCGCCGCGGGGACCGGGCCTCCCACGCCACCTGTGCAGGCGAGTCGCGCTCGGGGAGTCCGCGCTTCCGAGGAGCAGGATGGAGAGAGGCGATTTCACAGCTTCCTCACCGCGCCCCTCCGCGGGCCTGGCGCTCCGGGAGCAGCGACCTCCCCTGACCAATGCGTTGTGGCTCCGACTTTCTTTGCTCCGGGTTTCCGCCCGCATGTGCCTGCTCTGGTAGAGTGGAGAACTTCAGAGCACGAAAAGCCGTCCTCTCGCATCTGGCAGATGTCGCGGACTCAGCCACACCGCCCTCACAGGGAAGTTATGCGACCTCTTCTAAGCAGGGCGAGGTGCGGAGGCGCTGAGTTAGTGCTGCTGGAATTTGGCCAGCCCGTCCCGGCCCCCATGGAATGCTACTCCCGGAGTGAGCCGAGTGTGTATGTGGGGAGAGGGGGCTCCGTACTCAAATACACTTGGGGTCACTGCTTGTGGCATGCGGACACCGCTTGCGGCATGGGAACACTGCCTGTGGCATTTGCCCACCAAAGCATGTGCAGAGTTGCGAAGTGCCTTGCTGTGGGCCTCTTCCTAAGGAAGGTCGTACCTTGGTACTCAGCTGCTTTGAAGCTCACCGAATTGGCACTCAGCACATTTTGACGTGAAAATTTTGGCGCAGTGCTTCTCATTTGTTTGGTACTGGACGTCCAAGCTAGAACTTGTTGGTGCTGGTTGTGCCTCCCAGAACCAATTAACAAGTACCAAGATATCACTGAACACAGTCCGCAGTTTCTCAAACTGATTTAGATAAGATATTTCCTCTACCAGTTGACCATATGCAGCCTACAGACACTAAAAGATTGGGGGAAGTAATGTCCCTTCATATGTTTCAGTGAGCCTTAAAATTTTGTCACTTCACGTACTTCCAGGGTGTGAGAGCACTCAGCAGACTGCCATAAATTGTTTACAAAGTGACATTATTTGCTAGCAAATATTGTGCAGCTATAACAAAATACCTGTGACTGGGTAATTTATTAAGAACAGAAATGTACTTGCTCACAATTCTGGAGTCCAAGATCAAGCGAGGTGGGTTGAGTGTCTAGGGAGAGCCGCTCTCTGCTGTTAGGATGGTTCCTGGTACCACACACATGCATAGCAAGCAGCAGGAGGGCTAGAGAGCTGCACACTGCCCTGGAAACCTTTTATAAGAGCCTTAACCCTAACACCAAAGGAGGAGCCTTTGTGGCCTGAACACCCGTTAAAGGCCCCACCCTTAATATTACGGGTGAATAATACTTCGAATTCATACCTAATCTTTGATCTCTATTTCCCCCTTCATATTCACATTGGCCATTAAGTTTCATCCCTAAATTTTGGGAAGGCGCATTCAAACCATAGAACCAGCTGAGTCAGAAGTTCTTGGTTTTAGAGAACGTGGTTGTGACAGTTAAGCTTGGTTGTGTTACCTTGATTGGTTCAGGAGCACCCAGAGGATTTGTGGAGCACACTTGTGGGCGTGTCTGGGTGGGTCATGGAGATGTGACCTTGGAAACTGCATCTGGTCCCTGGCCCCTTTATATCTGGTGCTGCTCCCCTGCTCTGCTTCCTGGCCTTCATGAACTGAGCAGCTTTGCTCCACAAGACCCTTCCACCATGATGGTCCTGCCTTGGGGCCAGCTCACCATGGACTGAATTCACTTAAGATGTGAGCCAAATTAAGCTTCCTCTCCTTTAAAATGTGGGGGTCTGGCACTGCGTCCAGCAACGGGAAAGCTGACGGATACAGGGGTGGAAAGTGTGTGTTTGCAACCCACACGTGTGTTCAGTCAGGTGCTCCATGGCTGTGACCAACTCATGAAATGTGTCTAAGCCTCTGCCACCTTATCTGTTTTTGCAAGTAGCTCTATGCAGTGCACATGGCACAGGGCCTGGCTCACAGGAAGACCCTGCTTGGCACCCACCTATGAAGCAGAGGCAGGTGGATGCCGCAGACACAGGTAGACCCCACATTCACAGCAGTCACCTCCACCCAGCCCAGGGACTCCCCAACCTAAAGTCCCCACTTCACTACCCACCCAGAAACACTGTGAGTGGTTTCAGTGTAGCCGTGTTCCCCAGAGGGCTATGTGTTGAAGGCTCGCTCTCAAAGGTGGTGCTCTGGAAGGTGGTGGAACGTGTAGGGGGTGGGGCCTGGGGGGTTAGGTCATTGGGGGTGCAGCCTTGAAGGGAACTGTGGGACCCTGGTATCTCAGTCTCTCTCTCTCTGCTTCCTGGCTGCAGAGATGAGCAGTTTGCTCTGACACACACTCCCCACCATTATTTACACCTTACCAAAGGCTCAGAGCAAGGGGGCTGCCTGATCATTGGAATGGAACATCCAGAACTGTGAGCTAAACCTCTCCTCTTAACAAGTCAATTGCCTCAGGTATTTTGTTATAGTAATACAAAGCTGACTAGTACACATGGTTTCTATAATAAGTTCTGCAGGCATTTGCCTTTAAATAGCCACTTTTCCTCTTCTAAATCTCATTCTCCAAAGCCTAGGGTATGTGCCAGATTGGATTCCCAGCTAAAAATAATACTTCAAATTCATACCTAATCTTTGATCTCTATTTCCCCCTTCATATAATTTCTCTTCAAGTACTCTTGCTGTATATCTGATGATGTTTCCAGCACCATTTATTAAAGAAGCTATCTTTCTTCCAATGAAGGTGTTTGGCCCCTTTGTCAAAGATAAGGTGGCTGAGTGTGTTTGGAGTTGTGTCTGCATCTTCTAGTCTATTCCACTGATCCTCAGGTCTGTTCTTTTGCCAGTACCATGCTGTTTTTATCACAGTAGCTCTGTAGGCCCCTTTGTCAAAGATAAGGTGGCTGAGTGTGTTTGGAGTTGTGTCTGCATCTTCTAGTCTATTCCATTGATCCTCGGGTCTGTTCTTTTGCCAGTACCATGCTGTTTTTATCACAGTAGCTCTGTAGTATAATTTCAAGTCAGGGACTGTAGTGCCCCCGCCTTGCCTTTGTTGCCCAGAATTGCCTTTGCTATTCTAGGTCTCTTCTGGTTTGCATTAAATCTGTATAACAATTTTGGAAGTATGGCCATTTTCACTATGTTGGTTCTTCCTACCCAAGAGCAAGGGATATCTTTTCATTTTCTGATATCCTCTTCAATCTTATTTTTCAGAGTACTGTAGTTTTCATTGTAGAGGTCTTTCACTTCCTTGGTAAGGTTAATTCTGAAGTATTTAATTTTTCTTGATGCTATTGTGAATGGTATTGTTTTTATAATTTCCTTCTTGGTGAGGTCATTGTTGGTGTACAGGAACATTTTTTGACTTTTGTGTGTTGATTTTGTATTTGTTACAATGCTGAGTTTGGTTATTAATTCTGTTCATTTCATTTGAGTCTTTTGGTGGAACTTTTTTTTTTGTGTGAGGGGTACTGGGGGGTCGACCTCAGGACCTCGCGCGCCAGCAGGCGCCCGTGCCACTGAGCGATATCACCGGCCCCTTTTTCGTATGTGGGTTCCGGGAGTCGAACTCGGGCCCTTGCGCTTGCCAGGCAGGCGCTTAAGCCGCTGAGCCGTCTCACCGGCCCTGGTGGAACTTTTTGGGTCTTCTACTTAAAGGATAATAATTTGACTTCTTCCTTTCCTGTATATGTCCCTTTATTTCTTTCTCTTGCCTGATTGCTCTGGCTAATGGTTTGAGTACTATATTGAATAGGAGTGGGGATAGTGGACCTCACTGTCTTGTCCCTGATTTTAGAGGGAAAACTTTCAATTCTTCCACACTTAATATGATGTTTGTCATTTGTTTGTCATAAATGGCTTTTATCAGATTAAGTTTTTTTAGCATGAATGGATGTTGGATTTTGTTAAAAGCTTTTTCTGCATCTATTGATATGATCACATGATTTTTGCCCTAAGTTTATTTGATATATTACATTTATTGATTTGCATTTGTCAACCATCCTTGCATCCCTGGGATGAAACTTACTCGGTCACAATGTATGTTGATTTGTTGCATTCTATTTGCCAGTATCTTATTGAGGATTTTTGTGTGTAGGTTCATTAAAGAGATTGGCTTATAGTTTTCTTTTTCAGTTAGGTCTTATCTGGTTTTGGAATCAGAGTAATGGTAGCTTCCATGAATGAGTTTGGAAGTACTCCTTCCCTTTCAATTTCATTAGAGTTTGAGGAATATTGGTGTTATATCCTCCCTGAAGATCTTATAGAATTCATCATTGTAGCTATCAGGTCATGGCCTTTTCTTAGCTGGTAGGCTTTAATTACTGCCTCTGTTTCATTGTCTTTATTGCACTGTCAGATTTTTTATGTCTATTCGGTTCAATTTTGATAATTTGTATATGTCTGAAATCTGTCCATCTCTTCAAGATTGTCCAATATGTTGGAGTACAATTTTTCATAGTAGTTAGTATGATCTTCTGGATTTTGGTGGTGTCTGTTGTGATTTCACCTTCATTTTTAATTGCATTGATGTGGGTTTTTCTTTTGGCTAAGGGTTTGTTTATTTTGTTTATCTTTTCAAAGAACCAGATCTTCAATTCATTGATTCTTTGTATTTTTTTGTTTTTGTTTTTGTTTTTTAGTTTCAATTTCATTTATTTTTGCTATTTCCCTCCTTGTACTAGGTTTGAGTTTGGACTGTTCTTGTTCTTCTAGTTTTGTGAGGTGTATCATTAGGTTATTTATTTGAGCTCACTCTATTTTTCTAATGTGAGTATTTACAGCAATAAATGTTCCTCTTAGGACTGCTTTCATTGTTCTCATGGGTTCTGATGTGTTGTACTGGCGTTATTGCTTGAGTCTAGGAATTGTTTAATTTCTTCCTTGATTTCTTCTGTGACCCTTGAGTGTTCAGGGGTGTGTTATTTAATAACCAGGTGTTTGCAAAATTTCTGTAGTTCCTTTTGTGATTGATTTCTAGTTTCAGTGCACTATGATCTGATAGTACACATGAGATAGATTTTGATTCCTTTGTATTTATATAAGCATGTTTTTTGGACTAGTATGGGTCTCTTTTGGAGAAAGTTCCATGTGCTATTGAGAAGAATATGTACTCTGTTGTAATAGGGTAGAACATTATATAGATATTTATTAAGTTCATTTGTTCAAAGTTGTGGTTCAGCTTTGATATTGGTTTGTTAAGTTTTCGTTTAGTTGATTTATTTGTGAACATGGGATATTGAGGTCACCCATTATGATTGTGCTGAAGTTTATTTGATTTTTTATGCCCAGCAGTATTTGTTTTATGAAGTTAATGGCACTGATATTCAGTGCATACATATTTATAATTGTTATCTATTCCTGTTGAAATTTCCTCTTAGCTAATATGTAGTGATCTTCTTTGCCTCTCTGGATCAGTTTTAGCTTAAAATTTACTTTGTCTGAGAATAAAATTGCTAGTCCTGCTTGCTTTCAGGGTCCTGATGCATGGAATATTGTTTTTCATCCTTTGAATTTTAGTATATGAATCTCTTTTTGGATTAGATAAGTCTCTTGAATGTAACATATCAGGAGCTGATCAGGCTCCAGACTTTAGAGATGAGTTTATGGAAAAGGATTAAATAAGACAATGCAAATATGGTTTGTGGGGAATCCAGAAAGGTCAGACTCTCTTGGAGCTAAGACAAAGACTTCTCTGGATTGCCTGTATTTATTGGATTTCAAACAAGTTCGGAGGGCATGAAGGAAAATGAAAAGAATAGCTGAGGTAAAGGCAGGATATGGAGCAGGACCTTGAGAAGTTAGAACAAAGACTTTTCTAGCCGTAAATTTTGCCAATTAAGAGAACTGTTTGATCTCTAAGGTTGGCAGTTTATAGCTCTGGAATAGGGAGTGCCAGCCCCTGCAGTTGCAGTCTTATCTTGCCTTCAGGGGCTGTGAATATGAGCTTTCCAATACATCCAGAGAGCAATTGTGTTTAACAGCTTAACCCTTACATAGCCCAGTCCCCAACAGTAACAGACTATCTGGGTTCTGCTTTTTGATCCAGTCTGCCAATTTGTGTTTTTTAATTGGGGAGTTGAGACCATTTACACTGTGAGCGATTACTGAAAGGTATTGACTTATTCCTGTCACTGTGTTATTTTCCTGTTGTTGGCTCCTTTACTTTTCCCTTTGTGTTTAACAACTTGCCTTGCTTGGTATATTCATTCCACCTGAATTGTAGGCTTTGTTGGCTTCATTGTTTCTGTCTAGAAATTCTTGAGTATTTTTGGAGTGCTGGTTTGGTGTTCATGTATCTCTTAAGACATTTTTTGTCATAGAATGTCCTTATTTCTCCATCAATTTTGACAGATAGTTCTGCGGGATATATTAGTTTGGGTTGGAAGTTGTTTTTATTTAGGGCTTGAAACACTTCACTCAAAGTTCTCCTCTTTAAAGTTGTGTTGAAAAGTCTGCTGTAATCCTAATGAGTTTACCCTTATAAATTATTTTTTAGTTTTTCTCTGACAGCTTTTAAGATTCCGTCATTTTTGAACATCTGGGATTTTGATTGTGATGTGTCATGAGGAGCTTCTTTTCCCACTGCAGTTATTTGGTGTTCTACAAGTCTCACTTACCTGTATGTTGAGTTCTTTCCTCATGCCTGGAAAATTTTTGGCTATGATTTCTGTAAACAGATTTTTTATTCCATCTGTGCCATTTTCTAATTTTTCTCTAAATGCAATTAGCCTTACATTAGTTTTCTTAGCATCATCTAGTAGCTGATTTTTTTCTTGCTTTCTTATCTTTTTCAAGGTTTCTGTGAGTAAATCATCATGCATTTTGTCCTTGGTTTCTGAAATCCTATCTTCATATTTGTCATTTCTGCTGTTTATGAGTCAATATAATTCTTTATCCCTGGGATTGCTGTTTGGCACTATTTCTATGGCATCTATTTCTTTGGTAAATTTGTCATTCATGTTTTGAACCATTTTGGCCAGCTCTTCCAATTTTTTATTTTTTTCTCCCATAACCACATCAGTCATTTCGTATGATAGTTCCACTATTTAGGGGTTATATTTGCATTTTTATCATGATATTTACATTTTATTTGCATATTCTTTTACTGATTTATTTATTCATTTATTCAACAAGTACAAACAGCCTCTATGTACCAGGCACTGTTCTGAGTTTTGGGAACTTAGCAGTGAATAGAGCAAAAGTCCTGCTTCCATGGAACTTAATCACTGCAGTAGAGAGGCAGGAAACAAGTAGAACATTTTCCGTTGTTTTTCTGGACAATCAGAACAGTCGCCTAACTAGTCTCGACTCCAGCTTCTGTCCTTCTAACCCATCATCCCTACCACCACCAAGAGCGATCTAAAACTAAGATGAAATCAAATTTCTCCTTCCCTAAAATACATGTAGTACTTTAGTGCTTGTAGATTTGTGTCCATCCAGATCTCTCAGGACTGCAGAATATGTCTTCCTAATCTGACCATAGTACTTCCTTAACCTCTTCTCATTATTGTGACAAGTTTTACTAGGCTTCTTGTAAATGCTTCCTTTCCTTCAAAACATCTCTAACTCTCCCCCTTCAATTTAAAATGAGACAGTGTACTGCACTCATGGCAGCTTCACTTAATTTCAATTTTCTTTTCTATATCATACTTAATGGGTCTACTCTCTGTTTGTGAGTTCCAAGAAGATAAGGACTATGTCTTCTTTATCTTTGTTTATTCTTAATTGCCAGCACAGTGCTCTGGATGTAAGAGGGCACACAAAAAGTATGTGCTGAATGGGTAAGTGAATTGTTAATTGGGTAAACGAATTAAAGAATCCCATCCTAAGACTGAAAATGTGTAAACTCATGTTGGGGAAGACACAAGCAGTTCTTTAAATATCTAATGAGCAATTTAATTTTCAAAACTGCCTTGAACCCTACCATTCTGGACTTTATGGTAAGATATGGAAGGGTAATGTCAGAGGAAGATCTGCTTTTCACTTCTTTCCTTCATGCATCTATTATTTATAATACCAGCTTTACTGAGCTATTATTCCCATAGCATACTACTCACCCATAAAATGCATATGGCTTTTAATTTTGAAATTGTCTTCTAAAATGTATGAAGACAAACCAAGAGTTATATAACAAATGAACTTCATTTAATATGGTTGCATTAATACCAGTTTGTGTGCTACCAGTTTGTGAGCAATCTTCAAATATTACTTCACCGGGAAACTACTGAAACGTCAATGGTAGTGACCAAAATGGCACATAAAGGAGCCAAAATACCAGAGAGGCTGTCTGTGTGTTATGGTTTGGATCTATAATGTCCCTGAAAGAGCTCATGTGTTCAGAGGTGGGGCTTTTGGAAGGACAGGATCTGAGGGCCCTGACTTGATCAGTGGATTAATCAATCCATCGATGGATGTATAATTTAATGGCATTTGTCGGGGGGTGAGGGAGATTCAGGAGGGGGAGCCTTGTGGAAGGGCGTGGTCCTAGGGCGTGACCCGGACCCTCCTCTCCGCCTCTCTCTCCTGCTTTCCTACAGCCTGGCTCCCGGGCCTGGTGCTCCGAGGTGAGCACCTCCCTCCACCACGCCTTTCCACGCCTCCCTTCCAGCCAGCCCGCAGTGGGCTGAAACCTCCGAAGCTATGAGCCAAAAAAAACCCTTTCCTCCTCGAAGTTGGTCTTGTTAGATCTCTGGTCGCAATGCCAGGGCGCTGTCCCACACACTATAGAAACCTAGCCTTAGCCACTTATGATCTGTCACTGAGAACAAGCCACCGTGGTTTGCCCCTAGAGGTGGTGCTGCAGCCTCCGGCCTCAGGTGCACTCAGGTGGGGCTTTGGGGAGGTGAGTGGGTCAGCAGCACGGTGCTCTGTGGGGGACCAGTGCGCTGAGGAGTCCACAGCTAAGGTGGTTTAGGAGGTGGGGCCGTGGCAGAGGTGGTCACTGGGCGTGGCGTGGCGTCATGTGGCAGGGCAGAGCTGCCTCCCGGACTCCCCCTCACTCTGCTTTTCGGACGCTGTGAGCTGAGCCTTTCCCGCCCCGAGATCCCCCCACCGTGCCTTCCTGCGTGCCAACCGCAGACAAAATCCATGAGCTGAAACAGACCTCGCCTCCTTGGAGATGCAGGTGTCGGGTATTTTGTCCCAGCAATGAGGAAAGCTCCTGAGACAGGAGCTAATCTTGAAAGCATTGACTTTTAAATATTCTAGATGTGCTATACATTTTTAAAAATGTAAAATGACATGATTTCCATAACTCTAGGTCTTTGGTTATCAACTGGAATGATTTTGTCCCTGAGGGGACCCCTGAGGATATCTGGAGACCAACTTGGCTGTTTCAGCTGGGGCTGGGGAGGCCACTGTGAGCCAGTGGGCAGAGGCGAGGTGCTCCGAGCACCACCTCACAGCAGGAGTTACCCGGGCCCAAAGGGCAGCCAAGGCCGAGGGGGAGAAACGCTGTTTTAAATGGTCTTAAACATGATACAGTGCAAAATGCCATCAGAGCAGAGGCGCGTTAGCAGGCCGCACATCTGCCGCACATGGGTTAGCCTAGCATCTACCCAGTAGTAGCATGAGACACTGGAGTACAGCTTTACACAGGGGCTGTACCTGGCTGTGGGATCACGGAGCCCTAAGAGGGCGTCCAATCGATTCTGAACCGGCCCAGGCTGAAGCTGTCGACTGTAATAGGAACCCTGGTGGGGCGCAGAGGGTGCGGCTCCGCGGCAGAGGACTGGCCCAGCGCACACCAGGCCCTGGGTTTGACACAGATAGATGTAATGCTGGAGATTAACCAGGCTGTGAGAGGTGTTTCTAAGGGCTTCTAGGCTGGACATCAGTAAAATCACAGTCATGGTAAGTATCAGGAAGGAATGCAAGTTTCTTCCAGTTGGAACCCAATATTTAAGTGAAGCTGGACTTCTTACAAAATTAGCAATTTGCCTTCACCGGCCCCACCTTCTGTACATAAAATATTCCTGTTAAGAGACCCGTCTACTCTAGAGCCATACCTGTTCTCTATGACCTAGAAGGTCTGCTCTCCCTCTGGCAGGTGGGTCCCTTCCAATGGACCTGAGTCCGGTCTGGAAGCCCACTGAGCCTCTCGGAAAGATCATTTTTTCTCAGCTCAAGGGGATAATTCAAACACTTTTCTGACTGAGCATGATGGCACATACCTGTCAGCCCAGTGCTCTGGGAGGCTGAGGCAGGAGGATTGCAAGTTAGAACCTAGCCTGGCCAACTTAAAGACTAGCAAGACCTTGTCTCAAAATAAAAAATTTAATAAGGGCCGGGGTGTATAGCTCAAGGTGAAGAGCCTGAGTCCAATCCCAGTACCACAAAGAGAAAAAAAAGATGCTTTTCTGTAATAACTTCTTTTCAACTGGTGATGACAGAAGGGTCCTGAAAGCTCTCTCCTCACCTGAGCCCCTCTCCTGGAAGGGTGGGTGCTCCGAAACCCAGTTCCTTTCTCAGTACGGGGACACCGATTCAGACAGCGTGCTGGCCAGAACCACGGAGGCCGGGGGAGTGGAGCGACTACTCTCAGTTCTTAAAGACCTGTCAGCTGGAGCTCTAGACCCAGAAATACTGCTGGGATTTGGGGAAAATACATTTTCAGACCGAAAAATAATTATACTTGTCACCTAGCGGACACACACTTCGGGCTTGGTTAAAAGAAGTCCTCAGAAAGGGGACATTAAAAGCATCTGTGGTGGCACGGAGGACGTTTACTCCTAGCAGAAGCGGATGGAGGGGGGACTTCGCTCAGTCTCGTCACCTCAGGAGACCCGTCCTCCTTCAGGCACCAAAATGGAACACACCAAGGAACTACGTGGACAGGGACGGAGTGGAGCTCGGGCTGAGAGCTCCAATGAGCGCGTTCCATCATCTGATGACCGCGGGCCGTGCTTGGCATCACACACAGGGCAGGAGGAATCCAGCCAAGGCTGCGGGCGACGGACAGCATGGAAGGGGCTGGAATGGACACATCTGCCCCAGGCATGGGGCAGAATAAGAGGGAAGACGATGTTCGAGATTAATCGTTACAGCTACCAACGCGCATACGGCTCTCCCGTGCGACAGCTGCCACAGCATGGACTCGGACCGGAAACATTTTAAACGCCGCCTTTCAATCCAGTCCGTGCAGTTTTGCAGCGGTCAACAGTGGCAGAAGTGGGTGACGCAGCCTGTCAAACTCCTGAACGAGCCAAGCAAGCATCAGGCAGAAACACCCCGGCTCTGCTCACCGGGTCTGCTCTGAAACGATGAACTTCCACGGACAGCCCCAAAGCCTTAGGGGCAGCAGCCTCATGGGGTTCCTGTGTCAGAGAGGCAACGACACGGAACCGTGGACAGAACTACAGGCGGGAACGCGGCGACCCACGGCATCGGGAACCCGCGTGGCCCGCGGCACAGTTCCCTCAGCCGCTCTAGCAACCTTCCAGCGCCTTGTCAGGTGCAGGGCGCAGGGGGAGGGTGAGCAACGACCAGCGTGACACGGCTTCTGCTTTCTGGATTCCCGTACAGTCTAGAAAAGACCACCCCTGGCTTTTCCCCCACACTGGGCTTCTTCAGGACGAACTTTCTGCTCTTCAGAGCAGGCGCTCACTGCAACTCTACGGCACATTCGGTCTGCGCTCCGCACGGCGCTCGTTTTGTAGCTGTGTCCCGTGCGTGCGCCTCGTCTCCATCCATCGGACCCTTCCGAGATCTACGTGGTCTGCACCGTGCAGCCCGCTAGGCTGAGGCTTGGTAACAGTTGTCAAAAGAACGACTGCTTCTTATCAATAAAGTTGCTGACGCAATCCAAACCATCTCCATGTTTTTCCTCTGTGAGAAGAGAAGGAATGGAGAACCAAAAATGTTCCAAACATCACTGGGCTTCTACTTGGAAAATAAAACTCACAGATCCATTTGACAAAACTTGGCTACCAGGTGACCCTTCATATACCCTTCTCTCCCGAAGGGGATGTCCCTGTAGATGTCTTCAGACGTCCAAAGAGATCAAATTCTAATATTTTAACGTGGGATTTTCCTAGTGTAAATATGCATGATATAGTCCATTATAAGACATGCTTACCATTATAAGACATGCTTACGTAGTCATGTGACTACGCTCTTAACATTCCCATGAAAAGGTAAAGGCATGAGCAAGAAGTGTATACAGATAACTAATAAACACCATTAGAGGTACCGCGGGTGAAAGGAAATCCATTGCAAAATGGATTAAGTCATGGAGGAAAACTGGGCTGCTTACGTGAGTAGCTTGGCAAAGTCCTCAGATCGTGGGTTCTTCCCCTCGCGTGGGCCACGCTCCCCGGCTGAGCCTCCCTGCCGTTTCCGGGCCCACATGCAGAACAGAGCCGCGCAGAAGGGGGTTAGCGTCCATTTGGGGCGTTTTTGTCCGTTTCTTTTCCGCACACGAGCAGCGCTGGGATGAAACCCAAGGTCCCGCACCAAGCCACATGCGGCCCTTATGGCTGCTTTCAATCAGCAAGGACGCCCTTCCTGGAAAGCCCCAGGTAAATTCCTCTCTCATTTCTTTGCCAGGACCAAACCCACTCATTTCTTCTTAAAACTAAGCACTGGCGGGCCAGTGAGATGGCTCAGCGGCGTAAGCGCCTGCCTTGCAAGCGCAAGGGCCCGAGTTCGACTCCCGGATCCCACATACGAAAAAGGGGCCAGTGGCCTCTCCAAACGTGGCCTCTGGATTATCAGTCACAAACCTCCGAGGGGCACTCCTCCCGGGCAATACACACACACGTGCATACGTGTGGTTTGACTGCTGCTTTACGATCAGATTTTAAGACCACGTGGAATTAATGTCACCACTTTTCGGTCCTTGGGTTCTTAGCAGCTTGCTAAGTTCTAGCTCGCAGTCTGTGCTGTTATACTTGCAGACATGGCTTTATACTGAAATAATACAAGCAAGGCATCTTCACAAAGTGTGAGGGAGAGAGCAGCTCTTGGTGTCCCCCAATATCCGCGCTGCTTGGGAGCAGGGGCCAGCAGTCCCTGTAAAGGGTCTGTCCCAGGGCCTTGGGTCTCCGCCGTGCCTGTGCAGCAGCACAGCAGCCATGCACAGCCTGGAAGCAGGAAGTGCTGTGCCCCCCGAGCCTAACGAACCGACACTGAGACTTGGTTTCCTTCTCAGTGATGCTGCGGTCAAACCGAGCGTCTCGCGGACGCCAAGCAAGCACTGTGCCACACAGCCACACCCACAGCCCTAAAACCAGAATACTTTTCGGTGTACTTTTCACATAGCACAAAATATTAGTCTTTGTTTTTTTAACCTTTTACAAAGTGAAAGACCATTTTTAACCATACTCAAGAAAAAAAAGACAGGTCAAGGTAGATGTAGACCACAAACTGTAGTTTACTAACCTTTAAGTAAAGCAACATTTTACATTTAATCTTATAACTCATCCATATGAAGGTTCTCTATTATTAATTATATCACTGAAAAAAGTAAATGTTTAATTTAAATGCACTACTTTGCAGATGCATGAAAGAGTACGCGTTTTATTTTTTATCTTTTAATGCGGTGCTGGAGACAGCACCCAGAGCCTCTGTGTGCTAAGCACACATTCCATCTTTGCGCCCCGTCTCCGCCCCATGAGCGCACTTGTTAGTGCACAGTGATAAGACGCACGACGAGAGCTACTTTCCTCCACGCTGCTGATGTCAGTGTGGCCCCAACACCTTATGACGCTGTGTGTTCTAGTCAGGGTTTACAAGGGGATAGATTTAATACAGCACACATAATTTATAGGATTTTATAATATTCACCCAAAGAGTCAAATGCAAAAGAGCGCAGGCAATCTGTCCACACACACGAGACCTAAAGAATCCAGCTGAGGCCCTGGATCCCCTGGCAATGTCCTCCACGAGTTCAACTGGAGGCCTAGAGCCTGTGGCAATGTCTCATGCAAGTCTGTATCAAAGATCTGCACTGGGAAGGCCCAAGGTCAGTAGTGGAAGCCAGAAAGTCTGTGCCAGCAGGATGAAGGATCTGTGCCAGCAGGCTGAGGAATCTGCACCGGAGCCTGGAAGCAATGCTCAAGGTAAGGACCAGAGCTCCTCCAAAGAGAACCACAGCCATCCTCAGCGACAGCGAGGACCTGAGCTCCTCCGATGATGAGAAAGGTGAGTTCATATCAGCACGACAAGCTTCTCTAGGAGAATCAACAGTGCACCGTCTCCCCATCCAGTTCTCCTTCTATGCTGTTGGCAACAATCCTCAGGTGGGCCCTCCACACCCAGCACCATGCTGATTCAGTTCAGCTGGGTGTTACAAGCTGACCATTAGTTAATCCACCACACTGTGATAACCAGTTTCCTTACAGCTAGAGTTATGTAAAGGATCAGGGAGAAGATGCAAATGTAACATAGATCTGCCAGAGCACTAAAAGGTAGAAAAGTGGACGGAATAATCAATGCTGCAGACAGATCGGAAATGACAATGTTAGGTGAGAATCCGGCTGGTTTCACCACACCGGGAAAAGCCAAGAGGGGATTTGTTGCTCCTATGCCACCCTGAGTAAAGATGGTCAACACTATTGAATCCGAAGAGAAAGAGCTCCATTCACACGGGACAGGGTAGAAATTGTCCTCTTCTTCCCTGAGCTGGGGATAGGAATTCATACCAGCTTTGCTTCCAAAAGAGAAAAGAAAAATTTACCACTTGTAGGTGTTGACTGCAAAGAGTATCACAGTTACTGACAAGTTCAAATGTAACTTACTAAAATGACTCTCTGGGCCGGTGAGATGACTCAGTGGCGTAAGTGCCTGCCTGGCAAGCGCAAGGGCCCGAGTTCGACTCCCGGAACCCACATATGAAAAAAGGGCCTGTGATATTGCTCAGCGGCACGTGCACCTGCTGGCGTGCGAGGTCCTGAGGTCGACCCCGGGTACCCACCAAAAAAAAAAAAAAAAAAGACTCTCTATGGCTGGAGGACACCTGGCCGTTCCTTTCTCTACTCCCCTGATAAAGAATGACGGAAGAAAGGCTTCTCTCTCTCTAGTTGCACCAGCTGACTTTAGGCCAGTGCAATTTACAGCAGTAAGTGGCATTTTTCAACTCCATAAATTATGTAATAAACAAATGAAATGACCAAAAGTATGATAGAAGAAAAGCATAGAAGAGCTTGCTATTTAAATTACTGAGAAACATTTAATTATAAAAAAGCAAGTAAGCAGTAATAGATGGATATTCTTCAATCTTTGTATTCCTTTCATAATATTTTTACTCCTCTGTACTTAAGACAGCCAGGGGACTGACCAGACTTCCAAATCATTCAGAAGAAGGAAACGAAGCGGGCATGGTGGTGCACACCTGTAATCACAGCACTCTTGGAGGCTGAGGCAGGAGGATTGTAAGTTCGAGCCTGGGCTACGCAAGTTAGCAGTTTAGTACAACTCTGTCTCAAAATAAAAAATAAGAAGACTGCGGATGTGGCCCAGGGTGGCGACCTTGGATTCATTCCTCAGTATTGAAAAACAAAGACTCTTTCATTGCAAGAATGGGCTTCAATATGCTGCAGCACTTTACTTTTGAAATGGATTTGTGAGTAGGTGAAAGATTAGATGGATAAAGCCACATGACAGCAGGGATTTACAAAATAATTTAAATTTCCTTATCAGTCCATATCTGAACGCCACTGCTTGGAAGATTTGCTTTCTCATCCCTGTGAGCATGCGTTCTCTTTAGGACCAAGAGGACAGGAGAACGGCAATCGGGCTTTTTCTCAGCCTCCGCCACTGGCAGACAGACAGGAGTCGCGTCTTCTCCCCGCTTAACTTCGGCTTCTCTCTTTTGTAGCAGTCGGATTGCTCTGCAGTGGGCATCAGTAAAGGTGCCTTTCCCAAGTGTGCAGTCTGTACATTTTCACACGTGTGTAAACACAGAGCAGAGTCGCTGGGTGAAATACAGATGCCCAGTGGAATTTGGATTTCAGATAAACGTCGAATCCTTTTTTTAGTACGAGCATGGCACACTGCATGCTTACACTGAGCGGTGTTTAATCTGCTGTTCCATCTACGGGACACCCTGTGTTTTTATCTGCCTAATCTCACCACCCTCTGCATGGGGCATCAAGGTCAGGAACAAACTCCTCGCTCCCTGCAGCTTCCTCAGTCTCTGGGTGAGTCCCCCTGTCCCACTTCCTGCCCATTTTTTTCCCCACACCCAGGCATGGGAACCTTTCTACTCTCTGTTACTCTACATTACTTTGCATTTTCTAGAATCTGATATAAATGGAATCACACAGTAGGCACACTTTTCTCAGAGTCTGACATAATTATTTTGAGATCCTCTCAAATGCTCCAATAGTTTATTCCTTTGTTGTTGTTTTGTTTGTTTTTGTGGTACTGGGGATTGAACCCAGGACCTTTGCACTGAGCCACATCCCCAGCTCTTTATTTTTTATTTTTAAACAGAATATTGCAAAATCACTAAGTTGCCCAGGCTGGGCTTGGACTTTCAATCCTCCTACCTCAGCCTCCCAGAGTGCTGACATCCCCACACCCTGCTTCCTTGTTCTTACTGAGTAATATTCTAGTCTATGCATCTACAACAGTGTGTGTCCATTCACGTGATAGACTTCCGGCTCGTTTTCAGTTTGGGGCTGTCACAGATAAAGCCGCTGCGAACATCTGCGCACAAGTCTCCGTAGAGAGATATTTTCATTTCTAAATACCAAGGTGTGAAGTGGCTTAATGGTGTGGTAGGTGTCGTAACTTTGTGGGCTTTTGTATTCATGCATATTAGTTACGCAGAATAGTGGGGTTCGCTTGGCTTACGCATGCACGCATATAACATACCTCGGTAATTTCCAGCCTCCCTAACCCTCCTTGTCCTTCCTCCCCCACTCTTAATTTTTAAAGAAACTTCCAAGTGACTTTCAAAAGCGGTTGTGTCATTTTACATTTCCAGCAGGGTTCTACTTTCTCCATACTCAGTAGAATCGTTCTTAGTCGTAGCATGCTGGTAGCTATGTTTTAATTTGTATTTCTCTAATGACCAGTCATGTTGAAGATCTTGTGCTTATTTGCGTCTGTATATCTTTAGTGAAATATCTAAATTTTTGCTCATTTTTAGTTGCCTTGTTTTCTTATTGAACATTTGAGAGAACTTTATATACTCTGAGTTCTAGTCTTTCATCAGCTACGTAGTTCACAAGTATTTTCTCCTGTTCTGTGCTTGTGTTTTCATTGTCTTAACATTGTTTTATGGAGACCGGAAGCCTTTTTTATGAAGTCCGATGTATACATTGTCCGTTAACAGATAATTCAGGTGTTGCGTTTTAAAAATCTTTGACTAACCTTAGGTCACAACGATTTTCTTCTAGATGTCTTATAGTTTTAGGGTTTTCTATGGCTCTATAGCTCATCCCAAGTCAATTTTTGGTGGTGTTGTTGTTTTTGTACACGATGTGAGATGCAGACTGAGGCTGTTTTTTTGATTTCCACATCTAGTTGTGGCACTGTTATGAAAAGCTCGTCATTTCTCGCCTGTCTTCCATCTCTGCTTTAGTGAGATGTGTGTCCGTCCACACACGCGTGCACCCTGTACCCTCGCAGTCTGGTAACTGGGTACCATTGTGGGCTGCAGCCAGGGGACTTGGAAGCCACTGCCATCAGGGTCTTAGTCACACCCATCTCTCACATCCTCACACCCGTCTTGTCCGCTGCCTCAGTTTCCGCAGTTCCTCTAGAGCTTCGCTTGCTGGGCAAGGGCATTGGCGACTTCTGCAGACACCTGGCTCCCACTGCCCCTTCCGTCGCCCCCGCTGCTCCAGAGAGAAATGCTGGGATAATTTATTTCTCAGCTGTCTCCCGTGCAGCTCCCCGTCTGCCCTCTCACTCAGCATTTCTCGCACTCTGTGGGGGTTCACGACAAACCACTACCGTGGTCATTTGTTTAGCTTCAGTGGGAGGCAACTAGAACGGCTGCGCCCCATGCGAGCTGTGTTTCCCACGGCCTGGAACGTCCTGCAGACTGCAGCCCTGCGACTGCAACGAGGCTCCTCTCTCTGAGAAATGAAACTATCTCACAACCTCCTGTGCTGATTATAAGACGCAGGCGCTTGGCACAGCAGATCAGGTCTGGTCCTGACCTGGACACATTCTTATCCCATGGCCCGAGCCCCCTGCACCCACCGCTGCTGCAGTGCTGTCCCTGGGGGTGCTAAGTGCCTGGCCCGGCCACTCGCGTCCTGAGCAGGTTGTGATCAAAGAGATACAAGAGAACCTATGAGACAGTTTTTAAATCTGAGCAATCACAGGCTGATGATGACAATGACATATACATTAAAGATGCAAACACAGGTCGGAGACCCCAGGGAAGCTGGGCTGAGGGGTGGGAGCAGTGGACATTGTAGGGTTCACCCCACACAGAGGGGAGAGGGGCTCAGAGGGGAGAACGAGGGCTTCCAGTTTCAGGCTTAGGACATCCACACAGCTTTCTCCAGAGTGCCAGTGCTATTTCAAGTACTGCTCTGTGAAAATATTGATGCTAGAAGTGTTTTCTTCTAAAATGTGTTTCAAATATATTCAACAACACAGGGATACATAATAACAATGTGGTTGTTATATCAGTAAATTGTTTTTAAGAAAGTGGTGGTGCATGCCCGTCATCCCAGCACTCTGGGAGGCTGAGGCAGGAGGATCACAAGTTTGAACTCTGCTTGGGTAATTTACCAGTTTAGCAAGACTCTATCTAAAAATAAAAATAAATAAAGGTGGACTGGGGATATAGCCCCATGCAGAGACATTTTAAATTTATGTGTAAGTACTCTATTATTACCAGTCTGATTGCTCCGACCTAAAAACTGTCTTTTGGGTTCTTTTGTATCTATTTGACCACAACCAAAAAATAAAATGTTGGCTCTGTCTTAGAGCTGATGATTAGCATATCAAACCGTAGTACACTGTCTGCTTTAATCCCAGAATACACGTCGTTTCCCGAATTCCGTTCTTTTAAAGTACTTTCAACACATCATAATTGAAAAAGCATTGCTGCGATTATGTAGCCAGAACTCGAGAAATATTCGTTAAAACCACAAATGAAGCAAATGTGAGAGACACCGCGTAGACGCGGGACCTTCCAATATCCGCTCCGAGCCCGCAGCGGTTTCGGGGAACGGTTCCCTGGCTCCCCGAACGCCGTGCCGCCTCCGGGGTAGGCCGTCCCCGCCCCGGCAGACGCAGCGGGGGTGGAGCTGGAGAGGCTGTGGATGCCCGGCCGCACCTCCTGGGGACACGCGGTGCCCACACTCGAGGGGCGCCGAGGCCTCCCAAGCCCTGCGGTCCGGACGTGTGGACCCCTGAGATGCCGCAGGCGTCGCCTCCTCCCGTCCCACGCGGGCCCAGCAGTCGTTTTGATGCGTGCATTGGGAGGGGCCTTCATACTGAGCTACATCTATTTATTTATTCATTGTACTACCGGGGATTGAACCCGAAGCCCTTGCACTGAGCTACATCCCCACCCCAGCCCTTTTTCTTTATGGTTCTTTTAAAACTAGAGATGATCTCTTTAAATTGCTAAATTGCCCAGGCTGGGCTCAAGCTTGTGATCCTCCTGCCTCTGCCTCCCAGAGTGCTGGGATTAAAGGTGTGGGTCACCATGCCTAGCGAAACTTTTAAGAACCACTAACTATGGCACTAACATTGCCATAGTTTCCAAAGGAACAGAAGTGTCGAGGAGCTTTTACCATAAATTAATCATTGCTCCCAGACTAACAATGTTGGCGTTCTGATTTTTTTTTGTGTGTGTGTGTGGGTACCAGGGGTCGAACTCAGGACCTCGCGCTCGCGAGCAGGTGCTTGTACCGCTGAGCGATATCACCGGCCCTTTTTTCCTTTATGTGGGTACCGGGAGTCGAACTCAGGACCTCACGCTTGCCAGGCTGGCGCTTTTGCTGCTGAGCCATCTCACCAGCCCAGCGTTCTGATTCTTGAAGTCACCTAAGATTATAATCCATATATCCCTGAAATCAAAGAGGCACCTGCACCCCTCTGCTCATTTCAGCACTATTCAGAATAGCCAAGCAATGGAAACTAAATGCCCACCAACTAATGAATGGATAAAGAAAACGCTCCTTACACACAATGGAATACAATTCAGGCATAAAAACAATGAAGTCCTGTCATTGCAACAACATGCCTGGAACTGGAGATCCTTACATTGTGTGAGCTAAGCTGGGCACAGAAAGACAAGTCGGTGTGATCTCATTCAACGTGGAATCTAAAATAGTTGTCCTCATGGAAGATCAGAGCAGAATAATAGTTACCAGAGGCTGGAGAGAATGAGAGAGAGTGAGACGGAGAAAGTCAATCAGCTGCTGTCCAAGTTACACTTGGACAGGAGCAAGAAGTCCCGGTACATGATTGCACAGCAGGGTCCCTATAAATAACAAGGTACTGTACATTTCCAAAGCTAGAAGTAGGATTTTTTTTGAAACAGGGTTTCCCTATGTAGCTTAGGCTGGCCCTGAACCCACTATGTAGCCCAGGCTGGATTTGAACTCATGGCAATCCTCCTGCCTCAGCCTCCTGAGTGCTGGAATTACAGGTGTGTGCCACCAAAAATTGGCTTAGAAAAAAGGATTTTGAAAGTTTTCACCATAAAGAAATGATAAATATTTGAAAAAATTGGCTTAACCCGATTTAAACATTATTCAATATATACATGCATCAAAACATCCAGTTACCCCAGTAATATACAGAATGTTATGGTTTTATGTATCAGTTAAAAATAAATTTAAGGGGCCGGTGAGATGGCTCAGCGGCGTAAGCGCCTGCCTGGCAAGCACGAGGGCCCGAGTTCGACTCCCGGATCCCACATACGAAAAAGGGGCCGGTGATATCGCTCAGCGGCACGGGCGCCTGCTGGCGTGCGAGGTCCTGAGGTCGACCCCCCGGTACCCACAAAAAAAAAAAAATTTAAGGGGGCCGGTGAGATGGCTCAGCGGCTTAAGCACCTGCCAGGCAAGCGCGAGGGCCCGAGTTCGACTCCCGGAACCCACATACGAAAAAGGGGCCGGTGATATCGCTCAGCGGCACGGGCGCCTGCTGGTGCGCGAGGTCCTGAGGTCGTCCCCCCGGTACCCACAAAAAAAAAAAAATTTAAAAAAGAAAATTGCCAAGCTACTGCTCTTATGGATAAGAAGGTAATTTTACCTCCCAGTGCTTCCACGTTCTGGTTGCTTTTGGGAAGCTCTGCGAAGGGGACTTAGGAGTTACTCGCTCTGATTTCTGCTGACTTCTGCAGGTAGAGACCATGGGCAAAATTGCTGGGCTAAAATAAGCAGATGGTCTGGTGTGGTGGTGCACGCCTGTATTCCTAGCACTCAGGAGGCTGAGGCAGGAGGATGGCCATGAGTTTGAGGCAGCCTGGGTTACCTAGCAATACCTTGTCTCAAAAAATCAAAATAAATAAATAAATAAGCAGACACCCTGCTGTATTGTATTGGTGGACACCTTCATCCGCATGGGTTGCCGGTTGTTTTTCTGAAAATCACATGAACGCAGATGGAATCCAGCTCTCCAGTGCTCAGTAGGGTGGCACAGCGAGTTCTTAGGGAACTCACTGAGTTCACTGAGCTCAGGGCATAGCTTTGCTCCCCGGGGAGGGTCCTGCTCCCAGCATGCATTCAGCCAGCTGCCAAATATTTCCAGCAAGAGGAGCACACTCTATTTTTGGACAGGTCTAATTTTTTTCCCACAGGTTTAACTGAAATCTGCTTTCCTGTCAGTCGCGCCGTGGTCTGGATTCTGAGCTCTGGTTAGAAGTCACTGTCACTGGTGGCCTTGCGGACACGCGGGAGGCCCTGCGCCCTCTTGTGCACACCAGCACTCGCTCCCGTGCGGCTCTGCACCATGCCACCTCCTCACACGCTCTTCCATCACTAGTGCTCCCCTGACCATGGCCCGCGTCACCCACCACAGTGCTGCAGTGTTGTCTAGCGGGGCAGCACGCCTTGCACCCCGAGCTGCGTGCCGGGGCCAGCGCTGTCGCCAGCTGTGCCACCTCTGGGAGAGCACCTGGAGTTTACAACCAGCTGCGGCCTCCACCCGAGCCGACTGCAACCCCACAGTGTCCCACCCGTCCCCTGCTGGGGCACTGATTTTCAACCCTACATGCAAAGTCCGTATTCATTCCTATTAAATTACAACCCTGCTAGTTTGGGTCCTTAATTCTAAAATATTAACATCTCTTCCGGTCCAAATTTGCATTATATTTTACACCTCATTTTTCCTCAGTTGTACCTTCTCTTCTACGAACCTAACAGCACCTAGCAGCATGCCTTCTCTCTGTGTCAAATCACTGAAAAACCTAGACGAAGCCAACTCCCCCCTACTTGGATCAATTATTAAACATCAAAGCTTGAGACGGAACAAAATGTCTGAGCAGAGCGTCCAAGTTAAACACAAATCTTCACTTGCCAAGTTTACTCCTAGCTGGCTTTTACCTAAGGTGGACTGAAAAACAAAAATGCTCCCATCACGGTAGATAATGTGTAGGAAACATTTAGGATGTCTAACAGATATTAAATATTTGAAATATAGATTCTCATTCTTTGATGTGTGCATAAGAAGGTAATTTAAGAACAGTATAGGGCCGGTGAGACGGCTCAGCGGCTTAAGCGCCTGCCTTGCAAGTGCGAAGGCCCGAGTTCGACTCCCGGAACCCACATACGAAAAAGGGGCCGGTGATATCGCTCAGCGGCGCGGGTGCCTGTTGGCGCGTGAGGTCCTGAGGTCGTCCCCCCGGTACCCACAAAAAAAAAAAAAAAAAAAAAAAAAAAAAGAACAGTATAGAATGATTTAAAGCTTTTGTTATGATTTTAGATTCATTCAAGAATTTTGAGTTATACCAGTACTAGAAAATTGAGTTTGTTGACAATTTTCTTGGCATTATTTTGTGTTCATGAAAATTATTCCTTACATGCTCTTTAAGTTCATAAAAATTGAAGTAGTTATAAAGAAATTAAAAAGGCACCCTACTTAGCTTAGTGTTTACAGACTAGGTGAAGAAGTTTATACAGCATGTCAAAACATAGAGAATGCTTAATTTTTTAAAAATGTATTAGAGTGAAGGACACATTGCCACTAGTTCCCCTCAAAATGCCCCCCTCACCCCTATGCATTACCCAGCCCATGGTTCTTACCACTTTCTGCAGCAGCTCTGGAATCCTCTTTCATGAGTGTCTTTACTTGCACCATCGTGGTTGCCTCAACATCCTGAATCGATTCAAAATGTTTCCCTTTCGTGTCATTTTGACTTTGGGGTAGAGCCGGAAGTCGCGCTGTGCCGCATCTCGTGAATAAGGTGGACGAGGACAGACAGTAATGTTTTTATGAGCTGCCTTTCCAGTGGATGGTGCGCAGAGGCCGCAGTCACCATCTGTGTGATCACACCTTGTAAAGACACTCAGGAAGGAGCACTCCCAGAGCTGCTGCAGGAAGTGCCAAGAGTGATGGGACAAGTGTGTTTGAAGCGAGGGGAATATCTTGAGAATTAACAGCCGTGTGTCTTTTACTGTGATAAATTTTTAAAATTTAAACACATCATATTTTCTGATCTGCCCTGGTAGCCCCCAAGCACCATTTATGAGCTACATGATCACGTGAAATGTGGACCTAAAAGCAAATAAAATGATCCCAAAGACCACAGCCGAGCTGGAGGGTGTGAACGCCAGGAGGAGTCTGGGTTGCCAGCTTCAGAGCAGGAGAGGACAGGTCAGAAAATGTGTTTCCGTACACGGGGTGAAGGCACCGCTGGGGGAGAGGGAGGGACTTGCTCATTCTTAAACATGAGTAATCCCGGCTAACCAGCCCACAGTAGGAGGGCTTCTTGCTGTCGGTGTTGTTCAGTGCTGGGGATGGAACCCAGGGCCTCCTTGCATGCCGGGCAAGCTCTGCACCCCTGAGCCGCATCCCCAGCTCCAGCTGAAATAACGTTCGGTACCGTTACGCGGACACGACAACCCGCCTACCCAAATGTGCCCTTCGAAAGCAGTGCTGTGCGCTGCCGCCTTTCTCAGGGAATCGAATGACGTTGCAGTGTGGGGTCAGCGGTCCCGCACACCCGCAGTCGTTCCTCGGTGGCAACAGGCTCCTCGGGGCACCAAGTTTCAGTGTTGTTGGTTTGTTTGTTTGCTGGGATGGAGCAGTGGGCATCGGCTCTCCCCAACCACATCCACGGCCCGTTAGATGTTTTTAAGTAACGAAGGCAGGCGCTTTCCACTGTCCCGCGCTTCCCCGCGCTGTCTTCCCGCGCGTGTCGGGGGCGTCTCGCCGTCCGCCTCCCCGCAGCAGCTTCCGATCTTCAGCGTGAATTACAACCTGACCCTTCCAGTGCACTGGCGTCACAGCGACGCGATTAAACGATCCGCTCACCGAACTGTGAGAAAATCAGCCTGGGGACTTCCAAGTCCTGCAGAAACGTAAATAACTGAACGCTGTCAGACGGTCGTTGACTCTAAAACAGCAGAAGCGGAAAGTCCCGGACCAGTGGTATCTTCCGTTTCTTCTCCTTCTTGACTAACGAACAGGCGCAGGAACATCTGGGTCCGGACACACAGTGAGTGTTCACGGATAAGCGAGCACACGCGTGCATGTGCACATCGCGTGCGTCTCACGCCAGCCAGTCAGGCGCAGAGCTCTAAGCAGCACACTTCGGGACAGCGTTACATTGCTGTAGGAATAATTCCCTTTTTAAAATACAGCTAATAGGGCCGGTGAGATGGCTCAGCGGCGTAAGCGCCTGCCTTGCAAGCGCGAGGGCCCGAGTTCGACTCCCGGAACCCACATACGAAAAAGGGGCCGGTGATATCGCTCAGCGGCACGGGCGCCTGCTGGCGCGCGAGGTCCTGAGGTCGACCCCCCCGGTACCCACAAAAAAATAAAATAAAATAAAATAAAATACAGCTAATAATCGTCCATTTAGACAGAATTATTTTTCAAATGCGGTAAACCAGTTAGAATGGAAATCTACTTCTGTATCACTTAGTGGGCCCCTTTTGTAAAGCAAAAATAAGAAAAGCTGCACGGATTATGATGCAAAAATTTCAAGATTTGCCAGACCAAAGGGAAAGGAAATGGTCTGTCCTATTAGAAAGAAGAGAACCGGAATAAAGAAATTCAGTTTTGCAGTGCTTTGCGTTACAATTTATATATATGAATATTCATATATATATATATGAATAATGTACAAGAACATTAAAATGGTGACAGAAGATTAAAACCCTAGAATTTTGTGCAACTAGGATGAGGTATGGCCATAACTTTAAAAATTACATTACGTGCTTACGACCTGTGTCACTACTGCATGTGCTCGTGGGTGAGAAGGCAGAGGGTCCGGGGGTGACGATCTAAGAGGACAGAGCAGAACGAGGCCGCCACCCCTCCACGGCAGGGTGTGGCCCCATGAGTCCAGAGTCAAAATCCGGTCCCGAGCAGATGTGGACAGATGGATGATGTCAACACAAACATTTTATTTTATTTTAATTTTTTTATTTTTTGGTACCGGGAGTTGAACTCGTGACCTCACACTTGCCAGGCAGGCTCTGTGCTGCTGAGCTCTATTCCCAGTCAGACACAAAAGTTTTAAAACTTAGGATTTATAATTTAAAAAATATAAGGATACAGTCAAACACACGTGAAATGTGGGGATGAGTCACTGTTAAACTTTTATATAAGAAAAATGGAATGTAAAGCAGATTTCCCAAATCACCGCCAGTCCTTAGCCAGACCACAGTGATAGTTATGTTGTCTTGTAAGGAAACCGGCAGCTTTCCCCCCTTGTCCAAAGCCGACCCCTCCCGGCCGGGGGTGCGCGGGGACAGGGCAATTGTCTAGCATGCTGGACAGCAAGGGTTCAGTCACCAGCACTGCAAAAAATGACCAACAGCCCCCGGCCCAAAGCCCATTCCTCCTCACAGCAGATGAGCAAGTTAAAGGAGTAGCATTATTGAACCCCTATGGACTACTCAGCACTCCACTGTCACAATGTTAAAAATAACATTGTTTTTGCTTTATTGGGTGTTAATTTTTCCACGTTAATTTTTTATCTTATTAACACATGCCAGGTGTGCAGCTGAGTGGTTTCACTGTGATATCTCCATACATGCACACACCGTGCCCTGGTCAGCAGCACCCACTGCCCACCCCCTCGCCTGGCCCCGTCCCCAGCCCAGTCCCCCATCCCTCTTCTTCTATGCTAGTTACTGTCGCACGAACGCAGCCCCTTCCAACTTACAGGTCTCTTCCTAGTCCCAATTTTGTAATTAACAAAAGACAGCAGGGATTTGTTCTGGGTTGGTTGTTTCTTTCCTTTCTCCCTCGGGGAGCTTCTAGATGGCCATCTTCCCATTTGACATCCCCCCTTTCCTTGGTGGTCGCCTTGCGGTTGCGGCCTGGCTACCTCAAGCTTGGCTGCTGGTGAGCCAGACGAGGGGGGACCCCGCGTCGCGTCTCTGTCAAGTGCACCTGCAGTGCAGCTGCTTCTCCACTGCTGTAGAGAGCAAGGGCAGGGGACGGGGTGCCCCTGCCCGCCTGAGAGGAGCTCTGTGGGGGGACACTGAGCAGGGGCCAGGGCGGACGGAGCCCGGATCCAAGGGGCAGCTGGCAGTGTGAGGATGGCAAAAGGGGAGTCCCAGGGCAACAAGAGGCACAGCGAGGCAGACAGCAAGGACTGGGGTGAGAGTGGGGGTGACCCCGCCCTGGTTGCTGGCTGCATGTCTGTGTGGATGTGCTTGGGTTGCTCCTGACAACTCGCAGTGGGCTTCGAAGTTGTGCAGCACACTGGGGCCCTCAGGAATAGCTCCGGCAAGTAGGTACTTTCTGTCCCAAGCTTCGGCTCTGACGATGTCGGTGGCCTGCAGTGGAGAAGGTGACTTTCAACATTGGACTGAGCACCACGTGGTCCCAGAGTCCTGGTGTTGGAGCAGGAGGAGCAGAAGGAGGTGGACGTCGCCCTGGGCACCACTGCGGCCCACCAAGGTACATGAGCGCCAGCCCTCTGGGCGCAGGAATGACACCCTGCTTCACGCCCCTTCCACGCCCCACGCACCGTCTCCTGTGGCCCAGATGACCCAGGACTACGGGGAAGGGAGCTCTGGGAACCGCACTTCCCTCAGCTCCCGGGCACCCTGAGAACCCACCCCACTCAGCCGTGCGGGGAGCGCAGTCCAGCACCTACTGTGCATCAGTCGGCCCCAGTACGAGGCAGTCTATCTTGACTAACGGTAGACACTGGATGAATGTGAGGGGCTTAGCACTGAAAGAGCAAAGCCTGGAACAAGTGAAAGGAGATTTTACTTGGACTCCCCCACCCCAAACAAGCACGACGGCTCAGAATGTCTCCTCGCAAAATGTTAAGCATCCTTGAATTGCTGGAAATGATTTGAGATAAATTCAGCCTTCTTTGGGTGCACAATGAACTCAGTAAGTGGGCTTTATAGGTCCCTTAAATCAAGAGGAGTAGGATTCCAAATTGGATGGGAGAGCAGACCAGTGGCTGGCTGTCACCTGTCCTCACGGTGAGATTTCCTCATGGAGGAGCTGGGTGAGCTGGAGTATGCCTGGGAGCCCAACGACTGGGGAGGCTGAGGCAGGAGGAGCACCTGGGTTCTGGAGCCTAAGGCAGCCTGGGCAGCATAGCAACTCTGTCTCAAAGGAGAAGGGAAAAAGATTTCCCCAGAGGAGGGAAAGAGGAGGTGCCCATCCGCCCAGGGATATTTGTGGGGTACTGCGGAAGGGCCTGAGGCTCTTCCTTCTAACCACAGGAAAGAAGGAGATAACGTCTCTGTGTGTGGGAACTCACATCCAGCACCCTGAAACCACAGACACTTGCCTGTCCTCGCACTGAACTGACCCTTGCTCATCACTAGCGTGTGCGCTGGGGGCGAGGACAGGAAGCCGGCCTCGCAGGAGCAGCAGAAGGGACAGAGCTGGCTGACTCAGCTCCGCTGACTGCTGAAAATCAGCGCATCCGCCCACCCCAGGTAGACCAGGACAGCTGGTGAGCCCGCCCCGAGCACGTGTGGCTGAGTTAGGGTTCACGCCCCTGACGCAGGCACGAAGGCCGGCGAGAGGCTGAGGGAATGCAGCAGGGGCCTGCTGGGGAGGGGGCAGTGAGTCAGTTCTGCATCACAGCTAACTTCAAAGCTCCAATCAAGAGCCCCTAACTGAGCTGGATGTGAGGGTGCAGCCTTGTGATCGAGGCACTCTGGGAGGCTGAGGCAGGAGGATGGCAAGTTTGAAGCCAGCCTGCACAAACTGACAACTTAGCAACTAAGTGAAACACCCCTGCGCTGAGGCCCTTTGCCTTGGGCCCAGATGGTGTGGGTCTATATTTCTGCCTTGGGCCCGGATGGTGAGGGTCTATATTTCTGCCTTGGGCCCGGATGGTAAGGGTCTATCTTTGTGCCTTGTGCCCAGATGCTGAGGGTCTATCTTTCTACCTTGTGCCCGGATGCTGAGGGTCTATCTTTCTACCTTGTGCCCGGATGCTGAGGGTCTATCTTTCGGCTTTAGGCCCGGATGCTGAGGGTCTATCTTTCTACCTTGGGCCCGGATGCTGAGGGTCTATCTTTCTGTCTTTCAGCGCTACCTGCCAGGAACTGCAAGCCCGGCTTTCTGTGATTAGCTGGTTGTCCCATGGACACAACCTTGGCTCCAAATGCGTATTTCAGCTTGCAAGCATTTTCAGTGAAGGCACTTTCGTTGCTTCAGGGGTCATGGTGGTGAAGCGAGCGCTGACATGTTTGGGTTTTGTCTGTTTATGTCCTATCATCGCACAGAAAGGAGTGGGCAAACTCCTAGCCACACTTAGGGTGACGTTTGAGGCAGTCTGGGTTAAAATGAAAGGCTGGGCCGGTGAGATGGCTCCGGGGTGTACGCGCCTGCCTGGCAAGCGCAGGGGCCCGAGTTCCACTCCCGGAACCCACATACGAAAAAAGGGCCGGTGATATCGCTCAGGGGCACGGGCGGTGAGGTCCTGAGGTCGACCCCCAGTACCCACCAAAAAAAAAAAAAGAAAGGCCGGATGTTGCACAGGACTCTTCCGTCGTTCAGAGCCATCCTCCAAGGGCGTTGACCACAGACGGGGAGCAGATGTGGCTGCAGGGGACAAAGCCATCCTAGGAGGACAGTTGCGCCCTAAGCCCAGAACCCTAAAGGCAGAGGCGTCCCCCCACTGGCCTGTGGGCCAGCAGTCCCGAGCACAGTGCTTGTGGGCAAGCGGCAGCCGAGGACTGTCCTCCACGATGCAGACGCCGCACACTGCTGCTGAGTGACCGCGTGTCCTCCGCGCCTCCTCCCTCGGAGCGGGCAGAGCACACAGCACCAGGCCGCCTCCTGCGGCCCCACTGCAGCCCCAGCAGCAGTGAGCGGGCGTTTGTGTTCGCCCAGCGAGGGAGTCCAAGGCGCTCCTTCTTCTGAGAAAATGTAGAGTAAAGCAGTTTCTGAGCTCTGGGACTGAGCGTTGTTTTGCCACCATACGGACAGGAGGAACCGTACCCTCCGCTCATCTGCGGGTCCCGGGGCGGTGCACGCAGGCACACGCACATCCGGGCACATGCACACCCGGGCATACACACACCCGGCCATATACACACCCGGGCACATGCACACCCGGGCATACACACACCCTGGCATATACACACCCGGGCACACGCTCACCCGGGCACACGCGCACCAGGAGGGCGCTGATGGGGGGGCGAATGTGGTTCGGCTGCATCCGGTGCTCCCAGCGGCCAGAGTCCTCAGAAGAAGAAAGCGAGGCTTCCGCCCCTTCGGCTCCCGGGATCACTGAAGCGCAGGTTCGGGTGGGGTTTTTCCCCAGCTTCTCTATTCAGCCCACGTGACTGGCATTTCTGCTTTGCTTCGTTTCCGTTTTGTGAAAGGCGGCTGAGGATAGCTTCTTAGCTTGTAAACTGAACTGTGAAAGTCTAGACTTCTCTGAGAGAGAGAGAGATGTGGGAGGCATCATTTCCTTGCTGGGAACAAAGAGTTTCTCTACCCAGGATCCCTCAGCGTTCATTCACTGGTCTTCCCCGAACTTCACTCTGCTTTGTTTGCCTAAATTTTGGTGACTTAGATTTCTAACTGCCCTGCCGTCAGCACCATCTTTCACCGGGTTGAAAAGTAGATTTCATTTTTATATAATTATTTATGGAATGGTGGAATGCATACTAATTTGAATTATACAAATGTTCCCATCCTCTCATTTAAAAAAAAATGGACTTTTAAAATTACTTTTAAAAATCAATGGCCGAGTGGGGCATTGTGGCGCATGCCTGTAATCCCAGCACTCCAGGAGACTGAAGCAGGAAGGTCACAAGTTCTGGCCCAGCCTAGACAGCTTAATGAGACCTTTTCTCAAAAAAATTTTTTGGAAGAAAAAAAGAGACTTATATAGACTGTTGGTTTTATTTTGTCTTGTTTTGTTTTTTGAGACAGGGTCTCATTATGTAGCCCAGGCTAGCTTCAAACTCTTGATCCTCCTGCCTCAGCCTCCGAAACACTGGGATTGCAGGTGTGTGCCACCACACCTGGCCTACGATACTTTTCACGGAATTTGTTTTTGTTTAGTGTTATTGATGTCAGGCTTACGAGAATACCCAGAAGTCCCGTGTTCAGCAGGTGAAGATGTAGGGTTCTCATCGGCATCACAAACAATTCCATCCCCACCAGCTTCCTTGGATCACTACCGATGAGTCAAGTGACAACACACAGGTCCCCGCATATGCAGCATTTTCCTCATGCCTGCGTGTGCTTCCCATGTACGCTGCGTGCATCAACTCACTTAAAACCCGGGAGCAGACATCGCCTCTGTGCTCTGAGGCACAGAGAGGTAAAGCTTGGGCCCAAGGTCCCAGCAGGTGACTGGTGCAGCCCTGGCCACCCATATGTGGTCCCTGGACCAGCAGCATCACTGGAGCACAGAAATGCAGATTCTAGGGCCCAGCCGCCTCTCCAGGACCAGACGCTGCATTTTAACGCAGCTCCCAATGGGACTCACATTCACAATGAGGTTTTAAAACCCCTTACTGAGCCCACCTTAGGTTATGATTGAGTTCATGTTAAACGGGTGATTTTATCTCCAGATTACACGTAAGAAAACTGAGTTTGCAAAGGCTGAGGGGAAGCCAGACGCTCACTTCTTGCTTCTTGAAACAAGAACTTACGCTACCTTTACTTCCCTGCAGGCAGCATGGTGCCCGGCACCCAGAACCGATCCGCTGACCTCTGAGTGTTTGTTTTGTTTTTGGTGATCACAAGCATTTTACCTCGAGGTGAAGAGCTGATATCGGGCTAGGTTTGGCCCAGTATCTGCGGCAACAGGGCTGCTGTATCCTTTCTCACCCTGCATACTCCAAGCTTGATCCCCCACACCACAAAAATAAAAACCTACAAGGTATTAACTTTGCAAAATTAAATCAAGGCCCCAAAAGACAAATTCTCCTCCCTTCGTCTTAGCTCACAGGGGTTTACTGTTCTTTTTTTTAAAAATCCACAACACATACACGAAACAGTTGATTCTGAGCAAAGCTTGCTCTTCAGAGTCCTCTCATAAGGGGCTGGTTAAATGCTTTTCAAAGCGCTGGCAATGAATCACAGGGTGACGATTTAGGCTGTCGGACTGACTTGGAATTGCAGTCATTTGTAGATATAAGACTTTATGTGACACTGACGTTTTTGTACAAACAATGACGTGTTGTGTAATAAAAAGCACTGTCTAGAGGAGAATGGTGGATGCGTACGGCTCCCACGCTTGGTGACAGGAGTGACGACACCGCCTGCACCCTCAGAAAGTAGACGCACCACTGCGACCAGACGCGCTCAGACTAAGGAGATGTTCAGTTACTTTATTTTAAATAAATGGCTCGTTATGTTCCACCAAATGATCATTTCCAAATAAGCTTTTGACTTTTCCCCTTTTCCTTTCTTTTCACGGTTGTGGGGTGACACTCAGGGCCTTACGTCTGCAAGGCAAGCACTCTCCCACTGAGCTGCACCCCCAGACCTTACGTTTTCATTTTAATAGAATATAACTTTCTGTGTGTGGGAAGGTAGACCCAGCACCTCGCACATGCTGAGCACCACCCCTGCCACTGAGCTACACCCTGGCTCCTAAATTTTTATTATTGTTTAATAGGCCACAGTTTCATGGTAAAGATGTGTGAATGTATTGTGCATAATGTGTTTTCAAATAACAGGAAAAATTATGACTCAAGGCAAATTGAATGCTACGACAAAGGAATAAAATGCAGTTTAAAATAAATAATTAAAATCCAGTGTTTCAGCATCATTCAAAGGCGTAAGCTTTTGTCGCACGTTAGATTTTAACAGTCCAAAATATTTCCCTCCGGGATCGTAGGTATGAGAGTTAGGCTGGATCTGTGTCTTGATCCTTCCTTCAGACAGGAAACCACTGGAATTCAGTGTGAAGTCATTTTCTATTTTTAAAATAGTTGAATTTGGGACATGACTACTGGGGGACAGTTTTACAGGGCAAAAAAATGAGATGAGTAAATGGGCTCAAAACCCAGGTTAATGGAGCAGTGCTTTTCAAAATTATGTGACATGTGCGGACTCCTCCTGTGAGCACCTCATCACCGAGTATGTCCGGGCATTTCCCGGGCACACAGCTCGCTCCAGCGCTGCTGCTGCTCTTCTCCTTCCTCTTCCTCTTCCTCTTCTTCTCCTTCCTCTCCTCCTCCTTTTTCTTTTTAGTACACGTTTGCGATATGTCATAACTTCGTTCATCATGGGGAGCTGGTACATATACGTACCGTGTCTTCATCATTTCTACTTTCCCTCCCTGCACTCCAGTCTCCCGTCCCTAGACCCCTTCTCCATCTCCACAAAGCCTACCTCCCTGTTCCTAACATCTCTTTCATTTTGTTCTGTGTTTGTACTTGCGTTTCTCATCATGAGAAACCATGGGATATTTAAACTTCTGTGTCTGATTTATTTCACTTAGGATTATGGTCTCAAGATTGCTCCCATTTTCCTTCAAATGACTCAAATCTATCTGTCTTCATGGCTGAGTAGTACTCCATTGTATATAAAAACACTTTCTTTACTTATTCTTCTGTTGGTGAGCATATAGGCTGCTTCCAAGCTTCAGCTATTATGGATTGTGCTGCTGTAAACACAGGTATGCTTGTGTCACTGTAGTATGAAGTCTTTAACTCTTTCAGGAAGATACCTAGAAGGTGAAATACCTGGGTCAAGTGGAATTTCTAGTTTTAACTTTCTGAGGAATCTCCATACTGACTTCCACAGTGGTTGAACTAGTTTACATTCCCACCAGCTCCGACCATGCCTTTGTAAGATGAGCACACTCCAGTATTCCTGGTTCAGAGGAGATAATTTTCTAGGACATACTCGTATGATGAGTGGTTAAACACACTAACATTTTACTGAACCAGTCATTCCTATGCAGTGCACATACAGACCCCTAGGAACGGGCTGCAGAAGGCTCCCACTTCCGATGCAGACTGTGCGAGTTGTGGAGCTCTGAACCCTGAGTCGTCCCATCTGGGAAAAGGCAGTTTAAATGAGAGCATCTGTTATTGTGCCACGGTTTATTCATCGAGGCAGCACCTCACTGCATTGCCCGGGTTGACCCTGAATTCCTGGGATTGAAGGATCTTTCTGCCTCAGTCTCTTGAGTAGCTGGGACTAAAGGCATGTGCCACCGCACCCAGCTCTGTGCTTTTTAAGTGTCTTACACCGATATTTATTATTCCGTAAGTATCTCTCATTTGGACCAAGGGAGAGTTATCCGAAAAATCTGAATTAAAGCATGCATTTTCAGCCGGGTGCTGTGTGGCTCTTCGGATCACGTCTGGTGGTTCTGCGGATTATTACAGAGAACGCAGGGGCCCCGGGGAAATTGACCCCGGTGGGGTCATCGAGAGCAACTGGAATGAACTATTGATAACTTCGATGATACACATTTAAAGGGGTCTGTTCCGGGGCGTCTGTGCTTGCAGTTTTGAGAAGCCGTCAGCTACTCAGCGAAGAGCTGTTATTCGTTTTATCGAGGATCCAGAGGTGGATCCGGTGCGTGGGGATTACACGGAGCGCCTCGTGGTGCCTGCAGCTGCGGGACGGATGCTCGAAGTGAAACGCGAACACCGCAGGCCGGAGCACGGCGTTGTTGCTGGTGCCCCGGGGAGAGCGTTTGATGAGTTAAACGGAAGGTAGCTTTTCTCCAAAATGGATCGAAATGTTTGCTTTGGATGAAGCAGATGAAAGTCGAGCCGAGGCTTTAAGGCTCGAATCTGTGAGATTTTCCAAAAACTCAGTACAGGTATTCGGGTGGCGTTGCTCTCTGCCACAAGGCCGGCTGATGTGTTGGAAGTGACCAAAAAATTCATGAGCGATCCCATTCGGATTCTGGTGAGAAAGAAGAGCTGCCCCTCGAGGGAATCCAACGGTTTCACACCGATGTGGGAGGAGAGGAGGGGAAGTCGGGCGCCCTCGTTATGCAGGCTGTCCTCGGTCTCAACGCAAGGCCGAGCCGGGCCGGTCTCCGCCCCGCGCTGGTCGGAAGCACAGAGAGGTCATCGCGAGGGGACTCGGACGGGCCAAGCCCGTGGGACGCGTGTGCAAGCGTCCCGGGTTATAAACTACGATCTGCCTCCGGTCGTGAAAACTTATTCACGGAATTGGTAGAGGGGGCGACTGGGGAGGAAAGGTGCGGCCGTAAACGTTGTTACTGAAGAAGACAAGAGGACTCGCGTGACACTGAGATGTCCAGGGGAGGAAATGCCCACGCACGTGGCGGACCTCATTTAACTCCCGGGATGCGATGGCTTTGAATCCGCGCTCACTGCTGCTGAATGGACAATCGCAACGTGCACTGTGCTGCTTTGGGAATTTTTGGATCTTGTCTCAGGGCTCATAACAGATTAGAAATACAGATTTTGATAGCAAAGTGACATTAGTCGTGAGCTCTTATGAGAAAATCATTGCTTTATCCTCTTTAAACTGTGGGGGTGGGTATAAAAGACGGGGTCTGTAAAACCTTTCCTCCTTAGAAATTTATTTCCTAGTTCTGTAGAAATGGTTGTATTAGATGTTCTCTATCATTTAATCATAAGCTTGTGGACTAAAAGATATAAATGCTGTATAAAATCAGCCAATTATGTTAAACAAGTGTATCTGCCTTTATTGTGTTTGTCTTTAGCCTGAATAGAAAGGCCTTTAAAATTGGTTTTTAAAGAAAGGATTTGAATGCATTTGTTTTGGTATTGTATTTATTCAATGAAGTATTTAAGTAGTGCAAAGTGTGAAGAGGACCCTGTTACTAAACCCCAATCATGTCCTAGGCAGGATTAAACCCCCAGTAAAATTGCTGTATTGCAATGAAGTTTGAATGAAGTTTGAATGTTAAATAAATTCTATATTCACTTAAAAAAAAGAATGTATTCTCAGTGGTAGAGCACGTTTGAACTCTGCCCCCCAAACACAAACGAAAAGCAGTGAAAAAGGTAAACTTTAAAAATCACAGGACCCAGAACTGGATAAATAAATTATATCATTTGAATGCACATACATGTTTTAAAAATATATAACACGCTCTACAATATTTTTAAGTCTCTTCATTTTATTTTAGATTTTCCTTGCAATGCAAAAATAACATTATCTATAAAATCTCTTACTACATTAGAAACTTAGCAAGTAGATAGTGAAACCTATGTGGAAGGATAGTCAGCAGGTAGACATTTATCAGTATAATTAGTTTTATCAAATTAAAACACAATTACGGAAAACGCGGACGGTAGAGAGCGGAACGGACTTCGGTGGAGGAGGTGGTGGGAAGAGGCGGAGAGGACATGAAGGTCCTCCGTGAGGCTGTGAAGTGCTGTCAGGCCGACACCACGGCGGCGTGCTCACGACGGGTGATTTTGTGTATCAACTGCTTTACAATTTTTTTACATTGGACTCAGTTTTTCGAAAGAAAGTTTTGATCCCTTTATTAAATAAAAAATAAATTCCAAGATCCATCTACAACACAGGAAGTCATTTATTCCCTATGAAATTTTTAAGAAAAAAGGGAAATGAGTAGAAAAAAGCAAAACTCGTGGCTGAGGTTTGTGCAGCGTTGTGAGTTCATCGGCCTCCTTTCCCCTCCTTTTACGTTATTCTAAAGGCTCTGGAATCGGATTTGTGTGTCCTTTGGATGTCACGCCTGCCGTGCTGTGATTGATACTTAGACTGCGCACCCCGACCTGGTCGTGTTCTGGCCAGGCCGCGAGTTTCCTGAAGAGAGAGAAGCTCTCGCTCCACCCTCCAAAGCTCATGGCTCAGTTTCCAGCGTTCAGCTGAGATTCTGCATGTCTGTTACACTGGATTTCATAACTTTAAAAAATCAGTATTGAAAATGTATTTTAAAAGCCAAAGTATCGAAATTAGTCAAAAAATAAGATTGATGAGTGATCAAATGAGTTAAATCGTCAAGACGTACTAAGTATGTAGACAGAATCATCACGTAGAATAACGAGGTCTCACCAGAAATTTTAAAAATGAAAATTAAGGCCGGTGAGATGGCTCAGCGGCGTAAGCGCCTGCCTTGCAAGCGCGAAGGCCCGAGTTCGACTCCCGGAACCCACATACGAAAAAGGGGCCGGTGATATCGCTCAGCGGCACGGGTGCCTGTTGGCGCGCGAGGTCCTGAGGTCGTCCCCCCGGTACCCACAAAAAAAAAAAAAAAAAAAATGAAAATTAAAACAACTACAGTTGTCACTGATAGAGACGAGGGTAATGCTGCACCTATAGCGAGAGAAAGCAAAATACGCTTAGACGTCAGGGAAAATCCTCTGAAACTCTCCAAAGCCTCCTAAGTCACCCTCAGAACTGCAGCAGGTTCTCAGCCCTTGTCTTATTATCTGCTTAGTTTTTCATCTTACATATCAACATCTAAGATACTCTTGAAATTATTTCTCATGATGTTTTATTGTTTTATATCAACCGTCAAGTGACAAAATGTTGCCACATTCTTACCACCACTGTACAACTTCTGCACTTGTTTGGCCGGCCTGTGTGTACCGCTACTTACCACCACCATTCTTATGAGAATGTGGGCTTTCTGTTTAAAAGGTCCTAGAATGAAGGAAAGGGTCTAAGTCCCCACACGACAAAGACAGTAAGTGTGGGCGCACAGGAGACGCCAGTGTTATCTGAATGGCTTAAAAGTCAGTCTGTTGTCTGTTGACCACGGCAGCACCTAGCAGTGACGGCCAGCTCTCCATCGCTATAGAACATGCCTGAACGTGGCTCAGTCAACTCATAAAGAGAGAAGGTTCGTTTCTGGCTCACAGTGTTGGAAGTGCCAGTTCATGGTCGTCAGCCCCATGGCTCTGGACCGTTGCAAGGCAGCGCAGAGCGGCAGGAGTAAGGGGTAGGGCAGCACTGCTTGGGTCATGTCCAGGAAGCAGAGAGAAGAGAAGGAAGGGGCCAGGGTCCCATGACCCCTGCAAGGGTGCAGCCCAGCAACCTCCCACCTCCCACCGGGCCCACAGCTTAAAGGTGCCAGGACCCCTCAGTGGCACCATCCTGGGGCCACACCTTTCTATGTGGGCCTAGGGGGACATTCCAGACCCTAACTGTGCCTAAGACCTAACCGCAGGGCTTGGCTGTAATCCAGCTTCAGAGGCAAATTCAGTACACAGAGGACAGAGCATCGAGTTCCATGACACGGCAGGGAGGAGCTGAGCCATCCGATCGTGGGGCCTTCCTCCCAGTAGTGAGCCAGTGTCGCCGTGAGCACGGGGCCGGGGAAGGAGAGCAATCATAACAGGGTGAGGACGGAGCCACACCACACCGCCGAGTCTCCTGTGACGGTGGCCGTGTTCGGATCCTCATTCTACACATTCTAGCAGCAGTCAAGGGAAGGTTCGCATGGAGCAGTTTTTAGATGATGCCTAAGGATGAGAATTAATTTTGCTAGGTGCTATATTGCACTGTGGCTGTGTAAGAATATGTTTGTAGTTTTTAGAGATGCACAACAATATATGTAAGTGAAATAATGTGTTATCTGGGGTTTGCTGTAAAACACTTTGGAAAAAAAAGATAAAAGGAAATACAAGTACCAGATATGGCAAAATTCTGGTAATTGTTGGGCATGAGTAACAGATAAGTGGGAGCTCATTGGCGTATGTTTAAAAGTAGTTATGATAAAATTTTCAAAAGTTAAAGACAAAAAAGACATATATATATATACTTAAAACAATTAAGTGATTCTTAAAATATTGATGGGCTTTGAATACTTATACGTACTCATACATTGTTCTTAGTGCTTTACACATCCTTCCAAGCTTGGGCTTTAGTAAGAGTTATACATCTGTTTGTGTCTTTCATCTGCTAATTCTGTTCTTTGTAAATATACCATAAGGAAATAACAGATTAAAAACAATCCATGCAGAATACTCATGTAGCTTTTTTTTTTTTTTTTTTTTTGTGGGTACCGGGGGGTCGACCTCAGGACCTCGCGCGCCAACAGGCACCTGTGCCACTGAGCGATATCACCGGCCCCTTTTTCGTATGTGGGATCCGGGAGTCGAACTCGGGCCCTCGCGCTTGCAAGGCAGGCGCTTACGCCGCTGAGCCATCTCACCGGCCTCATGTAGCTTTTTTAATGACAGTGAAAATCTGGAAATTAAGAGCCGGGTGTGGTGGTGTACCCTGTGATCTCAGCATTCGGAAAGCTGAGGCAGGAGCATTGCTGTGAGTTTGAGGCCAGCCTGGCTGCATAGGAAGATCAAGGCCAGCCTGAAATACGTGTCTCAAAAAAAAAAAAAAAAAAGCAGAAAAGAAAAAGGAAATTATATATAAAATGTGGGGAATATGAGGCTAATTATTATATATCAGTGTGATGAGCAAATGTGAAACTACCAAAGGTGACAAGAATTTGAATTTTGTAAATACCTAAAACTAAGTATACTCCAGTACAAATTAGAAGAAATTTTGTATTGGTCAGCTTTCCTGTCACTGAACAAAAACCCAACACCCGAGACTTAAGGAGGGAGGGTTTGCTTGGGCCAGGACCTTGGAGGCTTTCGGGTGTGTTCAGCTGAGGCCAAGGAAGCGACGTCCAGGCAGAATGGTGGCTGGGAAGCAGGGCAGAGAGGAGCCCGGCACCCCTGGGTGTGCTTTATTAAACCCACAAGTGACTCCCAGCTAATCCGGTTGACAATGAATCCCAACTGTCACAAATGTTAACATTGATTAGAATTCTCTCATGGTTATAAGTGACAGAAAACCCAAGCGACTCAAGGAACAGAGGAAAGCGATTGATGGAAATTAAAAGTTAAAGAGGCACCAAAATCGCTTCCAAATGGATCAGAGACCTAAATGAAAACACAAACATATTCTGGAATAGAGCACAGGAGGAAAATCTAGGTGACCTCGTTAAAAGCATAGTCCATGAGAGGAAAAAATGGCTTAGCTGTACTTCATTAAAACTAAAACATCTGCTCTGTGGAAGACAAGGCTAAGAGAATGAAAGACCAGTCACAGAGCGGTGAAGACTTTTGCAAAACCTTTGTCTGGTAAAGGACTTGTATCCAAAGTACTCATATCAAAAAACTTGAAGCTCAGCACTAAGGTGCTTACAAAGTCATTGTAGCCCACCTGGGCAACTTAGTGACTTAGGCTTTGTTTCAAATAAAAATAAAATTTAAAAAATAGACCAGGGATGTAGCTCAGTGCTGAGGCCCTGGGTCCAACCTCCAGTCCCGGGGCAGGGAAGCATTTAAAATGGGCAAATATTAGGACAGACACCTCACCAACAAAGACACACAAATATATGAACTCGTGTTCAAAACCGTTGGTCAGTAGGGAAATGCGAACTGAAACAACAGTGTGATACAACTATACACCTGTTAGGATGCTAAGTCAGACACAGACACGCCACTTGGGACAAACATACTTAGCAACAAGCACCCCCTCACACTGCTGATGGAAATGTGAATCGGTGTTGCCAGTCTGGGGAGCTGTTACCCGCTGAACATGTGAGCCACAGGCGCACTCCGAGGCTCTTACCAAAGTGAGGGAAACACGTGTGAACAAAAGCCTGCACACAAAGGTTTAGGTTTTTTCACAATGGCCCCAAACTGGAAGCAACCAAGATATCGGCCAACAGATGAATGGGTAAGAAAACTGTGGTGCCCTCATTATTCAGTGATTAAAAAAAAAGAATTGAGCCATCGGGCCATGAAAAGATATAGAGCAGCTTTAAATTCATATTGGCAAGAGGAAGAAGTCAATCTGAAAAGATTATAAAAGTGTGATCAAAAAAATATGGTGAATATTTAATTTTTTAAAAAAACTTTATACTACAGTAAAAGACACACAGTCATCAGCCCCCTCGATTTGCTCCTCCTCCCTTTGGGCACACTTCCCCCATCATCCTTGATGCTGTCTGAAGCAGTTCTGGAAGCCCTTTACAGGTGTGGCCAAACACACAGTGACCACAGCCGCTGAGCGCCACCCAACAGAAAGGCAGCGTGTGAAAAACGCCCCAGCCTCCTGTCACCCGTGCACCGGGCCCGGCACCATGCGACTCTGCCTCTTTGCTAAAGATAAAAGGACCACAGAAGGGAGACGTTTTGGATTGACTCAGGGGATCGAGGCAGCAGGCAGAACTAAAGACACCGAAGCAGCCCTCTGGAGCCAGATCTGAAGTGGCGGCAATGACGGCGGTGTGTGTTCAGTGTGGCCGGCGCCTTGCAAGGGGTTCATGGCAATGTGTCTTTAAAGTTTTTTTTAAATTTAAACTCTCCCTATTTTTCCATCATACCTCATATATACTGTATGGTTCCAGCTCTGTCGCACTCAGGGACAGGAAAACTGTAGTGAACAAAAGATCAGGGCTGGCCAGGAGCTCGCAGGGCAGAACGGGAAAATGAATAAGAGAAACACAGGGCATTTTAGAGTGGCGGAACTATTCTGTGTAATTTCATAGTGGTTGATGTGTAACCTTAAGTATTTATCAAAACCCATATACTTTATAGCGAAAGAGCAAACTTTAATGTATGCAAATTTTAAAAGAATTACGGGGGGGTTCCAGGAAGGATTTCAGGTTGTAACAAGGAGACCCAGTCTCACTGAAGGGGCGGACGGGGACGTGCTGTGACGGTTTCTGTCCAGATGTCCCCCATGGGCCGCCCGAGCTCCGGGCGGAGCTTTTGGAAAGCGTGGGCTCTGAGGGCCACAGCTGGCCTGCGTCAGGAGGGGTCCACGCAGGACGGGGGCGCTGGGGCCTGGGAGGGTCACCTCCCTCCTGGTCCTCCCTCCATCTCTGCTTCCTGGCTGCCCCAGGATGAGCAGCTGTCCCCTCCCGGGCCCTTCTACCGTGCCTTGCTGCCCAGGAGGACAAAAACATGACCCAAAATAAGCCTCTCCTCCTTAGGTCGCAGGGGTCCAGTGTTGTGTCCCAGTGGCGAGGGAAGTGGTCAATGACCTAGGAAGTTCTGGAAACGAGTTCCTAAGCCTAAGTGAAAGGAACTGGGCATAAGCTCTGTAGGCAATGAAGTTTCCCCACAGGCCATGGGTTAGCAACTGACACCGCTGGACAGGAAGACTGGGACTGAGTAAGGATGGGGCCTCTTTCTCAGCGCTGGAGTGGGGATTTACAGATCGCCAGGGGGAAGGGGCTAGAATGATCTCCCAGAAGCTGGAAGAGGGCTGAGGGTGCAGAGCAAGTGCTGAGCGTGTCCAAGGCCCTGGGTCCAATCTCCAGCACGAAATAAGAATAAGAAAGAACCAAAAGGAGAAGGAGGAGGAAGGAGAGGAGGGAGGAAACTATCTGTGGGGATATGTGGGAATGTTTTGAATTAACTTTGTAATTTTTCTGTAAATATAGAACTTCTCTAATACATAAAGTCTATTTTTACAAAGTCTCAGAGATGGGAAGTTTCAGATGCAGCTTCTTTCAGGACTGAGTGGGTGACACCCAGATCCCCTCCTTGGCCCCACTTCCCGATCGGCTCCCGCATCGACCCCGGCTCCCTGCGGGCTCTCAGCCGCCGCAGGCTCCAGTGGCCACTGCCCGACCGCAGGGGCAGGGCTTCTCTGCGCGGTCCCATCTTTGAGTGCTTTGGCCCTGTTTAGCAGGACACGGGTGCAGTGCCAGGCTGCGCCGCCCATTCTGTCCAGGGAGATGAATGTGACTGGCTTAGTCTGGGTGGCTGTCCCCCTGTTGCCAAGCAACCAGGAAGGAAGCCGGCCTTGGGCAGACTCCACACTTGGAGAGGATGGAGAGGGGTGGTGTCCCCAGAGCCACGGGAGTTGGAGAAGGGATGAACGACATCAGTCACAAATACCCACCGTCAGTGCACGGCGGCACTCTAACACCAGCACCTGCTCAGAATTTGAAAAAATAAGGAGACAAGATGAAATTTCGTTTATGTCTACAGACTTACTGCACATACTCTATTTTGTTAGATTTGGTTATAATGTAGAATTATACAGACGCATTCTGTCTGAATCATTTTAAATAAGGTAAAGGAATAAAACACAATCCAACGATTTTGTTGAATGTGCATCTTGTTCAAGTTTTTTTCTTATCAACCAAATATGTCAACTTAGTAAAGATACAAGAGGCTTACATCACTAACAATGAAACTCTGATTAAAGGTATGCTTTCTATTAACCAAAGCAGTCCGTCTTAAACCATAAATGTTATGTTGGTAAAAAGGCTTCCTCGCGAAAGTTAACGCAGATACAGTGACAACTGCTACAAAGACGTGTTTATGGTGACAGCAGTCACCGACCTGCGGAGTGGCGGGAGAGAGCAGTGTTGTGTAAGGCAGGCAGGTGCGATCACTTCACGGTTACATGCACTATGCGAGCATCACGCTAGCGGTGGACAAGGGCAGTTCTGACCTCCTCGTGGACATGAACGCGAAACCTCTGCTCACCTGTGGCAACCATTCGTTTCCCCATGGTCGCAGACAGTGGCTCCCGGTAGGACACAGATGCCATGGCGACTGTCTTCCCTGGGCCGCTGGGGCCGGTGAGACCTGAAGAAGTGCTCTCCCCGCGGAGGCCCGGGCCGGTTGCTAAGGACGCTTATGACAGGAGAAAGGATGTTCCGGCTACCGGAGCAGAGCATTCCGGGCTCCAAGGACACACGCGCTGGGCAGTGGCACTCTCGGGAGCGGCATCGGTGATGCCTTCTCCTGTCTGTCGAGGTCAGGTCTGAAGATTTGTCCAGGTCCTGGTCCTGAGCCTGCTTCTGTCCCGGACAGGCCAGCAGGCACTGCCACCGGGGTCTTGCGCCATTGCCAAAGAATGTCCTGTGAGACACGTTGTGCAAAAAGAAAAATGGACAAAAAATGCCAACCATGGTTAAATACATTTGGAAAATATTGACTAGGTAAAATATAATTTGGAGATTATATTAATACATGAATAAGAAAAAAATACAGGGCCGGTGATATAGCTCAGCAGCATCAGTGCCTGCCTGGCAAGTGTGAGGTCCTGAATTCGACTCCCAGTACCTGCATATTAAAAAAAAAAAAAAGGAAAGAAAGAAAAAATACAGAGGCTGCCAAAAAATGTATGTGTCGGGAAAAGAAAAACTTGTGTAAATATTTTAATATTAAATTTATTGAGACCTCATGAGATTCGTACAAGTTACCTTTGGCCTCTACAGTTGCGAGGTCTCAGAGTGGTGGCCGTCAGCTTCCAGACGTTGTTAGCACAGTGAACTGCTCTAGTGTCTATTTATGTATTTACGTATTTTGTGGGCTCTCTATATTTTCCAGTCTCGTAGTACAGTACCTTTTTAAACAGTTTGTGCCTTGGTCATATCCATTTACTCGTGGCTTCAATGTGTATAATGTTCTTTCATTCTTCTCCACATTCATGGGAAGAATTTTATCTTCCCGTAATGTCTCTAAGCAAATATTTCTTACACTCTGAGACCCACTGCCCACATATTTTCTTAACCGAGTGTTTTCTGCTTCATGTCTCTTTAACTCCTACAACATTGTGATTAGATCTTTTTAACTCCTACTACTTTGTTTTTTTGTTTTGTTTTGTTTTTGTGGGTACCGAGTGTTGAATTCAAGACCTTGTGCGCCAGCAGGCGCCCATGCCATTGAGCGATATCACCGGCCCTTTTTTCGTATGTGGGTTCTGGGAGTCGAACTCAGGCCCTCACGCTTGCCAGGCAGGCGCTTATGCCACTGAGCCATCTCACCGGCCCACTACTTTGTTTTAATTATTTGCAGGTGGCTTTAAAATTTGTTTTGTTTTGTTTCGCCATGCTGGAGATCAAATCTAGGGCCTTGCACACACTAAGTGAGCACTCTACCACTTACACCTCAGTCCCCTAGAGATTTTTTTCTTTTTTGAGGCAGGGTCTCACTATGTAGTTCAGGCTGACCTTGAACTCACAGTGATCCTCCTGCCTCAGCCTCCTGAGTGCTGGGATTACCGGTGTGCACCACCATGCTCGGCTGTTGGTATTTATTTTGCCTACCTCCCCATTATACTCTGACTTCCAGTTCATAATTTAAAAAATCTTTATTCAGCTGGGCATGGTGGAGCATGCCCATAATTCCAGCTAATTCCTCCTCAGGAGGCTGAGGCAGGAATATCACAAATTCAAGCCTAGCCTGGGCAATTTAGCAAGACCCTGTCTCAAAATAAAAGTTTGAGTGCTGGGTAGCTAGGTGTGGTGGTGCTTGCCTGTGATCCCAGCACTCTGGGAGGGTGTGGTTGGGGGGGAATCCCAAGTTTAAGCCCTGCCCAGGCAATTTAACAACTTAGGAAGACTCTGTCTCAACATAATTTTTAAAAATGGGCGGGGTTGGGTGGTGTAGATCATTGGCCCTCGGTCCAATCCCCAGCACCACAAAATGAACGAATGAATGAATGGATGAAAGGACGAATGGATGAACGGATGAATGGATGAATGGGTGAATGGGTGAATGGTTGAATGGATGAACGGATGAATGGGTGAAGGCTAGATGGAGCTGGGTGGTAGAGACTTGCCTGACGGGGACGCCTTTCTTCACATTTCGCTCCCCATTGCCTGCCACGCAGTGGATAGTTAATACAGACTCATGGATGAATAAATGATGAACACGGAACTCCTGCCGCCAAGAAGCATCCTATTAACGGCCAAGTGACCCCCGGGATTTGCGTTCTAACAGCAGTTTCGAATTCACTAAGTAGATGGGGTTCAGCTGAAGATGGAGCACCTCCGGTTTGCCGAGGATGATAATAAAACTCTCTGCTACCCACGAGAGGCCTGGCGTGGGGCAGCAGGGAGCCCACCGCGCCCTCCCGGAGGACCCCGCCGTCAGAGCCCAGCCCTCCCGGGCCCTGCTCCTGCCACGGGGAGCTGTGTCCCTCCGAGACCAGGGTCGCGCTCGGCCGCTCCCTCCCTCCCCACGCGGGTGCGCACCCCATGGTCAGCGACCTGCAGCTGCAGAGAGCCCTCGGCCAGCGCCCGGCTGCACCCCGACTCGGCCCTCGGCAGAAAGCGGGCTCAGTCTGCGCGCTCCCAACCCTCGATGTCGTTTTCTTGGGTCCTGGCCTGCATCACACTCTTTTGACCTCTGTACTGGTTTGCTATGGTTTAGAAGCTTTCCGGGGTCATCGGATTCTGATTACTGCAGCCAGGAGCTCTATAGCCAAAAGCAGCCATCCTGAAAAATGCCCTGCGCGCTTGGAAGGGCCTCCTCCAGCGTTCATGCTGGAGAGCCCCAGGAGACAAGAACCTGCCCTTTGGGTGTGCACTTGGGTTTTCTTGGTGGTGGCGATGGTGGTTTTTGGTTTGCTGATGTTGCCCATGCTGGACTGGAACTCTAGGGAGCCTCCTGCCTCAGCCTTTAGTTAGTGGGACTCCATATGCACCACACTGCACCAGGCGTCCTTGTTTTAATGGCTTTGGGTTTTGATGACCCAGAGAAGAGAAAAGGAGGAGAAACCCAAATGAAGAAAAGTAAGCAGAAATAGCTTTCCACTTAAGCAAAAAAAAAGGGGGGGGGGGGCCTTGACTCCTGACTGAACCCCAGGAGCCTGGCGGGAGAGGCGGGAGAGGCGGCCCCGCTTGCCTGAGAGGGAATTTAGGGTCAGTCACTGGAGGCTCAGGGAGAGGAAGCTGAGGGCCAGAGGCTAAAGGGAGGGAACGCAGCAGAGAAAACCAGAATAAGCCCTTCTTTGTAAGAGGATTCCACCGCCTCAATACATATTGACACTCTATTTTGTTCCATTTCTCATGAATTTTGAAAGCAATTTTACAATTAAGGAAAATATTTAGAGTTCCTTTCGGGGGTGGCAGTACTGAGCACTGAACAAGAACCTCCTACATGCTAAGCAAGCACTCTACCACTGACCTACAGCTCCATCCTCGGTCCTCGTCACATTTTATTTTGAGACAGGGTCTCACTGAGTTGCCCAGGATGACTTCAAACTTGCAGTCCTCTTGCCTCAGCCTCCCAAATGGCTAGGATTACAGATTTGTGCCACCAGGCCTTATTTACATAGCTCTTAAGTAAAATCCTTAAAATAAGAGATAGTCAAAGAAGTTTAGCTTTTATCCTTATAAGATCTACCCCATCTCTTCCTTTTTTTAATAGGAAATATTTCTAAAAATAAAACTAGATATGCATTTATAATCATACCCGCACCTTTCTTCAAGAAACTGTGGCATACTGAACGTACTTTCTTCTCCCCTGCTTTTTTCTCTTAACAACACATCTGTAGATCACTTTATAGCGTTACATAAAAATATCTTTTACAAAAAAAAAAAAAAAAAAAAAAAAAAGGGCCAGTGAGATGGCTCAGCGGCATAAGTGCCTGCCTTGCAAGCGCGAGGGCCCGAGTTCGACTCCCGGATCCCACATACGAAAAAGGGGCCGGTGATATCTCTCAGCGGCATGGGTGCCTGTTGGCGCGCGAGGTCCTGAGGTCGACCCCCCCGGTACCCACCAAAAAAAAAAAAAAAAAAAATATTTTTTACAACTGCAAAATACTCAAATGTATGCATTTACCATAATTATTCAGCCAGTCCACTAGTTACGATCATCTGAGCAAGTTCTAATAGTTACAGTTACAATGGTATCATAAACAGTGCTACAAAGCATAGTTTTTCGCATACACCTCCTCATAGGTTTGCAGGCATCTTTGGGATTGTCCTGGGATGACGTGGCTGGGCAGAGAGGGGAGGCACACAGAATGCGGTCTGCGCTGCTCACCCCCCTCGCGCTCCTCATAGCGGTGGCACCAGCTCGGATTCCAATCCGTAATACCAGGGAACGCCTATTTGCCTGTTTTCACACAACCTCGCGCAGCTTCTGTTAAACCTTCTGACTTTTGTCAATGTGTTAGGTAAGAAATAATAACATAGCAATTTACAGGTACTTTGTTAGCATGATTGGATGCCTTTCCATATGTTTAAGGGTTATGAGCATTATTTTTTGTGAGGTGTTTAGTTTTTTCTTTTGTATATTTGAATACTTTTCTATCAGATTCTGACTTTCTAGTATCCTACTTTTCAAAGAATGAGCCAGCATTCCAAAGATACCGGCAGAGAATTGCAATACAGTGTGGCAAGCGTAATGATGGCTCAGGGAACACCTTCAGCATGGAGCTGCTTTGCTTGTGAAGTCCTCAGAGCAGAGGGGACGGTGTCCGGCCCAGCCTGGGACATAGCACAGGGCTCACAAGGTAGCAAGGCAGGATTTCCTTGAGGAAGTGGTATCTGAGCTGTGTTTAGAGGATGACCAGGGTCTAGGTAAGGGACAGAAAGCTGGAGGGTGGCGCGGGCAGGAGGAGGCTCTGTGCAAAGGAGACACCATGAGCAGAAGGCTCCGAGGGGCAGAACCACCATCCCACAGCACAGGATACGGCACAAGTCCAAGCTCAGCACTGCTGGAGTCATGACTAAGAGGGTGTCTTAGCTTTCTATCACTGTGACAAATTGAATTGTGAGGAGGACACGTTTACTTTGGCTCACAGCTTTGGATGGGTCAGTCCCTGGGCAGTTGGCCCGGTGGCTTTGGGGCTGGTGGTGAGGTGGCGCATCGTGGTAGGAGTGTTGTGGAACACAGCTGCTCGCCTCATGGTGGCCAGGAGGCCAGGAGCAATGAAGAGGCCAGGGTCCTCATCCCTTTCCAGGGCAGGTCTCCAGGACCTAACTCCCTCCCACGACCGGACCTCCTAAAGACTACCACCTCCCACAATCCCACCCATGTGACATGGACCTGCGAGGGACCCTGGCCTGAGCTCTGCCAGCAGAAGAGCCGGGTGACAAGGCCACACAGCCTGAGTCAGCCTGGGCTTTGTTCCCTAGGCAATGAGCACCTGGAAAGGCAGTAAACGGGGCAAGGACTGGTCCGTCTTGGAGCTGTGCGAAGAACAGACTTGAGGGAACGCTTGGAGTCACCGTGCCCTCGCAGGCAACTGGTGAGGTCATCCAGGAAATGGAAAATGAGCACTGAACCAGACAGGGGCGACGAGAAGGGAAGAGACGCACTGGGGCCATTGCTGGGAGGAGGTGGCAGAGGGCGAGGGTGACCCTGACTTTCTAACTGGGTGGACTGGTAGTAGTACCCAAAAATAAACAGAAAATAAAAGAAAGAATGAGACCCAGGTCAATAAAGTGATAGTGGTAACAATAAGGAAAGTGACAGGATTAACTAGGTGTGGATTCGCACAACAGACTAATAGAACAGTTAAAATTGCAGCCCAAATTGTCATAAAATAGTGTGATGGCTACTGAACTCATTATGGGGATCGAAGTGGTCTCCCGGGCCACCAGATCATTTCTGTCAGAGAAAACCAGCGTTGTAGAAGAGGCAGGGCAGCCTCTGGGAACCAAGCTCCGACTTTGCTTCCCAGCAGGAATGAAATTTTGCTGTTTCCTTGCTCTCAGAATTTAACATTGGCTTCAGAGTTGATAATCACCGTAACTGTTACAGCTGTGGAAGTTGATGCAAAAGTATCACCTTCTCACATTTGGGATAGAATCAAGCTACACATTTTAATGACCTGAAATGATACAAACAGGAAACTTCTATAATACAGCAGTAGTGTATACCTCCAGATAAACGTAGGTCAGAATTTGCTACAATTACAGAATAATATTCAAATAGCCTATTCTGGGACCGAGGACATAGCTTAGTGACACGGTATGTGCTAAGCAGACACAAGGCCTGAGTTCGATCCCCAGCACCAAAAGAAAAAGTGAAAAAAAGGTGGTTCAAAAATCCTATTGCTGAGTACACTTTGCAAACCGGGAAAGCTCTCACCCTGCAGAGGGCGTGAGATGAGGGGAGCCAGGGCCCCACACGCAGGCAGAGCTCTCCTCCTCTGAGCTACGGTCCCAGCCTTCCCTGAAATTTTTAGGAACCAAATTCTTAAATGCCCTTTCCATCGACTCCTGTTTTCAGGAAACTATCTGGAGAACACACGGAATAGAGTAGCAGCCTTGCTGTCAGGTCCCAGCACTTCCTCTGTACAGCGCGGGCAAGTTGCTTTATCATACAAGGAGAATCACTGTGCACGATGCGTGCAAACGGGAGGAGCTCTGCAACGTGCTGGCCAGTCTCTGACGCCTGCCGTGTGCGTCTGTGTGCGCAGGCAGCAGTAACGGTGTCAACTGTGATTATCACAGCTTTACTGTCGATGTTGGGGTTTGCAAGACCAGCTCGTGAGAGGGTCGGTAGTCTCGCACTCGCTGAGCCCTAACTCCAGTAAGCTGGCTCTGAGTGCAAGGTTGCTGTCCCGCGCCCGTCCAGTCAACCCAGTTTCCCACGGCTGTAGGTAACTTACTTGGGGATTAGAAAATACCTAGACTTTATGTATACAACACAATTTTTTAAAAAGCCACGAAACATTTTAATTGCTATACTATATACTTAAAAATAACGTACAAGTGTTACACAACAGTAAATAGTCGTATCTTGTACTTCTTACAACTGTATCAGCTATCCCCGCCAAACACGACCTCAGCTAGGACGGAGACCGCACCCCTCCTCTTTCCCTCGAGTGGATGCTTGGTCCTGGGTGGGGGGGATGCGGAGCCGGACAGAAGCCAGCGCCCCAGGTCCCCAGCGCCCCAGGTCCCCAGCGCCCCAGGCCCCCAGCACCCCAGGTCCCCAGCGCCCCAGGCCCCCAGCACCCCAGGTCCCCAGCGCCCCAGGCCCCCAGCACCCCAGGTCCCCAGCGCCCCAGGCCTCCAGCGCCCCAGGTCCCCAGCGGCCCAGGCCCTCAGCGGCCCAGGACCCCAGCGCCCAGGCCCCCAGCGCTCCAGGCCCCCAGCGCCCCAGGCCCCCAGCGCCCCAGGTCCCCAGCGGCCCAGGCCCCCAGCGCCCCAGGTCCCCAGCGGCCCAGGCCCTCAGCGCCCCAGGTCCCCAGCGCCCCAGGCCCTCAGCGGCCCAGGACCCCAGCGCCCCAGGCCTCCAGCGCCCCAGGCCCCCAGCGCCCCAGGGCCCCAGCGCCCCAGGGCCCCAGCGCCCCAGAGCCCCAGCGCAGGGCGAGTTCCCCAGCTCTGCCTCACGGAAGAGCCCGCGTCTCCCCGCCCCTCCTGCACCCCGCGTTTTCTCCGGGGTTTCACGTGTTCTTAGAGTTAAATTTCTGGCGACGCTTTCTTCCGACTGATGAACAAGTAGAGCTGGGCGCCTGCCCCGCCCCTGCCGCTGTGCCGCCCGCTCCCGAAGTCTCCGTGACCCGAGCGCAGGGACGACCCGAGCTGGAACCGCGACCGGCGAGCGCCGCGGCTCAGGGCCAGAGTTTCGTCTTCTCGCCCATGTATGACGGAGACATCGATTCCCAAATCTGGCTGATTCCTTCCGACTTTTTGTAACTGCAATCGAATTTTTATCTTCCACAAACATGTTTTTCGAAGTGTTATTTTTACATGACTGAAATTCTGCCATGCGAAAAAGTGACAGTAGTTGGAAACTCTTCCCTCTGTGCCAATTGCCACTTCCCAGGCTGCGCGTGCAGGGAGGGCTCCCGCCCTCGCGGCGAGGGCGGCCTGCGGATCTGTCACCCGCGCGTGGAGGCCTCGGTTCTCGGGACCGGGCCCCGAGACGCGGCTCAGCCCGCGGAACCGGCCTCGCTCCCGCTCCCGCAGCTCCCCAGCGGCCCCCAGCAGGGTTCTGGGCGCTCGGACCCGGTTCCGGGCGAGCGCCCTTTGCGGTTCTTCAGAAGCACCCGGGGACAGCTGGGTCGGGCGAGGGACTTCGGGTCGGAAATGATTCTGCGGGACCCGGCCTTCCGCCCAATGAGGGCCTTGAGCCTCCTGCGCTGCTCCTTCCCAGGAAATCCACCTCTGGGCCTCTTTCCCTTCCTCGCCGGCTCCTCTCCTGTCCCCGTCAAGTTCACAGGACCTGGCTCAAGTCATTTTCCTTAGAAACTCCGGGTCTCCTCGAAAACCCTGGGTGCGGTTAGTGGCCGAGCGTCACGGAGAGGCGGCCTTCCTCCCGCGCCCACCGGCCCCGAGTCGGCTCAGTCTCCCAGCCGGAGCAGCCAGAGCTGGGGGTCCTGCGCGCGTCACCTTCCAGAGACCGGCGACAGCCGTCCAAAGCCTGCCTCAGACCGGGCACCAAGTATAAGGGAATCGATGCCCAGAGAGACTGGTAACTTCCGTCACAAAATCATTCATGAGATTATAAATCGGTGTGTAATACGGATCCGGCCTTAGGATTTCAGTATGAAAATGACTTTTCTTCTTGTTATTTTATTAGGATTTTAAAAACTTAAATGTTTTCATCTAAACTCTAATATAACATTTTCAGATGTTATTTTAAGTAGCTAGGACATTTTCTGTGGGCGAGGATGCAGACATCTGGGAAAGAAATCACAGCACACCTGGGACCTCCTTGGTGGTAGAAGTTGAAACTCTGCCTTTGACCAACAACCTAGGGGGAGGAGGAGTCAAGCAAATCTAAGTTAAAATGCTCTGTTGAGGAAAAATAAGGTTATAGAAGGAACGGATTTGGGGACTCTGGGATTGAAGAAGAACAGCAAACTGAAAGAGAAGGTGTGGGGACAATGAGGAGCGGGCGAAGCTCAGAAAGTGCTGCCAAGAGCCGAAACGGTTTCCAGTCACCCGGGACGTGGAGGGAACGTCGAATTTCGGGGAACGAAAATTTTAAGCTGTTTGTCATCTTTAACATAACCATCTTGGGGGTTTTGTTTTTTGTTTTTTACAGTGCTAAGGGTTGAACCCAGGACCTCAGGCATGCTAGGAAAGCCTCTACTGCTGAGCCGCCCCCCTGGCCCTAATACAACTTTTGTTTTGGGACCGTGTCTTGCTATGTAGTCCAGGCTGGCCTTGAACTTTCAGTTGTCCTGCCTCAGCCTCCCGAATGCTGAGACTGTAAGCACAACCACCATGCCCACCTCAAGTGCAACATTTTTGGAGGTGACAAATGGGGTGGGGGCAGCACAAAGCATTTCATTCAGGGTACTGAAACGCCAGTGGAGCCCAGAAGGCTGGAAAGGAGGGTTCCAGATGCAGGTGCTTCACACAGACGTACAGGCCTTATCCAAGCACAGTACAGACTAAGATTAACATTTTTCAATTATTCCAGAATAATTTGTCTTATTACCTGAAAAAGTACAAGTATTCAGGAAATTGATTACTTAATCATCTGCATTTTTAATCCCAACTTTATCAAAAGTACCAGAGCTGAGGTATTTTTTTAAGTTGATGAAATCATAGATACATTATTTATTTTGGATGATTCACATTCTTTTTTTTTCTTTTTGTGGGTACCGGGGGTCAACCTCAGGACCTCGTGCACCAGCAGGCGCCCGTGCCGCTGAGCGATATCACCGGCCCTTTTTTCGTATGTGGGTTCCGGGAGTCGAACTCGGGCCCTCGCGCTTGCCAGGCAGGCGCTTATGCCACTGAGCCATCTCGTAGGCCCTGATTCACATTCATAAATTGAAAAAATTGTTCCTAGAACAGCACTGGAATTTCTCATAGGTGGATCGCATGCTTTATTACTTTTAGGCCATTTAGATAAAGAAGGAGGGCGTGGCCTTGAGGGGTCAGTGACACGGAGAGGAGGGTTCTTAACTGTTCCACTAAGGAAGAGAGATCAGGGGTCCAGGGAGAGGAAGTGGGAGGCAGCTACTGAAGGCAGAAGCTGAAAGACGAGGCGAGACGAGGACGCGGACCTTACTGCTGCACCACATCACGCCAAACCGAGTGTCCCAGGACAGCGACTCTTGCTGCACAGCCTCCGTGCGTTCGGGGTACCCCAGTGGGGTGCCTCTGGCTCGGCTCTCCTGAGGTCGCAGAGATGCTGGGCTTGAGCCCCTGCGGGCACATCTGACTCCTGCACCATTCAGTCTGTCACATGGGTGGGCTTGGGTTCTGGGGGGCCAGGGGACTCAGAGCGGGCACCCAGGGGAGAAGCCACAGCCATCCTAACCTAACCTGAGGGGTGATGTCCCTGCTGTTCACTAGACACGAGTCACAAAACCCCGCTCACACTGGGGAGGACAACGTATACCATGCAGGGACACAGGTCTTCACGAGTGACACAGGGCTCGAGTCCAGGAGTGGCGTTGGAGGCTGGATGTGCGGCCACTGTGGAGAGCAGAGAAAGCCCCGGGCGGTGCTGCTGGGTGTTGTAAGAGCAGGAACGTTGGATTCTAAGCTTTAAGTCGTTTATGGAGTTGCTCGGTCCTTCATAGCATCAACACTGACTGCTGCATCACTCTTGAGCGCTGAAAGAAGGACCCATCTTACAGAGCTGTGACGGCTGGGGCGGGGTGGGAGAAGTTGGACGTTACCCAGACTCGGGCAGTGGTTGCCTCCTTCCCGTATCCTTGGAGGCTTTTCAGAGCATTCCATGTTCAGCGATTGCTTTTAAATGTTAAAAATATTGCTCGTGGTTTCTAAGACAAACATTAATCTTGTGGGCTTTTTAAAGGACTATAAAAAGCAGGTTGTACCAGGTATGTGGCCTGTAGCCCCAGCACTCTGGGAGGCTGAGGCAAGAGGGTCATAAGCTTGAGCTCAGCCCGGACACCTTAGCCATTTGGGGAGGGTGAGACCCAGTCTCAGAGTAAAAAGTAAAAGGGGCTGGGACGTAGCTCAGCATGAAGGCTGGGGTTCAGTCCTCAGTACACTGGGGGGTGGGAGGGAGCAGGTTGTCGCTGACAGACAAATGAACTCATAAACAAGGGGACCCTAAGAAGTGACTTCGTCCTAACAAAAGGAAACGCTCCGTGCAGACGCTGAGTTATTCCTGCGTGTACTCGTTTCAACCCTCCCGTTGGGCCCAGGGCCTCTGCGAGCTAGGCGAGCTCTCCACCACCAAGCTACATCCTATACACCCAGCGACACTTTTCTTGCTTAATTTTGTGTTTGTAAAATTCCCTCTCATTCTTCACATTTTCTATGATTTTGGTAAGAGTGTAATTTACCTTGGATTTTCAATCACAAACATTCTTCTCATTGTGCTCAGTTCCAGTGCTTGATTGACTACGGTTTTATCTACCAGCACTTATCATTCATGCTTACGAACAGAAACTCCGGATACTCTATCTGCCTGGGCTCTTTATCTGCTGCGACAGAAAGTCACATTACAGTAGAGTCCTGGCTATCTGAAAAATACCCAGATGCTCTGAGATAACTGAGAGTGCAGCAGAATTTGCAGCTCGACGGTAGATAATGCGGCCGCACCAGTTTACTTTTTGGTGGACCTGGGGCCTGAGCCTGGGGCCTTCCACTGAGCTACATGCCCAGCCATTTTTCTATTTTTATTTTTTTAATTTTGAGATAGGGTCTTGCTAAGTCGCTAAATTGTCAGCCTCCTGCCTCAGCCTCCCAGAGTGCTGGGATTACAGGTATGGGCCACCAAGCCCGGTCCCCAGTCATTCAGAACAAAATGGTCCTGTCTGTTTCTGTGGAAAGTGCCACCCACCCCCTCTTCCAGGCTTCACTGCCCAGTAGAGAAGCAAAACGATGCCCTGCCCTGCCCTGCACCCCTGCACCCCTGCACCCCAGCCTTCTGAGCCTTTATCCTCATCACAGGAGGTTCTGTGTGGCCAGGAAGAAGATGAGTAAGAAGACAAGGTTTCAGACAGGACTGCGGCCTGAGAGATGTGAGAAAGTAAGCAGGCCCTACCGCTGCTCCCCCCAGGAACCTCCCCCAAAGAGCTAAAGACACCGTGATTCGGTGAGCCATGCACACCCACATTTACAGCAGCACAGCTCAGAGAAGCTAAATCTTGGGAGCAGCCTACATGTCCATCAGCAGACGAATGGATAAAGCAAATGCGGCGTTTACACATCGTGGAGCACTGCTCTGCCATAAAGGAGATGAACGTGAAGCATTTGTAGGAAAATGGACGCACCCTGAGACCAATAAACCAGACACACAAGCTTAAATATCACACCTGGTTTCTCCTATATGAGTACCCCAAAATATAAGGAACAAAATAAAAGATAATAGGAAAAGGGGGGAAGGGGAGTGGGGGTACAAAGAATGCAGGTGTGTTGCGCACAGGGACAGCTCCTCCCTGAACATGATCATTGTGTACTGCAGACACGAACTAGTTAAAAATAGCAAGTGGTCCCCAGAAATGCACAAAGGGCAGGAAGAGTCCCCCCACAACCTAAGGAAGGCGACGCCGGAATGGGGCTCCACCCCCTCCTGAGCTGTCCTTCCCGAGGGCATAGGGCGGGGGTGCTGCCCTATGTCCCACCCAGGAGGCCTGGGCCAGCTCCACCCCCAGCCTTGGACCCTGAGCTGAGCCGGACGGCGCCAGGACCCCAGGAGCACAGGGCCACTCCACAATACAGTGCCAAAGGCACCTGCTCATGGTGGCAACTGACAATATGTACTTTTCAAAAACCTGAGGTAATTTACCAAACGATAGAATTCACAAAATTATTTAGAGGCTGGGTGTGGTGGCGTACACCTGTAATCCCAGCACTTGGGAGGCTGAGGCTGGAGGATTGCTGCGCATTGGAGGCCAGCCTGGGCTATAAGTGAGTTCAAGACCAGCCTGAACTGCATAGTGAAACTGTCTCAAAAATACAAAAAAAATTATTTAGAATCAGAATATAGGTGTGAGGCTGCAGCTTAATGGTAGAGTGCTTGCCTAGCAGGTGGTGGGTTCCAACTCCAACACCAAAATAATATGATAGTAATAATAATAATTCAGAAATTAGAACATAAAATGTAGGCTTTTGGGTAACATCATGTGATTAAATGAGATTTAAGTATAGATGCTGAGCTAGGGAGGTAGCCGCAGAAAGGGCTTGTCCAGCGAGCGTGGTTCAAGCCTCAGTATTGCTAAATAAATAGATATTAAGGGGTAAGGTTACATGAGATGCATTTATTATATTTATAAAAATACCATCACTCATTGTCACAGAAAGAAAATAAAATATTTGGACTATTGTAAATTTACCCCCCCCCAAATGATAAGGATTTCTGAGAAGTTACTGTGAGAAACAGGGAAAAAGCATCAATTTCTCACATTTCCATGGATTCCACATTTGATACAGATAAGCTTTTTAAAAAATTTAAATAAACAAGAAAACCCAGCTGGACCAATTAAGCTCTTTATTTTTGTTTTGAAGCACGCTCAAAAGTCTAAGATGTATCTATTGATTTCTTTTTTTTTTTTTTTTAACGTGGGTACTGGGAGTCAAACTCAGGACCTCGTGCTTGCCAGCAGGCGCTTATGCTGCTGAGTGATATCACCGGCCCTTTTTTTCCTTCATGTGGGTTCCAGGAGTCAAACTCAGGACCTCGCGCTTGTAAGGCAGGCGCTTACGCCGCTGAGTTATCTCACGGGCCCTCTATTTATTTCTTAAAAGCACCACCATAGCTTTAGCAATAATCGAGAAGATGTAAGAAAGAAGCTTAAAATACACAGGTGATGTCAAGATTCGCAGACAGGGACTAGAGGATGGGGTACAAAGCGCGGGACCCCGGCCCTCAGGCGCGCGTCCAGGGCCCGCGAGTGTCCGGCACCGGCTCCGCCGCGGCAGCCAGATCTCGGAGACGCAGCCTCTCTCGGATCTCACTTAGATTTTCAGTCAGCTTCGCTTGAAGGTCTTTGCTCCTTGCAATGCTCTGAGCTTTTATGAGTCTTTGAGAATATCGGCCACCTGTTCCCAATTTCTTATACTAGGTCAGGACCTTGAAAAAGTTAAAAGCCACATGAATTTTGTCTCCGCCTGGAAAATAGGGTCGGACTCGCGCTGGTGCTGTGGAGAGCCCGACGCTGCGCCGCGTGGCTGTGTTTCAGCCGTCACAGGAGGGACACGAGGTAAATGCGACATCGGGGAAGTCTCGGCAGGAAATGAACATCACGCTTCCCCCAGATATGAGGTGGTCTTTTGATAACGCATTACATAACTCAGATGTCACTTAAAAACAAAGCTGCATTACGGAAAGATGTCGCTCGGTGCCAACACACCACCCTGGCCCTGTACTGTGTTTTGGGGTCCTGCTGTGGACACAGTGAAAATAAAGATGACATCAATCAAATGTGTTTTATTTCACCAGCACTTGGATTCACCCTTCTCGCTGGGCGGTGGTTTCTGACAAGGCTGGGATACTCCAGAAGTAGAAAGACAGGCCCAACGCCCTGACTTCAGAACGGGACGGAGAGGGAGGGGGAGAGAGGTGTGACAGCATTTCTGACAACGTGTGTTCAATTCCTGATGGTAGAATATTCAAAGAGAAGGGACCTCGGAAAAGAAGGGAGGTGGCTTAGGAGAAAAGATCATACCGCACAGAGTAATTGAAACCTCTAGCCCATGTTCAGGTAGGCACAAGGTTGAATAAATATAAGCATCACTTTACTGTCTGAAATCCTAAAGATGCTCTCAAGGAAATGCTCTTCTTTGCATCTTCTTATGGAATCGTGAAAGCAAGTGGCTATGTCGCAGAGTCACAGAGTTTTGGGAAATGTGCTTTGAATTATGTTCGGATGAGTGCAAAGTGGTACGTTTTCTGGGAGTGGTGTCTAGCACATAGCTTTTATACTGCTTTAAACTGTTGAAGGAGTCAATGTGGGCTTTGTGGAGAGTCCGGTCCTTGCTGAACATCCGATAGCACTGGACGGTGGCTTACAGCAGCCATGCACGCCTCCCCTGGTGCCTGGAACTTCGTGTACAATAGGACTAAAATGTATCGTGTCTGAATTACTAAAGCATTGCCTTCAAAGCATTTCCATTATGGAATGCAGATCAAAGACCGTTTGTTTACACTGTAGTTATTTCAAAACTCTCGCTAATTAATGCAGGCTTGTCTGCAACCAGACCTAACCTCGGTTCAGAACCCTAAAATGAAAATTTCTTCCTTTTATCATTCTCATCGTGTCATTTATGTGTTTCCTTAATAGCAAAAACATTTGTCTTTTCTGGATTACTCGGGGCTTCGCTCCTAGCACCGTAAAGCTGTCTGCGGTGTCAGGAGAACCGCGTTAAGCTCTGGTGCCCAGCTGGGAGCCGAAACAGCGGCTGGCAGGAGCAGCACCTCTGCTTTGTAGCCTGTCACTCTCGGTTTCATTGCTATTCACAGTCACTGAAAGCACTGTCAGCTCGCATCTTTTCACCTCCTCTCCATGGCAAGCAGCTCCTGGGCACAGGCTCTCCCCGTCCATCCTTGCTCCTCCCTGCGTGGCCCACTCCCATCTACCCGCAGAACCGGGTTCTCCCGCTACCACTTCCCGCCTAAAGGAACACGGAGTCAGAGACCGGGTGGGGACTGACCGGCCCGGGGCCCTGGGAGCAGCTCAGAGTGGGAACGCCTGGTCACAGAAGGGAGGAGGCAGGCATGCAGGCAGCAGCGGCCGGCGCCTTAACTCGCTGGGGACAGTCAGAGGGGGCCGAGCGGTGACTGTACCTTCCAGGCCTGGGGACAGCCAGAGGCGGCCAGGGCACAGGCGCAAAGCACCGCCTCACACCAGTGGGCACGGGTACTCAGTTCGGACCACGCTCGGATTTCTCTTCCTTTTCAAATGAGCCAACAATAAAAGATCGGAGTTTGCATATCAATATAAATGTCTGGCTTTTCTTGAAAGATGGAAAGATCTAGGTCTGCATTCCTAGTGGCTGCGATGGGCCAGAGCCAAGCAGAGCGCCTCATACTTGAGTAACAGAGCACAACTCGCGGCCGGCTGAAAGGTCGATCCGCCTGGACTCGGGGGACCCTGCAGCCGGCCCGGGTAGAACCTCCGAGGTCTGAGCCTGTCTTCTCTCCTGGGGTGACTTCGCGGTGCTGCCAGCTGTCTCCGACACAGTAGTCTCGAGGATCCATTGGTTTAAAGAAGTGACTCCTGGAAATACCAGCTGACCCTGCCCGGATTTACTCCTTGACCCCTACTCCGCCCACCACCCCTACCCGACCTGCTTCCTGCCAGAAGGGTCTCGCAGTGAGGGCCAGCCCCATGGGAGTCGGGCTTCTTACTCATTAAAGAGGACACTGAGTGCCCCAGGCTGAAGCGGTTTTCTTTGACTTCTCCCACTGGCATGTGAGGCCTCATGTGAAATTTGCATGGCGAAAAGGCTCCTGAAGGCCCCTCCGCCACCCAAGCCAAGGGCAGCTCACCTGAGACTGCTCAAAGGCCCTCAGCGGCCGAGTACGCTGTGAGTGCATTTGGGTGGTCTTTCCACTTTCGAGGGACCCCAAGGCCTCTGAGTCCTCTGTCACGAAGGGTGCATGCCCAGGACCTAAGTGAAGAGCTCAGAAGAAAAGCACGTGTGTGTCCCAAGCACACTCAGAGGCACGCACGCCCCATGGGTCTCGGTGCTACCGGATTCTTCCCTTCTCTTGTCCCTTTTGAGAATTTCCAAACGCCACAGGAAACTGAACCACGTGCATGGAACTGAGATTCCAGAAGCTCTAGTATTTGCAGTCTCTGTTACCACAAGGAACCCCTAAATACACACACACACATGCATGCACACGCATGCACACGTACATGCACACATGCACACACAGACACATACACACATGCACACACACTCATACACACATGCACACACACTCATGAACACACACATGCATGCACGCACACACACATACATGCACACACTCGCACACTCTCATGCACACACAGTGCACAGACAGGTACACACGCACACATGCACACACATGCACACACACTCATGTACACATGCACATGAACACTCATGCACCCACACACACACACACACGTGCACCAAACTTGTAGGGCAAGGCTCACACGGTGAGCTTTGGTATCAATTATGTTTTAATCAGGTTTCGGATTTCAGGGTGGATTCCAGAGATGTAGGGGGTTCGTCTCCCGCAGGACTCTGCCGGTTTCAAGCCAAGGATAAAGAAGGCTTTTTCAGCAAAGCTTGGCTTCCAACTCACAATGTAAATTTATGCCACTGATACAGAACAGCACATTACCCTCAAGGGCTCAGATGATGAACGCTGTCCCAGTGCCTCCTACTCCCATCCTCATTTCCTTCTCCGTCCCAAAGGTGTGTTGTATTTCACTGCAAAGTGCTCAGAGGCTGCAGCAGTATGCACAATATAAATAATGAATGGAATACAATCGAATTGAACAGCCTTGGGCCCTTGATTTTGGCTTATGTCCCAAAACAGACAGATTTAGACATGCAAAAGCTGCTTCTGTGACAGGCTAGGTTTTCCCCTTCTCCCCTCCTGAAAACTCCTCTGGCTTAATGGGATTCTGTGTGCCTGCACGGGGTTAGGTTAGGTCACGGCCTCCTGTCTCTAGGGCTTGCAGCGGCCACTCTTGACGTGGAAGGTCGCTGCACACGCGATGTAAGGAAGAAGGCAGCAGAAGGACAGAAGAGAAAAAGCCACGGGGTGCAGCAGGTAGAACCGAATGACATCGACCACGGCTGTCTACCTGGTGCAGTACCGTGGAGGTGACGAAGGGAAGCAAAGAACCTCAGACACAGGGCCACCCCAAGGACACGGCTGCCACATCCTGCAGACCGTGCTGAGGGGGGATGGGGACACCTGAGAAGTTCATCTACGCTGGGGAGCTCAAGCTGAAAGCGCTTCCTAGGAGGTCTCACGTGGGCTTCTGGAGGTGAAGAGCGAGAATTTGCTGGGAAGGGAAAGGGGCAAAGGGACTGGAAGTGATTGAGATATGTTACACGCATTTACCTGTTCCCATGATGAATGCACACAGGAAGCAACAAAGAGGAGGAGGAGTGAGATGGGGAGGGTGGAGAGAGAAGGAAGTAGGGAGGAAGGAAGGAAGGAGGAAGGAAGGAGGGAGGAAGGAGAAAGGAAGGAGGGAAGGAAGGCAGGAAGGAAGGAGGAAGGAAGAGGATTTGCTGGGGAAAACATAACGAACAGAGGAATAGATACAGAATAACAATGGGTTGGCATGGGGATCCCTGGCTGATGGTGACAAAGGTGTCTCTCAGACCAAGGGAGAGAGAGAAAGTAACCCTCATCAGTGAGACCTTGTCCTGGGCTGGGCCCTTCCAGTACATTCTCAGCAGGCACCGCAGCCTGGTGAATCCGACTCGCTGCGCAGACAGCAGATGAGTTCAGTCCTCACTGGGAAGGGACTGACCCAGGGCCCTGCGCCTCGGCTGGGGCCTCTCCCAGGGAGCGTGCTGTGCGTCCTTCCTGTTGTCTTGTGTAGGACTTAGGACTTACCTGTGGACAACAGAAGCCATTCAAGGTTTCTTCAGCAAGGGAGAAATACGATCAAATTAGAGAAGAGAGAATTGTTTTGTTTTATTTGAGACAGGGTTTCACTATGTAGCCCAGGCTGGCCTCAAACTCACAGCGATCCTCCTGCCTCAGCCTCCCGAGTGCTGGGATTACAGGCCTGTGCCACCATGCCCGGCTCGAGAAGAGAGAATTGTCTTAAAATGTGTAGCTTTACAGTGATCTAAGGGCCTCAAGAGGAAGGGTTTCAGATAGGGCAGTCAGCAGACCAAGGACCGTTCTCATTTCCAGACTGTTCTTTTAATATATCTCCAACTGATAATCTAATATGAGATGTTAGATCATTCTCTCATAATCTGAAATTAAGCTGCTTTTAATACTCTAATGTATATAGAAGTTGAGGTGACATCCCCCCATTTTATTTGGTTTCCAAATGATTAGCTGCATCAAATACTACTATTTCATACTTACTACAAATTAAAGTCACTAGGGCTGGGGGTGTAGCTCAGTGGTAGAGCACATGCTTAGCACATGCCTGGCCTGGATTTGATCCCCAGCACACGGGTACACACACATGCATATATACACTCATACACATATACACATACACACACATCCCCGAAATATCAAAGCCTAAGCCCTTGTGCATGGCTGATAATAGACAATTAAAAGAATTCGAAGAGAAATTTGATCAATAATTTCAAGTATTGATTTTTAGAAACTTCACTTAAGGCACTACTTTATTTGTGCAAACTGAACCCCAAAATGTTTGCTGCCTTATGAATAATAGAAAAATACACAGTAATGGCATATCCATTTAATTAAATAATATTAATGTATTAAAATGAATATTATCAACATCATGTCAGGATATGGAAATATCTGATGTAATGATACAGGAAAAAAAATAAGGTCATAATTTACATCAGCCTGTGTGTTAAGAACTACAAGAGAGTAAAGTGAAAAATGACAATTGTATTGGCTCAGGCTTTGTTTTTTCATTTAAATAAAACTGATTTTAACACACACATAAAAACAGAAACCTGCTGGGGTGGTGCGCAGCTGGCACTGAGCGCTCCGGGAGGGTCGCAGGTCAGCGCCCAGCCTCCCCACCCAGGCTGAGCCGCGCGTGGAAGTGGAAAGGGCTGCGGGTGAGGCTCGGCACGGAGGGCGAGGGTCCAGCCCCGGTACCACGTCCTCCAAAACGGCGCCGGAGTAACGGCCGACGCGATGCTTCGATGCATGTATGCAGCGCCCGACGTTTGCATCAGGTGCACACAGATCTTCCTCCGCAGACGTCTGTCCTCTCTTCACGATGAACAGAATCCAAATCCTTCCTCCGAGCTTTTTCGAACGCACGATTCATTGCTCTCGCTGCGTGGCAGCACGCTGTGGCTTCTTACTCCTGTCTCACTGTACCGGGCAGGCTTTTTTATTAAAACAAAAATTTGTTCCTGTGCTCTGGACGTTTTCTGATGGTATTATTTCCTGAATGTCGCGGTTGCAGGCAGAAGCAGGCAGAGCGAGAAGGGACTGAAAACAGCGCAGCGAGCAGCACGATCCCGTCACTACTGAAGCTTTGTCCCGCGTCCTGGCGGAAGGGTGGCTTTGTCTGTTCGCTGTTTTGTTCTGCTCTGGCTCACTGGGTATTCGTGTCACTAAACGCATCATTAAATACTTCTGTGTTTGCTATTGAAGGGAGGGAAGACGTGGAATACATTTTAAAAAATGTATAAATTGTGTTTTTAATCAGGAAGCATTTACTTCCGATGTTTTTCAGTTACGTATGCCTTCAACTATCGAAGTCGGTTTAGGGCAGCTCTGCCTAAAAGCGAAGGATCGGGTGAGAGTGTGAGGGTCGTTTTCAGTGCATGACTCTGTGACGTTCATTCTAGAAATGTGCCGCTATTGTAGGATAAAGAAAATAAACAGCGATACAGGAAATAATGGAAGCATGGTTAACAGTAGCACATTTTTAGTTAAAAGCATGATTACAAGATGGAGAACAATATGCCTTTTTAATTTTAACTGGTACGTTTATAAAAACACAATAATACAGGGATGACTGAAATAATAATTCAAGTATTATTTTATAAAGCACTTTCATGCCCACTGTCTTTACAGTTTTACATAAAGAAAAATACTGAGCCACAGGTGGCTAATAATACCTGTAATTTGCCTTCCCACTTTAATTTTAGGATAATCGTTATAACAACATAGGAGTTTTAAAAACACCTAAGTGCAGAGGAACTTTACAGAGCAATACGCCTTGTGCGTAGGTCCAGCCCGCGAGAGTTTAAGCTCTAAGTGGAGGGCGTGAGTGTGGACACACAGAGCAACACCGAGCAGCTCCGTGACATGGCTGGAGAGGGAGACAGCACGCCAGGTGTCGCAGACGCAACTCCGGGTGACCCTTCCCTGTGCAGGGCCGCCCTAAAACAGGCTGGCGTTGGAGCCAGATTTTTGCCATAGATGCCAGCAAACAAGTTTCCAGAGGCTCCCTACCTTAAAAATATGAATGTGAATCTAGGAGCGGGCACACAATGGGCTCAAACATTTTAACATACAGTGAACATCGATAGGAGTAGATTTTAAAGTACACTCGACCTTCCTGAAGCCAGTCACGAAAGGGTATGGGGATGGAGCAACCGCGCAGATGGAAGGGAGGGAGACCGGCTTCTAAAAGATGCGATGGGGCTGGGGAGGCGGCCTCCTCTGTAGAGAGAGGTATGGTTGGGGCTGTGCTTGGCTCCAGGGGACCTCAGAGGTTCTAGGGGAGGAAGTGGCAGGAGAGGTCCCCACTCAGGCTCCGCAGCATCCAGACCCTGGCAGGCCTGACTGCGGAGCTCAGGGCACCAGACCCTGGAGGGGAGGAGGCAAGCTCATCTCCAGGAGGAGCCTAGTGCATTCTGAAGCTTCTAGAACAGGGGCCAAGACAGATTTCCAGCTCCATCATCTAGGCCAGGGCAGATGGTGAGTCAGGAGCTGGAGCTTCGGGAGTTGTCTGCTTGCCAGGATGGGACAGAGCAGGACGCCAGCGCAGAACCCGGAGAGGAGCTGGGGCCTGCTCCTCGGCTGGCTCAGCAGAGCTAATCCTGAACTCCACAGGGGGTATCAGGAACCTGGGTGGTGTCTGCCGGCCCCATTGCTCTGCAGGATGTGATTGATCCACTACTAGCAGCCAGAAGCCCAAGGGCAAGAACTGGGAGCAACCTGGAAAAGGCATTTTTCTCCCAGACAATAGCAGGGGATCTGTGCTACAGCTTGGAATGTGCCCCATACCCCACCCTGCAGGTCCAGGTGCTCCCAAGCCCAGTGCTCCTGAGAGCAAAGTTTAAGAAAGGGTTATAGGGGCTGGGGATATAGCTCAGTGGCCCAAGCACCTGCCTGGCAAGTGCAAGGTCCTGAGTTCGCTTCCCCGTATCAGAAAAAAAAAAAAAAAAAAAGAAAGAAAGAAAGAAAGAAAGAAACAAAGAAAGAAAGAAAGAAAGAAAGAAAGAAAGAAAGAAAGAAAGAAAGGGTTATGGGGCGTGTAGCTTGCTCTGTCTCCTCTTCATCACCACATGTTCTGCCTTGCCACAGGTCTCCAGCCAACAGGACCTCCAGCCATGGACCAAGTACTCCATAACTGTGAGCCAAAGTAAACTTCCTTCTCTGTAAGTTGATTATCTCAGGTGTTTTGTTAACAGTAACAGAAAGCTGACTCACACAGTCAGTAACAAGGGTGGCTTGAACTAGGAATGGTAGGTAGAGATGGGCTAGATCAGGAGGTAAAGCACCTTCTAAACAGTTGTTTGTGGAAGGGGCTGCTGACACTTCCACATCTGAGGGGCTGAGTGGTGGGGCTGAGTGATGGAGCCTACAGCACCTTCTGGTGTTTAATCCCGTGCAAAGCAAACCGGGAAACACAAATCTACCTGGAAATACCTTCATGGCATGTAAGAAGTATTCCCAACACCCTTTCACACAGTAGGGTTAAGTATATGCATCTATCTGAACACCAGTTGATAGCACCTTCCCTGCACATGGCCTCTGTGTGAGAGCTGCCCGAGTCCTGTGCATTTTCTCTCCTGGGCCCTGGTAACCAGTGGGGTGGCAGAACACCATGGTCAGGAGCATGTGGTAGAGCAAGATGTTCACCTAATGGTGACCCTGGAGCAGCTGGTAAGCCAAAGAGGAAAGGACCAGGGGTGAGACACAGTCCCTATCACATGTCCCCAAAGACCCATTCCCTTCAACTAGTAACACCTCCTAAGTTTCCCAAGAGCCCATCAAATTATGAATCTATTAATGTATTAATCTATGGATGAGATTAGGTCCTTGTGATCCAGTCACTTCCCAGAAGCCCCGAATTTGAGCACCACTGTTCTGGGGACCAAGCCCTGAACATGTAAGTCTTTGGGGGACACCCAGATCTGCACCACAGCAACTGTCTCCCATGTTGCTCTGTTTGCCTGGGTTTACTCCATCTGATTGCATTTAAGCATCTGTACCCCAAAAAGTTGATTAAAATATAGCAAGACATTATTACCGTTTGGTTTAAGTTTAGTTCTATCTATGACTCAACCCACAAGGATAATTACAAAATAAAATGTTAGGGTGACTTCCAATGCACTGTTTCAATGCTTTCATTTTAGAGACAACAAAAGAGAAGATACAGGGCAAAAATAGGAGGCTTACAAAATGTAATGAAAGCTTTACTGGATCAGGAGGTTATTTAGCTTCACTGTTCTAAAAATAAATAACTGTCCTTAAGGGAATGGTATTTCCTTGCCTTCTTCCATTGTAAGCTTTAGTTTTGATTTGTTTATTTAGGTACTTACAAGGATAATATCAAAAGACAGCCTTAAGAGTGTTAACTTTACTATTTGTAATTTATAACTATGTATTATTAATGAGTTGATGAATAAGTAATGAATAGCAAGATGAACAAGGAATATTTTCAAATCAACAAAATTGGCTTGAGCAGTGGTTATAATAGGGTGATTGATGCTTGGTTTGTCTCAAGTTTGCTTTCTTCATATTTTACCAGGGCAAAAGGATCATGTGGAGCCAGAAAACTGTATTAGGAAATTTTAAAACAGTTCAAATTAATCCTCTATAAAATATTTCTAAGAAAAGAAGCTTGTAGGGAAACAAAAGTGATTTGTTAGCAGCGTCACTGAGGTTCCTTCTCAATGCCAATTTTAATGTTTAAAATAAATATTTCCACTTCTACCACCTCTTCCATTTTAACCAGAAAAACGGCCAAGTCAAGTACGCTAGAAAACAATCACTGAGGCAGATCAAATTCCTGGTGTCAGCACTTCTCCTTGGAGTTCCTTATTGTTTCTTGTTTGAAAGAGATACAGAGGAATAATATTTGTCTCCTTATTTTACTCAAAAATGGTGACTGACAAGGTGATTGAAAAAAGCATGGTTGGCTTTTCATGCTAACTTTTCCCTAACATATATAATGTTTAGAGTTTTCTCTCCCATATTCTATTATTTTAATATTTGACAAATATTAAGTACTCCAAATTTATGAAACTTACATATTTATATATGTATATTTTCATTATAATGTCTTAGTCTAATTCTCATTATAATGGCTCTTTGTTACAATATCTTAGTCCAGTTCCAATAAAACTACTCTCACTTGTGAAGTTGCATAGATTTTTGTGTTTTTGAATCAAGGTCCACACAGAAAGGGTGCACATGTGCATCAAGGAGATAAAAAGAAGCAGCAATCAGCTCTCCAGTCACCCCGTGTAACATAACCTTGGGATTTCTATTTGGTTCACACCTCTGCATTAATAACGCATGCAGTTGTTCACAAACAGAATTTCACATTCCCGGGCAGAGCCGTGCTGGGGAAGATGTATTTGGTCAAGGGACCTTTTGGAGCATTTGACACTATACCTATTTACATAACATCACATAAATTTGTGCTTTTACTCTGGAAGGCCCCGAGCGAAGATGTCTTGCCAGACCCTCTGTAAGCAGATTTTGTTTGAGAATTCACAGCTGATTTTTAGTGTCTGACAATGAATAGAGACTGAATAGCAGCGCTGGCTTTGGAGAAAAGGAGAGAGGACAGAAAATTAAGGAAGCGTCTGGATTTCTCTAGACAAGTTCTTCAGAATCTAGTTTCATACCACGAGAGCGTCTTTTCATTAGCTATTTATATTAAGCAAAATCGAGATTTTCAAAGTATTCAGTCAACTTTTATTTAAAAAATAATTTTTCTCTATAGAATATAAGCTTTATAACTATTGAGAATATTTGTATTTTAGACACAAAAAGTATTCAAGCATTCATTATATTGCTTTTATTTTTCTTTTGACCTGATTGGAAATGACATGTTAGTATGTGTTTAAAAATAATGTAAAATTGTTAACAAAAGAGGATTTATATTCCTTTATTCATTCTAATTCCACAGGCTTTAATTAAAAATAAGTCTGAGATGGTAAAAAACCCCACCTGTTGGCTGATTAGAACACGGAAACCTCGGGGGTGTCCGGTTTGTGTTGTTCTCTGTGAGTCCCATCACGCAGTGAAACATTGGAGCAGAAAAGATTGCTTAAAAACACCGGTTTGCGGGCGGGGGTGCAGCGCGTGCCTTAGCACGGGTGGGGCCCTGGGTTCATCCCCAGCCTTGCTTAAAAAAACGAAGAAACAGAAAACTGGGTTTGAAAACAAAGCTGATCTCGAAACGCGCTGCAGCAGAGTGAGGTCTGCTCAGGGGAACAAGGCTACGTCTGAATAAATAAATGCGGTGCGAGGTCGCCCGGGTTGGGCACCCCGCACACTCAAGCAGCACCGGCCACATTCCCCGGGGCGGAGGCCGCCCCCAGACCCCGCACCCCGACCCCACGGCCAGAACCAGCATCCGGCCTGCCCTTCCCCACCCCAGCCTCCGCTGGTCCCCACAGCCGTGCCCGGCCGTTGTCCCTGTCACGTCCACCTGGGAGTGTATCTGGGCGAGCTTCTTCTGCCCGTCTAGGAGGCTTCGAGCACAGTTAGGTGGGCGGGGGCAAAAAGAGTCGAGATCATGTCAGAATTGCCAAAGACTTTCCCAAGGGAAACAGTAGATAAACACCACATGTTTGGGATAACTCCTTCCCTCAGAACCCCGAGAATTATGTAGATTATGGCAAACCAGTGATCAGGAATCTCTTGCAGTATCTCTGTGTGTTTTGTCCCTCTTCTCATAGCAAGAGGGTTGCCATGGAAACAGTGAGAAGGGCTATATTTGGCATGAAATGCTTGCTGTTATGTGTGCTGGTGTTAAGAACAGTTCTTCCCCTCCTTCAAGGCAGGAGAGTAACATGAAGACATCATTTTACACTCGCGTCAATTGCATGGGTCACATATTGAGATTTTGCTATCTATGCCTGACATCATTATCCTCATTTTTCACATAAGGAAACTGTGGCTATAAAGGTTAAATAACTTTACAAGAGTCACTGCTATGATTTGCATGTGGATTGCGTTTGTCCCCCAAAGGTTCCGGTGTTGAAATTTTTTATTTATTTGTTTTGAGAGGAGGATTCACTGGTCTCCAGCTCCTGGGCTCAAGTGACACTCCTGCCTCAGCCTTCTAGGTAGTTACAGTTGCATACTGCCATGCCAGCTTATGTGTTGGAATTTAATTTCCATTCTGAGGTATTAAGAGGGTAGAAATTTAATCTAACTGTGACAATTAGCGAGTGGGCCCTTTGGGAGATTAATTAGGATTAAATTTGCCAGGGTGGAACCCCGAGGATTGAATACCAGTGGCTTTGTAAGAGGGAGACAGAGGAGACATAGGTACCCGCACACGGTCTCTGTCTCTTGCCATGTGCCACCCTGCGCTCAGGCCCCGCCCAGCGGGAATGCCAACACCACAGTGGTCCCTGAGCTCAGACCTCCAAAACTGGGAGGCAGGTAAAATAAACAAAACTCTCTTTTTTTCTTTTTTGGAAGTACTGCTGATTGAACCCAGGGCCTTTACACTGAGCTGCATCCCCACTCCTTTCTTTATTTTGAGACAGGGTCTCACTAAGTCACTCAGTTGCCCAGGCTGGCCTTGCATCATTCTCCTGCCTCAGCCTCCCAAAGTACTAGGATTACAGGTGTGTGCCACCATGCCCAGCTCAAACCTCTCTTCCCCTTTCCTTCCTTCTTTCCCTTTTCTCTGTGGGTTTTTTGGTTGTTGATGATGGTATTTTTTCTTTATGGTACTGGACTGAGAAAACATCCCCAACCCTTTTATTTTTTGTTTTGAGATAGGATCTTGCTAAGTTGCCCAGGCAGAATTTGAACTTGCACTCCTCTTGCGTCAGCCTCCCTCGGTGCTGGAATTACCGGTGTGGGCCACTTTGCCAGGCTCACACCTCCTTTCTCTGGAACATGTCTGGTCTGAACTGGTTGTGCTGGTGCACACCTGTAATCCCAGCACTGTCGGGGGCTGAGGCTGAGGACGAGCACACAGTGAAGCTGGGGAGCTTAGACAGCAATCTGTAAGACCCTCACTCGAAGTAAAACATCTGAAAGGCCCTGTGTTCAATCCTCAGTATCAAAAAAAAAAAAACAAGACAAACAAATCCTCACATTCAGCCCATGGTATCCGGTTATCAGTGGCAGAAAATGGACTGGCAGTCATGCAGCCAGGATGGATGTTGAGGCAAGTCTGCTATCAGAGTGAGCCTGCCCTGCGGCCTGAGTCAGTGGCTATGCGTGTGTGTTTCCTTCCTTCATTTTCCACTTCTTCCTCAATTTCTCCAAATAGCTTTCACCTTTACAGTTCCGTAGACCTTGTCTTATTCAACACTCTACAACTGTTTTAGCAAAATTTAAAATTTTTCAGTCCTCCAAGATTCCAGTTATATTTACATAACTTACAACTCCCAGAAAATATGACACATTATGTAACTGCTGTAAAACACTTAAAAATGCTGGAAAAATCACCGACGGGTAGCTGATTGCTGGGTGGTATCTAAGGAGACTGAATGAATGTGCTGAGCAGGGAGCCGGCATGCCGGCAGGCGATGTCCCGGGTGTAGGCGTGTGGGTTTAAGTGCTCCAAGAGGAGGCGTGGACCCTAGGCCCATGAAAGCTGGGGGCCACAGTCCCTCCGATGGGCACAGAACCTTCCAAAGGCAATGACCTTAGTGAAAGTGTGAACTATTAAAAGGAAGAAGAAAAGAAAAAGACACCATCCTTTCCGTAACACACTGGCACAACAGAAACACTTCTCAGCTTGGATGCTGAATGCAAATAGTTTCCCCCGAGAATTTCTAATCTTGTGCAGCTCTTCCTCCGGTTTAGAATTGAGTTTGTACTAGGAGATGGCAACATTTCTCCAAAGGACCAGAGAGAAAATCCTATCAGCCCAGTGGGCAGTACAGTCCGTGTGGCATTCAACTCTGCCATTGTAGCGCACAAGATGCTATAGACGTTACACAAACAAATGGGCACATCTGTGTTTCCATAAAATTTTAATTACAAAAATAGATAGTGGACTGGACAGGTGGTGCATGCCTATAATCCCAGCTACTCAGCAGGCTGAGGCAGGATGATCACATTTTGGAGATCACCCCAGGCAACTTAGAAAGACCTTGTCTCAAAATAAAATATGAAAAGGGCTGGGGATGTAGTTTAGTGGTGGAATGCCCCTGGGTACAATCTCCAGTATGAGGTGGAGGGGGCAAAGTGGTAGTTTGTCAGTTTATACTAACTACATGGGTCAGGAGCCCGTATGGAGAAAAACTGATACAAAAACTGGTCCTGTACAGTGACAACTCTAGGGCTCCTGGAGAAGCCTGCTCTGCAGGGACACACTGTTATCTCAGGATGTGGAGTCCCTTGCTGAAGATGAACACATATTTCAAAATATAAACCATGCAAAAGAATAGCTCACCATACCAGAGAGCCAACAGCTATGATAGTAGGGTTTGATTTCCAAGAACTATTAGACAAGGACTGTAAAATAAACACAAATGTGATTTAGGGCATAAAAAGACAATCATGAGAAAAGAATGAGTCTATGGAAATTAACATGTAAGTCTGAAGAAAATACTCAAGTAGAAATTCTATAAATAAAACACAATAGTGATTAAAATTAAATAATGACAGAAGAGTTAAAGATTAGAAGTGAGACTTGATAAACTGGAGGAAAATAATAGGTCTGAGGAAACTAATAACATAACTTGGAGGGATGAAGAGATAAAAAATATTAAAGTTAATTAGTATGAAAAAAAGTGAGAAGGTCTAGTTTAGAACTACCTTTGTAAAACTTTTGGGTCTCTTTTTTTAAAAAATCAAGAAAATGAAAGAAAGAAATATTTAAGGTGCTATAGTAATATCTGAAAATGCTAAAAGACATAATGTTCAGATTCATGATTCACAGTGAGTCCTAAACAGGGTAAATAGAAACACATTTTAGTGAGATTTCATAACAAAGGCAAAGAGAATGGTTTAAAAGTAACTAGTGAAAAGGACATTACCTATGAAAGAATGGTAATAGGAACAACACTAGACTTTTGTACTATAACAATAGAAGTCAAAGGACAATGGAACAATAATTTTAACATAGTAAGAATCCAGATCAGAACTCTGTCATGCCAAATAATCATTTGAGGATGAAAAAATTTTCAGATTACCATTTCTTACTAGTGAATGTTTTATCCTTAGCTTTTTCTTTTCTTCTACCTCCCTTATTATCCATTTCTTCCTACTTACAGTAACTTCTTCTCTACCCAATTGTGAACCTTTCAAGATTTATTCTTGGCTCTTGGCTCTTTTCCTCATTTATCCTCAAGCCTTCAATTCCTTGTGACTTGCAGATCCATGTTTGTTTGTCTGTTCTTTGCCTTTATCGCATTAAAAATTCAGCCCAAGGTCATAAGGACTTGAAAATGACATTTCCCAATATCCTCATGTTTCCATTCTGCTACCAGTGGCTGGATTAGATATCTTTCCCAGTGTCCCCAGGTGTTTTGTTTTGTTGCCATGTCTGTTTTTCTTTGTGGTGCTGAAGTGGAACCCAGGACCTTATGCTTGCTAAGTAAGTGCTCTACCACTGGGTTACACCCCCAGCCCCAGGAGCAAGCTGTTTATGTTAGCCAGCGTGACTGTGTCCACCCATTATTCAGGGACTCTCAGCTTCCCAGATATTTTTTTTTTTTTTTTTTTTTTTTTTGCTAGTGGTGATACTGGGGGCTGAAAACAGGGGTTTTCCACTGAGTTACATCCCACAATCTTTTTAAAGTTTTTCCTTTGAGACAGGATCACGCTAAATTGCTAAATTGCCTGAGCTGGGCTCAAATGCTTAATCCTGCTTCCTCAGCCTCCCAGAGTGCTGGGATTATGAGCATGCGCCACACACCTGGTAGCTTCCTGGACTTTGTGAGGAAGGCTCCAGAGCTTTGACCAACTCCTGCTGGTTTATGTCTTTTGTAGTATCCGCAGGTGTCCTGTGGCCTCTGGACTGCCAGGTGTGGCAGAGGGACCTTCCTGGAGTTTGAATCCACTTCATCAGTCTCATCATTCTTCAGCGTTCCCCTTTCCTGCTTCCCACTCTGTATTCTAGACTGTTCTGCTTCTTTTCCTTGCCCATATTTTTCCTTCATGTCTTGTCTCTCAGGACTATAGAAACTTGTTTTGCATTTTTGCAAGATTAAGAGATGATATTTGACAATTGTATGGTGTGAGGCCTCCTAATAAGTAGGGTTGTTAAAGGAAGTGTGTGTGCGTGTGTGTGTGTGTGTGTGTGTTCTATACCTTTACCTAAACATAAAACCTGAGCTTGAGGGATGAGCCTAACAAGGAGGATTTCAGAAAAACTGGCAGACTAAGAAAAAGGAGACTCTAGAAAAAAATAGATCCCTGTGGGCCCTCAAACCACACCCGAGACTGCCGATGCACTCCTCTGTTTTCCTGGGCTGTGTGTCTCTGTTTCCTAACTAGATTAAATGCCCTTCATGATCTAAAACTAAAAACACCAGTATCTTTTACATCTTCCACCTCCCCTCTCCGGGCAGCTCTGGCTACACAGCAGGTCAGCTGGTGCTGGCTGGCTGAATACACGCTGAGGCCCTTCTCGTGAGTCTTCCACTCCAACCCCTGGGAGCTGCTCCTTTAGGGCCAGCAGTGGCCCGGCACTGTGCCAGCCTTTCATCTAGGACAGCGCCTCCCACGTTCGTCCTTGCCAGAATGCCTTTCCTGCTAGTGAGAAGTTCAATTCTACCTCTGACCTCTTTCACTTTTCTTAAAATGCTTTTGAAATCAAGTAGCAGCTGAGATCTTTAGGAAATGTGGATTTATGTTTTTAATGTATTTTCCATCAGCCATGAATACACCTCAGTGAAATAGTGTTTTCTTCTCATCCTTGGAAGCTTCTCTCTGTCGTGTGAACATGGTGCAGGTGTGTTTTTCTTCAGTTGTTCTTTGTTCCTGAAGATGCAGACGTCTGAGCGACTCGGGAGCATTCTCAGCCCTGCCCCCACTCCCTTAGACTTAGATGGAAATGAGCACGGCTTCTACCTGCCTCTCAGGCTCTGGTGGAATGCTGTGTGGGCTTCAAAAGAGAGACTGTGAGTTTGGTGCCATGGAGAGCTAAGCATATAATATTTTAAACATGTTATTCTAAAAGAAGGCGGTGACCTGTTACTTCTCACAGAGCTCCAGAAGGGAGGTGGCACACCATTTTTCTGTGCGTGTGACGGCAATTAATCACGACAGAAGGACTCAGCTGGGAAAAGGACAGATGGTTCTTGTTACATTCTACCCCCGACTAGAAGTACCATTCCCTACCAGAAATAGAATGTGGTACCAAAATGTAAGAGAGGAAAAAATTGTCAGATAAAGATCTACACTGTTTTGTGCCATCAATTTGTTTAAAATCACAATCTGATGATGAGTGCAATGGTGTGGTGGCACAATCCTGTACTCCTAGCACTTGGGAGGCAGAGACAGGAGGATTGCCTCATTTTTCAGGCCAGTCTGAACTAGCAAGTTCAAGGCCAGCCTGAACGGCAAAGGGAGATCCTGTCTCAAAACAAAATACAGAAAACAGGCGCCGGTGAGATAGCTCAGTGGCATAAGCGCCTGCCTGGCAAGCACAAGGTCCTGAGTTCAACTCCCGGTACCCACATACGAAAAAAAGGGCCAGTGATATCGCTCAGTGGCACGGGTGGCTGCTGGTGCGCGAGATCCTGAGGTCAACCCCCCGGTACCCACAAAAAAAAATGTAAAAATTATACAGTACATAGCAATGGAGAACATGCTTTGATACATGTATACACTGCATAATGTTTAAAACATATCTCCTCAAACATTATCATTTCTTTATGATCAAACTTTCAACATCCTTTCTTCTAGCTTTTTCCCCAGCAGTACAGGGAATTGAACCTGGGGCCTTGAGCGTGCAAGGCAAGGGCTCAGACCCTGAGTTCCGTCCCCAGGCTGTCTAGCTTTTGGGAACATAAGTACATTCCTGTTCTCTACAGGCACTCTGCTATGGGCTAGCACACCAGAACTTCTTGCTCTTAACCCTAAATGCACAAGTTTTAGTGCATGGTGTGCATATGGCGATATGTGATGGAATACAGTATGTAGGGAGGAGTTCTGTAAAATGGAAACAGCTTTGTATTACTTAATTGTGTGCATACTGTACACTCAATTTGCAATTTGATGAAAGATAAGAATGATAACTGTGTCAGAGAGCATACATCTTATGGCAATTATTTGTTTTTATGAACGTTTTAGGAGGGAAAGTTGCCAAGAAAGGACTCATCTTCTAAGAACTCTGGATAGCATGCTGTAACCATTCCTGCTGGAGCCACGCCAAGCCTCCATGGTCAGCATGGTGACGAGCTCGACTGGCAACACGGTGCTCAGAAAGAACGATCTCAAGACCCCATTTGTTGCCCTGTGGATTGGTTCCAGGGAACGTTTCTGCCTTTGGATGATCAAAGCGTGGTCCGATAGGCTAAGAATGCAATAATTGGTGTAATTAGCCAATAATTTTGCAGCAAGAGAAGTTTTTAGTGACTCCTGACTCCTTTGCATACGAATGGTTTAGAGGGGATGGAGCTTTTGAAGGTTAGCAGTTTTTAAATGTATCTCGGAGTTCTTTGCGGCTCTGGGTGTTGGAGTAATATCAAGGGGTTTGTGCTTAGGTTTCATCATCAGAGTCTTTGAGGCGGCTGGGGGAGCCCGCCGCGGCGTCTGGCATCTCCACAAAGCTGCCCAGAGCGAGCTGGCTTTGCAGACACTGGGAGAGAAGGGCAGGAGTAGCCGTCCTACAGATTCTGTTGTTTTCCCTCAAGAAAGAAAACTCAAAACACCTGCCACGTCTCGTAGTCGAAAAGCTATTTCTTTTAAATGAAGCACAAATAGAGTACCAATGACAAACTCATCGTGAAAGAAAAGGAAGCAAGAATTTGGACTTGGGCCCCTCCCAAGCCCTGAAAACAGCTTGTGAGCATCGCTGTTGTGCGAGCCACGGCCTCTGTCCCGTTAGCATCTGCTACCTTGGGGTTGCTTTCTCTTTTGTCCCCACGAGGCAGGGAACTCTTTTTCCCTGTAGACTCTGCAGGGCTGGGAGGGCTCCACTCCTCCTCACGGGCTGTGGAGCTGCGCGGACACAGATGTCAGAAAGCAAGGCTGCGGGTTAGAGCTTCCAGCTTCTGTCTCGTTCCCTCCCCTCACGGGAAGTAGAAGTCTTTCTTCTGCTACACGGTGGGCAACAGGCTTGCGTGACCTGCTAACCATCCTTTTAACACATTTCCCTAGAAATATGTTCTTCTCACTTCTGAACCAACTCACCGATACCTGTTTTGGGAGTAAAAGCAGCAATTTGTAGGTGAGGACAACTCGGGTTTGGATGTCTCCCTTACCTAGCCTATCCTTGGAGAATATTCCCCAACCTCCCTTTGTGTTGATTTCTCAATTACCTTTCCAGTTACAGCCTTCTAATGATGGTCATTGGTAATCTTATTTGTTAGTGTCTCTGTTCTTCAGGGAATCTACTTCCCCAGGAATAATAATAAATATTCTAAAATTGAACATGGAATTTTAGTGAAAAGATGCGTGTTGATTGACAAGTGCAAAAAAAATGATGAGCTGTGTTGGCTTCCTATTTCTAAATGTAGAAAGGTAAACTATGATTAATATTTATGGGCCATTTCCTATCTCTTCAAGGGCTTCATTAGTCAGTGTCACAATGGGATGGCTAGGGGAGTGGGTGACAAGTATTGTTAACACATACAAAAATTCCTGCTGTGGAGGACACCCCATTTGTTTTTTGTGCTGCCTTTGTACATTTTTGAATCCACACAACTGTCACACTGAGAGGGAAGCTACTTTGTTTAGGAGAAATACATTTTCTTCTATTATTCTACCTTACATTCGTTCAGGCTCTCTTAAGCTAAAAATAAGTAAAAATTCCATAATGAGTAGTAAAACCAAAATACCATTGATCCATTGATCCTAACCATACTTTTACTTCAGAACTGAGAAGAGCCAGGCATGGTGGTGTGCAACTGTAGTCCCAGCTCTTGGGAGGCTGAGGCAGGAGGATCATTTGAGACCAGCCTGGGAAGCACACAAGACTAAGAGAGAGAGGGGAAATGGAAACTCTCCTCTCTTTACACACACTGCTACCTTCCCCTCCCCAGTACAATCCAGTCATTTTCCCCTCCAGGAAATAATCTGGACTAGGAATGTATCCTAAAATGAACTGAATTCCAGGGGAGGATTTGCACAAATTCCTGGTAATAAAAAATTGCAGCGATTCTGACACTACAGGGGTCAGGAACTTTCCAGTGACTTTCTTGCCAGCATTATTTTTTTGTGGGGGGAGACAGGATTTTGCTATGCAGTTCAAGCTGGCCTTGAACACACTATGTAGCCCAGGCTGGCCTCGAACTTGCAGCAACCCTCCTGCCTTAGACTCCTGAGTGCTGGGATTACAGGCGTGCGCCACCATACCTGGCCTTGCCTTCAAAACAATTGGGATTCAAACGTTACAAATGTATCATGTATCAATTTGCAGTTTTTGCTATTATCTTAATCAGTACTTTATTTTTAGTTGTATGTAATAGAAACTCCAATTAGTTTAAGCAAAAAGGGAGCACATCTGTCTTAGTCTGTTTCTGCTGCTGTAACAGGATACAACGTACTGGGTCACTGTCACGAAGACACTTTCTCCTCCCACTTCTGGAGACTGGGAAGTCCAAGGTCGGAGGATTGTGTCTGCCAGGTAACACTGCCCTTACCCTAAATATAACTCCTGACCTGTTACATGTCAGATGGGCCAAGTTCGTGGTCTCACAGCATTAAAGAATGAAGTTGCAAACCAAATGAGTAGAGTTTTATTGGAAATAAGGAAAGAATAATAGTAGCTCCTGAATGTCCAGGAGGGGTCCCAAGTGGGTGGCCACTGAGGCCCTTTGTCAGGAATAATTTATACAGCAAAGCCACAATGTGGGTACAACATGGGTCAAACTACAGTCAACCTATAGGATTACAATACAGCCACTTAGCTAATATTGGCCCAACAGGGAAGTGAGTCACCTGGCAATGGTACATGGAAAGATCAAAGGAATCCTGGAGGAGGCGGGGAGCGTGGGTCTGGACGCCCTGGTCTGGACCCACCTCTGCCTCTGACGGCTAGCTGGCCCCACTGGGCAGAGTGGTGCTCACTGCAGTACAATCTCACCTTGCCGTTTATCTCGCAGGCCTGGCTATTGTGTCTCCATCCCGAGGCCTGGCTCTCTTCAGATGCACCTCCGGCCACAGTACTTTCTGTGCTGACTTCCACGAGGGCCCAGTCCCTCTCTGACTGTACATTCATTTCCATCTAACTCAGCTGTCTATAAAAACATGGCCAACAAAAAGTGTAATCATTTAAGGAAAAAAAACTGAAATTCTGGATGAAAAATCCCTATTAGTCTGGCTACAATTTCAGCTTCCCCATTGTGAACTCATGAGCTATATTCCTAGCACTTTTTAAATTTTTTAGTATTTTTGAGACAAGTTCTCCCTAAATCAATAAATTGCCCAGGCTGGACTGGAACTCATGATCCTCCTGCCTCAGCCTTCCAGAGTGCTGGGATTACAGGTGTGCACCACCATGCCCAGCTTAGCAGCAATACTACACACTCACCATGGTCGTGTGAGACACCTTGCTGGGGGTGATCTACAATCCCTCCAAAGAAGAAGCAGGTTGACTAGCAGGACGATATTAAAGTAAGGAGGCCAGTGAAAACAATACCTGTGCAGTGCAGTCTATCATTTCTGATGAAAACTATCACTCAAAGGGTCCCTGTCTTGGTTACTTTTCTCTCGTTGCAGAGACAAAATACCCAATGCCCAAAATTAAGGAAGGAAAAGTTAATTTATCTCGCAGTTTGTGGAGGTTTCAGTCCACAATCAGCTGGCTCCCAGGCCGGGTGGCACATGGCAGAGGGCAACAGTTCATGGTGGCAGAAAACAGCAAAAGCAACAAGAGCAAAAAAGGAGGAACAGGAGAGAAGACTCTTTCTGTCCCTTATATTGTATGTAGGCTACCTACCCTAGGGCGGGTGTAGCACTAACTTCATAATCCCAGCCATAGACAATGAATCAATCACAAACTTGAGATTCAGCTGCCTCCGAAAAGCAACCCCCCATGACTGCATGGGGCTTTGGGGGGACATCCCGACACAAACCATAGCAGTCTCAGATGCTCTAACACAAGCTAACATGAGATCTCATAGTGGGTAATTCGGAGAGAACTTAATGGAGAGACTGTTTCCAAGGGTGCAAGGCAGATGCAGGGAAGCCACAGAAAGGTGGTTCCCGGGGGTAGAAGGGACAGGCCCTTATCAGGCCTGTCTTGTGAAGAACCCAACCCAGGTCCTCTCAGAGGAAGACCTTGGGAAAGGTTGTGTGGAATAAATTCTCCGAATTCTTGCTGCGTCCTGCGGATATACCCTATGGCTGAACTTATCTATCTAGACGCCCGCAGACAAAGGAGTCCGCTGACTTGGTTCTGGCAGCCTATCAGGGCAGAGGCCAGAGCAGAAAAGCGTGGATGTCTGGGGGAAACTGAAAATATCCAGCTTGACGTTCCAGGCACGCATCTAGGCAGACAGCGACGTGCACACGCGCACGTCTCCTGCGGTAGAAAGGGCTGTGAGGACGGGGCTGCGGCTCCGCACTGCAGATCTCACCTTGAATGTACCTGGTCTTGGGTTTGATCTCCCGCACCACAAAAGAAAGACAGAAAGAGAGAGAGAAAGCAACAAGTATGCAAATGAATATCCAATAAATATGTGTTATTCAAAAATTATCTTAAATTATGCAGCATCCCTTGCCTTAAACAAAATAAAAAACATTATTTCCCTCTAACTGTTTAAGCTGCACTTTAAAAATTAATTCATTGCATTGTATCATTTTTCATGCTTCCGTCATGTATTCGTGCTTCCATGCTTCCATACTGATAAGAGATTCAAGAATTCTACCAGGCGAGTGGCCTGGAAGAAACTCAAAGGAACTGCGGCATGCAAGGAAAGCTTTTAGAGGTGGCTGAGCTGGAGTTGAGTCCTGTGTGATAATCACGGGCACTTCATGTGTCCATGGCGGGTGACAAACGCAGTCTCATCTGCAGAAGATGCCTGTCTAGACCAATACTCTAACTTCCATTACACAAAAATCGCTGACATTCAAATTAGAAGATTCGATGAAATCAGCGATCACTGTCACGCAGACTACAATTTGACTCACTTTTTTAAATTCTGAAAGCTGTTTATGTTTTGAAGAAAGTGCTTTTTGGTTTGCAGTTATGAACATCCATGAGCATTGACTGATGATAAAAAATTCTGCTGCACTGTAAATAGTAGAAAATAAAGTCTGGCTCATGGGACTAATTTCTCATATAACCAAAAGATGGAGCTGGGGATGAACTCGGTGGTAAAGTGCTTGCCTCTCATGCATGGAGCCCTGAATTCAATCTCCAGTGCAAGGAGGAAAATAACTTTTTTTTTTTTGCCACTAACTAGGGCTTTAAACTTTAAACCAATAGTTGGCTTCCCGCTCCTCTAATGGCAGATACAATGGTGAGAATGAGTACACTTCTGACATTTACGAGATTCTATGTACTGTGTGCCTTCTGCATGAGTCCTTCCAACAACTACTGTATCACCCTGACTTCACAGAAGAACTTGCAACTCAAAGAGGGTTAAAACAAAGCCACACTTCTAGTATGTTTTTAAATCCATTTTCAATTCTGGTCTGTATTGTTCCAATCCTTGTCCCGGTGACTAAAGAATGTAGGCTCTCAATAGATTGTTTCCTGCCCCGCCCATGGCCTTGCCTGGGGAAGATATGTTCATATTATTACACAGCACAGAGTAAGCTGATTACTTTTTGTAACTCTTGGTCTTATTTTTATCAGTTGAAATATATAAGGTAAATTATATTTGTATATCATGTCATTACTAGAACCTTAATGGGACAACTAGCATATTAAGAAACAAATGGCCTGAAATGGTTGCTCACAGCTGTAATCCTAGCACTTTAAGAGGCTGAGGCAGGGGGATCACAAATTCAAGGCCCGCTTGGGCTACACAGTGAGACCCTGTCCAAGACACACACACACACATACACACAAATTTAAGAAATGAATCATGGAGAAAAAACATGCTTTTATAATAAATGTTATTTTTTCCATAAATCAAATATATGCTTATAATTTAAAACACAAGAAAAGTACGGATGAAATCCAATTGTCTATTCATTAAAAGATGGCATATCAATAGTGGTAAATACTCTAAACATTTAAAAATGCCTTTTTCTCTTAGAAGGATTTTTCTAGAGTTGTGGGGGGAGTCTGTTTCTTTGGTGTTTAACCAAAGTTTGAGTTTTGAGATAGTCTTTTATAATTCTTTCTCATTTTTAATAAGAGAACTTATTAAAGAACTTATTTCTCATTTTAATAATACAACTTTTAAAACCTAGTTGTATTAGGGATGTATAATTAAATTTTTCTTTTATATTTTAAAAATTTATCCAAAAATTCTGTCATTAAATAGGCTGCATTATACTCAGAACACCAAAGTCTTCTTTTCTTAACTCTTTTAAGACTTTATATTCAAGCATGAGATGAAGAAATCTTTAATTACCTGAAAAGAGTATCTTAAATGACAGTGATGTCTAATATACTGGGACATAACAAGACAAAACAAAACAAAACAAAAAACTACCAATGTAATGGAACAAAGTGATATCCTGTCAAACAAACTACAGAAACTTAGTTATGCAAACCAGGGCTACTGTTGAAATCAAGCAGGCGGGACTTCCCTATTCGTTTTCATTTACTCAGGAAAGAATATAGTCAGGAGTCTCAGTCTATTCATAAATTACAAAACAGCAACAGTGTTTCTCTCTAAAAATTGTAGATGTAGGGTGGAAAGAAGAGGCTCGGTGTTAGATATCTACAAGTTAAAGCTAACCTTTGATTTTCAATTTTGCTTTTTGTTTTTGTTTTAAAAATTAAACAAAGTGGGGCCGGGGATATAGCTCAACAGCATAGCACCTGCCTGGCAAGCATGAGGTCATGAGTTCAATTCCTGGTACAAAAAAAAAAAAAAATTACACAAAGTGGGGGAATAATGGCCAGAATACGAATTATTTCTGTTAAAGTTTTTGGTTGACAATTCCTGAGCAACCATGAGGACCAGAGTTCACTCTGAAGTCCCAGAACAGTTCCTGCCTGGTCTTCTAGCAGGTCTCCTACAAATATCTCCTAAATAAATGAGTTCCTGAGCAAGCAGGAGAAATCCAGAATAAAACAGGATAGCAGTGGTTCTAGGACAATGTTTTGAATTTCACAGTGATGAGGGTGGGGAGTTTGAATAGCCTCACAGATGTAATGTTGCTCAGCTTTGAGACTCATTTCTTACCAAAATGCAAACGTTTTCCACACACATATTTATTAAGTTGGCCAGGCATTATCTCAGGCTGAATGGATTCCTTAAGAACATTCCAAAGCCTGGTTGTGCAGTAGAAAGTAGCTGGGAGTAGCAAGGTAAAGAAAGCTTGAGGCTTGTATGCTGTTAGCATTTTGTTGCTGTGACAAAATACCTGAGATCAACAATTTAAGGGAGGGAAGGTTTATTTTGGCTCATAATTTTGTGGTGTTCAGTCCATGGCTGTTAGTTTCATTGCTTTTAGGTTGTGGCAAGACAGACACATCACAGTGGAAGAGCCTGACAGAGGAAAACTGTTCACCTCATGGCAGCCAGGAAGGAGAGAGAGAGAGATGGAGAGACAGAGAAGGAGAGAGAGACAGACGGACAAAGACAGACAGACAGAGAGACAGAGACAAAGACAGACAGACAGAGAGCACAAGAGAGCCAGAAGGGGCAGCTATTGTCCAGTTATTGTCCCCAAAGTCATACACCCATGATCCACTCCCTTCAACTGCATCCCATACCATCTATCATCTCCCCAAAATGCCATCAAATTATAATCTCATCAGTGAATGGGATGAAGTGAGAATTCTTCCTCTAAAAGAGAGGACTTCCCAAAAGTCCACCAGCAACCAAGCCTTCAACACAATGAGCCTTTGGGGGGCCTTTTGTTTTGTTTTTTGCTGCATTAGGGGGTTAACCTAGGGTCTTCCCAGTGACCTATATTCCCAATCCTTTTTAAATTTTTTTTTTTCTTTTTCCTTTTTAAATTTTTATGTTTTGAGACAAGATGTTACTAAATTTCCTGGGCTGGACTAGGCTGCCTCAGCCTCTTAAGAGTGCTAAGATTACAGTGCATCACCACTCCCAGCTCTTAGAGGATAGTTGGGATCCCAACCCTACAAATGAGTACAGCACCAAAGGAGAGGCTGGAAATAAAAGACAAACTTAACTCTTACTTGTAGGAGTGGAGGCGGCCCTCCACGACTCAAACATTAACTAGTTCTCTAGGTCAGTATTTCCAACTGAAAAACTAACTTGTCATCTGAAAACCAACTGGACACGTTTCAACTTCGTTATGGTCTGAATGTCTGTGTCCCTCCCAAAATATAGTGTGTTGAAAGCCTAAGCCAAGGTGACGGGTTAGGAAGGGGAGCCTTGGGGAGGTGGCGCTCTCGTGAAGGGGTTTGTGCACTTCCAAGAGGTCTGTCGGCCTCTCCTCCCTGTCCACCACAGGAGGCTCCCATAAGAAGGCGCCACTGCGAGTCCGCGCACAGTCCTCACCACACGCTCCGTGTGCTTCAGGTGTCCCAGCCTCCAGAACTAGAAGAAGTAAGTGTATATTGCTTAAAGCTACTCAGTTTACACAGCAACCTTAGCAGATGAAATAGACATAATTGATTTCTCTTCAAGAAGACTCGGAATTTCCATGGTTGCTATTTGGTTACTAAATTAATTGATTTTACCTAGCCAAAGATGTGTCATATAGCTAAAGCACAATTTTTGGAATACTGAATTTTATTGTAGATTCTGATTTAACTTGGTGTTCTGTGTAAGTTCTATAATTGTACCATGAAAATTGCCATCAGTTTATTTTTATCACATTTGTTTTTGATCCTTTTTTCCTGTTTTTAGATTTTCAGACATGGGCTAAAGGAGAGTGTCTGAAAAACAAAATGTTTTTTAATTTTGTTAATTATGGAATTTAAGAAACCCGTCTTAACTGGGATTGGTGACACACGCCTGCAATCCTAGCTCTCGGGAGTCTGAGGCCTGTCTCAAAAGACAAAAACCATAGCTAACTAACTAACTAACTAAATGGCTTTCTCTAGCATTTAAATTCCACCTACAGTGTGGAAGTTATCCTTTGCTTTGTACCGCCATCTCCGTTATTATGATAGAAGCGACTATCAGCTATCTCTTTATATGTCCTCATGTGCGAAGAGATTGTACAGATTTTCTCTTGGGCCCCTGGAAGCATGGAAAAAGATGCATGAGTCCTGATACATAAATGACAAAACCTTAATTGATTCTTGAACTAATTCATAAGTGGGCGGTAAATTATTATGACATACAGATTAATCACAACACTGGCATTCGAACATAATGGTAGATAAAAAAGCAGACTATGCCTGGCAAGTGTGAGGTCCTGAGTTCAACTCCCAGTACCCGCATATTAAAAAAAAAAAAAAGCAGACTGGAGGCATAGCTCAGCGGTAGAGCACTTGCCTAGCATGTCTAAGGGCCTGGCTTGGATCTCCAGCACCTCCCACCCCTGCAGACAAGCAAAGAGAAGTTCCACATCTGAAAGCTTCCTCAGACAGGTAGTTTGGGGGTAGGAGTCTGTTAATATCTGACTGAAAGCCATAAACACACACACACACACACACACACGCACACTTATAAATGCATATTTTAAACATTAAACGAGAGCTTTACTGCAGAGATACTCGTGGTTGACACTTCTGTATGGTAAAACACCTTCACCCTACCTCTGGCCATGTCTATACCTACTTGTACACTTTTTCTTTATTTCCCCAGCTGGAGACCGGACCCAGGGCCTCACACTTGCTAGGCAAGTCCTCTACCACTGAGCCGTATCCCCAGCTCAAAATGAAACTTTTGGATCTCTTTACTCTTCTTCAATTTGTCTTACTGCTGACAGCATAATTGGAGCCTAATATCTTGGTGTTTTAAGTTAGATCTCTATTTAAATGATTTTTGATGTTTATTAATCATTTGGGAGATGGATTCACAATGGGGCAATTTTCTCCTTTAAATTGTGTGCTTGACTCTTGTCGGTGTGAATACATCTGTGTACACATCAAAGCAAAACTGCGAATAGAACATATCTTGGGAGATAAAATGCTGCAGATTTCTCACTATCAGAAATTGCCTTATTTCTCTCATATTTCATTAATGCACCTGAGTTCCTTGTGTGCCCTAAGCATAGATTATGTGATTTTTGAGGTGAAAATTGTCTTTTCTGAAAATTCATTATTAGACTATGTTTAAAACCATAGCAGAATAGTCATATTTTGCAAATATGTCAATTTTGCCATCCTTATCCTTTTCAATTCTAGAGAAACTATGAAAAGTAGGACAAGTTGATTTTAATTAATATTCTCATAACTCTCTCCAGAGTGCATTGTAATTTGCATTACTTTTAAAGTATTTCTGGAACCACAGGGGACATCATTCCCCAGTTTAACTTCATAGTTACAAGTAAGTACTATAAATATTAGTATGATATTGTGATTTAAGAATATTGTGATTTAAGAATATTGTTAAAGTTACTCAAAATTGCTTGGTTGGAAAACTAAGTATTGGGTCCTTTGTACTTGTTATGTTTTATGAATTTGCTAGCCATCTACAAATTTAAGACCACACGTGAGGTGACTTATTTTTGCATGGATGAAGGGGTACAACATATTTAGGGGGAGGTACAGCTACAAAGTTTGATGGGTTGCGGAGAGTGTTGAACTATCATTTAGTTACAATCTAGGTAGGGCAAAGCTACCACGCGACGCATACTTTGTGTTAAGAAAATTCCTGCCATCCAGAGCAAGGCACCCCTGGGGGTCAGAACTGCAGCAGCCCCAAATGTCCTGGAGCCCAGCCACCAGCCATCTTATTGTATCAGGACTCAGTTCAGTCTTTTCGAAGCAGTAATTTACTTAGACACTGTTCTGGCCGCCGGTCCCCTCCCATTGTGGCCCTTTGAGAAGAAAGCACAGCTCGTGTCACGGTCACAGCCAACAGTCCCATCCAGTGTCCTAGGTCATCTCTGGTTGGCCCCAAGTCCCCAGATCATGCCAGGTTGTCTTTCCAAAGGCCAGCGTCTCAGCCAACCAGGTCTGGACACAGAAATCCTAGACACTGAGAAAATTAGGGTGCCCAACTCACATTCAGTCCTCAGGAAAACAATGCTAACTTGTAAGGTGGAGTCCAACAGTTTCTGATTTCCTTTTAACGGGCGCTTTGATACTCATCTGTTTTCTCTCTTTTTTTCTTCTCCCTTTACTCCTCTTTCCTGTCCTCTTGTTTTTTGCTTCTTTCCTTTCTTCCTTTTGAGTCCTTAAAACCTTTTTGTCAGTGTCCTGCTGTGCTGATGGCCTCAACATCTGTTCAGGCTGTTGGACATTCAGCCCTGCCTCGCAGACGCGTCGGGAAGGTCGCCGGCATGCCGAGGCCCCTCGGCGCTGTCTCCACCATGAGCTCCAGTCGCGTGGTCTGTCCACGTTAAACCTGCTGTTTTACCCCAGGAGGATGAGCCGCCTTCCTTCCAAAGTGAAGAATTGAAAGGGATGTGTTCAAACCCTGATTGGAATCACCGACATGATGAACAGGTATTTTAATTTATTTTATTTTATTTATTTATTTATTTATTTATTTATTTATTTATTTATTTATTAAACTTCATATGGTTTATTTTAAATGATTGCTGGTTCCAGATAATTAAAACCACAAACTGTATGGCAGCAACTATAGTACATATACAGTTCTTTAAAAGATAAAGTTATCACATAACAGTGGAATATAATTTTTAAAACTACAAATGACACAGCATAAGGCTCTGTGGTTGAATAATCAGCAAATTAAAAACATCAGAGAAAAGTTTTGAGAAATAAAACATGTTGCCTGTTAGAAGAGCTTATTCTTTCCTGTGAACAGGTATTTTAGAGACAACTTAATGACTTAGTGAGTATAGACTGAGTTTTAGATGTTATTTAATTAAATTTCTTAGGAATTACATAGGAAATGTTCTTATCAATAGGAGGTATATATTGAAATATTTATAGGTTTAGTGTTATAGTGTCTTGATGTTTGTAACTTGCAAATTGTTTGGCAAAAATATTTGTGTTTGTACATGTATTATGCACATGTATACACACACAGAGACACACAGAGGGACCTTCTGGACTGGTGATGTAGCTCAGGGTCCTAGTTTTAATCCCCAGGATGAGAGAGAGAGAGAGTAGGAGGGAGAGATTTGAGAGACTTTCCGGAACCACAGAGAGCAACATTCCCCAATTTAATTACATAGTTACAAGTGGTCCAATAAATATTAAAATATTAGTGGAGATAAGATAAGGACGGACAGAGACAGAGAGATGAGAGTGCAAATGTGACAAAATGTGACAAAACATACACCAGTTTTTCAACTTTTCTGTGAGGGAACAAAACCACATAGTACCAAAACTAGAATACAAATTATCAAAAATAGTTGAAATTATCTAAAGCTATTTTTTCAGTCTTTAAGATATTTGTAAGACTAAAGTTTTGATTTATTAGATTTATTAAAGAAATTTACAAATGTTAAGATACTTTCAGTTGCTCATTTTAGCTAAATGGGTTTACAAACACCTAGAAATACGAATTCGACCAATCCGAGAAGTCATGGCCAAATGCCAGTTGCTTTCCAAGCAAACAGCTCTTTAAAAGCCAACTAACTGGTTTCTTCTGATACATTTTTTATACAATATTATCTTTCTAGCAGCTCAGAACCTGTTAAGTCAATAAAGCAATATTTCTTCTAATCCCCTAACCAATAAAATGTGTCCTCTCCCTTTATTCATCTAATTACCAAAGACTTAGTGATTGTCTATTCTGTGCCAGGGCTAGCATTAGGCTCTTAACATACACAAATAAAAATAAATGGGGCCTGTCATCAAAGAGTTCACAGTCGGTTAGATAGGCAGACGTTTGACACATGATTAGAGCACAGTGTTAAAAGCATTATGCTATTGGCACAAGCTCCTTTGGGAACATGGAGTAAGGAGCCCCATTGAGGCAGAAGGCAAAGAATCAGAGAAGAATGACTGAGTACTAAGTACTATGGTGACAACAACAACAATGATGGTTATCCACAGGCATGTCCTAAATCTAATAGCGAAGGAGGGCTTAGGTTGGCAGAACCCAATACAAGTGGCCAGGGAAAGAAGGGTGCAGCTTATAGCAACACAAATATTAGATAAAAGAGTTTCAGCAAGTTCTCTGCTGGGACATTTTCAGCACTGCGACCAGACTTCCATCCCTGTTGCCACCCCTGCGTTATCTCTACTTAAAAGAGGCCCCAATCGTTCAGAGATTCGTATCAGTTCATCCATATGAACACCTTTTGCTCTGATGACCACACGAGTTGCCATCACAGTGTTTTCAGTCTCTCTGGTGATATGGACTTGCTGGCCAGTGCCTGTCCAGCTGCAAGAATGGTTTATCTGAACTGCTTTGATAAGCAAGATGATTGGGAATTCTTTGCCCCTGCCCCCATTCTGAACAGCGGGCCTCTTAGGATTAAATGAGTACTGCACAGGGCCACAGGGGCGGTGGCGTAGCCCTGAAATGTTCTGGGGGGCTCCCCCAACCCAGTTTTCATTTCAGATTGTATCAGGTCCACATAGATTCCTATGGATAAAATTTATATGATATGATTTAGGCTGTTACCCTAAAAACATACCGGGCTTTCCAGCTAAGAAGTAAATTAGATAGGTGTTATCAAAAATTGTAAAAGGGTAAATAAAGGAGGCCCCGAGGTCCACAGCAGGCCCCTGAATAAGCAGCTGGTGTGCAGCAGAGCAGAGTCCAGGCTGAGGGCTCAGGCACCTCACACTTGCTCTGCCGAGCGTGTAACGCTGAGTGTGTAATGCCGCCTCCACAGCCCTACGCTTAGAGGGTCGTGAAGGAGGGGGAGAATTGCACAGGTGAACCACAGCGAAGACAGGAGGCAGGAGTGCACATGCAAGTCCTTATGGAATTAGAGAGCTTGGCAGATCCCCACAGGTCCAATTATTCAGAGCAATTGGAGTAGAAATGATGTGGGTGGAAAGTGCCATGAGAGAAAACTATACAGGCCCTGCTGGTGCCGGAACAACCCGGGCTCTCGTGTACCCTGCAAAGGGGATTGTGCTGTAATGGACTGCACCCCAGACAGCCACTGGAGGACTTGACACTGCAGAGGTCAGATCTGCTTTTTAGAAAGGTGACTCTGTACAAAGGCCCAGTCAGATTCTGACAAGAATGGAGGTGGCCCAAGCCGAGGGCCGTGCGGGGAATGGGATCCGTACTGTGGCCAGAGATGCACAGCAGGACAAAAAGGTGCCACCTTTTGCCTGAATTGTCCACAGGACTTTTTATTTCATCTTATTTTACTTTTTTTTTTTTTTTTTTGTGGGTACCGGGGGGTCGACCTCAGGACCTCGCGCGCCAGCAGGCGCCCGTGCCGCTGAGCGATATCACCGGCCCCTTTTTTGTATGTGGGTTCCGGGAGTCGAACTCAGGCCGTCGCGCTTGCCGGGCAGGTGCTTAAACCGCTGAGCCATCTCACCGGCCCATCTTATTTTACTTTTTTTTTTTTTTTTTTTTTTTTTTTTGTGGGTACCGGGGGTCGACCTCAGGACCTCGCGCGCCAGCAGGCGCCCGTGCCTCTGAGCGATATCACCGGCCCCTTTTTCGTATGTGGGTTCCGGGAGTCGAACTCGGGCCCTCGCACTTGCAAGGCAGGCGCTTACGCCGCTGAGCCATCTCACCGGCCCCATCTTATTTTACTTTTGAGGCAGGATCTTGCTATGCAGTTCAGGCTGGCCTTGAACTCACTGTGTAGCCCAGGCTGGCCTCGAACTCACAGTGATCCTCATGCCTCAGCCTCCTGAGTGCTGGGGTTACAAGCATGTGCCACCACACCTGGCTATGGGTCTTCTTTTGCATGATGAAATGTAACATCTTTTCATCATAATCATAAAAATCACCATGTCACGTGTTCTTTTAAAGACCATGGGGAAGGCACCACTTTAGCTGAGGGTGTTTGGGGAAGCCCCGATTTCCTCCGGTATCTCTAGCTGCATTTCTCCTCCGGCGGTGTTTCGGGCCAGCTGGAGACAGGAAATAAGTTTCAAGGAGAGCGGGTCCCAGCTAGGGCAGTGGCAGTAGGGATGGTCAAGTAGGGTTGGGTGTGTGATTCAACACAGTATAATAACTGGCTGGGCTCAGACTGAAAGTGGAAAGTGACTCAGATGTGACTCTTGGTTTTACATGAGCAGATGAGCGGACGATGGTGTCATTCTCCAGGATGTGGGAATATTTGGAGTGCATTTAGAAGAAAGATATAGAGTTTAAATTTGAGCCTGTTGTCTTTACATTTGAATCCCAAAGCTTTTCAACACCATTTGTTGAAAAGATTTTCCTTATTACTTTGTCAATTATCAGTTGACTATATTTTTGTGGATCTGTCTCTGGTTTTTCTGTTCTGTTACATCAGTGTTGAAGTCCACTGTTTTGCCATATTATCTTTTTTTTGAGACAGGGTCTCACTACATAGTCCAGGCTTGAACTCATGGTGAGCCTCCGGCCCCAGCCTCCCGGGTGCTGGGATGACAGGTGTGCGCCACCACACCTGGTTTTGGTACGTTGTCTTTATGAATGTAGCTGTGTAGTGAGTCTTGAAATAGGGTCTGTGATTCTTCCAACTTTGAAGAGCTTCACCTTCATTCTTTTTCATCAGAAGTGTTTTGCCCTTCCCTACGAATTTTTTAAATTATTATTATTATTATTGTACTGGGGATCAAATCCAGGGCCTTGTGCATGCTAGCCAAATATCCTACCACTGAGCTATACCCTCAGCACAATGTGAATTGTAGAATACACTTGTCAATAATTACAGAAAATCTTGCTGTGATTTTGATTGGGATTACATTGATTTGATAAATCAAACTGGGGAAATGGACATTAGTACTCATTATTGACTCATAAATAATATCGAGCATTCCACCCAAAGGCATGTTATAGCTCTCTGTTTATACAGTTTTGATTCTTAGTCTCATGGTTGTGTAGCTTTCTGTGTATAGATCTTGCATATATCTCATTATCTTTATCCCTCAGTGCTTCATTTCTGCTGGACTCACAGCACTGCAGGGCCTCTCGGGTTGGGTGGGTGGAGGCCCCTGGAGTACCGGTCTTTGGCCTGTGATGGGCCAGAGTATGGTGCAGAACGATTTGGTTTTAAAATCTCTTTTGTGTGTGTGTGTGTGTGTGTGTGTGTGTACTGGGGATTGAACTCAGGACCTCGTGCGCCAGCAGGCGCCCGTGCCGCTGAGTGATAACACCGGCCCTTTTTTCGTATGTGGGTACCGGGAGTCGAACTCAGGACCTCGCACTTGCCAGGCAGGCACTTATGCTGCTGAGCTGCCTCACCAGCCCTTAAAATCTTTTGAAGCTAGGGAATTGCCAATGTTACAAACTTACCACTGTGATTATTATCTTTGAATGCAACTAAATTTGGTCTCTGATTTATTTGATTTTATTGTACATTTTCCTAGAGTTAATCTCTTAAGTGTTGTGCACAGATTTGTGTATATTAGTAATTTGGGATCAATAATTCTGACATTAAAAACGGTAAAATAACACCCAAATTAGTCGATTTCTTTATGGAATGATCACAAACCTGCTAATAGATTAAATATTTGTAAGAGTGAATTCTAGTTTTTAATCATGGCAGAAATGCCTTCAGACTGCAGGTGTGGCCAGTCCGATGTGCTGCTTCTCTTTGCCCCGTGGGACGTGAGGCTTTCTGGGATTGCCAGCGCTTTCAAGGTTGTCAAAGTGGGGGTCACCCACAGCTGGGAGTACTGCCCCAGATGAAAAGTTATTTATACTTCGGGCTCTGTGTTATTACAATAAACGAATTAAAGGTCATGTTGGTTTTTTTTTTTTTTTTTTTTTTTTTGTCTTTTCGAGATGGGGTTTCACTATGCAGTTCAGGCTGACTTGAACTCACTTTGTACCTCAGGATGGCCTTGAACTCACAGCAATCCTCCTCAGCCCCCCATGTGCTGGTATTAAAGGCGTGCACCACTACACCTGGCCACCACTTTGGTTTCTAAATTCAAGATCCTGTAAAATTAATGAGACAGGCTGGTATATTTTTAACCTAAAATCTTTCCTAGAAACTTGAAGGGCTGGGTAAATACTCCATGACTAATGCAATTTGGGAGAAGGGAGAGATGAGTTAGAGTATTTACTTTCATTAATTCTATTTTGAGTCACTGTCATATTAATCTAGCAAGAAAGAGATTACTAACCACATTTTACAAAGGAGGAACTAATCCTCAGGGAGGTTGTGTTCTGTATTCAAGGGGCAGAGCTGGCGTTACTGCATCCTAACAGGCTTTCAAGCTGGGCGCAGTGCACAAGCCTGTGATCACAGCACTCGGAAGCTGAGATAGAAGCATGGGAAGTTCAAGTCCACCCTGGACAATTTAGGGGCTTTGTGAGACTCTGATCTAAGAAAAATAAAAGCTGGGGAAGTAGTTCAAATTCAGAACTGTCTGGGTCAGAGTCTAAGGTTTTCCCATTATATCACTTATATATTCAATTGTGTTGTGTAAAATGGAATTTACTGCCTGATGATACAGACTGCAGTTTCTTCTCCTCATGAGCAATAGCAATCCTGCTACTCCAGTCACTCCAGCGCCGCTCCAGTGCTGTGTCACAGGTCTGTCTGTGAGGCACCTGGCCAGGTCAGGGTGGAGTACTGTGGTTTTCACCTTATGAGCTTTTATTGGTCTGCACATTGGTGTAATTATCTCCAGATGCTTAGAGACACAAGCTCATCCCTTCTGGGTGAGATAAGCGTAAGGCGAAAATGAACTCTGTTCTATGAGCCCTTATCACTGGCAGAACTTATTTTATAGGATAAATAAAATGTGAGTATACGGAATATACTGAAGACAGCCAGGGCCAGCTGTGACTACCCCTGAAGAGCGTGAACAGTCTGTTTTCACACCTCGGGTGTCACCTGTACTTAGTCCCCATACTGTGTTGATTTTCTCTTTTTGCCATTTACTTGTGTTTTCCTCCTTAAAGTCTCTAACTTGGTCCATTTGCCCTGTGGTATTTTAGACTTCCTCTTGCAACCTCAGAAAGGCAATGTGCTTTTCTCCTTTGACCACTCACCTTTACATTTCTGTATTGCCACACGATGGACTTTCTGATCGTGAGAACTAAAGTAATGATACAAATGCAGCAGCCTCGTCTTCTAAGCAGCCCTCCACGCACACTTCCCACACCCTTGTTTGCCCTTCACTTCTTTTGCCTCATTCAGATTTGTAAGCTCAATGCATAGGCACTTTGTCTTTGTTTATGTACATATTGTGCCTAGCACTAGTCTTGGATTTAACAAATATTAAATAATCATGACTTCAGGATGATTATTAGTATTGGTATTTAAAAATCACAGCTGGCCAAGAACACTGCTGCTTTTGCTCTTGCTCGGATGACCTTGTCTGATTTGGACACGCCCCTGAGATAGTTGTATTCTAGCATGCTTGCATTTACCCTTGAATTCCACCTGGAGACCAGAGCTGGCAATAATTGCAGCTGATCTTCTTTGGAGCACTTGCAAATTCTTGCCCTGCATACCAGTTCGCTGTGGATGTAATTTCAGTTGTGTATAATCACCTTCACATAATTGGAGAAACCCAGATATGATCTTATACAATGCTCCATTATGATAGAATCTTCTCACTGGGTTGTTGCCTGTTTGAAATGGACCCCTCCCAACTGCAAGTGATCCAGTGGGCTTTAAAAGTCTATGCATTACAAGCCTAGAATCCCAGCACCCTGGGAGGCTGAGGCAAGAGGGTGGCAAATTCCAGCCCAGCCTGGGGCAACATAGTGACTTAGTGCAACCCTGTCCTGAAAAACAAAGCAATCAATCAAACCAAAAGAACAAAAAAGGTAAGGGCCTGGGGCTGTAGCTCACTGCAAAGGCCTTGGTTTCAATCTCAAGTACTAAAAAAAAAAAACAAAAACAAAAACAAAACTATGGATTGACTACTCTTACTGATCGCGTGATGGTATTTATATTAGATTTTAATAGAGATCCTTAATTTTACTTATTTTCAAGCTTAAAAAGACACCGGATTTTATACTTAAGCTTCTCTGCAGGTTCCCTTAAGACTGGCAGGCTGATTTTGGATCACAGTTCCAAGGACAATTTATAAAAATAAATGCAAACACTTAGGCAACAATAGAAGGAATTGCCGGTAGACAAAAGTTCAACAATGCATTCATTTCCTTTCAGAAGTGTCAGCCCCAGCTTTCTTACAAGAAGGAAAATAAAGCAGGTTGTTCCCTCCCACTGCCCTGAGATTTCAAACTGATGGAGTAAAGCTGCTACGCCCCTGTGAGGGATACAGTAGTGTAACTGAAGAAAGCAGTTCTGTTAGTTTGTACATTAGTTGACTTACATATTTAATTTTATGTCCAGGGAAGAACCAAGGTAATAAGTTTGCTAAATCAGGGGAAGTGGGTTTCTTTTTCTAGAATCAGCTCCAAAATACCCACACACCTACATGCCGTCTGTATTAGTATAGTTCTTACCCACATGGCATGGCCACTTCTTCACTCTGAATTGATTCTGATGCCTGTAAAATCAAACCTGAGATTCTAAGTTGTGCTTCTGATACACCTTATCTAGCTGGCTTCAGAGCCCTAGCCTGTGGGCTCACTGTGTCCTCCCTGGGCGTCTGTAACTGTACTCCCCTACTCCCCGTTAGGGACTCTCTGGAATGCTGTTTGCAGGTAAAAAACGCTCTTCCCAGCCAAGCATGCTCCTTGATGGCCAGCATTGGCACTGCACCTCCTGAGATTCTTACTGATTTGACTCCAAGCGTCAAAGAAACCGAAAAATGAGGTTTAAAAATGTTTCCAGGGGCGGGGACAGCATGTGAGGAATATCTGTAGTAGAACTAAACCCCTCAGCTGGAAACCTTGCCTCGAGGGGTGAGATGGCCGGAGGAAGTGGGAACGAGAGGAAGCGCTGGTCTTCCGGGCATAGCTGGGCAGCTCCCAGGGTCCTCTCTCTTACCCTCGTCCTCCTCCTAGGAGGTGAGTAATGTAAACCAGTGCCCGGGAGGAGCCCTGTGAGTCTTATTCACCACTAGCATTCCAAGCAGAGACCATGTGGCACCACGCAAAGTAATTACCCACAGCCTGAACAGTAGGCTCTCTCTTTTTTTTTTTTTTTTTTTTGTTTAATAAAATGACCATATTTTCCATTGTCTTGTGTTGTGGCTAGACTCACTGCATTTTTTTTTTAAATAAAAATGACTCTGAACATAAAACCTACATGACATATTTAGGGATGTATTTGATTTTACAGTTAAAAAGATCTTGGCTTTTAAAGTTACAGGTAGAACTCCAAAAATGGGCATCTGAGATGAATACACATTTCTCAGATGAAGAAATACTAATGGCAAATAAATATACAAAAAAATGTGCAACATCACTAGTCATTCGAGAGATGCAAATTAAAACAACGCTGAGATACCATCTCACTCCAGAAAGAATGGCTACTATAAAAAAATCAACTAATAACAAATGCTGGAGGGGCTGTGGGGAAAAAGGAACCCTTCTTCACTGTTGGTGGGAGTGTCGACTGGTACAGCCACTGTGGAAGTCAGTGTGGAGATTCCTCAAAAAACTAGGGTTGGAGGTCCCATTTGACCCAGCTATTCCCCTTCTGGGCATCTTCCCAGAAGAATTAAAAACATCGTACCACAGTGATATATGTGCACCCATGTTTATAGCAGCACAATTTGTAATAGCCAGATCTTGGAAACAACCCAAATGCCCATCAACTGAGGAATGGATAAGAAAGATGTGGTATTTTTATACAATGGAATACTTTTCAGCCATAAAGAAGGATAAACTGGAGAGTTTTATAGGTAAATGGATGCAACTCGAGAAAATACTCATAAGTGAAATAAACCAGACGCACATGTGTAAGCATCGTATTGTCTCTCTAGTATGAGAAACTGAAAGAGTAAATAAGATCCAAAATGTACAATAGACATGGTGAATCAAAAAGAAACTGGTCAATAAGAAAGAGAGACTGGAATGGGGAAAAGAAAGAAGGGAAAGGGAAAAAAATTGTATATGTATATAAGATGGTTAAGATAGATACACTACCAGTTTTACTTAGTTCATTGAAGAGTAAGGTTTGAGCCAATAATGTTTGGACAATTGAATGCTAATGTCTGGTATCCTGAATAACTAACTTAAAGATAATAATACGTAATGCATTAACCATTGTTACCCTCATATTATGTTGTTTTGAAAATTTGTTCTTTTTTTTGATTTGTTTTGTTTTTTCTTCTCTTAAAAAAAAAAAATTACAGGTAGAATGGTATTAAGGCCAGAACTTGAAATGTATTGCTGGACCTAAAACTCAGTGGTCTGTCCCCTAATGATTTTCTAGATAACTGGATGAACAAAGAACAAAGCTCCTCACTTTTATCCTTGCCTTTCTGGGGCAGCGTAAGAGATGGCTTACTTTGATTATGGCTTGTGACACAGTTCAGCGTAGAGTAGCTGGCAGATCGTCAGATCTGTGTCTAATTCCGTCTTTCGTGTTGTGCATAGTGCACTACTGGTGCTCAAATGTTAATAAAACCTCAATGCGTGTCATGTATCAGGTGTCCTAGATTCCAAGCACTGATAGCACTGTTGACATATGTAGATAAGTAGATTATACATGGTAGGAAAATTAGGTTTAATTGAAGTTAAATGATACCTTAGAAGTTGACTGTGAGTTAATCGTTTTGTTGGTGGATAAGACATACTATCTATCACACCTCACCTGGGGTCAAGCGCAACCCACCGTCACAGTACAGCATCATAGTACAGCACTCTGAGTAAAGAAAAGAGTTATTTGCAACCAGAATTCATAGCACTCTGGCTGAGATCTGGCTCAGGGGAACTGCTGCGCAAGGTCCTTGCTTTGGAGGTCCTTCTCCTCACGATCTGTGGGGTGAGAAGTTTCATGGGTCTGAGTCTCGGAGGCTTGACCTCATTGCTCTCCCACTTCCAGGCTTTCATCCAAGGCTTCAACTTGGCCTGAGGAATCACAAAGGGGTGGCTCTTGTGGAGTGGGACTAGCTCACAAGTGCAGGCTGGGTTGTCCTCCTATGCATGACCCTTTCTGTGGGACCTGATGGGGGCCTGGCAGGAAGAAAAGGGGTACAAGATGCAGACCGGAAGCTAATACTCCCTGCAGCTGTACCCCCACCTCCCACAGTTAAACTAGCTCTTGGGATTTATGACAGGGTGTGTGAGTCCATTTTCTAGCTCCTTCCAGACCTTCCAAAGTTAGAGGCAGGTCTGGAACTAGGGCAAATCACGTGGCCCATTTTACTATCAGTTTCCTCATCTGTAAGTAGGATGATAATAACTGTTCCAGTAACCTCAGAGGGTGGGGATGATGCCAATGATCTTAAAAATAACCACCATCTGGTGAGTATGTACTGTGGTTCAAGCACTGTGCAAGAGACTGCACACATTGTATGTGATCCTCACAAATCTTCGAGTATGGAAATCTATTTTCTTTTTGTAGAACAGAAAATGGGCTCAAAGAGGTTAATCTCCTCTTCTAGCCTCCTCTCCCCAACCAGGGACATCAGTGAGACAACATATGTAACAATTTCAGGCAAACACAAAGTAACACAATAGTTACTAATGTATTTATCTCTTTAATACATATTTGTCAACTGCCTGTTATGTACTGAAGACATAACATTCAACAAAAGGGATGAAAATCATTGGCTTTAGAAGCCTACATTACAGTGGAGAGAGAGAAAAACCTAAAATATATGATGTTAGATGTCAGCAAATAAAGCCAGGAAGAGAATGAGTGTGTGTGGAGTTCCGGGGAAGATAATCCTGAATAAAGATGTGAAGGAGATGAGAAAAGACATGTACCTTTTGGACATTGTTGGGTATTGTTCTTTCTTTGGGCTGGTGGGTGTGGGTGTGCAGGGTAGGTGGAAGGAGAATCCCCAGTAGAAGGAACGAGGGATGGAAAGGACAGGAGACCAGAATTTGCCCACTGTTCCCGAAATGCCATGGAGTCTAACATGCCTGTGCACGAGTAGGGAACAGAGCAGTAAGAGATGGGGTTGGACAGATTAAACTAAAAGGGGGCAGGGGACCAAGTCCACAGTCATTTATCCCTCGTCAGGATTTGGCTTTCACACTGAGTGTCGTGGGGTGCTGAGCAGAATCACCCTGCCTGCTGTCCTTGAAGGAGGACTGTTGGAGGCAAGGAAAGAAAAAGAGGGACGGAGTGCAGCAAAAGCTGTGCTGATTTGGAGCAGGGTCATGTCAACGGAGCTGGTACACAAGGGTTGAGGGCAGGCATGATACTTGAAAGGCCAAGTTTGCAGGTCTCACTGACCCTTGTAGGGTATCAGAGAAGGAAAAAAAGTAAGACTCCCAGGTTTTTTTTTTTTTTTTAGCTGGCTGAGAGCTTCTCTGGTTTGGTGAAGGCTGTGAATGGAACACATTTGGGGCAGGAGAAAAGGAACCTGATTTATGCTTGTTCATTCTGAGATGTCTATAGACACCAGGTGGAGATGTCAGGTGTATTTTTTCACTTCATTGGGTTTGAATCCCGCTCCCTCCTTCTACAGATCGGCAATGGCACTAAATTCATTTCTTGCAAGGTGGTGGTCTATGTCAGAGAATTTGATGTTGGTGCTCTACTAAGAGCCGAAGAAATATTAGGGCTAGGCGTTGTGGCACGTGCTGTAATTCCAGCACTCTAGAAGGCTGAGGTAGGAAGACCACAAACCACAAATTTGAGTCCAGCCTAGGCAACTTAGTGACCTGGCGAGATCATCTCAAAAAAAAAAAAAAAAAAAAAAAAAAAAAAAAAAAGGAGGGGCAGTTTCTTCCACGGTCATACTAAACGGGATCTATACGTAAAATTCCCAACTTAGGTTGTTTCTCAAGGTTGGGCAACAGGCCACTCTCTAAGCAACCACGCAAATCTGTTACTGTCACCCAGGTGACTTAAGGACCCCCGAACATGAGCTGACAACCTATTCCCAGGGGTTAAACAAACTAGATGTTGAAAAAGCACGTTTGACATTTTTTAAAAAGCTCAGCGTAGTCAGTCATAAATAAAACTAGCCTCTCAGCCTCCATGCAGACACCAAAACAGACTAGTGCACGAGTGGAGCAAGAAAAGCAAAACCCGGGGGCCGACGCCGCAAGGGGCTGGCGGACCCCACTGATCCTGGCCCCAGAGCGCGGTGACAAAAAGGCCGGGGGGGGTCGGTTCCGCCGGCCCGGCCCCTCGCGGTGGCCCGGTCCCCACCAGACCGGGCGAGCCATGGCGTCCCCGGCTGGGCACCCGCCGTGACCCCGAGTGGGCCGATCGCCGAGAGGACGCGCGACGCCGTCCCTCAGAGCTCAGGGGCGCCGGGCGCCGCCCCAGCCGCCTCCTCCCTCCGGGCGCGACGACCCGGGGCCCAGGGCTCAGCTCGCCGGCGCGTGCGCAGGGAAGCGCGGGGGGGACGGAGCCCAGCGCAGACCCGCCCCGCCCCCTGAAGCGGCGGCCTCCCATTGGTCCGGCGGCCCGTCACTCGGCGCTCACCATGGTTGCAGCACAAAGCAACAAGCCCCGGAGGCCGCTTCCTCCCTGAGGAGCAGCTCGGGCGGCCGCCGCGGCGCAGGCGGAGGAAGAGGCGGAGGAAGAGGAGGGGAGTCGCCGCTTCCCACACACTCTCGGGCTCTTCGCTCGCTCGCGGCCTCGGACGCCCGCGGCCGCCGGAGCCCGCCCGCTCGGCCGCACGAGAGCGAAGTTCCGAGAGCCGGGCCGGAGGCGCGCGGGCAGGGCCGGGCCGGCGCCCATGGGCGGAGGCGCGGCGGCGGCGGCGCGGCCCGGGGGGATGCAGCAGCAGTCGGGGGGCGCGGCCGGGCCCAGCAGCCGGCGACCAGGCGAGACGGCGGCCCCTGGCGCGCGCGCGCTCCGCAGCGCCCGGCCCTGAGCGGCGCCCGGCGGCCGCGAGCGCCGAGCCGGAGGCGGGGCGACCAGCGCGGCCACCCGCCCCGCCCCGCGGCCCGCCCCGCAGTCCCGCGGCCCGGCCGCCTCTGGCCCCAGCGAGCCGCGGCGCGCGCAGGCGGGCGGAGAGGACCGGCGGCCGGCGGCGGCGCGGCCCGCGGGCCATGGCGTCCTACGTGGATAACAGCTTCCGCCAGGCGGTGATGAAGAACCCGGCCGAGCGCACCCCGCAGGTGAGGCCCGCCCGCACCCCGCTTCTCCCGCCGGGGCCCGTATCGCCCCACCCGGGCAGCCCTGCGCTCCGCCCGCTGCTCTTGCCCGGCCTCGCCGCTCCCTGGTGCGGACCTCCGTGTGGCCGCGCTCGGGCCGGGGTCTCGGGGTGCGGTGTGCACCCCGACTGCCCCCGTGCCTCCCCCTGCGCGTGGCTCTCCTGCCTAGGGCTCGGGTGTTGGGTGAGGTAGGGAGGAAACTTGTGTGGCTCTGTGCAACACAAATCCGTGTTGACCTTCCGAAGCGAGACATTTAGGTGTTTGTGTGTTTATTTACTGTTTACGCTTTTGAGAACGGGATGCTGCTTTCCGTCAAAGGGGGCAAAAAGTTGAGTAGCGAGGCCAGTGCTTTTAGTTTGAGCTGCAGACCTAACTGCAGAGTAGGCGTGTTGAAAAACATCCCCAGGAAGGGCATCCTGCGGATTCCTTCGCTGTTGCACAACCTTGTCAGAATTAGATAAGTTTGTTAACCTTTATACATTTGTTTATCCTCAGGTTTCTCGTTCTCGGACTTGAAGTGGAGGGATTGCTGACAGGGGTGGATTTAGGCTAAAACGGGGACACTTTCTGAAAAAAAAGTGGTGGTTTGATTTTCTTTGCTTTCAGTTGCTGACTGGAAAATGACGCGTATTCCTATGCTTTGGGATGGTGCACAGGGGATCCAGCTGGCCACCCTGCTGTAGATAAGTCCTGACCCTTGTGACCACCAGACATGTTAGGGGTTAGTCCGTGCAAGAGGTGCTTCTTTCTTTTGCTTAGATGTTCGGTGCTGTGTTCGAATCCAAATGCTCATTCATTCTCTGATGAGCTTGTTTAATATGGGGAGAAAGGAATGAAATAGAATCGTTCACTGGCCGCCTTTGCACAGATCCCAAGAATGGCACCTGGTACTCTTTTTGAGTTTTCATTTTGCCCGATAGACCTGTCACATCTGCAGAATCATGGATGGTTTGTACATATTTACCAAACCTATGGAAGACGGGCTGAGCATTTGCAAGAACACTTATTTTGGGGTCTTTAGACGGTTCCTGTTCCGAAAGGCTGCTTCTGTCTTTTTAATCCCTAACAAGGATTGTCTTGCTTTGATCTTGCCCCTGCCTTGGTGTGCACTGTCTCCCAGGGCCTTCTTCCAGCGTTTGTTTTAGGGTGTTCACTTGCAGCAGTCCGCCGCCCAGGAAAGTGCGCATTCCTGGCCCCAGGACGAAGGAAAAGCAAGTTTCTCGAACAGTGTTTGAAGTGCTGGGGAAATCACATGTGCCGAGGATATTAGAACCTGCTTTCAGGCTCCTCCGAACATGACGTCAGAGGCTGGAGTGGAAATTAGAAGGTTGGGGGTGTGGTGCTTTGGCTGATTAGAGGAATAACAATGACTGAAACTATCAGGTGGGGGCGTGGATCACCCAGCAAGACTGCGCGAGACAAAACCTCCAGTGTGAAAGCCTGAGGATTGTGCTGAATAAAGGAACTGTTACACTTTCCCGTTCCCTTGCTAGCTGTGGAGAACAGAGGCTAGAGGAAGTGGGCCAGTCGCTACCCGCCTTGAAAGGTCCATTGACTGCGGAGAAGCGCCCCCCCACCCGACGTTCAGAGAAAGCAAACCCACAAGCCACCGAACCTCTCGCATGTGAAGTTTCAGCCCTATTAACTTTGAAGCTCATTTGGTTTTTTACTAATGCAAACCTCCACGTTTATTTATTGCTCTAAAGAGAAAGTAATTTTGAAATGTAAACGTTTTCCATCTTGTCAGAAATCATTCATCGTCTAGAAGTTTGAAACTTAAGGTAAAAAAGTGCTGAGCTTTATGAATGCAGCGCTGGAAGTTTTTATGTAAAGAATGTCTATTCTCAGGTTGTGCTCGAGAGTTAGAACTTAGTAAAATAATTAAAGCAGCCTTGTTAGATAAGGTTGATGTCGTGGACAGAGGAACACGAGTTAGGAGAGTTTTGCTGTGGAGCCTTTTCTGTTTCTGAGCACAGACTTGATAAAGAAGTTTGTGATTCTTATTACAGGCAAAAGGAAGGCGCTTGAAAAATAATACAGTACAGAAATTTTTGGTTAAATTCTATTTGTTTTCTTTTTTTTTTTTTTAAACAGGCCAGCCTACTTCCTCTTCCGAACTGTATTTAGGTCAATTAATTGCCTGGAAGCAATCTTGATGTCACTGGTGTAACCTAAGAAGTTGGCTAGAAGAGACTCAGATGGGGAGAGTTTCAGGGACTTGGATACGTTAAGAGCTTTTCATGTCTACCTGTGAAGTGGGACATATGCTATTCAGATTCCAGAAACCGTGCTGTTTGGCTTGATACTCTTAAGAGGTGGAGAGAAGTCATCGTTAATCCAGTGTTTGTCAAATACCGTGTTTCTGTGAACCTGACTGAGTTCTAGGCAGTGGGGCACTGTTTTCTAAAATAACATACATCTATCTCGGAAATAATGAGCAAGAAACATTCTTCTGATACAGTATCTTTAAATGCACTTCTGTTGAAAAACAGGATTTTATTGCTTTATTCAACTATTTGGGTTTGTGTCTTTAATCACTTAAATAAGAATTATGGTCATCAAAGCAATTTAATGAAGTAAAAGATGTAAATAAATTACAAACAGCTTTATCCCCTAAGGCTTTATACAATAAAATGATTTTTCTAAACTGTTTTATTACCTTGTGGAGTTCAGGCTTTTTGAAATTGCTTGTCAAGTGTTTTAAATGCTTAATGTTTTTAGTTTTTCAGGTGGAACATTTATTGCAAAATTTATTGCAAAATTGTTTAAAGATCTAGTTAATGAGTTTTTGGCTAGTTGTAAGAGTTACTTTTAAAAATGGAATGTGTAAAGTAGCTCTCACCCCATCTCCTCCTGGTCAATATTCTTACTTTGTTTCACTATTAAAGTTTCTTGGGCCCTTAACCTTTTGGTTGAGGTGCAGCTCATGAATTTGTCAGCCGAGAGTTTCTATCAGAGTAGAGGACTTAATTCTTTGCAAAGTCACTCAATACACTTCGTCTGGAATTGTAATGAGGGGGCTGGAAAATAAAAACAACCTTTTGTCCAGAGAACTTTAAATTGAGAATTTTCACAAAAGAGCACTTCTGACAAATATTTAACTTCCAAATTTAGGGGAAGAATTGTGTGTATTACAGTCAGATTTTCCACTTGAGTTTTCTTTTTACCATTGTTTATGAGTAGTCTCATTTTTTTCTTTTGACAGCTTATATTTTTATTTTATTTTAGCTCGATTTTTGGCTCTAGTAATATTTGTTTCTTAAGTGTTTTTTTTTCCATAAAACACACTGACATCCATTTGAGAAGTGTGTCTCCCTGAGAAATGATTGACCCCAAGCATTTAAATTCCATAACAATGATATGTGAATTTATTGGTTAAAATACACATTTATAACTGAAACATTTCAATCTGTGTCAGCATGTGACTGAACAAGTGAGGACTTAAATTTATGACAAAAATTGACATTCTTTTGCATTATCCGTGGATGCTTCAAAGCCCTCAGATAGCCGCTTCAACATTAGTAATTAACAGTACCACAATCAGTTTTATGTATCTTGGCTGAGAATCAGAATGGGTCCATTTGCAGTGTCCTGTGCAGCTACTGGTAACACCAGCTCTTCCAGGCCGTAGGGTTCATAGAATAGTTAAGCAGGACTGCTTGGTTGGCAGCTTTCTGCTCCTCTCACCCCAGTAAAGGGACATAAAATAAAAACAAAGCCAGTGACAGTCTCCTTTCACGGTCATTTTATTAATGAATCTGCTGTTCAATAAGAAAGGTAGGATGCACTGACTATAAAGCTCAGTTCTTGAAAGCAAACTGTTGCTTTATAAGAAAACACATTCTCTTGCTCTTATTTATTTGTGGTACTGGGGATGGAACCCAGGGCTTCTTGCTGAGTTACACCTCCAGCCCTTTTCTACTTTTTGAGACAGGGTCTTGCTAAGTGCTATATTACCCAGGCTGGGCTCAAACTTGGGATTCTCCTGCCTCAGACTTTCAGAGTGTTACTGTGGACCTGTAAACAGTTTCATTTTGGGGGGTTTAAATGATCTCATAAGGTCTTCCCTTTGGTGAGGTTTGAAATTCAGGTCACATAAAGTAATAAAGGGATATACCTCAGATATAAATTGGTTATCTGAAATAAAGATACCCATTTATTTATTTATTTGCTTTTTTGAGACAGGATCTTGCTGTGTAGTTCAGGCTGGCCTTGAACTTGTGGTGATCCTCCTGCCTCAGCCTCCCAAGTGCTGGGATTACTGGCATGTGCCACCACACCTTGCAGAATAACCTTTTAGAAACACAGAGCGACTGCTTCTGCTTTACACATGAAAACTTTAAAAAAAGTTGTTGCTTATTTTGCAAATTTTATATCCAAGTAACTTTGGAAACTGGCGATAGTAGTTCTATGATATCTGCATTTTGTAGGATACTTTTTCTTTTCACCCCATTTTTAGTAACAATTTCCTCAACATTTCCTGAGGTGGTTTTATGGATTTAGTGAAAGTACATTAGCAAATTTAGTTTAGCGCCTAATGATAACTCTGGCTTTAGCACACTTTAATGAAATACCTATTATTTAGCCATCCTTGGGAATTTGCAAAGGAAGTATGTGTCCCTCAAGGAGCTCAGTGTCCTGTGAGCGGCTGTGCTGCATTGGTGGCAAAGCAGCTGTCACATGTGGACTTCTTAGACGAGTGTGTCTTGAGGCTTAGGGGAGTAGGGGTCAGAAAGGATATTCCAGACCCACCCACCGGTGTGCGAGTACCGGACCTGGCTGTAAGGAAACCCGTGTAGGCCCTTGTTCAGTGTGCTGGAGGCTGGGGATGAGACAGGGATGAGGAGCTCCACAGCAGTGTGGAAGGGGGTGTGGAGGAGAGTGGGGGTGACCAAGAATTCTGCTAAAGACTGATGTCATGCTCCATGCTTTTGCATGGTTGGAAGCCTGAATGACACAGTGGAGACATGAGGAATCTTGCAGGCGTAGGGTCTGCCTTCATGGGCTAGCTAAGTATGTCTGTGGGTAATAGCTATTTATTTTTTTTTGGTACTGGAAATTGAACTCAGGACCTTGTGCTTACCAGGCAGGTGCTGTGCCACTGAGCTATATCTCAGGCTCCAGCAGCTATGTATTGTATGAAACTATGCTTGAGTTATATGCAAACCACCTCAGGAAACTATGCTGGGACAGTCTAATTATGGCCCGTAAAATGATGAACATTTCCTACTTCACAGGAAAAGAATACAAGTTGTCGAATATCATTTTCTTGATTTTTAAGGTTTTTTTTACTTACGCTTTTTTCCTTAAATGATTGATGTGTTCTATTACGTGTGCATTTGGAAATCTAATATGAAATACAGGTCTTCCCGACTTACAGTGAGTTACATTTTGACTACACTTGACCTGAAGGACATCTGTAGCTTAGCGGCACACTGTGTTGTGCGTTATCTCGTGTTTACCTTGGTGACGGTGGCCAGCCACCGGGAGCGATGGGTCACTTACAGGTCTGGAGAGAGCACTGTCGCATGCTGCACATTGTAGCCCATGAAAATTTGAATCTGGCGCCTAAAATTTGAATCACTGGCACCATCATAAAGTAAAAAAAGCATAAATGAGACCACTGTGAGGAGGGGGCTATTTCATCTGCTTCCTCTGGAAATTATGCTAAATCTAATAGCATTTCTTGGAAATCTGTAATGTTTGGAAGCACTGAAGAACTTCTGAATCTAAGTGGGCAGTGATGAATTTATTCACAAAAAGTCACATTTACTTGAGGTGGCACGATGTAGTGACTGTAGTCAGTCTTTGAGAATGGCTCTTTACTCCCTGCTTTAGTCACCTTTCTGTCACTGTGACAAATACAGTGATAGGTTTATTACCTAAGGTAATAAACAAATACAGTAATAGGTTTATTACCTAAGGTAATAAACTTGCAGAGAGAAAAGGTTAATTTTGGCTCATGGTTTTGAAGTTTCTGTTGCCTGATCAGGCAGACCCATGGCTCTGCAGCCTCTGGTCAGTGTGCCAGTGGCAGCGCTGGGAGCAAAACTGCTCACCTCAGGGCAGAAAGAGCCAGAGTCTCACTGTCCCCTTGGGTGCCTCCCTTTCACCCCCAGCCTGTGAGGCCCCGCTTCATGGGAGTTCAGCCTCCTCCAGCTGCAGCACTCCTCCAGCTGCATCAAGGCGTTGACATCCAAGGGCCTCCAGCACCCAGGCTACAGCAGGTTCCTACCTCACTTTCTTGGTTTAAATTGATTAATGTTGGTAAATTAGGAGCAGCAGCAATTTATAGTACATACAATGTTTCTTGGCTTTTATAGAGCTAGAATACACACACACATACACACACAAAGTTCAGTGGTTATAATGTTACCTCTTGTAGGGAGAAAAGCTGATCACCGCAGTATTTAAACTTGAGTTTTTATCTTTTAAAAAAAGATACGCACTTTTAAAAAAACCCACATTTGGTCTCACATGCTAATTCACCATCACTTACTAACTGCATGAACTGTGTATTTCTTACCACATTCAGATGTTTCTTGTTCTCCTCCAGGTTGTGAAAGGATTTAGTTTGGTGCGATGTTGGTGGAGTTAGGTTTCATGGAGCAGAAAGCGTAGCCCGTAGCATTTCACATCGTCTTGGCTCAACCATTTCTGTGGTTTTTTTTTTTTTTGTGGGTACCGGGGGTTGACCTCAGGACCTCGCGCACCATGAGGCGCCCGTGCCGCTGAGCGATATCACCGGCCCTTTTTCGTATGTGTGTTGCGGGAGTCGAACTCGGGCCCTTGCGCTTGCCAGGCAGGCGCATACACCACTGAGCCATCTCACCGGCCCACCATTTCTGTGTTTCACACGCACTGTAACTAAGAAGTGTGTTGGGGTAGTGAGTCAGTGACTTGCAAGGTTTTGTTTTGTCTTTGGACAAAACCCCGTAGTTTTTCAAATTGGGGAGCTTTAGAGTTTCTTGAGTATTTAATATCAGCTAAATGAATTGAAGTAAATACTCACGTTTTGCTCCTTTTGGTGGTTTAGCTGAAAAGTCAGCACTCCCCCATTACCTGTCGTTTGCACCTTTCACTTTCTCCTCTGCCCCACAGCATGTGTTCTGACTCAGCGTGCAAGCTAATAAGGGACCCTGAGTGAGAATTACCGTGAAGTGCTCACTGAGACCTGGGAGTTGCTTTCTTGGAAGCTAATGATCAGTGTGCCTGTGAGGATTAGAGTATTACGGTTGTTATCTGAGTTTTCCTGAAATTTGTTCTAGAACAAATTATTTTCTGTTATTGTCTATAAATGGAACTTGTTACGCTGAGATACAGTACTTGTAGATTCACCTGAGTTGTGAGAAGCCATTCAGAGTCCCGTACCTTTACGCAGGTTCTTGCCTTAGCGACGTCCCTCCTAGTGCAGCGCAGTGGCACACCTTTGCTGTTGGCGTTGATGCGGTGAGGCGAGGGTGTTCCATCAGTGCAGAGCCCTGCGTTGCCCTTGTAGCTCAGCCACTCTCCCTGCCCTGCCCCCACCAGCCTGTGCTCTGATTCCATAAGTTTGTCATTTCAGAAATGTTACATAGATGGGATTATACAGCATATGACCTTTTGGGATTGGCTCTTTTCGCTCAGCATAATTAATGCTCATTACCTCTTGGCTAAAAGAAATTTTTGCTGTTGTCATTAAATGGTTTGGCTTGGTATTCTTTAAATACCAATGTCAGGGATTGTGGTGGTGGGCAAGTTGAGATGGATTTAAATAGTGACAATGAGAGAATTCTGAAATGTGTATAAAACATAGACCAAAGATCAAAAGGTCTTGCGTGAGCAAGAATTGTGATAAATATGAACCCTTGGGATGTATATATACATATATTTTTTTTTCTTGTAAATTTTTTCTTAGTGGTAGTAAAAATAATAAAGCTAATTTTAGCTATCATGATCTCTCACTTGAAAAAATTATTTGATCTTATCCAGTTGAAGTTTTTTTTTTTTTTTTTTGAATACAACTCAGAAGAAGTCTAATGGGTGCACACAGTGCCCCAGTCTACAGGGGTTGTGTTCCAAGATCCTCGTGGGTGCCTAAACTTGCGGATACCACTGAACCTCTGTGTGCTGCATTTTTCCTATACATGTACACATACCTGTGCTGAAGTTTAACTTAGGACCATTAAGAGGTTAACAGTGATAACTGGTAGAACAGTTATAGAATCACCAGCATCACTGCTCTTGTACTTTGCGGCCATTATTAAGTAAAATAAAGGTTTTTTTTTTTTTCCTTCTGTTTTTGTGGTATTGGGAATTGAACCCAGGGTCTTCTCACTGAGCTACATTCCCAGCCCTTTTTAAATTTTGAGACAGGGCCTCATTAAGTTGCCCAGATGGGACCCCAACTTGCCATCCTCCTGCCTCAGCCTCCCTAAGTGCTGTGATTATAGGCATGCTTCACCAACCCTGCCTAAAAAAGTATTTCTTGGATACAAGCACTGGGATGCTGCAGCAGTGGATCTGACAACTGAAAAGGCTACTACGTGATGAACAGGCAAGTTACAGTGTGGATATGCTGGACAAAGAGTGATTCACACGGTCAGTTGGCGATGAGAGTTCACATCGCCAGTGATAAGACACGTTAACATCATGTGTCTTCTGAGAGGGTGCGCTGCAAAGGAAACAGCTCTTTCTTTCCTTGTGGAGCTGTGGATCCAGTCCAGAGCATCGTGCAAGCTAGATAAGCACTTCACCACGGAGCTGTACTTCCACTCTTGTGTTACTGCTTTAAAAATATATACATATGTAAGTGGACAGAACATCAGAAAGACTCAAACTTTTTTTTTTTTTTTTTTTTTTTAATGTGGGTACTGGGAGTCGACCTCAGGACCTCGCACTTGCCAGGCAGGTGCTTGTGCAGCTGAGTGATATCACCAGCCCTTTTTTCCCTGTATGTGGGTTCTTGGAGTTGAACTCAGGACCTCGCACTTGCCGGGCAGGTGCTTACGCCGCTGAGCTATCTCACTGGCCCGAAAGACTCAAACTTGATGCAGAGTGAGTACCCGTTATTCCCCGAAGTATTGAGGGTGTGAAAGATGGAGAAATGCTGAGGGGCTGACACAGATTGGAGACGACAGAGGAAGTGTGGCAGCCAGATGCAGTGAGAGATTATGGACCAGAAAGAAAAACTATTAAAACTGTAAGTGAAATTTGACAATTGAGATAATTTTATTTTGCTTAAACGTCAGACTATGGGAATCGGGTGACATGGGGTCTTTGAACTAATTTTAATCATTTTTTAAAGACAGAACTTATTTTAACATTAAAAGTGAAAAAGGAAAGATACTTTTCTCTTTTTTTCCCCTCTGGAGTACTGGGGATCAAATCCAGGGCTTTTGCACTGAGCTGTTTTTCTAGCCCTTTTTTATTTTTTATTTTGAGACAGGGTCTTGCTAAGTCTTTAAGTTGCCCAGGTTAGGTTTGAACTTGTAATCCTCCTGCTTCAGTCTCACAGAGGGCTGGGAATACAGGTGTGTTCCACCATGCTTAGCTGGACGCATACCTTTGGAGCTATTTTGAGCTCCTGGAAAGGGGCTACTAAATATATATATATATATATACATATGTATATGTGTGTGTGTGTGTATGTGTGTATATATATATATATATATATATATTTTTTTTTTTTTTTTTTTTGTACCAGGGATCAAACTCAGGACCTTGTGCTTGCCAGGCAGGTGCTGTGCTATTGAGCTATATCCCGGGCACTGATGTTTTAATCTTTTTTTTTTTTTTTTTTTTTTTTTTTTTTTGTGGGTACCGGGGGGACGACCTCAGGACCTCGCGCACCAACAGGCACCCGTGCCGCTGAGCGATATCACCGGCCCCTTTTTCGTATGTGGGTTCCGGGAGTCGAACTCGGGCCTTCGCGCTTGCAAGGCAGGCGCTTAAGCCGCTGAGCCGTCTCACCGGCCTGATGTTTTAATCTTAATGAAGACCCCAGTACATCTTAGCTAAATAATTTTGTTTGTATGCATTGGACAATTAGTGAAATGGTTGAGGCAGTATATTGGTTGAAGAAAATTTAAAACGAATATATACACATAAGGTTAGCTTTGTTTTTCATTTTTTTTTGTAAAAAAGATGGATAAAAATTTTACCAGTGGTAGATACATTACCAAATTCATAACGATGTGAAGATTACATACATTAGTGTGTGTTACAGCATTTAGGCTTTAGGCTTAATACTTGGGCTTGGGATACACAGACTTCTTTTAGACACAGACAGTGTACCTAGAGACCTAAAAATTCTTTAAGCCCAAATGTGAACTTCCCAGCCTCCTCATCGTCTGAGACTTAAGTTGGAATGGTGGGAATTGCTCTGTTCTGTTTTGTCTGGTGTGGTTTAAATCTGCATCGCAGTGACAGAAAACTCGGCGGGAGGCGGTGTGGTAAAGCCATTTCTCTTTAGAAGACCTGGTTCCCACTTTATGTATTCTGTGTGGAGATGAGGTGGTATTTTTGGCTTTGATAGTGTTCAAAGAATAGTCACTCTGAGTGTGTATGCTGTGTTTCCTTAGTATAACTAAGCAGCTATCATCCTGGGCTTTGGAGTCACCATGTTCTGTGGAGTTGGGTGGGGTACTGAGCCTTAATGGGCCCTAGTTTTGGATGTCTTAGACTGTAAACATTGTGTACCGCATTGGCCACAGACCTTGGTTTGTCACTCATTCACTTTGCCAGTAAATGTCAGAATACATGTATGCTTGATATTCTCTGTTCTCATCATGAAAGAATGTGTGCCGTTATAATAATAGGAAGGGGATAATCTTGGAGTAAGTAAGGTTAGCTTTGTTTTAAATACTCTGTAAAAATGTTCATAACAGTTTTACACTGGTAGATATGGTAACGTTACACCAACTCATACAGTTGCGAAGGTTACACGGATTAGTGTGTGGTGCGCAGTGTTCTATAAGTACTTGATACTTACGCTCTGCTCCTGTTCGCTCATAGCTAACGCTTGATCATTAATGGACCTCAGGGTTAGTCACCAGAGTGACTCATCAGTTGAGGAGGTGGGTGTGACTGACAGCATTGACTGCAGTAGGGTTCATGCTCTGTGGGTCACCAGGCTCTGTACAGGGCTCGCCTGCGGGCTCGCCTGCAGGTAGGCAGTGCGGGCTTGGGTTGCTGCAGACGTCACGCTTCTGCTTAGCGAGCGATTGCACTCTTCAGAGTCGCAGCACTGATGTTGTGCCACCAAGCAGGGAAGAAGGGGGAGTTTGAAAATCCTTTTCTTACTAAGAGGTTTTTAAAAAATACTTCTCAATTTTTTTTTTTTTTTGTGGGTACCGGGGGGTCGACCTCAGGACCTCGCGTGCCAGTAGGCGCCCGTGCCACTGAGCGATATCACCGGCCCCTTTTTCGTATGTGGGATCCGGGAGTCGAACTCGGGCCCTCGCGCTTGCCGGGCAGGCACTTAAGCCGCTGAGCCATCTCACCGGCCCAATACTTCTCAATTTTGAAAGCGCTCTTCTAGGTACTTGTGATTGGCCAAAGCTGTGTGCCGTGGCTACTCTTGGCTGCAGAGGAGGCTGGGAGTGTGTTTTGCTTTCAGCCTGGATAGTAGAGTACGGCAGGAAGAAAGGTTAAGATCGCATCTGTCCCTGTACTTCGCGTAGGAAGTAGGTGGTAGTAATAAGGTGATGCAGTGATTCTGGGAGCCTCTTTGAAAGCCTCATGGAATACAGCGCTGCAGTAACACAGCTACAGTCATGGGATCGTGGTTTCAACCTCGGGGTCCCCTTAGGTATACTGTTGGACTTCAGTCCTTTAAATAGGGATAAAAATGTTAGTAGGTAGTCTTAACGTATAAATGCTTATTTATAAGCATTGCAAGTAATCTGAATGATTCCTGTGGTAACTAAAATTTTATAAGCTTGAGATATTTTCTTAATCAGTTTCTTTTGTTTTAAATATATTTTATTTTTAAAATTCCAGCAGTTTTACTTCATTCTGATATTTCTGCTTATAGTAATATGAATACTTTGTCATTTTTGTAAGGTATTAAAATTTCAACTTAACATTCTTCCCAAAAGCTGTATCAATACTTCTAATAAATACATAATTTATATATAAAATGTATGTAAAAGAAAGCTATCTAAACAGAGCTTTCTGTACTTTGTTGAATTTGTATATTATAAAGTTTTATCTTAAAAAAATGGCTTCATTTTGAATGTTATGCAAGACTAGCTTTGCTACTAAACATTTAAGTATGCACTATGTCCTTGAAGCAATTGATGTTTAATTGTGGGATTTTTCTGGTAGCATTCAAAATTTATGGAATTAAATTGGTCTTAAATAGGTCTTGGGGCCGGTGAGATGGCTCAGCGGCTTAAGCGCCTGCCTTGCAAGCGCGAGGGCCCGAGTTCGACTCCCGGAACCCACATACGAAAAAGGGGCCGGTGATATCGCTCAGTGGCACGGGTGCCTGCTGGCGCGCGAGGTCCTGAGGTCGACCCCCGGTACCTACAAAAAAAAAAAAAAAAAAAAAAAGTCTTAATATTGTATTGTGACGTCAATTTGCTATCAAAAGCTAATAACTAGAAATGTCATTGTAGAGCAAGGGCTATTTGTCGTCTTTAAAATACTGTTTTCAAGCTGGTCCCGGTGGTGAGAGCTGTAATCCTAGCACCCTGGGAGGCAGAGGCAGGAGGACCACAGGTTTGAGCCCAGCCTGGGCAGTTTAGTGACTTAGCGAGACCCCCATCTCAAAATAAAAAGGACTGGAAATGTAGTTCAGGGCAAAGGCCCTGGGTTCAACTCTCATACTCTCCCCCACATCCTGTTTTCATAAGTTATTTGTTTTGTTGGGAGAGTAACATGTACTTGAATTTGGAGTCTGAGTGAGGAACTTGGTTTTGTGTAAAATGGATTAATTCGGAGTATGTCAGTTAGCCCCACTAGACTGAGAATTTATTGGGGTGGGACTGCTGTTCATCTCTACAGCTCAGTATTTGGCATCCTCATAGCACAGATTTGGAGCTAGTAAATGTTTAATGTCTTGATCTAGCTTTCCTGAGAGTTGATGGTTACAGTGAAGAAAGTAATTGTATACTTATATTAGTAGGAAATTGAATAAAAACTGAAAAGGAGCAGTAATTTTTGGTTCAATTTCTGTAATAAGTACTTTTATAGAAATAAGTGACTTTGTTCCACAAAGTTATTTTTATTTGATAGGCACTTGCCTCCCTGCAAGTTTAATCTTTTTTTTTTTAATTTTTAAATTTTTTTTATTTATTTTTTATTTTATTTTTTTTTTTTTTGAGGCGAAGAAAATCTTTATTGCCACAGAAAGCAAGTGCACTCACCCCCCTCACCAACAGCTTTGAGAGTCACATAAATGCAGACTTCACACAATAAACTACAACAGACTTGGGGAAATGGTCCCTTGGACTATATTGGCTGTAATACTGAGGTAACCAATTAACCTTGTTTAGTGAAAATACCTCTAACGCAATGAAAAACATCAACTAGTTACAGCATCGAATTCATATATACATTTCAAATAAAAATATATATTATTTGCTTTAATGTATAGCAAGTTTAATACATTAGTGTTTACAAAATAAAAACTGTATTCTACTGAAATTTTTCTTGTGCTTCCTCATCACTAAGCTTGAAAGATCAGGAAAGTATGATACTTAAGGAAACTTATTTATGACTTAAAGATGCAGTTTGTGGGTCCACGAAAGATGGACAAATAGTAGTTGGAAGTTTATTGCATCTTTAAAAACTGTTGCTTATTAAAACCTACAAACTTGAACTATAAGACACAATTAAAAAGAAAAAAGACCACAAAATTTCTCAAAATAGATTAGAATACAGAAAACGTTTCATGAAACTACTGAGATACTAACCAGTGCTATGGCTAATATTAAAAACTGAACATTCTATTTAAATCGTACTCATACTACACTTTACACACAGCGAAGGATACAACCACAGTAATCAACCTCAAGCTAGCAACAAAGGCACAAGGTTCACAAGAAGCTTCTTCAGTGGGCAAAATACTCTGGTACAATTAAAACATTCAGGAAGGGAGAAACGCCTTTTAATAGTATAAAAGTTGTTTACTGGTGTTTTTACTGTAAAGCTCTCCTATGTATCAAAATGAAAAAGCAAATATATATGTGACAGCGATCGGAGACCACAGTGCAACATTTAACATTTGATTGACGAGTTTCAGTGTAACAGATTCTGACTTAGTATTTACTACAGTTGGGATCTGAAGCAGAACTACAGACACACACATACTTAGGTCAGTACACCCTTCTTGGCGGTAACTGGGTTAGGCAGATCTGTAAGAAACAGGTAAACTGTCGAATACCTTTTCTTAAACCAGCAGGAAAAAGATGTATATTGGCAGATGTTGGATTTGTATTTTTTTTGTACTGCTATGGATTCGAAAGTGAAATTCTCATAATTATGTCAATACATTAACATTGAAATATACCCTCATATATATAGAAAAAATATATATGCACATAGTCCATTAATTGAACAGGGGAAATCTAAAACATACTGTTAAGTTGAATAAATTTTACCAAAAAACCGCATTAAAAAACCTGGGAGGTATACAAAAATGAAATCGTAAAATAAATACTGAGTTAACAGCTGCTAACTAAACTTCCATGGAACCACGTCTGCAAACGTGGACGCAGGGAACAAGCACACCGGTGATGTGCGAAGACACTCCTGTGAGAGCCGCTGTGTGTGGCTCCTGCACAGGAAGAAGAATTTCCGGATATAAAACACAGAATCTCTTATAGCTTTGTTAAGTCACCATCTTTGTCACATTTAAAGTTAACTTAGTATGTCTCAATCTATTTAGCACATTCTGAAATATCAATGTTTAAATCAAGGCTTTTAAACATTAGTCCATTTGTTTCAAGTTCTCAATCCAAGTAGTAACTTCCTCTCTTTGTTACATCTTAAGTAACTATTATATAATCCAATCTGGGTCAATTAGGTAAGATGTACTTTCTACTCATTTTTAACTTTCCTTCAACATTGTGTAAATGTGCACTGATTAAACCAGTGAAAATGACATTACTGAATAAATGCTACACATTTCCTATTAAACAAAATCAGTTTTATCAAATATTAAATACACAATATTTTCCTTAGCTTAAATTGAGTACTCGTTTTCTATTTTTCTAGTCATTGCAACCTTGCCAATAACTACGTCACTTAAACGTTCTTTTTTGACTGTGCAGATTCTAAACTCTGATGTATAATATTTACGCTAAATACACTTAAAGTAGACAACAAAATTTCAAGTAAAATAAACTGTATCGACATCTACTAGACCAACTAAACAGGTCTGGACATCTAGATTTTAATTCTATAAATTACACAAATACACTTTACATTCTTAAATAATGAATGCTTACAATATTAACTTGTAAGCCTTTCCACATAAAGCGACTTACACAGGAATGTGAATGGATCAGTATTTGTTACAGATTGCAGCACTCTTGATTTTCTCCTTTGTGGCTGCTGTTTTGTCTTCCTGGTTCCCACAGACTACTGAATAAGTCCTTATGCTTTGGCTATGAAATCTGTTTGAGTGGAATGAGGCAACATTGGTTATTAAGGCTTATTTCTATGATGGAGCATTATCCGTAAATCTGATGCCATTTCCAGAGAACAGTGTGAGAATCCCAGCTATCTTGAATCTTCAGGCTCTGTTTTGATGACTTTCTTTTCCAAGGTGAAAGCTGAGTGAGGGTAGTCTTTTAAAATCCCAAGGCTCTCTGACGAGTGGGACTTGGCCTCCCCAGAGTAAAGTCTACTCAGCTCCCCGTCTACCACAAAATGATGAGGTTGTCTGTTTGGTAAATTAGGCATTCGGAGATTCAAAGGTCTTTCTCCTGGGCCATCGGCGCTCTCAGCAGGCAGGCCGTTGGGGCTGTGCTCCTCGGAGCCCTGCCTGTACAGCCCCGCAGACAGCCTTCTCTCCACGTGCTGCAGTCTCTCATAGCCAGCTTGGGCGCACAGGAACTCCATCTGCTTTGCCATCACCTTTTCAGGCTGCTGTGAACTGAGAGCTGTGAGTTCTTCACTCTTTGCTCTTGCCTGTTGGAAGAGTGTTTGCACAGAATCCTGGAAGTCTGGAAACCCATCCTCCACTTTAATTCTCTTTGGGGATAATTCATCTCTTTCACCACATTTTGACTTGGTGGTTCTGTAAGTATATTTATAGGTGACTTCCCGAGAAATCTGCCTAGCCAGGGCAAAAAGTTCATCTCTTTGTGTCAGCAGGGCATTATCCTTCACACAGAGCTGAGCGGCTGCTTCATTAACAGTGAGCTCGTGAAGTGTGAGATGCTTTCCATCCTTTCTTTTCGAGTCAAATCTGCCATATATTGCACTGTATTTCCGAATTTCCTCCTCTTTGTGTGGGTCATCATTGCTCATCTCAAAGATGTGACCAATCATTTTAGCCAACTTCTTGTTGGTTTTTAGCAGCTCTTTCACTTCATTCAAGTCACTTTTCGGCAGGTTGGGGGCCATGTGCTCCACACACTCAGCCACAGAGAGCGTAGCAGCGGCACCAGGGCCTCGCTGCTCTCCTTTGGGTACGCAGGGGAGCCAAGATCTGCTGGGGAGAGACTGTGCTCGCTCTCTGTAGCGTGGTGGCCTTGCCAGAGTCGGGACTCCCCAACACTCTGCAGCGCTAAGCTCCCCACCACGTCTGACTTCCCCTGCCCCAAGCTCTGCACACAGGTGGTAGCAGCACATTTGGGGATTTTTAAATGAGGTTCCCGGGCATTGCTACTCCTTTCATAACTGCTGCAGGATATTCCCAGCCACGTAGGTGATCCCTCCGGTAATTTATAGATAGGTATGCTACTGACAGGAAGGGAAGTCAGTGGCTGATTGAAAAGGCCAGGGTTTGTAACCCAGTCTCTCAAAGCCTTCTGTAGCCTTCTAACATGAAGGGGCTTGCTAGCCATGCCCACCAGTGCCATGATTTCCAAAAATTCCTCTTCTCCAGCTTCACAGAGTTGCTGGACGTCATCACCACCTTGTTGGATAAAGGCATCAAAATAAGAAAACAGATTGGCTTTTTGCAATATTCTATACAGCTGCAACTCCCCCAGGGTCCTGGGTAAGGCCGCAGCCATCACTGCAGATGGAATTAACGCGGCCCGCGGCGGCAGCAGTGTCGGGGCGCGCTCCCCCGAGGACGGCTCGGCCCCGACTCCCCGGAGCCCGCCCCCGGCGCTCCCTCCTCAGGCGGCTGCCGTGGCCGGGACGCCCCCGCTCCCATCGAGTGGGGAGGGACGGCGGTGGGCGCACGCTCCCGGCTCCCCGGCTCGGGCCGCCGCGGCTACCCGCCCGTCCGCCCCGACGGCGCTGGCTCACTCGCTCGGCCGCGACGGCGGCGGCGGCGGCGACCAAAATTTTTTTTTTTTAAATTATTTATTTATTCATTTTTTCCTTTAATGTGGGTACCGGGAACTGAACTCAGGACCTCACGCTTGCCAGGTAGGCGCTTATGCCGCTGAGCTGTATCACCGGCCTGAGTTTAATCTTCTTTGTGCTAGTGTTTTGAAACTTTCACGCGGTATGTTCACTGGCATTTGACAGGGTGTGTGAATTCGTCCTCTGGGCTCCTGTGACTTGTCTTCATGTGCAGAGTTTCTCATTATTGAGATTTTGCTTCTCATGATGAGTGATTTTAATGACACACCTAAATTGTAAAATAAAATCCAATTTTTATATCTAGACCTAATTTGCGGATTGTATTGTTACTAGAGAGCTTAGCCTTGACCATTTTAATAGATATGACTGTTTTAAATTATGGAATTACTTAAATACAAATACATTAAATTAGGGGGTATTGTCAGAACTAGATTATGCTACAGTGAAATCTTGCTTTGCATATTGATTTACCTGTAAAACTTGAGAAAAAAGTAAGCTGTTATTAAAACTTATTCTAGGTAATTTTTTTTTTTTTGTGGGTACCGGGGGGTCGACCTCAGGACCTCGAGTGCCAGCAGGCGCCCGTGCCGCTGAGCGATATCACCGGCCCTTTTTTCGTATGTGGGTTCTGGGAGTCGAACTCGGGCCCTTGCGCTAGCCAGGCAGGCGCTTACGCCGCTGAGCCATCTCACCGGACCCCTAGGTAATTTTTTTTTATTTTACAAAATTTTAGTGAGAAGCAGCTTAAAGTAACATTCAACGTTCACTTCGTCTTCTGCTTTTAACCTCATTTATTTTTAATTTTGACATTTAACCACTCTTCCTCATGGGAGAAAACGTACGTAGAGTATACCCTATCCAAAAAAGTTGGAACCAGACATGTTTCGAATTTGAGATTTTTTTCGGATTTTGGAATATTTGCACATACATAATGAAATATGCTGGAGATGGACCCAGTTCTAAACATGGAATTCATTTTATGTTTCATACATACCTTATACACATAGCCAATAGGTAATTTTATATGGTATTTGTTGTAGTCAGGGTTTGCAAGGGAGAAGATTTAATACAGGACACATAATTTATAAGATTATTTTATAATATTCACCCAAAGAGTCAAATGCAGAAGAGTTCAGGAGAGCTGTCCACACACTAGAGACCCAAAGAATCCAGCTGAGGGCCTGGATCCCCCAGCAGTGTCCTGCACGAGTCCAGCTGAAGACCTAGAGCCTGTGGCAATGTCCTCCACAAGTCCACCTGGAGGCCTAGAGCCCATGGTAACAGTTCTCAGATGGGCCCTCCACACCCAGCACCATGCTGATTCAGTTCAGCTGGGTGTTACAAGTTGCTCACCAGTGGTCAATCCACCACAGTATTTTAAGTAATTTTGTGAATGAAACAGAAATTTCATTGTGTGGAACTCCAACAAAAGTTTTGCTTTTTTTTTTTGACATGATCTCACTTTGTAATCCAGGCTGGCCTCAAAATTGTCATCCTCCTGCCCCAGCCTCCTAGGTAGCTGGGATTACTGGTGTGTGCCACAATGCCCAGCTCAAAAAAAAAAAATTTTTTTTAATGTGCGTACCAGTAGTCGAACTCAGGACCTTGCGCTTGCCAGACAGGCGCTTATGCCGCTGAGCTATCTCACTGGCCCTTGTTTGCATTTTGAAGCATTCAGATTTGGATTTTCTGTTCAGAGACACTCACTTTGTGATGCAACTTCTGGCTGTCTGTGAGGCTGAAATCTGCAGAATGCTTCCCCGCCTGCCAGGGAACCCTGAGAAGACAGGATTGATGGGCCTCAGGACTGGTTCTTGGTGTGGAGCAGAGCCAATGGTCTGGCCAGTGGTTTTCATTTTGTCTCACAGACCTGTAGATGGTCCAGAGGTGGGGCTTGTGGGAAGGCCTGGAAAGCTGGGGTCCTAGCCATCCTGGTTTATTGTTAGTTGGAAAAAAGAGGTTTACCAATAAAATATTTTTCCATAAAAATATTCTGAAAACTTGTGATCTAGTGTGGACTTCTGAGTATAGGAAGTAAATACCAGTGGTCAGTAAGTGAATTTCTGTGTATCTCGGGGACAGAACTAGCAAACTGTTCAATCCTTTAGATCGGGGTGAGCAGACTGTGGCCGTGGGAAGACTCCAGCAGCACTTTTTGTTTGTGGTTTCATTAGACCTCAGCCAAGGTAGAATTTCAGCCACTGTCCCTGTCTCCTTCCACGCTGCTGGGTGACATCGGTGTGATCGGCAGAGCCCCACACCGACCCCAGCAGAGGTTTGCCTCCAAGTGCTGGCCTCTGCAGTGCAGACCCTGGGGGGAGCGTGGGCGAAGCTCAGGGCTCAGGGCTCAGGGCTCAGGTCTGGGGAGTGGCAAGCTCCTTCCCAGCAGTCGGGGGTGAGCAGCAGCCCAGGCTGGCAGTGAAAGGCTGACTTGTTAGGGAAGCAGTGGAACAAACATTGGTCTTCATCTTCACTTCTAATCGTGGTCCTTAGACGTAAGTGTGTGAATCTTCTCAGTCAGTTACGTGCTAGGTTGCAGAGCTGCCTTAGGGTGGTTGCACTGCCGTTCTGAATAGGTCCGGCCGAGTAGGTAACCCCTGCGTGCTCGCTGCGCCAAGCTAGGAGGTTGGCGAGGCTGCTGCTGCAGTGCCCGGCTGTGCGCGTTGGCCTCTGGGTGGTGAAATGTCTCACGCGCTGTTAATTATTCTGAGGGTTTATGTTCGTGTAAAATGAATCCAGGGAATGGCAGTAAGTTACTGGAGTTCTTGAGCGGTCACAGTAAGGGAAGTCACAGTTGGTTAATTGCAGTCTGTTACTCCCCAGTTTACACCTGAAAACTTCAGGAGCCCTTCGCCTCATACTGTGAGTTTAGTTCTTGGTGTGTGCCACACATTCTTGTTTTCTTTTTTCTCTCTCTCCTTTCTCCTTCTTTTCTTTGCCTTTTTGTCTCAAGACAAGAGTCTCAGTAGGCCAGGTGTGTGCCACCATGTTAGTACGTCACAGGTGTTCAATTCTTGTTTCTCTCAAGGCAAAATAACTTGGAAGAAGTTTTTTTTTTTTTTTTTTTTTTTAATATGCCGGTATCGGGAGTGGAACTCAGGACCTCGCACTTACCAGGCAGGCACTTATGCTGCTGGGCTATCTCACCGGCCCTTGGAATAAGTTTTGTGGATTTTTTTGTTTGATTTTTGGTTCCATAGAAAACAAATTTGTTGCCTTAGAAACAAACACCGTACTATAAGGAGGTTAAGGTGATATATCTAATCATATAGAAAATGAAAACTGATTTTATTTTATTTATTTATTTATTTATTTTTTGTGGGTTCTAGGAGTCGAACTCAGGACCTCGCACTCGCCAGGCAGGCACTTATGCCGCTGAGCCATCTCACCCTCCCGAAAACTGATTTTAAATTGTATTCATCCACCAGCCTTTTTTTCTACTTCTGTTTTGCCTTTATAAGTAAATATTTCTGGCCTTCATTTTGCCAATATTTACAGTAGAAGTTTTGGAAACATTTAAACTGAGTATGTACAAAGCTACCTACTCAGTGAGGTGAATTTCCTGAGTCTTAGCAAGATTGTTACCTTTTGTGAAGGGGTCTCCATTTCTCTTAATGTTAAAAGTGCTGATTCCTTCCTACTTTGCATGTATTCTATAAAAAGTGTCTCGCTGCTCTCTCCCGCGGTTTCTCTGTCTTCTGGTTGGCTGACAGGCTCCAACAGTCTCATCCTGCTGCACTGAGAATGTCGGGTGGGTCTGATATGCGTGGGGGACCCTTGGAGGCTTTCTGCAGGTGGAGAGAATCTGGCGGCTGTGCCTGGGGGGAGGGTGGCCGGGCGACTGGGGAGGGGAGGCTGGACCCTCAGTGTAGGATGGCACCAACCCTAAGCCTGGAAACAAATGACTTTGTGATTCTTAATGATCAGTTATGATTTCAGGGTGGGCTCTGCGACCATTTTTGTAAGTATGATGACAGTGTCTTTAAGTCAGCATTGGTAGTGGGTGGTGAGTGGGATGTGAAGAGTGTGGGGAGGGGATGGTTCTTTGCCCGTGTGCTGTTGCTGCCTGTGGCTCGCTCCAGATGAGCGCTTAGCTGATGTCAGGGCTCAAGGATCTAGCACATGTTGTGTAATCACAAGCCTGTAGTCTCGCGCTGGAGCCTCATCTTCACACAGACAGGACCTACTCCAGGCTCGTTTCTCTGTTATTTAGAAACAGCAAAAGCAAAGCTCTCCTGTCTGAGCTATTTTTTCTTTCTAAATATAGCCGATGGACTAGGACTTTTAGTTCTCTAGTAAATATCTCTTGGTGATGTTTTCATATACACTCTGAGAGGAGAAGAGAAATTTTATTTCCACAAATAACATTGTTAATACAACGTCATAAAGCTTTTTAAAGTTACTAGGTAAAGCGTATAGTATTTATTGTTTGTCAGTCTTCACCCAGTATGGTATTTCTGAATCATAAAATTTCGCTCAGAGGAAGGACATAATTTGGTCTAGGTTGTTGTCTTCAGTTTTCTGGCATTTCTTCTTTTATTCTCCTAGTGCTGGGGATCAAGCCACAGAGTGCTCTACCATATATCCCCAGCCCTTTTTACTTCTTATCTTGAGATAGGGTCTCCCAAGTTGGCCAGGTGGGATTTGAACTTGTGACCCTTCCGATTCAGTCTATCTCAGTGCTGGGATTATAGTCTGGGCTAGCTCGTGGCCTTTCTTGAAACTTTGTCTAGGTTTTCCAGAAATCTAAAGTTAAAGGAGAGGGGTTTTTTGGGGGCTACATTTTTTAAAATTATTATTACATGTTTGCAGTACACAATGGTTACTTCACTGTGGGGAGTTGGTACATATACATAACACATCTGAATTCTTTTAACAACCTCTTTCCTTACCCCTCTCTCCCTTCCTCCCTCCATCTAAAGGAGAGGCTTAAAAATTTATTTTATGGGGCCGGTGAGATGGCTCAGCGGCATAAGCGCCTGCCCGGCAAGCGTGAGGTCCTGAGTTTGACTCCCGGTACCCACACACAAAAAAATTTATTTTATGAAAAATAAAACAAAATATCATAATCAAATAATAAGAGAATAACAATAGTTATTATACTGTGTATCATTATTTTCAAAGTAGTTACTTAGTATGGGACGTAAACCAAAAAGATTCCTACAAAAAAGAAACAGATAATATAAATCTTTTCAATGACCTAAGATAAACTAGTGGTGTAAATGAAACCAATTAGCATATATATTGAAGTATTTTTTTTTTTTTTTTTTTTTTTTTTTTTTTTGTGGGTACCGGGGGGACGACCTCAGGACCTCGCGCGCCAACAGGCACCCGTGCCGCTGAGCGATATCACCGGCCCCTTTTTCGTATGTGGGTTCCGGGAGTCGAACTCGGGCCTTCGCGCTTGCAAGGCAGGCGCTTAAGCCGCTGAGCCGTCTCACCGGCCCATATTGAAGTATTTTTAAAAGAATGGAATTTGTAGTTTGGGGAAGTATTTGAACATCTCCCTGTTTCCTATTTATCTCTTTTCTATTTTGTTCTTTGTGTTTCTCATCTGAGAGAAACCATTCAATATTTGAGCTTGTGTGTCTTATTTCAATTAACATTATGTTCTCAGGTTGCATCCATTTACCTATGAATGCCTAAGTTTATCTTTCTCTATGGCAGTGTAGTACGCCATTGTGTATAAACATCACATTTTCTAAAGGAAAGGTTTTAATATGGCTTTTTCTTGAATTTGGTTTTCATTATTAAAAAATAAACACGCAATTACAAATTCTTTTTTTTTTTTTTGTATTGGGGATTGAACTTGATGCCAGGACCTTTGCGCTGAGCTACATCCCCAGCCCTTTTTAATTTTTTTTTTCCCTTGGATTTTTGAGTCGGGGTCTCACTAACATGCTAAGTAGCCCAGGCTGGGTTTGAATTTGTGATCCTCCAGCCTCAGCCTCCCAGAGTGCTGGGATTATAGGTGCACCACTGTGCTTGGCATAACTAGGAATTCTTAAACGCCCCTCCAGTATACCAGACCCAGTACCTGATAGGTACCACGTGCTCGGCTCAGTAAATCAACATGGTGTTGTACTCAGAAATCCCCTCAGTCATATTTCATTGCCATTTTATCTTATTTAAAATGATGGTGGGCACATTATCTAACCCTTGAGGCTGGATTCAGAGGTGAAGTGGTTTACGCTCTAAGCTGTTTGTGGTGCCATCTCACCTCCAGACGGGAACCTGCACGAGTGTAGAAGCCGCTGTGTGGTGAGCTGCGGGCTGCCTCCAGCTGCTGCTGCTTGTGGACCGCAGAGGCAGCTGCTGGATGATGGGCGCTGGCTGCGTCTGTGCCGCTCCTCGTACCCGTGACTCCGGAAGAGACTGTTGCTCTGGGTTCTGAGGTTAGGAGTGGATGTCCAGAGTTCACTGTGCCCCCGCGGAGCCGTGTCTCAGCTGTAATGCAGGGACACCTTCACGGAGAACGCGAGTCGCTGTGAGGTGTGTTGACTGACACTCAGCACTTCAAATACAAGTGTTCTGAGTGTGTACTTCTCGCAGCTGCTTTTCCCTGCACTGGGATAATCAGTTTTTATATTCTCATGTATCACTGTGGTTATTGGTGAAACCACAGTTAATGAATGTAGTCTTCTGGAAAGGGTGGAAAACTTCCAAATTAAACCTTGCTCCAGCATGTTATATAGTATTCTGTGCATTTCTTTTCTTTTTAGTGGGGGGAAGAGAGTAAATAATAAAGACAGTGAATTGATTTTCTGGAAAACAGCACCTACCTTCAAAGGGGTTGAAACAGAATACGAAGTAGCATGGGGGTGGAGAAGAAAAAAAAAACCCTAAGTGCATTCTACAAATCTTCAGAAGCATTTTGTGAAGCAGTTCATCATTCTCTTAAGCGGGGCGAAAATTTTTTAGGAGAAGTAAGAGTTTACCACAGTAACTTAAAATCCAGCCTTTAAAAATGTCTCTATAGTTTTATTTTTAATAGGGTAAATACTTTTGCTTATAAAATGTCACCTATTCTATCTTATTGAAGTTTAAAAAAAAAAAGCCTGTTTCTTGCTGTCATCCAATTGAGAAGTTTATAGGAATTTCTCAGAATTAAAAAATTGATTGGCTAAATATGCCCTCCGCTGACTGTGGAAGTGACTCCTAGAGTGTGTCCGGAACCCATACCTCCTTTCCCCTCTGCCTTTGGACTAGGTCCTAATTTCCATCTCCCCTTTTCAGTTGATTATAAGGTCAAAACTGCAAGAAGAAAAGTGCTGTTAGGATTGTGTTCAGCGGCCGAATCCCAGAGCCCCATTTCTCACCGGCAGGCCCGCCCATTCACGTGGACGATAATTGTCAAGAATTGTAACCACAAAGAACAATACTCTCGCATTACCTTCTGTGTACACTGCTTCTATGTTCAAATTGATTTTTGTAAAGGGGTAACCGGTGTTTGGGAGAGAAAACCATTATTTTTCTTTGTAGCTCTTCTTTCCGAACTCAGAGCTACAAATTTCAGGTCTTACTCCACAAGCACTTTTTAATTTCTTCCCTTTTATCTGTGCTAGTAACTTCATTTAATGCTGCTCTCCTTTCCTCACCTATTGTAAGGCTTTTCTTTTCTTTCTTTCTGTTTTTGAAGCAGTGTCTTGTAATGTATCCCAGGCTGGCTTCGAAGGCCTGCTGATGATCCTCCTGCCTCAGCCTCCCGACTGCTGAGATTACTGGCATGCACCACCACACCCAGCCTGTCCTGGTAATTTTCTCATGAATTAGCTTAAATGTTTCCTCTCACACGAAGCTTATTCTGGGCATGCGACCCGGTGTTGAATTTTCTTTATGAGATTCTTACTGTTTTTAGTTGGCACATCCCTTTAAGGCATTTGTCCCTTGGTAATAATTTCATAATTATGAGGTGTACACATCTTATTTCCCTTTTCAAACTGCAGATTTTTTTTGAAGGTAAAAGTATGTTATTGACATGTGTGTCTCCATGACTTATAATAATAGTCTGTTAGCATTTTGGAAATATTTAAACATGTAAATTGTGTTAGAGATTCTCGTACGGAGGGTTTCAACACATTTGGCTACAATTTAAAAAATTTTAACTCCTCCAAGATTTGTTATTATTTGCAGTGCTGGGAATCAAATTAAGGGCCTGGTACATGCTAGGCAAGCAAGCATTCTACCACAGTTAACCCCTGTTTTTGTTACTTGAGTGTAATGTTACTAAAGCTTGTAATTATCTTAAGGCCAAGTCAAAACTGATTCTTGTTAGGTGGTAGTGATTCAGATTTCTCTTAGTCACTGTGACTGAATTCCGGACATGGTATTATGAATTATTGTGCCCTAGTTTTCGGTTATAGCCATAGCCGTGGACTGTATTTAGGTGTATATGTTTGCATTCAGTGAATTCTGAACTTTCTTAATTTAGGGGATCAGCACATACATTGAATGATATGTTCACTCTCTTGTGAGAGTCTGGGACCAAAACAATTGAGAGTAATAATGCCTTAATTTCTCTTTTACATCAATTTTGCTGTTACTGTTCATTTTGGAGTGTAAATGTAGTGAGGAAGAGTAGCTGGAAGGAGACAGTAGTGTTCTATCCACGTTCTCAGTATGAGGTTGGCAGTTTTCACCAGGTCTTAGTTTTCTCATCTGCAAAATGGGAGGTATTGCTTGTTGTATCTATTTTTAGGGTATGTTTTGAGGCTTAAATTGTCATAACCTATGAGAAAGTCCTTTGCAAGTGGAAAGGTCCATTTTAAGGTGAGGCCTTACTATCAACAACATAATAAAAATATTAGTGCTAGTAAAAATAGTAATTTATAAAGATGATAGGCTAAGATCCTTTAAATATCTGGCTGGTGGTATTTACAGAAGAATGCCTCTTCTGACATGTATAATTCAGTAGAGCTATGTTTTAAAATTATTTGGATGTCTAGGTTAGTACTTATCTGGATCATTTCAGAAGTATAGGCTTCATGTTGTTTTATATAGAGCTTTTATTTGTTAAGGCATTTTCAGACGTCAGAGTACCGTTGTCTAAAAATTCATCTACACCAACGTATCTCAAGTAATTTTGATCGTTTTATTTTAGTAAAGAAGCCCAGTCCAGAGTTCCTCACTTTGAAAACAGCAGTCTTTCCATATGTGTAACATGTATGTGTGTTCTGGTCTAATAGAACAAACATTTTTGGTTATGAAAATCTGTCACCATTCTGCATTTAAATGTGAGGTCAGACATGTAGCCAGAAACCTACGTAGAGAATGTAAGAGCAGTAGGAGTATAAGATACAAATTTCAGGGCTGTGTTTCGGAGAATTTCGAAAGGAGCTTGAATTACTTTCATAAATTTTCACCACTGAAAGGCAAACGGCACATGAGTACTTACATTCTGGCTCTAGTTATCGAAGCGAGGGGCTCGAAAGTGCCACGGTGGCCGTTTCAGGCTGCCGTCTGTGTGGTGATGGTAGCACCCGCAGTCGGGGTGTGCGTTGTCATTTCGTGGTTGGGGCGCAGCGCCCGGGCAGCGTGGCTGAGCAGCGTGTGGAAAGGCAGCTGGCGCTGCTGTGTCTGTTCCGTGCCAGGAGCTGGCTGTGTGTTGTCTCACGGTCCACTTTGTGCAGTTCTCACTCCTGCCCAGGAAGCAGGAGGTAGGTACTGTCTTCAGATTTCCAGTTGCTGAGGGATATGTGACTTTCTGTTTTCAAAGTCCCTGCTCTTAATCCCACTTTCTTTATTGTAAGATTGGGGGGGGGGGAGAAAATTGTGCATAAGTGTCTGTAATGCTGTTAATGAACATTTTTACAGTGAAGTTGTGGTTTGCTTAAGATGTTTTTCTTTATTTAAAACGCTCTGCTAGATGAGCCAGGTGTGGTGGCGCATGCTTGTAATCCCAGCACTCAGGAGGCTGAGGCAGGAGGATCGCTGTGAGTACAAGGCAGGCCTGAACTACATAGCAAAACCCTGTCTCAAAAAACCAGAAAAAAGGGCCGGTGAGATGGCTCAGCGGCATAAGCACCTGCCTGGCAAGCGCGAGGTCCTGAGTTAGACTCCCAGGACCCACATACGAAAAAAGAGCTGGTGATATCGCTCAGTGGCATGGGCGCCAGCTGGCGTGCAAGGTCCTGAGGTCGACCCCCGGTACCCACAAAAAAAAAAAAAAAGAAAGAAAAAAAAAGATACTCTGCTAAGTTACTGTTACTTTGGAGATGAGCTTCAGGTCTAAAGTCTAATTAAAATTAAAAATTTAAAAACTATTAGAGTTAGTATACAGTAGGGCTGGAAGTTCTACTTTTAAATTAGATCTAGACTTAGCAAATAGATTACTGTCAATAAATGTTAGCTATTATTTTAACTACACCTTTTTAGTAGCCTGTTTTACCTTCCAGTTTTATCTGAGACAATAGTTTCGTGACTTTTTTTTGGAGGTACTAGGGAATTGAACTCAGGGCCTTTGCACTGAACTGTATCCTCAGTCCTTTTTTATTTTTTATTTTGAGATAGGGTCTTGCTTAGTTGCCCAGGCTGGGCTCAAACTTGTTACTCTCTTGCCTCAGCCTCCCGAGCTGCTGGAATTACAGGTCTGCTCCCAGTAGATGATGGTTTTAATAATATCCGATTTATTGTTTGCTAATTTTCTCACCACCGTGTTAAGGACTTAAATGTATTTTCTTGGTGACTTCTGATTAATTGCTGTTGGTAATTTGACTCTCGCCGCTCCCCCAATAGGCAGCTGTACTATTAGGGAATTTCGTCAGTTGAAGAGAGATTTAAGTGGTAGGTCCATTGGTGTTCTTTGTGCTGTGGGAACCTTGGGCCAAATTGGTGCCGTGCTGGTTGTTCAGTATTTGGGACACTGAGCAGTTTCCTCAGGAGTGGCACAGCGTGCATCTGCTGGTTTGTCAGAGACACGGAATCGGCATATCTGTTATCTATGGAGCTTCAGCATAGAATTACTTGGTTAATACTTAGCCTTTTCTGTGTAGGGACAGAGAGGAAAAGCTTGGGAGGAGGGTAATCTTCCACCCAGGAAGATCCAGATTTACATGTGGACTGTAGCTCGAGGCCCCTGGTGTGAGTGGGTATAGTCTAACAAGCTGGAGGGAATGGCATGCCTGGCATTTCTGCTTTCCTAATTGTTGCAACGAGGATAATAAGCCTTTTAGCTTATTATGTGAATTTTGTTGTCTGACCACACACTATTCAGAGAGGGACTAGTTGGATTAGAATTTGAACAGAATTGAGAAACATTTATTCATATACACTAAAAACTAATCATAAGCTTGTATCCTGCACAGAAATACTGTTTATCTGAAGTTACATAGCTCTGACACCATGATTGTATCTCAGTCTCAGCTAGAGAATGAGAGACAGAATTCATTTGTTAGAGTTTGGCACGTGGTATTTCAAGGGTCCTCAGTGCTTCCAAAACCCTGAAGTAATCTATCTAGAAGTCTGGCTGTGGTGATGTCTCCTAGTGCTTTAGCTGCAAGGATGTGCGACAGCGTCTGCAGCAATGGTCCCAGTCGTTCTCTGGCACTTCCAGGATGTGGGAAATGCCACCCTTCCTTTAGGGAAGGGACACAACTGCAGGAAAGAAAGGGCTCCAAGGCTTTTTTCCAGAGTTTTCTCACGTAGGCTGCCCCCTCCCCTTTAAAATGGTCAGTTTTCCTTCTAAATCATTCCTTGTTCTTGATTTCTTACACTCCCCATTTTCCTCAGTTTGTGTGGGGTGCTGGATCAGAACGAAAGGTTAGGTAGATACTGTATTTTTTTACGTGGATTGCTCATTTTCTTGTACAAATTATGAGTTAACTCGAGTTGTCAGTGCACGTGATCATACTTTCTGTTTCTGGTAGGTTTTCAGTGTTCCCAAAATGCTTATAACTTGTACTTAAACTTATATTTTTTAAATTGATGTTTTAAATATTATATATTTAGATTTTTTCATGGTTCACGCACCAAAAAAATATAAAAAGATACATGGTGAGACCTACTTCCTCCCCAGGCCACCCCTGCTTATCCCTGCTCCCCTAGTGATGGTGGGGACTTTAAGGCTTGATAATGGTGAGTTTATTCTTTAAAAGATTAAAGGTATTCATATACAGACCTGTATAGAATGTTTCCCTTCCTCAAAATTATATCCATAGGATTTATTTATATGTGGCCTTATTTAACATGACCACGTTCCTAGGTCAGTGCACAGAGAGCTCCCTTGTTTAGGCGTTTGTGCGTGCGTGTGTGTGTGTGTGTGTGTGTGTGTGTGTGTGTGGGTGTGTTTAACTCTTACAGGGTATTTAAAGTGCTACCCTGAATATCCCTCACATGTGTCTCCTGTTATACTTCTGCTGGGCCAAAGGGATTTGCGGTTCTAGTTTTGCTCATTATTATACTAGCAGTTTATAGTATTACTAGCATTGTGTTAGGACATTTTTTTCTTTTATAATAATACACTGAATGCAATTTTTGCAAAAGTTAGATACAATTTTTGTATGGTGAGATTCAACTTTGTTTTGTTTTGTTTTGTTTTGCGGTGTTGGGGATTGAAGCCAGGGCCTTGTAAATGGTAGGCGTGTGTACCGCCGCGGAGCCACATCCTCAGTTTCTTCTACCTTTGTAAGTATAAAATTCTGAGTTTTACTGTGCAGAGAGTCACGTAATAGCTTTGAGCACCGTCGGAGATTTTTCCACTGCCCTGAAGAGTTTCCTTGTACCTTTCGCAGCTAACCTTTCCGGCCAGCTGTCTCCGATAGTCGCGGGCCTGGCTCCTCTCTGTGCTGTTGCTGTTGTAACACTGTCATAAACATGGAATCATCTAATTTACAGCCTGGTCTGAATGTCAGTTTTCACTAAGAATAGCAATTCTGAGTCAGCCAAGCTGTTGCTTGTATTAATGATTAATTTCTTTTTATCACTGACTTGTAGTAGTTCATTGTACGAACTGAAACTTGTTTCTTCTTTCTTCAGTTGATGACATTTGGATGTTTGCTTCCAGTTTTTGGCAGTTAGGAATGAAGTGGCCTAAACATTCACATATCTGTATTTGCAGTGGTATATACTTTTATTTTTCTTGATAAAGACCTAAGTGTTGGGTTTCTAGGATATATAGTGGATATACCTTTAACCATGTGAGAAACTGGCACACACTTTTCCAAAGTGGCTGTATTGTATTGTAGTTCCTTCATCAGTGCACAGGGATTCAAGTTGTTTTGTATTCTAGTCAGCACTTGGATTTTATTTTTAAGCCACCTAAGGTGTTTAATGGTACCCAATTGTGTTTTTATTGAGATGTAATTCAGACATAAAATTTACCTGCTTTATGTAATTAGTGGTGTTTAGAATATTCACAGACAAGTGCAGCCATCACCACAATTTTAGAATATTTTCATCACTGCACAAAGAAGATCCCGGTACGCTTTGAGCAGTTCATTCCTTTTATGGCCACATAATAGTTCATTGCGTAGGTATACTACATTTTGCTCAGCTGTTCTTTGGTTGATGAACATTTGGGTTGTTTCTACCTTTTAGCAATTACAAATAGTGCAGTCCTAAACACTTACGTCCAGGTTTGTATTTTCTTAGTGACTAAGGTGGATGATTTGTGGGGTGGAGGTGAGGCCAGGGCTTGGTGGTAGCGTGGTTAGTGCGGGCATGCAGTCCTGCCTTCAGTCCCGCACACCCCGGGAGGAAAGGGTAGGCAGGTGGTGACTAGAGCCTTTTCATAGATTTATCTTCCATTTATACATCTCTGTGGCAAATATGTTTTAAAATATTTTGGTCCCCTTTTAATTTCTTTTTAGAAATATGTTTGGATTTACAGAAAAGTTGCCAGGATAGTGCAGTTTCCGTTTGCCTGTCACTTACTTCTGTTAACAGTTTAGAGTGCATTCGTCAGAAGGAAGAAATGGACATTTGAACAGCACTGTTAACATTAAACTACAGACCTTACTTGGCTTTTATTGTTTTTTTCCCACTAAAGTCTTACTGCTTTAGAATTGAATCTAAGATACCATGTTGAATTTAGTATTTTTAAAAATTGGGTTGTTTTCTTGGGTTGTGACAGTTCTTCATACATTCTGGATGAATGTGTTTTATTAGTCTGAATGGCACTTTTTAACTTGGCAAAGTTCTGAGAAATGATCTTTATTTGCAGCAGAATCATTACTCATTCTAATGTTTTGGTTAAATTACAAATTTATTTACTTTTACTTTTGATTTAACTTACATGACATTGCAAGTTTGTGCCTTTTCTGAATATAAAATCAATGGATTGTGTTCTAAAAACTGTTCAAAGGTTGTATTTTTCTCAGATTCCACCAGTTTTTGTTGATATGTCCCCAGGAGATATTTCTCATTAGCAAACTATTCCTATGTGATAGGAATGATTTCGCTGACAAATGCAGGGAAGGATCACTACAGGCACGGGCCTGGGCTGCGCACACACGGACGTTCTGAGCCGGGTCGAGCTCTGTGGTAGCTTGTGTTCAGATGCGCGCAGCCCTCCCTGGGTTTCCTGTCTAGTGCGGAAACAGGCAGACAACAGCAGCAACAACAAAACCCCTACACTAAAACAAACAAGCAAAATATTTGAGTGAGAGGGTGCTGGCCTGGGAACTATTTGTATTACAGCAGATTAAAAAAATAAAGTTTTTTTTTTTTTTTTTTTTTTTTTTTTGCCTTTTATAAAGTGAATGTCACTGCAGAAATACTTGTACCTCAGCAGATAGCAGTAAATACTCAGTACTTCTGTGGAAATTAACTTAACAAATGCTTACCAAGGGTCCGATGTGCGCCATGCACTGCTTTAGGCATTGGGGATAGAGATGTAAATAACAACAAAAGCTCCTGTGGTGGTACATGGTGCTTACATGTGAAGGGAGCCACACAGACAGGTACAGTGTGTCGCAGCAAATGACGCTGTGGCCACGTTTGGAAAGGTTCCCCAATCGTGCAGGACTGTTTGAAGCCAGAGAGCCAGCTCTGTGGTGATCAGAGGAGAGAGCATCAAGCAGGAGGCTCCCAGGTGGCATCCTGCCTGGCGCGGAACAAAGGCTCTGGACAGGAGCACAGCCAGGGACAGTGGAAGAGGTTGAGAGCAGAGAGGCGCCCAGAGGGCCTGGCCATGGGGGCACTTTGGCGTGGAAAACCATTGGGAAGGTTTGAGTAGAGGCGAGACCACCGAGTGCTGGATTGAGAATACGTGGTAGCGGAAAGGGCAGCAGCAGAGCGGTCAGTCAGGCTGTGCGCTCCCTTGCTCGCGGTGACAGGTGGTAAGTGACATGTTGGGTGTGTCATGAGGGCAAAGCACTAGGTTCAGGTGTGAAGGATCACTGAAGGGTGACTGCAGAGGTTGTGGGCAGGCGGGATGTTCGTTACTGGAGAAGAGGACTTCGGGGAGCTGGTCGAGATCCTGGGAATGCGAGAGTTTGGGATGCTCATCTGTAACCCAAGGGGACGTGTGGACCAGCGATGTAAGCCTCTTGGACTTTTTTGCTCACCCTGGCGTCTGTTCATCACTGGAGGTCTTCGTCTCCCTGAACAGCGTGAGGGCCGGGCACAGTGCACCCTGGAGGTGCCCCATGGCGCATGTCTCGAATAGATTCGAAGTGCAGATCTCGGCACTGTTCTCTAATAGTTTTTGGTATTTGAAGGGTATATTTTCTCAGATGAATTACTTACTGTAAGTAAGGAAATTTTCAAGTCATGAGAAAAATTTGGTAATCATGCTGAAGCACTACTTCGTGGAAATTTGTAGGCGGTGGAAGAGCAGAGCGCGCAGAGGAGTGCTGGTGCTGCTCATGGTGCTCTCCACCTCTGTCTCGCCCTTGCTGAAAGCGCTGGCTTTGATGTTTGGCTTCACGTCCTTAGTGGCTTCTGGTTTCAAGTGTTTAGTAAACTGTGTGCAGCATTAAATACATATGCGTCATAGGTTATTTGTAATCAGAAAAAGCGAGGGTTTGGCTAGTGAATGTATTTTGGCTCTGTTCATGGTGCTTAGAAATCCATTTGCATATATTATTTTAATGCTGATTTGGAACTTACCTGGGCTTCAGAAGCTCACTGTGGGGGTCGCTGTTACAAAACTCCATAGACTGAGTGGCTCACAGTTCTAGAGGCCAGAAGTCCAACATCCAGGTTTTGGCCAGTTCATTTTCTGGTAAGGGCTCTGGTGCTGGCCCTCCTTGCTCTGAGCTCCTGTAGCCTTCCCTCTGTGTGTTTGTGCAGGGGAAGCAGGAAGTGTGAGAGCAAGTCCCCCAGTGTGTCTCTCTGTGTTAGGTGGACACGAATCCTTGTCCTAGAGTCCTGTCCTCATGACCCCATCTAACCCTGATTATCCCTCAAGGCCCTCACCTCCAAATTTAATCACATGGGGGTTAGGCTTCAAACGCATATGAATTTTGGGTAACTTACATGGCAGTTTTTTTTGGGGGGGGGTGGGGTTGTAGTACTGGGGATTAAACCCAGGGGTGTGGCATGAGCTACACCCCCAGGCCCTGCCTCCCCTTTTTTATTTTTTTATTTTGAGCCAGAGTCTTGCAGAGTGTCCACTTTGGGCTCGAACTCAAAATCCTCCTGCCTCAGCTTCTCAGAGTGCTGGGATTACAGGTGTGTGCCACCACACCTGGCCCATGATAGGGTAGCATCTTTAATGATTGAGGTTATTTTGCATTTTCCTTGTGTGTAAAAGACAAAAAAGAACACAGCTTTTTAGGTGTTATAAGACATCATTCTAGGAAAGGAGAGTGAGTTTGTGAAAAATAAAATTACAAAAATAAAATTGTAAATAAATTACAAAGATTTAAAATTCACCAGGAAGGGCAGTTTATATTTCTGAAATTACCTGCATTGGAGAGTATTTCAGAAAATACATACAACTTATACCTATAATCACAAAGAGTAATTGAAAAAATATTTTTCTTTACTACGTTAGAACTGGTTTAATGAATTAAGAAATTGTTCATTTATAATTAGCAGTCACCTAATGTGCTGAGGTTCTTAAATTCTTTTCTTGAGTAGATGTACCCACATAGAGATTTAATTGCATTATTAATTTGCTTAGCATTTTCATGTATAATCTACTTTAGCACACGTGGAATTACTAATTAGTGTAGTGTTATGAATATGGTTTAATTTTACCATGTAAAGTAGCCTGATCTATCAACCACAAGCTTTCTCTAGGGAGACAGTTGACTGGGAGCTATCTCCATAGAGATTTTACTGCTGACTGTTTTATCCCACCCCTGCACTGCTGAAAGGGGCTGAGGCCTGGGCTGGATGAAAGTTGATGTGTGTGCGTGTCTGCCCACCACACATCCTGCGCATATAAAGTGAGCACGTGCACACGGAACATTTGAAAGTGCTGATACGGAGTATTCCCTTTTTGATAGGCAGCAAAGAAGCATAGAGTCATATTTTAGTGTCTCCAAGTTCTCTAGCTAAAGTGACAGATGCTGATGCTGTTAGTTTGGCTGTAGTTATCATTGGCACATTGAGCAGTTTTCTCTCTTTCAGCTTTTGACATTTAGGCAGGTATAGGGAAGGTTAGAGTAATTTCGTACCTAAGGACGTAGGCAAACCTTGTCAGAATTCCACTTTGTCAGATCTCTGGTTTGATTAGAGTCTGCTGTACCAGTAAGAGTGAAGTGGTCTCCCTGGTGGTGGGTTAATTGACTTACTGTTTGGAAAGCAGGAAGGTTCATATGAAGGAGCAGAATTTCTACTTTGGGGATTTTTTGTTTTTAATGATGAAGACAAAATTCTGCTTTTATATTTTGAGGTTGGATGATTGAAAGGGTTAGGAAGGACACGTGACAACCTCAAGGCACGTGTGTCATGGTCTATTTGCTACCTCACTGGGGCACAGAACCATCCTGAGACCATTTGAACACAGTAACAGGGCAGGAATCCCATTCATAGTCCTCTGTGAGACCTAGATTGCATGCATTGAGAGAATGCCCAGTGTAGTTACCACGTGAGGGAAATTTCGGACTGATAGTGACTCGAAAGAGAAGAATGTGGCAGATTTCCTGTGACAGCGTCTCAGGCATCTTGGTGCATCTGGGTAAGTGACATTTTCAGTGAATAGGTGAATCTGTCATAAGTCACGACTGTGAAAAGGCCCAGGAAGTGCCTGTTTGCATGCTCTGTGATGCGTCAGGTGTCTGCAGACACACTTGTGTGTGTGGCACTGTGTCGCTGAGAGAACTGGGATCTCGAGATGATAGGGCACAGTTGAGGAGCTTGGCCCGGCGAGGGCAGTACCGTGGAGCTCACTCAGCAGCGTGGGAGCAGTGGAGACTCAGTGGTTCTAATTCTGTAATGCTCAGGGTTTGGAGGAGAGCGTCCTATTCAGTGGAAAACACAATTAAAGCATAGTTAACAAAGAGAAGATTCTGGCTGTTATTTTTATTTTTATTTTTTTAAATTTTTTGTGACAGGGTCTTGCTATGTAGTCCATGCTGGTCTTGAACTCAGTATGTAGCCCAGGCTACCTCAAACTCATGGCTATCCTCCTGTCTCAGCCTCCGGAGTGCTGGGATTACAGGCATGTGCCACCATGCCCGGCAAGTCTAGGTATTTTGAGCAACACTTCCTTTACTGTTAAAACTACATGGAATATTAATATTTTTCTTCAAAGGTTTCTTTGGTATTTTTAAATCCTGAAATATAATTATCAGGATATTAACAGGGATATGAAGCTAAATGTTATCTTTTGGTACATAAGAATTATTAAAAGGTTTTCCTTATTAGCAATTGGACAGTGAACAAAGCAGGCAGTTTTTGTCAGGCATTAAAAAACTTCGCATCCTGTTGATTAAATAGAAAATACCTCACTGGATGCTTGGGCTAAAAATAAATTCCTTCAGGTTTTTGGTTTTGTCTGAATAGGGGTGGAGTCATTGAACAGGAAGAAAGAAATCCAGTAAACAGGAATTGGGTGCTGAGAGAGAGTTTCTGAAAGGGAAATGGGGACTATTAGAATTGCAGTTGACTGATGTATCACCATTATGAGTAGCTTTGTAAGAATGTTGGATTTAGTGGAGTACCATTGGTCTTCTCTTTGTCTATGGATGATAAATTAACTTTACTAGATTAAAAGTTTGAAAACTAATTTAGTTTGTATTTTGCCCATTAGTTGTCATGTTTAGCTTGAATGCTCTCAATGCTTTACACTGTCAGGGGATAGTTTTTCATTGTAGATAGAGATGGTTTTAGTATAGTTTCAGTTATTTTAATATTGCTATATGTTTTTACATCTACATATATATATATATTCAAGATTGGTGGGAAAATGGCAGGTGTGATGTTAAAAAGCACTGCCCTGGGAAATTAAGCAGGTTAAACATCAAACAAATCTAAACTTAGTTTTCTCTTTTCAAAACAATTATTGGAAGATACATATTAATTCCTGTAATACTACCATTTCTTAAAATAGTTTTGGGATGTCTTTTTTTTGTAGTTGACAGATGTTAGGTTGTATGGCGATGGTTTTAGCTGTTGAAACTACTCTCTGAGAGTCCAGATTTGCTGCAGCCTGGGAGAGGAGAACGGGACAAACTGTTGTAGAAGCCTCTTCTAGTAATGAGGGAGCGTCCTTGGGACAGGTCTTTAGGAGGTGAGGCGGAGAGCGAAGTGCAGAATGCCAGCATGTCATTTAGCACACGGAGCTGGGAGCAGGGGTCGACGTTGAGGGTGCCATCTTAATGTCCAAGGAAAGATCTTAGTGGTGTCTACACCGAGTCTTTGTCTCAAAAATATTGCTTATATATAAGTATATATATGAAATTATGAAAAATAACACTCTAGAACGTAAATGTCAAAACAGTGTAAGTAAAAAAAAGTCTCCCTTCAGTATACCCCTATTCCAAAGTCTGTAATGACTTTTTATATATTTGAGGAGAAAAACTTTGTAATATTACTGACATATTTAGATATCTTTTATTAATTTAAATAAATGAAATCATTCTATATCCATAGTTCTTGCCTTTTAAGTATTTCTGTGACATGATTCGGCGGTCAGCCTCATTCTCACCGAGGTATGCACAGTACTCCCCCGGATGCAACCTCGTTTATCTTAGCACTTCCTGCGGGTGGACACTGGGATGTTTCTAGCAGCGACGGCCCATTGCAGATAGTGCTGTGGTGAGTGTCGCTGTACCTGTGTGTTTGTGGGTGCCTTTTGTAAGACCGTGTGTAGATTAGATTCCAGATGGTAGAATTACACAGAGAGCAGGAGGGAGGGAGGGAGGGAGAGAGAGGGAGAGGGAGAGGTTGGCTGAGAGTGTTCTAACGTTTTGATGTTGTCGAATGGCTCACGGAAGAGGCTGTGCCAGTTTCTGTTCTACCGACAGTATATAAGATTCATGCCAGCAATGAATTTTCATTAAACTTTTATTTGGCCAATCTGAGAAGTGAAACATTGTATTATAGTGTTCTGATAACATGTTATGGATTCTGACTGAGGTTGAACATCTTTTCCTATGTTTACTGGCCAGTGTTAGAGACAATTTTAACGAGCCTTACTTCATTTCAATTAGAAATGCCTGATATGAAGTGGAGAGACAGGCTCAAGCAACAGTGGGCTCCGGAGAGCCTAGAGTATATGTAAGTATCACTCTCGGTAGGGCCATCATGCGCGGAGCGAAAGACATGAATTCCCCATACTTTGTGTGCGTGTGGCCAGAGTGTCACGTCGTCTGGGGATAGGATGACAGGAATGCCTATCTTATTCTTACTTTCTACAACGAGCACTCTAGAACAAGTTTTAAAAATGACTTGGGTATTTGTTTTTATTTGACTTCAAAAGTAAAAGAAGGGGGCCGGTGAGATGGCTCAGCGGTGTAAGCGCCTGCCTTGCAAGCGCGAGGGCCCGAGTTCGACTCCCGGAACCCACATACGGAAAAGGGGCCGGTGATATCGCTCAGCGGCACGGGCGCCTGCTGGCGCGCGAGGTCCTGAGGTCGACCCCCCGGTACCCACAAAAAAAAAAAAAAAAAAGTAAAGGAAGGGTACTTCCGTGCCACTTAGAACATTAAAAATCATGGTGATATGTTACTTTAATTTTACCTTTTTGGTGCAGTCAGAAGTTAATGGATTTTCTAACTGACAAATGAGGAACATTTTTTTCATATATAATAAATTTCAGTTGATTTCTGACAAAACCAATAATCGGTTTATTTTGGAGTATTTGACAATAAATTATGGGATGGAAAAAGCCCGCTGGTACATTGGCAAGTGGATGGGAGCAGATGATCAAAGATCTCAGTTCCCTGTCTACGTTTCACGCGTCAGTTTCACACAACAGCTGCTGTGGGGGAGGGGTGGTTTACCAGAATACTTCTTGGTTTATTAAAAAACAAGAAGGAAATGCATTTGGGTATGAAGGGGTGAAATTTATTGGTAATAAATAAAAAGATCATTTGAAACATTCTATAAAAAGCCTTTTTCGTTTTCAGCATTTTATAGAAAGCAGTAGTTAGTTTAAAACATCTCATGGCTTATAAGTAACAGTACTTAATAGGAAATGTTTACTGAATTGAGGGCTAAGCATGGTGGCGCACGCTGTAGTCCCGGGACTCGGGAGGCAGAGGCAGGAGGATTGCTGTGAGTTTGAGGCCAGCCTGGACTACATAGTGTGTTCAAGGCCAGCCTGAACTACACAGTGTGAGACCTGTCTCAGAAAAAACCCCCCAAAAACCGAACCAAACAAAAAATACAGAATGAATTGGTTCTGAGCGCCAGCCCCATGCTAAGCTCTCACCTGTGTTATGGAACAGATAAGCCCCCTTCGGGAGAAGAGGCTCGGGGGTGCTGCACCATGGCAGGACTGGTCGGGTGGCCCGTGGTGGTCCAGGTTGCAGTCCCGGATACACGCACGGTGTGAGGGTGGCTCCAAGGAATCAAGAACTGTAGAGAGAGAAACGTAGTCTGTGAATTGAGCCTGTCTAATAAAAATAGGCACCCATCTAATTCATTAACCTAGTGGTGCTTGGGATTGGACCTCCTCACTAAGCTACATCCTCAGCCCTTTTAAAAAAATTCTTTGAGGGCCGGTGAGATGGCTCAGCGGCATAAGCGCCTGCCTGGCAAGCGCGAGGGCCCGAGTTCGACTCCCGGTACCGACATAAAGGAGAAAAAAGGGCTGGTGATATTGCTCAGCGGCACATGTGCCTGCTGGCAAGTGCAGGGTCCTGAGTTCGACTCCCTACCTACATAAAAAAAAATTTTTTTTTTTGAGACAGGGTCTCATTAAGTTGCCCAGGCTGGGCTCGAACTTGGATCCTCCTGAGTCAGCCTGCCAGAGCGTTGGGGTTACATGCTTGTGCACCACACCCCACTGACGAGTGTTTATTTTAAGACATAAAAAAATATTCCTTCAATACTTTTCAGTGATTAAGAAGGAGTTTCTTCTTTCTACTATGAGTACTCATTTTCTCTAATATTGCTGATGAAAACTGTTGGCATTTGTTCTACTCCTCATTTAGATCTTTTTGTTTTGCTTTAGTGCTAGGAATGGGACCCAGGGCCCAAGAGTGCTAAACAGGAGGTCAGCCCTGATTCAGTGTCCCCAGCCCTGAATTTGGATCTTAATCTTTCCTTGGGTCCCAGAGATTTGGGAGACGCCCACAGCCTATGAAAACGGGGAAAACGAGGAGGATCTAGAAACACGTGTGTACAATGTCGATTTTCTCAGCTCTAAGGTGTGCTCTCAGAGAGTATATTTTCTGGCAAAGAATTTTCCTGTGGACCATAACTAGTTGATGAATAAAGAGAGGATTTGAGACTGTGTGATGCAGTTTAGTTTCCTTTGAAGGTCAGGTGTACTTTCCCCACACGGCTGCAGGAATGCACACACAAAGCTTGGGTCAGAGCTGGCTTACGTGTTGCATGGTTGCTATATGTTGATAGTTGATGGGCAGTGAACTGATTGGAGATGTGCTTCTGTTGTCTTTTTGAAAGGGCACAGCTCTTTTGAGGAGTGTTTTAACTGACTTTAAACAAATGGCTCCCTTTTTGACAAACTGTGTTGCCATGGCAACCCCTGCAGTGTGTTTTTATGAAGGGTACCTTCCAGCAGCAGAACGGGAATGTGGCTCTGGCTGTGTGTGGGCTCTCTGGCAGCGTGCAGATCAGACATGTGGTCTGCTGAGGGGCCCCGGGCAGCGAGGGACCCCCTTTCCTGCGCAGGCTCAATTCCTCCCTCTAACCTGGACCCATCCAATGTTGAAAGATGGGTGGGTTTCCTTAATCCTGTTTTCAGTCTTTCACTCCATACGTACCCCCCTAAACCATAGCTCTGTATTACTAAAGTTCATCAGAATGCTGTCCCTTCCCACTCACCTTGCAATGTCCTTTTCTCCTTCACTGTATCTTTTGAGGTCTCTGCATGTGGGTGTGTGTCTGGCTCATTCATTTGGGTTGGTGGGTGGCGCTGTGCTGTACCTTGTTGATCTAGCTTCTCGGTGATGGATGTTTAGATATTCTCACATTCATTTCTAACTCTTCAGTTTTACATAATCCTGTCCATTCTGAGTGTAGAGCATAGGAACTCAATAAATGCTTGTTTGATTTTGTCTTGGTATAACTGAAGCTAGGTCATAAATTACCAAGTTATCCATCATCTGTGTTGTCTCATTTCTGTCAGATTTGTCTCAGTTCAGTTCATTATTTAAAAAACAATTGTTTTAGAGACCCTCTCTCATTCCTTGCCTTCACATATTCAATCTCTTGACATTGTGGTATGTATTACTCAGGTGTTTGCAGCCAGGCTGGGTACCAGGGTGTTTTTGGTTATCTTTTCAAGATACCCATTTTTCCAACTGGGTGTGATGGTTCATGCCAACAATCCCAACACTCTGGGAGGCTGAGGCAAGAGGATTGCAAGTTTGAGCCCAGCCTAGGCAACTTAGTGACTTAGTGAGACCCTGTCTCAAAATAAAAAATTAAAAAAGGGCTGGGAATGTCGCTCAGTGGGAAGGCCCTGGATTCAACTGAGGGGGAAAAGGTATTTTTCAGAAGATCATAAATTACTGTTGTATTACTATGGCAGGAAGCTGCTTGTAACATCTTTGGTGGGCTTGGGCTTTATGAGACAGCACAGCTATAACTTTTTAAATACGTTGACCGAGCTCTGTTGGGGTTTAGCTTATTACACAATTTTGGTTTCCTATTTTTTGTTTCCTTATTACAGTAATACTATTCAGAAAGTAGTGTGGAGGGTTAAGTGTTTGCACAATACTAGTGTGAAAATACAGTTTATGTCAATGCTGACTGGTAGAAATAGAATACAAGCCACACATGTGGTTTTATGTTTTCTTAGAGCCACTAAAAAAGTTAAAAATGTAACAGGTAAAATTTAAATTTTGTTTAATAAACACACCCCAAAATATTATAATTTCAATATGTAATTTGTGTAAAAACCTCCTGAGACATTTTATGTTATTCTTTTCATACCAAGTGTCCAAATCCAGGGTATGGATATAGCATTTCAGGCTGGACCAGATGCATTTCAAGCATTCCATGGTCACATGTGTCTAGTGGCTACCGTGCTGAATAGATAGTACAGGTGTAGAACATACATGTTTAAAGAGGTGATAATAAGAAAAGTTAGTAAGAATTAATTTAACTCTGGTCTGTTACTTCTTTTTTATGTGTGATTTAAGACTGCATAAAACAGTGCTTATAAATCTACATTGGTGTGTACCATGTATAAAGATGTAATTTGTAAAAACAATAACATAAAGGAGTGGAGCTTTATAGGAGTTAACATTTTATATAGTATTAAAAATAAGGTGGCATTAATTAAAAAAAAAAAGAATCAGAGTGGGTGGAGTTGAGGGGAGGTGTCAGGGAGCTGGAGGAGCCACAGACTAAGTAGATCTAAGACGAGGTACAAGATGGCACGGTTGGGAGGGACCCTTGGTGCCAGGCCTGAGCAAAGATGGGGCTCTGGGAGGGACTGGCTCATCCCTGGAGCGGAAGTAGCTGGTCCGTCGCAGAGCCTTACCCTCAGAGAACTGGGAGGAAGTGTGGGCAGGGCCACCGATAAAGATCGCGTGCCGAGTGCCCGCCGTCTTTCTTGACAGCAGATTCCTCATCAAGATCATGAGGAAAGGGGGTCAGGTTTGTGCTGCTGTTCCACATCTCTCTTCCCAAGTAATTCCTCTCGGGCCATGTGTTTTGGTTGTCTTGGCAGAGTGAATTATGACTGTGCTAAGATATGAGGTGCGTTGTATAATTCCAAGTGGGGTGTTTATCACTCTTAAGAATGACTTTAGAGGTATGGGAATGAGTTTACCAAAGTGACAAAAAGTAGAATGGTTGTTTATGTTTAATAGTTAGGTTCTAATAAATTATGCAATCAAAAATCTGAAAATTTAGCCAAGTGCAGTAGTACACGCTTGCAATCCTAGCAGTCTGGGGGGCTGAAGCAGGAGGGGGTGCAAGTTTGAGCCTACTGTGGGAAAGTTAGTGATTTAGTGAACTCAGTTATTCCAAAAAAAAAAAAAGGAGAATTTGGCTCAGTGCCAAGGCACCCTGGATGCAGTCCCCAGCATCCTGACCCCCAAATATGAAGTTTGAATACATTCAGATTAAGACTTGTTTGTTGTATTTTGCACAACATAGGGACTAAAAGTTGTAAAATTTAAAAATTCAAAGCTTTGACAGACTTGATGAACTACATGGTAAAACTCATTTGATACTGTTACCATATTGCAGATGAGGAACAGGCATGGAGATGTGACCTGGCCATGCAGTTTAGCAGAAAGATCTGGACTTGAACCCAGGCTTTACGGGTCCAGCACTCACACCACCAACTCCGCTCTCCCTTGGTATTGTGGGGCTGATTTTGTTTCTTCCTTCCTAGCTTGTCTTTGGTATCCAGCCATTTCATTTTTCCCCCTTATATAATTCTTGCTATGAAAAGGGTTCAAAATTCTCTATGCAACTTTAAATCCTAAAGAGAGAGCATTATATGGTGAATCTCTGTTGAGAATGTTAATCTAAACATTAGTCTTAAAAATTTCCACATTACTCTTCTACTCAGCCTTTTTTTTTTTTTTTTTGTGAGTACCGGGGGGTCGACCTCAGGACCTCGTGCGCCAACAGGCACCTGTGTCACTGAGCGATATCACCGGCCCCTTTTTCGTATGTGGGTTCCGGGAGTCGAACTCGGGCCCTCGCGCTTGCAAGGCAGGCGCTTACGCCGCTGAGTCATCTCACCGGCCCCCTCAGCCTTTTCTTTTTATCTTAAACTATTTATGACTAAAAATTATTGGGTAAAATTGTTTGCAAGATAAAGGGAACTGACTATCCTTAACACAAGGACTTTCACAGCTCAGTGAGAAAGGTAGACACATCAGCAGTGAAAAAAGGGCAAGGGAAATGCAAAAAGGAGAAAACAAATGACCTAGCTACTCAGAGACAGATTTTCACTAGATACCGAGTATGTAGTTTTCATGAAATACCATTTTTTTTGTTCATAAAATTGGAAAAGTGCAGGAAAATAAAGGTTAATACTCCATTTTCTTAGGGAGTTTAGCAGCAGGTCAGCTCACCCAGTGTCTATCATTTCAAGAGAACTTAAGTTTAGTATTAATGGCTTTAAAAAGTCTGCTCTCTGGGTGAAGAAATTGCAGGTAATTTAAAGCCTTGCCTTCCTTCCATTCACATTTATATTTTCTACAATAGACGTGTTTAATGAATTTAAAAAAGAGGCTAGAAAATGGTTGGTTTTAGGTTAAAGAGGCAAAGTAGAATAGATGTTAGAAGACATATACCAGAAATTGTTCTACTGCTTACTGAACTGGAAAACTTACAGACTCACTCACTCATTTGTTGCTGAAAGCAGTCTTAACCACATTTACACGTTGTAGTATTTAAAGAAGTAGTAGGTTTCAGTGAATCCTCAGGTCCATCCTGTATCTTTAAAGTAGGTGTTCAGACAAGGTTAAAGAAGAGAAAGTAAATATGAAAATGGTAAATGTGACTTCCTTGTTTGTTCTTGGGAAAGTACTTTTAATTCTTCTTATGTTTTGGTGGGGAAGTGTTGTGATGTCGTGATGTGGAGTGAGAGGAGCCGGGTCGAGGGCAGTGCAGCCGTCGGCGAGCGCCTGCCTAGCAGCCCGAGGACCTGAGTTTAGTCCTCAGCACTAGGGGAAAAAGTGGCACTGTCAGATGAGTTGTTAATTTGGAGGGTTGAATATAATGTTATTTTCAATTATTTTTCCTGATTTTATTTCCATTTTGCTTCTGAATCTTCCGAGCGTCTGTAACACAGATGCTGGTGCGTGTTTACTCCCTGTCACACGACTGCTCTTCCCATCTGGAGAGGAACTCCACTGCCCCCACCCCTTGGTGTTCTTGTAAACTGCTTTTGGGGTTGCGTGGACCCAGGCCTTGGACATGGGAGGGAACCCAGACTTCACATTGTGTTTTCTCAGAATGTTCATCTTTCTGGTTATTGATTGCATTCTGGTACAACTTTCAGAACAGGTGTAGAAGAAATAAGTATACCTAATTCTTAAAACACATTGTCTTATTTTATGCAAAAGTTTTTTGTTGTCCCCTCCCCTTGTGAAATTTGCAAATGTTAGTAACCAGGTAATACTGAATAACATTGTTACTGTTACTAGTTATATTCTATAAGGTTACTTATATTCTATAAGGACGCCTGATTTAGGAAATGTGTTAGTTTCTGTCACTATACCAAAATACCTGGGGTAAGCACCGTATGAAGAAAAGGGTTATTTTGGCTTATGGTTTTGCAGGTGCCACTCTAAACCCAGTGGATCCACTGCTGTGGGACTCTGGAGGGGATGCAGGTGGTCGTGGCAAGGAGCACATGGTGGAGCCTCCTGCTCGCCTCATGTCCAGGAAGCAGGAGAGACCAGGAGGAGATCTGGACCCACTGTCCCCTCCAGGGGTGTGCCCTGTGACCTGAGCACCTCCCACAGGCCCTCCACTCTCCACCACCTGTCCCCACCACCCTGCATCCAGGCCTTTTAACACTTGGCCTTTGGGGGCTACTCAACACCCACATGATAGCAGGGAGGGTACAAGGTTAGGCTCCTGCATACCTGTGGTCGTGGTGTGTTGAGTGATCAATATGTGATCTTGTTTTCTGTGTGCTTCTGTTGAAAGACACCTTATTTAACAGGTATGGTTGGTTCATCAATGTTTACTTAATGGGCAGGAGTGCTGTCACCTATAGGAGAAAAACTTGCTATTAAGTAGATGTAAGTTAATGAAAACGGAGCTTTAAAACTTTACAGGATGTTTCTGGTATTGATATAGAAGTTTCCTGCAGGAAAGTTACCTAAAACGTGTCACAGCCATTCCACACTTAGGGACATTAGACAGCACTTCCACATTGTGCTTGAGGGCCATTTTCAACAGCAGAGTCACCAAAGAGAGAACAAACACAGGGAAAACATGGCCTGGGATATACCTGGGAAGGACACTTCTGCTGAGACGAGAACCGAAACGAGGCAGGTCTCCTTTCCCAGCCTCTGCCTGGAACGTGTGAACTGACCGGCTTGCGTTTTCCTGTGCTCTCTGCTGTCCTTGAATGACCATGAAAGCACCAGGGTGATGCACGTCAGGGTTATGGGTACGTTCCAGCAAGTGGTGAATGTAAATGTGGACGCTGTGAACACTGCGGATGGACTGTAGATGGTTGTTTCGGAGTCAGGTACTGACCCTGAAGCTCAGGTTTCAGTAAGTCAGGCTCCTGTTGGCTGATGCTGCCAGCTGCTTTTTTGCTCTGGTTCTGCTGTTTTTGGCCTAGCTTCAGTGTGAAGTGTGTGTAGGTTGCTGCTAATCTGAGGAAGAAAATAGAAAGTGACTAAATAATGCATAGTGACTACAGCTGGGGCTTGACTATAAAAACTTACCTGTTGTGCCCCAATTGTCAAGTCTTTGTTCTGCTTTCCTATTCTCCCCACTCTGAGTATTAATGTATTTTATAATGGAGAACATAAATACTGGTTTCAAAGGTGGACTGTTGCATGTGCACCATGAGTCCGTGTGCATACACATCGTATGCATATGTTTCTTAAAACACTGCTTTTAAGTTCCGTCGTCCAGCTTGGCTTTTCTTTTCCGTGTGGGCTTACAGTTGTGCACAGCTACAGCCAGTGATAATGTCTTATTTAAGAAGACTAGTTCAGGTTATCTCAGTTGGTATGAAATTGAAAAGATGATCTGGATACATTCAAATGACCAATTTGGAGCAGAACTTGTTAACTGATTATTAGAAAGTTTTTTTGTTTTTTTTTTTTTTTTAAGATTGTCAAAATGATTTTATGTGGGCACAGTTTTTAAGAAGATTGATAAAAAATATGGTAAAATCCTGTGCCATACTGCAGACAGTGAATCTAAATAAGCAACACGTGCTATTCCCTGTCTTTTAAAAAGCTCACAATCTAGTACAGGATGCAAAATATTAAAAAAGAAACAAAAAGCAAAAGTGTTAGTTTGGAAATGAATTAATGGGAGAGTAAGGTTTATGGGTTGGTGTAGGCAGAGGTAGATCAAGATCCCTATCAGTCGTTATTTTGTAGTTGTTAGCTGCATGTGTGTGTTATAAGGTAACAGTTGTGTGAAACTGATTGCATGGGAGAAGGATATTGGGGGGAGAGGATACCTGTTGGCTCTGCAGGGGAGAGGGCTGGATGTAGGTCTTGGCAGGGACAGTAGACAAATGTTGAGGAGCAAGAACCACTGAGCATGGGTAAGGGGAAGGTAAGCTTCTGTGCCTTCAAAATAATTAGTACTTCTCTCTAGTCTGTAAATCATTTCCTAACTTGAAACTCAGTTCAGAGATCAGAGGTAGAAGGCCTATGCCTGAACCTGTGAAAGTTTTTTGCATTACTATACTTTCAGCTGTGACACAAAATGTTTTTTAGGTTGATCTATCCATGTGGGTATGGTTTTTTAAAAATAAATCTTTTACTCTAGGATAAAAAGTTGCAAAGATAGTCCAGAAAATTCTTGTATCCCCTCACTGAATTTACCTGTTGTTAACATTTCACACTGCTGTGGCTCATTTGTGAAAACTAAGAAACTAACATTGCTATTGTACTCTTGCCCAAACTTCCAGATTTACTGGTTTTTCCACAGCACAGCTCTGTCCAGGTCCCATGAGGATGCCACTGCAATCAACCGTGTCCTTTCTGACCTGCATTTCCTTGTTTTTCCTGACTTTTGGTCAGGTTTTGAAACTAACGCCTAATGGTCAGGGCTTTTCAGGGAATGTTAGATAGGTGCTGGGCACTGTGCTGCAGAGTCTTACATAGATTCTGCCCTGAAGGCTTATGTCAGAATATGGTACAACTGGATGTGAGGTCCATCCCAGGAATTCTCACTTAACTGACTGCAGTGTGGGCTGGGCACTGCTGGGTGGGCACTCTGCCCCCAAACTGCACAGGAGCCCGGCCGTGGCATGCCCTCTGGATGCAAACAGCCACTGCGGCACGCGCCTGGAGGTTTGCCACCACTGAGCCAGACCAGGAAAAGACTTCCTGGGGGATTTGAGTGTGCAGGCGTTTGAAAACCACTGTTAACGTTTTCCTCACCCTATGGACAAGAAGAGTGAGACCCAGCCTTAATAGTCTGTGATTTCTGTTTTGAAGATACAAAATCATATGAAATTAACAAGCGTAGTATGCCTTTTAAAGTAGATGTCTGTATTGGTGGGTTTAATGGTTCTCTCTTCAGTTGAACTGTTAATGATGTCTAAGGTGAGTAGTTGAATATCATCAGTACAGGAGGGCTAGATTTTTCTTGCCTGTGTAATGACCCTCACTGCCCAGCCACCCACAGTTTCCTGAAATCAGAACAGTAAGTTTCTTGAGAAACTATCCAGTCCTTAGAATAACTTGTAGGCTATTCTAGAAAAATACCGCACAAATTTGCAAGTAAAAGATATTTTAAATGCAGCCGAGAGTTAGCTGTCCTTGCATTAGAAGAACATACACAAACCTCAGTGCTTGGCATGATATGTAGTAGCTGCTCAATTAGTATTTGAGTGAATAAACAAAAGGACTGTAAACATGTTTCTACCTTTTAGTCCAAAAATACTACTGTATTTAGCAAGGATTCTTGCATTGATCAACTAACGTTTTATAAGTTGTTAAACTTCTTTAGGCTTTAGTTTTCTTATAAAGTTGTGGTTGGGTACATGCCTTCTAAGGACTTTTCTAAATCTAGCATTTTATGATTATGAAATCACTAATATATTGGCAGTATAATTTTAAATGAATGACAAATTATCTCCTACCTAATTAGGAGATTGTCAGTCTAGAGTTAGAAATGAGAAAGCAAGCAGGCTTCAGTCCATTGATGAAGTGGCAAGGTAGGTAGGTCTGGGACGGACAGCACTGGTGTCATTCTCTCCTAACACAGCTCTTGAGTTCTCCAAGAAGTGAAGAAGGCACATGGCCATCAGCGTTTACTGTCTCGTGTGTGCTTTCCTCTTTTGAAATCCTCTTTCTCCTAAGGTGCTCTCTGTTTCTTGAGAATGTGTACTTCTGGTATTGTTGAACTCATTATAATCACTGCTTTCGCGCGTTGCCTTTTTTTTTCTTTGTTTTTACTTTAGATTGCCTCAGAAACTGATGACTACCTTAAACACTTAAGAGGAAACTAGCGGTTAGTGATGGCTGTTTGGCTGTTTCAGGGTCATTGGTGATTTGTACAGTTGATTCTGGAGAAAGCTAGCAGGCAGGACTAGTGACTAACTCGAGATTGTAGAATTTGGCGATCTCTTGCTTAGGCATTCGTAGACACATTTGGAGATGGAGACAGAGGGAACCAGTGGTCTTTCAGGTTCTCAGATAGGATTTGATTCTAGAAGTTATTTAAAGTAATAATTTTCAGGTGAGAAACAGTAAGTTTCAAAATGTTTGGCATTCTGTGAGTTCCATATATAAATCATAGAGATGGGTGTGTGGTAACTTTTACCTGGTACGGATGGTTACTGTTTCTCAAATTGGAGACGGGGACACACTTGAACTATTGTGAGGAGACTGAGATTTGTGTTTACCAAAAGTGCTGTAGGTGAGAAAAAGTTGAGAAACTTGGCACTTAAAGCTAACACAGAATTCCAGCCAGCAGTTTTAATTTTCCATTTTGATGGACACTCAGTCTCTTGTCTGTTTCTTTTTATTTCCTTTTATTTTGACAAGATCTAAGTGGATTAGAAGATTGAATGTTTTGGCATTTCTTCTTTTGTTTGGTCTTGAACAAAAGTGGGAATATTCGTTAATATAATTCTGTCTTGAGGAGAAATATATTTAATGGAAAGGAGATAGTGTGCTTCTTTGTAAGACGTTTCCAGGTAGGGAGCATACGTGATGTTATCAGTTACTCTGTTGTTGCCCCTCTGAATCGATTCACTGTTTGGGGCAGGAGAATTTCCTGGAATTAGTTAGGACAGTATTGCAGAGGGTGTGCAGTTCTGTAGTGTATATTGATTCCTTCTAAAGGAACGAAACAGCAGTGCCATGTCTCTTGGCAGAGCTGTGGTATAATTAATCAGTAAGTGTCTCCTTATGCTTGCTTCAAGGTGGACTCTTTTTTTTCCCTGGTGGTGCTGGGAATTGAACCCTCAGCCTCATGCATGGTAGGCAGGTGCTCTGCCACTGAGCCACATCCTCAGTCCTGGTGGATTAATTTTAAAAGTAGAGCACATGTGACCTTGAAAAACTGTATATTTCATTTTTCATGTATATTGGTACAAAGTATAAGTGAGCTTTGAGCTGCTTTGAAGAGTCCCTTTGTATTCCCTTGCCTTGAAACCCTCGAGAGAAGTGTCTTAAATTAAAATACAAGGATTCATATTTCGCATGCAGTCAACAATTTGTATCATCGAGTTGAATGATTTTCTTGTTTATAATTTCTCCTTCCTAACTTTATCCAACTGCCAAGATTCTAACGTGAAAGGCAGCCGTTGTTGCCCAGGCTCAGTGACTAGACTTCACTGGTTGCGAGCTGCCGCTGCCTTTTCTGTTGCACTGGAGGGTGAACTCAGGGCTGGGGCCTGCTGGGCAGGCGTTCTACCACTGCGCTGCATTCCCAGCCCTCAACTGCCGTCCTCATCGCTGTCAGAATGCGAAGACAGGCGGCTGACTGGGTTTGCTCTTTAGGTAAAGTCAGTAGAATAGTCCAGTTTAAGGGCCGGTGAGATAGCTCAGTGGCATAAGCGCCTGCCCGGCAAGCGCGAGGTCCTGAGTTCGACTCCCGGAACCCACATAAAGGAAAAAAAGGGCCGGTGATATTGCTCAGCGGTACAAGCGCTTGCTGGCAAGCGCGAGGTCCTGAGGTCGACTCCCAGTTCCCACATTAAAAAAAAAAAAAGTCCAGTTTAAGTACCTAGTTCAAATGGTGATTGTATTATAAATAAATATAAATTATAATTATTAATAATAAAGGGTAGGTAACATGAGCAGAAAGCACTATAAGCCTAAAATTGGGCTTACATAGGATTAAAAAAGGGCTTTGGCAAGACCTGCCAGGATATTGTTGAATGACCACATATGGGAGGTGAACGGTTGTAGGGACAGTTCCATGTATGTGGTGGGAAAGGAGTTATGTATAAGGCCTAATTGGAAGCCTGAAATCTGTTTTTCCCACTTAGTGTAGAGAACTAGTAGAGGTTGAGAGGAAAGGACTGAAATTTGTTTTGGCTGTTTTATGCTGGAAGATGTAGTTTATGATGGTGATTAAGAAGACCTTATTTCAAAATAAACAAAAGAAGGGCTGGGCATGTAGTTCAGTACAAAGGTCATGGGTTTAATCCCTTGTACTGTAGTGACCAAAACAAAAAAGGAAAAGCTAGATATCTCTGTAGTTTACAAGCTGCCCAGTGTTCGGCATGTATATCTGTGTGGACTTGCTTTTGTATCTGCAGACAGAGCAGTGAAAGAACCTGCCTCATGAGACTGTTGCAAGAACTGAAAAGAATTCTTTTCAAATAGGTGGCTTTTATGAATTTGAACTAATGAAGCTGTTAATTGAATTTGGATTCTGTGTTTCACAGTATTGAATCCATTTACTGAATTTGGATGATAGCTACATTTTAGGTTAGAAACTTGGGAAGAGTTGGGTAGAACTAGGAGAAATTATAAACAAAAAAAGAAAATTCCTGATGTAAATTTATGGTAATGTTATGGTGAAGAATTGTGTCTAGTACAAGGTAAGTGCTCAGATGTGTTAGTTACTTTGCGCTACACCCATTTGTCCTTTAAAGGTAATGATAAAACTGTGAAATCATCATTACCACTTTTTATAAATGAGGCTCACAGAAGTTCCCTCAAAAGAGAACTGAGATTCAAATGCAAGCTTTCAAGTCAGGCAGTTTACCAGTAAGCTCCAATGTTCCAGTTATCTATTTTCTTAACGTAAATAACAAATATTTATATACATTTCCCCCCAGAAATTCAACTTGCAGAACTTCTTTTTTTATTTTTATTTTAAAGAGAAAAAAGAGCAAAATTTCAAAGCAACATAATAGGAGGGTAACAATGATTAATACATTGTGTATTGTTATCTTTAAATTAGTTACTCGGGGTACAAGATATCAGCATTCAATTGTCCAAACAATATTAGCACAAACCTTTCTTTTCAATGAACTAAGAGAAATTAGTAGTGTATCTGTCTTAACTATCTTTTATATATATATTATTTTTTGGGGGGAGCTTTTCCCTTCCTTCTTTTCTCCATTCCCCCATCCCAGTTTCTCTTTCCTTTTGAACAGTTTCTTCCCGTTTTACAATATCTATTGTACATTTTGGATCTTATTTACTCTTTCAGCTTCTCACACTAGGGGGCCAATACAATGTTTACACATGTGCATCTGGTTTATTTCACTTATGAGTATGGTCTCAAGTTGCATCCATTTACCTATAAAAGTCTCCAGTTTATCCTTTTTTTTTTATAATGTGGGTACTGGGAGTCGACCTCAGGACCTCATGCTTGCCATCAGGCACTTCTGCCGCTGAGCGATATCACCGGCCCCCTTTTTTTTTCCTTTATGGGAGTTCCGGGAGTCGAACTCAGTACCTCACACTTGCCAGGCAAGCGGTTATGAGTTTATCCTTCTTTATGGCTGAGTAGTACTCCGTTGTATAAAAATACATCTGTTTTATCCATTCCTCAGTTGATGGGCATTTGAGTTGTTTCCAGGGTCTAGCTATTACAAATTGTGCTGCTGTAAACGTGGGTGCACATATATCCCTGTGGTATGATGTTTTGAATTCTTCTGGGAAGATACCCAGAAGGAGAATAGCTGGATCAGGGCCGGTGAGATAGCTCAGCGGCGTAAGCGCCTGCCTTGCAAGCACGAGGGCCCAAGTTCGACTCCCGGAACCCACATACGAAAAAAGGGCCGGTGATATCGCTCAGCGGCACAGGCGCCTGCTGGTGCACGAGGTCCTGAGGTCGACCCCCGGTACCCACAAAAAAAAAAAAAAAAAAGAATAGCTGGATCAAATGGGACCTCCAATCCTAGTTTTTTGAGGAATCTCCACACTGATTTCCACAGTGGCTGTACCATTCTACACTCCCACCACCAGTGGAGAAGGGTTCCTTTTTCCCCACAGCCCCTCCAGCATTTGTTATTGGTTGATTTCTTGATAATAGCCATTCTTTCTGGGGTGAGATGGAATCTCAGTGTTGTTTTAATTTGCATCTCTCGAATGACCAGTGATGTTGAACATTTTTTTGTATATTTATTTGCTGTTTGTATTTCTTCATCTGAGAAGTGTGTATTCATCTCAGATGCCCATTTTTGGATTGGGTCTTTAAATTTGGGAGGTCTGGTTTTTTTTAGTTCTTCATATGTTCTCGATAGTAATCTTTTGTCTGAGGAACAGCTGGCAAACATTTTTTCCCACACTGTGGGTTGTCTCTTCACTCTGTTGGTGGTTTCTCTTGCTGTACTTTTTAATAAGATGAGATCCCAGTTGTTGATTCTTTGTGATAGTTCCTGTGCTATTGGGGTTTTATTCCTAAAGTCTTGGTCTATACCAATGTCTTCAAGAGTTTTACCTATTCTGTGTTCCAGCAGATTTTAATGTTTCTATTTTAATATTTAGATCTTTGATCCATTTTGAATTTAGTACATGGTGAAAGATGGGTCTAATTTTTTTTTTTGTGGGTAGCGGGGGTCGACCTCAGGACCTCGTGCACCAGCAGGCGCCCATGCTGCTGAGCGATATCACTGGCCCTTTTTTGTATGTGGGATCCGGGAGTCGAACTTGGGCCCTCGCACTTGCCAGGCAGGCGCTTACGCTGCTGAGCCATCTCACTGGCCCAGATAGGTCTAATTTTAATCTTCAGCATGTGCACAGCCAGTTTTTCCAGCACCATTTATTAAAGAGGCTGTCGTTTTTTGTGTGTGTGTGTGTGGGTACCGGGGGTTGAACTCACGCCCTCACACTTGCCAGGCAGGCGCTTATGCCGCTGAGCTATCTCACCAGGCCGAGGCTATCTTTTCTTCCAGTGAATGTGTTTGGCACCTTTGTCAAAGATAAGGTGGCTTAGTATGTCTGGAGTTGTTTCTGCATCTTCTAATCTGTTCCACTGATCTTCGGGTCTTTTTTTTTTTTTTTTCCAGTACCACACTGTTTTTATCACAGTAGCTTTATAGTGTAATTTCAAGTCAGGGATTGTGATGCCCCCTGCCTTGCCCTTGTTGCCCAGAATTCGCAGTTTCTGTAATCATTAACATGCCATATGTTAACATTCTCCCTTTAGCTGGCTTACTGCATCCTTGGATACTTATGCTGCTTTGTGATAGCTAGAAAACTGACTTACTGTAACAAAAATCATGGTTTTAATATCTGATCTGAAAAATAAAACTCCTGGTGGCACAACGCCGTCTACCATCATATTGGCGAGCACAGTGGAAATGAGGTGCTTTTGGCGAGAGTTGTGGTTGCACAGGATGGGACCCAGTGACTGCTACGTGTGCGCCTTCTTTCTGTTTCCAGCCTTGCCTGACTGAGACTGACCTGAGGAGACTGGCAAGCAGATTCTGCGTGTGGCCTGGTTGCCGGTGACTCCAGAATTAATGGTTTGGTTTAGCTGGGTGGGGCTCCAGAATCTGTGTTGTAAAGGGCTCTGTGACTCCAGTGCTCGGTTCAGTTTGGGAACCATGTTTCACGTGGTATGTAGCTTGGTTCACTCACTGTTGATAGTTGGCAGGTCAAGATTTTTGCACTGTCCAGTCAAGGGGAAGAAAAGATATATCACTATCTGGTACTTTCTCAGATAGAGTTTGCAGCTTTGAATATCAGTAAGCATATGCACACGTGATTCACCGTGAGGTTCGGCCTGCAGCTTTGCCCTTGGTTAGGATCTTTGCTGAGAGAGCTTGCATGAGGCTGCAGCGAGTAACAAGCGGAGCCGCTGGCCTGAAGGTGCGCTGTTCAGTGGCAGTTAGAAAAGCCAAGCAGGCGGGTCATAATTGAGCAAGTGGGAGAGCAGGGCATTACTGTTCACATCAATCATGGTGGGAGACCCTAGGTTATGTGTTTATTGTGTTCTTTACTTTCTTGTTTGGGGATCACAAACTTAAGACTTTTTAAAGTGATCACTAGGTTTTAAAGGAATGCCTTTGATTTGACTGTATCTGTTAGCCACGATGAATGTCTTTTTAAAAGACTTTTTGGAGACTACAAGATTTGTTGCAATTGGGTGTCTGTAATCTACTTCTGTGAAAAGGAATTCTTCACTGGTTCTGTTCTTCAGGATGGAAGGAAAACTCATGAGACAGCAGCTTTAATTCTTCATCGCTCGCTCGTTAGGATGTCGCCTTTCTCACTTGGGCTTTAACAAAGAGCTGGCATATCTCTGCTGCCAGGCTCCCGTTGTCTGAGGAGGGGCTGTCCTCTGGTGATCCCCTGTGCTAGTGAAGGGCTCCTGCCCCTTTTCCTCTGTGCTCGTGACGAGGGCAGAAGCAGGCAGGTTGGGTGGGGAGCCTGCTGTGGAGGGGGTGTGGACCCAGACAGGTGGCAGTGGAGGCAGCCCGTAGAAGCTCTCCTGCACGGCGCTTGTGGCCGGGCCTTTCAGGTATACTTCCAAGAGTTCAGTTCCCCCAGTGAGGTTGTGTGAGAGACTTGTTAGGCATTTCAGAGCTGTATCGAATGCTTACAATGTTACCTTTTTAAAGAATATGGATGTTTAATGATTTTTTAATGTTGAGGGTGTCTGAATTGCATTTTGTCAAAAGTGAGGAGAGAAAATTCCTTTATTCTCCTCCAGCTTCAACCCCGGCCCGGCAGTAAATTTCAGGAACGGCAGTTCAGTGGTCCTTCACCTTTCCTAGTCTTCCTTACGTGGGAAAACATTATAACTTAGGTGTACATAGAGATGAAGATTGTATTTGAACAAAAAGCGAGGACAGGCATGGTCTTTCCCTTTGGTACTTCTCTTTGTGTCCTGGGTCTGGCAGGACTTCCTGATAACCGTTAACCTCCCTTCTTCCCTGGGGCTGTATCTAAGTCATCTTCAGTGAGAGAGAGTAAAAGGTTATCAGAGGTCATTTAATAATTTCCTACCCAAATCTCTCTTCAAGTAGCTGACATCTGCCACTTACAAGTTCCCTACTGAACAGTTTGTGCAAATGTTCTCTTTTTTTGTCGGGGGAGAGAAGTAAGTGATTGCCAAGAACTTTCTAGTGCAAAAAAACAACAGCATAAAAATCAGAATGACCATGGTCATGCATTCAGGAGCAGATCGAAAGCATCTTGAGAAGCAGAGTGGAGTGCCGCTCTGTGTAGAGCATTTGCCTTGTGTGTGGGTGCCCTGGGTTTGTTCTCCAGGACCACAACTCCCTGCCAAAAAGTGTGTTTTATTTTGGAAAAAGCACACAAGTCTAAGTTTGCTTTGGCGTGGTGGGTATTAAGCCCTGGGCCTTGCACGTGATAGGCAAGTGTTCATCTCTGAGCTGTACTCCCAGACCCTAAGTCTTTTTAATGTACTCAGTTTGTGAGAGATTAGTTAAATCTTATTGAAGAGAACAAAACTTTACTATTAGTATTTCCCAAATCGGATTCTGGAACTTGAAGGAATGAGAAGTTGTCACTGGCCATTTTGCTAGAAGGTCTTACTCAAGTTTAGTTTTGTTTGGCCTTTTTGGAGTCTGACTGATGCCCTTTTCCCCTCAGTTTGAAACGATGGCAGTAGCTGTATAGTGGCCGGAGTTGCAGGGCCTTGTGTACACCTTCTCTGATCGGATCTGTACAGCAGTCGTGTGAAGCGTGCGTACTGCCTGTCATAGCTGGTGAAATTCAAGCCTACGAATGTGAAGCTGCTCTCCCAGAGGCTTGCAGCAGTAAATAGTGAGGATTTCAGCAGGGTCCGATAACAACTGCTTCCGCTCTGCTGTGACTTTCTGCCTCCTCAGTCATTTGCGGTGCTTGTTGTAGCACCCTCTTCAACTTCTTTCCTGGATCTTGCAGCTCTGTATGTTTACCTGTGCCTCTTCTGGTTTACAGACAAACACAGTCGGCTTCCGCTGCACGGCAGATACTCCCAGGATTACTGTATTATTCTCTTGGGAAAATGTATTGCCTGACTCTGTGGGGAAATTCTTTTCTTTTGATTTTAGTGCTTCTGATGGGAGCAACCTGTAGATATTTCCAAGAAAACTGCACGCAGTAATGTTTTTGTTGTTGAAAGAGGTCTTTAATTTTAAAAGATATTTCTGAATCAGGTTTGATCACAGAAAATTTACTCATGTAATTTATGTAGATATCATGGCAGATTAAATGTAGATACTGTGTAGATACTATAGCAAATTAAATTTTAGTGACATCCTGTTTTCCAGTCTTCAAAATTACAATGATCTGTTATTTCAAAAGGATATGTACGTTGGTTGTGTCATAGTGGAACCACACATGTATCACTTCGTTGTTTATTTTACCCTTTCATTAGGCACTTTCACATGGCTTTACCAATTTTTTTTTTAATTAGCGTAATAAAAAATTCTGCAACTCTTAATTATAAGTGTAGAAGTAGTTTTAATCCATAGTGTGAGCAAACAATAGTATTCTCAGCTTGTGTAGCAGCACCCTTTTATAGGTAGAAGCAGCTGCATTCTTTTTCTGTGCTTAGAGGAGCACTGTCGTTCTGAGATCCTGAGCGAACGACTGTGTGGGAAAGTGTAGGTTAGGACCTGGGTCCGGTCCATCTCCCTCCAGCCACGTTTTTATTCATCTGTAACAAAGGAGAATCCATTCTAACCCTGATGCATAGGTACGAAGTGTGATACTGAATTCATTAACTACACACTTATGTTGGCTTTTAGTCTAGTGGGATTATTTCCTCAAGAGACTATTTTTGATCAACATTACATTAATATTCTAGTTGCATAAAGGCTTTGAGAAAGTATCTGATATACCATAGACAGACGTGTGTCTTCTCATTTTAAAATCTTATTTTATGAAATTTATCATTTACCTCTTGAGTCTCCCCTCTTAGTACCTGGTAGTTGTACTTTTATCTGACATGTTAGCAATAGCTAATTAGGAAAATATAGGCACTGTGCTTTATAGTTTGTGTGTTTTGTCTTATTCTCTTCTAAACTCAGTGACTGTTTTATCTCATTTTATGGATAAGAAGGTTTCTATGTACTTGCCCAAGGCCAAATGGCTAGTAAATGCTAGAACCAAGCCTAAAACCCATCTCTTTCTTATTTTTGAATTTTCAGTCATAACACAGGGATCTTCTTTGTAGCTTGGGGCCTATGGGTAGAGATGTTTGTTTCATGTACTTTAGTAGAAGATGTGAAGAAAGACTGCTTCAGCTTTACTACAGCATTGCTGCTCACAGAGGCCACGCTAGACACAGGGTGAGATTCTTAATACGACACGCAGTTTAGCTTTTCTGTATGTGGGAGTGTATGGGCGAAATCTCTTACTTTGTGCTTTCTGTGAACGCGTTCTTTGGCGAAATCATGTAGATCATGGTGGCAGTTGTGATAATTTGTTACTCATAGCCATAAATAATTGCTCATCTTCATATAAATTTTTGACCCCTGGTGTGATTAAGTTTGATAGATATGTCAGGAATGGTGATTTCTTCCCAGAATCTAATGGTTGCTTTTAATAGGATTTAGGCTTTTTCTTTTTAAGCTCTGGTAAATTTGATGATCTCCTAGTTATATTCTAAGCTTTTAAAAACTTTTGAGCATACATTATAAAATTCTGGAGAGGAAAATATTGAGAAGAGAGCATCTAAACAACTGTAAACCTTACGCTCTGCTCTAATTTATAAGGCATCTCTAACAGTTTTGAGTGTTTATTAAAATCTGTGATCTTTATGTTGAAAACCCGCCATGAGAATCGTGTACTTGTTACTAGAAGGCAGTTTCAGAGTCTGGGGAAGCGCACGCTTACATCTTTTCACCTAACATTCAGGTTTGTCGTGTGCGTTCACAAGCCTGGCCCGTGGAACCGACCTAAACCCATCCACAGCACAGACCGAGTCGCTCCGCTGTTGGAATGGCACCGGTGGGGCTAGGTGCAGTTCCAGAGATTTGGGAGACTGAGGCAGGAGGATTTCAAGTTTGAGGCCAGCCTGGGCAATTTAGTGAGACCCTATCTCAAAAATAAAAATGGTTGAGGGGGTGTAGCTTAGTGTCAGAATGTTTGCCTAGTGTGTATGCAGCTGCAGATTCAATTCCCAGCACAACCAAAAGACCAAGACAAAACCAAACAAACATAAGAAGTCAGTGCAGTGGCACACTCGTGTAATTCTAGCACTCTGGGAGGCTGAGGCAGGAGGACTGTAGGTTTGAGCAGAACCTGGGCAACTTAGTGCCTTAGTGACACCCTGTCTCTCCTTTAAAACATCATAGAGGAGCCGGTGAGATAGCTCAGCAGCATAAGTGTCTGCCTGGCAAGCGTGAGGTCCTGAGTTCGACACCTGGTACCCATATACGAAAAAAGGGCCGGTGATATCGCTCAGCGGCACAGGCGCCTGCTGGCGCTTGAGGTCCTGAGTTTGACCCCCGGTACCCACCAAAAAAAACAAAACAAAACACATCAGAAGGGCTGGGGCTGTCGCCCAGCACAGACCCTGGTACGGGGACAGTCTGCGGGTTTTCTGGTGTCCCTCAGAAAATCCCAATGCAGCCCTGTGGGTTGGTGCTGGCGTTGGCACCATTCCCAGATGCGCTGGTCGCCAGGCTGGATAGCCGGCTGCGGTGGGAGCATGTGAGTGGCCACGCCTCGCCTCTCACCCCGTTCCCGCCTGCAGAGTGGAATTAGAAGGCATCTTTCAGTCTTTTCTGTTATTTCTTGTGATACTTTTTCTTCACCAGGTAAAACCAGGATAGGAGGAGTTTAGGCAGTGGACCATAATCTAGAATCTTCTTTTCTCTTCTCCCAAACACCTGTTCCAAATAGAATCATTTCTGATGAAGACCGCGTACTTCATGCTGGGCTGTGTGAGGAGTGTTTTTTTTTTGAAATTTTGCACCATGCAATTCCAGAAAAGACAGCTACTGGGTATTTATCCCTACTAAAAGAGGGGAGTTCTGGAGTAGGTATATTATTTTATTTCTAGAGAATGGTTATTCCTGCTCCAACTGTCTGTATATTCTCATCTTGCCCAGTTGATGGATTTATATAATTGTGGCACTTGTGACAGGAGTTTTCTTCCAGTAACACCCTGTTAGTTCTTTACACGAGACATAATCATGGAGTCAGTATTTTATTGTGAGGTGTAAACTCCAAGTGTGGAATAAACACTTTGTTTAGATAATTAGATGAGTTTATTTGTGGATTTTTTTGGCGAGTTATATTGGTTGGTTAATATTGGTTCTGTTGATAGAATAATGGAAACAGATTGTAAAGGCTCAGTGAATATACAAGATGGCATTCGAAATATAAATCTATTAAAACATTTAATGCAGAAAATACTTTGGACTTTGAGAAATAAAAGATTGATTAAAAATGATGTTCATTCTGTGTAAAAGCCATACATTAACTCAGTTCAGTGGAAATAGGACATGCCAAGAACATTTGGTGTGCAGTCATTCTGTTTAAGTTATTTGGTGGGTGTGAGAATCAAGAGTTACCTTTTCCAGTGCTTTGGAAGAAAAATTTGATTCATTGGCTTAACACATTTCACTTGAGGGCTCCGGATGTGCTAGAGGCTGTGTAGTTTTAGAAGATGCCAGGAGAGCTCTTCGGAAAGTCCAGAGGACCTGAGAAGCAGATGGAGGTGGATGGCAGTGCAGGCCCGGCCTGAGTCTAGACGCGCATGAGGCAGGAGTCCGGGGTTAGAATTCCGGGCTCTGAAGACTGTGAGCTGCTTTTGGTGTAATTAGTACTAAGTTGGTTTTTCCTCTAGGTATTTAGGGTATTTAATAGTTTATAAATGAGAAAACTTTTTATAAAGTGATATGGTTGGATTTGTTTTTATTCTGAACTGCTACTGAGCATGATCTTAATGTTAGTCTTCTTGCAGAGGTGATTGTGGAAAGATACATCACAGATAAAATAAATCAGGACTAATTGCTCTACTTGGGATTTGAGAAGTCCTACTGTAGCAGTTAGTCTACAGTAACAACCTTGTTTATTACGGAGTTGGGGTGTGTGCGCGAATGTCTTTTTAGCAGTCTAAAGACTGACTTTGCTATCTTTCCCTTTGGTTATTAGATATCGATTATCTACATGTGGGATTGTTGTGGAAATTAGAGGTAACAGAGGTAGAACATCCAGCACAATGCTTAGCATATAGTTCGTAGTTATTGTTTGTTAATGACTTACCTTTCATATAATTTGACTGATGCCATACAGTTAAAATGCTTAAATAATGGTTTGAAACAATGTGTTTGATGCGAGTATTTAGGTTTGATACATTACCAAGTGTTGACATGACATCTCTACAAAATTAATAAAATGAGCACTGTATCAAAGCAGTAAACTGAATGCGAGGATCATAAAAATAGTGGATGTCCAGTGTATTTTATGATTTGGTGCAGTTTGCTATTTTTGTATTATTCTTTTTTTTTTTTTTTCCTGGGTACTGGGGGTCGACCTCAGGACCTCGCGCGCCGGCCGGTGCCCGTGCCGCTGAGCCATCTCACCGGCCCTATTTTTGTATTATTCTAAAGAAAAATAAAATTCTAACACACTGCAAGGACTCAGAAACACAAAAAAATTACAGTAGTTTAATTACCTTGAAAATCTTTAATATAATCCTGAAAAATCTTTAATACTGGAATATATTCAGCAAACTTAATCTCACACAAAGAGCCTTCTTTGCTTTTTGAAGGATTTCTTGTTTTCTTTTTCCGGGGAGAGGAAAAGGCCTGTGGGATAAGTTTATTTAGTATGACATCAGTTGAATAAAACCAGGTGTGAGTAGATATCACTGATATTAGATTTCCAGCTGTTTCAGTGAACTATTATTGGTTCTCAAGGCACTGCATTTTGATAATTAAGTGACTCATTATACAGGGGTCCTGTTTAAAATAATGACATATCAACTATGACATTAAAATGGGCCAGTGGTGCGTAGTTTTAATTTTTTTCTGTTATTAACTTATTTTATGCTAACACCTTTGTAATTTAGAAGAAAACACAAGATATGTTTTGCAGTGACTCTATAACATCTGTGTACGTATATAAATAGAATTAAATGTATCCTGTCTTTGCCTAAAGGTTTTATTTTTTTTTGTGTGGGTACCGGGGGTTGACCTCAGGACCTCGTGCACCAGCAGGCACCCGTGCCGCTGAGCGATATCACTGGCCCCTTTTTCGTATGTGGGTTCCGGGAGTTGAACTCGAGACCTTGCGTTTGCCGAGCAGGCGCTTATGCCGCTGAGCCATCTCACTGGCCCTAAAGGTTTTAATTTTAAAAAATCAAATTGACAGATATAATCACTTGTACATATTTATAGGGAATGCCTATAGGTCTTTCTTGTTTTGTCTTATTCATGTATTTACTTATTGAGATAGGGTCTGGCTGTGTAGTTCAGGCCACCATTGAATTTGCCGTGGAGTCTAGACTGGCCTTCAACCTTCTACCCTCCTGTTTCAGCCTCCCCAGAGTTGGAATATCAGGCGTGTTCTACCGTATCTGCAGCTTAAAGGTTTTTGAAGTCAGGTTATCATCATTGAGGAGTTTATATCAGAGTGAATATTAAAAACAGGTATTTTTATTTTAGCATTTTGGATATTGAACATGAGCAAGTTTATTTTGGAAAATTTGACCCACCCCAATCACAAGGGATAAAATAAAGAATCAAATCAAGTAAAATCAAAGTCAAGCAACTGAAGAATAAAAATGAGGCAGTAGGAACTTGTCAGCTGTGGGTTAGTGCTCCAGAGACGCGAGGAAAGGGCAGAGGCATAAATCAAAACTGGACGCAGTGCTTAGCGGCTTGGCTGTGGGCCCAGCGGAGCCCTCGGCTCCCCGTGCGGGGAAAGGTGTTTTGCACGTGGTAAGTGCTGATCCCATGTGCGTTCCCAGTATCTTCGCCTTGGGATCTTAGTGTCCTTTCCGCTGTTCATCTTGCTGGGCCCCAGGATGAGTCAGACTAGAGAAGTTAGCTAGCTGTTCGCTACAGAGCTTCCTGCCACCCCACTGTCAGAACTTAACAGTTCTAGACATTTCCTAGGGGTTAGGGAGGGTACCAGTTAGGGTCCCTGTTATAGTCAGGGCTTACGAGGTCAAAGATTTAATACAGGATGCATAATTTATAAGATTATTTTATAATATTAACCCAAAGAGTCAAATGCAACAGAGTGCGGGAGATCCATCCACACATTAGAAACTTGAAGAATCCCCTGAGGCCCCGGATTCCCCTGGCAGTGCCCTGCACAAGTCCAGCTGAAGACCTAGAGCCCATGGCAGTGTCCTCCTCCATGAGTCCAGCTGGAGGCCCAGAGCCCACGACAATGTCTCAGGCAAGTCTGTATCAAGGATCTGCACTGGGAAGGCCCAAGGTCTGTGGAGGAAGCTAGAAAGTCCGCGCCAGGGGGATGAAGGATCTGTGCCAGCAGCTGAGGGATCTGCACTGGAGCCAGGAAGCGACTCTTAAGGTAGAGACCAGAGCTCCCCCACAGTGAACCGCAGCCATCCTCAGTGACAACGAGGACCTGAGCTCCTCCAACTGTGAGAACAGCGGAGTTCCTATCAGGAAAGCCAGCACAACAAGCTTCTCCAGGAGACTCAACAGCGCACCTTCTTCCCCTCCAGTTCTGCTTTTATGCAGTTGGCATCAATCCTCAGGTGCGCCCTCCACACCCAGCACCGCTGACTCAGTTCAGCTGGGTGTTCCAAGGTGACTGTTAGTTAATCCACCACAGCCCCTTTCTGAGGGCAGTTTTTTTTCAAGTAGTCTGTATCATCTTGTTTCCATGGGCATTTCATATATACACAGAAAAGTCCCAACAAAAATGGAACTACGAGAAGCTCCTTACGAATGATGCACAGATACATGCCATGGGATTAGAGGAGGGGAGTGTGGCGGAATGGTTGGTCTGAGGACTTCTCAGGCTGCCTTGGGATGGAGGGCAGAGGATGCACACAGAGCAGGAGGCAGCTGCTTCCCAGGGCATGCTGGGAGGCCGAGAGCTGGGTGGCTTGGGGACAGCTGGAACTGGCCTTGCGTGCAGGTAAGGAAGCAGTGAATGCTTGGGTAATGTTTTAAATTTGGTGACCCATGGATGTATTTCAGCATGGTGGAAAACTGTTGGGGTCCCTTGTTTAATGTGATGAGAGAGGTGAATGTGCAGAAACTGTCCGTGCCATTGAAAGTAGTGTGCGGCAGGTTGAAGAGAACTTCTGGGAGGTTTTATTGGACGAGCAGTGACATGCAGCCTCCCCAATGGTGTTGGCAGTGGCAGGAGAGAAATCTAAAAAGCATGGCTAGTTTTTTGGAGGAAATTTAGTGTGAATTTTAGTTAGCATTTGAAGCTGTGCTTCAGCAGCTTTAAATGGTTAACTGTTAGCTGGCGATCGTGATGGTTTGTAAGAAGAGCCAGAGTTAGGAGTCATTTGTAAAGATGGACTTGCACAGATTGCAGGATCTAATGGAGAGGATCCTTCTGAAGAAGAGGGACTGTCAGGCCAACCCTGCGGACGTCCAGGGAGCAGGCCTGCTGCAGCCCCGAGGGCCCCCAGGGGCAGGACTGGCTGAACACAGCACCACCTGCCTGAGGTTTCCCACGCTCCTTCCTTGAGTGGGTTTTTTCCTCCTGCTTGTTACTATCTGGTCGTCTTTCCTAGTGGAACCCAGGGCCTCACGAACTTAAGTGCTGGACTTCTGGGCTACATGCCAAGCTTCTAACATTTTTAACAAGGACAGGGATTTTTGCCATTTTGTATGCTAGTATAGCCCTAGACTCTAATGTTTGTGGCTGTTCTTGATATGGAGGGAAAAAAAGGAAAACATTACTTTGTTTTAGAGGTATCATTGGTTATCTTGAAGAAGGGAGTTTTACTCAGTTTAGGGGCAAGGATCAGATGCCCAAAGGCTGTGTAGTATCTGGACAGTTGAGAAAATGGTCAAGAGACGTCCCTCTCCTTCCAGAATGATGACAGAGAAACAGAACTGTGGCTGTAGATGGTTTGGGGGGCCAGGAAGAGGGCTTCTGAGGTAGGGAACTTGTGCATCTGTAAGAGAGTTGGAAATGATACAGAGAGCAGTGTCAGCAGGTTAGAAATCCAGTTGTGTTACCATTTACTGTTCATATGTGGTTCTCTGCATACTTGAATGAGTTAGGATTTTCAGAAAAGACATACAGAAAAAGTGATAAAGAAGAGAAAGTACTCGTTCTGGATTTTTTCCTATTTTTTAGCTTTTAAAAATTTAAGTTTTAAAAAAAATTTAAGTCTTGTTTTAGATACTAATAGTGAATGCAGAATCAACATGGATATTTTGAGGGGAGGAGTGAGGAGGAATTAACTGATCTATCAGACTTTCTTCATTTCAGGCTTTTGCACTGAATCTTTTACTTAGAAGGTACCTATATATTGGTAGAATCCTCACTGGCATGATAAAACAAGTGTTTGTAAAGGCTGCACATGGATTGTTTTACTGTGTGTGCTATTTCCTTTCATGAAAAACAACCAACAATCCAACCAACTGACCAATAGTACCCTGCTTCCAGAAGGAGAAATAGAGCAGGTGGTGATTTATCTGCTCTGCATGTTACGTTTAAGCGGATGTTTTTTTTTTTTTTTTTTTTTTTTTTTTTTGTGGGTACCGGGGGGTCGACCTCAGGACCTCGAGCGCCAGCAGGCACCCATGCCACTGAGCGATATCACCGGCCCCCTTTTTTTTCGTATGTGGGTTCCGGGAGTCGAACTCGGGCCCTAGCGCTTGCCGGGCAGGTGCTTAAGCCGCTGAGCCATCTCACCGGCCCCTAAGCGGATGTTAAATGACACATCAACACAAGTTGTGTAATTTGGTAGATTTAGTTTTATAATATTGATGGTTAGATTTTAATTTGCTAACATTTCTCTAAAAATGATTAGTTTTAATGCAGTGAAACTTAAAAGATATGGTTTGTGTATATAATCCTTGAAATTTTTCATTCTGTCATGTAATTTTGTAAAAACCTTGGTACCATTACTCCAACATTTTAAGAACATATCTGGGGGTTGTCATCAGAGTTGCTTGGTGAATTTCACAGGAAATTGCCTCCTTAAATCATTGTACTGTGTTGATGTTGAACCTTAATTGAGCTTAAATAACCAACTCCTTCACTAAGCCTAGTTCTGGGTGAGTGTTGGATGTTTTTAAAAGCTACATCTCCCAAGAAAGGAGAATGAATACTGCTAATGATAATATTCAGAGGAATGTGCTTATAGCTGGGTGTGGAGGCACACACCTGTAGTCGCACACTCTGGGAGGCTGAGGCAGGAGGATTGGAAGTTTGAGCCCAGCCCAGGCAGCTTGGTGACTTAGTGCGAACCTGTCTCAAAATAAAAAAATTAAAAGAAGGAAAAGGAAAAGAATGTGCTTACAGGTATTCCTGAAGCCCACATACCTTCTGCATGCGTTCAGTAGCCACCGTTTTTCTGTGGACGACCAGTGAGTGGAGAAGTTGCCCAACCTCTGCCCCGCCCTGCGGGGGTTGCATGGCGGCAGCCTAGGG